>CM048748.1:433080482-434379649 GCA_026315105.1 Locusta migratoria | reverse complement strand
CACAATATTGCTTACTTGCTTTATTTAAGAACTCCAGGTGACAACTTATGCAAATAAGTGTGGGATAATAGTAATATGTCATGATTTAAACAATAATATGGTAATTCCAAAGTATAATATACAGGGTCATAAGGGAGGGATGTCTAATAATTTTTTGGTTGGTTCTACGTGTGAAAATAAATTAAAAAAAAATCCTATCAACAAGAGTTTCATTTTCAACTATTATAGAACTAGAGAAGATTGAACATTACAACATCCATGACCATTATGAATTATGATTATTCTTTATGAAAAAGCTATGACAACAGAATAATGGTGGCACAGATATCCGATCCCTTATAAAAGAGGTGCCCCCCATGCATCTCAACACACTCTTCAAGGTAACAGTGTGTTTTGTTGCACACTGCACACTGAACTTTATTGCAGTGGCCTTTAATGTGGGCAGCTGTGTCAGTGAAGGCAGTGACATGTTTTCACATGTAGCATCTTCGTAGCATACACATCCTCCTTTAACCACGCCCATAAGCAGACATCTAGTAGGGTTCACTCAAGTGATCTAGCTTATTAGTATTCGTAGACACAATCAATTTACTAAATTAAATGACACTCATGCACAAGATGCATGTGGCCTCATGATTACTGACAGATACAACTTACAGTTGCACTCTGGGTATGCTTGCAGTTGATATGTTGAAGAGACATCATAGTACTTCCATCTATCATAGAAAGTGATGTAACAGCAATGGGTGTTTTAGATTTCAGCCCTTATCCTAGGGACGTGTCACCAATGTGTACAATGTTTGTGTCGCAAACAGGCGCAGAGTATGCAAGGGTGCTGTGTGGTGCCCCATACCGTGACTAGGTAAATCTTTCAGGACCCTTTAATGATATGGAATATTTGGAGAGGATAATTTGCCTAGGTAGACTTCAAAAGTATCTGATATGAAGGTGAGAAAAACGAAATATTTCAATATACACATATATGTGGCACAAGAATAGCTGTTCAGTGTGCCCGTAGTATGGTTTCATTGCATATCTGCTCCTTACAGACTCCTTCACATCGTCTGTCCTCTTTATTGCTTTTGCTGCCAAAGCCAGGAACATACCAGTAGTTGCAGCACTGTACTTATAAGGCAAAGAATATTGGAAAACGTTTGGTACTATTGTGTTCTTTGCTACTAACGAGTACCGCATCCGAATAGCAACATCTCTATAATACGTGTTCACCCTGTTATGTTACTTTCATATTAACTCTGTGCCTTAGCAGCTAATCAGTGGAAGAAGTACTAGGCATCGAGTAATGCCCTAATGTGGATCGACAATGCTGAGGCTGGATGATGTCAGTGTCTCGTCATGCACATCTTCAATTACAGGTAGCAGGTGCCCATCTATTATACACAACAGCACTCCATAGTGTAATTGGATATCATCTCTTGTGCCACCTGTACTGATATATGAAGGAACTCAATATTCGTGAACTTTGGTATATGTCACATTATGTATAGTCAAAAAGTGAAGCCGTGGTCGTCGTTACGACTTACTTAGGTATGACAAACAAAAAATTCAAATCGCCAGGTGTTTGGGACTGAAGCGAGAACTGTAATCCATTTCATTCAGTGGGCTAAAGAAGATGGCCATCGATTTGTTGGGAATGCTGTCCTGTTTGTCTTGTAGTGCTTATAAATCATGGGTGTACGCGCCTGCACTGGTCAGTTGCTATAGTGCGGTGGAGTCAAAGGCTCATATGGAGAAATAAGAGGAAGGCCACAATACTGAGGGCAGGGGACTCAGGATGGTAATGCCCTTCACAGTAGTAATAATGATCTGTGATCATGCAGGCTGTCTCTGTGCCCTTGACAGAACCCCCCCCCCTTCCTCTCACCCAAAAAAGCTGCAAATTATTCTTTTCTTGGGCTTTGGATGTGAAAGGACAAATTAAAAAGTTTTCAGGTAACTGCATGAATGTAGCAATTATATATAATTTATCTTATAATGATTTGTCAGCCACACGTTATTAATTTCTAAACTAAGAAACCTTGCGACTGTTTAACCACCTAAAACATTACTGAATTTTCTTTATTTACTTTGCAATTCAGGTGGCCACTCTCTGAGTGAAACTTAACCCTGTCATATTTATTGTAACGCAACCTAGCAGGGTGGAGGGACTTATTATATGGTGCACCCAAAAAAGAAATGCAGCTTTGTTAACTATTTGTTAATTGATAGTAACACCATACTTTTTAAAGATTATGGATGTGTTAGTATGATATAGAATCTGAAAATATCTTTTAGTACATTTAGTACATTGCTACAGTATGTCTGCCTAGGTGTACTTGCATCTGTGTAAATGTGTGGGTGTGTGTGTATTTGTTTACCCTCCTTTTTCGCCCCCAAGGTAATTCTTTCCTGTCCCGGGATTGGAATGACTCCTTACCCACTGCCTTAAAATCCTCGTCATTTCCTTTTCCCTCTCCTTCCCTTCTGCCTGACGAAGCAGCTAGGCTGCGAAAGCTAGCGTTTGTGTGTGTGTGTGTGTGTGTGTGTGTGTGTGTGTTTATTTGTTACTATCACTGCCTGTGCTCCTTCGCCTGGTAAGTAGACTTCATCTATTTTTTTACATATATTTTAGTACATTCTCTTAGAAATATCAAGAAACTTTTGATAATTTGTGTTACCAACAAAGGAATATCTTACGAGGACCACAAGACATTTTAAGAATACTGTTCTTTGCTAGTTGTTGTTGACTTTTATTTAAAATGTGCCTTTGAAATTTGGTTGTAACATAAAAATATAGAAAATGATGTTCACCTCGAAAGACATATCCACTAGAATAACTCTGGATGAAGCTGTTGAGTGTCAAAGACCTGCTTGTCCTTAATCATAATTCCATAACTATTTGTGCACATTTCATTGCATATTCAAGAGGAATTAATTACTTCCCCCCATCAATGTGTGTACTATATATTTGTTAAAAACAGGAAAATTCTGGAATATTTCCATATGATACTGACTGTTGCCTCGTATCTCGTACAGCAGTGAAACTCTCCTATGCGTACAAAAATTCTTGTACGTATCAAAACCCTGGTAGTATCCGTCGACAAATCATCACCCCTCTGAAGTTGCCACATTCCGCAGCAGCCTGATGCTTTTAGAAGGGGACGTGTGGGTAGGAGGAGCAATTATTCCTCTCAAATGCCCTAGCCATTCATTTCCCCAATGAACAATAAGTCTTTTCATAATGTACATCATTTTAAATACAATCATGATGGCAGGCGTCATTCATGTAGTTGAATATTCGTATTCTTGCTATGAAGGATACTACTACAAAGACGTTTTTTGTACACTTCATTATAAAAATGTTGATGATCAGCTACAATTGTTATAATGACAGTGTTGTGTCAGATTGTTGTGCCATTACGTTCAATGAAGATTCCAGTAAGTAAAGTGAAGTAAATTAACAAAACCTTTCTTAGTGGTCTCAAATCTGTCTTTACAAATTTATCAAGATTGAATTAAATGTTGAATGTTGAAACATTCAATGAAATATTGCTACCATCCTGTACGAATGCACGAGGGTCACTCCAATAGACATGCACACTACTTAAAAAAAAAAAAAAATAAATAAATAAATAAAAATAAATAAATAAATAAATAAAATCAGTCTTCATTCTGCATGTTTGAAAGTTTTACAGTGTGTATATACATCCTTCCCACTTGTTTTCAAACTTAGTTCAATCTGTTTCCGTGGGTGGCGCCATCTCAGAATGTCTTCAAGGTGGCAGCTACACTTGACGACGTCACGCCAGAAGCAACATGCTGTCATTTAATTCCTGTGCTGTGAAAACGAGACTGTGGGAATCATCCACAAGAGCTTGAAAGAGGTGTATGGAGATACTGCTGTCGATCGCAGTACAGTCAGCCAGTGGGCAAGCAGGTAACATGAAGAAGGCAGGCATGGCAATACTGAGGATTGTCTTCGGCAAGCCTCATACCGCACACACTCCAGACAATGTTCCAAGATGGTGTAAGGCAGTTGAGAGGATGTATCTACACAGTGTAAAACTTTCAAACATGTAGAATAGAAAATATTTTTTTTAGAAGAAAAAAAACTATATTTAATATTCCTTTTAATATTAATGCACAATACTTTCTCTTTGTTAATTTCTTTTCACATCACTGTATGAGACTATCTTTTTAATTATGTAATTACGACTTAGCATGGTGAGGGTCTCCAGTTATTAGAATATAATTATGCAAGAGCATCTCAAGTGCATTCCACTCATTAATCAGATGACTGTCTTATGTGGTAGAAAGACTATTTTGTTGTAAGTGGTTTACCCAACTACTTATTATCATAAATGAATATGTGGAAATCCCTTGTCTTACTACCTAGTTACTGGCTACCAAATGATGTCTTAAACATTGGTCACAATAGTAATCCTGCACCACAATGTGTGGCTGGCAGACTGAGGTTCTTTGGCTCAGCAAATTTAAGTTTGGGATCTGCAGGCACTGTAGAGGTTGCTGTGTCTGTGATTATGTAGGCATGAGCACTGGTGGAGCGAAGGCATGCATGAGTCGCCTGCAGAAGATGGTCCCTGTGAGTTGACGTCACAGAGAAAACACTCAGACTGTGGACATAATGGCAGAAATGTCAGCTGAGGGACCCACAAAACCAGAAAATGAACAAGGGGCAACCACTATGATCAGCAAAAGAACGACAGGTAGATAGCCTCATAGACTGCATAACCACGATACAGTGCGACACAATGCTAGCAGTATAAGAGTTAGGACAGAACTGACTGGTAATATACTGCATAAATAGCTATTTGGACACCACAGAGCGGCATGGAGAGATGGTGGCACCTTCTGCCTAATGAGCCGCCACCAAGTGTGCAGATGCAAGGTCCCCTATTGGGAGTCCAGGTCCATGGCTTTTGGTAGGCATGTAATGTCTGCAATGCCTAATACCAGATCTCCCCCCTCCCCCGCCCCAATCCTGAAAAAGGTTCTTACAGGTGAGGCCATGGTGGTTGGAAAAAGGAGATGGATGAAGAGTCATACCCTTGGGGAGGTAAGGACATTTGTAGTGTCCACTGCAACACTGTCGGATGTGGTGTCAACAGAGGTTGCCACCTGATGTCATGGATAGGAAGAGCAATGGTACAGAGAGCATCAAGGGTTGACAACTGTTACCAATGGGGCTGGTCCAGGGATAATGCAGTCTCCAGAGGTTACAAGTCAAAAGGGGTGGGGATGTGGGTGGGGTAGAGACCAAGGCATTGAGCCTGGAGCTGCTTGTGATGGCAGTGCTTGAAATCTTTCTGTGTGCTTCCACTGCCATTCTCAATACTCATGCCACAGTGGTCCCATAAGAGTCCACCCATACATGTGTGCTGGGCATGTAATGCCAGGTTGTCGTGCTTGGGGTGCCAAGGGGTGTGGCATCAGCAGGTGCAGCAGGAACTGCAGTTATCACCCATGAAGGAAACTTGAAACTTCCTGGCAGATTAAAATTGTTCTGGAAACATCCCTTAGGCTGTGGCTAAGTCATGTCTCCACCATATCCTTTCTTTCAGGAGTGCTAGTCCTGCAAGGTTCACATGAGGAGTTCTACGAATTTTGGAAAGTAGGAGGTGAGGTACTGGAAAAATTAAAGTTGTGAGGACGGATTGTGAGTTGCGTCAGGAGAGCTCAGTTGGTAGAGCGCTTGCCCGCAAAAGGCAAAGATCCCAGGTTTGAGTCCCAGTTCTGGCACAAAATTTTAATCTGTTAGGAAGTTTCATATCAGCACACACTACGCTGCAGAGTAAAAGGAGTTTGGCAGGGGTCAGGGTTATACCATCATTTGGTGTGGTGTGTTAAGTAAAAACAACAGAATGGGAGCCAAAGTAGTGGTCAAGGAGTCAACAGGTCTTTTCATTTGCTGTTTGAATGTACCAAAAAAAAAAAAAAAAAAAAAAAAAAAAAAAAAAAAAAAAAAAAAAAAAAAAAAAAAACCACTCTGTTTGTCCATTTAAAGATGATGGAATGGTGGGCTGGGAATATGTGTTATACTATTGGCCTCACAAAACTGTCAGAAGGCAGATGCTGTAAATTATGGTTCATTGTCCGGAACTAACTCTAAATTGTACCAAATGATGCATGCACTCATACTGTATTAGTATTATTATATTATCAGCAAAAAAAAAAAAAATGTATTTGTATTTATATTATAAGTGTATGAAACTGTATTTATATTATTTGTATTATCTATTATTCAACTTGTAAATTTTGTTCCTGACATGTTCCACATCCACTAGGATCTCCTCAACATGGATCTATGGAACGAAAAGCTAATCTAATCTAATCTAAGCCTTACCTATGCAGATACGTGGTCCCTCTCCGAAGGGCAGGTAGACGTATGGGTGGCGCTCAGCTTTGGCTTCCTCGGAGAACCTTTCAGGGTCGAACCGGTCGGGGTCAGGAAAGTGTGAGGGGTCCCGATGTAGACCGATGACAGACAGAGCCACAGGCGTTCCCTTCTCCAGAACGACATCGCTGTCTGGAATCTTGTAGTCCTGGTTGCACTCTCTGTTCAGAAATGGTACTGGTGGATACATCCTGAGAGACTCTGGAATGGAAGATTGAAATGAGAAAATGAAGTACACCAGAGCACTTAGCACTTCAGACACGGAGAGTCTTTTAAATAATAATATAATCTATAGACATACCGTATTATAAAAATGTCCCGTATATATTTGAGCATGCCTTTTTTCGATATTTTCGTCTTATTGCACCAATATTGCTGTGGGGGTAACAACCACCAACGACATACAGTTCCGGTTATGTGACGTCATAAACAGTGAGATACACTAAAAAGTGTCTCATAATGCAACACACGCATAATGAGATTTTATTCGTCCACTATTTGAAAAATGACATCAGTTTGTGACTTCGAAAAAAATGTTCAAATGTTTGTTAAGCTTATGTCCTTATACTAAGTCCTTATACTAAGGACGGCACAAATATCCATGCCTGAGGGGGTAATCGAACCCCCGACCGTAGTGGCCATGCAGACCGTGACTGAAGCACCTCAGTCCCCTCGACCAACGCGGCCGGCGTGACTTCAAAAAAAAATTTGACACATGTTTTACCAGACTTTATCTTGACAAGCCCAACAAAATGAGGAAAAGAAAATAAGTATATCGCTTGCTGTTTTTCCGCTGTTCATCCAGTAAAATTACGGAATTCGGCATTACGTTACAATTTATTTCTTCTAGGGTACCAACTGTATTTCCGGAAAGTTTACAGACAGTATGCAGCTACACCACATATAGTGACACTAATATCTGTCTTCTTCCAGAAGTAAAACTTGTTATTGAATGCAATCAGTTCCGAAAACGCAGCAAATAATTCGCATGCATTTGTTGTAGTGTCAAACACAGCTGTATATAAAAAAGATATTAAAAAATAAATAAAATGAAATAAAAGAATTACTAACGAACAATGCAGGCATAATAGAGGACCCTCATGCGATTTTAACCATTCATGACTGAGAATCGTTTGTACGGTCTCCTAGAGGGATTCTGCCATTCTACAATAATTCAGTGCCGGTGAGCAAGAGCCTGTTTCCTTCAATTCCGTTGGTTCAGTGCTATACTCCTCAGTGGTCTTCTGTAATGAGAACCAACCCGATAGAATCTTGTACCCATTTTTTGGTCTGCGATACGAATCCTGTTCCTATGGAGAAGTCGTGTGCCACATTTCTGGCATCTGTTGCAATAACGATCCTGCAGTCCTGTTTTTATACGAAGACGACCACTGTCTTTCAAATTTCCTGTCCCACAGTACTATCTCCTCGCCTTAGTGAAACCAACCTGACATTTAATCGATCGACATCATGTGGCTGTGTGTGACCTGCTCAAATTAATGCCAGCATCTGGTCTTTATTAAATGGCTGTATTCCTTTTCGTGGCACATTACTCCACAAAAAAATGAATGAAGTTGATATTTATTTCGGAGTACTCGTTGTGTGCTATTGAGGTAGCGTTATGTTTCCATGACATGAAACTGACATAACACATACTAGTAATAAACACTGTCTAGAATATGGTGTGTGACCGTTTAAGGTGTGACGTGCTTTGGTAACTGATACGTCTGGTGTTGTAAATTTTATGATAGCACTCCAGGCACGTCTGTAATTAGTTTAGCCATCTTATCATACTCTCTTCATCCCAGTTAATTTTCTGACACAGAAGAACTGTACCTAAGCTGGCATTACCTCTCAACAAAAAAGCCAACTAACATTTACGAGGGAAGTATGATAAGTCTGGGAGAAAACCCACTTTATTTCTCAATATAGTCTCTTTACAATGCTATATGCCTGGTCCAGCGAGTTTCCAATCTTTTCAATCCCTCGGCAAGGTAGGCTGTGTCAAACTTTGCAAAATAGTCTGTCACAGTGCACCTACTCATTCGATGAAAATTTCTTCCCACCATGCCAAATTTTCAAGTTTGGGGATAAGAAGAAGTCACTCGGAGCCAAGTCTGGTGATTAGAGTGGTGGGTGAGGAACCAATACGAATCCCAAGTGTAATGGTGGACTCAAGTTTCATCCACAGTTGTGAAACTGCGCAAAGCGTCCTATGGATTGAGCCTGAACAGTGTGAGACTCTGAGCAGAAATGATTTTTCGTTTCCGTTTTTGGTCCAGTGAGCAGGCGCAACACCCATCCTGCTCAGAGCTTCTTCATGGCTAGTTTTTCATGGAGGAGGTAATGCACTCGCTCAGATGAGAAGCCTGTAGTATTAGCTATCTCGCGAACTTTGTCTTCGATCTTCCATTACCATATCATGCACCTTATCAATGTTTTCCTGTGTCGTGACATCAATGAGCCGCCTGGAGCGTGCTCCATCGTACGTGCTTCTCCAACCACGTTTAAACTCATTGATCAGATGTAAATGGTCTTCATTGTTAGTGCAGAACCCACATGGACGTCATCCAACTCGGATTTGATCTGCGCAGCTGCCCAAACCTTCAAATGAAAATGTTTAATGACCGCACGGAATTCGTTTTTCTCCATCCTAAGCAACTAACTACCCAGATACCGCTTCAGATGGCAGCCAACAGTCACTAATAACAGCTGTCGTTCAAAACTTGCTGTAATATTCTTGGAAATATCAGGCTTACCAACAACAGTACAAGTTTCGAAAATTTCCCGTTCTTTCGTATAAATTTGCCAGACTTATAAAAACCACCCTCGTATGTAAGCTTCAATTCATCGACCACAATATTATAGGAATGTATGACTATAAGAATATAATTAAGAACGAGACAGCTTAAAATGTTTGTTTCCCTCTCATGAGAAATGTAAATTTTTGTCATGAGCAGTTTCCTGTGACACTGCTGGAGTTCTTACTGTTATGGGGCTTCAGCCCGAATCGGTGCTAACAAGCACACAGTCGCACTGTTCAAATATTTGCCCGAAAAACTCTCAACGTTATGCCGAATTTTGAGAGCTTCTCTAGTTTCCCTTCTTAAACAGTACAAGGGAAGTTCCGTAATCCATATCGTAAACAATACTCTGCTCACATTAGCTAGGCTGTTGATTCGAAGCTGTGGACAGATTATTGCAATTTTTTTTCTGAAATTTTTGTGAATCTCTCTAATTTAGGCCTGGGATGATTCCTTAAATAACACTAAACTTAAAACCATTCTTCAAACATGTCACAGTTAATTTTTAGTTTCATGGACTTCCGTGTTGGAAGAAATTTAATGTTTGATACATCTTCCCTCCTCTGTCTACTGTTGTATTAGTATGAGGGAGCGACATCTAACTTGTATGTTCTCAGTACATGGTCAACAAGGCGTGCACAGGAGTCTACTTGCTATGGAAAGATCAGATAAGAAGTTCTGCTCCAACTTATCTAAATGAAATGAAATAATTGTGTAAATAAAAATTGAATTTAAATTGAAGATTATATTCGTTACCTGATACAACCTTGTCGAGGTAGGTCATTTTGGCAATAGTGTCGTAGGATATTACTCCACTGTTTTCCTTAAGTGCAGTGTTTATTTCGTCACGTAGTTTGCTCTGTATGTCGGGGTTCCGTGCCAATTCGAGCAGAGTAAAGCTTGTAGCCGTCGATGATGTCTCGAAGCCCGCAACGAAGAAGACAAATGCCTGAGCTGCTAAGTCTTCCATCGATAATTCTGAAGAGAGAAAAATGAAAATCAAAAGTAAAAAACTGGAAACAACACCAACTGTGAAATAGAACAGTTCATTCAGTTAAATAACAGTTTTAATAGAGGTCACTGTGGACAAGAATAGCCGGGAATTGCCACCTCTATCAAGAAAACAGTTAAAATTTTAGACATATATTGTATATATTGTGTGTGTGAACAGAGAGAAGGGAGTAGAGGAGGTGGTAATAGAGAGGGAGATGGACAACATGAGTGGAGAGTGGGTGGAAGGAGGAAATTGAGAGAGGGGGCAGGACAAAATGGACAGAGAGCAGATGGAAAGAGGTAGGAGGATGAGCAAATGGCAAAAGGAGGGGGACGATGATATCAACTGAGAGAACGAGAGGAGTATTTAGACAGTAACTGAAGGATGAAGAAATGGGCAAGGAGAATAGATAGAGAGAGAGTGAGAAGGTGGAAGAGGTGAACAAGAGAAAAAGTTAGACATTTTTAAATGTAGCTGCATAAAAGTTATTTCCATCGGATTGCAGATTATTCTATTGAAACGTTCTAAAGAAAGACGACATACACTACTTCTATAAGAACTAACAGTGCGTTGACGAACATAGTTTGTATAACATCTACATCTACAGTCATAGACTGCCTATCATACAGTGCACGACGGAGGATACGTAGTACCATAGTTACCCGTTCCTATTCTTGTTTCACTCTCAAATAGTTTTAGGGAAGGAGCCTGCCTGTATACTGTCATATGAATTGAAGTTTCACTTGTATTCATGGTCCTGAGGTGAGATGCCTGTTGGTGGCATTAACTATCGTTCTCCATTCACTCAGAAATGCCACTTCTCCACACTTTCTCAACTGAGTTTTGCGAAAAGAACGTCTCCATCACTCCACGGAATTAGTTCATGAATAATTTACCCTATAGTAATGTGTTGTTCGAACTCGTTAACACATCTAGGATCACGCCTCGGAATTGCTACGATGTCTTCGTTTCATTAGGTCTGGTGAGGACATGGAAGTACTTATGAATGGGTCTCACAAGTGTTCCGAACATGGCCTCCTCTAGAGAAGATGTACACTCTGCTACATCTGATAAACCAGAGTCGGAAATTAGCCTTTCCTGTAGGTTACCTTACGTGTTCAAACGATTCCCTGTAGATTTCCCACGTTCTACCCACATATAATTAATCGACTTCACGTGGGAAGCAGGTCACCACATAAACTGTATGGAATGTCTTCCTTGATCGCCTATATGAACTCTGGTTTTCCCACAGTCAGGTCGAGCTGATATTCGTCGCACCAAGTACAAATAGATTAGATTAGATTAGGTTAGGTTAGAGCAGTACTTGTTCGATACATCATAAATACGACATTTCACAATGATGAGAAATGCGGCTGTTTAATAAATTTTAAGGATTTTTTATTTTTGTTGTGGTGTCGCACAAGTACAAAGTGCGCGCCACCTACTTTCGCCGCGCGCCGTCATGCACGCACGGCGCGGCGATCTTACGACGACAGCCACGAGCGCCCTCTGCGACAACTCCGCTCGTGGCCACCACTGAAGGACTGGTCACTTCGGACTGAGATAGCAACGAGTTAGGACCTTCGTAATCAGATAGGCACCAGTGAAGACTTTGCTATTGTACAGGCACTAGGCAGGCCTCTAACAACTATGTATCAACATTCTGCCGTACTATGTAAAAGTTAAGTATTGTTACATACTGTGCAATATATATATCTCTTTCTAATTTACTCGAGTGTTTTTAGTTTCTGGCTGCTCCCCTCCGTACCTGCACCTGCGTGCTATCTTCGTTACCGTGTCGGTCTCGTTCCACTCGACCACCGACACCTACGACGAGGCTGGGACACAAAAGCGGCGACGAAGTTGGGACACAAAAGTGGCGACGAGGAGGGATAGAACCTTGGACCAGCCCGCTTGCAGCAGCCAGACAGCAGTAGTAGTCGGAGCACGCAGAAATTGCTCCCGCCCACCCACCCTTATTATAAGATTTTTGAGGGACATTTTCAGTTACGTGTTTGTGGACTTTTTTGTTGCAGAGCGAGTCCTCTTTCATATTGCATTTGTGTTTTGTTATAAGTTACTTGTATACGCGGCGCCTAATCGGTCAGCATGGCCACTACCCCGAACCCAAACTTAATGGAAATTATTCAGTTACAGACGGCGCAAATAACGCAACTCCTCCAGGCGATGTCCCAGCTCACAGCGCAGGCAGCTAACCAACAACAACAGCCGCCGCTTCAGCAGCCCACACCTGCCGCCGCAACACTTCCTACGTTTCGCCAATACAACGAACGTGAGGAAGAATGGAGCGACTATTTCGCACAGTTTCAAGAACTCGTCGCGGCTCATCAAATTACAGGTCAGAGAGTGAAGAACCTTTTCTTATCGATTGTGGGCCCCCAGACTTTCGTACTATTGCAAAAACTTTTCCCTCTCGCATCTCCTCGTGATGTAGACTTTGAACAAATTGTAGATGCACTGAATGCTCATTATGAGAGAAAAGTTCTTGTAGCCGCTGCACGGTACCGATTTTTCAGACTTAAAAAATTACCGCAGCAGTCACACCAAGAGTGGATTACGGAATTGAAGGGCTTAACCCGCCAATGTAAATTTACTTGCTCTTGTGGACTTTCTTATAGTGACGTTATGTTGCGAGATGCGATTACGCAGAACATTCAGGACCCCAGAATTAGGGCAGCAATTCTGAAACAGTCAGACCCTTCATTAGACAGTGTACTGCAGCTTATAGAAGCGCATGATACTTTTGACTTAGCTGATGTAGAAATGCAAAGCCATAGTGTAAATTCAGTGCGCCGCAACGGACGCTTTCCTAGCCGTAGTTCTCAGTATAGCACTAGTGATTCTTATTTTTCTACCGGCCGTGCTGAACAGACAGTGAACAGTAGCCAGTGTAAAAGTGCGACGCAAAGGTCGCCCCGTCGTGTTAGAAACAGTAATTTGAATAACGGGCGCCAACGCTCATTTCAGACAAATGTACGTAAAAACGCGGCCCGCGCATACGCAGCACACAAACCGTAGCAGACGTTACCCACATTCGCGCACCTGTCGTGCGCCAGAAGCACAAACTTTTTGTAAATCTCTCCATAGAAAATAAGACTGTGCAATTTCAACTTGATACTGGTTCCGCTGTTACATTAATTAATAAAGATACTTATGAACTTCTGGGTTCGCCAAAATTGTCGCCGTCACAGCAAGTGTTAACAGCTTATACAGGTGAAAATATTCCCGTGCTAGGAACGTGTAGCCTGCCCGCCTCTTTTCAAGGTGTAACAAAAACAGTTGCTTTTGTAGTTCTTCAGGCCAAATCGACACAGAACATTTTTGGACTAGATGCTTTTGACTTGTTTTGCTTATCAATTCAAAGAGATGTGCTTCAAATTTCGTCAATAGTGCCTCAGGATAAAATCAATGCATTGTGTGACAAATATAGTGACTTGTTTTCGCCGGTACTAGGTTGTGCAAAAGACTTCGTGGCACATGTAACTTTAAAAGAATCTGCAGTTCCAAAATTTCGTAAAGCTAGACCAGTGCCTATCGCATTGCGTGATTCAGTTGCCGAAGAACTTAAACGTTGGCAAGATAGTGGGGTGATTTCTCCTGTTTCTGCGAGTCAGTGGGCCTCGCCTATAGTAATTATACCCAAGCCGTCAGGAAAACTTCGTCTCTGTGCGGACTTCAAGTCAACAGTGAACGGTCAAACAATTGTCGACACTTATCCCCTGCCCAGACCCGAGGAACTTATGGACAAATTAGGACAGTCCCGCTTCTTTTCTAAGACTGATTTAGCAGAGGCATACTTACAGATTCCACTTGATGACGAGTCAAAAAAGTTTTTCGTCATTAATACTCACATGGGCCTTTTTCAATTTCAACGCCTACCCTTTGGCAGTTCTTCCGCTCCCGCTATTTTTCAGCGTTTTTTGGAACAGCTGACAGTTTCTGTACCGTGTTGTTCGAACTATTTAGATGATATTGTGGTATCCGGACGTACAGTTGAAGAACATTTAGCAAACCTGGAGTGCCTTTTCAAAGTGTTGACTGCAGCAGGTCTACGTTGCAATAAAGCAAAGTGTTCGTTTTTTCAAACTGAAATAGAGTGCCTAGGCCAAGTGATTAATGCCCAAGGAATCCATCCCTTAGTCACATCTTCGAGCAATCAAAGACTTGCCTCCTCCTAAGAATGTGCACGAATTGCAAGCAGTAATGGGAAAGCTGAACTATTATTTCAGATTTATTCCCAATGCCTCTCAGATTGCAGCTCCACTGCAACACTTACGTAGGAAGAATGTTCCTTTTGTATGGTCTAAAGATTGTCAGGTTGCCTTTGACAAACTAAAGTCTGCACTGCTCAGTGATGCATGTTTGATTCCCTTTGACCCACAGAAGCCTGTAGTGTTAGCAGTTGACGCCTCGTCGTACGGTCTGGGCGCTGTAATCTCACATCGTATTGGATGTCACGATCGTCCTATTGCCTTTGCATCCAAGCTACTGACGCCGACGCAACAGAATTACAGTCAGATAGAAAAGGAGGCCTTAGCAATCATTTACGGCGTCACAAAGTTTCATCATTATCTCTATGGCAGAAAATTCTATTTGTTGACAGACCACAAGCCTCTCACGTCGTTGTTCTCACCCACAAAGCCGATTCCGCCACGTACGGCACAAAAGCTTCAGAGATGGTCCTTGATATTGTCTAATTATCAGTATGAGATTTTGTACCGACCTACCACTATACATGCAAACGCGGAAACACTTTCCCGACTTCCGGTTGGCCAGGATGTGTCGTTTGATTCTTCAGAAATGGCATGTTGTCAGATAGACTCCAGAGATGCTTCCGCTGTCGCAGATTTCCCTTTGCACTCTCGTCGGGTTGCACAGGAAACAGCTGCGGATGTAGACTTAAGTGTGGTAGCACGTTTTGTTCGCTCAGGGTGGCCTGCCAGAGCCAAAGACATTGATCGGCCTCTGGTTCGACGTTATTTTGCACAACGTCATGCATTATCTTTAAGTCAGGGTGTACTGTTGTTGCATACCGACAACGACCAAGCAAGAGTGATTGTTCCTCGTTCCCTGCAACGTGAAGTGTTACGCCTCCTGCATCAAGGACATTGGGGTAATGTTAGGACAAAGCAACTGGCCAGACGTCATTGTACCTGGGTTGGTATGGACGCTCAGATAGAGAACATGACGTCACAGTGTACTGTTTGTGCGGAGCATCAGGCGGCTCCTCCGCAACGTTTCTCAGACTGGCCACGCCCCAAGGGACCATGGCAACGTTTACATATTGACTTTGCCAGACCTTTCTGGAATACGCGATGGTTAATTGTTGTAGACGCTTTCAGCAAGTTTCCTTTTGTGATTGCCATGAACTCAACGACAGCTTCTAGTACAATCACTGCCTTAACATCAGTGTTTTGCATCGAAGGTTTGCCTGAAACCATCGTCAGTGACAATGGACCTCAGTTTGTTAGTGCGGAATTTCAACAGTTTTGTCGTGTAAATGGCATTCAGCATATAACCACCGCACCTTTTCACCCTCAGTCCAATGGTGAAGCAGAACGTTTCGTTCGAACATTCAAGTCACACATGGAAAAGATGAAAGGTCAGCACTCCAGGCAGCAAGCTCTTCAAATTTTCCTGTCTACGTATCGGTGCATGCCACGTGACGGCCCGTCTCCTGCCGAGCTGCTACACGGCCGCCGTCACCGCACTCTCCTTCACCTGCTGCAGCCTCCCACACACCGAGTCGGTTCGTATGGCGCTACGCGTTTTCAGGTTTCTACGCCGGTGCTGTACAGGGTGTTTGCTGGAAACAAGAAGACATGGCTGCCGGGCACCATTCAGCGCGTGCTCGGTAGCAATATGTATGTTGTACGTTCTTCCACAGGGTCGGAGCTGCGGCGCCACGCAAACCAATTACGCCTGCACAGGCCGCGCGATCCTGTCTCCGGTTTCTTGATTCCAGACCCAGTTCACCGCCAGGGAGCACAGCCACATCGTTCGTCCCCGGACTACGAGATCGTCCCGATGGAGATCGACGCGCCACCGTCGCCGCCGCAAATGACAGCGTCACCGAGAGGGACTCCGGGACCGTGCGGGCCCCCTCAGCTTGGGCCACGCACCTCAGAAGAAGATGACCTGCTCCCTCTGGGCGGGGGCGGGCGCCCTTCCCCAGGTTTCGGCGGGTTCCCTGGAGGATCTCAAGGCAGATGCCGGGGCGCGGACGGCGTCTCGATCCCGGCCTCAGCTACGACGCCCGTCCCACCAGTAACGCCCCCGCCCAGGCCCTCCTCCCAGTGCCGTCGCCGTGGCCCTCAGCCCTACGCCACGACGGCGCGGCGGTTTGGGGGGGAGGGGTGTGGTGTCGCACAAGTACAAAGTGCGCGCCACCTACTTTCGCCGCGCGCCGTCATGCACGCACGGCGCGGCGATCTTACGACGACAGCCACGAGCGCCCTCTGCGACAACTCCGCTCGTGGCCACCACTGAAGGACTGGTCACTTCGGACTGAGATAGCAACGAGTTAGGACCTTCGTAATCAGATAGGCACCAGTGAAGACTCTGCTATTGTACAGGCACTAGGCAGGCCTCTAACAACTATGTATCAACATTCTGCCGTACTATGTAAAAGTTAAGTATTGTTACATACTGTGCAATATATATATCTCTTTCTAATTTACTCGAGTGTTTTTAGTTTCTGGCTGCTCCCCTCCGTACCTGCACCTGCGTGCTATCTTCGTTACCGTGTCGGTCTCGTTCCACTCGGCCACCGACACCTACGACGAGGCTGGGACACAAAAGCGGCGACGAAGTTGGGACACAAAATTTGTAACGAAATTACTAAGTTTTATCTAAAAATTCATGAAAAGTGTAGAAGGAGTTGCCATTCATTTTACATACTAGTTTGGTGTCTGTCAGACTTTTGATGCTACTTGGTAAGTGACCAAAGACTTTTGTGGCAGCAGAATTCACCCCTTTCCATGCCAAAGTTAGATTTAACCTTTGTCCTAGTGTTGTAGCTATGCACATTATTACTTTTGAATTGGTTAAGATTGTTAATAGCATAGGTCATAGCTGAATACATATATTGTGAAGAGCTGCGGTGGAGTAGCCGAGCGGTCTAAAGCACCTCGCTGCGGAGAACGCGGTTGCTCGCCGTGGAGGTTTGAGTCATCCCTGGGGCATGGGTGTGTATGTTTGTCCGTAGGTTAGTTTACCTAGGTTTAAGTAGTTTGTAACCTACGGACTGATGACCACGCAGTTAGGTCCGATAGATTATATATATATGAATAATGATGAAAAATATAGTTAAAAACGAGATAGAATGGCTGGCCAGTACTTACAATTGTGCTGTACCGCCGATAGTCACAGAAATGAAGAATCAGAAAAAAGAGGACAAAAAGGACAAGGGCAAGCTTTCGGAACACAGTTCCTTCGTCAGGTGGGAGAGAAGGGAAGAAGAAAGGATGGGAACAGAAGGGAAAGGTAGTTCACGACCTAGGTCATGAAGGTGGTGTTTCCGGAGTGTGGACGTCAGAGATACTGCATGTATGCACTGAGCCAAGCCAGAGAGGATAAATATAACCAAAGAGGAAAGATCAAGTACTACTTCTGTGTTCCGAAAGCTTGCCCTTGTCCTTTTTGTCCTCTTTTTTCTGATTCTTCATTTGTGTGACTATCGGCGGTACAGCACAATTGTAAGTACTGGCCAGCCATTCTATCTCGTTTTTAACAATATATATATGGTTTCTACAGTATGTCTGCCTAAGTTTACTTGCGTCTGTGTAAATGTGTGTGTTTGTTTGCCCTCCTTCCCCCCTCCCCTCCCCAGGGTGGGTCTTTCCTGTCCTGGGATTGGAATGACTTCTTACCCACTCCCTTAAAACCCTCGTCATTTCCTTTTCCCTCTCCTTCCCTTCTGCCTGACGAAGCAGCTAGGCTGCGAAAGCTTGTATTTGTGTGTGTGTGTGTGTGTGTGTGTGTGTGTGTTTATTTGTTGCTATCACTGCCTGTGCTCCTTCGCCTGGTAAGTGGACTTCATCTATTTTTTACACACACACACACATATTGAAGAACCCTAGATACTTAAATGTCAACAGGATGATCTTGGGTGAGTTCAAGCAATTATTCTGATTACATACTTTTGTGCAATGAACATTTTCTTACTCAATGTTGAATTGCCCCAGAATATGACCCCATATGAAAGCAGTGAATGAGACTAAGCATAGTATGCTAATTTACTGAGATGTGTATCATCAACTATTGCAAGTACTCTGATTGCATAAGTAGCTGAACTCTAACGTTTCGGTAGATCTTCAATGTGTATCTTACAATTCAGTCCCTCATCAATTCAAGCACCAAAAAAGTTTGAATATTATATCTTGGCTACAAATTTCTGTTCAAAGTCGATATATATATATATATTAATGGTGTCATGTTGTTTACTGTATGAAACTGTTTATACTGGTTTTCATCAAAGTTTAATGAGAGTCCATTTGTAGAGAACCATTTAATAATTTTCTGAAAGACATCAGTTACAATTTCGTGATAGTTATACTTGTATCGTCAGCAAAACGAACTAGTTTAGCATCTTCGTCAATATAGAATGGCAAGTCATTGATATATGTTAAGGACCCAAGATCGAACCTTGTGGGACTCCACATTGATAGCTCCTCAGTTAGAGGAATTAGCTATTTCTTGCCTATTATGTGAACTGCTTATTTCACATTTCCGTATTCTTCCAGTTAAGTATGATTTAAACAATTTTTGCACTGTCCCACTAATACCACAATACGATCCCCACACTTGTTGCGTGCTGCCGTTACTAGGGGACATTTCGTTTCATATTGACATATCATCACGGGACAGTCGCCTTTTACCACTCACACTATTACAATAAGAACGTTATTACTATAAGCCTGTGCCTTGTTCCTTGCTGAGACGCAGGTTAGCAGTGCCGTTCCAGGATTAACGACTTGTTATTGCCAGTTGTGCTTTCGGAGCCGAAGGTCCACTCTTGTGCCATCACTGACTGCACGACTTAAAGCTTTAAGCCGCAGCTGGGCCTATAAGCATAACATTTGACTGTTAATGACTGGAAACACGTTGCCTTGTCTGACGAATCTCTTTGACACTTGTATCGACTGGATGGAAATATGGAAATATATGGGCAGAGAACATCATGAATACATGTAACCTACATGTCAGCATGGGACTGATCAAGCTGGTGGACGCTCTGTAATTGTGTGGGGCATGTGCATTTGGCGTGATAACGGACCCCTGATCCGTGTAGATACCACTCTGACAGTAGACATGTACGGATGCATCGTCGCTGATCACTTGCATCCGTTCATGTCCACTGCGCATTTTGATGGACGTTGACAGTTCCAGAATTGCTACAGAGTGGCTCTGGGTGCAATCGTCTGAGTTTAAACACCTCAGATGGCCACCAAACTCCCCTGACATGAACATTATTGAGCATAACTGGGGTGCCTTGCAACGTGTTATTCAAAAGAGATCTCCATCCTGTCGTATTCTTACGGATTTATAGACGGCCCTGCAGGATGCATGGTGCTTCTTCCATCCAGCACTACTCGAGACATTAGTCGAGTCCATGGCAGGTCGTGTTGCATGCTCACACGTTATTAGGCGGGACTACTAGTTTCTTTGGGTCTTCAGTGTATAATTCGTTGACATATGGGGATCATGATGTTCGGTAATACTGTCTATTCATCAGGGGGAGAGGGGGCTGTGAGTGTGGCGTGACACTAATTGAGCTGAAGGTCAAGAGGGCGCACTTACTATCGGTAGCGGCGACGCCATTCTCGTGGCCTTTCTCCACCTTCTCTCCTTTGTCAGGGTCCACGTATCCCTTGTTCTTCAGCTGAATGAGCAGGTCCATGAAATCTTTGCGTGTGTAGTTGTTCTTCTCTCTGTAAGCGACAGTATCTGCAACCATCTGCTGAAAATATTTGCTGACAACCGTCGTTCCTGCTTTCATCCTGCAAAGATAAGATAACAATTAAGTAATACTAATGGAACTTCTCCAAAAATTGTGATATTCCTGGCTTATGGCCACTTCATATTTCTGGCCGCTGGCCGTTTCTTTGCTAAAATCGTACGTGTCTTAAACGCGGAAGAAATACAGAAGTGCAGCATATGTTGAAATGTGGGGTGGGGAGCAGTAGCATATTGCGCAGTTGGTGCTGGTTCCCATGGAAAAGTCCGCCTATGTTACTGGTACTCTTCTCGCATTGGCTGCTGCATTTCACGTCACGTGATTTATTTGAAATTAGTTTTGTTTATTGTATACTAAATATTAATTATTCAGAGCTGAGAATTTGTGATAAATATCTCTCAAGGACAGGCTACGTTTTGACAGTTTAAAAAGTTTAAGGTGCCTTCTCTTATTGTAACAAGTGGCGCTGTGCTTGCATTACAATTTTCATGAATCAGTTATCAATCTCTATTCTCATTCCAAACAAGAAACAAGAAGTTTGTTTTCCATTCAATTGATGCTTGGATTATATATATATATATCGTATGGTATAATGTCAGCTACATATAATACTTTAGTAAGATATACTAGTGTCTAGTTAATAAGATAAAACATATCTCTGTCACAGAGCCAAGTTCAACTCCTTTAACCACTGGACAGCTTCCTGACTGACTATATGGAGTTCGGTCATCCCTCCTGAGAATGATCGTAATGGGCAATTAGTAATTATATGGGTCATCGTTTGAATGTCTGCTCCACAGTCACATGACTGGTCGTCTGTCTGTCCCCATTTGAATTTCCAATAGTTACAGCGACCAACACCAGTTCGGAAACGGTTGATCAAAGACCATTCTCTCCTGGGAAGGTCCATTCCTTGGAGCTGCTTAGAGGGATCGTCTATCCAGATGCTGTTTTTTCCATTAAACGAATCCCAAATTCTTGCCCAGTTTGATTTAGGTGAGAAGCCACTCTCATGTAGTTGCACAGCTGTTTTAAGAGGTGGTTTACGTGATTTCAGCCGGCTGACCGGTGGTGGAAGGTCTTGCAGGATAGGAAGCTCAGGAGTGGACAAGATCTTATAATACTCTCTCATTAAGGCTTCCTTCCGTCTTAGATCAGGGGGAACGATGTTGCATAATATTGGGAGCCATTGAAGTGGTGTAGCCATCAGAGTGCCACTGATCAATCTCATTGCTCTATTTAATTGTACATCAATGTCTCTCACATGAGCACTGTTGAGCCAGACAGGAGAACAGTATTCAGCTGCAGAGTAAACTAGGGACAAAGCTGTTGTACGCAAGACCTTAGCACTGGCTCCCCAAGATGATCCTGCTAAGTGCTGCAATATGTTATTCCTAGTTTTAACTTTGTCTGCTGTTTTATGAAGGTGGTACTTAAAAGTAAGAGATCTATCCAAGATTACTCCCAGGTATTTTGGATGTTCATTATGTTCAAGTTGAACACCATCAAACGAGATATTAAGTTTATAGTCGGCCATCCTATTATTGAGATGGAAACAAGATACTTCCGTTTTATTTGGGTTTGGCTTTAGTTTCCACATTGCGAAGTAATTTCTGAGGAGAGCTAGGTTAGATGTTAAAGTAGTTTCCGTCACATGGATGTCTCTGTGTTGTGACGCTATGGCAATGTCATCGGCATAAATGAATTTTCTAGATTGCGTAGCTGGAAGATCAGCGGTGTAAACATTAAAAAGAATGGGAGCAAGAACCGAACCCTGGGGGAGGCCATCGTGAAGCTGTCTAAACCCACTTTCTGTGTTGCCGAGATAGATCTTGATCAGGCGACCACTTAGCATTGAGTTCACAAGTCGCAATAAAATAGGACAAGGAATGAGATTGTAAAGCTTCACTAGGAGGCCCTTCTTCCACACGGTATCATAAGCTGCCGAGAGATCCAGAAAAGCAACGGAAGTGGTACACTTCTTTTCGAAACCAGTCTCAATGAAAGATGTCAGTGCCAGGACCTGGTCACAGCAATTACGGCCTTGTTTGAAACCAGCTTGTTCAACAGGGATACTAGCAGTGAGAATGGGAACAATACGATTGTAGATGAGTCTCTCGAGCAGCTTGTAACATACACTGAGAAGTGCAATTGGGCGGTAGCTATCTGCACGTTCGGCTGCTTTACCAGGCTTCAAAACAGCTATTACTTTAGATCTCTTAAAAGCTTTTGGTAGAGAGCTGTCTTTAAGAATGTTATTGAATAAATTTAGAAGCCACAATCGGGTCTTGAGTCCAGCATGTTTAATAAATTCTGGGAAAATATCATCTATACCGGCAGCTTTCCCAGTCTTCATATCAGAGATAGCCACATGCAGTTCGTCTAAGCAAAAAGGTTTTGATACTTCCAGGGGAGCCTGCTGGCATTTCTTAATTTCATTTAGTTTATAGGATATTAATCTGTCAGACTGTTGCCGTTTTGACTTGGATAGTGCTACGATTCGTTTGGCTATGTCGGAAGGATCAGGATGTGTGGGAGGAAGTTTTTTCTCGGATACACTGGTAGACAATTTCCTCAGAAGTGACCAAGCCTTTCTGCTGCTGTGAGTGAAGTCTAAACTATGAACTTTTTTCACCCATTTCTCTCTTCTGGCATTATCAAGGGCGTTCAGTAGGATGTCGGCAGCGTTTGAATCTTCAGTGCTGATAAATTCGTTATACAGGTCTTCACACTCTTGGCTCCATCCCGGGATATATGTCTTTCTGTAGCCTCGAGGTATACAGGCTTTAGCTATAGCTTTAAGGAGTCCAGCGAATCTGTCATAATTTTCTATTGTAGGAGGAATGAATCTAATGTTGTCTTCTAATTTGGAAGTAAATGCCTCCCAGTCTGCTTTATTAAAATTCCACCTGGGTCTCGGAAAAGATCTTATTAGGGGAATCTTAATCCCAACTGATATCAGCACTGGCCTGTGCTGCGACCGTGGGAATGTGCCAAGTACCTTTCTCGTAACTGATAGAGATCTTAATGTCTGATCACAGGAACAAAAACACAGGTCAGGTGAATATCCACGCTTCCAGCGGGCTGAGAAAAATGTGCTGGAGTCTTTTGCATCAAAAACCAAGGAAAGGTTATTATTTTCAGCCCATTCAGCTAAGGCTATTCCATTTTCATTATCAGACGAGTACCCCCAATGGCTACTGTGGCTGTTGAAATCGCCGACATATAGGGAAGGGTGATCGAAAACTGGGAGAACCGTATCTTGCCACTGGATGTTGGGAGGCTTGTAGACATTAACTATGGTAGTTCCAGACACTTTCACTGCCAGAACAAATATGTCATCGTCACAGCTTTCATGAATTATAGATACATCATCCAAGTCCTGTCTAGCATATGTAGCCACGCCATATGTTCTATGGCCTATCTCTCCCACAAGTCTGTAGCCATGGATATTGCCTCTTGAACAGCTTTTAAGATCTTCTGCATGGGTTTCTTGTAGAGCAAGGACGTCAATATTGTTACTCAGAAGATTTTTACTGAGGAAGTCACATTTTGACCTACTTATCCCCTCAATATTCAAATGGCACACGTTTAGGACTGGACCTATTGCTCTGTTCAGATCGTTTTGTTGACAGATTTGTTGGCCCTGACAAGAGCCATTCTGGATTGTCTTGGTAGCTGACATAGCTGGGAGATCACCGTGGTGACAGGACCAGCTACCAAAGATTGTTGTCCGTTTAGAACCACCCAGGGGGCACGTGGAGCTTTGAGGATTGCTTCCGGACGCGAACAACTTCGCCCCCCATGCTTGGATTGATTTGCCTGCTTCATAGAGCAAAAGGAAGAGATTCCGTTTCTAAACAGGCTGAGGAGAGCCTTTGCCGACGAAGGCAAAAAGTGGCGAGCGTAAGGACGGGCTAGAAGGGGTGGACGGAGGCCCGAACAAAAAAAAAAAAAAAAAAAAAAAAAAAAAAAAAAAAAAAATCCGTCTCTGGGATTGTTTATTTCTATTAATTAAAACTTTGTCCGCATATACACAAGATATTGTTTCAGTATGCGTTTAATTGTAAGCAGGATTATACTTTGATGTCTGCTGGAAGAGCGTTGAAAATCTTTGTGGCAGAATAATGCACACTTTTGTGTTTAAGATCCCTATGTAGATCATTTTTAGACCTAATATTGAAAAAAAGGTTGTTAAGCTTAAGGTATTTAACTGTGGGGTAATCACTCCCTAAACTTATGAACTACCTTATACTAAAGACGACACAAACATCCATGCCCGAGGGGGGATTCGAACCCCCGACCACTGCGGCCGTGCAGACTGTGACTGGCGCGCCGCAGACCGCTGGGCCACTGCGGCCGGCCTCCTAATATTGTGGTCATAATATTCACTATTAAAGTGGAAAAGAGAAAGGTTATTTGAAACAAAAATCATTATGGAAAGTATGTATTTAGAGGTAGTGGTTGATATTTTTAACTTGCGGAACAGGTCTCTACAAGAAGCTCTAGGGTGAACTCCCCTCATTGTTCTGATTGCTCTCTTTTGTGCGATAAATATCTTTTTTTATTGCAAAACGTTATGCTATAGGACATGATGGAATGCAAATATCCGAAATATGCAGCCTTGGTAGTATCTATGTCACTAATAGGGGGTGATTACATGGAGGGTGAAAGTTGTTGTACTGAATCTTTTACGGAGATCTATTATATGTTCAGACCAGTTCAATTTGTCATCAATTACAATTTCGTTGTTTGTACTTCCTTCTAGTACAATAATTGTGTCATATTGAAAAAGAGTAAATTTGCTGTTGGTGTTTGTGTACTGAGGGAGATCATTGACGAAGACAAGGAACAACAGTGGTCCCAAAATGGACCCTTGTGGCACTCCGCACTTTAATAAACACCATTCATCTCAAATAGGACAGCCATGAGCATTGTTAAGCATCACCTTCGGTTTCCTATTTCGTAAATATGACTCAATCCTCTTTCCAACCCTACCTCTCAAGCCATAAAAATTTGCTTTCAGTAAGAGAATGTTGCAGTCTATATAATCGAAGGCATATGACAGGTCACAGAATATTCCAATAGGTGATATTTTATTATTTATTGACTCAATAATTTTATTAGTAAGAGAAAAAATAGCTTTCTCTGTTGAGCTACCTTTCTGAAATCCAAACTGGTTTCCATTGTGGATGTTGAGATGGTCTATAATTCTTTTATACATCAATTTATTTAATACTTTTGAGAACCTTCTGAGCAGAGATATTGGGCAGTAGTTGGAAACATTGGTTTTGTCACACTTTTTAAGAAGTGGTTTCACAATGGCAAGTTTTAATCTCTCTGGAACAAAACCTTGCTGCATAGATTCATTAAAAATGATATAGCATTTGACATATATTGTCACTGCAGTGCTTGGGAACTTTAGATAAAATGTTGTTAGTACCTGTGAAATTTTTATGTTTCATGGCCTTAATGGTATTCTTAACATCATTAATAGTGTCTGGAACTAAAAAAAATTGGGTCATATATATTGGGATTAGCTCTTTGTAATAAATACATAGTTGCATTCTAGGTACCTTTACAATATGAAGAAAACACTGGCTGAATCTCATCGAATGCTCTCAAGCACATGAGCCATGCTTCCACGTCGACTGCCAGACCGAACATTCACGACTCCAAGATCATGCCCTCCATTTAGTGGGACCAGCTCTGCGTCGTGAACTATGAGGTGTCAAAACCAAGTGAAAGTATCACAGGTGTTCGTTATCGAACGGAATTCATGTATTTGACTAGAGCATTAAAAGACAAACGGCCGCAATGCAGTGAGAGGCCCGATAAAGAGATTTTGCAGTGTGACAACGCTCGGCCACACGTTGGAAAAGAGCTCAAAACGTACTTGGAAACCTTAAAATGCGAAGTCGTAACCCACCCGCCGTATTATCTCCAGACGTTTCTCTATAATTTGTTTAGATCAATGGCGTATGGCTTGACTGACCAACATTTCCAATCTAATGAAGAAATCATAAATTGGATCGATTCGTGGATCTCTTCGAAAGATGAACAAGTTTTTCGACACGGGATTCATACACTGGTCGCAATATGGGAGAAAGTAGTGACCAGCGATGGAAAATACTTGGAATGATAAATGTGTAACCATTTTGTTTCATTAAAGGCTCAAATGTTGGGGAAGAAACTTCGGAAGCAAAGTTGTACACCTTGTAGTTGTCCTTTGTTCAATGCTGCAACAGGTTATCTCGCTGGACTGTCGGAGCACAAAAGGAAAGAATTCAAAAATGTTCAAATGTTTATTAAGCTTAAGGGACTTAACTGCGGGGATCATGAGTCCCTAAACCTACAAGCTACTTATGAACTACCTTATACTAAAGACGACTCAAACATCCATGCCCGAGGGGAGATTTGCACCCCCGACCGTAGCTGCCATGCAGACTGTGACTGGCGCGCCGCAGACCGCTCGGCCACTGCGGCCAGCTGGGAAAGAACTGAACCAGGGAATATCTCAGTGCTACAAACAGGCATCTGGAGTTATGTAGTTGTACCGGAATGCTGTCTGCCATTGATAGGATAGCTACTTGTTTGTACCAATATTTTAGATCTATCCCTGCAACAATAAACCGCATTTCCTGTTTCGGCGAAGGACAAATTCTAAACAAATTCGCTGTTGCTGGGTTCTTGACCGCTGTTCAGAACGTGCCAAGCCTAGAAATTATTGATTTAAAGTTTATGGTTGTTGGCCACAGTAAAATAGAATGTTATTCAACGCATTTGGCAATCACTACCAAGAAAAAAAAAAGTAGGAGGCGGAAAAGTAAACTGGCTTGCTGAATTGAAGACCATTACTAGGAGTGCGAGAAGATAGAGTGACAAACAGTACAAACGAAGTGAATTGTCAGAAAACAATCGACTGGAAGAATGATTTCATTTGCCACATGACTTATTACCGAAGAAGATGTGAATGGGAAACCTGACGGATGGTGCAAAATGTGCTGGCTAAACTTCACATAACAGCATCCATAAGCGGTTCAAAGGAGATTTCGACGAAGAGTTTGTAGGTCTGGAATGTAACAAGAAAAATCAGAAATATCACGTTCTCAGACACCAAATCTTTCCATACGTCCGTCCTGTGTATAACAAAGGAAAAGTGCTTTTTAAGACAGTCCTCCATGCACTAGGATCAGAATATCGACCATTTACGAAAACCTATCTCATCGAGATCAAGAAGACTGTGAATCATTACCTGAAGACTACTCAAAATGCCAATTTTTGTGAAATTTTGTATTGTGTTTGAAGGTGAAAAGCGATTGTATAATAGTGTATTTTAAAAATTTTCGGAATTGCTGATAGGCGAGCCAGTCATGAAAAAATTGTATCACCTGGTATGCAAGATGTATGAGACACGGGGAGTACCCTCTGACGTAAAGAAGAATATTATAATTCCAATTCCAAAGAAAGCAAGTGCAGGCAAGTGTGAAAATTACAGAACTATCAGTTTAATAAGTCATGGGTGCAAAATACTAACACGATTTATTTACAGACGAATGGAAAAACTTGTGGAATCTGACCTCGGGGAAGATCAGTTTTGATTTAGGAGAAATGTAGGAACACGAAAGGCAATACTCACATTACGCCTCATCTTAGAAGATAGGCTAAGGAAAGGGAAACCTACGTTTTTAGTGTTTGTCGATTTGGAGAAAGCTTTTGACAATGTCGACTGGAATACACTCTTCCAAATTCTGAAGGTATCAGGGGTGAAATATAGGGAGCGAAGGGTTATATTCACCCTCTACAGAAACCAGACAGCGGATATTAGAGTCGAAGGGCAAGAAAGGGACGCTGAGGTTGGGAAGGCATTAAGACAGGATTGTAGCCTTTTCCCAATGTTGTTCAATCTGTACATTGAGCAGGCAGTGAAGAAATGGAAGGAGAAATTTGGAGAGGGCATTAAACTGCAGGGAGAAGAAATAAAATCATTGCGGTTTGTGGATAACATAGTAATTCTGTCAGAGACTGCAAAAGATCTGGAAGAGCAGTTGAATGGGATGGACAGTATCTTGAAAGGAAGATATAAGATGAACAGGCAGTGAAGAAATGGAAGGAGAAATTTGGAGAGGGCATTAAAGTGCAGGGAGAAGAAATAAAATCATTGCGGTTTGTGGATAACATAGTAATTCTGTCAGAGACTGCAAAAGATCTGGAAGAGCAGTTGAATGGGATGGACAGTATCTTGAAAGGAAGATATAAGATGAACATTAACAAGAGTAAAACGAAGGTAATGGAATGCAATGTCAGAAAATCAGGCGATACTGAAGGAATTAGATTAGGTAATGATACAATAAAAGTAGTAGATGAATTTTGTTATTTGGGTAGATAACTTCTGATGGCCAAAGTAAAGAAGATATAAAATGAAGAATGGCTATGGGAAGAAAAGCGTGTCTAAAGAAGCGAAACTTGTTAACATCCAATATTAATATAAGTGTTGGGAAGTGCTTTCTGAAAGCATTTGTCTGGAGTGTAGCATTGTATGGGAGTAACACATGGACGATTAGGAGTTCAGATAAAAAGATGATAGAAGCTTTTGAAATGTGGTACTACAGACGAATGATGAAAATTAGATGGGTAGCTCACGTAACTAATGAGGAGGTGCTTAACCGAAACTGGGCGGAAAGGAGTTTCTAGCATATCCTAACTAAGAGAAGGGATAGATTCTGAGACATCAAAGAATTGTCAACTTAGCATTAGAAGGAAGCGTGTGGGGTAAAAATCGTAGAGGGAAACCGAGGGACGAATATATTAAGCAGATTCAAAAGGATGTCGGTTGCCGAACGTCTTCTCAGATGAAGAGACGTGCACAGGTCACCAGTTCCACCAAAGAGACTGCCTACATCACACTTGTGCATCCTCTCCTGGAGTACTGTTGCCCCTTGTGGTACCCTCACCAGGTGGGGCTGACGGAAGACATTGAGAAGGTTCAGAGGATAGCTCTTTTTGTTTTATCACGTTGCGGGGGGAGGGGGGGGGGGGAAAGCGTCACGGAAATGTTGCACGAATTGGGGTGGAAATCATTAAAAGAAAGACGTTATTCATTGCGGCCTGATCTGTTTGCGAAGTTTCAATCACCGGCTTTTACTTCAAAATGTGAAAATATTTTGCTAGCACCCACCTACTTAGGGAGGCATGACCATCCCAATAAAATAAGAGAAATCAGATCGAAAACGGAACGATTTAGGTGTTCTTTCTTCCCGCGCTCTATTAGAGAATGGAACGGTAGAGAAAAGTTATGAAAGTGGTTAATGACCCCTCTGCCAGGCACTTAAATGTGATTTGCAGCAAGGAGAGCTGCATCAAACCAGTCTGTGGACTGAAGACAGCAACAGAGTGTATCATGAAATCAATTCTTGAATATTTCAGAACTGCCATGTATTGCCTTGCTACTAAATAATTTAATTACAGTTATCTGTAATTACTGTTAGTCTGCCTCTGCCCGGCTGCACGTGTGCCGTACTGCCTGCCATGCAGTTCCAACAGTTTGAGTAACTAGGTCGCGAGGCCGTACCTCAGGCGGTCCATTACCGCCGGGCTGATCATGGAAAGGAGGAAGCCGACCCCGGAGTTGAAGGTCGGATCGAAGATCTTGCGCCCCCAGCGGCGGAACTCGTGCTCCGGGTTCCTCTGGCAGTTGATCTCCTGGCCGAAGGCGACGGACGAGATGACGTCAGTGGTGAACCGCGCCACCAGCTCGCGCACCTCCACGGCCTGGCCGCGCGCCGCCAGCTCCCCCACCACCTCCGCCATCTGCTGCCCGCAGTCCTGGATAGTCTGACGACACAAATACGGCAGACACCGTGCTTCAGAAACCCGGCACCACAGTCTAAACGTATACAGTCACCACACTCCCTCAGACTTTTGTAATACGCTACGACAGCAGCGCTACAAGTGGCCGGCAAACTTCTGGGTGATCAAGAAGTGAGTATTAATTTGAAAACTTAATAAATCACGGAATAATATAGATAGAGAGGTAAAAATTGACACAAATGCTTGGAATGACATGGGGTTTGTTAGAACAAGAAACAAAAAAAGTTCAAAAATGTCCGACAGATGTGTTTTCATCTGATCAGCAAAGCAATATCAAGCATAACAAATTAAGACAAATCAAAGATGATGTTCTTTACAGGAAATGCTCAATATGTACACCATCATTCCTCACCAATAGCTGTAATAGGAATAATGTTGTGAACAGCACTGTAAAGCATTGGCGTCGGATGTTGTCTTTCAGCATCCCTAGAGATGTCGGTGCATCACGATACATTTGCTACTTCAGGTAACCCCAAAGCCAATAATCGCAAGGACTGAGTTCTGGGGTCCTGGGAGGCCAAGCATGACGAAAGTGGCGGCTGAGCACACAATCATCACCAAACGATGGGCGGAAGAGATCTTCCACGTGTCTAGCAATAAGGAGTGGAGCGCCATACTGCATAAAAATCATACGTTCCAGCAGGTGTTTATCAGCCAGGCTGGGGATTTTGCCATTGTGTAACATATCGGCGTACCTCTCGCCAGTCACAGTAGCAGTTACAAAACCAGAATCAAGCAGTTCCTCAAGGAAAAAAGGCCCGATAATGATAGATGTGGTAAATCCAACCCATACCGTGACTTTCTCGTCATGCACTGGAGTTTCCATGATAGTTATGGGATTTTCGGTAGCCCAAATGTTGCAGTTGTAGGTGTTGACAGACCCTCAGAGCATTAAATGAGCTTCATCGTTCCACAACACGTTACTCAATCAATCGTCATGTTCCGCCATCTTTTGAAACGCCCACACCGCAAATGCCTTAGAGCGCTCGGCCTATCTTCCACTGTCAACCACAGTTCCTCCGTCAAGTTTGTGTATCTTGCTTTAAGGATAATTGTGCGTAGTGGTGAAATTGAATGTACTCTATTAAACACATTTGCAACACCTACTGAAACATCAGTGTATGGAAATCATAAGAGTCGTGTATCGAAATTGACCAAAGGTGGACCAAATGGTTATGTCATGAAATAACCAAATCCTGATTCAGTGATAGTTGTCTCCGAATCTATAGGCTCCAGCACGTTTGTATTGAAATTGGCAACTTTCCCTGAATTATTTACGTGAACGGCTATTTTACGGCATTCGAAGCGCTTGCACCTGCAGTGCTTCAGTCTACGGCAGGAAATGATTACGCTGTATAGAGGCGTCGAGCGCCAGCTCACCTTGAACATGCCCTTCAGCTTCCCAGACGTGAAGGTAGGGCTGAGCTTGATTCGCAGCTGCCGCCACTTCTTCCCTCCCAGCGCGAACAGGTGCTTGTTGAGCGGCTCCTCGTCGTCGATGAAGAGGCCCCTGTCGTGGAACGTGCCGAAGTCCTTGACGAGCACGTGGCGGATGAGCTCGGGGTCGCGGATCAGCAGCAGCGGACGCTGGAAGCCGTAGAAGCCGACGAACCGCGCATCTGAAGTGGAAGCAGACAGCAGTTACCAGACAAACCGATAGTAGTGGGGCCTCCAGCTTAAAAACTCAGACGCGCCATTGCCACTGCAACTGCTATGTTGATTCTCATTCTTAACTAGATCTACGTCGACACTAATACCGAGTTATCTGAGTCGCTAGCATTTGTGACAGCTCAAACCCCACTAGTGCTTTCGAGAATCAAATGTTCAAAAGTTTGTTAAGCTTAAGGGACTTAACTGCAGGGTCATTAGTCCCTAAACTGATAAACTACTTATGAACTACCTTATACTAAAGGCGACAGAAACATCCATGCCAGAGGGTGGAGTTGAACCCCCGACCGTAGCAGCCGTGCAGACTGTGACTTGCGCGCCGCAGACCGCTCGGCCACTGCGGTCACTTTTCGAGAATCCCAGTGAATGTGACCAGTCTGTGCTTCTTATGGATTCAACGAACAAGAATCCTTCATATCATAGAATAGCGACGCAGGTAATACGGATGTTGGCTTAATCGCCGATATTGTGAGAGCGCTAGGACAATCTGATATATATAGCAGTGCGTCCCTATGTTTTTACGTGTTGCATACAAAACTACAGTTTTGTTCCAGTCTTTATGAAATGTTGTACACGTAAGCTTCAATCCACGAGGACGGTCTTCTTAAGTGTAAGAATCACATACGATATATAGTTCACGAGATATGACGTCATAAATACTGAGATGCGCGAAAAACTGCTGCATTTTACGACAATGCTGCTCATTGTCTCCTAAACCATTGGACCGATTTCAACCAAATTTGGTACACACATTCGTTACCGTGAGGTAACAATTGCTGCATGGTTAAGAATCACATACGGCACATGGTCCAAAAGATATGACGTCATAAACAATAGGAATCGCACAAAAACTGCCACATAATGCGGCGAGACTTTATAATTACGCTATATGAGAATGTGGTACCTAGCGACTTGCAACAAACTTAAAACATAATTTGAAACTTATATTAAACTTTTTCTCGCTGACAACCAAAGCAAAATAAAGAAAGGAAAAAAGTTTCTTGGTTTCTACAGACATACAGCCCTTATACAAATGAATATATACCTGAAAAATTACAGAAATAAATAAGTAAATAGCCGTGCAACGCCAGGTTTTCAGCTAGTAAGGAAATGAACCGCAAGTTGTGCTGAATGGCGGTGGAGTCTACCACTGCCGAGAATCAAGCTTCGTTAGTAGTCTACTGGGCTGTCAGCTGAATCTCGGGATTCGTGTGTCGACCAATCCTGTTTTTTCCTGCGCCACTTCGATGGTCTGATTAAGAGTCTGGAGACATCGTGGCACCGAGTAACATATACAGAGAAGAAGCCTCCCCCATACCACTGTCCTACGCTCCCCTCATAGTTCTGTAAGATGCAAGCAGATGTCAGGCGGTTCCCCGGCTTAGTATCGGTAGACGACACTAGAAGCGCTTCTGAGGGTGCCTCTCGTCGCACTTCAGAGGGTGGCATGGAGGGGAGACTGAGGGGAGAGCTCGTGCCGCCTGCCACAAGGCCACGGATGTGTCCAGTGTGCTGGCGTTTGAGGGGAAGTGGTGGTGGGGACAGCCGCTACCTGCCGCCTGCTCTGGCCACTTTTAAAGGGCTGCTTTTGACCTCAGCGCCATCATAGGACATCTTACGGAACTTTCCCTTCCCGCACCCCTGCGCATGTGACCGGACCCTTACGGAGGTTTCCCAACTGTATATCTTTGTCTGTGACCTTGGCAAACGTCTGTTTCGATATCTATCGCCATTCTATTCCTCTGCTCGTTTTTATGGTTTGGGTGTGAGTTGGGTGTGCCGGCTGTTGGGATTAGGTCAGTCAAGTGGGTGCACAGGAGTGGCGTGTGACGCAGGGGCGGTCACAGGGGGGGGGGGGATATTTGAGGAACTGGTGAAAAAATCAGAACTAAGGTTAATTCAGAAATTATGTCATAACTTAAGTGAGAGGGAGGAGGATCAACAAAGTATGACATTGTATGAAAAGGTTTTCATTACTTAGTGAACTATGTTTCAGTAAATTATTAAAAGTTAGCATATCGTAAGTTTTCGAATTTATGAATGGGGGACTATATCTCCCTCATCCCCCCCCCCTTGCGTTCTTGTATCCACTACTGGTGTGATGGGTGCATGAAATTCTTCAGCCAACACCACCTAGAAGAGCACGTATTACGTCAAACTGACCAGGCCGCGGCCGGCAGCTTACTGGCTGTCCGTCACGAGGCAGGGTGCGTGCCCCAGTGGCCAGCCATTCAGGTGGCGGCCGCGGCCTGGTCAGTGTGACGTAGCACGGGCTGTTGTGAGGCCTTGTCTCTAGGTGGTATTGGTGTAGCAAGGTGTACAGTTTTGGAGGAGTTAGAGAACTTATTGACGGTCTTCGGCAGTCGCTCTCTTGGACAGAAGTGTAATGTTAAGTATTTGTAAAATTGGTGTTCATGTTATTTGATGAAGTCTGAACTAGAACGTTGTGTTTCACATGTGCGAAATTTGTACTTTTATTTCTGGACTTTGAACAGTAACCCACAACTGATATAACTAACTTGAAGAGAATTGTGGCGAACGTGCTTTCTTCTTGAAGACACTCAGCTTCTTCACATGCAATGTAGGCCTACACGCTCGCATAGGGCGCAGCACTATCTCTCGTGTCCTGAGGGCTACAAAAGCTACAGAAGACAAGCTGAGCCCTTACTCACTTTCGGGTGGCAGAGATTCTCTTTCTGCCTAGATACTGGTAGAGCACATGAGCATTTCTCGTAGTCGAAGGGGAGCACACAAGTATGGGCAAGTTAGGCAATTGCAAAAAGTAACTCTACATTCTCATCACATAAATCTGACGTTCGCCTTATCTACACATATTTAAAAATTTGGATATGTGTGTATGTGTTCCACATCTCCTGCTAAACTACGACACATAGTTCACGAGATATTACGTCACAACATTGAAATTCAGCAAAAACATCTTGTGGTAATGTTTCACATCTAGTCCTAAATAATGCAAACATTTCGACGTGGTACAAATACTCTTTAACATCAGAAATCAATTGCTGTTGGGGTCAAAACAACCTACGACATACAGTGCATGAAAGATTATGTCATAAACAATGAAAATCGCCACATCATGCAATGCGTGAATAATTTATTCATTAATTCATCCAGTATTTCGAATGCAAGCATATAGTCACTTCTAACTAATGAGATTGTGAACAAATATCAGCTGACCAGTTGCACAATAGTGTTTAATACGTAAACATAAATTTCTTCACAATTTGATCGTGTTCCATCGTTGCTGAACTGCAGCCATGTTTTAGACTTCTAACTTTACACAACTTTTTAAAACTTGGCAGAACTTTTTCGGCGCACACCAAGCTAAATTGTGTAGTCCTATCTTATCGACTGCACAACTACCAATGAAGCAACGCCAGAAATAGAGTTTAGAAGGCGCAGCAGCACGTACCAATAATGACAAGACGCGTGGCCACGTCTATAGTCGCCACGGAGAGGAGCGACCTCTGTGACACGGATTTAACCAACCGCACTCATGGTCGGGCTAGACAGTCGGCCAGGATACAAATGAGCTGCAGCCAGCAGAATCAACAAGAAGAATCTAGCCTAGTTTACATTTATCATTAAGTAGCCTTCCTGTAGTCCCTTTCCGTGACGAAGTAAGTTGAGTATTTACTTATGTTCTGGTACTGATCCCGCATCCAAATCAGTAGCTCACACTTCAAAAACGATGAAAGGAAAGAATTTTATTATCTACTACTTTTCAGCTATTCATGCATTATAAGTAGAGTGATTGGCTTGAAGCTACAATTTATTACCTCTGCATTACTAACTGTACTCGGAAGACACAGATAGTATATACACAATCACTGAACGTGATACTGAACTGATATCACAGAAGGAAACATAGTTTGTGATATATGAGGTCATAAAGAGTTTGGTTCATGAAGAACCAGCTTGTAATGTTGAGTTTTCGATTTATTACCTCTTTAACAGCAACTATATTCGCAATATATTTTGCAGAAAGTGCACAGATACTACTGAAAGTACCTTCCAAATAATTCGAGGGTTGAACTTAAATAATGTCAACACTGCTGTGGAGACACGATGCAATGGAATATACTATTGTCGCTGAAACCAGACGTTGTTGACACATGTATTTTATCTGCGAGCAAATGGACTCGCGCGTCCCACGTCACCGGCTTGAGCACAATCGAGGGAAGCAGTAACTTGTGAGCGAGTGGACTATCGTAATGGCGTCACTATGTTTTCGAAACAGGAACAACGGAGTTGGATCGAGACTGAATGTGCCAGAGGTCGTACAACACGACAGTGTCATCAAGGTCTTCAAGAGGCGTACTGGAATCGGCATTGCCGTACAGAACAATGGCACGTTAGGTAAAAGCTTTCAACGAAGCTCGGAAAACTGTGGCAGACATGCATCGGGCAGACCGTCAATGCACAGTATTACTGGTCGTTTTAGGAGCATCACCTGCGATCTGCTTTTAAAAGAAGCGGTAACGCTTTCTGCGCAAACCTATCCATTATTTTGCACGACCATGCGTGGAAGAATATCTACATCTACATCTACATAGATACTCTACAAATCACATTTAAGTGCCTGGCAGAGGGGTCATTAACCGCTTTCATAACTTTTCTCTACCGTTCCATTCTCTAATAGCGCGCGGGAAGAAAGAACACCTAAATCGTTCCGTTTTCGATCTGATTTCTCATATTTTATTGGGATGGTCATGTCTCCCTAAGTAGGTGGGTGCTAGCAAAATATTTTCACATTCAGAACTAAAAGTCGGTGATTGAAACTTCGCAAACAGATCACGGCGCAATGAATAACGTCTTTCTTTTAATGATTTCCACCCCAATTCGTGCAACATTTCCGTGACGCTTTCCCCCCGTAACGTGATAAAACAAAACGAGCTGCCCTTCTCTGAACCTTCTCAATATCTTCCTTCAGTCCCACCTGGTGAGGGTTCCACAAGGGGCAACAGTACTCCAAGAGAGGACGCACAAGTGTGATGTAGGCAGTCTCTTTGGTGGAGCTGGTGCATCTTCTAAGCGTTCTGCCAATGAAACGTAACCTTTGGTTCGCTTTCCCCACAATATTTTCTATGTGTTCTCTCCAGTAAAAGTTGTTCGTAATTGTAACTCCTAGGTATTAGGTAGAATTTACGACCTTAAGGTTTGACTGATTTATAGCGTAATTGAAGTTCAGCGGATTTCTTTTAGTGGTCATGTGTATTACTTCACACTTTTCATTATTTAGTGTCAACTGCCAATTTTCGCACCAAGTAGAAACTTTGTCTAAATCGCTTTGCAGTTGCTTTTGATCCTCTGTTGACTTCACTGACCGATAAACGACAGCATCATCCGCGAACAGTCTAAGGGAGCTATTCAGATTATCTCCTAAATCGTTTATAAACACGAGGAAGAGTAGGGGACCTATAACGCTTCCCTGTGGAACGCCAGATATCACTTCTCCTTTACTCGATGACTTACCGTCAATTATAACGAACTGTGTCCTTTCTGATAGGAAATCGTGAATCCAATCGCACAATTGGGGAGATATTCCATAAGCACGCAATTTCATTAGAAGCCGCTTGTGGGGTACAGTATCAAAAGCCTTCCGGAAATCCAGAAATATGGAATCGATTTGAGATCCCTTGTCGATGGCACTTAACACTTCATGTGAATAAAGGGCAAGCTGTGTTTCGCAAGAGCGGTACTTTCTGAAGCTGTGGCTGCTGCGTCCGGTCGATGGGACTGGGAAGTACTGTATTATCCACCGTACACCCTGGACACAAGTTGTCGTGAATTTGATTTGATTCTGAAGATGAAGAAACGAATTCGTGACATTCGCTTCAAAACTGTTCCTGAGATTCTACAGGCAGTAGACCACTCCACACTATCAACATAACAGGCTCTGCTAACGGCTTACTAAATCATTGGCAACGGATTCTGCACACAGCTGGTTTGAAGGACAGTAACAGGTGCAAACATGTAACTCTTTAGTATCGGTAGTAATAAATAGTTGCCACTATTTAAGTTCCAACCTTCATATAACAGTAATACACATATTTTAGGAGATAAGACGACAGAAACAGTGAAATGCATGAAAAACATAGTATCGGAAAAATGACATTCTAAGGATTGAGCTACATGAAAACGAAACTGATCTATATATCAAGTAGAGTAGAAAGCGATGGATAGACAGGGAAGAAGGAGATGGACTAAGTGAATACACAGGCGGGCAACCCCGGTAGCTACGGCTGCTTAATATCATTTCCTTATCACTGCTGACTGCTAAACTTTCTAACCTGGCTTCTGGTTGTGTATCTTCTGAAGTGTTTCGCCCAGAGCCTCCTGGCCTAGAATGGTCCTCCTGAAGTTCCCGAACGGCAGCGTCGGCTCCGCGTACGGCACGCCCCTGTTCTTCCAGTAGCTGTAGGCGCGGGAGAACCACAGGTAGAGGGCGCACGCGGCCACGCACACCACCGCCACCAGCTCAGCCGCCCACGAGTCCAGAAACAGCGCCATCACTTGTCTGAAAGAAAAAACAACAGTAGACACTCTCAACTTCAGGGTAGTTACAGCAGACGGCCGACGGCGAAATTCATAGCTGTAGAAAAGATTTCACTATTGTTTCAGTCCCAGCCATACACTGTTATAGATCCGCTGTACTCCAGGTGATGTGTCCACGAATAAATCAGCTAGATCTATCTATATATACTCACAAGTCAGAAAATAATAATAATATTAATAATAAAAAACATCCACCACCATCTCTGCATTCAGCATCTCCTCCCAGACACCAAGTGTGGCTTTCACCCTTCCTTCTCCAGTGACGATCAACTCTTCCACCTCATCCAACTCTTCTCCTTCCAGTTAAATTTCCGCCATGACGCCATATTTGTCTCCTTGGACCTGGAAAGGGCCAATGGTTGAGTCTGGAATCCACAATTGCTATTTAAACTCTAGACCTATGTACTTTCCATCAACCTCATCATTGTCTCCTTCATATCCAACTGCCCCACCTACCTCACCGTCAATAACTCTGACTACCGTCTTTTCTGCCCCTCTGATAGCGCGCCGCAACGATCCGTCTTCTCTCCCCTCCTATGTCTCCTTTACACCTCTTATATGTCTAAGCCAGCGCCCCAGGTACACCTCTTCCAGTACTCTAATAACACGACCTTAATCACCTTGGCTCCCACCCTCGCCAGGTTCCAGCGGCTTCTCCAGCAACATCTTGACCTCTTTGTCACATGGTGCAACCAGTGGCTCTTTTCTATAAATCCTGACGAGACCAGGCGGTAATCTGGATCGGACCATACCCTCCATCTGTCATCACGATTTCTACTCACCATACACGGCCGTCCCATCCATCTTCCATCCACCCAAGAATACCTAGGCTTAACCATCAACTTAACTCTCTCCTGGACTCCCCACCTCCACACCATCCAAGAGAAGTCCCATTCCTGTCTCTACCGGCTGAAACTCCTCGTTGGCCGAACCTGGGGCCTACACCCTTCCACTGTTCTTTAGACCCACAAATAGTTCATCTGCCCCATCCTCTGTGTGGCCCATCCCGCTTGGACCTCCGCCCCCACCCCATTCTTCTGCAAATCCCCGATATCCTGGTGCACCATGCCGTCCGCTTCGCCTTTTGCATCCCCCTTTATCACCCCTCCCCCATGAGAATCCTCTATGACCTTATTCCTTTCCCTTACCTCGCTCTTTTCATCGAACATCTCCGCCTCTGTTATCTCTCCCACAAGTTAGACCCACCCCAACCTCAAGTCCATCCCGTCCTCTCAACACCCAGACTGTTACCACATCTCCATTACCTGTCCACCCTCCAGATCGCTTCCCATGGCAATTTCCACACACTCCCAACCCAGATGATGTCCTCTGTCCTGAAGTCTACCCTCCTGCCAGCTGTGATCCTTGCCCCCTCATTCTTTTTTCTATTCTCTCTCTTAGGGCACCCACCCTTCTTCCCTCCACCCTTTTCTCATCTACTCTCTCTCACAGACTGTCCCTCCAGCCACTTCCCTCCAGTCCTTTCCTTCGCTCTCCTCCCCCTTTGTTTCCTAGGACTTCCTACACCCCTCCCCCAGTCTCTTCCCCTGGCCCTGTGGCCCGTCCCATCCTTCCTACATTCTACTCCCCACTTTTCCACCACACTCACCCCCTCACCCCTCTCTCCTCCCATCTCATCATCTTCAGTGATTTTAGCGAATGCTTTGCGAATATGGTTACTTTTCATTGTGGTGTTTTATATTATGAACAGTGAACGGCCAACCACCAGCTGATACCTGGTGTTTTCTTTTAGATGTTTTACGTGATGAAGTCTCTCCGAGTCTGTTTTATTTATTTTTTCTCTTCGTTGTCGCGGTGTTCATGTGTAAGGACTCTATTATTTTCTTCATTTGAACTCATATATTATTACTTCCACATCGTCTCGATAATAATTTTAATTATCTTTTGCTTTGTTACTGTTCCTTTATTTCTGTGCACTCCTTTCGATTGTTCTTTTTTATCTCTTGGCTGAAGAGCTCCTGCGTGCGCTGACAGCCAGCCCCGGTTAGTCGAACTGAAATACATTAAAGAAAAAAAGAACAACAATTTGCCTTTTTCAAGATGGACCACATCTAACACAAGTCCTTCGTTTGAAAGACTAGCGAAGTAATGACCACTAGTTCATTTGTCCATGGCCATGTTTAACCACTGCTGTAGAAGGTCCGCAAACAGGTAACAATGTATGGAATGCAAAAATGTCTTTACGAACTGTCACTGATGACATCAGCAAGAAAAAAATCGAAAATGTTAATCGTTCTTATCACGATAATTACAGCTGTCTGCGTACTACAACAAACAATTGAGAATTAGTTAGAGAAAAAGCACAGTATTAGGCCTACTGTCTGATGGTGTGTTTTTTAGTGTTGTGTCGCCTGTTGATTTGTGTGTTCTTGTATTGCAAGCAAACTGTACGACAACTTTAACAAAGATACTGTTGAAAACTTACCGAATCAAATATGGGACGAAGCAACATCAGTGCAGAAAAAGTTTACGGGTTTTGTTGTTCAAATGTAGGGATTTGAGAAACAGTAACATGATTTGTATCAGAAAATTTTTGATTTGATTGTTTATAGACATAGATCAGGTACCTTTCACTTCATTGTAGTCTGTAAAACGGTTTGCCTGTATGTAGAGAATTCTGATTAAAAAGTGACTAAACATGCAGAAACTTATACATTTAAAAGAGACTTGTTAATATGACGGAATAATCCAAAAACCTGGGAGAAATGGAAATTTTGCAATAAGGGGAAAAATAGATAGAGACTTGACTATTTTGAAAACTGAAGCTTTTAGGCAGGCTATAAGGAAAGGTAGTTTGTCTTTAAATTATCAGCCATAATTAAGAAGTAGGGCTTTCTTTAATAGTCTCAAACTGGTTCTCGAATACGTGTGAAGTCGTGCTGCGGTAACTTGTTTGTCAAAATCACTTTCTCCACAGAAGCGTTATTTACCTCAATCGCATACTTGTAGTTTTCTTAGGTCTCACGAGATGTCATAGTACTTGGATAACCCAATTAATCACGTAAGGGTGTAAGGGTGCCGGCCGCGGTGGCCGAGGAGACTGAGGCGCTTCAGTCACGGTCTGCACGGCCACTACGGTCGGGGTTGCGAATCCCCCCTCGGGCATGGATATTTGTGCCGTCCTTAGTTATAGGTAGTTCATAAGTAGTTTGTAAGTTTAGGGACTGATGACCCCGTAGTTAAGTCCCTTAAGCTTAACAAACATTTGAACATTTTTTTGTTGTAAGGGTACAGTGTGAATGTTTAACCGTTACGTCTGAATTCCTCACGCCAAGACGAGTCGAATGAAATGATGGATTTTATGCAATTTAAAATACCCTGTACTCACGAAACATAGAAGTTCTAACCTATAAAAGTTACAGTCGATTGAAGCACAGACGGAGAGCAGACTTCGGACAATACGTAACAAGAAAAAGATACAGGACAGCTCGTCGAGTGCCCTGCTGTGAACGTCGCAGGTGCTTGACTGCACAAAGTACTGAGCTGAGGCCAGCTCGCTTCCAGCTAAGGATCAGGTGGTGCCCCATGCCGTGGAAACGGTGCTCGAGAGTGACGGGCAAAATTGTCGTGTGCTTACAACGGTGGCGTATACTGTGGGCTGTCAAAGTAATCACACGGCACGTTCTTTTTTTTATTTTTTTTAAGAAAAAAGGCAGAAATTAAGAACCAATACTAACAGCTAGTTTCGGTCATGAAGAATTAGCGTGTAGTGTGGAATATCTCTCGTTCGCTTTCTTCCAACAATTTGAGAACAGAGATTCGGACGCTCACTGCCGTAGCCTCTGCTAAGGATTGGTTAGTGATGGGGGTGAGAGGGGTAGTGTGGCCACCAGCACGCAAGGCTTCGAAATCCCTCGTCGCAACACAAGCACGAATGCTTCCGAAATGTGCCGAACGGACAAGACTTGGCGAACTCCGCATCAGTTTAAAGCAATAAAGAGCGTGTTTGTTACGTTTCACAACAGTTGTATTGGTGTTATTTACGAGGGTATTTCAAAAAGTAAAGGTAGAATGCCTCGCATTCCTTAAATAGACCATTTATTTAGAAAACGTCAGTTACATCTTATTAACTGGATTATTTGTTATTTTTCGACGTAATCACCCCCGTTATCCAAACATTTGTTAAGTCTGTGCACAAGCTTTTGTATCGCACAGTCATAGATAGTTGCCGCCTGTTGTCGGAACCACATTTCAACTTCATCTTTGATCTCTTCATCGTCGTGGAATGATTTTCCACCAAGATGTGACTTCAGGCAACGGAAGACATGGAATTCACTTAATTGTGATGGGAGACTGGAATTCGTTAGTAGGAAAAGGAAGGGAAGGAAAAAGTAGTAGGTGAATATGAACTGGGCAAAAGGAATGAAAGAGGAGATCCCCTTTTAGAATTTTGCACGCAACATAATTTAATCCTAACAAACACTTGGTTTAAGAAACATGAAAGAATGTTGTATACGTGGAAGAGACCAGTAGACACCGGAATGTATCAGATAGATTTTATAATGGTAAGACATAGATATCGGAACTAGTTTTTAAACTGTAAGACATACCCAGGGGCAGATATAGACTCTGACCATAACTTGTTGGTCATGAACTGTAGGCTGAAACTGAAAAAAACTGCAAAAAGTTAGGAAAGTAAGTAGATGGGACCTTGATAAAATGAAGGAACGTAAAGTTCTTGAGAATTTGTGAGGGAGCTTTAGTCACCCAGCGGACGTCGTCGAGAGCACACCTCTCCAGTAGCGTAGCAGTAATTTATCAGTTGTAAGTGTAACCGGCTTCTCTCTAGAAGCTACATATTTTTACTTTTCAGTGCGTTTTCCCTTGAGTGCATTAAATTTATTGTGTGCTCGCGTTTTTGTTTGATTCATATTCGCGTTAAATATCTGGTTAGTGTATTATTCCGCCGTGTGAATCGCGTCACGACAGTCGTCTGTCTTTGTTTTGAAACAGTTACCGTTTGTTTACTCCAGTCAGTCACCCAGCGGACGTCGTCGAGAGCACACCTCTCCAGTAGCGTAGCAGTAATTTATCAGTTGTAAGTGTAACCGGCTTCTCTCTAGAAGCTACATATTTTTACTTTTCAGTGCGTTTTCCCTTGAGTGCATTAAATTTATTGTGTGCTCGCGTTTTTGTTTGATTCATATTCGCGTTAAATATCTGGTTAGTGTATTATTCCGCCGTGTGAATCGCGTCGCGACAGTCGTCTGTTTTTGTTTTCTGATTAGAAGCGACATATAGTATTTTGAGTTTCGTCTACACTTTTTCGTCTCAATTTGTAAATTTATACTGAGCTATCGTGCGTATTAGATTCACATCCGCGTTCTAACGAACAGTTTAGTTTTCCTTTGAACGCATCGCGACTGTAGTTTTTGTTTTTGTTGGCACTGTAATCATGAATAGGGACTGTGACTGCTGTGTGCGGATGCAGTCTGAGCTGGTGACACTTCGCTCCCAGCTTCAAGCTGTGTTAACCTCGGTTGCACAGTTGGAAGCTGCGATCGATGGGCGTCGTTGTTGTTGGCCGGCGGTGGGGACCGAACGGACTCCCGTCGACTCCACCGATCGGCCTGCGGCAGCGACATGCCCTGAAACTGCTAACAGTGAGGCAGACATCCCACCCGTGGTTGCGTGGGAGGTTGCTCCAGTGCGTGGCAGGAGGCGCAAGACATTCCGGGGGACCGATCGTGAGGCCTCCCCGGTTCGTCTTGCGAACAGGTTTGAGGCACTGTCTGCTCAGGACGACGTTCCTGAGTCGGATGGTGTCTCTCACCCTGTCACCACCCAGCCTGCAAGATCCGGGCTTTCACAGAGGGTGGGTTTACTTGTAGTTGGGAGCTCCAACGTTAGGCGGGTGATGGAGCCCCTTAGAGAGATGGCTGCCAAGGAGGGGAAGAAGGCCAACGTGCACTCCGTGTGCATACCGGGTGGAGTCATTCCAGATGTGGAACGGGTCCTCCCGGATGCCATGAAGGGTACGGGGTGCAGCCAACTGCAGGTGGTGGCTCACGTCGGTACCAATGATGTGTGTCGTTTCGGATCTGAAGAGATCCTCTCAGGTTTCGAGCGGCTAACTGAAGTGGTAAAGACTGTCAGTCTTGCTTGCAAGATGAAAGCAGAGCTCACCATCTGCAGCATAGTTGACAGGACCGACTGTGGACCTCTGATACAGAGCCGAGTGGAGGGTCTGAATCAGAGGCTCAGACGGTTCTGCGACCGTGTAGGCTGCAGATTCCTTGACTTGCGCCATCGGGTGGTGGGTTTCCGGGTTCCGCTGAATAGGTCAGGAGTCCACTATACGCAGGAAGCGGCTACACGGGTAGCGGAGGCTGTGTGGCGTGGACTGGGCGGTTTTTTAGGATAAAGAGCTTCGGAGAAATAGAAAATGGGCAATCTCAAAGGGTTCAGGTGGATCACAGGAGAAATGTAGATCCGGAAACTATCGGTATAACAGTTGTAAATTGTCGTAGCTGTGTCGGGAAAGTTCCAGAACTGCAAGCGTTAATAGAAAGCACCGAAACACACATCATTATAGGCAGCGAAAGTTGGCTCAAGCCGGAAATAAGTTCAGAAGAAGTATTTTCAAAAGATCTAACGGTATTCAGAAAGGATAGATTAAACAAAATAGGTGGGGGCGTGTTTGTCGCCGTCAAAAGTAGTATTTCATGTAGCGAAGTTGAAGTTGATAGTTCGTGCGAGCTATTATGGGTAGAGGTTGTACCCGAAAATCGTAAGAAGTTAATAATCGGTTCCTTTTACCGGCCTCCCGACTCTGACGATACAATAGCAGAAAGGTTCAAAGAAAACCTGAGTCTAATTACAAAAACGTACCCGACTCACACGATAATAGTAGGTGGTGATTTTAATTTACCCTCAATCTGTTGGCGAAATTATATTTTCAAATCAGGAGGTAGGCATAAAACATCGTCCGAAATTGTACTCAACGCATTCTCTGAGAATTACTTCGAACAATTAGTTCATGAGCCAACTAGAATTGTAAATGGATGTGAAAACACACTTGATCTCTTAGCAACAAATAATCCTGAGCTCATAATGAGCATCAAAACGGATACAGGTATTAGTGAACACAGAGCTGTAGTAGCGAAATTGAATATCGAAAGTCCCAAAGTCACCAAAAATAAACGCAAAGTATATTTGTTCAGGAAAGCAGATAGAAACAAAATACATTGCTTCTTGAAAGACAGCTTCCACTCGTTTCTAACACTAAACGTAGGTGTAGACCAGATGTGGCTCAAATTCAAAGAAGTGGTATCGACAGCAATTGACAGTTTTATACCTAATAAATTAATAAAAGAAGGAGGCGATCCCCCTTGGTACACAAAACAGGTTAGGACACTGTTGCAAAAGCAAAGGAAAAGGCATACTAAATTTAAACGAACACGAAATCCCCAGGATTTGCGATTGTACTCAGAAGCTCGAAATTTAGCGAGGATTTCAATGCGAGATGCCTACAACATTTATCACAACGAAACTCTTTCTCGTAATTTGACTGAAAACCCAAAGAGATTTTGGTCATATGTTAAATATACTCGGGGAAAGTCACAAACAATACCTTCACTACGTGATAGTAATGGCGATCCTGCCGATGACAGCGCTACTAAAGCAGAGTTACTAAACTTAGCTTTTAGAAACTCATTCACTAAAGAAGACGAAACCAATATTCCAGATTTCGAATTACGAACAGATGCCGTAATGAGTAACATAGAAGTAGATATCATCGGAGTAGTGCAGCAACTAAAATCACTTAATAAGAACAAGTCTTCTGGTCCGGATTGTATACCCATTAGATTTCTATCTGATTATGCTGAAGCGATAGCTCCTTACTTAACAGTCATATACAACCGCTCTCTCATAGAAGGGTCTGTACCAAAAGATTGGAAAGTTGCACAGGTCACACCTATATTCAAGAAAGGCAGTAGGAGTAACCCACTAAACTACAGGCCTATTTCATTGACGTCAATTTGCAGCAGGGTTTTGGAACATATCCTGTATTCAAATATTATGAATTATCTCGAACAGAACGATCTATTGACCCAAGGTCAACACGGATTTAGAAAATATCGCTCATGCGAAACACAACTAGCTCTATATTCACACGAAGTGATGGGTGCTATCGACAAAGGTTCGCAAATCGATTCCGTATTTCTTGATTTCCAGAAAGCTTTTGACACCGTACCTCACAAACGGCTTTTAATCAAATTGCGTGGTCATGGTATATCGCCCCAAATTTGCAATTGGATAGGGGATTTCTTGTCAGAGAGGACACAGTTCGTAGTAATCGATGGTAAGGCATCGACTAAAACAGAGGTGATATCGGGCGTTCCACAAGGTAGTGTTATTGGTCCTCTGCTATTCCTTATTTACATAAACGATTTAGGGGAAAATCTAAGTAGCTCTCTTAGGTTGTTTGCAGATGACGCCGTCATTTACCGTCTAGTAAAATCATCTGAAGATCAAAACCAACTGCAGAACGATCTGAATAAGATATCAGTATAGTGTAAAAATTGGCAATTGACTCTAAATAATGAGAAGTGTGAAGTCGTCCACATGAGTACGAAAAGAAATCCGTTAAACTTTGTTTACAACATAAATCAATCAAATGTGAAGGCCGTAAACTCCACAAAATACCTAGGAATCACTATTACTTCAGACTTAAACTGGAAAGAACACGTAGATAATATCGTGGGAAAGGCGAACCAGAGACTGCGTTTTATTGGCAGAACCCTTAAAAGATGCAACAGAACTACTAAAGAAACTGCATACACTGCGCTTGTCCGTCCATTTTTGGAGTATTGCAGCCCAGTGTGGGATCCTTATCAGGTGGGTTTGACGGAGGACATCGAAAGAGTCCAAAGAAGGGCAGCTCGTTTCGTATTGTCACGATACAGGGGAGACAGCGTTACGGAAATGATACAGGATCTGGGATGGGAATCATTACAACAACGGCGCTTATCGCTGAGGCGTGGGTTACTTGCGAAACTCCAATCGCCAACATTCTCCTCCGAATGCGAAAATATATTGTTGACTCCCACTTACATAGGTAGAAATGATCATCAGAATAAAATAAGAGAAATCAGAGCTCGAACAGAGAGATTCAGGTGTTCTTTCTTCCCCCGCGCTATTCGAGAATGGAATGGGAGATAAATAGTATAATTGTGGTTCGATGAACCCTCTGCCAGGCACTTAAATGTGATTTGCAGAGTATCCCATGTAGATGTAGATGACAGAAACGGGGGGAAATAAAGCAGTAGAAGGAGAATGGGTAACATTGAGAAATGAAGTAGTGAAGGGAGCAGAGGACAAAATAGGTGGAAAGGCAAGACCTACAAAAGATCCTTGGATATCACAGGGAATACTAAATTTAAGGAGAAAATATGAAAATGCATTAAATGAAACAAGCAAAATGGAGTACAGACGACTAAGATATCAAATTGACAAAAAGTGTAAAATAGCGAAGCAGGAGTGGCTAAAAGGCAAATGCAAGTCTGTAGAAGAATGATAAATAGGGGAAAAATAGATACTGCCTACAGGAAAATAAAATAAACATTTGGAGACAAGAAAAGCAGCTGTATGAATATATAAAACTCAGATGGAAAACCAGTTCACAGCAAAGAAGGGAAAGCTGAAAGGTGGAAAGAGTATGTAGAGGGACTCTACAAATGAAGTTCGCGACAATATTGTAGGAAGGGAAGAGGATGTAGGTGACGAGAAATAGGAGATACAATACTGAGAAAAGAATTTGACAGAGCACTGAAAGACCTAAGTCGAAACAAGGCCCCTGGAGTGGATGACATTCCCTCAGAACTACTGAAGTCTCTCGAGAGCCATGACAAAACTATTTCACCTGGTGCGTAAGGTGTGTGAGACAGGGAAAATACCCTCAGACTTTAAGATAAATGTAATAATCACCATTCCCAAGAAAGAAGGTGCAAACAGGTTTCAAAATTACAGAGACATAAGTTTAATAAGTCAGGGTTGCAAAATTTTAACACAAATTATTTACACAAGGATGGTAAAGCTGGTAGAAGCCGACCAGTTTGGATTCAGGAGAAATAGAGGAACACAGAAGGCAATCCTCACTTTACAGCTGATCTTAGAGATAGATTAAGGAAAGACAAACCTACCTTTCTTGCTTCTGTAGATTTGGAGAAAGCTTTTGACATTGCTGATTGGAATACACTCTTTCAAATTCTAAAATCAGCAGGAGTAAAATATAGGGAACGAAAGGTTATTTACAACTTGTACAAAAACCAGACAGCAGTTATCAGAGTTGAAGAGCATGAAAAGGATGCAGAGGTTGGTAAGGGTGTTAGACAGGGTTGTAGCCTTTCTCCAATGTATTCAGTCTGTACATTGAGCAAGCTATAAAGGAAAGCAAGGTGAAATTTGGAGAAGGAATTAAAGTTCAGGGTGAAGAAATAAAAACCTTGCGTTTTGCTGATGACATTGTAATTATGTCAGAGACAGCAAAGGACCTGGAGGAGCAATTGAACGGAATGGGCAGTGAGTTCAAAGGAGCATATAAGATGAACATTAACAAAACAAAACAAGGGTAATGGAAAACAGTATTAGAAAATCGGCTGATGCTGATGGAATTACATTAGGTAACGAATAAATAAAGGTGGTAAATGAGTTTTGTTACTTGGGCACTAAAATAACATATGATGGTTGCAGTATAGAGGATATAAAATGCAGGATGGCAGTGGGAAGAAAAGCGTTTTGGAAAAGAGAAATTTGTTAAGATCGAATATTAATTTAAGCATAAGGAAGTCCTTCCTGAAGGCATTTGTGTGGAGTGTTGCTTTATATGGCAGTGAAACATGGAAGATAAACAGTGCGGAACGGAAGAGGATAGACGCTTTTGAAATGCGGTATTACAGAAGAATGCTGAAGATTAGGTTGGTGGATTGCATAAATAATGAAGAGGTACTGAACAGAATTTGGGAGAAAAGGAATTTCTGGCATACGTTAACTAAAAGAAAAGATCGATTGGTGGTACACATTCTTAGACAGCAATGAATTGTGAATTTAGCGTTGACAGGATGTGTGTGGGGTAAAAATCGCAGAGGGAGGCCATGAAATGAATATAGTAAGCAAATTCAAATGGATGTAGGTTGCCGTTCTTATGAGGGAATGAAGAGGCTTGCTCAGAATAGAGTAGGGTGGAGAGCTGCATTAAACCAGTCTCCGGACTGAAGACCACAATAACAAGATGTTCAAATGTTTGTAAATTCTATGGGACCAAACTACTTTTGGTCATAAGTTCCTGGACTTACAAACTACTTAAACTTAGTTAAACTAACCTAAGGACAACAAACACGTCTATGCCCGAGGGAGGATTCGAATCTCCGACGGGTGAGGCCGCGCGATCCGTAAGGTGGTGCTCCAGACAGCTCGGATACTCCCGCGCGGCTCTTATAAATGCCATGTACAGCAGAAAGATTAAGTTCTGTTTCACCTAACTATTTTACCAGTTATTTTGATTCTACACATCTTGGAGATAAATATAATGCAAAAGTCCTAGGGAGGTTTCAAAATTTTCATTTTTGAGTTCCACATTTGTACTGGAAATAACAGAAAGAAAAAAACCGAAAACCGGTTACTTAAAAATTCCGGTTACTCGAGCAATTTATACAGTAAGGGTAAACTGGGGATGAAAAAATCGGCATAACTAAAAACGGGTTGGTACAACCATAATCGCCGTCCTAAATACTATAAAAATGGGCGTGGTCAGCTTTTCACGTCACCAGGAGAGATAATATTTGTCAAAGATAAAACTTAACTACAGATTGTACTAGTCAAAAAACACATCTACGTATTCTGAAGAGCCCAACGAGTTTCAATTTTACAGAGTGGCTGACACACGAGTTACAACGCTGTTTGCGGCACCCTGTGTAAACTCGGAAGCCATGTTTATGGTGTTCAGCACACTTGTGAGGAGTCAGTCTATCGTTTGTTGTTGTTGGGCGCGAAGTGCTGTATTTAGTGTATATTGTATTTAGTGTGTATTGCCTGTACAAATTTTGCAGCTGAAATATGCGTAAAATGTATTCAGCATTTAAATACACAAATCGAAGTGATAAAGTAAAAAAAAAAAAATAATTTGTGAGGGCTCACCAGATAATCTGCCTTGTTTAATCTCAGTCTGTCTATACTCAAACAAATTTCCTGATTAGTGAGAGAAGCTTCAGATGATCTATCCTCCAACTCCCTTGAAGTACATACGACAAAAAATGCTGAGTTTTCTACCTACTGTTGCTGTGTTGTTGAGATATTCCTTCTTCTGTCGCTCCTGTGGTTGATGAAACCACACTTTTGAGTGTCTACACCGACTTTAAAAATATGTTCATTTGTTGTGGACAGTACTTGGTCTAGCATGGTTGACATGCAACCAGTGCTAAGTTTGGAAGCAGAAATGACAGCCACAATTTTTCAACTTGTATATATGTCTGTGTTCTTTGCTACAAATATGTACGAGGATTGGAACTTAAATAGTGCCAACCATTTATTCACAACGATACAAAAGCGTTACGTATTTGCACCTGCTACTGTCCTTTAAAGTAGTCACTAGCGTTGTGTAGAACCTGTTGCAAGCGATATGGCAGTGTATGAAGAAGTAGTACAATTACGAAATACTGATAAACCAGTTAAGGAAGGAGTAGATGACTTTCGTGATACCTTTATTGGTAGAGAAACTACCACCTCAGATTCTTATGAACAGCAAATAAATTTTGTACAATTCGACGATGGGAGAGAACCATTGTTAGAAGAGAAAGAAGAACATCAGAGTATTCCCATTCATCCAGTTGTGTCAGTCGAAGTTGGACAGGTATCATTATCCGCTGTACTAGATTCAGGCAGTCCCATTTCCATAATTAATGAAACTACCTTAATAAGATAACAGGAACTAATTGAGTGTCCTACATTACCTCTTCTGTGAACAAAAATCAAAGGTGTTAGAGAAAGCTGTAGAGGTCAGACATCAGGCACGTCTTGATTATATTTGCCAGAGACATCACTTCTCTGTCGATCAAATGATTGTACCTCTTCTTAACAGCGAATGAATACTAGGCATGAGTTTCTGACAGAATATAAAGTAGTCTTAAATTTCAACGTTGCCAAAGTAACAGCTGTAGTTGTTGAGCAGTTAATGTTTGAAATTAGAAGACTGGATCACGAGGCAAGCGGAGGAAGATAATTGTTTAAATCCCCGTCCTTCTCCCAGCATTATTTTTTCTCGAAAATCAAATGTTTGTAAATCTATGGGACGTAACTGGTGATCAGCCCCTAGGCTTACAATCTACTTAAAGTAAGTTAATCTTACGTAAGGACAAAGACACGCATCCATGTGTGATGGAGGACTCGAACCTCCGACGACGAGCAACCGTGCTCTCCGCAGCAAGGCGCCTTAGAATGCTCGGCCATTCACCGTGGCATTCTTTCTTCTCCGATACGTCATTATGCCACCAAATACTGACTTTTCAACAGCAGTCGCAATGGTTTTATTTTATTCACAAATTACCTGCAAATTTTGATCTGGTGCTGTTAACCCAGCAAAGTTTACAGTAATGAACAACCTAGAGAACACGTTCACTGAGTGCTCTCAACTGCTGAAGCTAGTTTTCACAATGACCGTGAATTCAGTCGAAGCAAAAAGGTGCTTTTCAACTTTGAACAATAAAATCATCTTTACGCAAGTCTGTTCTGCAGGAAAAATTGCCGGCTTATGCGATGCTTTCCGTTGAAAGAGATCTGGTAATGGATCTCGCAGACTGTAATTGGTGGGTGAATGACAAATTTACATCGATAAAAAAAAGCAGGAGGGCAAATTTTCAGTACATATGAGGTTAAAATAAGTGTAGGCCTACTTAAAATTTATCTTCTATCTATACTAATAATAAATCTGTAAATTTAGGCCTGTCGCTGTTCCCTTAAATCTTCAAAACTACTGGACGAATCTTCATGCGGTTTTCACAGGAAACATGGGAGAAGTTTGGGTCAACATATAGGCATAATTTTATCAAAATCAGATCACGGAAACAAAAGATATCGTAAATTTATGTGTTTTCTGTAACCGCCATGTCTGTTTGTTCAACTATTAAAAACCTCTTATCTCGAAAACTACTTCACCAATTTGCATGGGGTTTTCATAGGTAACTTGAGCGTCTCTCGGGGTAACACTGAGAATACCTGAGATCAGGGAAAGAAGAGATATCGTAATTTGTAGTTTCTGGTGTATGCTGTGCTTGAATTGCAGCGTAGTATATATCAAAGATCCGATAGAGGCGCTGCTACATAGCATACCAAATAATTAATAGATGGCGATACTGCGTTAGAATCCTCCTTGAAAAATTAGTCACGTACGAGGGGATAATTCTTTATGTTGATAATGAAATAAATAATTGTTGTTTCGATCAATACATTAATGATCCCCCTAATGCTAAAATTTCGTTGCCAACGTAAACATACTAAACCACTGCCACTGCAAGTAAAATTTAACCCAGGTACGAAAAAAAATTGTTTACTAGCTGCATCCCGCATGCCTTGCAATGGCATGGAAAGAAAAATAGTGCTTCTTTCCGCGGGTATCATTTGAATTGAAAACATAAGACGTTCCTTCACGTCTATCGGTGTTTTAATTTACTAAGAATTCTTTGCAAGGAAAATCGAATTTATGTAGTTCTGATTTCTGTATATCCTCATTACATTTTGAGTGCGTTCTCTTGAGGAATACTCGAAAACGCCATAGTACACGAAAGGACAAAGTGAGGCAACGTTAGTTACATAGTACCCCAAATAACTAATTATGGCGTTCCTGCGTTTTTTTTTTTTTTTGTGGTGTCGCACAAGTACAAAGTGCGCGCCACCTACTTTCGCCGCGCGCCGCCATGCACACACGGCGCGGCGTTCTCACGACAGCCATGAGCGCCCTCTGCTGGAAGCCCGCTCGTGGCCACCACGGAAAGACATCGGTCACTTGGGACTGAGATAGCAACCAGTTAGGACCTTCGTAATCAGATAGGCACCAGTGAAGACTTTGCTATCGTACAGGCACTAGGCAAGCCTCTAACAACTATGTATCAACATTCTGCAGTACTATGTAAAAGTTAAGTATTGTTACATTCTGTGCAATATATATCTCTTTCTAATTTACTCGAGTGTTTATAGTTTCTGGCTGCTCCCCACCGTACCTGCACCAGCGTGCTATTTTTGTTCCTGTGTCGGTCTCATTCCACTCGGCCACCGACACCTACGACGAGGCTGGGACACAAAAGCGGCGACGAAGTTGGGACACAAAAGTGGCGACGAGGAGTGATAGACGAACCGTGGACCGGCACGCTTGCAGCAGCCAGACAGCAGCAGTCGGAGCACGCAGAAATTGCTCCCGCCCACCCACCCTTATTATAAGAATTTTGGGGGAACATATTCAGTTACGTGTTTGTGGACTTTTTTGTTGCAGAGCGTCCTCTTTCATATTGCATTTGTGTTTTGTTATAATTTACTTGTATGTGCGGCGCCTAATCGGTCAGCATGGCCACTACCCCGAACCCAAACTTAATGGAAATTATTCAGTTACAGACGGCGCAAATCACTCAACTACTGCAGGCCGTGTCTCAGTTGACAGCACAGGCTGCTCACCAACAACAACAGCCGTCACCTCAGCAGCCCACACCTGCCGCTGCACCGCTTCTTACATTTCGCCAGTACAACGAACGTGAGGAAGAATGGAGCGACTACTTCGCACAGTTTCAAGAACTCGTCACGGCTCATCAAATTACAGGTCAGAGAGTGAAGAATCTTTTCTTATCGATTGTGGGCCCCCAGACCTTCGTACTATTGCAAAAACATTTCCCTCTCGCATCTCCTCGTGATGTAGACTTTGAACAAATTGTAGATGCACTGAATGCTCATTATGAGAGAAAAGTTCTTGTAGCCGCTGCACGGTACAGATTTTTCAGACTTAAAAAATTACCGCAGCAGTCACGCCAAGAGTGGATTACGGAACTGAAGGGCTTAACCCGCCAATGTAAATTTACTTGCTCTTGTGGACTTTCGTATAGTGACGTGATGTTGAAGGAAGCGATTACGCAGAATATTCAGGACCCCAGAATTAGAGCAGCAATTCTGAAACAGTCTGACCCCTCATTAGACAGTGTACTGCAGCTTATAGATGCGCATGATACTTTTGACTTAGCAGATGTAGAAATGCAAAGCCACAGTGTTAATTCAGTGCGCCGTAACGGACGCTTTCCTAGTCGTAGTTCTCAGTGTAGCACTAGTGATTCTTACAATAGTACAGGCCGTGCTGAACAGACAGTGAACAGTAGCCAGTGTAAAAGTGCGACACAAAGGTCGCCCCGTCGTATTAGAAACAGTGATTTGAATAAAGGGCGCCAACGCTCATTTCAGAAAAATGTACACTCTTTGACAAAAAACCTGGCCGCCGGCCGGCCGTTGCTGAGCCTAAGTTCGAGCCGATCGCGACAAGGTACAATAAAAGTGGCCGCGCTGATTCGCTCTAAGTCCGGCTATCTGCACAATCTGGCAACACTGTAGACTGCGGGAGTTCATGCAGTACTTCTTGTGTGCTGTTAGAAGTTGGATAGGTCAGCTACATCCGTGGTCCTGCGGTAAAGTGCGTGACTTGCATGTGAAAGTGTTAGCGATCGAAACCGACTGTTGACAAAAATTTTAAATTCACGTTCCTCGTGCGTACTGATGCCACATGTGTAAGGGAAGCATATGCGTAACGTATTTCATTTTTTGATACACTGTTAATAACATTCCGGCCCAATAACATCGCTGCCTCTGGCCGCAGCACTCGGCAGAGCTCTCCGCGGCCCACTCGCCGGCAGCAGCGGTGGCGGCGCTACACAGCGCTGCCTCGCCCTCTGCCCACAGCGCCTGCCGCCGCTCATCGCCCTGGATGCGTAAAATGCTGTAGTGTTGCTGTGTGGTGATCCAAAAAAAAGGTTGCGATGTGTATTTCAGACACGATATCAACGGAGCAGACCACCCATTTTGAATGATGACCATACTATTACACTAATACATAATACATTAGAGAGGCAAAACATTTTCATAGTCATTGATCCATTCAAATGGCACTCTACGATGTTTAACACTTATTTCTGGTTTAAATGGCGATCCTTTTCCTTTCAGAAAAGTCCTTCATATAATTTGTTATTGTCATCACTTATCACATATGTTTTCATCAAGACACTGTGCGTAACTGCACTACAATGTTTAGTGCCGTTGTTTGATTCCTTATGGTAAATGTATGAGCTAAATTATGTGAATACGTTTCAGCGCACGTTATAAAGCAACACAGCCACACTGAAAGGTGTCTCATTTCTACAGTAGATATTTTGCATGAACGAACTATATTAATCATTATGTTCACTTCCTCTGTAAGCATCCCCTAGCATGTGGGTCCTAAGGAAATAGTAAAAATTCCCATCGAGGGAGGTCAATTCGAATTCCTTCAAAGGCGTTTGTATGGTGAAGCAAAAAAGACATCTAATACCATTTCCGTAATTTGGAGTTGACTTTTCTGAAAGCCTTATTGTATAAAGCTTTTCTTCTGATTCCATTAAAGAGTTTCTTCTTGCAATCTGCAGCGTATAAAGTAAAATAAAACAAAGTAAAACGGAATACCACCGCCAAACACACTGTCGCCAACCAGGATTAGAACTGCCGACCCACAGCTCAGTTGCATCGCGAGACACGAGCAGAACCACACAGCCAACCACACGCTGGCGCCTGGTGCCCTCAGTCTCTCACATATTCAATGCTGAGCCTCTAACGTATCTCGAAAGTTAACCTGAAAGTCACCTATGCGAATAAAAAAAAATCCTTGAATGCAAAAGTTAAATTTCTGTCTCTCACATCACATGGGCATTATACAGCATGAGTCATGAAATTAGAAGAGGAATGTCAAGTGAACTTAGCTAGACAACTCAGTACCACTTGCGGAAGTAACTGCACTGTCACAGTGTTGCCAAATATTAGCAACGATGTTGCCAGTTCTTAGCTGTACTAGGAAGACCTGTGTAGCGATAAGCGACGCGAAATCGCCCTCGTCTCATACGGGCTTCAAGAGGGAAGTCGCGGATTTTGGTTAATACGCGGCGCCATCTCCTGATAGTTTCCATCGTCACACTTTAGGATGCAGATATTTAATTCGTCCAATGAGGCCGAAACCAGCGTTCAAATATTTTGAAACTTAACAGCATTATGATATAATTTCAGCAAATGACTAGAGAAGTTAAACATACTGATATTGTCCCCCCCCCCCCCCCAAAAAAAACAGACTAAAACAATTACTTTGTTAGATTTCGACATTTCATTAAATGTTACTGGAAATGAACGTTGCCCCATCCGTCACTAAACAGTAAGGTATCAAACACTTACCCTCACGAACTTTCAGTAAGAGCTTTTTGTAACAAAACGAAAAAGTAGTGCGAACGATCATTTTGTCCAATGATACTAGGCACTGTACTTCGAAAACGGACTGTGTCTACGTTGTGTCTCGTCATGCGCGTCTCACATTTGAGGTATATTACCTAAATGAGCAGCTATTATGGAAATGTACCCAAAGCATCGACACAGTGTAATAAACAAATTATGTTTAGGTTATCATGTTTTGAATTTAGTCCTCTTGAAACTGAAACAAAATAGAGAAAGTGGGTAGTTGTGCATATTAGTAAGTTTTTTACGTTCCCGTAATACTTGATGCAAAGATGAACAAAATACAAATGCGTCATCTATCGGTTTTTTCGATTCTTTAGACAGTCTTCTTTAGTTTCGACACCTTCACTTCGTCGGCAATCTATTGGTTTCTTGGACAATACAGTAATCAAAATTACGCCACTATTTGTCCCACGTTTTAACGTCGTTGGATTTTATTCTGAACGACAGTAATAATTTCTGTTGGACTGGTTCTATATATCCGGGCCTATTTAATAAAATATAATGTCCATGACAGAGGAAAGTGATTTGAACGTTGGGTCTCTGTAATGAATTTTCATATGAAAAATATTTAACATGATAATGGTCGTGGACCTGTAAACCAAGGATCTTAATTAAAACAGCTGATGCGGTTTCAGAATTTATTATTTACTTTATGTGATGACAACATTTGAAGTAATTTACAAGTAAGTTGTTTTATCAATATTTAAAAGTTTACCATCATTTTAGAACAACAGATAAATTCATTTAAGAAAATGGTCTGTCGTTTTGTTTGTGATATCACTTGATATTCTTGAAGTAGGTGGCTATGGCATCTACTATGAGGTTGCCAGGAGACAGTTGGCACGAATGGTTTTGTTTGACAGTAAGCGGATAATTTAAACACGTAACGCCGCGGCGGAGCGGCCGAGCGCATCGAGGCGCTATGCTACGATGCCTGAGGCCGTTCCCCGTCGGGGGTTCGAATCCCCTCTCGGGCATGGCTGTTTGTGTCGTCTTTAGTATAAGATGGTTCACAAATAGTTTGTAAGATTAGAGACTGATGACCCTGCAGTTAAGTCCCTTAAGCCTGACAAACATTTGAACATTTGAAGGACATAACGAGATGAATTGATAAGATCCAGCTTTTGCAACAAAACTGAGCCCATTTCGAAATAACCTAGGCGTTTAGAAAGTGACTATTATACAGCTAGATATTACTGCTGTAAACCTTACCTCATTGATTTACTCACAGCTCAGGCAGATTGCTCGCAACGTGAATGAGAGTAGGAGTAGTTAATGTATGAAACGACCTTCTTGAACACAATTCAGCTACTACAATGTGCATATTCTGATATTAATTTTACAGAATATTTAATGGAGGTGACGAGAAAAAGTCAACTGTTTGCAGATTTACAAATCAGACTCACATCTACATGATGCCAAAGTTGAGAAACAATAGACCCTAGCTACGACTTTGGAAAATCTTGATTACATTGGTGGCCTGATGAACGAGTTTTTGTAGCTGGCGTCCTGCATGTTAGGATCCGTAATTCCACTCATGCTCGAGACACTGTGCCCTCCAAATTGCATATGTGCCATGTGGCCAGCTATTTTAAATGAGTAAAGAAAATATATCAATGAATACCTAATTGAGAGTTTTTCTAGTTTTGTTTCTCGGTTTATGGTTGTATACTAGGCCTTATCGTTATGTTTACTTTACTCCATTAAATAACAAAAAGACGCACAATTTGTCGCAGAAAAGTCTTCGTAAATACTCAAATTCTGTCCAGTTTCCTTCGAGTTTGCTTCCTGATGAAATAAAATGTCGGCTGGTCAATATGGAAATTACAAGCGACCTGTTATTGATAGAACATCTTGCTACGTTAAATAGCGTTCCATTTGAATCAAACGCTAATTTTTAGCACGTTCCTTGATATGCTCGATAGATTTCGAACCTGTCTTACTGTGCCTGCCTCGTTGATTTCATAAAATGCTACGTAGTCTGATGGCCGAATTCGTTGCAGACATAGTTTTAGTTGCAATTTGCTCGCTACAGCGCGATGATAGGTTTCAGAGTACAAACTTTATGGCGACTTTTAGGTTCCATGTATCTCACGTCGATAGATTATCATTCGAGCGGTATCGTCGGCAGATAGCGGACGACATTAATTTACTAACCATTCAATGCAATTCGTGAATTTCATTTATTTCTTATGTTGCAGTCAAACCGCGAAAGTTCGGGGAGGTCTACCGAACATCTGTTAGACTCCGTTTGATGGCTTCGTCTATTCAGAACGACAACTATCCTTTCCCTCGAGCAGGCGCGCTCCGTCTTCTCCGTTTCCAAATGCGCGCGCCTTCGCTCGCTCGTTGTGCCGCATTTACCAAAACGACCGCGTCATACCTCTTATCGACTTCAGAATGTTAGTGAAATAAATTACCCTTCAAGTCGATGGCGACTAAACGCTACTGCTAGCATTACTCATGAAGCAAGAACACTTTACGTTCCAGTGTTACTATGATGACTGACATAGATATTAAAAATTTGAAATTTTTTTGGAACTATCCTTAACGCGGTAGCAATTTTCCAGTGGAAAAAGTTACTTCATACGTCTTAGTCTATGTTAAAACCATTTTTCATTTAAATGATTGTTTTACACTTTTCAAATTTTGTATGTGTGAAATTTTTCATTCAGTTTCAAACGTTTGCATGAGAATACAACAGAGACATTCGATCAATCTGTTTTATTTCTAATTCACCTTACCCCTCGTACGTATTAGTCACGGAAAGATCGCGAAGGTAAAAGATAGGGCCATATGAACTCACATTAAGTCTTACCAGAAATTGTTTTAACGGCGAACCATTCACGACTGGAAGAGAAACAGGAGGAAACAGCAGTTGTATAAAAAGTGCCCTCCACCAAACACCAATTAAGAAATGGCATTAATGTAGCAGTGTCATCCAGTTCTAAGTTGAGTTGAAAGTTTAAGGTCTCTTGTTCAGTTTTGGTTTGAAATGAACTGCAAAATTTGTACCAGCACACTGTAACATAAACAAAATATTGCACACGAGACACGAAAGAAAGAAGGAAGGTTACGGATTGTTGTGATAAGGATGTGGAAGGAAATCGGCCGCACACTGCCGCAGGGACCATTCCGCCATTTTCCTAGACTTATTTAGCAAAATCATGGAAAATTCAAATCGAAATGGCCGAATATGAATCCAGTGTGTTACCACTGCACCAACTCGCAAAAATGAACGCGAGTAGATATTGCATTGTCACACGGTTCTGAGTTACGTTAATTAAGTTTCTGGCCTATCGTTAGTATCAAATCAATTGTAAAATTTGTAAGAAACACACAATAGACAATAAAGCAACCCAATAAATACGTGTTACAACGATTAAAATTAAAATTGATCGATTAATTGTGCCACGGTTTAAATCAGTACTATGGAAAGCAATTGCACTGTTGCTTGTTAAGAGATAGTAAATAAACGTATTGACGTATCTCTTATTCATTGATTTAGAACAGATGCCGTAGAATGCGGAGGGTTGTAATTTGCCGGCCGCGGTGGACGCGGGGACTGAGGCGCTCCAGTCACGGTCTGCACGGCCACTACGGTTGGGGGTTCGAATCCCCCCTCGGGCATGGATATTTGTGCCGTCCTAGTTCGTAAGTAGTTCATAAGTAGTTTGTAAGTTTAGGGACTGATGACCCCGTAGTTAAGTCCCATAAGCTTAAGAAACATTTGAACATTTGAAATATTTGGTTGTAATTTAATTAAATAGACTGAGTACAAAATTTGTAAATAAATCTTATCCTAATTATCATTATCAATGACGTTAATAAATGAGTAATCCGTGAATGTCCACTGCCTACACATCGGTTTCAAATGAAGGGTGTAAAAAGAAGTGTTCCACATTTTGAGAGGAAGTTTTACAGATGAAACAAGACAAAAATGATCGTTATACATTAGCTCTAACACGCTTATGTTAATGGATATGAGACCTTGTTGATCTTCAATACTGTCAAACATACTCAACAAACAAATGTAACGGTAATAAAAAAATACAAATTCAAAGCTCAACTTGAAATAAAAACTAATGGTACTAACAATAATAAAGCACAGTTCATCCACTTCACGAGGAGAATTATAGGGAATTGGAGACGAACAGCAAGAGCAAACTATTTACGCTTGCGAACAATATTCGTAAAAGTAAATATACCAATGGTAAATATACGACCGCCTCCTGCGAAATGAATGATGTGGAGGACATTTTTCTTTCGACGTGAGATCTGGGACCGGTAGAGACAATGTATGATCCATCTAGAGACAACGGAAAATGTAATGCTACATGCAGAGAAAAAGATATGTCATTATTTTGTGACAAGTAAAGGCGAATATAAGCCTGAAAAATATAAATATAGGAGAAAAATAAAAATAATAGTAAGGTTTCTTAGGTATGACTTCTTTCTTCAACACACAGTTACATATCTTCTCCACAGAGGACCGGCTATTCGAGCCGAACTGTACTAAGAAAGAGAACCGTCCGCCTCTCTGCCTTTCGTGGAGATATTTCACATGGAACGTTCTGCCCACGGACGATAGACCTAAAGTAACCAAACTGTTTGGTTTATAGTACAATTTCACTTTTCGCGGTTGCAATTACTTTACAAATAATAATCGAATAAATGGATTAATTTGAAGGGGAACTAATTATTACAATTACTTTGAAGCACCTGCAAAGATAAATATATTTAATGCAAAAAGTTCTTCTGAAGCAACATTAAACAGTAACATTATAATTCACCTAAACAGGGGCATCATTATACGAAGAAAACAGTTTCTTGTCGGGAAAGGTTACGCGGATCTAATAGAAGTCGCTATATTCTGCAGCAAAACCCGTCTGGTCAGTTTTACGATTACTGGTAAAAACTTGCGTAATAGCTGCTCTAAGACGGTACACGCCAGATACTCATTTTTGTGATATCCCTGGAATGTGAGCCGCGTATGACAAGACTGAACGTATATACATCCATTTTGGGACAACAGTCCGCAGGAATTTTGGAGAAAGTAGTCCTTTTGCACTTTATTTGTTTTGTTAAAAGAAACTCTCCCCGAAAGTTGATGAGTGTAAGTCATCTATTCATTAGCATTTTTCAATGCTGTTGTCTGATTTCGGACTGAAGCCTTACTTAGAACGGCCTTTGGTAGCGTAGCATGGCTAAAAGCCAGTTGGCATGCTGTTCGTAGGAATGAGGATATTGTGGGATGCCCAAGTAGTTCTTGCTATTGCTTGGGAGTATTGCTTACAACGCTAGACAACTCTGATCGTTTCCTCATTTCCAGCATTCGAAGTATTTTCCAATATTCTTGAGGATATGAGTTTGGTCATTGACTTAATATGACTCTGTTATCCTGAATTAAATTTTCGACCGCAGGAAGGTCGACCCCTGTTTAAATTGCAAACAGTTTTGTGGTTTATGTCGTGACTGTCTGTATTAACTGCCAACAAATGTCAGACAACTGAACCAGTACTCTCAATATAGGTCGGTGACGCTATTCTCGTCTCCTGATCTACAGCAAGCATAATTGATTAGTGAGATATCGTTGTACTAGTGATGTGTGTGGCTTTAGGTCTATATTTCCCCTCTGAAAAATGTCCTAAACGGTATTCAACAACTAAATACCAAAACTCATTTCAGTGTGTCAACCAAGAGATCGGCATTTTCTATTGTTATTGTAATCGTTATCATTCTGCTGTAATGATGTAAACGCCATTGATTACTATCATTATTATCTTTAATTCAGTTGCAAAAGCGTTCTTTCCCATGTGGCCAAGAAATCGGAAAGAATGTTTGGTTTTACGGAAAATACACCTATATGAAAAAGTAGGCAAAAATTTTGTAATAATTTCTGTTGATTTATCATCGTGACGACAGATACTAAGCAACAACACATGCAAGTCGTGGGTGGCATAGTTCGAAGAATCCATCATACACATGGATTCGGATTCTCATCATGATTTGTTCGGCCAACAAGGCTGTAACACTGCGAAATCAATAAGCTGGTTAGTAGACTATGGATTATATGTATATGTTTGCAGATAAAAAACCTCAGAATTGCACATTTCTCACATACACAGTTTAGTTTCTGTGTTCATGGCCGTAATTTTAAGTATCTTGTCTTCTGAATCCCCAAATGAACTGATTACTGTGTTGCACACATAATCAGTTGATTATGTTTCTTCTGGCTTTCAAACAAACCAACATGTGAAATACTACTTGTGCGGTCGTAAGGCTGCATTTTGAAACGCAGTCACTTTCAAGATGCGACGTTTTTCGAGACGGATGAGGCAACGTTGCTTTACAGTAACTTATCACGAAAAATTAAAAACAAAGTAGCTTTTGCTGAAATCTAACAAAGTAATTGTTTTAGTCTTTTTTGGGGGGAGGGGAGAGGTGAAACTGAAATCGTGATGGAAGTTTACATATCTCAGTCTTTGACCTGCCGTATGTTTCAAGAACAATTTCAGTATGTTTAACTTCTCTAGTCATTTGCTGAAATTATATCATAATGCTGTTAAGTTTCAAAATATTTGAACGCTGGTTTCGGCCTCATTGGACGAATTAAATATCTGCATTCTAAAGTGTGACGATGGAAACTATCAGGAGATGGCGCCGCGTATTAACCAAAATCCGCGACTTCCCTCTTAAAGCTCGTATGAGACGAGGGCGATTTCGCGTCGCTTATCGCTACACAGGTCTTCCTAGTACAGCTAAGAACTGGCTACATCGTTGCTAATATTTGGCAACACTGTGACAGTGCAGTTACTTCCGCAAGTGGTACTGAGTTGTCTAGCTAAGTTCACTTGACATTCCTCTTCTAATTTCATGACTCATGCTGTATAATGCCCATGTGATGTGAGAGACAGAAATTTAACTTTTGCATTCAAGGATTTTTTTTATTCGCATAGGTGACTTTCAGGTTAACTTTCGAGATACGTTAGAGGCTCAGCATTGAATATGTGAGAGACTGAGGGCACCAGGCGCCAGCGTGTGGTTGGCTGTGTGGTTCTGCTCGTGTCTCGCGATGCAACTGAGCTGTGGGTCGGCAGTTCTAATCCTGGTTGGCGACAGTGTGTTTGGCGGTGGTATTCCGTTTTACTTTGTTTTATTTTACTTTATACGCTGCAGATTGCAAGAAGAAACTCTTTAATGGAATCAGAAGAAAAGCTTTATACAATAAGGCTTTCAGAAAAGTCAACTCCAAATTACGGAAATGGTATTAGATGTCTTTTTTGCTTCACCATACAAACGCCTTTGAAGGAATTCGAATTGACCTCCCTCGATGGGAATTTTTACTATTTCCTTAGGACCCACATGCTAGGGGATGCTTACAGAGGAAGTGAACATAATGATTAATATAGTTCGTTCATGCAAAATATCTACTGTAGAAATGAGACACCTTTCAGTGTGGCTGTGTTGCTTTATAACGTGCGCTGAAACGTATTCACATAATTTAGCTCATACATTTACCATAAGGAATCAAACAACGGCACTAAACATTGTAGTGCAGTTACGCACAGTGTCTTGATGAAAACATATGTGATAAGTGATGACAATAACAAATTATATGAAGGACTTTTCTGAAAGGAAAAGGATCGCCATTTAAACCAGAAATAAGTGTTAAACATCGTAGAGTGCCATTTGAATGGATCAATGACTATGAAAATGTTTTGCCTCTCTAATGTATTATGTATTAGTGTAATAGTATGGTCATCATTCAAAATGAGTGGTCTGCTCCGTTGATATCGTGTCTGAAATACACATCGCAACCTTTTTTTTGGATCACCACACAGCAACACTACAGCATTTTACGCATCCAGGGCGATGAGCGGCGGCAGGCGCTGTGGGCAGAGGGCGAGGCAGCGCTGTGTAGCGCCGCCACCGCTGCTGCCGGCGAGTGGGCCGCGGGGAGCTCTCCCGAGTGCTGCGGCCAGAGGCAGCGATGTTATTGAGCCGGAATGTTATTAACAGTGTATCAAAAAATGAAATACGTTACGCATATGCTTCCCTTACACATGTGGCATCAGTACGCACGAGGAACGTGAATTTAAAATTTTTGTCAACAGTCGGTTTCGATCGCTAATACTTTCAGATGCAAGTCACGCACTTTACCGCAGGACCACGGATGTAGCTGACCTATCCAACTTCTAACAGCACACAAGAAGTACTGCATGAACTCCCGCAGTCTACAGTGTTGCCAGATTGTGCAGATAGCCGGACTTAGAGCGAATCAGCGCGGCCACTTTTATTGTCCCTTGTCGCGATCGGCTCGAACTTAGGCTCAGCGGCGGCCGGCCGGCGGCCAGGTTTTTTGTCAAAGAGTGTACGTAAATCTTGCCCCCAGTGTGTGTCTCGCCACAAGCGTGCTCATTGCCCTAGTAGCAACGCAACCTGTTATCAATGTGGCAAATCAGGACATGTACAGTCTGTGTGTATGCAAATTAAAAACTCAAAGAACGGTACCGTTAGAAACAGTGCTTCGCAGAGTGCGAGAACAGTTCATTCTGTAAATGTTATAGGGGCTGTGGAATTGAACACTGCTTTCCTTGGATCTCAATTGCAAGAAAGTAGTTCTGCTCCTATGGCAAAACTATATAGTGCACCACGTAGCAAGCGCCGACGAGCGCGTAAAAATGTGCAACGGAAAAGGGTTCGGGACAAGCAAAGTGACAATGTACAGTGCAATCCTGTAGTGAACCTAGTGCCTTCTGCAACTTCTTATTGTAAAAGTGCTCAGTACTGTGTAGATAGTGCCAGTAGACTTGTTGTAGATACTGAAAGTAATTTTAGTGCAGTAGCCTCGCATTGCGCGGACGCCGATCCGGCGGTAGTGCCATCTAGTGACAGTGTTGTTAATCCCCTGCGTGCCGAGTCTGCGCCGCTTCCTTCACTACGCGGCCCGCGCATACGCAGCACACAAACCGTAGCAGACGTTGCCCACATTCGCGCACCTGTCGTGCGCCAGAAGCACAAACTTTTTGTAAATCTCTCCATAGAAAATAAGACGGTGCAATTTCAGCTTGATACTGGTTCCGCTGTCACATTAATAAATAAAGATACTTATGAACTTCTGGGTTCGCCAAAATTGTCGCCGTCACAGCAAGTGTTAACAGCTTATACAGTTCAAAATATTCCCGTGCTAGGAACGTGTAGCCTGCCCGCCTCTTTTCAAGGTGTAACAAAAACAGTTGCTTTTGTAGTTCTTCAGGCCAAATCGACACAGAACATTTTTGGACTAGATGCTTTTGACTTGTTTGGTTTATCAATTCAAAGAGATGTGCTTCAAATTTCGTCAATAGTGCCTCAGGATAAAATCAATGCATTGTGTGACAAATATAGTGACTTGTTTTCGCCGGAACTAGGTTGTGCAAAAGACTTCGTGGCACATGTAACTTTAAAAGAATCTGCAGTTCCAAAATTTCGTAAAGCTAGACCAGTGCCTATCGCCTTGCGTGATACAGTTGCCGAAGAACTTAAACGTTGGCACGACACTGGGGTGATTTCTCCTGTTTCTGCGAGTCAGTGGGCCTCGCCTTTAGTAATTATACCCAAGCCGTCAGGAAAACTTCGTCTCTGTGCGGACTTCAAATCTACAGTGAACAGTCAAACAATTGTAGACACTTATTCCCTGCCCAGACCTGACGAACTAATGGACAAATTAGGACAGTCTCGTTTCTTTTCTAAGATTGATTTAGCAGAGGCATACTTACAGATTCCACTTGATGACGAGTCAAAAAAGTTTTTCGTCATTAATACTCACATGGGCCTTTTTCAATTTCAACGCCTACCCTTTGGCAGTTCTTCCGCCCCCGCAATTTTTCAGCGTTTTTTGGAACAGCTGACAGTTTCTGTACCGTGTTGTTCGAACTATTTAGATGATATTGTGGTATCCGGACGTACAGTTGAAGAACATTTAGCAAACCTGGAGTGCCTTTTCAAAGTTTTGACTGCAGCAGGTCTACGTTGCAATAAAGCAAAGTGTTCGTTTTTTCAAACTGAAATAGAGTACCTAGGCCATGTGATTACTGCCCAAGGAATTCATACCTTACAGTCACATCTTCGAGCAATCAAAGACTTGCCTCCTCCTAAGAATGTGCATGAATTGCCAGCAGTGATGGGAAAGCTTAACTATTATTTCAGATTTATTCCCAATGCCTCTCAGATTGCAGCTCCACTGCATCACTTACGTAGGAAGAATGTTCCTTTTGTATGGTCCAAAGATTGTCAGGTTGCCTTTGATAAACTAAAGTCTGCACTACTCAGTGATGCATGTTTGATTCCCTTTGACCCACAGAAGCCTGTAGTGCTAGCAGTTGACGCCTCGTCGTACGGTGTGGGCGCAGTAATCTCACATCGTATTGGTTCTCACGATCGTCCTATTGCCTTTGCGTCCAAGCTTCTGACGTCAACGCAACAGAATTACAGTCAGATAGAAAAGGAGGCCTTAGCAATAATTTACGGCGCCACAAAATTTCATCATTATCTCTATGGCAGAAAATTCTATTTGTTGACAGACCACAAGCCTCTCACGTCATTGTTCTCACCCACAAAGCTAATTCCGCCACGAACGGCACAAAAGCTTCAGAGATGGTCCTTGATACTGTCTAATTATCAGTATGAGATTTTATACCGGCCTACCACTAAACACGCCAACGCGGACACACTTTCCCGACTTCCGGTTGGCCAGGATGTGTCATTTGATTCTTCAGAAATAGCATGTTGTCAGATAGATTCCAGAGATGCTTCCGCTGTCGCAGACTTTCCTTTGAACTCTCGTCGGGTTGCACAGGAAACAGCTGCGGATGCAGACCTAAGTGTGGTAGCACGTTTTGTTCGCTCAGGGTGGCCTGCCAGAGCCAAAGACATTGATCGGCCTCTGGTTCGACGTTATTTTGCACAACGTCATTCATTATCTTTAAGTCAGGGTGTACTGTTGTTGCATACCGACAACGACCAAGCAAGAGTGATTGTTCCTCGTTCCCTGCAACGAGAAGTGTTACGCCTCCTGCATCAAGGACATTGGGGCATTGTTAGGACAAAGCAACTGGCCAGACTTCATTGTACCTGGGTTGGTATGGACGCTCAGATAGAGAGCATGACATCACAGTGTACAGTTTGTGCGGAGCATCAGGCGGCTCCTCCACAGCGTTCCTCAGACTGGCCACGCCCCAAGAGACCATGGCAACGTTTACATATTGACTTTGCCGGACCTTTCTGGAATACGCGCTGGTTAATCGTTGTAGACGCTTTCAGCAAGTTTCCTTTTGTGATTGCCATGAAGTCAACGACGGCGTCTAGTACAATCACTGCCTTAACATCAGTGTTTTGCATCGAAGGTTTGACTGAAACTATCGTCAGTGACAATGGACCTCAGTTTGTTAGTGCGGAATTTCAACAGTTTTGTCGGGTGAATGGCATTCAGCATATCACCACCGCACCTTTTCACCCTCAGTCCAATGGTGAAGCGGAACGTTTCATTCGAACATTCAAGTCTCACATGGAGAAGATGAAAGGTCAGCACTCCAGGCAGCAAGCTCTTCAAATTTTCCTGTCTACGTATCGATGCATGCCACGTGACGGCCCGTCTCCTGCCGAGCTGCTACACGGCCGCCGTCACCGCACTCTCCTTCACCTGCTGCAGCCTCCCACGCACCAAGTCGGTTCGTATGGCGCTACGAGTTATCAGGTTTCCACGCCGGTGCTGTACAGGGTGTTTGCTGGAAACAAGAAGAAACTATGGATGCCGGGCATCATTCAGCGCGTGCTCGGTCGCAATATGTATGTTGTACGTTCTTCCACAGGGTCGGAGCTGCGGCGCCACGCAAACCAATTGCGCCTGCATAGGCCGCGCGATCCTGTCTCCGGTTTCTTGATTCCAGACCCAGTCACCGCCAGGGAGCACAACCACCTCGTTCGTCCCCGGACTACGAGATCCCTATGGACGTCGACACACCTCCGACGCAGTCGTCGCCGCCGCTGTCGCCGCCGCTGATGACAGCGTCACCGAGAGGGACTCCAGGACCGTGCGGGCCCCCCCCAGCTTGGGCCACACACCCCAGAAGAAGATGACCTGCTCCCTCTGGGCGGGGGCGGGCGCCCTTCCCCAGGTTTCGGCGGGTTCCCTGGAGGATCTCAAGGCAGATGCCAGGGCGCGGACGGCGTCTCGATCCAAGCCTCAGCTACGACGCCCGTCCCACCAGTAACGCCCCCGCCCAGGCCCTCCTCCCAGTGCCGTCGCCGTGGCCCTCAGCCCTACGCCACGACGGCGCGGCGGTTTGGGGGGGAGGGGTGTGGTGTCGCACAAGTACAAAGTGCGCGCCACCTACTTTCGCCGCGCGCCGCCATGCACACACGGCGCGGCGTTCTCACGACAGCCACGAGCGCCCTCTGCTGGAACCCCGCTCGTGGCCACCACGGAAAGACATCGGTCACTTGGGACTGAGATAGCAACCAGTTAGGACCTTCGTAATCAGATAGGCACCAGTGAAGACTTTGCTATCGTACAGGTACTAGGCAGGCCTCTAACAACTATGTATCAACAGTCTGCAGTACTATGTAAAAGTTAAGTATTGTTACATTCTGTGCAATATATATCTCTTTCTAATTTACTCGAGTGTTTATAGTTTCTGGCTGCTCCCCACCGTACCTGCACCAGCGTGCTATTTTTGTTCCTGTGTCGGTCTCATTCCACTCGGCCACCGACACCTACGACGAGGTTGGGACACAAAAGCGGCGACGAAGTTGGGACACAAAATTTTTCATTCCCATAACTATGGTGTAATACTACATGAAGGGGTTCATTTTTACTTACGGCGGCGGCCTTGTATGCTGATGTTGGCAACGGCCGTTGAATTCTTTCGAGCGGTCTAAAGCGTCTCGCTGCGGAGCGCGCGGTTGCTCGCCGTGGAGGTTCGAGTCCTCCCTGGTGCATGGGTGTGTGTGTTGTCCTTAGGTTCGTTTACCAAGGTTTAAATAGGTTGTAAGCTACGGACTGATGACCACGCAGTTTGGTCCGATAGGTTTACAGACATTTGAACAATTTCTTTTGAATGCTTTTTCAAAAATCAGTCACATAGAATGAGGTGAATAATTATTTAAGTTCGCGATGAAATAAATAATTTATGCTGTTCTGGTCAGTAAATTAATCATCCTCCTATAGCGAATAGTTTGTTGCCAACGACAGCAAACTAAAACGCTGCCACTGCAAGTAAAATTTAACTAGGTAGGACAAGAATTATTTTTCTTTTTAGCTGTATCCCATATGCTTTGCAATATTATGGAAAGAAAAGAAATTCATCTTTAGACGGTTATAACAACTAAATGGTACATAGAGTAGAAATATATATGGAGTGAACATTTCGTTCTGTGCATTTCCTCAACATTAAGATGGAATTACCACGTGATATTGAGACAAATCCGCTCTTCCCACACATTTATTTGCTCTTGCTCTTGGTTCGTACCGCATTGGCTGCAAAGAAGCCCCACCTCCTTTTTGCAGAGCATAACGTGAAATAACATCTAAATAAATGTGTCACAGAAGCAACAAGAAAGTTGAGGAAGCGCCGCTAAAAGGGCCATTTAGGCCTTCACATAGTCATCTGTCTTAACCAAACACAAAAAGGACCAAGATAAAGTCAGCAATTAGCAGATTTTTCCCAATTCTCAAGACATTTCCATCTTATTGTTGAGTACACAAAATCTGTTTGCGCATCTGAATGCTCAATCCAGAGATATTTCTGCTCTGTGCCTGCCACAGAGATAATATACACACATGAGCCACAATCACATCAGAAACATCTCTGCTTTCATAATTGTTCCGTGCAATAATGTCATTAAATTTTGTAATTACTTACTTTTGGTATAGACTACATTAAGATAGAGAAAACATCTTCTTTTACAGAGACAATTGTACTTAGAGTTATAATCCGGCTTCTGAATATATAGTTCTCTCTCTATTTCATCTTCACGCTTTAATTCAAATGTTTGTTAAGCTTAAGGGACTTAACTGCAGGGTCATCAGTCCCTAAACTTATAAACTACTTATGAACGACCTTATACTAAAGACGACACAAACATCCATGACCGAGGGGGTGGGGAATTCGAACCCCCGACCGAAGTGGCCGTGCAGACTGTGACTGGCGCGCCAAAGACCGCTCGGCCACCGCGGTCGGCCGTGCTTTAATACGTAGGGACATTTATTAGCTGAAAGAGTGGCCGATGCTGCTGACACAGTGAATTCCCTGGAAATACTATATTTAATGGAAAGTTGTATACAGACGATCAGCTGACGCCATTCCTTCAACGATCATTCAGACTTACTTTATCGCACATTGACACCACCATGAGGTCGTATTTAAACAGAAATGAACTGCTTTGTTGATTTAATTACCAGATTTACAGCATTCCTTCAGTTTTCGATAATAGGGAACACTGCATACAGAATAATTACATTGTCCCCAGTGCAACACTGCAATAAACTAATAATTCACAATGCACTTACTGTGAGAGATAAACAGTTTAGTACTATATTTACATCATAGAACCAATACATGGCGCTGTATACATCTCAACGATAGAAGTGTTTTCAGAAGTTTATTCGAAACCGGTTTTAACTTTGTGAACACAAGTTAATATTACCGAGCGAGGTGGCGCAGTGGTAATGCACTGGACTCGCATTCGGAGAATAGTGGTTCAAATCCACCTCCAGCCATTTACATGTAGGTCTTCCGTGATTTCTCTAAATCATTTCAGGCAAATGCCGGGATGGTTCCTTTCGAAGGACACGGCCGATTTCCTTCCCCATCCTTACCCAAAACTCCGAGCGCTAGCTGCGTCTCTAATGACTAAGCTGTCGACGGGACGTTAAACCATAAGCTTCTTTCCTTCCTTCCAACCTAACATTGAATTAACATAGTTCCGGAGTTTATATTTTAATTAATTTCACTTTGGTATGAAAAACCTTATGATCATTCATCGTTTACGACAATGATTTCTACTTACATTTGACATCTTGGCTACGAGAACTGAGTTTATTGACAGAGCGATCCAACAAGGAATCTGTTTTTGCTGACCTAGGTTCGGAACCCTAATAAACAATGATATACACAGGTCCCACTTTAACAACCGTTGCGAAGCACAGGCATATAAGCTAGTAATGTATAATATGTCTCATATTTCCGGTCTTTAAATCACTAATGAATTTCATTTTGTTTGGAATTTATCTCATTACGAAACGATTATTGATAAATTATAGCATGCACTATGTTTCATAAATTTTTGATGAACCTCCAACTTTTCACAGGATCGTAAATTTGATTTGCAAAAAATTAACTATATCACTTTCATACTCCACGATTTCTAAGGATGTTTATATCATGACGGATGTCAAGAAGACAGGGGTTGAGCTAAAGAGTTTTCAATAAAAATTAATACTGAAACTTGGGTGCAACAACCAACTTAAAACCGTTCAAAAGTTTGTGAAGCTTAAGGGACTTAACTGCGGGCTCATCAGTCCCTAAACTTACAAACCACTTATGAACTACCTTATACTAAAGACGACACAAACATCCCAGCCCGAGGGGGGATTCAAACTCCCGACGGGAAGCGGCCTCGTGCATCGGAGGATAGCTCCTCAATGCGCTCGGCCACTCCACCGCGGCCACACCCAGCTTCAGGTAGCACCGGCCACCGCTGATAAAACTAATTCGAACCATTGAAAGTTTCTTGCTTGTCCTTCTCTTTTACAAAATTTACGTCTGCTGCGAAAGTTATGTGTTTTACCACAAGATCTAAGAAATGTAACTGCCTGACGCTACTTGAATGAAATGTACTGAATGTGTTTGAACTTGTTCTACCTGAATGCCTTTGCACAACGTTATGTTAGTCTGACTACGTATTTTTTAACTGTATTCTATGTTAAGGTAAAGATATTGCAAAACCTATCTGACTGCGTAATGATTATTATAAGGATACACAAACTGCTAATTGTTTCTGTATGAAATATCGTAACAAAGTTAACAATCTGAAAATTACTGATACTAAAAATCACCGTGTTAATAATTCTGGCCCTACAAACTTGTTTCTGACTGAACTAACAATATTTTTTTTTAGCCACACTGCATTCATTTGCGCAACGCCAAGTACTAACTACTGGAAAATTAACTACAGAAAACACCTATGGCACTTTTAATAAAAATGTGAGGAGGGATAAACTGGTAATCTGTTTAAGAAAGTCGAACTAATTATTAAAAATGAAATATATGGTTTATTTTCTAACTGATGTAACTTCATGAAAATTACTAATAATGTCATGTTTTGAATTTTAAAATCTTTCAGAGAAAAATATAGCTCAGATGTTTAATCTGCCTACAAAAATATTTTTAAACAAAGATAAACACTTCTTCACTGTTGATAAATTTAACTCGATTTACACAAACAATGTTACAACAATACCATATTTCAAGAATACTACCCATGAAATTTCTATTTCATAAGAACGCAATCTCAAAACTAAACTATTACAATAAATAGTTTTCCTAACACAGAAAGGGGTCCCTAGCATTAATCGTGAGACCACGAGGTAACAGCAAGATCATTCCCGACCGTTACTGTTACGATCAGCTCAGCCTAACAATGCGAAGTTGTGCCATAGAAACATGCCAAGTATTTAATGAAAAACTTTACCTTATAAAAACTTCCTTCCGTCTCCATATCTTAAACACACAGCTTGGCTCAGCATTCAAGTCTCAAAATCTCATCTCCTCGACTATCCCGCCGGAACGACAAATGCACACAACCACGGTCCCACGCTTCTGCCATCTCATCCACGCGCCTAGCAAAGTCTGCACTCTCAATAATCACATCCCTACTTGCCGGCAACAATTCTATCACAGTCTCCAATATAGATAGTACTGCCATAGAAAAATAAGCCTGCAACCAAAGATAAACGACCCATGCCTGACTAGCTTGACATTGGTCTCAAATTCGCAGAACATTAGAATATGAAATGTATACCTTCCATAGCAGGTATCTTACACCATATATCTAACGTAGAAAAGTAGCCCGTTTCGTTGCCGTGAAAAAAATATTGGTCCATTCAGAACAACTTGTTATGCAGTGCCCATAAGTAGTCCAGAAACACCAATCTTCATTTTAACATTCATTATATGACGGTAGACGTGCATGTGGTGGCAACGACAATACACATGTCGACGAGGCCAGAGTGGGCCTGCGCCGCTGAGACGCATCTCAGCCGATGCGGGTGACGTCAGCATGCGATAGCACGGGTGTTACGTAACTACCGAGCGAAGATTCCCTGGGTCCGGGCACAGACAAATATGTTACTCTGTGGTCCGGGTTAATTCGCGTCGCCAAGCCGATAGCGTGGCTAGCCGGGCGTTGTACGGCTAAGTCCCGTTCAAGGTCACCCGCGAATGCAGGCGTTTCGAAACTGTTTGTTTTGAGATCAATGTTTTTAATTTACCCAAAGCGTTACATACTCCAGGTGAGCTGATTCTCAAAGTATGTGCGTCAGTCGAGTTATTTAAAAATAACAGTTACAATAGGAGAGACCGGGGAACGTTTTCCACCATTTTACATTTTTATTTTTGTACTTCTTATTTTTATCGATTTTACGGTAAACAGCGGATCATTATATTTCCTACACCTTTATTTACAGTCTTGTACAGATATTTTTGAAAATAGAAAATATCATTCTAGGTAGCAAATGTTTTTGGCTGACCATGTTGCGCTGGAAAATATGCCCCGTATGCGGGGCAAGTTTTCCAGCTTACTTAAAATGTACAGGGGCAAATATTCCAATTACACTTTCAATGTTAAAACAGAGATAATTATCTTGATTTCACTGAATACAAATTTTTATCATGAATTTACAATACATTACAAAAGAGGATAGTAAAAATAGCCACATTAAATAAAAACAAATGCTATTTAATGGGTGTACAAAATATGTGACTTAAATATTTTACAAATACAGACATTTTTAACAATAATCACACTGATTGTCTGAATCACAATGTAAGCAAACAAAAAATGCAACATTTCCTTTCGTAGTCTTTATGCGCAAAGACTCAAAGCAATAAGGAATATATGCCCCACATGCACTTGGAAAACGTGCCCCGTCGCCATATTCGGAACTATAACACTACGTCCACGAGTGACAGTGTAAGCTATTTACAAAACAAATGCACAGTTACGTGAAGAAAGAAACCCACTTGAGTGTGTGCAATGTCAAAATAATAAGGGTTAACGATGGAATGTTTATTTTAAGTTTCACGAAAAACGTGAAAGTTTACTCACATTTGCAATAATGACGAAAACAGTCCTGCCGACGTAGTGACTGCTGGTACGACACTGAAACTTTCGTAAATGAAGCTTGCTTTGTTGCTACCTTCCTACAGTATCGCCGGTGGTAACATCTAGCGGTTTGTTTCGAAAATAAACGGATTTGGAAAACTTGCCCCTATGGAAAATGTGCCCCGGTCTCCCCTACACGGTGATATTACCTGTAAGGACAGACCGAATATTCGGTGTCGGTTACGGCCAGTTTCGGTCAAAATATTGGTTTCGACCGCAGTTTCGGTTTCTTCTAGAATTCAGCCGAATCTTCGGCTTGGCTGAAATTAACGTTCTTGAACTTATTGATGACGTCCGGTCACGTTCTGAATGGATTCAAATAATAACAATGTTTTAGCAGCTGACGGTGCGCCGTCCCGACTACAAATTGTGGGTATTTTGTTGTTAAGCACAATATAAAGCAATCGTACCTTATAGTAGTCTTGTGTAGTTCGCGAACGAACTAGTTCGGTAGAGCACTCCAACAGGTGAACGACGCGAACTAGTTCGCAGATCCCTCGGCTCTTAGTTCGTCCGCTCATTTTCCGAAGACTAGCGGGGAACAGCGAGAGGACGCAAGAGCGCGCAAAATCGCGTGATTCCCTTCTGCCAATTGCCGTCATTTCGAGCTGGGATGCAGCTTAGCTGTAGTTTCATAGTTCACTGACACACATTTTCTTTTCTAAAGTAGCAGTGTCTAAATATAACCCTCATTCCACAGTTTAATGAAGTAAAGAGAACTCAAAACTAAACATTGTTTGCATTTATATGCGAGAAATTATGCATCAACCATTATCTCTCGCCTGCATGATCCTGTTGACGGCTCGCGGGGTAGAATGTTGAGGGTGACGTATAAGCGACACTAACACTGTAAATTAACGAACCCGTATAGAATTAATTAGCTACAAAATTGTAGTTTACTGCCTGCCCTCAGAATGTAAAGGTCGAAACCCATTGTCATCAATGTCGCTAGCGTGAAGATAAAAAATTTCTTCTATTTCATTTGTTAATACAAAACCAATTTCTGTATTGAGTGTGTGGTTGACCGGACTGGCTTAACTTTCGATGGAACTGAGGCGGCCGCCCCTCCGAAACAAAGGATTGGACTCACCCAGCACCGAAGACAAAAATGCATTTCTGCGCGTGGTAACTTGCTTTATTTAATAGTATAAATAAAACAAACCATTTTAAAAATAGAATACTACGAGTACTCTGTATGCATAGTAGTTGAATATTATTGTATCACCCATTCGTGTGAACAACTGGTTTATTTGCTTAAGTATTTTATGTCTAATTGCCCAAAAATACGAGTAATAGCACACGCTAGAGCAACAGTGATCATTATATAAAAAAGCTGGCATAACAAAAGAAAGAGCTCTTTTAGTAGCGGTATCAAAATCCAAGAAGAGCGGACGAACTAAAAAGAGCGACCTACGAACTAAGAGCTACCGGTCGCGAACTAAAATATTGCACGATCGGTCGTGAACTAAAAGGAGAGCTACCGGTCACGAACTAAAACATGCGCGATCGGTCGCGAACTAAAACATGCGATACCGGTCGTAAACTATTATGCCAAACATATCTCGCTTCTTAGTACGTTGTACTCTTTTCCGATCACAGACGGGCAATAGCGAGAGGGCGCCACCAGAATTAAAAATCACGTGTTTGCCCTCTGCTGATGAGAGCCATTTCGAGGTGAGCGTTGCCTGCTAGATTAGATTGTTAAGTGCTACAAAATATATGTTATGGAGTGTTCTGTACTATGCAATATCTGACTAATAATTTCCACAATGCCAAGATAAAGAGATAACTCTATAAACGCGAGAAATTATCCACAAACTGTTTCTTTTGGATTGCGTGATAACGTTAGCTGCTCAAGCCGCAAGCGTATGAAGAAGCTCGGTGGGGGAACTTCTTCATCCACCTGCATGCGCAGACCACGCCACTCAGCCGTCACTGGGAGCGGACGAACTAAAAGAACCAACTAGTTCGCAGCAGAGCCGCGAACTAAAGTGAGCGCTCCCGATCGCGAACTACTATGCGCAAGTTTACTTTATAGCGATATACTTAGTCAGTAACAATTTAAAGTAGTATTGTACGTAATGTTATTCTGTAAAGTTTCCTGGAAAGCGAGGGGCTTTTTTAAATAACTAATATGTGTCTAGCAAACATCGATGATGTGGTACCCAACTCTTCCTGTTCAGTCTGCGTAAATTTATTCTGACAACAATCATACTGTTAGTCGGAACTGTGTCTTTATTTTTCGCCATACTTTATGCAGCACTAATTGAAGCAACTATGTATTCAGGAATGGCAAAATGAGATATGTAAAGTTGTTTGTAGATTGCAAAAAACGGAAGTGAAGATGGCAACATAAACCTTGCGCTTTCAAAGAACACAATGGTAAGGGCTACTTACGGAAGTAAACAAACAATTACTTTCAGCGTATTTTGTATTTTGGTAGTCATGTTGAGGCTCTGAAATTTCGTAGTATATATTTGGCAAATTTGTTGTGGACTATCGTCCTACAGGACTGAGGAATTTGTGGAAGCTATACAGTAGGCACGTTAATTCGAAGCGAACGGGACCGAAATTTACGTGTTAAAAAGAAGAAAGTCGACCTTGAAAAGAATACACGTGTAAAAAAAATATGAACATTTTTGATACAAATTTTTTAAATAGTCATTTACTTTGTCAGCCTGGATGTTTTAAAGTCTTTCACTATCTAATTCGCGTTATAATGGTCAAGTACCTGTTTCTGTGAAGACAGAATGAACAAGCAGTAGTTGTTTAATGACGCTAGCATTTATGGTAAACTCAGTTCCGTGACTCGAAATATGGCAACTCCACACACCATTACAACATTAAGGAAAGTGATACAAAATCTCTGTAATCTAATGACTCAAGTGTCTAACAACTAAAAGAAAGTGCACCCTGCTGTGCATTAAAATTTAGGTAGAAAATGTCACAACGAGGAGAAAAGAATCCAATTTGGAAGTACTTTAATAAAAGTACTGTCGCTTTGTTTAATCCTGTTCGCCTTCCGTGTCATCTTCTACGGACTCATGATCTGGCTAACAGACACTCAAGATGGCTTCGTACAAGGAGGCGATCTTGAAAGATGTAGAATAACTAGTGATTTCTGGTGTAAATTAAATATACAGAAATTTTAACTTAATTATACAAGTTTCGGTTTCGGATGAAAGTAGAAGAGGAGCTGAACATTCGATTTCGGCCACAAATCATATTTCCGTCAGACTTCTACCACCAGTTATAGCAACACCATAATCACATATACCAAGTCCTTTAATTGCGTAAATTGGTGTTGTGTACGGTGTGATCGCTTCGCTGGACGATGTGTGTGTGTGTGTGTGTGTGAGAACAACGTGTGATCTCTTTTTTACTGACAAAATGCCGTTTCACTGTTCTGTGCCGAAATGTAAAGGAAATTACGACTGTGGCCAAAAGTTGCCGTCTTTAAACGTCCGGAGAAGAAGAAATGAATATCAAGAATTCTCAGGATAACTTGGCTCCTTCTTCAAGTTAATGAGTAAGTTTTCGTTTTTGTTTAATCTTATAAAAGAGTAAAAAGTCATGACTGTTTACCGGTGGATATTGCAATTCATTTTATTTATGTAACCACACCAATTACCTTATTCTTCCCCGAGTGTTTAAAGACGGTAACTTATGGGCCACAGTAGTAATTTCCTCTACATTTCGGCACAGAACAGCGAAACGGCATTTTGTCAGTAAAAAAGAGATCACACGTTGTTCTCACACACACAAATCGTCCAGCATAGCGAACACACCGTACACAACACCAATTTACGTAATAAATACACTCCTGAAAGAAAGAATGCACTATAAACAGCGTGCACTGCTAATGTTTACAATCTTTCAGAGGACTCTAAGCCTCTCACCGCCGCCATGTTGTGACGTCGTGCGCAGGCTTTCTTCTATAGGGGGTGCTGGCTTAACCCGTGTCTCCCGTGTTGGGCCAGCGCTGGCCTCAACCACTTGGCTACCTGTGCTCGCCTCCCGTCTGTCTCAAAACTTCTACAAGTCGCATGCTATGGCAGTAGCGCCCCTACCGTCCATACCCTCTTACACTCGCCATTGCGGATTCCCGTGCAAGGTCGTAGGTATGACCGCATTTGCGGTGAAGTAAATGAACCAAACGCTGTCTTCGTCTATGAATACTTGTTACAGATTGGGAGATTGGTGTGTTGTCTGTTCCTTCGGACATGTCGGATATTTCACAGCCGTATTGTATTTACTAATTACTTATTAAGGAGGGGAAGAAAGAATGATCAGGAAGGAAAGGATTGACACTACAATAATTACAACCGTCGCTGACGCACTGCAGACGCGCCTACCTGTGGTGAGCGGTGCCCTCCAGCTACAGCAGGCGTCAGACCCTGAAAGTGACGGTCGCACGCAGGCCGCTAATAAGACGCGAGGCGCGGTGACGTCACAGGGTCCGCGCGATACGGAGACTGCGAAGGCCCGTCTGCTCTCCCACCACAGCGGGCGACGACCCGCTCCCCCCCCCCCCCCACCCTACCAGCACACACGCTGCCTGGCCAGCAAATTTGCCGAAGTCGAGTGGTAGCTCATCTTCTCCATTCAGTTGCTGACATTTGTTTACCGTTGTTTACAAACGACGTCGCCCAAATGAGGAGAGGAGGCCGCTTGGGGGTCCTCGCCCTTCCCATTCACCTAAATGATATTACACGTTACGTAGTTCCGTGTAGTAAAACTGAATTGTTTTTGTCGTTGATACCACTAAAATGGGATACGCGTTATTGATTGTCAATCACGTCACCTTTAACCCTTTCGTGCTTGTTGGGACATATACGTCCCACTAACTTCGGACCTCATTTGTACCACAAGGTGGCGAGTTGCTTAATTCTGCATAATGCTGCCATCAGTGGTGGTCCTTCAGAACGCGGAAAAAAATCGAGGCACTGAAATTCTTACAGTGTAGAGGGCTGTGTCTGTTTACATGGGCTGCCGCGTGAATTTTCGCCCCGTAACCATTGTTTATTGTGCCTTGAATCGGTTTTCGTCGTTTTCTCGCTACCGAAAATGTGCGAAGTCAGTATATTTGCTATTTTATGTTTCTTAGGAGTTTTCAAACAGCAATTACGCTTTCTAAAACTCATTTTACTTCAAAAGTTTTTTTTTCACTGAATTTACAAGTAGTGGGACGCATGTGTTCCAGTGACCATTGTGTAACCCTATAGTGCCTTTATGTTGCGATATTATAGTACTCATATTTCAAAGAAAAACAGTTTTTCTGTAAATTTTTGCGCTAATAAAACACGGCATGTGGTATACTATTATCTGAATTTTCTATTATAGAAGCTGCAAGACAGCTCTCTCTCGTGTTTTTTGTTTTGTTTTTGTTTTTTTTTGTATTATATGGTGTGCATTACAAATTTTTGAATCATGTACTTGTTTAGACTCTATGACAGTTAGAATAACTTAAGAAAGTATTTCAAAAAGTCTTAGGTAAAACGGTGCCAGAAATGATCAGTGAGACGTATGTGTCCCACCTTGTTTTTTTTTTTGGAAAAATGGAATGTGCTAAAATTTTTTGAGTGTCATATTTGTAATCCTGACCCTAATCAGACTCTGTAACAGCTGAGATAACTTAAGATATTCTAAAAAATGAGTAAAAACCACGAAAGGGTTAAACGTAAATTTTCGACAACAGAAGGTTGGAACGTAAATTTTCGACAACAGAAGGTTGGAACTTAAACAGTGGCATCACTGCTGTGTAGACACTATGCAATGGAATCTACTATTGTCGCTGATACCACATGTTGTTGACATACCTACGTTACCTCGGAGCAAATGCACTTGTCCGTTCCACATCACCGCGCAGCGCACAATCGCGGGAAAAATAGTCACTTGTGAGCGAGCGGTGTAACGTAACTGTGTCACTATGTTTTCGAAGCAGGAACAACGGAGTTGGATCAAGACGATTGTCCAGCACGAGAGTATCAAGGTTATCAGGAGGCGTATGGGAAATCGATATTGCCGTAAAGAGCACTGGCACGTTGGGTTAAAGCCTTCAACGAAGGACGGCAAACTGTGGCAGATATACATGGGGAAGGTAGTCCTAGCGTCTCTGAAGAATTGGATACTGTTGCCGTGTTAGTGGACATTGATCGACGCCAGACGGTTCGTGAGCTCGCCCACGAAACCGGATTATCGCAAACGACTGTGCTTCGCATCTTGAAGAAACGCCTGGGCATGCGAAAAACTGTATCACGCTGGGTTCCGCATGAAGTGAAGAAAATGCAGAAGTGGATGCGTTATGATGCAGCTCAGATGGACTTGGAGCGCTATCAGAACGAAGCAGAGGCTTTCTTACGTCGTATCGTAACACTGGATGAGACATGGGCCACATCGTACGAGCCAAAACCTCAACGCCAATCCAACGAATGGCATCAGTATGGATCCCCTCGAAAGTCGAAAGTGCGTCAGAGCCCCACTATGGTGAAAGTTATGGTGATTCACGTGTACCACTGTGATGGTGTTTTCCTAATGGATTACGTTCCTCCACGGCAGACCTTCAATGCACAGTATTACCGTTCGTTTTTGGAACATCGCCAGCGACCCGCTTTGCGAAAGAAGCGGCAACACTTTCTGCGCAATCCACCCGTCATTTTGCTCGACATTGCGCGGGCGCATATAGCGCAAGCTGTGGCTGCTCTGTTCGCTCGATGGGACTGGGAAGTACTGTACCATCCACCATACTCCCCGGACATAAGTCCTTGTGACTTTGATTTGATTCCGAGAATGAAGGAACCAGTTCGTGGCATTCGTTTCAGAACTGTTCCACAGATTTCGACAGGCAATAGACCGCTCCATTCGCAACATCCACAGAACAGGCTCTGTTAACGGTATACTACGCCTTCCACATTGCTGGCAACGGATTCTACAGAAATTTGGTGACTACTTTGGAGGGCAGTAACAGATGCAACGCTTTTGTATCGGTTGTGAATAAATAGTTGCCCATATTTAAATTCCAAACCCCCTATCCATAGCGTCTCCAATGACCACGCTGTTGACGGAACGTTAAACTTTAAGCTTCCTTCGTTCGTATGCATAATAAGTGGACTCTAGCCCATTCACTCTCGAGTTAACACCAACCGCTGTACATTGTCGGTCTTACTTGAGTTACGATTTTGTTCTTATGTGATCAAATGTTACTTGCAGTAATCAAGTGATTGGTTCTACGTATGGACAAGTTTGTATCAAGAAAGGAGTACTTGACCGATTATCATTCGTCAACTAAAGTTATGGTGCTAAAAACATGTGCTCACCACGTACTGAATGAGGATTCCAACTCCGTGTTTCGTTGTTTACACGCCACGGATTTCAGCACGAGCCGCAGAAAGTTGACATCGGCTGACGTCGTCGCTGCTCTGACGCCTATCCCACAGACAACACGCTATAGCACAGTCATCTGCCGCGGGGGAATGGCCTTGCGGTTCAAGGAGCCATGTCAGGGACTGCAATGCTGCTCCCGCCGGAGGTTCCAGTCCTGCCTCTCGCATGGGTGTGTATCTTGTCCATACAACAGACTGAAGAACGCAGAGCTGTCGTAGCGAGATTGAATGTCGAAAGTCCCAAAGTTACCAAAAGTAAACGAAAAGTATATTTGTTCAGGAAAGCAGATAGAAATAAAATACATGGCTTCTTGAAAAACAGCTTCCACTCATTTCTAACACAAAACGTAGGTGTAGATCAGATGTGGCTGAAATTCAAAGACGTGGTATCGACAGCAATTGACAGTTTTCTACCAAATAAATTAATAAAAGAAGGAGGTGATCCCCCTTGGTACACAAAACCGGTCAGGACACTGATGCAAAAGCAACGGAAAAGGCATGCTAAATTTTAACGAACACAAAATCCCCAGGATTGTTTATCCTACACAGAAGCTCGAAATTTAGCGACGACTTCAATGCGAGATGCCTACAATACTTATCACAACGGAACTCTTTCTCGAAATCTGACTGGAAACCCAAAGAGATATTGGCCATATGTTAATTACACTAGGGGCAGAACACAAACAATACCCTCACTACGTGATGGTAATGGCGATCCTGCCGATGATAGCGCTACAAAAGCAAAGTTTCTAAACACAGCTTTTAGAAACTCATTCCCGAAAGAAGAGGAAACCAATATTCCAGATTTCGAATTACAAACAGAGGCCAGATTGAGTAACGTTGAAGTAGATATCCTCGGAGTAGTGAAGCAACTTAAATCACTTAAAAAGAACAAGTCTTTAGGTCCGGACTGTATACCCATTAGATTTATATGATTATGCTGAAGAGATAGCTCCTTACTTAACAGCCATATACAACTGCTCTCTCAAAGAAGGATCTGTACCAAAAGATTGGAAAGTTGCACAGGTCACACCTATATTCAAGAAAGGCAGTAGAAGTAACCCACTTAACTACAGGCCTATTTCATTGACGTCAATTTGCAACAAGATTTTGGAACATATACTATATTCAAATATTATGAATTATCTCGAACAGAGTGAGCTATTGACCCAAGGTCAACACGGATTTAGAAAATATCGTTCATGCGAAACACAACTAGCTCATTACTTACACAAAGTGATGAGTGCTATCGACAAGGGTCCTCAAATTGATTCCGTGTTTCTTAATTTTCAGAAGGCTTTTGATACCGTACCTCACAAACGGTTTTTAATCAAATTGCGTGGTTATGGTATATCTTTCCAAATTTGCGATTGGACAGGGGATTTCCTAACAGAGAGGACACAGTTTGTAGTAATCGATGGTAAAGCATCGACTAAAACAGAGGTCATACCGGGCGTTCCACAGGGTATTGTCATTGTTACTCTCCTGTTCCTTATTTACATAAACGATCTGGAGAAAATCTAACAAGTAAAGTACTTGGGATCGAAAAAACACATATATACCAAAATCGTATGAGAGATAATGTAAAGATCCCTTATTGCACTAGTGATACTCCCGCATCTGCAAACCTCTGCAGTCGTCCGTTAGAGGCCTCTGCGTGTGCTTTGCCCCATTGAACTTTGACCTGACTTTTCGCCAGTAGGGACGGTGCAGTGTGCCTCCGAAGTTGCGTTTTGTGACGTTATTTGTGTGGTGAAGTGTCAGATAGGTCGGCGATTGGTAATGAACCCTGCTAATGTATTGCGATTGGTTGAGATAAAGTTACGAATAACCCTTCTTCATGTAGGTGGTATTAGTGTAGAAGATGAATCATTCGCAGGCTTTCTCGTATTTGTTATGATACAGAAATATGAACTTAAGTTAGATACTGTTGTAACACTAACACATAATGATGATAATAGGAATGATAATGACGAACAACTCATTGCAAGCGGTAGTGCTACGGTATGTGCGGGAAGAGGCGATGGAAGCAGTGGCAGTGAATACCAACAGTCTTCCGAAAAGAAGGTTAAAGTTGCAGCTATCATCACCGCTTTTGACGACAATACGCTAGAGAACATGTACGATAATTAGTACATAAGTTATAGTTCAGACGTTCATACAGATATGTTTGTTCGAGCTCATGTACTTTCCTTGTAAGTAGCTCTCTTAGGTTGTTTTCAGATGACGCCGTCATTTACTGTCTAGTAAAATCATCTGAATATCAAAACGAACTGCAGAGCGATCTATATAAGATATCACTATGGAGTAAAAATTGGCAATTGACTCTAAATAATGCGAAGTTAGAAGTCGTCCACATGACTACGAAAAGATATAAGGAGAGATAAGGATCCCACACTGGGCAGCAATACTCCAGAAAAGGACGGACAAGCGTAGGGTCTGCAGTCTATTTATTAGTTCTTTTGCATCTTTTAAGCGTTCTGCCAATAAAACGCAGTCACTGGTTCGCCTTTCCCACGACGTTATCTGCATGTTCTTTCCAGTTTAAGTTTGAAGTAGTATTAGTTCCTAGATATTTTGTGGAGTTTACGGCCTTCACGTTTGATTGACTGGACGCCAATTCGGCGACTTGCGTGTCCCTAGCCAACCGCAGTTACCAAACATTTTTAAAAATCTTTTTTATAGGACAATTGTAAAAACATCCTACTTTAAACCTCAGCTAAACTAAACAATTCCCCAAAGGAGAGGACGGGGATGGGACGGATGGGTAGGTATGTGAGGGGACTTTGTTTCATTTATTTATTATCATTCATATAGTTAAAACAAGGAGAATTCTTCTTTCATCAACAATTTAGAGCAAACTGAATGCAGATTAATTACAAATAATTATAAATACAAATGAAATATTACCGGAGAAAGGGGACTTACAGCCGGCCGCGGTGGCCGAGAGGACTGAGGCGCTCCAGTCACGGTCTGCACGGCCACTACGGTCGGGGGTTCGAATCCCCCCTCGGGCATGGATATTTGTGCCGTTCTTAGTCTTAGCTAGTTCATAAGTAGTTTGTAAGCTTAGGGACCAATGACCCCTTAGTTAAGTCCTATAAGTTCTACAAACATTTTTTTGGGGACTTACAGCTTAACGTGGAATCCGAGCCACGTCTCGTTTCTGGCGACTCCTCAGTTCGTTGAGAGGTGACAGCTGGGATAAAGCGCTGAGTGAAAAGAAATCTGAGGTGTGACCGGGTTTAAAACCCACGACCATTCGAATTCCCGTCGAGCACTTTGCCCAAAGACCACCGGGCCCGATTGGATACCAACGATCACAGTAGATAGGTTCCTTGATTTACACACATTTGCACATTTGAATTTGTTAATCAACTGCAGCACCAGAATTATAACTGGCTTTGTCGGTCACAGTCCACACTTTCTGCTGTTTAGTTCCACGACGTTCTTTCTGTTTTAAGGCACTAGGGGGGAGTAATACGAGTAGTTGAACTGTGTTTATAGAAATCCACAAAAAGGAAACTATGTAGCGGGTAGATAAAATTCGAATTTACGGCAACGCTAATTCGTGCAAAAAGTGGAACCTACCGGTATTTATTTTCAATTAATACAGTATAACTGGATACATACCACGATTTCATTATGACTACAATGGAGAGCAAATATACATTGCGTTATTTTTTCTTTTCTCCCACCATTCTCTATGGCCATGCTTTCGTCACTATCATAATTATCTTATGGTTCAGAGAAAACATAATTTTCACTATTCCACAACATGTCGTCGTCGGAACCGGCAATGGCACAATAAATCCCAGTATTTTAACTGTTCTTAAAAATATCGGCACTTACTTTCTCCCGTGCATAGATTATCCACTCACACTTCTTCGTTATTGACAGCTTTCTTATCTTGCCTCCTGAGTCAACTGATGAGATTACGCTGCCATACATTCTGAGTACAGACGTCGAAGATATTCTGAAAGCTAAAGGTTGGAGAATGTATAACGCCATTGCCAAATTTTAACCATTTATGGTAATAATATATAATTTTTTATGTTATGTAAAATACTAAATTTCATTCATATTACAATAGATTCCATTACTGTATGGTATGTGATCTCTGTACTTCATATGCTTTGTGTGTCTTATGAATATCTACGTAATATTTATTTCTGTATATTACTATGTAATTTTAATTTGTTTTAGTAATGTAAATTTTCATTTTTAAACCGTTTAATGTATGTGAATATTATGTAAATTGTAGTATCTCACGACCAGCATGCTGTGTAAAAGATGTAGTGATTCCACTGTGAACGGAGTTCCGTTGCGAATGAAAAGGTGGGTTGTCGCGCAGCTAACGTAGTGAGCAATAGTCAAAGAAATGTTCAAATGTTTTTAAAGCTTATGGGACTTAACTACGGGGTCATCAGTCCCTAAAATTACAAACTACTTATGAACTACTTACGAACTAGGACGGCACAAATATCCATGCCCGAGGGGGGATTCGAACCCCCGACCGTAGTGGCCGTGCAGACCGTGACTGAAGCGCCTCAGTTCCCTCGGCTATCACGGCCGGCACCATAGTCAGTCTGAGGCTGGAGCTCACGGCAGCAAGGCGTCGGAAGGAGCAGGCAGGACAGAGTTGTAGCAAAGAGCAGGCAAAGAGCAGTGGCAGACTTGTGCTACCGTGTTTTCTGGACCAAATATCTGTTCACTAGAGGCAGAAGACCACATACAATACAATACACCTACATACAATGGCCTCGGTGAACGTTTAATTGTAATGGTAGTATTGGTACTGTCTGTCTAAATGGAAGCTACTGGAAACCGCCGCTAAAATGCCTGCACATAGCCTGCACGAAAAGGAAATATACTCTGCGCCTCCACCTTGCCACCACTCCGCATTAATAACAGGTCACAATATTTATTACTATTTTGTAACTGGTCGATGAGAAATTGAATAATGTGTCTTGACTATTTTTAATAGTCAATAGCAATTGAGTCCGGTAGATTTACAAACATTTGAACATTTTGAAATTTTGAGCAGTAACTTACAAGTAACACAACGTAGATAGCATTTTGTCTTCATATTTATTGAATCTGTACGAAAGAACAGACGTCACTTCTGATCCTGCAGTTGTTATTATTTAATATTCACAGAATATATGACATCAACTTTCGGAACAGACGCCACATGTATATATATATATAATATGCCGGTGACGGGCAATGATTCTATCGTTAGTGGGGAGGGGTGGGCAAGTTTACTCTTACGGGAATTGTACAGCTTATGGGACTTAACTACGGGGTCATCAGTCCCTAAACTTACAAACTACTTACGAACTAGGACGGCACAAATATCCATGCCCGAGGGGGGAATCGAACCCCCGACCGTAGTGGCCGTGCAGACCGTGACTGAAGCGCCTCAGTCCCCTCGGCCACCGCGGCCAGCGGAATTGGTTTCATAACTACGAGTTTGAGTACTGTGGGCAGGGCGAAGCTGGGAATTTGTATCTGACGGGAGGCGTGCTTAGGTAGTCCTTGCAGGTGCGGTGATCACTGTGTCCCCAGTGGTGAAGGGGTCAGCGCTGCTGCCTTGAAAGCAGGAGACCCGTGTTCGAATCCCGGCTGGGTACACATTTTCAGCTTTGCCCAATCGCAGTTGATGTCACATATTATGTGAATATTTGTTTATATTGATTGATGAAACTGAATATCAGGTAGTACCGAACGCAGTGTTTCGTGTGTTCGACATCACCAACGCGAAAGCACAGTTTTTGAACTGGTAGCGCTTGTTGTTGCTTTGAAAGTAAATAATCAGCAGCAGTCAGCAGTGAGTCAGTATCCAAACGACCGGAGGTTACGTCAGCGGAGGACGCGAAGCAGCGACTCAGGATGAGAAGCTGCTAGCCTGCGCCCGTCTCCCAGTCAGCGTGACTGGCGGTTTCTCCGCCTGTCACAGGGGGGCCCTCGAGATAAACACGGAGCTTATTTACTCTGATGGAATTATTAACTTTGTTTTGTCAGCACGTATCTCCTCGGAAGAACTGCGACTTCAGTATCACTATGTGCACACTTGTTTGGGAATGGGAGTGGGTCCCGCTGTGTATTCTGTGCGGCACTATGAAGCTTGCATTTCGTGTTGCCTTTCACTGGCGGCGTGTTGTGGACAACGTCGTTTAAACTGTAAGCAGAGTTCGTTATCAATAAGTATCTGAAGCTCGGTAATCAGATATCTGTTACACGTTATTTTAATCGTGACTTTCAGAATTTGCGAGGTGATATCTGGCGGACTGATAAAATAGTTTTGAAAAGTGAGTTCCCTGTGTCATCTCACAAGGAAAGTACTTAGGCTCGAACAAACAGATATACACCAAAAATCGTATGGTAGATAATGTAAAGGTCTCTTATCGCTCTAGTGATACTCCCGCACCTGCAAAACTCTACAGTCGCCCATTAGAGGCCTCTGCGTGTGCCATGCCGCATTGCACTTTGACCAGCCGGTACGCCAGTAGTGACGGTGCAGTGTGCCATTGAAGTTGCGTTTTGTGACGTTATTTGTGTGGTGAAGTGTCGGATGGGTCGGCGATTGGTAATCAATCCTGCTAATATAGCGTGACTGGTTAAGGTGAAGTTACGAAGAAACCTTATTCGTGTAGATGGTATTGATGTAGAAGATGAATCACTCCCATGTTACCTATTATCTATTATAGTGTTTCTAATCTATTCTCATATTTCTGCACTATAATAGATACCAGAAAACATGTGAATGATTCTTCTTCTACACCACGTAGAGTGAACAATACTTCAAAACAGAAATTTTGTAGCACTGAACTATGTAGTCTAGCAGGCAGACGCTCACGTCGAAATGGCTCTCATCAGCAGAAGGCAAAAACGTGATTTTTAATTCTGCTGCACGCCCTCTCGCCATTGCCCATCGGTCTTCGGAAAATAATCCAACGAACTAAGAAGCGAGATACGTTTGGCGTAATAGTTCGCGACCGGTGACGCATGTTTTAGTTCGCGACCGATTGCACATATTTTAGTTCGCGACCGATCGCGCATATTTTAGTTCGCGACCTATCGCGCATATCTTAGTTCGCGACCGGTAGCTATCCTTTTAGTTCGCAGCTCGGCCGCGAAGTAGGTCGCTCTTTTTAGTTCGTACGCTCTTTTTGGTTTTTGCTACCTCTACTAAAAGACGTCTTTCTTCTGTTATGACAGCTTTTTTATATAATGATCAATGTTGCCCAAGCGTGTGCTATTACCCGTATTTTTGGCAATTAGACATCAAATACTTAGGCAAATAAACCAGTTATTTACACGAATGGGCGATACAATGATAATTTAGCTACTGTGCATACAGAGTACTCGTAGTATTTTATTTTTAAAATGGATTTATTTATTTATTTAATAGGTCATTGAAGGTACATTACCTATAAATCACGCGATGCTGCGCGCTCTCGCTTCCTCTCGCTGTCCCCCCCCCCCCCCCCCCCAATCTTCGTAAAAGGAGCGGACGAACTAAGAGACGAGGGATCTGCGAACTAGTTCGCGTAGTTCGCCTGTGGGAGCACTCTTACGAACTAGTTCGTTCGCGAACTACACAAAACTAGCTTCTACTTCTCACAAATTCATAACATCATCCTTCATTTCTCACTACCACCTTTTTGAATTACATTCAGAATTGTAACTCGAGGATTTATCCTCACCTCAAGGTGACACTTTCGACAGTCGACCATAAACAATCTTTTGAAGAAGAATTCCTCCGACTGCAACCATGTACTGCAGAAAAGACATCGTTCCGATTCGGTGGGCTGTCATTCAGAAGATCATGACGAATCGGTGCGTCTTGAAAATTTACACACAGCACTAACACGAACACTTCAAAAAATTAGACCTAAACAAATCTCATTCTTTGTAACACACAATGTTAACTCCCTGCACCAAACTGGAAAATTAAAGATTGTCACTGACTTCATGAAGAAGCATAAAATTCTAATTGTGGCCCTTCAAGAAATTAGAAACAATGCTCAAGACCCTTTAGAATCACAAGGATACCGACTTTACAAAGGAATCCCTGGAAAACGAGTCATGAAAAATTGCCCACAATTCGGTAATAGATCTCAAAATCATTGACTCAGTCATAGAATTTAAATCTCAGTCCCCGAGACTTGCAATTCTAACTTTTAAATCTGCAAATAAGAACTACACAATTATCAACGCACATGCTGCCACTGATAAAAATTAAATAAATAACAGCTTAAAGGATAGTGAAGAAACACAAAAATTCTGGGATCTTTTGGATCAAACCTTAATCGACATCTCTCCATCAAACATCAAATTTCTTCTTGGCGATTTCAATGCGCAACCGGAGCAAGAAAAAAGGTATCGAGACATGTCCAGCGCATAAACGAACCAACAAAAATGGTCAAAGATTGGTTGAAATTTGCAGAAAACACAACTTTATCTCAAAATGAACATATTTTAAAAGGAAACCCCACAAATTGGAAACCTGGAAACACCCTGACTTCAGAAAAGGTGAATGGGAACTGGACCACGTTCGCATGTATAAATTTTACCACCAATAAATATAGTGCTAAGAGGGGAAGACACAGGACCAGACCACTATGTGGTGAAGATCAAAATAAAATTAATTCCCATGGTAAAGAAAAGGCATCCAAATAAAACTAGGAGAAAATTTGACCACAAAACTAATATCAGTAGCAGAAGAATTAGCTCCAAGAAATCCCAGAAAGAAACATGAATGGTGGAATGATGAATTCGATCAGACAGTAGAAAGAAGACACCAAGCTTGGCTACATCATAATGCCCAAAAGTCAGAAGAATCAAACTTAGAACTCATTCAAACAAAGAAAGTTGGCCCATAAAATCATCAGAAAAATAAAACGTAAACATCTTAAAAATACTCTAGAAAAGATAGAAGAGAATTTCAAGAAAAAACAGTCACGACATTATTACAAAACTTTCGGCAGATATCTTGAAAAATATGAACCCCAACATGAATGCTAACAGATAAATCAGGAAAGCTGGCCCAGAGTAATAAAGAAAATGCGGAGACATTCAATAAACTTTTGAATTGTGATGACCCACTGGAAACGTTCTAAGTAAACACTGACACACCCATTTTAACCACCCCAGATCTAACAGATCCTCCGACCATCAGTGAGGTCTCGTTTCCGTCGTAGGTGTCGGTGGCCGAGTAGGAAGACCGACGAAGGAATAAAGGTAGCACGCTTGTGCAGGTACGAAGATGAGCAGCCAGTGGGACAGCAGAAACTAGAAACACTAGAGTAACTTAGAACGAAATATATATTGCACAGAATTTATACAATACTTAACTTTTACATAGTTCAGTACGGCAGAATGCTGATACATAGCTGAGCTAGAGGCCTGCCTAGTGCATATTCGATAGCCAAGTCTTCACTGGTGCCTATCTGAATACGATGTCGTTCAGTGGTGGCCACGAGCGGAGTTGTCGCAGAGGGCGCTCGTGGCTGACGTAAGAACGCCGCGCCGTGCGTGCATGGCGGCGCGCGACGAAAGTAGGTGGCGCGCACTTTGTACTTGTGCGACACCACACAAACTGCCTGGGGTTTGCAGATGGTTTAACTCTTTTAGCCGTTGACATGGAAGAAGTTCAAGCCAACATCACTAGTCTCCAGAAAATCGCTCTGAAAATAGGACTGCAAATATCCCTCGAGAAACCGGAGATCATGCCCATGAAACCTCTTTGCATAGGTAAAGTCATAATAATAAATGATTAAAAACTTAACATAGTCCAACAATTTCATTATCTTCGAGAAATCATTAAAATAACGTATGAGAAAGCAACATGGATAAATAGAACCAACAAAATGAACAAGGCACAGTTTCTAACCTGGCCAACATATAATAAGAAATGCCTCTCAATAGACACTAAGATCCAACACTACAAAATCGTAACTCTCCCGGAAGCCACTTATGCCTGTGAAACGCTGTTCTAGATTAAAAATGAAAGAAGAACTGATCAGCTCCTCAAAACTGAAAGAATAATTATCAGAACGTGTATAAATAAGAAACATCAGGCTGAAGGAGTCTGGAGAATCCTTCCAAATGAAACTGTCTATCGGGAGATTGAGCCAGTCACCAGCACACTGAAGAAGAAAAGAATCTCTTACTTCTTTCACGCCTTAAGACTGACAGAGAACAGAATTTTACAACTAGTGATGAAAAGTATCGAAAAGAAGACAGGAAGACATTGGGTCAAAGAAATTCATCAGAATCTCTAAGTGGTTGGCCTCAAAATAGCTGATGCTAAGGACAAAGAGAAGAGGAAGGCACGATCGGAGCGAATTAATAGGTACTAGGCTGAACGCAAGAACCGAGCACTGCGACCTTCAAAGAAAAAGTGAACTGGAACGACTCAAGAGGTCCAATGTTTTGTATCCCATCCTCGTCGCCACTTTTGTCCCAGCCTCGTCGCCGCTTTTGTGTCTCATTGTCGTAGGTGTCGGTGGCCGAGTAAAAAGAGACCGACACAGGAATAAAGGATGCACGCTTGTGGTTGGTTGGTTGGTTTGATGTTTTAGGGGGACAAAACTACGGAGGTCATCAGTCCCCCATTCCATCAAAGAGCGAGAGAAGTACGGAAACGCTGTAAAGTTCGCCCACAGTTAAAACCGCTACGGGAGGAGAAAACCCCACTCAATCAATAAAAAGGAAACAAATTCGACAAAGGACAACAAAGCAGGAGACAACACGAAAGGACACAATCACACGGAAACAGCAAACAAGTGCGGAAATAAAATGACAAAGCCAAAGGTCGTGGTTGACCGACCATGAAAATAAAATAGGAAGGATCAGCCATGGGGCAACACAAGTTTCATATAGAGTTGTAAAAACCGCTGTTACGAATAAAACCTAAAACAGAATCAGCCATATTGGCATCGTTACATAAAACGTCAGATAAAATTGCAGGAAGATTAAAATCACGCCGCAGGGCGGCTAAAAGACGACAGTCCGTCAAAATGTGGGACACTGTCAAGGGAGAACCACAACGACAACGAGGCGGGTCCTCACCGCGCAGGAGATGGCCGTGGGTCAGCCAAGTGTGGCCAATGCGGAGCCGGCACAGGACTACCGAGTCCCGGCGAGAGGCCCGCATTGAGGAGCGCCACGCAGCCGTAGTCTCCTTGACAACCCGAAGCTTGTTGGGCGTGCTCAGGTTGCGCCATTCAGCATCCCAAAGCTGATGTACCCGACGGCGCAACAAGGTACGGATATCGGAAGCTGGGAGGCCGATCTCTAAGACAGAGGCATTAACCGCCTGTTTGGCAAGCCCATCGGCACGTTCGTTGCCTGGGATGCCAACGTGACCCGGAGACCAAAGGAACACCACTGATCTGCCAGACTGAACAAGGGCAGAAACAGCGACTCGGATGGCCATCACCAATGGCGAACGTGGGTAACACTGTTCTAGAGCGTGTAAGCTACTCAGGGAGGCACTACAAAGAAGGAAAGACTCACCTGAGCAGGAACGCATATGCTCGAGAGCACGGAAGATGGCCACCAGTTCTGCAGTAAGAACACTGCAGCCGTCTGGCAGAGACAGCTGCTCAACATGGTCACCATGTACGTAGGCAAGGCCAATGCGGCCGTTTACCATCGAGCCGTCCGTATAAACAATGTCGTAGCCGGGGTACTCAGCAACGACAGCAAGAAACTGGCGACGGAGAGCCTCAGGGGGAAGCGAGTCCTTGCGCCCATGGGCCAAGTCTAAACGAAGACATGGCCGTGGCAGGCACCATGGAGGTGTGTGTGAATGGGCCCGAAATGGAGGTGGTAGAGGATAGGACTCAAGCTCCCCCAGGAGGGACTGCACGCGGACGGCTATTGTGTGTCCTGACCTGGGGCGCTGCTGCTGGTGACGAACAGCCACAGTAGAAAAAAGTAGGCGGTAGTTGGGATGTCCTTTGGAACTATAGACGCGGGCTGCATACGCTGTCAACAGTTCTGGCGGCGGACCCATAGCGGGGGGACCCCGGCCTCCGCTAGAAGACTGGCCACAGGGCTGGTTCGGAAGGCTCCTGTCGCAATTCGAACCCCACAGTGGTGAATAGGGTCCAATAAGCGCAACGCTGAAGGTGCTGCAGAGCCATAAGCGAGGCACCCATAATCTATACGCTATTGCACCAAGGCTGTATAGAGCCGCAGCAGGGTGGAGCGGTCAGCTCCCCATGCGGTATGGCCCAAACATCGAAGGGCATTAAGATGTCGCCCGCACTCCCGTTTCAGAAAACGAATATGAGGGAGCCAGGTCAGTCGGGCATCAAAGATCAGGCCGAGGAATCGGTGGGTGTCCACAACAGGAAGCAGTTGGCCGTCAAGATGGAGTTCAGGGTGGGGGTGCACCGTCCGACGCCGACAAAAGTGCATTACACGTGTTTTGCCGGCGGAAAACTGGAAGCCATGATGCTGAGCCCACATGTGTGCCTGGCGGATGTCCGCCTGGAGTCGGCGTTCAGCAGCACTTGTTGTGGTGGAGCAGAAAGATATGCAAAAATCATCGGCGTACAGGGAAGGAGACACCGATGACCCCACAGCTGCAGCCAGGCCATTAATGGCCACCAAAAACAGTGAGACACTCAGCACAGACCCCTGTGGGACCCCATTTTCTTGGATGTGGGGCGAACTATGGGCAACACCGACTCGGACCCGAAACGTGCGGAGTCGGAGGAAATTTGCAATGAAGATGGGTAGTGACCCCCGAAGGCCCCACTCATGCAGCGTAGCGAGGATATGACGCCGCCATGTGGTATCGTAGGCCTTCTGAAGGTCAAAGAAAACTGCAATGAGGTGCTGACGACGGGAGAAAGCTGTCCGAACCGCTGACTCCAGGCACACCAGATTATCCGTCGTAGAACGACCCTGGCGAAATCCACCCTGCGATGGCGCCAGAAGGCCCCGTGACTCGAGCACCCAAGTCAAGCGACGTGCGACCATACGTTCGAGCAACTTGCAGAGAACGTTGGTCAGGCAGATGGGACGATAACTATCAACCTCCAGTGGGTCCCTGCCAGGCTTCAGCACCGGTATGATGACGGCTTCCCGCCACTGGGACGGAAACTCGCCACTACCCCAAATGCGGTTGAATATCTCGAGGACATGGCGCTGAGAATCCCGCGAGAGGTGTTTCAGCATCTGTGCATGGACACGGTCGGGACCGGGAGCCGTATCTGGGCAATTGGCCAAGGCACTAAGCAGCTCACTTTCGGTAAATGGGGCGTTGTAGGACTCCCGACTGCGCGTCGCAAAGGAGAGGCGCTGTCGCTCCACACGCTCCATGCGGGAGCGAAATGCTGCACTGTAGTTAGCAGATGCAGAGCACCTAGCGAAGTGATCAGCAAGATGTTCAGCGATCATACTCGGGTCTGTACACACAGCCCCATGGATAGAAAGACCAGGGACGCCAATAGGAGTCTGGTGGCCATAGAGGCGCCTGATCTTAGTCCACACCTGAGATGGAGAGACACGAGAACCTAAGGTCGAGACATACCTCTCCCAACATTCTTGTTTGGCTCGTTTGATGAGTTGCCGAGCCTTGGCACGATGTCGCTTGAAAGCGATGAGGTTGGCCACTGATGGGTGCCGTTTGTGACGCTGAAGAGCTCGCCTACGTTCTTTGATTGCGGCAGCGATTTCCGGCGACCACCAGGGCACGGACCTCTGCCGGGACGAACCAGAAGAAGACGGGATTGCAGACTGAGCTGCAGAGACAATGACGTCTGTTAAATTATCGACCACCACATCAATGTTAGTGTCCGGCAAATATCGAACAGTGGCAGCAGTTGTAAATGCATCCCAGTCAGCTTTGTTAAGAGCCCAACGGGGCAAACGGCTAGGGCAATGATGCTGGGGCAGTGACAAGAAAATCGGAAAGTGGTCACTGCCACACAAGTCGTCATGCACTCTCCAATGAAGAGATGGTACGAGGCCAGGGCTGCAAATAGAGAGGTTGATGGCCGAGTAGGTGCCGTGTGCCACACTGAAATGCGTGGGAGCACCTGTATTTAAAATACAAAGGTCGAGCTGGGAGACAAGATTTTCAACCTCCCTACCTCGGCCAGTAGTCATGTCGCCACCCCACAAAGGGTTATGGGCGTTGAAATCGCCCATGATGAGGAAGGGTGGGGGGAGCTGAGCTATCAGTGCAGCTACCACGTGGCAGGGGACTGCACCATCAGGTGGAAGATAAATACTGCAGGCGGTTATAGCTAGTGGCGTCCTGATCCGAAGAGCCACTGCCTCCAAAGGTGTTTGAAGGGGCACAGCTTCACTGTAGGCAGAGTTGATGACATGAATGGAGACGCCACCAGATGCTCTGTCATATACAGGACGGTTCGTGTAAAACCCACGATAGCCACGGAGGGCTGGGGTTCGCGTTGCCGGAAGCCAGGTTTCCTGGAGGGCAACGCACAGTACATGAGAAGAGCTTAAAAGTTGTCTTAACTCTGCTAGGTGGGAAAAATAACCGCCGCAATTCCACTGGAGGAAAGTGCTGCCTAAGGACTGGGGAGGCATGAAAGCGATTAAGAGACGCAGTGCGCCTCAGTGTCACTTGCCGCCACCCGCTGAGGGTCTGTGGTGTCCATATCCATTGTGTCTAGGGTGTCTGTAAGAGCGAGGTCCTCTTTAGACGCTAGGATTTCGACCTCATTGTCTGAGTCAGAACTGGTAGCGGATGGCATCGAGGAAGCCGCCTTTGCCGCCAGCTCTTTCTCCTGAGGGACATCCTTTTTTCTCGCCCGCTCCCGCTTGGGTTTGGGCTTCGGTGCTCGAGCGGGCTTCCCAGAAGTGGCGTCGGATGTCGACGCAGATGGGGAGGCTCGGCTACCAGCAGGTACCTGAACTTTGAGCCACTGGCTGACGTTTGGCTGCGACGAAACTGGCGTTTCGGAGACCTCAAGAGACCCTTTCCGTGCAGCAGTAGGTCTACTGACATCCAGGGTGTCAGACACAGCAGGAACTGCAGGAGGTGGTGGAAGGGGCTCGTCAGGCCCTTTCCCCGAAGGAAGAGCCGGAGAAGGATGACATTTCTCCGGCAGAGGGACGGGGTTCAAAGACCCCGTTAAAGGGGGAGGCAAAAGCCTCGCAGAAGAAAGTGCGCCCCCTCGCGTCTGGGGAGCGGAAATTAACTGATGGCCCAAAGGGCCCACAGAAGGTGTGATAGGGGGTCGGAAAACCGCCCTCGATGGAGGTGATGACACTGTGGCAGCAGCATATGTAGTCATCATGGCGACCGGGTGGAGTTTTTCATACTTGCGGCGGGCCTCAGAGTAAGTTACACGATCGAGGGTCTTATATTCTATGATCTTGCGCTCCCTTTGGAAAGCAGGACAGTCCGGTGAGCAAGGCGAGTGATGGCCGCTGCAGTTCACACAGGAAGGTGGTGGGGTACAAGGTGCGTCGGGGTGTACGGGACGGCCACAGTCACGACAAATAGGGGCTGCGTCGCAACGGGAAGACATGTGTCCAAACCGCCAGCACTTGAAACAGCACATGGGTGGAGGGATGTACGGTCGGACATCACATCTGTATACCATCACCTTGACCTTCTCGGGCAAGGTATCGCCGTCGAAGGCCAAGATGAAGGCCCCGGTTGCCACTCTATTGTCTTTTGGACCCCGAAAGACACGGCGGACGAAATGGACACCGCGTCGTTGCAGATTTTCGCGCAACTCCTCATCAGACTGCAGCAAGAAGTCACGGTGGAAAATGACTCCCTGCACCAGATTCAAAGTCTTATGTGCCGTTACAGACACTGGCACGTCGCCAAGCGTAGTGCACGTGAGCAAGGCACGAGACTGTGGAGGGGACTCTGCCTGTATAAGAATAGACCCGTCTCGCATCTTGGAAATTCCCGCAACCTCACCGAACTTGTCCTCTATATGTTCAACAAAGAACATGGGCTTGGTTGCCTGGAAGGATCCCCCATCTGTCCTAGTACATACCAGAAATTTCGGGACATACGACTCATTAGGTCGATCCCCACGTTCCCGCCAAGAAGAAGTCAGGGAAGGAAACGATGAGGGATCATAAGTAACTGCATTGAACTTTCCTCGCTTAGAGACACCTGTCTGACCAGGATTTTGGTGGCTGGATTTGTTTCGCTTCATCGCGAATCATCCGCCCCGATGCCACCCACTCCGAACAGGGGCTCTCCTCATGGGCGCCACCCAGCCACAGCAACGTCACCTGGCAGGATGACCGTTGCCGGGAGTCCTGATGCTCCACGGTGACAAGCATCTACTCCTAGGCCTGCATGAGGAGCTTACAGCTCTGGCATCGGTAGAGCGATCCCTGCATTGTCAGGGGGCTACAGCCAAGAGGGTACATGACGACCCCACCACAACGGACTGGCTACCGTGTTGGCTTTCTGGCGCTATGTGAACCATCATAATCGAGAGTGCTGAGATATCGGTGCACAATGGACGCGACTTGCATGAAAAAGAGATGGCATCCCCGATGGCAGAATAGAAGCTGCAGTCGCAAGTCCATTCCATGATGGATGTGTAGGATGGCATGGCACGAAAATTACATGTAGCACCACGTAAGGTGTCCTTCCCCAAATGGTTCGCTCTTCTGAAAAAATTTTGAAAAATGGAGGGTCAAACCCAAATAGGGGACCTCAGACGGAAAGCCGAAAAGTATGAAGACTCCTTTTAGTCGCCTCTTACGACAGGCAGGAATACCGCGGGCCTATTCTTACCCCCGAACCCGCAGGGGGATGCACGCTTGTGCATGTAGGAGGTGACCAGCCAGTGGGAGAGCAGAAACTAGAAAAACTAGAGTAAATTAGAACGAGATCTATATTTCTTAGAGACTTAGTAATACTTAACTTTTACATAGCTCAGTACTGCAGAATGCTGATACATAGTTGAGCTAGAGGCATGCCTAGTGCCTATCCGATAGCCAAGTCTTCACTGGTGCCTATCTGATTCCGAAGTGTTAACTGGTGCCTATCTCAGTCCCAAGTGAACGATGTCGTTCAGTGGTGGCCACGAGCGGAGTTGTAGCAGAGGGCGCTCGTGCCTGACGTCGTAAGAACGCCGCGCCGTGCGTGTATGGCGGCGCGCGGCGAAAGTAGGTGGCGCGCACTTTAGACTTGTGCGACACCACACAATGTGGCCAATCAGGTTAATAATAATAGCTAGTGAAATGTGAGGCATCCCCACCAGGTCGGTTTCAATGAAGACGTAGTAGCAATTCAGAGGCGGGATGCAAGGTTTGATAACGGTAGGTTCATTCAGCATGCGTTACAGCGATACTTAGGGATCTCAAACGGAAATCACAGGATGAAAGGCAGCGTTCTTATCTGGGAGGAAATTTAGAGGGGAGGAACTTGAAACTTATGCACAACAATTCTACTGCCGACAACTTCCATTTTGTGTAAAGACTACAAATGTAAAAGAAATTAGGGCTGGTGTAGAATCTTACAAACATTCACTGAGTGAAACAGAAAACGAAATGACTGGCAGCGATGATGCAACTACAGTCCCATCTGAAAGTTTGGAAGCACCAATCCAGAAGGATATCCAAATCATCTCCAATAAATATATGTGGTAGATCAGCCCTGTTACGTAGTTTAGCAGCAGCTATAGCCCAATTATATGATCTCTGCTGCAGTGTTGAACCTGAGAGTGGTCGAGCCTCATCGTGTCTCGGCAGCCATCGGGTGAACAAACTGTAGACTGGGGATAGTATCCACAAGTACCGAGCACAAACTGGTTCTACTGTCAGACCATCTGTCTGACTCGATCGGGGAGTTTGTAGATAACAGAATGCAGCATGTCATTGTCAGTAGAGAGAAGTATTCAGACGTGAAAGTCGTTTTTGGCGTAACGCAGGAAGTGTTATAGGACTGTTGCTCTTAACAATATACGCGGTTTCCCATTTATCTTGACAAACTTCGCTGCGAAATATCTCGGTATGTAATTTGGCGTAGTGGGATGCAATCAACGGCATTGTTTATGAAAATTGACATTATATATTACTTAGTAATAATATTGTGTGTCAATTTAAAAACACATAAGTTTGTGTTAAAAACACATATGCTTTCTAGTTTCCAAATGATAAGCCAAGGCCGGCCGCGGTGGCCGAGGGGACTGAGGCGCTTCAGTCACGGTCTGCACGGCGACTACGGTCGGGGGTTCGAGTCCCCCCTCGGGCATGGATATTTGTGCCGTCCTTAGTTGTAGGTAGTTCATAAGTAGTTTGTAAGTTTAGGGACTGATGACCCCGTAGTTAAGTCCCTTAAGCTTAACAAACATTTGAACATTTCTGATAAGCCAAGATCGCAAACTAACAACTTATTAAGTGACGAACGGTTTCGGTGCACTGTGTCACCATCATCTGGTCATATATATATATATATTATAATCTGGTCATCTGTCAAAAATATAAAAGACATGCAAGAAATAACGTAAAAAATAAAAAAAAACATACATTTGGGGTTATGAGGCACTTAACCTACCTTATTAAAAATTGGGTATAAAATAAGAAGTGCAACATTGCACTTAATCACTGTGGGGTAGTGGGTCAAACTCACATAGTAATTGTTTTAAATACAGATTTTACATATGTATCCTGTAACATCAGCACTAAATAAAGCTGTCTTCCTGCTCCCCTCCAATACCCCTCTCTCTTCTTCCTATGAAACCATTATCACTGCATTGGATACTGATTCCCACCATTCATCTTGTTATACTTATATATCCTTTCAAAAAAACTGTGAACTTAATTAGATACTGTCTTATAAGCTATACTGAATATATGTGTGTGTATTTATGACTTAAACTGTATAACTGTCATTCATTTTTAGCTATTCTTTTGACTTGTAGTTTTCATTTTTATGAATGACCATAGTTATACAACTTTATCTTATACATAATTAAAAATGTACATCTTATATATCAGAGTCAGTCTTATACCATGCATACTCTCCTGTAGAAAACCAAAAAATCCAATTGCCCTGCAACCTAGACATTAGTCCTATCTATAACCTAAACCTTAACTGTCATGTAAAGCTAAAACAACCTAGACATTGAGCCACATTCCAACCTAGACAACAGATGTGTTGCATCTTTTACAGTGGGTCTATCCTTTACCTAGACCATAATAATTCTTGATAGCCAGCAACTACCTAGAAATTGAATTATTTTACTTCTAGATCTAGCCATAACTAGGTAATCCTAGAAATGAAGCTACAATTGTAATCTTCACATTGAGTCATTTACATCTTGGAACTATGGAATTCTAAAATAATTATACATCCGTATTCCCCTTTTTTAATTTACATGTAGATTCTAACTTGGATGACTGTATCTGTTTATCTTGTAGTGGGTCAAACTCACATAGTAACTGCTCCCCTCCAATACCCTTCTCTCTTCTTCCTATGAAACCAATATCACTGCATTGGGTACTGATTCCCACCATCCATCTTATTATATTTATATCCTAAAAAAACCACTGTTAACTTAAATAATTACATACTGTGTTATAAGTTATACTGGATGCACAACTGTAACTAGAATAAGCATCTGAAATGGTATAATAGTCACTTGATTTACTGTATACTTTTGACTTGTGTATATGTCACTTATATTAATAATCATGCATACATATTGTTATTTTGGTATGATTAATTAAAACAAATTAATTATGTTCACTTTGTGTAAGAATTTTAAATGTATGTCATGTATACTCAAATCTGGGTTAACTTAGAAATTCAGTTGTGTGCATCCTCATAGATGAATGCACCATCAGTTTTATTATTGAATGCATTTATGTAGAAGCTTATCTTAAGTACAAACTTTACATTAGATTTTCTTAAACATTGCAACCTAAGCTGTGTCCGACTTCTCTCCAATACCCACTATTCTCTTGATGTAAAGTTATTAGCAATGCATCTTCTAATGGTCCTCACCATCCGTTTATCATATTATTATATCCTTTTATTAAATTGTGAACCAAAATAGTTGGACACTGATTTAAGTAAGGTGTACTGCGGGTATAGCTGTGACTTAAATTCCACCTTGTAATTTTATTGATGTTATCTATTCTTAGAACATTTTTTACCTTTTACTGATGACTATTAATATAAAATATGTGCAACTTATGTATCAATTTCATCCTTATATCATGTATATTTACATCCTGATTAATCTAGACATTCAATTGTATCAGCAACCCAGACATTGTGTTCTTAGTATAGCTGAGATCTTAGCAATCATATTGCACTTAATACAGCTTAGACATGAGCCACATCACAGCTAAAACATGGGACAAGCTTCAACTTAAACATTGAGTCATTCCTATACCTAGACCTTAGCTTATATGAACCTAGATATTGAGTTACAGTGCACCTAGACCTTGGATGATACTTACGTCAATCTAAACATTTCCAATACATTTGCAACCTAGACATTTTGTCAGCTTCATAACTTAGACATTGGCAATTCTAAATTGATAAACCTTTATTATAAGAACAATTTTATTATAAATATATATGCTTCATCAGTGACGCCTTCATCTAATTTTATTGATTGACACAAATTTTAATTCATTTTAATGCAAGAATTACATATATTTTTTAAAAGATTGTCATCTTAGGAGGTGTGTTGTCTCCCATCCAGTACCCCTCTGTTCTTTCTTGTGGTCATCACCACTGCAACTTGTATTGGTTTGCAACATCTGTCTTATTATACCCTTTCAGCGAATTATAAACTTTAATTAAAAACTGAACTCCTATATAAGATATACCATATGTATTTAAAGATAATAAAAATGTAGTATATAACTGTAATGTCACCCATACATAGAATATGGGTTTAATATCTTTGACTAAAATTATGTAAAAAATTGTTTTTATGCGATAACTGACTTCTGTGAAACCAGCTGTGGTGCTGCCACCTTGCGCCAAAATGTAAACTATAATTTTCAGAGCTGTCAGTACTTTGTAAGCTGTCATGTTTTTAACTTATGTATTTTTTTATATAGTGACTAAGTGCAATGTTGCACTTATTATTTTATACCCAATTTTTAACAAGGTAGGTTAAGTGCCTCTTAACCTCAAATGTATGTTATTTTTTATGTTTTTACGTTATTTCTTGCATGTCTTTTATATTTTTGGCAGATGACCAGATTATAATATATATATGACCAGATGATGGTGACACAGTGCACCGAAACCGGTCATCACTTAATAAATTGTTAGTTTGCGATCTTGGCTTATCATTTGGAAACTATAAAACGAATTGATCGCCTCCAGACCAGACGATGTCAGGTAATCTTAACATATGCTTTCATCTGTTTATATGCTGTCTGTTCTTCTCGGACATGTCCGAAAGGACAGACACCATTTGTTGACATTAATGGCCGTAATTTTACGAATACGAAATATTTAAACATTTCGGCCGTTTCAGGGCATTGAAATAAATCTAGTGGCAAAGATGAAAATTTTTGCTGGGCCGGGATTCAAACCCGGGAAATCCGAGTTCGAATCCCGGTTCAGCACAGATTTTCATCTTTGCCAGTGGATTTATTTCAATGCCCTGAAACGGTCGAAATGTTTAAATGTTTCGAATACATATGCTTTCGTTTTAAAAAGTTTCAAAATATTTAGATTCATGAGCCCCTGCCTTACATTGATAACTTGTAAAAGTCATTTTACAATGCTGTTGTTGTTTCAGAGCTATTTTGGGTGGTGAAGATAAATGGGACACCGTGTATATAAATGTGTAAGATGCTACATTTACATAGAAAGAATGATTCTTTATTGTATAACTACACTATAGCAGGACAAACAGTGGAAGCTGTTACTTCCATAAAATATCTGAAAGTAGGTATAAGAAGCGATTTGAAATGGAACGACCAGAATTACTCGTGGATAAAGCCGTCCTCACACGGGACGTGTTGTCCCAACGTGGCGCAGGCGTGCTGTCTACCTAGTCTAGCTACAGCACGCTCTGAAACGATCCGTTACATCCCATAGAACAAGCTGCTAATCGTGATTTGCTTTGCGACCGCAGCGCTCTCCAGTGCCCGTTGCGGACTGGCGCGTAGATCATTGTCTTTACAAAGATGGATGTTCGTAAAATTACACGGTATCTGTTAGCGAACGCCGGAAAAAAACAGAATACTGCAGCTTTCTTTTGCTTGCACGTTGCATGCAATACTCTTCCAGAAATGGTAATTTTCTTCTCCAAGAAACACAAAGACGGTACATTAATTGAAAGCGTTTGATAATGATAGCAAAATGTACGACTAAATCCCCTTTGGCAAAATATCATTAAAAAAACTGTAAACGGTGAAATCCTTCATCTGCGCCAGCTCCACATGTCTTTCTCTCTTATATTGATATTTTTCACGATGTACATATTCTGCATATCCAAATGTTTACTTTGGCATTCCTTCGAAGATCATAGGCTACGTTCTGCCTGATACAGTCTACTTGTTCATACACGCGGGTCAACGCCTCAGTTCGACAATGTTCGTTGTGATAATTTTTGCTTTTAGTATTGTACGTATACACTTTTGCTCCTTTACATCATCTGCTTCCATAACCACACTCTCTCTGCACTGTGAAACTGAACTATTCCAGAGCTGTACAGAACTGCAACAGAATTCAAACACCGTGGCGGAAACCGAATGACATCGGGTACTGTCTCGAAATTTATTGGTACCTGTGCCCTCTCGTGGGCAGAGTTCGTTCATGTTTGTAGTAAATAAGGTCGAATACTGGTTCTTATAATTGTATTAAATTAACAAATAAATTACATAGCCGGCCGCGGTGGCCGAGGGGACTGAGGCGCTTCAGTCACGGTCTGCACGGTCACTACGGTCGGGGGTTCGAATCCCCCTCGGGTATGGATATTTGTGCCGTCCTTAGTTGTAGGTAGTTCATAAGTAGTTTGAAAGTTTAGGGACTGATGACCCCGTAGTTAAGTCCCTTAAGCTTAACAAACATTTGAACACTTGAAATTACATAAACCGTAATTATACCAAATCATTAAAAAAATATCTCCCAGAGTGTAGATGCAAACCTATTATATACATCTTTTCCTCCATAGCTCGTAACGCTAACCACCACGCTAATCCGTTGTCTTAAAAAGAAATAATAACGAATATCAGATATTACACATAAATTAATAAGAAAGAACCAGAAACATTAAGGAAACAAAAAAGGAAAAAAAATTATATGTTCGGGGTCGCGAACCCGAGTTACTCGCAACTTCTGCTCCGCAACTTACTACGCAACTTTTTTTTTTTTTTTTTTTTTTTTTTTTTTTTTCTTTTTTCCAACTACGCTATTTCTCCTCGGGATAGAGGTGCGCTGTATTTACGATATACTATGCACCTAAAACATGTTGTAATATCTTATTTATCTATGACAAAGTATCACAAAGACGCTCCTTTGATAGAAGGGAGTTGAACCGTAGCATAGGAACGATATTCTTTCACGGTATACAGATTATAACACTGACTAACGTTAAATACGATATCCTTTCAAGCTATGAATATAAAGTTTTCGGTAATTTATTGTAACAAATCATACCTAAAATGATGTGTTTTCAAAAGTTCTTCAATTTTCTGGCGCTTTAAAAAGATTATATTTATACATGGTAGGCTAAAACGAAAGCGGAGTTCAGTTTGCAATATGGCGGATCAAAAGTTCTGCTTGTCACGTGAAAACCTGGCCGCTTTTCATTGGCCACGTTCCACTCCACGAAGCAAAACTCTAACTTGCTGGATCCTCCATTCCACGCTTCGCAGAGCAGTGGAACGTGGAATTGCACGTTGCAACGGCACCACGTCCTCCTCCACGTGCGTTTCCACGTCCCGTGAGAGGAAGGCATTAGGCAGATGCCAGAACGGTATTCGTGCGGTCGTCTGCCGTCGGGGATTCGATAACCCCCTCGGGCATGGCTGTTAGTGTTGTCCTTAGTTTAGTTTACTTTAGGTTAAGTAGTTTGTAAGCTAGGGACTAATGACCAAGCTGTTGCGTCCCTTAGATTTACAAACATTTGAACATTTAGAATGATATTCATTGGAAGAATTTTCAGGGAAGTAGGTTAAAGAACTCTCGTTCGGACACCGTGTGTGTATTGCTCATCAGTAAAGGATGCGTACCAGGTAACAGTGATAGAAGACATTGAGAAGATCCAACGGAGAACAGCACACTTCGTTAAGGACTCATTTAGTAATTGCGAAAGCGTCACAGAGATGATCAGGAGACTACAGTGGCAGTGCTGCAGGAGACGTGGGGTTTTGTGAAAGTCTCGAGATCATACGTTTTATAAAAGTCAGTAAGTGTACTGCTTCCTGCAGCGCGTATCTGACGAAGAAACCGAATGATATAAGCAGGATATAAACAAAAATTCAATCTTGGCGTTGCGCGATAAGAGATAACGCGGCTACGTCGGAAGTTGTGGTTTGCGCGAGGCTATTTCAGTGAGTGTTCAAAGAGACTGCGTTAGTAGATGTGCCTGCAACAGCAGTGAAGACGACACAAAGCCTGTCCCGTTATACGAAGATATCTAGACGTTCCTGCTTGCCTGTTTATAAAGCGATTGACAATTTGAATACGGATTTTGTAATGAATGTAGGCCCCCCAGATGATGTAGCAAGGCCTACGACATTTTGTGGATATAAGAAATTAGAGCTCGAACGTAGTCATGGCGGAAATCGGAATAGACAGAGCAGGAATTGATGACGGTGCAGAAGTACCCTCGGCCACAGATGGTGAGATGGCTTGCAGAGTACTCTCTCTCTCTCTCTCTCTCTCTCTCTCTCTCTCTCTCTCTCTCTCTCTCTCTCTCTCTCTCTCTATATATATATATATATATATATATATATATATATATATATATGTAGGGAGAGTCACCTAACATTACCGCTGGATATATTTCGTAAGCCACATCAAATACTGACGGACCGACTCCGCAGACCGAACGTGAGGAGAGGGGCTAGTGTAATTGGTTAATACAAACCATAAAAAAATGCACGGAAGTATGTTTTTAAACACAAACCTACGTTTTTTCTAAATTAGTTTTGTTAGCACAACTAAACATATAAACAAATACGTAATCAGACCCGTGTCTTGCATTGTAAAATGTTAATTACATCCGGAGATATTGTAACCTAAGGTTGACGCTTGAAACCTCCGATGTTCAGTTGCGTGTTGTAACAAACACGGGCCACAGTCGGCGAGCAGCATTTGCAGGTACATGTTTACGATGACGACCGTGTTTACGAGTGTGGCTGTAGTGCACTGTTGTGGTTTGGTCTAGCTGTCGCAGTGTTCGCATGTAGTGCTTGCTGCTATTGTTATTCTGCATTCGTCTTTGCACGCAGACTAACTGTAGTGCACTGTGTTACTAGACGTCTGTGATAGTGTAGTGTTGTAGGAGCCGGCCGCGGTGGCCGAGGAGACTGAGGCGCTTCAGTCACGGTCTGCACGGCCACTACGGTCGGGGGTTCGAATTCCCCCTCGGGCATGGATATTTGTGCCGTCCTAGTTCGTAAGTAGTTCATAATTAGTTTGTAAGTTTAGGGACTGATGACCCAGTAGTTAAGTCCCATAAGCTTAACAAACATTTGAACATTTTTGTTGTAGGAACTGTGACCATGGTGTATTCGAACTCGGAAAAGGCGAAGATGATGCTCATCTATGGCGAGTGTCAACAAAATGCAGCTGAATCCTGCAGGGTGTATGCATAACGGTACCCGGACAGAGAGCATCCAACGTGCCGCACATTTCAAAACATCTACCACCAACTGTATGCAACAGTTATGGTCGTAGCACGCAAACGGGTCCGTAACATTTGCTGCACACAATTGCAATCTATGACATAAAACATTCCCATTGCAATCCTGGAGATTCTTCGAATGAATGTCAGTCTAATGCTCAAAATTCTAATGTTTGTAAATCTATCAGACCAAACTGCGTGGCCATCAGTCCGAAGCTTACAAACTACTTAAACTAGGGTAAACTAACCTAAGGACAAACGCACACAACCAAGCCCCATGGAGGACTCGAACCTCCGACGGCGAGCAACCGCACGCTCCGCAACGAGGCGCCTTAGACCGCTCGGCTAGTCCACCGCGGCGCAAGTCAGTCTGGTGTTAGCCTTGTCACATAACCAGAAATAAAACTTAGTACACCGTCGTAGAGTTTTCAAATTCACTCTACATTCATTGTTAAAACAGTGCATATTGAATACATCAAATGCTCACATTTACAGATCAATATCTCAAGCGGTATTAGTTACCAAGTGTCGATCCATTCTGAAACACCCGTATTACATCGTATTACGTCGTGGCTGCAATGAAGCGCTGACTGTGGCACCTATGTGGTAATACAGATAGCGAATATTGTTTTGCGATACATTCTTACACGTCTGTTTGACATGTTACGGCGGGTAAAAGAAAAATATAAGTGATTTGGTAGGGGTAGGTTTAACTTTGACTTGATATTAGGATTGCGAGAGTTAGCTGTAGGTACTTTTCCTACTTTCGCCATAGGTGAACATCACATGACATCTTAATTTTTCTTTTAACTGAACCGTCTCCATATTACTATGTACACCGTGAAACCGTTCTTGGTTGTAACAAGAATAACGAACACGTGAGGCGCCTAGTTGCTGCTAACCCTCTAAGTAGCATGCATCAGTTCTGAGAGTTATTTTTACCAATCTATCGTCTTCTTCAGTGATTGTCGCAGCGCAGAAAACAGCACGCAGGTAGTTGGTTCTTGCTCTTGAGGCTGGATAGGTATGAACGGTTTTCTATTAAGTAATGAACTAAGGATGATGGGATGCCAACTAATTTATTAGTCATAACCGTTGAAAATTAGCAAACTGCACATAATGAACTATATTGTTCCTTGTCTCTTTCTCTTTTCTCATTCTCTTTAGCCGTTTTTCCCACATATTGCAGGGTCGGCTTGTTAATGTGGGTTTGGCATGTTAGTAATTACGGGGTGGTCGGATGCCCTTCCTGCCGCCACCCCCCCCCCCCCCCGGGAGGGAATGTGCACCCTAAATATCTGCGTATAGGGTTATACGTGTGAACGTGTAAAGTGTTACGAAATGTTTGTGAATCGTGTAACTGAGGCGGGATTTGGGTCATATTCATTTCCGTGTCCAGATCAAGTTTTGTTTTTCAATAGTTAGCCACCGCTACGGCTTTGTCATTGGCTTGTAGCAGGTCACTGAAACTGCAGGGCTCCGGCAATAGTCGTAAGCAGATGTGCCCCGTCCTGAACCTCTCCGCATTCACAGAGAGCATCGTCATCGTTAGTCAGCAGGCCCCACCTGCGCAGGTTAGTTTTAAATCTGGGTACACCGGCCCTCATCCTGTTCAGTGTTCTCCAAACTATATAGGGAAGCTTGTTACCAGGTGCCATTTCTTCTTTGGGCGTTATTGGCAGTCCGGTTTGTTCATTCGTCCATATACAGACTCTGTTATCTTCCTGCGAACCGTCAAGGATCTTAGTTCTTGCGATGAAGCTGTTTCTAGATTCGAGCCTCCGAGCCTGGGTGACGTGACCATTCAATGGGTGTCGGTGATCATTTTCTTTCTTTGTTCTCTCAGCGTCTGCTGCCACCTGCCTTCTTATCCTGGGTGGGGCAATTCCAGCAAGGAGGTACATATTACCTGTTGGTGTGAGTCTGAGACAGCCTGTAACAATACGCATAGTCTTGTTGACACAGCAACCTGTTTAGTGTGGGCGGATGCATCCCATACTGGTGCTGCATATTCTGCTGCTGAGACACATAGAGCAAGTGCTGATGTTCTCAGTACTGATGGTTGAGCTCCCCATTCATAGTTTGTCAGCCTGCGGATGATGTTATTTCTGGAGCAAACTTTGGCCTTCGTATTTCGGCAATGTTGTTTGAAGGAGTGCGTTCTGTCAAGTGTAACCCCGAGGTATTTGGGTGCTGGACAGTGCTCTAGCTTCTTACCCTGCCACGTAACGTCGAGATCAACTCTATTGCGTAGATGGAAAGCACATACTTGTGTTTTACAAGGGTTTGACTTTAGGTGATTGACATCGTAGTATTGAGCAAGTTCTTCAAGACCACTGGATAGTTTTTGGGATACTTCATCAAAACTGGATCCCTGGACAGCCACAGCTGTGTCATCAGCATATACGAACAGTCGTGTATCTTGAGGGATAGGTTGGTCATTAGTGTACACGTTATACAAGATCGGAGAAAGTACACTTCTCATCTGGCTTCCAGATGGCATTCACAACACAAATAATGGGTCTGTGTTGGGTACTTGGGATGGGATGATCAACAAGCTTCACACACTGTATTGCCAACTTCCTACTAACAAAGATGTTGTCAGGATTATATCCTCTCCTCCATCTTCCGCTATTGAACGATGCTGGGAGTTTTGGGTCATGAATAAGTTGCAGGTCATTACTGTCAGCCCAGGATTCAAGCTGTATCCCATTTTCATCAGTCTCATTGCATCCCCACGCTTCACTATGGCAGTTGAAGTCGCCCAGTACAAAATTAATATGGTCATATGTAAAATTGTTAGGTTCATTGAAAACAAAGTCCATATCTGGTGGTTTGTACCCAGTCGTCACAGAGAACTTCTGGGCCCGGATGGTAAGTACTTCAATGTTATTTATCTCTGTCAATGCAGCTGATATTACATTGAGCCCAGGTCTAACGAAAATCGCACTCCCGTACTTGTCATGAGGTCTTTCGATGACTAACTCCATTCCTGCAATTTTAGGTCTGTGGCTAGTGGTTCCCCGATGTGTTTCCTGCACCAATAATACATCACATTTATGCTTATTGCATATGTCTGCTAATAAAATCTCTTATTACTAGAAAATCCCTCAATATTTATAGAGATTATCACGAGGGTTGGTCTTGATAAAGGCCGTTGCATCTTTGATGTTCCTTTTGGCTCTAACTTGATCTGGTGTTAGAAGGATTAGCCGGTGAAATTTTTCACCGTTTCCAGGGTACGCCCGACTGTGTGCTTCAGCTTCGGCAGTGCGACCCGCGTCGGCTTCTCTCGCTCTGACTGGCGCCAAAACCTAGCCGACGCGCGTCCTTTGCCTTTTTGTTAGTATTTTGTTCTCATTTACAATTGATTTTTATACATTTTATTTTCTTATGACATACCGGAACGTTGAGGGGCTCCCTACTCACACTAGCTGTACCATCTGTCGGCTACTCGTTCTAACCTGATGTACGGAAGCGATTCTCAAATCTGAATGTGATGGCTGTATGCCAGAAATATTACAGTGTTCAGGCAGTTCTGCAAGAATTGTCGGTTTCGTGTCACATGTGTGAGTTCTTGTTACATCATAGCCCACACGTGTTCGATTGGTGACAAGTCTGAAGACGGTGCTGACCAGGAAATTTTCTGTACATCTTGCAGAGGACATTGAATTCCACGCGCAGTGTGTGGCCGAGCGTTGTCTTGTTGGAGCAACACATCACCTTCCTGTTGCAAGATTGGCAAGAGAACGGTCTAACAGCAATCTGCACCCACCGAGCGATGGTCAGGGTTCCGTCCACAAACACCAGAGGTGAATGGAAGTTGCAGCTTGTCGTACCACAGACTATAAGGCAAGGGGTGGGACACTTTGTAGTGGACGGATGGACCTTACGAGACAGCACTCGCCCAGTACACGTTGTATGCAAAAAAGTCCATCATTTGCGTGCAGTCCGTATCGGCATTATCACTCAAGACCACGGCCCGCCTTTCCATAGTCCGTGCCATTTTGTGACGGAACCAGTCGAACTGTGTATGTCGATGCTGTGGCGTGAATCGATGACGGTAAAGAGGTGAATGTGTCTTTAAGCCCCTTTTACACTACGAACATTCTTGTCTCATGATAGAGTGAAGGCTTTCACGACTGGTTGACATTGTAGGTATTATAAAAAAAAAAAAAAAAAAAAAAAAAAAAAAAAAAAAAAAAAAAAAAAAAAAAAAAAAAAAAAAAAATTCTTAAAATATAGATTGTCAAGCATAGATAAAATTTACTAAACTGACACGTTCCACATCATTACGAAATGTCGTATACATGATCTAAGGAACAAGTATTAATCTAATCTAATCTAATCTAATCTATATCTTCTAGGTTGTAAGGCCGTGTTCTTGGAATCTGTATAGGAAATTGACACATACTGACAGATGTTTGTACAAAAATTCCAATCATCACACACAACAAAAGAGAGGTGTGATTAAAAGTCTTGTAGACAGAGCCAAAAGAATTTGTACACCAAAACATCTGTACGATGAACTACGAGATCTGAAACACGCCTTTAAGAACAATGCTTATTCTGAGAAATAAATAAATTTACGACCAAACAACAATAGACCGAAGGACAAGGAAACAACACAACCATGGAGCAATACGGTTTCTCTCCCCTTTGTTAATAAGGTAACGGATCAGATTGGGAAGATTTTACGAAAACGTAACATCAGACCGTTTTCTAAACCAACAAAGAAGATATCCCAAGCCCTCAGATCAGTAAAAGATAAACGTTCTCCTTTATCAGCAAGTGGGGTTTATAAAATTCCATACTCCTGTGGTAAAGTCTACATTGGAATTACTAAGAGAAGTGTAAACACACGTCTAAAGGAGCACAAACGTTTATGCCGACTTGGGAAAACTGAAAAGTCGGCTGTGACGGAACACTGCTTACAATCGGGAAATCATATAGTAAAATTCTCTGAGACAGAAATTTTATCTTCCATGACGAATTACTATCCACGGTTGTATACAGAAGCGATTGAAATGTATAAACATAATGATAATTTCAATCGAAAAGAAGAGACTATGAAACTCAGCGATATATGGACTGTGGCTCTGCAGAATCGATGACTGTTTTTATCTTTGACATGATTCGATTGTATAGCTTTATCTTTGACAAGGATCATCTCTGCTTATCACGTGGATCTTAGCCACGCCCCCTTTTAGACGGTATTTAAGAAGCTCTCAGACCCCCGACCCGTCACTCGGCGAGACTCAACAGACGGACAACCTCCGAAGAAGTCCGACGCAGCATCGGACGAAACGTCAGGAAGCAGCAAGATTCCAAGAACGTGGCCTTACAACCCAGAAAATATAATACCTTTCTTGTCTCGGTTGACTACTCGAGATGAGCGTGTCTACTGCAGCGCCCCTGGCGTGCTATTCCTGTACTGCGTTTCGCCTGTCTCGAATGATCGTTCTCGTTAAGACGTAAACATCAAAACTGTAGAGCTCTCTTCTTTGTAGTTTATAAAAAATTTATAATGGAAAACTCAAGAAACAATATCGAAAACTCAATAAAAAGCGACTATTTACTTAGTTTTTGTATCTTCTTTTCTTGCTAATGGTCAAACAATAAAACTGAAATATTTTCTTGCTTGCAGATATTTAATCTTTTTTCCGCGTGTACTAGTTCTTTCCGGTAGTGTATCATTATTATGTCATGTACTGCCTAGTTGCAGGTCCGTGTCTGGGTAGAGAGAATTTCCTGTTCCAAAGTTGTCCTCTTCAGCTTCTTCCCCCAGTCTGCTGCATCTGATTCAGTCTTTCAGCTCGTACAGAAGTTGAATGCTTCTATCTCATCATGCAGTTCCTTTCATCTTCCCTTCGATCTCGTCGTGAATGTGTAACTGTGTGTCTCATCCACTTGGCCTTTCTCTGAAGAAATGTACTCAGAATGCTTTCATTATCTCCTGCTCTTGTAAGTACATCGGTATTTCTCACCCCATCTGTCCACTTTGTCTTCTTTCATCTTCTCCAACACCACATTTCATAACTTCCGTTTGCTCATGGTCCATGTCTATGTTCTACGTTGTGAAACACCACTTCACCAGTTCTTCCTTAACGCCGGCCTTAATCTGCTGGTCAACAGAGCCTTCTTTTTGTCGAAAACGGCTTTGTCCATGGTGAGTCACCACGCAGCCTGCTAGATCCAGGCTTTCACAGAGGGTGGATTTGCTCGTAGTTGGGAGCTCCAACGTTAGGCGGGTAATGGAGCCCTTGAGGGATAACTGCCAACCAAGGAGGGGAAGAAAGCCAGCGAGCACTCCGTGCGCATACTGCGTGGGGACATTCCAAATGCGGAACGGGTCCTTCCGGATGCCATGAAGGGTACGGGTTGCAGCCAACTGCATGTGGTGGCCCACGACGGTAGCAATGAAGTGTGTCGCTTCGGATCTGAAGAGATTATCTTGGGTTTTGAGCGGCTATCTGAAGTGGTACAGACTGCTAGCCTTCCTTGAAAGATGAAAGCAAAAATCACCATCTGCAGCATACTTGACAGGACCGACTGGGGGACTCTGGTACAGAGCCGAGTGGAGGCTCTGAATCAGAGGGTTCTGCCACTGTGTGGGCTGTAGATTTATCGACTTACGCCATTGGGTTGTGTGGTTCCGGGTTCCGCTGAATACGTCAGGAGTCCACTACACTCAGGAAGCGGGTACACGGGTAGTCGAAGCTGTGTGGTGTGAACTGGGCATTTTTTTTTTTTTTAGGTCAGAGGGACTCGGGAACACACACGAAGGTTTTCAACCACAAAGGGTACATGTCAAAGATAGGACGAACACAGATATAAAAAAATTGCTTTAACAGTTGTAAATTGTCGTAGCTGTGCTGGGAAAGTACGAGAGCTTCAACCGCTAACATAATATACTGAGTCTCAAATCATTATGTTGTTGTTGTTGTTATTTGGATGTTTAAGGGGGACAAAACTACAATGGTCATCAGTCCCCCATTCCATTACAAAATGTCAAAAATAAAAGTGCGGACATCAAATGAATGCGCCCAGAGATTAAGTTTGCGAAGTGGGATGGAAATCCCACTGGGTCTATAAAACATCAACAAAACGGAGAAGAAACTAAAAGAAAAGGGGACGAACACAGAAAGACACCTTACTACAAAGAGGCCGAAGACAGTGGTTGACCGACCATAGGAATAAAAAAGGAAAAGTCAACCACTCGGCAGTGCAAGGAAAAGACCAGTCATAGAGACTGATAAAAACCTCCTGCTCGAATAAAACTTAAAACTGAATTTGCTGCTGAAGCATCGTCACGTAAAACATCTGATAAAACGCCAGGAATGTTAAAACGACGCCGCAAGGTGGCTAATAACGGGCAGTCCACTAGGATGTGGACTATTGTTAAGTGGGAGCCACAACGACACTGGGGCGGGGCCTCACCACGAAGGAGATGTCCGTGGGTGAGCCACGAATGGCCAATACGGAGTCTACACAGCACCACGGAGTCCCGGCGAGAGGCCAGCACGGAAGAACGCCATGCGGTGGTGGTCTCCTTGACTAGCCGAAGCTTGTTGGGTGTGCCCAGGCTATGCCACTCGGCATCCCAACGCTGATGTACGCGGTGGCGCAACAACGAACGGAGATCAGACGCCAGGAGGCCGATGTCCAAAATGGACGCACTGACTGCCTGCCTGGCAAGTCTGTCAACACGCTCATTGCCTGGGATGCCGACATGACCCGGAGACCAGACGAACACCACCGATTGCCCGGACTCTCCAATGGCACAAAGCGTCTCCTGTATGGCCAACACCAGAGGAGACCGCGGGTAACAGTGCTCCAGAGCTCGGAGGCTGCTCAGAGAGTCGCTGCAAACAACAAAAGACTCGCCGGAGCAGGACTGGATATGCATGAGAGCTCTGTGAATGGCCACCAGCTCTGCAGTGTAAACACTGCAGCCATTCGGCAGAGAGTGCTGTTCCACATGGTCACCATGAGTATAGGCATATCCCACACAGCCATCAACCATTGAACCATCTGTGTAGATCAGGTCATAACAATGGAACTCCGCTATGACAGCAGAGAACTAACGGCGGAGCGCCTCCAGTGGAACTGAGTCTTTGGGCCCCTGGGCCAAGTCCAGCCGAGTAGACGGCCTTGGCAAACACCACGGAGGTGTACGGGCACGGACCCGATAGGAAGATGGAAGGGGAGAAGACTCAAGCTCCTGCAGGAGGGACTGAACCCGATAGGCAATTGTATGACCTGATCTGGGGCGTCGCTGATGGGGACGGACTACCACATCAGGAAAGAGGAGACGATGGTTCGGGTGGCCTTGGGAGCAATACACATGGGCTGCGTAAGCCGCAAGTAGGTGTTGGCGGCGGATCCCCAAGGGTGGAACCCCAGCCTCCACTAGTAAGCTGTTCACTGGGCTGGTGCGGAAGGCACCCGTCGCGATGCGAACCCCACAGTTGTGGATGGGGTCCAGGAGATGCAGTGCCGAAGGTGCCGCAGACCCACAGGCAATGCACCCAAAATCGAGACGGGACTGCACCAGCGCCGTGTAAAGCCGCAACAGTGTCGAGCGATCAGCACCCCAGGTCGTATGACCTAGGTGGCGGAGAAGGTTGAGATGGCGCCAGCACTTCTGTTTCAGCTGACGGATGTGGGGGAGCCACGTCAGCCGGGCATCAAAGACCAGTCCTAAAAAACGGTGAGTTTCCACTACTGTAAGTGGTTCGTCATTCAGATAAAGTTCAGGGTGTGGGTGGACGGTCCGACACCGGCAGAAGTGCATCACTCTGGTCTTGGAGGCAGAAAACTGAAAGCCATGGGTAAGCGCCCAGTTCTGCGCCTTCTGAATAGCACCTTGCAACCTGCGCTCGGCAACATGGGTGCTGCATGAACTAAAAGAGAGACAAAAGTCGTCAGCATAAAGAGAGGGGGACACCGACGATCCAACCGCTGCGGCTAAACCGTTGATGGCAATTAAAAATAATGGAACGCTTAAAACGGAACCCTGAGGAACCCCATTTTCCTGGATATGAGAGGAGCTCAGAGAAGCACCAATTTGAACACGAAAGGTACGGACGGCTAAAAAATTCTGAATAAAAATCGGTAGGGAGCCCCGGAGGCCCCAGTCATATAAAGTGTTGAGGATGTGGCGTCGCCAGGTGGTATCGTATGCTTTGTGCATATCAAAGAAGACGGCAACAAGGTGTTGGCGCCGGGAAAAGGCTGTGCGGATTGCAGACTCGAGGTACACCAGATTATCGGTGGTAGACCGACCCTGGCGAAAACCGCCCTGGCATGGAGCCAATAATCCCCGAGTCTCAAGAATCCAACACAACCGCCGACTGACCATCCGCTCCAACAGTTTGCATGGAACGTTAGTCAGGTTAATGGGCCGATAGCTATCCAAGGAAAGAGGATGTTTGTCGGGCTTAAGCACTGGGATGATGATACTCTCCCGCCACTGTGACGGGAAAACACCATCACACCAAATGCGGTTATAGACCGCAAGTAGGGCACGCCGACTATCTGCTGAGAGATGTTTCAGCATCTGGCTATGGATGCTATCAGGCCCTGGCGCCGTGTCTGGGCATTGTCGAAGAGCACTGAGGAGCTCCCACTCAGTAAAGGGAGTGTTGTAAAATTCAGAGCGGCGGGTACTAAAGGAGAGAGACTGGCGTTCTACCCTCTCCTTTACTGCACGGAAGGCCGGTGGATAGTTTGCAGAGGCAAAGGCACGAGCATAATGCTCGGCAAACATCTCTGCAAGAGTGGCCGGGTCCGTACATAGGACTCCATTTGAGGAGATCCCAGGGATTCCCATTGGTGTCTGTAATCCCTGTAGCCGCCTGATCTTACTCCAGACCTGCGAGGCTGAGGTGCCTGTCCCAATAGTGGAAACGTACCTCTCCCAGCACTCCTGTTTCCGTCTTCTTATAAGCTGGCGAGCACGAGCGCGAAGCCGTTTAAAATTGATTAGGTGCTCCTGAGAGGGGTGCCGTCTGTATCGCTGTAAGGCCCGCCTGCAGTCTTTAATGGCCTCAGCGATCTCCGGCGACCACCACGGCACTGTCTTATGCCGTGGGCACCTTGATGTACGCGGAATGGTAGCGTTCGCAGCAGAAATAATGGACTGCGTGGCGCTCTCAACCACCACATCGATGGTATCGAGTGGGGGAGGGCCAACAATGGCAGCAGAGGTGTAGCCTTCCCAGTGAGCCCTATGGAGAGCCCACCGAGGGGAGCGTGCTGGGGACTGACGTTGTGGGAGTGACAAAAAGATCGGAAAATGGTCACTGCCGCACAAGTCATCATGGACACTCCAATGGATGGATGGCGGAAGGCTGTGGCTGCATATCGACAGATCAATGGCCGAGAACGTGCCGTGTGCCACACTGAAATGTGTGGGGGCACCTGTATTCAAGAGGCAGAGGTCGAGCTGAGAAAGCAGGTCCTCGACAACTCTGCCACGGCCAGAGATTGTAGAACCACCCCGCAGGGGATTGTGGGCATTGAAGTCCCCCAATAGCAGAAAAGGTGACGGGAGTTGTGAGATAAGTGCAGCCAAGACAGCCATAGAGACATCGCCATCCGGAGGGAGGTAGAGACTGCAGACAGTAATCTCGTGTGTTGTCCTTACCCTAACGGCCACCGCTTCCAACGGTGTCTGAAGGGGCACAGGTTCACTATATACAGAGGTAAGGACATACACACACACTCCACCTGACACCCTGTTATACTGGCTACGATTACAGAAGTATCCCCTATAGCCCCGAAGGGCAGGGGTCCGCATTGCCGAAAACCAAGTTTCCTGCAGGGCAATGCAGAGAGCAGGTGTAACGCTCAAAAGGTGTCGTAGCTCAGCCAGGTGGGTGAAAAAACTGCCGCAGTTCCATTGGAGGATAGTGTCCAACAGCTGGGAAGGCATAAATGAAAGGATGTTATGTATTACACCTCAGCAGCTTTTGCATCCACCAGTAGCGATGCATCAGCGTCTAAATCCATCGAGTCCGATGCGTCCAAGAGCGCAAGGTCCTCGGGGGATGCAAGTATCTCCACCTTGTCCTCAGAGGCAGAGGCGGAGGGAGCTGGTGGCACTGTGGCCACCGGGGTTTCTTTAGCTTTGTCTTTGCTCTTTTTTGTCCTAACCCTCTTATCCCTCGGGGGCTTCACCGGAAGGAGGGGCTTTGCAGACTCAGCCTCCGTCTCAGTGACAGAGGGAGAGCCCGACGCCCTGCGGCCAGCAGCCGGCGGCGGTGCCTGCTTCTGGCTTGTGCCGGCATCGGCGCTGGTGGAAGCCACAGAAGGGAGCGTCCCTAAGGACCCCTTCTGGATGAGGGCAGCCGGAGAAGGTTGACGCTTCTCCGGCGGAGGGTTGGAGGCTGCTCCCGAAGCAATTGCCTTGGGAGCAGGAGGAGGGATGGGGCCCCCGACCACTGTGGGGGCAGGTTTGAGTTGACGGCCCTGACGGCCGTTGGAGAAAGAAACACTATTGTCTGCTGCAGTCACGAAGGTGGATGGCGACGATGTCACTGCTGCAAAAGATGCGGTCATGGTGATGGGATGAAGTCGCTCATACTTCTTCCGAGCCTCAGAATAAGAAAGCCGGTCCAAGGTCTTCAGTTCCATTATCTTCCTTTCCTTATGGAAGACGGTGCAATCCGACGAACAAGGAGGATGATTTAAACCACAGTTAACGCAGATTGGAGGCGGTGTACACGGAGCGTCCGGGTGTGCTGGACGTCCACAGTCCCTGCATGTGGCGGTGGAAGCACATCTGGAGGACATGTGGCCGAATTTCCAGCATTTAAAACACCTCATAGGGGGAGGAATATAAGGTTTTACGTCGCACCGGTACACCATCACCTTGACGTTCTCAGGCAGGGTATCGCCTTCGAAGGCCAAGATAAAAGCACCGGTGGCAACCTTGCGATCCTTTGGTCCCCTATGGACACGCCGGATAAAGTGGACACCTCTGCGCTCTAAGTTGGCGCGTAACTCGTCGTCGGATTGTAACAGCAGGTCTTTATGAAAAACGATACCTTGGACCATATTGAGCGACTTATGTGGTGTAATGCTCACAGGGACATCACCCAGCTTGTCGCAGGCAAGTAACGCCCGCGACTGGGCTGGGGATGCTGCTTCTATGAGCACTGCGCCGCTTCGCATCTTTGACAGGCCAGAAACTTCGCCGAACTTATCCTCAAGATGTTCCACAAAGAAAAGAGGTTTGGTAGATGTAAAGGACTCACCATCTGTGCGGCTACATACTAGAAATTTTGGAGAAGGTGGCTCATTTGCAGATTTTGCCCGACGTTCCTCCCACGGTGTGGCTAGGGAAGGGAACGAACGGGGATCATAGCAAGCAGCATTAAAATCTCCTCTACCTCGCTTAGAGACGCCGTTTTCGCGACCGGCCACGCTTTTAAGTGCTCGTTTCATCCTGGTCCCACGAGCAGCTAGGGATCTAAAGGTCCACCCAGGCAGAGCCCCGCTTGCCTGGGTAAGCCTTGTACAACTGAGGTGCGGCAGGTTCCTCAGAGGTTGCTCGCTAACGGCTGTTCAACCTCAACAGCCATGCATCTCCTCGGCACGTAGCACACCTTGAGATTGAGGTTTTTTTTTAGAGAGGTTTGTACCGTCCTCGCGACCCGGGCGATTAAGCCAAGATCCCCGGGCTCTGAAACGTACAACGTTCCACCGTCGCGCCGAACGATGGTCGTTGAAGCACGCACAGAGCTTACGGTGTAGCGGACTGTTGGCGCGACACAGCCCACAGCTCAGGACCCCGGGTTCGCCAAGCCCGTACTCAGCAAATTAATGCTGAGCCCCTGAGGGGAAATCATTATGGGTACCGAAAGTACCTATCGATCGGAGATAAGTTCACCTGAAAATTTAACCAAGGGGCAAATGGTGTTCGGAAAGGATTGGTTGAACAGGTGATCGCGTATTTATTGCTGTCACAAGCGGTTTATCTTGTAGCATAATTGAAGTACACTCCTGGCCATTAAAATTGGTACACCACGAAGATGACGTGCTACAGACGCGAAACTTAACCGACAAGAATAAGATGCTGTGATATGCAAATTATTAGTTTTCAGAGCGTTCACACAAGGTTGGCGTCTGTGGCGACACCTACGACGAGCTAACATGAGGAAAGTTTCCAACCGATTTCTCATACACAAACAGCAGGTGACCGGCGTTGCCTGGTGAAACGTAGTTGTGATGCCTCGTGTAACGAAGAGAAATGCGTGCCACCACGTTTCCACGTTTTGATAAAGGTCGGATTGTAACCTATCGCGATTGCGGTTTATCGTATCGCGACATTGCTGCTCGCGTTGGTCGCGATCCAATGACTTTTAGGAGAATATGGAATCGGTGAGTTTAGGAGGGCAATACGGAACGCCGTGCTCGAGCCCAAAGGCCTCGTATCACTAATAGTCGAGATGACAGGCATCTTATCCGCATGGCTGTAACGGATCGTGCTGCCACGTCTCGATCCCTGAGTCAACAGATGGGGACGTTTGCAAGACAACAACCACGTGCACGAACAGTTCGACGACGCTTACAGTAGCATATACTATCAGCTCGAAGAACATGGCTGCGGTTACCCTTGACGCTGCATCACAGACAGGAGCGCCTGCGATGGTGTACGCAACGACGAACCTGGGTGCTTGAATGGCAAAACGTCATTTTTTTCGGATGAATCCAGTTTCTGTTTATAGCATCATGATGGTCGCATCCGTGTTACGCCACATCCCGGTGTACGCACATTGGAAGTGTGTATTCGTCATCGCCATAATAGCGAATCAACCGGCGTGATGGTATGGGGTGCCATTGGTTACACTACACGTCCAGGTTACCTCTCGTTCGCATCGACGGCACTTTGAACAGTGGCCGTTACATTTCATATGTGTTACGACCCGTGGCTCTACCCTTCATTCGATCCCTGCGAAACCCTACATTTCAGCAGGATAATGTACGACCGCATGTTGCAGGTTCTGTACGGGCCTTTCTAGATTGGTGATAAAGGGCGCTCAACATCGAGGTCATCGCCTCTCTGGATACGGAAAATGTTCGACTGCTGCCCTGGCCAGCACATTCTCCAGATCTCTCACCAAGTGAAAACGACTGCTCAATGGTGGCCGCGCAAGTGGCTCGTCACAATACGCCAGTCGCTACTCTTGTTGAACTGTGGTATCGTGTTGAAGTTGCATGGTCATCTGTACCTGTACACGCCATCCAAGCTCTGTTTGACACAATGCCCAGGCGTGTCAAGGCCGTGATTAAGACCAGAGGTGGTTGTTCTGGGTATTGATTTCTCAGGATCTATGTACACAAACTGCGTGAAAATGTAATTACATGTCAGTTGTAATATGATATATTTGTCCAATGAATACCCGTTGATTATCTGCATTTCTTCTCGGTGTAGCAATTTTAATGGCCAGTAGTGGGTAGAGGGTATACTTGACAACAAGAATAAATTAATAATTGGCTTTTTTTACCGACCCCCTGACTCAAATGATTCCATTTCAGAAAAGTTCAAAGAAAGGTTGGACCATAATTCAAAAACGTTCCCCCAGCATACAATTTTAATTGGTGGTAACTATAAGTTACCCTAAATATGTTGGCAAAAATACATGTTCTAAACCGAAGGCAAGCATAAAACATCGTTCGAAATCGTACTGTACGCCTTCTCCGAAAATTATTTCGAGCAATTAGTTTATGAACTCGCTAGAGTAGTAAATGATTGCGAAAATATACTTGATCTCTTAGCAACTAATAATCCGAAGCTAGTAAAGAGTATCGAAACAGACAGGGATTAGTGTACACAAAGTTGTTGTAACGAAAATGGATATTGTATTTCCCATATCTACCAAAAATAAACGAAAAATATATCTATTAAAAAAAAAAAAAAAAAAAAAAAAATTCTGATAAAAGTTCGATTAATGCTTTCCTGAGTGAGAATCTCCAGACCTTAGAAACTAACAAAGTTAGTGTAGATCAGATGGGGTTTATTCAAAGAAATAATATCGACAACCAATGAAAGATCTATACCAAACAAATTAACAAAACAGCGGTCTGATCCGCCGTGGTACACAAAACAGGTTAGAACACTCTTGCAAAATCAAAGAAAAAAGCATGCCAAATTTAAACGGACACAAAATCATCAAGACTGACACTCTTTTACAGAAATTCGAAATTTAGCTCGAACTTAAATGTGAGAAGCTTATAATAAATTCCACAACGAAACCCTGTCACGTAATTTGGTAGAGAATCGTTGTTGTTGTTGTTGTTGTTGTTGTTGTTAGGTTGTTTAAGGGGGACAAAACTACAATGGTCATCAGTCCCCCATTCCACCTCTAGGCGGCAAAAGTAAAACCATACACGTGAAAGATATCACGCACAGAGTTTAAAATTGCGATGTGGGAGAGGAGTCCCACCGAGTCCATAAAACATAATCAAGAATAGCAAGACAAAACGAAGAGACGGTCACACAAACACAACTTACAACAAATAAACCGATGGCCGTGGTTGACCGACCATAAGAATAAAAAAAAGGAAAAGTCAACCACTCGGTAACACACAGAAATCTCCAGTTAAATCGAATGATAAAAACCCCCTGCTCGTATAAAACGTAAAACTGTATCTGCCATTGCAGCATCGTCACCTAAAACATCTGATAGAACGGCAGGGAGGTTAAAATTCCGCCACAAGGCAGCTAAAAGGGGGCAGTCCAACAATATGTGGACGATTGTCAGACGGGAGCCGCACCGACATTGGGCTGGGTCCTCACCCCGAAGGAGATGTCCATGGGTGAGCCACGTATGCCCAATGCGGAGGCGACACAAGACCACTGAGTCCCGTCGTGAACCGCGCATGGAGGAGCGCCATGCAACCGTCGTTTGCTTGACCACCCTGAGCTTGTTGGGCGTGCGCAGGCTACGCCACTCAGTATCCCAAAGCTGACGTACTCGCTGGCGCAACAACGAACGGAGATCAGAAGCCGGGAGGCCGATCTCTAGACAGGACAAACCGACTGCCTGCTTGGCAAGCCTGTCAACACGTTCATTGCCCGGGATACCAACATGACCCGGAGACCAGATGAACGTCACTGATCGCCCAGACAGTTCAACGGAACGAAGCGACTCCTGTATGGCCAACACCAGGGTAGACCGCGGGTAACACTGCTCCAGAGCTCGGAGGCTGCTCAGGGAGTCGCTGCAAACAACAAAAGACTCGCCTGAGCAAGACCGGATATGCATGAGAGCTCTGTGAATGGCCACCAGCTCTGCAGTGTAAACACTGCAGCCATTCGGCAGAGAGTGCTGTTCCACATGGTCACCATGAGTATATGCAAATCCCACACAGCCATCAACCATGGAACCATCTGTGTAGATCAGGTCATATCCACGGAATTCCGCTACGATAGCCGAGAACTGACGGCGGAGCGCCTCCAGTGGAACTGAGTCTTTGGGCCCCTGGGCCAAGTCCAGCCGAGTAGACTGCCTTGGCAAACACCACGGAGGTGTACGGGCACGGACCCGATAGGAAGATGGAAGGGGAGAAGACTCAAGCTCCTGCAGGAGGAACTGAACCCGATAGGCAATCGTATGACCTGATCTGGGGCGTCGCTGATGGGCACGGATTACCACATCAGGAAAGAGGAGACGATGGTTTGGGTGGCCTGGGGAGCAATACACATGGGCTGCGTAAGCCGCAAGTAGGTGTTGGCGGCGGATCCCCAAGGGTGGAACCCCAGCCTCCACTAGTAAGCTGTTCACTGGGCTGGTGCGGAAGGCACCCGTCGCGATGCGAACCCCACAGTTGTGAATGGGGTCCAGGAGATGCAGTGCCGAAGGTGCCGCAGACCCATAGGCAATGCACCCAAAATCAAGACGGGACTGCACCAGCGCCGTGTAAAGCCGCAACAGTGTCGAGCGATCAGCACCCCAGGTCGTATGACCCAGGTGGCGGAGAAGGTTGAGATGGCGCCAGCACTTACGTTTCAGCTGACGAATGTGGGGGAGCCACGTCAGCCGGGCGTCAAAGACCAGTCCTAAAAAACGGTGAGTTTCCACTACCGTAAGTGGTTCGTCATTCAGATAAGGTTCAGGGTGTGGGTGGACGGTCCGACGCCGGCAGAAGTGCATCACTCTGGTCTTGGAGGCAGAAAACTGAAAGCCATGGGTAAGCGCCCAGTCCTGCGCCTTCCGAATAGCACCTTGCAACCTGCGCACGGCAACCTGGGTGCTGGAGGAACTAAAAGAGACACAAAAGTCGTCAGCAAAAAGAGAGGGCGACACCGACGATCCAACCGCTGCGGCTAAACCGTTGATGGCGATTAAAAATAATGGGACGCTTAAAACGGAACCCTGAGGAACCCCATTTTCCTGGACATGAGAGGAGCTCAGAGAAGCACCAATTTGAACACGAAAGGTACGGACGGCTAAAAAATTCTGAATAAAAATGGGTAGTGAGCCCCGGAGGCCCCAGTCATATAAAGTGTTGAGGATGTGGCGTCGCCAGGTGGTATCGTATGCTTTGTGCATATCAAAGAAGAAGGCAACAAGGTGTTGGCGCCGGGAAAAGGCTGTGCGGATTGCAGACTCGAGGTACACCAGATTATCGGTGGTAGATCGACCCTGGCGAAAACCGCCCTGGCATGGAGCCAATAATCCCCGAGTCTCAAGAATCCAACACAACCGCCGACTGACCATCCGCTCCAACAGTTTGCATGGCACGTTAGTCAGGTTAATGGGCCGATAGCTATCCAAAGAAAGAGGATGTTTGTCGGGCTTAAGTACGGGGATGATGATACTCTCCCGCCACTGTGACGGGAAAACACTATCACACCAAATGCGGTTATAGACCGCAAGTAGGTTACGCCGACTATCTGCTGAGAGATGTTGCAGCATGTTGCTATGGATGCTATCAGGCCCAGGCGCCGTGTTAGGACATTGTTGAAGAGCACTGAGGAGCTCCCACTCTGTAAAAGGAGTGTTGTAAGATTCAGAGCGGCTGGTACGAAAGGAGAGAGACTGGCGTTCTACCCTCTCCTTTACTGCACGGAAGGCCGGTGGATAATTTGCAGAGGCAAAGGCACGAGCATAATGCTCGGCAAACATCTCTGCAAGAGTGGCCGGGTCCGTACATAGGACTCCATTTGTGGAGATCCCAGGGATTCCCGATGTAGTCTGTATTCCCTGTAGCCGCCTGATCTTACTCCAGACCTGAGAGGCTGAGGTACCTGTCCCAATAGTGGAAACGTACCTCTCCCAGCACTCCCGTTTCCGTCTTCTTATAAGTTGGCGAGCACGAGCGCGAAGCCGTTTAAAATTGATTAGGTGCTCCTGAGAGGGGTGTCGTTTGTATCGCTGTAAGGCCCACCTGCGGTCTTTAATGGCCTCAGCGATCTCCGGCGACCACCACGGCACTGTCTTACGCCGTGGGCACCCTGTTGTACGCGGAATGGTCGCGTTCGCCGCAGAAATGATGGAATGTGTGGCGCTCTCGACCACCACATCGATTTCGTCGAGTGGGGGAGGGCCAACGATAGCAGCAGAAGCATAGTCTTCCCAGTTAGCCCTGTGCAGAACCCACCTAGGTGGGCGCGCTGGGGACTCGCGTTGTGGGAGTGACAAAAAGACAGGGAAATGGTCACTGCCACACAAGTCGTCATGGGCTCTCCAGTGAACAGATGGTGGAAGGCCGTGGCTGCAGATCGACAGATCAATGGCCGAAAATGTGCCATGTGCCACACTAAAGTGTGTGGGGGCACCTGTATTTAAGAGGCAGAGGTCGAGTTGAGTTAGGAAATCCTCGACAACCCTGCCGTGACCTGAGATCGTAGAACCACCCCACAAGGGACTGTGGGCATTGAAGTCGCCCAACAGTAAGAAAGGTGGGGGTAGATGAGCAACGAGTGCAGCCAAGACGTTCACAGATACGTCACCATCTGGCGGCAAGTAGATACTGCAGACGGTCAACTCCTGTGTGGTCCTCACCCTGACAGCCACTGCTTCTAATGGTGTTTGAAGGGGCACGGGTTCACTATACACAGAGGTGAGGACGTACACACACACTCCACCTGAGACCCTGTTATATATGCTACGGTTACAGTAAAATCCCCTGTAGCCACGAAGGACAGGGGTCCGCATTGCTGGAAACCAAGTTTCCTGAAGAGCAATGCAGAAAGCAGGTGTCTTGCTCAGAAGCTGCCGTAGCTCAGCCAGGTGGGGGAAGAAACTGCCGCAGTTCCACTGGAGAATGACATTGTTCGAGGGCTGGGAAGACATGAATCCGAGTCGGTGGGCTACAACTCAGCATCACTTGCACCCACCGGTGGAGGCGTGTCATCTGGATTGTCCGTTTTCTCTAATGCGTCCCCGAGAGCGAGGTCCTCGGGTGACGCAAGAATCTCCACCTCATCCTCAGAAGTAGAGGTGGAGGCGGAGGGGAGTGGTGGCACTGTAGCCACCGTGGTGTCTTGTGTCGTGACTTTCTTTGGCTTCTGTTTACCCCTCCGTTCCCTCGGGGGCTTCGCCGGTGGGAGGTGCTCCTCTGACTCAGCCACAGGGACCGAGGAGGAGCGCGAAGCCCTACGACCAGCAGTCTGCGAGCGCGCCGATATCGACACTGGCAGAAGGGAGTGTCCCAAGGGACCCCTTCCGCCTGAGGGAAGCCGGAGAAGGTTGTTCTTTCTCCGGCGGAGAGGTGGTTGCTGACCCCGAGGCTTTCGCCTTGGGAGCTGTGGAAGGATGGCCCCCAACCTCCGTGGAGGCAGGCTTAGGTTGGTGGCCCTGGGGGCCCACAGGAACAGTTGAAGTAGAAAATACTGTCGCCGCCAAGGAGAGTGGCGACGACGTCACTGCTGCGAATGAATTTTTCATAGGTACTGGGTGCAGACGATCGAACTTTTTCCGTGCCTCATTATAGGATATACGGTCCAGGGTTTTGTATTCTGTAATTTTCCGCTCCCGTTGAAGTGCGGGACATTGCGACGAGCAGGGAGGATGGTTCTGACCACAGTTGACACAGATGGGAGGCGGTGTACATGGGGCGCCCGGATGTGCTGGACGCCCACAGTCCCTACACATAGCACTGGACATACAACGGGACGACATGTGGCCGAACTTCCAGCATTGGAAGCACCTCACAGGGGAAGGAATATAAGGCCGCACGTCAACACGGTAAACCATCACCTTGACCTTTTCGGGCAATGTATCACCCTCGAAGGCCAAGATGAAGGCACCAGTTGCGACCCTATTATCCTTGGGGCCCCTATGGACACGCCGGATGAAATGAACGCCTCGTCGTTCTAGGTTCGCCCGTAGCTCGTCATCCGTCTGTAGCAATGGATCCCGATGAAAAATTACACCCTGGACCATATTCAGGGACTTGTGTGGAATAATAGTCACTGCAACAACACCCAGTTTGTCACAAGCGAGTAACGCCCGTGACTGGGCAGGAGATACTGTGTGGATGAGGACAGAGCCGTTGCGCATTTTAGACAGTGACTCCACTTCCCCAAACCTGTCCTCCAGATGGTCCACAAAGAACTGAGGCTTGGTCGCTGAGAATGAGTCCCCATCAGTCCTGCTGCACACGAGATATCTTGGAGCATATTCATCAGTCGGATTTGCGCCCCGACGTCCCTCCCAAGATGCAGTCAGGGAGGGGAACGTTTTGGGGTCATACGTGAAAGCATTGAATTTTCCTCGCTTAGAGACGGCGGTTGTACGTCCGCCAACGTCACCCGATTTTTGTCTCTTCATTGCGGGTGATCCGCCCCGATGCCACCCACTCCGATCAGGGGCTCTCCTCATGGGTGCCACCCAGCCACAGCAACGTCACCTGGCGGGATGACCGTTGCCGGGAGTCCTGATGCCCCACAGAGACAAGCATCGACTCCTTGGCTTGCACGAGGAGTATGCAGCTCTGGCACCGGTAGAGCAATCCCTGTGTTGTCAGGGGGCTACATCCAAGAGGGTACATGACGACCCCACCACAACGGACTGGCTACCGTGTTGGCTTTCTGGCGCTACGTGAACCATCAGAAAGGAGAGTGCTGAGATGGCAGTGCACAATGGACTCGACTTGCACGGAAAATCAGTGACGTGCCCAATGGCAGAAGAGAATCCGCAGTCGCAAGTCCATTCCATGATGGGTGCATCAGATGGCATGGCACAAGAATTACATGTTGCACCACGTAAGGTGTCCTTCCCCAAATGGGTCGCTCTTCTGAAAAAATTTGAAAAATGGAGGGTCAAACCCACATAGGGGACCACAGATGGAAAACCGAAAAGTGTGAAGACTCCTTTTAGTCGCCTCTTACGACAGGCAGGAATACCGCGGGCCTATTCTTACCCCCGAACCCGCAGGGGGGCGGTAGAGAATCCTAAGAAGTTACACAGGTTACGCCAATATTCAAGAAAGGACGGACCCGCAAAATTACAGGCATATATCACTGACGTCGGTTTGCAGCAGGATTTTAGAACATATACTTTCCTCATACATCATGAACTACCTCGAATAGAACGACCTATTGACCCATAGTCAACATGGATTCAGAAAGTATCATTCTCGTGTAACACAGCTAGCCCTTTCCTCACATGATGTGGTGAGTGCTATCGCAAGGGTTGTCAAATAGATTTCGTATTTCTACATTTCCGGAAGGATTTCGACACTGTACCTCACAAGCGTATTCTAATCAAACTGCGTGCTTATGGAATATCGCTTGGATTGTGCGACTGGATTCGTGATTTCCTATCAGAAAGGACACAGTACGTTGTAATTGTCATCGAGTAGGACAGAAGTGATATTGGCGTTCCTCAGGGAAGTTTTATAGGAAATCTACTGTTCCTTCTTTTTATAAACGATTTAGGAGACAATCTGAGTAGCTCCTAACTGCTCGCAGATGATGCTGTCACCTATCGGTTAGTAAAGTCACCAGAAGATCAAAAGTAACTGCAAAATGATTTATATAAGATATCAGCATGGTGCAAAAATGGCAACTTTCCCTAAATAATGAGAAGTGTGAAGTAATTCATATGACCATTAAAAGGAGCCCGTTAAACATCATTTACACGGGAAATCAGTCAAAACTACAGTCCGTAAATTCAACTAAATACCTAGGAGTAACAATTACGAACAACTTAAATTGGAAAGAACACATAGAAAATATTATAGGAAAAGCGAACCCAAGACTACGTTTCGTTGGCAGAACACTTAGAAGATATAACAGCTCTACTAAAGAAACTGCATACACCACACTTGTGCGTCCTATTTTGGAGTATTGTTGCGCAGTGTGGGATCACCAGCAGGTGGGATTGACAGACGATTTAGAGAAAGTACAGAGAAGAGCAGCTCGTTTTGTATTATTACGATATATGGGAGAGAGTGTCGCGGAAATGATGCACGACTTGGTGTGGAAATCATTAAAGGAAAGGCCTAACTCGTTACGACGCGATCAATTTGCGAAATGCCTTTCACAAACTTTATCTTCCGAATGCGAACAGATTTTGTTAGCACCCATTTACATAGAAAGACAGGATCAGCTAAACACAATAAGAGAAATGACATCGAAAACGGAAAGATTTAGATGTTTCTTTTTTCCGCGAGCTATTAGAGAATGGAACTGTAGAGAAACATCGTAAATGCGGTTCGATGAACCCTCTGCCAAGCACTTCAGTGTGACTGGCAGAGTATTTATGTAGATGTAAATTGTTCCTCTAATTTGATTTGTAATATGGGTGTCCTTTGACAAAAAATTCTCAAGTACTTGGAATGCTTCAAATTATCCAATTATCAAATTATTTTCGCACATTATCCTTAAATGTTTCTACAGTTATGGTATTTCCATAACTTTTGTTATCTCCATGTTGAATTCCATTCATATTTTCTTCTAATTTCCACCAACAGATTCATAATGTGTTGCACTTGTCTTTAATTTTCGGTGAGTAGTTCCACGTCATCTACGTAACTTTTTGGCCTTCAGAGGCTTGATCCTATCCTGAAGTTTCCACATTCCTTCAACATTTCTCTCGCAGGCCATTCACTATACAGATTCAAAAGACTTGGCGATAGACAACATCCTCGTCAGACTACCCTTCCTATTTCCAAGCAGTTTGTCTCTCAGTAGTTCAGTTGCACATTTACCATTTATGTCAGGTGCAAGTTCGAAATTAGTCTCCGGTTTCTCCATTTCATTCATATCTCCATACGGATGTTCTTCATTTTAATCCATTTGTCTCAGTCTATAAGTGCAAATGTCTTCGTTAACAGTCAAAACTCTCTCCGGCAATATCATCAACATGCAGTTACCGTCTCTGGTTTCTTTTTCCTTTCCTAAATCCTAACTAGTGGGTCATATTACTTCTTCAGTTATGTGTTCCAGACGTTTGGAGAGTTTCTTGCAACAATATTCGGAACAAGTGAAACAGAACTAATTGCTCTATAAACACTACATTTTTTAGCTAGGCGTTTCTTCTCAAGGAATTTTCCAAGAGTTTCACCTGCGCTTTCAAACATCCATTTCCGATTTTTTTCAGCAAATTCACTGTCATGTCGACGTATCCTGTAGCTTTCCTCGTCTTCATGTCTTTCAACGTATCATCTACTTCTGCTGTTAGAATCCTGGGCCCTTTTCGTCATCATCAATCACTTCATCCGTCTCTATGTCATGTGGACGCTGTTCATTATCGTACAGCTCCTTTCCCCATATTTTCAGCAACTCCACTTGCTCAACATTTGTCCTCTAGAGTCTTCCATTTCGAAAATTGTTACTCTCTCCGAACTCCTTTATTTTCTGGTACACGATCTGGTATTTTCCTTTCCTTTGTAGTTCTTCTATGACCTTACATCTTTCTTTTATGTAGTCTTCCTTCGGTTTGTCTGTTTCTCTTCTGTGGTTTTCCATTGTAAGTGAAGCGAGCAATTTTATGAAAAAAGTGGAAGCAAGGAAAAGTCGTTACGGTACATTGTATTTGTTGTGTAAGCTGATTGAGAGTGGCATTTGCGCTGAAATTAGGAAACATAGTTCTCGTATGACAAGTATTCTTTATTCATTTGTTATGGTTTAGAATTTTAGAAACATTCCCACTACTGCCCATATCAAATTTTACAATAAGAATTGCACATAGTGTTTCAAGCTTATATTGGATTAGATTAAGACTTGGTCCATAGATCATGAATAAGAGATTTCGTAATGCTGTAGAACATATCATTTTAGTAAAAGATACAATTACAGGACATACATATTTTATATTTATATTTTCATTTATTTATTTATTTAGGATTTTTTTAAATTGCTAATTTCTATGTAAAAAACAATCTACTGAGTAGAAGTAGTTGTCATTAAGAAGTTCTTTCAGTTTGTTTTTAAAACCTCGTTAGCTATGTCAGATATTTTATGTTATTTGGTAACTGACTAAACACATTTGTGGTAGCATAATTCACCTCCTTCTGTGCCAAAGTTAGATTTAACCTTGAAATGTAGATAATCCATTCTCCTAGTGCTGTAGCTATGCAAAATGGTGGCACTTTTGAATTGCGTTATTAAAAACAAAATTCATAAGGGAAATTATATACTCAAGATCATCTAGATCCTGAAATAGGAGTCTGGAAGAAGATCTTAGGTGGGCTCTGGAAATAATTCTAATTAAATTTTTTTGCAATAAATACTTTTTCGCTCAATGATCAATGACCGCAAAATATGATGCCATACGAAAGCAGTGATGAAAATAGGCATAGTAAGCAAACTTACTGAAATTTTTGTCCCCAAAATTTGCAGTAAACCTAACAGAATAAGTTGCTGAGCTCAACTGTTTCACTATGTCGTCAATGTGTTGCATCCAATTCAATTTCTCATCATTGCACAAGTTTAAGTGTTGAGTTTTCCTTCCAGGTGCGATTTATGAGCACAAATACTCTGTCGATAAATGAGTTCGTCTCTGGCAAACAAAGAAGGTATTGTATGGTGGCAGGCGGCTTTTGTCTGGTATTCGCCTCTCATAAAGTTTTCCGAACATTTTCAACACTAGTGTGTCTGCCCTGTTGTTCACCTCTATCCATAACTTCAAAAAATTATATTGCAAGAAGTTTAGAATTGGGTAAATGTTGGTATGAAATGAGTTGTAAACGATGAAATCATAGATAACTTGATAATGTAATGCGTGCTCAGACCGGATGAGTAACTTTACCGCCAGATGTAAAATCTGATGCTTAATGATAGACAATAGCCAAGTAAAAACATTTGTTGCGTTGAAAAATGGTATGACGAATTCTACTTAGTAATGAATTCTCTAGATACTAACAGTGTTACTATAGTAGATTAGTTATCACTGTTTAGTAACAAAAATAATAGTGTAAGTAGTGGTGTCTGTTGTTTCGGACATGTTTGGAAGAACAACCACCAAACACACACACACACACACACACACACACACACACACACACACACACACACACACACACACACATATATATATATATATATATATATATATATATATATATATATATATGAATTGCTGTTCGTTAGTCTCGCTAAAACTCGAAACGGCTGAACCTATTTGGCTAATTTTAGTCTTGAAATATTCGTGTACCAGGGAAGGTTTAAACGGTGATAAAATATGTAAAAGTTGTCCGGAAAAGAGGAAAATTTGGAAAAACTGAACCAGCTTTTTCCAGTGAGCTACCAATACCGTTTGTCCAACTGCGACAAAATTTTGTACATTCCATGTTGAAAGCAAGAGGAAGGTTCGCATCAAATAAAATTTCGGAAAAGTCGCCAGTAATGTAGCAAAATTTAGGAAAAAAGAGAAAGCGATTTTTTTCTATGAATAAAAATCAGTTGCTACATGGTTGTACGAACATTACTTGATTACGACATGACAAGACAAGGTTTGCATGAAATAAATTTTTTGGAAAACCTACGGGAAAATTAGAAAATTTGACAAAAACTGGAAGTGCATCTTTGAATGTGTCTTTGATTTAATTCAGCACTATAACTGGCTATTCGCACGACGGAGAGGAGTAATTCCTTTTTCCAGAGAGTAATTATTGTTCGATATTTCCCTTTATAAACTTGAAAGCAAAAAATATCTTGAATTACACATTTTCTAAAGTATCTTATACGGAACTTCAGCTCACAAGCAATCTCCACACCAGATTTCATCACAATAGATTCATTGGTTTATGTAATGATATGTAGCCAAATCGGTTCAGCCGTTTTAGCGAGACTAACGAACAGCAATTCATTTTTATCTTTGACAGTTCATATACGGGTTCAGATCGTGTAAAACAAACTTTACTCTTTCAAAGTATGTTCCTGTACGCACCAAACACAACAACCAAGTCATTATTTTATATGTTTTGAATCTAAATTTTTCTCGCAATTTTTCAATTTTTATCACCGTTTAAACCTTCCCTGTACTTCCACGAATGTGACATGAACATTATCCTGGACCTGTGTGCGTGACTCGCCCACTCTTTCCGCCCACTATCGAGCAGATACTTCGACTATCTGAAGATTCCTTTATAAAGCTACTGGGTCAAATATACATATGATTTAAATTAATTGGGTTTGTATTAGCAACAGTAGTTTCACACCTTATGTATTGAGACTTAAAACTGAATGGGAGGGTTGTATATGTTACGTACTGAGACACAAAAATGGAACATTATGGTGAAAGGGACACAACAATAAACAATGTACGTTACAGTGAGATGCTTACTGACTGGCTAAGGCCTGCAATTCGAAGCAAACGCCGAGGATTGCTGTCAGAAGGTGTTGTGTTGTTGCACGACAATGCCCGTCCGCATACTGCTGTCCACACTGCTGAAACGCTCCAGAAACTCAAATTCAAAGTACTGGATCATCCTCCATATAGTCCCGATCTTCCCCCTTCTAGAGTCCTTGTACACCATTGAACAACGTGGGCAGTCAGTGGCATTCCTTTGGACTCCGGGACACGTCGGGATAGACGGCAATGAGCTGGCTGACAGGCTGGCCAAAGAGGCCACCCACAAGCCTGTCCTCAATATAGGCATTCCATCTGCTGATCTCCGTTGTACACTACGCCGTAAAGTGCTCGGTTTGTGGTGTAGTGAATGGCGCACCCTACAGGTGCCCAACAAACTGAGGCGTATAAAGGAGACTACAAACGTGTAGAGGACCTCTCTGCGGTCCCCTCGCAGAGACTCTGTTCTTCTCTGCCGGCTGCCTGTCGACCATACTTGGCTTTCGCACGGCCACCTTCTCCGTCGGGAGGATCCTCCCGAGTGTCGATGTGATGCGCGTCTGACAGTCGCCCACATCGTCTTGGAATGCCCGGACTTAGCAGCACAGAGAAGGAATTTTAATCTCCCTGACGATTTGAAACTTGTTTTAGCTGACAATGCCTCTATGGCCGACGCAGTTTTAAATTTTATTCGTGTGAGTGGGTTGTACCGATCTATTTTATTTTTAGCACTGTGTTCATTATGTGTTTGTTCTTCGCTCGCCTACCGTTTTAGGCAGGTGGTTTTAATGTGCAAAAGCGGCCAGATGCCTTACTACCTTGTCTGTGGTCACCTGGCCAGGACACTCTGGAATCGCCTTTCTACCCCTCTCTTCTTTTATTAGTTTTTTTCTTTGATTCTTTTATTTCTTGACGTGTTACACCCTTTGCTTGGTGAGTTTTAACAATTCGTTTTCTATTGCATTGTAGTGCTTTTTTTATTCTCCTCTCTAAAGTTGGCACAAAGGACTGATAACCGTAGTCGTTTAGTCCCTTTAAAAAAAAACACCATCCATTCATCCTTGCCCCTTCTGACTATCACTTGTTTGGTCCATTCAAACAGGCATTAAGGGGCCGTCGATTTGACTCGGACGAAGCAGTGAAGGAAGCGGTGCATTCCTTGCTCGCAGCTCAACCGAAAACATTATTTTCTGAGGGCGTAAGGAAGCTTGAAGAGCGATGGACGAAGTGCATTGAAAAGCAAGGAGACTATGTCGAAAAATGATGATAAGTTCCGTATTTTATTACAATAAAATTTTATAACTACTTTGCGGGTAATAATGGAGTTACCCTCGTAGTTTAGTCTCTTGCCTTCCCCCACAGGTTTTACCTTCTGCAGACGCCGCCAGTGCAGTAGCGGCCGTTCTCTGATGTTTGCAGGCGGCGCTGCCGCTCTTCCCCACCTTGTTGTCACTTTTTACTCTCTTGTTGCCTTGAGAGCGTCTCGAGTGCGTCCCTTATCGGCCCAGGCACTCACCCGTAACCGGCCCGCTATCGTGGCACTCGTCGCTGGCTGGCAATGCTCTACTCAGCGTGACACCGCACGTCTGTATCAGCTGACGCGCCGACGGCTTTTGTATTTTGCGTTGTTCCCACATTTTAGTGAAAGGTCAGGTATCAGTTCTCTAGTCAGCATGAAACCAGACATCTTGGTGAACGTAGGTTTCCTCTGCGTCCTTCAGTGATCATCTCGCTGCATCAGCGTGACATCGCGTATCCCTGCTGTCAGCTGTCCTGCTCACAGGTTCTCTATTTCTACATCTACATACATACTCCGCAATTCACCGAAAGGTGCGTGGCGGAGGGTACACTGTACCTCTACTAGGCATTTCCTTTCCTATTCCACTCCCAAATGGAAGGAGGAAAAAAAGAATGCCTCTATTCCTCAATACGAGCCCTAATTTCTCTCATCTTGTCTTTGTGATCTTTACGCGAAATGTAAGTAGGCGGCAGCAAGATCGTACTACACTCAGCTTCAAATTCCGGCCCTCTAAATTTCCTCAACAGGAATTCACGAAAAGAACGTTGTCTTTCTTCCCGCGATCCCCAATTGAGTTGCGGGAGCATTTCCGTGACACTCGCGCATTGGTCGAATCTACCGGTAACAAATCTAGCTGCTCGCCTCTGAACCGCCTCTATGACTTCCTTTAAACTGATTTGCTGTGGGTCCCAAGCACTTGAGCAATACTCAAGACGTGGTCGTACAAGCGCTTTATACGCGGTCTCCTTTACAGGTGAAGTACATCTTCCCAAAATTCTCCCAATAAACCGAAGTCGGCTGTCCGCCTTAATCACAACTGTCCTTACATGCTCGTCCCATTTCATATCACTCTGCAATGTTACGCCTAGATATTTGAACAACGCGAAAGCATCAAGAAACTCACTACTAATGCTGTATTCGAACATTATAGGATTGTTTTTTCTACTCATGCTCATCACCTTACATTTTTCTACATGAAGGACTAGCCGCCATTCTTCGCACCAACTAGAAATTTTGTCTAAGTCATCCTGTATGCTATTACAGTCAGTTACAGACGACACCCTCCCGTACACCACACCATCATCAGCAAACAGCCGCTAATTACAACTTACTCTGTCCATCAGATCATTTATATAGATAGAAAATAATAGCGGTCCTATCACACTCCCCTGGGGCACGCCTGACGATACACTCGTCTCTGATGAACACTCGCCGTCGAGAACAACGTACTGTGTTCTACTACTTAGGAAGTCTTCCAGCCAGTCACAAATCTGTGAAACTATTCCATAAGCTCGTATCTTCGTTAGCAATCTGCAGTGTGGCACCGCGTCGAACGCCTTTTTGAAGTCGAGAAAAACACAATCCGCCTGTTGCCCTTCATCCATGGCTCGCAAGATGTTATGTTAGAAAAGAGCAAGCTGAGTTTCACATGAACGATGTTTCCTAAACCCGTGCTGATTCATGGAAAGAAGCTTTTCAGTTTCAAGGAAATTTACTATATTCGAACTGAGAATATGCTCTAAAACTGATGTCAACGATATTGGCCTGTAATTGTGTGGGTCAGTTCTCTTTCCTTTCTTATAAATGGGAGTCACCTGCACTTTTTTCCAATCACTAGGAACTTTGCGCTGAATTAAAGATTCGCGATAAATGCAAGCTAAGTAGGGGGCCAATGCCGCAGAATAGTCTTTGTAAAACCAAACTGGTATTCCATTCGGACCAGCAGACTTTTTCGTATTTAGCTCTCTCAGCTGCTTCTCTACACCGGAAATACCTATTGCTATGTCCCCCATTTCGGAAGTACGTTGATCAAATGACAGTACATTTGTGCGGTCCTCCTGCGTGAAAGATTTGCATTTGCATGTTTTTGCATGTATTCCCAGACATACTACGTACTAGCTTATATAACTGTGCTTCGCAATAATTTTTTAAGAAGGACCTATTCGTATCATTGCTTTGTAGGGTTCCGGACCTCAGTTAGTAAAAATAGAATTCGTTTTGGATCGCTCTCTCAATAATCTTAGTTGTCCTAGCCAACATGTAAAATGTGAGTAAAAGTCATTGTCCGAAACAATGGAGCTTCATAAAGTTTTTGATACAAAAAGTGAAAATCAAATGTTCGAATAGCTTAAACTTACAAATCTCTTATGAACTACCCCCCCCCCAAAGGGGGATTCGAACCTTCGACGGCGGAGGGCCGCGCGCACCGCAACACGGAGCTCCAGCACGCGCGGCTAATCCGCCGCGGCAAGAAGTGAAATTAATTTTGTCCGAACACTATACACTACATGATCCTCAACGGATTTCTGGAACTGCGCAATCCTGAGCTTTGTAGACGCTCGTATGAGTTTCGAAAGACTCGAACGTTTTCTTGGCATTTCTACTCACTCATAAAGTCACAGAAATCACGACGCAAACTATTAATAGTCGACCACCGTACATAACAAGAGCTTCGCTTTCTCACCAAAATTAGTAAATAAGGTCCGTGTGAACTACTGGTTATTCCCTGCTACAAAGCCTTTTTCCCTGGCCCAAACTGAGAACACACTCGTTTCAAATTACTTTAACAATAGGAAGTTAACGTTACAGTGGTCAATATACATAGCAGCTCACACGTTATTACACACAGACGTTAATATGCAAGACACCACAATTAAAGTTATCTTAGAAAGGTGAATCTAAGTTAAACGTGTTAGTCAATGAAACGCTACCATCTCCAGAAACAAGAGCAGAACTAGCCTTACCTCACCAGACAACCAGCCGAGAATGCCCAGACGGCCGCGGTGGCCAAGGAGACTAAGGCGCTCCAGTTACGATCTGCACGGCCACTACGGTCGGGGGTTCGAATCCCCCCTCGGGCATGGACATTTGTGCTATCCTAGTTCGTAAGTAGTTCATACGTAGTTTGTAAGTTTAGGGATTGATGACCCCGTAGTTAAGTCCCATAGACTATACAAACATTTGAACATTTGAGAATGCCCAGCCGCGCGGCCACCGGGACGCGGGAAGCCACCGGAAGCTGGAAAATCCACGAAAACAGCGGTAGTGGGGGACCGAGAGACTCGCCAACCAGCTCGAACCAAAGGGTGTGGAAACCTCTTTGGTAGTATCAGCAGCTATCGATACTGAGCCAGAGAGAACGATGCAAAGCGAGCTGTCACCCCCACATTCAAACAGCCATAGATTCACGCACATCCACTTAAAAGTAAAACAACTGCACAGTCTCACAGTGATAGTGGCGTAGCGGAGAAGCCGTACTTATACCACATTAATTAATATAATAATAAATTATTACCATAACAAAATAAGAAAAACCTCTTAATATTAACTAATATATCTAACACATGGAATAAAAATGTTATTCCTTGCCGGCCGCGGTGGCGCTTCAGTCACGGTCTGCACGGCCACTACGGTCGGGGGTTCGAATCCCCCCTCGGGCATGGATATTTGTGCCGTCCTAGTTCGTAAGTAGTTCATAAGTAGTTTGTAAGTTTAGGGACTGATGACCCCGTAGTTAAGTCCCATAAACTTTCCAAACATTTGAACATTTTTTGTTATTCCTCAAGCCTTGAAAAGAGTGGGGTTCAAGTTTTAACAAAATGATAATCTAGCGTCATTAAATAAATTATAACTTTACAGAAACTATGCAGAAATATATGGAAGACGACAGACGATTGTCTTTCACTATTTACATTGGATTGTCCTTCCAAAGAACTCTTATGTAAACGAATACAATTGAGAGACACGAAGGAATGTACGTTGTAAACGTAAATGAAACGTGCCGAAAGAAGCAAATAAATGTCGCTGAAGTATGTAGTACACGAAGCGAAATCAGTAACCTTATGTTCAATGTTTGTTGGTATTGTTGGAGATAAGATAGCGTCGCTTAATTCTGTACAGACGTACGCCTCCTTGCTGTACTACGCCGTACTTACTACACAGCAGAGGCATCATACACTACAGCGTCTCTATCGCTTGTTTGCTGTACAACATCATCCGTACTTCAAGCATAGCCTACGTCTAAATTTTTTTTCCGTGGTCCCATTTTTATGAAACGAAGTTGCTCCATGGAAATCCGTGAAGGAGATTAGGGATTTCTAATAGATCAGCAGACAGAAAGTTACTGAAAACACTTAAGATTACGATATATTTTTTCCGTGATCTGATTGTGATGAAATCAAGCCTATATGTTGCCCGAATCTTACCTCAAGTTTCCTGTGAAAACCGCATGAACATGTGTCACATTAATTTTTTTCTTCATTTTTTTTCATACGTTTGCGAAAAGTCTTAGAAATAGGCATATCTTCATGAATACCATACATCAGGGATATTTGCCATTTTCAAAAATTATTTCGTGATAATTCGTTGACAATGTACTGACGCAGGGAAAGCTGAAATATAACAAGTAATAAGTATTACCTTAATTAGGTACAAATATCACCGAAAACTATCATTATTCTTACAGTTGGTTCTCTTTCCTCTAGAGTCGCTATTGTCGCTCCAAGCGTGAGACTTTAACTTCCACAGCAGTTGCCTGTATACGTTGGACTGTGATATCAGAATGTAAATATAGATTTATATTCATTGCGTTGAATTATATTTCTTCAAAATGTTCAAATGTTTGTTAAGCTTATGGGACTTAACTACGGGGTCATCAGTCCCTAAACTTACAAACTACTTATGAACTACTTACGAACTAGGACGGCACAAATATCCATGCCCGAGGGGGGATTCTAACCCTCGACCGTAGTGGCCGTGGTGACCGTGACTGGAGCGCCTCAGTCACCTCGGCCACCGCGGCCGTCTTATATTTCTTAGAACATAGCAACCAAGAAAACTATTTTCATACATAAGATAAATTTGAAAAGTAAAAGAGTAAATTGCATTATCAAAGAGTAATAATCCGATCTCTACCAAAATTCACACCAACACCCACAGCGCAATCTATTAGTTTTCTGGTGGATTACGAAACTTACAATGCCTCTGTTGGTTCTTTGCTGCATTACGCCGTTCTTTCAAAGCATGGATTCACACCTAAAACTTCAAATTACGATATATTTTATTTTCCTGATCCGATTCTGATGAAATGTATCCTATATGTCGCCCCAGGTTATTCTCAATTTATCTCTGATACCCCATGAATGTTCGTGTATAGTGTGCACATAAAACATCAAAGTACTGTATATTTTTTCCCATGATTAGATTTCGATGAAAGGAAGCCTATTTTATGCCCCAAGATATTCTAAAACTACATGTGAAACCCCACGAATGTTTAAATTATGATATCCTTAGTTTCTCTAGTCCGATTTTGTGAAATGAAGCCTTTATGTAACCCCACGATACCCTCACGTTACCTGTGAAAACCCCCTAAAAATCGTCATTAGTTTTGTAGATTAACGTGATGAAAGAAAAAGACAGACATGACGGTTGTATATAAAAAAAATTAATATTCTTTTTTCCGTGATCCGATTTTTATGAAACAGAGTCTATATGTTGCCAAAGGTACGCTGAAGTACCTGCGAAAACCCCATGCGAATTCGTGAAGTAGTTTTGTAGAGAAGTCCTTTCTGACAGATGAACAGACAGACACGGCGGTCACTGAAAATTACATCTCTTTTTTTCGTAATTCTATTTCGATGAAATCATGCCTAGATCCTGAACCAATCTTCGCTCAAGTTTCCTCTGAAAACCGTATGAAAATTCGTCCGGTAATTTTGAAGATTGAAGCGAACAGCGACAGGCCTACGTTTACAGATTTATTATTAGTATAGATAGATAGAAGATGGATTGTTAACTCCATTAATGGATATTTCGGCAGGTGAATCGTACAGGTATGTGTTTTCTCATCTGCATGACATTGAACAACTTCACGTGCAAGGTTTATCTGCGAGGCTTTTGGCTATATTTTGACGTTTCACTACCCGTCACTTTCACGTGGTGTCAGAAATCTCTAAGAACATAGCTGAAATTGTAACCAGTGTACGTAGCCGGCAACTACAAAAAGTGCTTCAATACTATATTTGTTTACAACTTCTCACGTGGAGGAAATTTAGCAATTGTGAAATTATATTGCCGCGAGAGACCACGAACACCAGCTGCCAGTCCTGACATTTGCTTACAATACCGAGAAGACAAGACACCACAGGTTTCACTCGGTTTTTCCTGCTCCATGACCGTGAAGCTGAGACGACAATGGATACACTGTTCCCGTTCCAACCAGACGACACTCAGGATGACTATGTTAAACAGCTCATCACCAGGGTCGAAGAAGCAAGACAGCTGGCTTGCATACGGACACTGGACGCCCAGGAGAAGGACCGTCAGCGGTATAACGACAAGCACCGACCTGTTGTGTACAGCCCAGGAGATCTGGTATGGATTTTTACCCCTGTACGGAAGGTTGGACTGTCAGAAAAGTTATTGAAGCGATACTTTGGTCCGTATCGTGTCATACGCCGCCTGTCAGACGTCACATACGAAGTTGAGGATATGAGCCGTCGTCGAAACGTCAAAAACGAAGAGACATTGTTCACGTCCTGCGCATGAAGCCTTACTACGATCCTGAAGAGCGGGTAGACGACAATGGCTTCTTGTTCAAGGACTTTAAGGAAGGTAATGTTCCTGATGAAGCCACGACAGGAACGTCTGTCGTCGATAATCGCGAAGAAGGGAAGGATTCTCTTGAACTGTCATACAGAGGACCCATGACACGGTCAAGATCCAGGACATTGCAGCTGGCTCCACAGGGATCATAACAGCGGGTCCCTGTTTCTCCAGGAGAGGGAGCAATGCCGCGAGAGACCACGAACACCAACTGCCGGGGTGGCGCAGGGGATAGCGTCACGGACTGCGGAGCAGAAGGCGCCGGTTCAATCCCGCCCACCGGCAAAAATTTATTTCTTTGTCATTTACTATTCCAGAAGGTTCTACTTGTTTCTTATGTTAACTGTTCTTCTAATTTTTGGTAAATTCTCTCTGTGTGTATAAATAGCAGAGCACTCTGCCTGAGAGGCAGTCAGTGCTGCGTGTATGTCGAGTTCGTAATAAACGTGCTTTCGGTATAAGTGCTGTGTTTAGTTGCCTTCGAAGTCAAGCCTACTTCCATTGCAACGTGACAATATATACGCGAAGAATGGTTGGTATAAAGAGATGTCTTAAATGTCTTTCTTAATCATTGGTAAGGTGCTTATTCTCTGGTGTTTCTGAAAATATTTTCATTGTATTAATTGTTGTTGTAATTTTAGATGAAGATAATGTGCTTCTTGTTCCGATCACTAAAGAAGAATGCCTTGCTTCTCCGACGTAGCGCCGCAGTCTCAAAAGCATCTTTCTTTTTTATCTCGTGAGGCTAATTATTGTTCTTCGTCGTCACGTCAAACACGCGATGAACTTCCGTTCTGTACGCTTGCGAAAGTGTAAGTAAATGTAGCGTTCGTAGTAGTGTTAGCACTCGTTTACTCTGAAATGAATATCCATCTACCTTGGGCAGACGGCGAATTCCAAGGTTCCAGGCAGAGACATACATTATTAGATTGGCAATGCCGTATACAGTATCATTGGTGTCAGTGAAATCTCGCCGCCATATTTCTATACTATAACGAATGAACTGACGTAATTATGCTGTCCTTAGAGTTTTGACATGTAGGAAATTCGTATTTTGTATATGGCTGTTATTATTAATCTGATACCAATTTCATTCAACATAGGATTTTCTTTCAGTAGTATGGTTATTATAAACGTGTACCCTTACTCTTTTGAGAGTTGTTACGAAATCTATAGTCTGCTTTGACGCACACAGTAATGAGTCGCGTTTCCTGTTTTTATTAATCTGTTTCCAGTTTCCACCAACTTCGGTTGTTCTTTTCATAGTATGACCGTTATAAATGTGTTATTTGTCTTGGATAACACATAGCTTTATTCTTCTCAGTGTCTTTCAGTTAACTACTTTTGTTTTAACTGTACGTAACGGTAAAATTTTACCTATCATCCCGCCGATCTCTCATGATTATGTTTACAACAAAATGGTAGAAAGTCTTTGCCTAGATGGTAATGTGTAACTGTACATAACATGTTGTCCTCATAACATGAGCCGGCCGCGGTGGTCGAGGGGACTGAGGCGCTTCAGTCACGGTCTGCACGACCACAACGGTCGGGGGTTCGAATCCCCCCTCGGGCATGGATATTTGTGCCGTCCTAGTTCGTAAGTAGTTCATAAGTAGTTTGTATGTTTAGGGACTGATGACCCCGTAGTTAAGTCCCATAGACTATACAAACATTTGAACATTTTCATAACACGATTCGAAAATGCGGAAGTGTTAGCTCAAACGCAAATCATGTTCAAATCAAATAGTAAAGCGTAAAACGACATATCGTGTCAGAAGATCATAGTAGTGCCGTACGGAAATTTTGACGTTAGGTGAGGCAAGATGGCGGCATCAAACTTCAGTCACAGAGACTAGTTTGCCAGTCTAGTAATGTATGTCTGTGGTTCCAGGTGATAAATGCACATAAAAACAATGGTAACTTTAAGTAAAATCTGAGCGATGATTTTTATGAATAATGTACAAAATATCATTACAAATCAATAATAAATATTGCTAAACAATTTCCGTGGTCAGTAATTACAGCCAGAAGCTCTTTTGAGTTCGCGAAAACGTGACGTACGTTTACTCATTTTCTGAGTCGTGGTTTTTTGTAGGATACTTAGAGAACTATTTCAATACGATTTGTAAGAGTTACACAGATCGCATAGGCCAAATATGCAGCCACACATTTAAAGTGTCGCCGTAAGAAGAAACGCACCCACGGTAATCAGATGGCTTTATAATACAGCTGCATTTTATTTACGTTTTTTCTGACCTTTTGAAATTTTTCAATAACAATGAAGCTATATTTTAACGCTCACACGAAGTACTCTGTTCTTACCACATTCATAAACATGCACAAATTCAAACCAAAACTTTACAAACTTGCGTCTAATTTGTCACGGAGGAACAATTGCACATCATGATGTTTAAGCGAAGAGAAACGTAATTTAATGATCTCCGCTGCCCCCCTCCTGTATAACCATACCTACTATGAATTGCGTGGCAGAGATCGGCAATCTACCTCGTAATTTAAACAACCCCAAAAAATCATATTATAATAAAGGAACTCATACGACAGTTTTTTCAATTTACTTTTGGCAGAATACAAGTACCACTGTCGCTACCTCTTCAGCGTACGTTAGAAGCAAACCACGTAACGGAAATAGCGGGAAGCACGTGGCTCCGCGATCTGCACATAGAAAATTGTCCCCAAAAACGCAAATTATGATACAATATTTACTTAACAATCACAAGAAACACTTTGTACAGTTTTATATTACACAAGGACCGCAACGTAGTAAAAGTCAGCAAGTGACATCATAACAATAATTAACCAATTGTCTGCTATGTAATATTTCTTTTAACACGACGTTTCGGCTTAAACTACAATTTTCAAATGTTCTCATTAAAGAAAGTTATAGCTTTATTAATGTATTTAGTTTGATAGATATTAACTATATTGTTACTTTTGTCAGATTTTAAAGCCAGGGCTTGGATTGTGAACAGTTTGTGGTTTATAATTTTTAGAGTTCTATTTTCTGAAAGTGCGTGATTTTTTAGTTTTTGCTGTGCAGTTATTTTTCAGTTATGTTTGCCGCATTAATTGTAAGTTCGTTTTCTGTCCTGAAAGTGAGGTCAGATATGTCCAGCGCGACTATTGTAATAGATGTTGTTTGATAGTTTGATCCTGTAATTTTGGCATTATGTTGTATTTAAGACCTTTGTTCAGCAAAGCATTCTCGTAACCTGAAAATTCAATACTTGTGAGGTTTTATTGTTCTAGGATAAAAGGTAAATTAATTAATTTTATTGTGAGTACATGAAATTTCATTTACACAGTCCTTGTCCTCCGAGTCGGCAGCATCACTGTGACGATCTTCAAAACGCAGATACACATTAAGGTCTCTACTAAACTCCGTCCGAGATTGTTTTCCCTTTGAAATCTCATCCAAAAAGTAAAATTAAAGAAAATATTATGTAAACAATAGATGAAAAGAGATGAACTGCGATCAGCTTCAGCATGTCTAAAATTACGCACATGAAGTGTGGATTGATCGACAAAAGCAATGAAGATTCTAACTCCAAAAGCAATGAAGATTCTAACTCCACTTGAGATTGTAGCAGTGGTCGCGTGTATGACTGGTGTCCTCCAGGCTGTAATAATGGGTATTAAACACTGTAACTTGCGTAACTGAAAGTCAGCGATGCCTGAGGCTAGCAGACGAAGAAGTAATGGAAAGGCACAGAAAATAGCGTGATCTCATTGCAGTCCAGTCAGACAAAATGGAGTGGAAACTTCACGTAGATGACGAGTGTCATCCGTGCGGGCAACGGAGGTTTCAGAAGCGATGCTTGCCCTCGTTGCGAAGCAATTGATCGACCAAGTAAAGCTCTGGGGCCGCGTCGCAGTGGCCGAGCGTATTGAGGCGCTGTGCTACGATGCGCGAGACCGTTCCCTGTCGGGGGTTCGAAACTCCCCCCTCGGGCCTAGATGTTTCTGTCGTCTTTAGTATCAGGTAGTTCATAGGTATTTTGTAAGTTTAGGGACTGATGACCCCGTAGTTATGTCCCTTAAGCTAAACAAACATTTGAACATTTTAAAGCTTTGGGTCCTGGTGGAAAAATGTGAATAAGCCTGGTTTTCATTGCTAAACATGGGCCAAGGCCCGAGATTGTGCCGTTCGAATGGCTTCTGCAGCTGCTGTGCAACAATTAAGATGATAGTGGAACTGTCATCGGGACACAAGGTGGAAGAAACTGACGACTCCACTTCTGCAGCAAGACGGTTAATCGCGACCAAAAAAGAGTTGGATACTCTGTAGGCTGTGAGCATGATGGAGGTACCAATCCCGACCCGAAATGAGGGAAGCGCAAGGACGAAAAATGTTTGTATAGTCTATGGGACTTAACTACGGGGTCATCAGTTCCTAAACTTACAAACTACTTATGAACTACTTACGAACTAGGACGGCACAAATATCCATGTCCGAGGGGGGATTCGAACCCCCGACCGTAGTGGCCGTGCAGACCGTGACTGGAGCGCCTCAGTCTCCTTTTTTTTTCGGGTCTCCTTCCTCCCCTTCAACCCGTCCTTCCGCTCGCCAATTGGTGCCTTCTCGGCCCGGCTTCTATGCCTTTAAACAAAATATTTCTTTGAAGATAAAACGAGGTTGTCTTTACTGCGTAGCAATACACTACTGTTAATGTCCATTTCTGCATTATTGTCGTTTCTTCGACCGCCAAAGAAAAGTCAGTTCGAATTGAACGAATAAGTGAGAAATAAGTGTAACTTCGTGTTTTTTTTCACTTGATAGAGATAAAAAAAATCGTAATAAAATAAAAATTTCCAGGCACAGAAATTAGCTCTAATTAACTGAATATGCGTTCTTAGCTTGTGACGCAAAACAGAGATCTTCCGACACGTATACAATCCAGACCATTCTGGGACATATTAGCTACATAAAAAAAATTAAAATCAAAATAAAAACATAAATGCCTTCTTCGGCGATCAAATAATTCCGGTAAAATTTCCTCTGCAATGGCAAAAGGCATAATGATAATAACTGAAATGCTTCTGTGTAAATTAATGTTGATTAAATTTCTCTTTGTTAAAGTTCTGTTTGTAATTACATTATCGTTTTAATCAAGAAATTAGCGTAACGTTCCTTGTAGTTTTTCTTTCTTTGGATCATGTCATGTTGCATTGTCAGGTAATGTATGAAATCTTCCTTTCTCTTCGATTCTGTACTGAAGATAAAGTACACTGTATGTCCCATTACCCAGTTGACCGCGTTCCTCTTTGTCCTTGGGAATGGGATGCTATCGGGATGGAGGGCATCCGCTGGCGATATTGTGTGTGGCGAGGTTCTCGTGATGAGTGCCAGTTTTTGCCTCGCATACTCCCATATTCCTGCATTTATACTGCAGACGAATCTGTGTTCATCACTGTCGACTAATTGACATGTCGGGCACAAGGGAGAGTCTCGTAGGTGTATCTTATGGAGGCGGGACATCGTCGGGGTTTTTCTGTTGACCGTCATATACCACGCGGCCCGCACTTGGGAAGGTAAGTCAGGGCTGTGGAGGTTTTCCCACGTTGTTTTCCAGTCATGGTTCGGGAGTTTCCTTTCTATCACATTTCGTAGTTTATTTTTCATCAACGCCTGGTATTCTTCCTTCACTTTTGTCATTTTCCGTTCTGGGACTTTTGTTCGTAGGTAACTGTATTCGAGTAGGAAATACTGTAAGTGCTGCAAAGCGTGCGACAGATGACTTACATCGATGGGCGGTCGTAGGTCTGCTGGCACTGTTTCTTCCAAGAGGTGCGAAGTCAGACCGTTGGTGGACAGTGTCCATTGCGTGTATGTTTGGCATACATATAGTGCTTGCGCCTTCTTGTACACATCGACGAGATTCAGGCCACCGAGTAGCGTCGGAAGAGTCAAGGTGCCGATTTTAATTTTGAAAATATGTGCGCAACATACAAAGTGGCCAAGCGCTGCCAACATTCTGTGTGCTATGTTGCGTGGTATTGGCAGCACTTGAGCCACGTAGTTGACCTTGGCAGTGATATACGTATTCGCCAGTGCAACTTTTTGCAACTCATCCAACTTCCGGACACTGTGCTGTTGTACACTGGTTTGATAAGGACCGGTGACTTTATTCATTACGTTCTTCATCCTTTTTGCAAGAATACGTGCAAAAAGTTTGTAATCACTATTTAAAAGAGTAATCGGTCTCAGATTGGTGATAGTTTTACTATTTGCACGTTCTGGAACTAATACCACCAGGCCCTCACTGAACTCTTGCGGGATATTAAGATCATTTGTCATCAATTCATTGCATATATCTGTCAGTTTCGTCTTCATGTGTGTCCAAAAGGTTTGATAAAACTCTACAGGGAGTCCGTCACATCCGGACGATTTGTTCTTCGGACTGTGAAAGAGCGCATCTTCCAGCTCGTCTTCAGTCACTTGTGTTATTAGTTCGTCTGATTCCTGAGGGGTAAGTCTGTTAGTTAAATTATTTGCTAATTCTTGAAATGCGTTGTCATCGATCATTTTCTCAGACAGCAAATCCGTGTAAGCAGTTTGAATCGCATTTCGAATGTCATTTTGGTGAGTTAAATGCGTGCCGTCTCTAGTTTGCAATTCCGTCAGTATCTTAGTTATACTTCGTTTACTCTCACGTGTCAGGTGATAGATTGACGTCGCTTCAAGTCGTAGTGAGTCCTGGATTCGGGATCTGACTTTTAATCCTTCCAACTGTTTCTTCTTAAGGAGTAGTAGTTTGGCTTTCACTTTTTTAATTTGGGCGTAGTTTTCAATGACTGTCTCGTCCAGTTTGTAAAGTTATCGTAAACTTGAATAATGGAATTCAATGGTTCGTTTAAGCCACCAGTTCTTGTCTCGTGAGTACTGTAACATGGCTTTCCGTAATTTGGGTTTGGCACATTGTAGCCACCATTTTATAACCGAATCATATGACCGAAACTTGGTGAGACTTTCATTCCACGCATGTGTGAAGGCTTCATGTCAACCTTGATCGTCTAAGTGTGACACATTTAGTTTCGAGGGTCCCTTACTGCGGTACGTACCCTGTTTCTGCAAGTTTACGGTACAGATATAAGCCGCATGGTCTGTGAAGATAGTTGGCCAGACCTCACATTGCAGAATTCGTTGTTTTAGATTATCTGATACATATATTCTATCTAGCCTACTTGCAGAATGATTTGTTACGTACGTGAATCCAGGCGTTGCTCCATACTTGTGCTCCCAAGTGTCGATTAAAAATAAGTCCTTGACTATCCGTTCTAATTCCACAGATTTGCTAAAATTTGGTGTCTGATCTTTGGGGTGCAAAACGCAGTTAAAATCTCCCGCCAAGATAAGCTGGTCATACGCTGTTGTAAATAAAGGAAGAATCTCTTCCGTATAAAATTCCGTCCTGCGACGCCTGTTACTGGATCCGGAGGGAGCATATACATTAATTATTCTAACATTGTTAACTGTTGCTGCAATCCCTCTGTGATTGACTAGCATTTCGATGTTATATGCCACAATTCCTTCTCTTAATAGGATGGCGGTACCCAAATCCGCACCAGTGCCCGGGTTGGCGAAGACATTGTATCCAAATATTTGTTCTAAATTAATGTCTGCAACCTCCTAAAGTAATAGAATATCTATATCTGCGGAATACAAAAAAATCTTTAATGTGTTGTAACCGGATGGAGCTACGACACTTATTAATATTTAATGTGGCAATTTTGTAGGCCTGGCGATCACACATGTATGGATGCGAGATATGAAAAATCTACAGATTAATAGAAATCAGAGTCAGCGTCTTTCTCCGCGTCCGTGGTTTCCATGGCCGAGGTATCTGTAACAGCAGGATCCGTGGTCACTGCGTGTCCTACGTTACCAGCATCCCCGGAAGCATCTTCCAGAACGGTATCCTTGTCTACATGATCTACCACGTCTGAACAGTCCACACCGGTGGCAAACTGAGCCGACAATGTCTTGCGTGGGTCCTGCTCACGTGACTTCTGCGCCGGTTCATCATTGTGTTTGGGAGACGCCTTGTTAACTATTACCTTGTCAGTGTCTGCTTTTAACGGCACGGCAAGTTCTAACTGTTTATGTGACGGACGCTGATTCTGTGTAACTGCAACAGTGGGTTGCTTTTCGGTAATTTTATCCTTAACTTGTTTCGCTTTTTCACGCAGTGTAGCTGACTTCTCCGCAGCTCCTTCTTGCGCCAATCTGCGTTTCTTACGTCTGCGAGGTGACTTAGCAGATTCATTGTCCCGCCTAGTCTCCGAAATCGCGGGCTGACTTTCTGGTGTTTGTCTGTCAGCTGTTTCCTCCGCCTCCATATTCTCTGTACGTATTGCGGTGTCTTCCGTTGTCTGTGTGGGCGACTGCTGCACTACTTCAGATTCTGGTGCCTTTTCTGTCGTACTTACCGAAATTTCCATTGGTGTTCCTAAGTCGTTCGCGACGACATCGCCGGGCAAGTCATCTAAACAAATCTCATTAACCGGTGGCGCAGTCAGTTGACCACGCGCCACTGCTACATACGTTTTTGGCAAAATCGTCATTTCTGAAGTCTTAACAGTGTCACCGGTTGGTAGCTGTGCAATGCGTCGTTGAATACACTCAGCACGCACGTGACCTGGCTTATTACAAAGTGCACAGGTCTTTGGTTGACCGTCATACATAACGATGCCTCGAAACCCGCAGACGTTTATATAAGACGGAATGTGGCGACATAGCTCTAATTTTAACTGCTTTACACTATTCAGCACGGGAAGTTTATGTGCGGAAGACCACCTCTCGGCAACATTACTGAGAACTCTGCCATAGGGAGCAATGACGGCGTCTATTTCACTGGCAGGTACCTCAAATGGCAACTCAAAAATTCTAATGGTTCTGACTCCAAAACCGACATGGTCGACAGTTATGTTACCTACATTACCATTTCTGTGGTTAAATTTCAAGGAGCCACCTGTGTCTAGAACGACCTTCTCGCATAGTTCGGAAGATGTCAGCTTAACGAAAATCACACTATTTACAATCGACATGTGGTATCCAATAATGTCCTCTAATCGAATCTTTGCAACAGCAATCAACCAATCTTCAAATTCAAAAGAAGTTATTCGGGAAAATTTTCGTTCGAAAGTGAACTTCAGAGTGTCTCTTCTACTAATTTGATCCATTATAACCTTTCCATGTCACCGCAACTTCACAAGAAAGCAAGCACGGGCGTAAGCGAGCAGACTTACCCCTGCAGGAAGTAAACAAACCGCTGCCGCAGCGAAGCACCGCACGAGCTGCGTACACCGCCGCTGCCGCAAGCAGACTGTCGCCAGTCTCCTCGGCCACCGCGGCCGGCGCGCAAGGACGTTCTGAAGAGATCGGTAGTACACCACGTAATCCCCATTCCTACAGTGAAGCAAGAATATGATGGCGCTAGGGGGTATCATTCACCTTATGGAGATTAAAGAATACCGCAATGAGACAATGACGACGATAGGAAGCTGTACAGATAGCTGACACTTGTGAAACAAGACTGTCAGTGCAGTCTCCTTGCTGTGGGGCAAGGAGACCCTGATGTTACGAGGACCCACCATACATTTGACGAGCTTACATAGAACTTTGATATGACTTACATGGCGGTAACTATCAACCGGCAGCGGAACTTCGTCAGGATTTATCACTGGTATGATAATGCTATCCTGCACAGAGATGACTGAACAGGAAAAGCAGTTGACATTGTATATCCTTGGAGAGGTGGCGAAGAAATTGGCTGTAAACGTTATCTGGTGCTGGAGAGGTGTTAGGGCATGCAGCAAGGGAACTTTGGAAGTACCACTTATTAAATAGAGCATAGAACGTTTCACAGCGCCATGTGCGAAACGACAACTGCTTCACTCGATACGCTCTTAAAAGCCGTCCTCACATAGGTCGTGTTGTCCCAACGGGGCGTAGGTCAGACGTGCTGTCTACCTAGTCTAGCTACAGCACGCTCTGAAACGACCTGCTACATCCCACGGAACGTGCTGCTTATCGTGATTTGCTTTGCGACCGCAGCGCTCTTCAGTGCCCATTGCGGGCTGGCGCATAGATCATTGTGTTTACAAAGATGAACGTGCGTCAAATTACACGGTATCTCCGTTATCACGTGGCATGCCAATACTCTTACAGAAATTGTTTTTTTTTCTTCAAGAAGTACAAAGACGGTACATTTATCTGAAAGCGGTTGAGAATAATAAAGAAATTTAAGATAAAATTACTTTTGGCAAAAATTCTTAAAAAAAAATTGTCGACAGTAAAATAAATCATTTGCAGCAGCTCCAATTGTCTTGCTCTTACATTCTCATTTTCCACGTTGTAGATATTCTGCATATACTGGGATAATAGATTCTGACCAATACATTTTACTTGTTATACACGCGGGACAACTCGACAAAGTTCGTTGTGATAATGTTTGATTTTAGTATTGTATGTAAACACTGTTCCTCATACACTGCATAGGGACTGATGACCCCGTAGTTAAGTCCCATAAGCTCTACAAACATTTGAACATACACTGCATCTGCTTCCGTAAACACGCGCTAGCCATGTTCACTTTGCACTGTGGGACTGAATTATTCCAACACTGTACTGAACTGCAACTTAATTCAAACACCGTGGGGAAAACCGAGTGGTCTAGAACGAAAAACTCAACAAATTTTCTCGTGGACAAAGTTCATTCTTGTTTCTAATAAATAACGTCGATTAAAGAATATTATACTTGCATTAAATAAACAAATAAGTTACATAAACCGTAATTAAACCAAATCGTTAAAAATATCTGGGAGAGTGAAGATGCAAACCTGTTATTTACATCTCTTTCCCTCCACAGCTCTCGAAGGAAACAAAAAAGGAATATTTCAGAAGTGCATAGAATCGCAACTGTTTCACCCTGTCATCTTCGCGCCACAGTCCACGACGCTATCAACTACGCTATTTCTACTCTCGAGGAGGTGGTCTTGAAGTCAGATATATTACACTTCTAAAACATTTTGTAATATGTTATTTATGTATGACATAGTATCACAAAGACGCTTCTTTGATAGAATGCGTTATACCGTAGCCAAGGAACGATATTCTTTCACACTGTACAAATTATAACACTGACAACTCGTTAAATACGAGAACCTTTAAAGCTATGAAAATGCTGTTTCCGGTAATTTATTGTAACAAATAATATCTAAAATGACGCCTTTTCAAACTTTCTTCAATATTCTGACGCTTTTAAAAAGATTATACTCATATATCGTACGTTACAACAAAAGAAGGCACGCAATACGGAGTTCCGTTTGCAATATGGCGGCTCAAAATTTCTGCTTGTCACGTGAAAACTAGGCCGCTTCTCATTGGCCACGTTCCATTTCACGAAGGAAAAATCTGACTTGCTGGATCCTTCATTCCCAAGCCCCCACAATCCCGTAAACGACCGACTGCGAACAGCAGACAAATTGAAGAGCGCCTCGGCGGCCATTGTGGTGGCAAACTTCCGCGCGAACTTCAAATGTGCGGAAGATTCTTTTGATTAGATAGAGTATTCATTTCAGTTAAATCGCGAAAACTATGTCTAATTGAAATATATAACTACAAAACAAATTCAGACTTCTTTAATATACAGCAACTAGCGGTTATGTGTAAATTTATTACACATACGGTGTAGAAATTGGCCAACATCGTTTCCTCTTATTACCGAAGCCGAACTATAACATTAAGTTTTTTTAGCGTTCTAAGTGCAGCGTATGAACGAAATTTATCGTCAGACACGATTTTTTGGCAATTCTACGATTGTGAAACTTTTTTACAAACATTAATTTCGGAAGAGTTTCACACTTTACGTCTTTGATTTAGTACTGTATTCTCCAATATTTAGATATTTCATAGCATCAAAAAAAAAAAAAAAAAAAAATGAAACAGCGCTGCCTGAAACAGATAATGTTTAAAATCGATTGAGAAAGTGAAACTGTAAAATAGCTTCTCACCTTGTTAATACAGCAACCAGCCTCTATCAAAATCCTTTAATAACATGAAGTATGCCATAACATTTTCTAACTAAGTGCAACTAACATTAGCATTAGGGTATCTAGCACATACATTAGCATTTTCAATGCTGTAAGCCAAATACGTAGCAGTAGCGTGAACTGCTCAAAAGTCAGCAACTGTTGTCATAGGGTTCAACTTCACAAAGCGCATGCAGTGTGGCTATGTGCCATTCATATATAGATCTATACAGAGTTCTGCAAACCACTTTCAGTTGTTATATCAATATGTAAAGCAGATTACTTTTAAATTCTGCGTTACAAGTTGCTACTATTAATTTCATAAACAAAAATTGGATCTGCAGTGAGGCAACTAATTTCGTGACTCCAATAGTTATTTTACACAATCATAAAATGAAACTAAAGTAGCTCCTTTTTAAGAGCTACCAGTATTGTAAAAGCCTGTTATTTATTTCATTCAATCCTATATTGACTTGACTAACAGCCTGTTAAGCAAGAGTAACTATCTCTGAACACAAGTAGGAGAGCTACTTGTATTCCTGAGAAATATAAATAGGAAGACAGTATTCGATCTTTTTATTCCTTTCTTAAATTGATTTGTGCATTTAAACGCTGAGCAGCTCTTCACCACCGTGCTTCATGTATACTACGATAGTCAAACAGCACAGACGTGACTATCAATTGTGTATATATACTGCAGTAGCTATATAATACACGATTTACCTGCTAACAACACTCGTATTTATGTGACACTTGCCACTACCATGGCGGCCGGCTGAAGGTTCAAATTATCCCGCGACAGCAGCGCCATTAGGGAGTTTAGTTATTTTTACAAGGTCTTTGTTCATTCCACACTTCGCAGGGTAGTGGAACGTGGTATTCCACACTGCGGCGTCACCACTTCCTCCTCCATGTGCGTTTCCACATCCCGTGAGAAGACGGCTTAAGGGTGCAGAAATGCGGACTGTAGGCTGTAGTTGTAGAGCTATGCGCGTAATGTTCTGCCACGTTATCAGCAACAGCGGTGTGGTCAGTGCAGAGGGTACCATGGATGAGGAGACGGGGAATACCCACCGGGAGGTGGAAGCCGGGGAGGCCTCTAACTTATGACCACAGCCGAGGAGGGGAGGTTGTTGTTGTTGTTGTTGTTGGTTGTTTAAGGGGGACAAAACTGCAATGGTCATCAGTCCCCCATTCCATCTCTAGGCGTCAAAAGTAAATCAAAACACGTAAAAGATAATACGCCTAGAGTTTAAAATAGCGAAGTGGGAGAGGAGTCCCACTAGTCCATAAAACATCATCAAGAATAACAAGACTAAACGAAAAGATGGTTACACAAAGACAACTTACAAAAAGAAACCGATAGCCGTGATTGACCGACCATAAGAATAAAAAAGGAAAAGTCAACCGCTCGGTTTCACAAAGAAATCTCCAGTTAGAGAGAACGATAAAATCCCCCTGCACGAATAAAACGTAAAACGGTATCTGCCATTGTGGCATCGTCACCTGAAACTTCCGATAAAACAGCAGGGAGGTTAAAATGTCTCCGCAAGGCGGCTAAAACTGTCAAATTGGAGCCACACCGACATTGGGCTGGGTCCTCACCCCGAAGGAGATGTCCATGGGTGAGCCACGTATGGCTAATGCGGAGGCGACATAAAATCACTGAGTCCCGTCGTGAACCGCGCATGGAGGAGCGCCATGCAACCGTCGTTTCCTTGACCACCCGGAGCTTGTTGGGCGTGTGCAGGCTACGCCACTCAGTATCCCAAAGCTGACGTACTCGCTGGCTCAACAATGAACGGAGATCAGAAGCCGGGAGACCGATCTCTAGACAGGACATACCTACAGCCTGCTTGGCAAGCCTGTCAACACGTTCATTGCCCGGGATACCAACATGACCCGGAGACCAGATGAACACCACCGATCGCCCGGACCGTGTAATGGCATAAAGTGTCTCCTGAATGGCCAACACCAGGGTAGACCGCGGGTAACACTGCTCCAGAGCTCGGAGGCTGCTCAGGGAGTCGCTGCAAACAACAAAAGACTCGCCTGAGCAAGACCGGATATGCATGAGAGCTCTGTGAATGGCCACCAGCTCTGCAGTGTAAACACTGCAGCCATTCGGCAGAGAGTGCTGTTCCACATGGTCACCATGAGTATATGCAAATCCCACACAGCCATCAACCATGGAACCATCTGTGTAGATCAGGTCATATCCACGGAATTCCGCTACGATTGCCGAGAACTGACGGCGGAGCACCTCCAGCGGAACTGAGTCTTTGGGCGCCTGGGCCAAGTCCAGCCGAGTAGACGGCCTTGGCAAACACCACGGAGGTGTACGGGCACGGACCCGATAGGAAGATGGAAGGGGAGAAGACTCAAGCTCCTGCAGGAGGGACTGAACCCGATAGGCAATCGTATGACCTGATCTGGGGCGTCGCTGATGGGGACGGACTACCACATCAGGAAAGAGGAGACGATGGTTCGGGTGGCCTGGGGAGCAATACACATGGGCTGCGTAAGCCGCAAGTAGGTGTTGGCGGCGGATCCCCAAGGGTGGAACCCCAGCCTCCACTAGTAAGCTGTTCACTGGGCTGGTGCGGAAGGCACCCGTCGCGATGCGAACCCCACAGTTGTGAATGGGGTCCAGGAGATGCAGTGCCGAAGGTGCCGCAGACCCATAGGCAATGCACCCAAAATCAAGACGGGACTGCACCAGCGCCGTGTAAAGCCACAACAGTGTCGAGCGATCAGCACCCCAGGTTGTATGACCCAGGTGGCGGAGAAGGTTGAGATGGCGCCAGCACTTCCGTTTCAGCTGACGAATGTGGGGGAGCCACGTCAGCCGGGCGTCAAAGACCAGTCTTAAAAAACGGTGAGTTTCCACTACCGTAAGTGGTTCGTCATTCAGATAAAGTTCAGGGTGTGGGTGGACGGTCCGACGCCGGCAGAAGTGCATCACTCTGGTCTTGGAGGCAGAAAACTGAAAGCCATGGGTAAGCGCCCAGTTCTGCGCCTTCCGAATAGCACCTTGCAACCTGCGCTCGGCAACTTGGGTGCTGCAGGAACTAAAAGAGAGACAAAAGTCGTCAGCATAAAGAGAGGGGGACACCGACGATCCAACCGCTGCGGCTAAACCGTTGATGGCAATTAAAAATAATGGGACGCTTAAAACGGAACCCTGAGGAACCCCATTTTCCTGGACATGAGAGGAGCTCAGAGAAGCACCAATTTGAACACGAAAGGTACGGACGGCTAAAAAATTCTGAATAAAAATCGGTAGAGAGCCCCAGAGGCCCCAGTCATATAAAGTGTTGAGGATGTGGCGTCGCCAGGTTGTATCATATGCTTTGTGCATATCGAAGAAGACGGCAACGAGGTGTTGGCGCCGGGAAAAGGCTGTGCGGATTGCAGACTCGAGGTACACCAGATTATCGGTGGTAGATCTACCCTGACGAAAACCGCCCTGGCACGGAGCCAATAATCCCCGAGTCTCAAGAATCCAACACAACCGCCGACTGACCATCCGCTCCAACAATTTGCATGGCACGTTAGTCAGGTTAATGGGCCGATAGCTATCCAAGGAAAGAGGATGTTTGTCGGGCTTAAGCACTGGGATGATGATACTCTCCCGCCACTGTGACGGGAAAACACCATCACACCAAATGCGGTTATAGACCGCAAGTAGATTACGCCGACTATCTGCTGAGAGATGTTGCAGCATGTTGCTATGGATGCTATCAGGCCCAGGCGCCGTGTTAGGACATTGTTGAAGAGCACTGAGGAGCTCCCACTCTGTAAAAGGAGTGTTGTAAGATTCAGAGCGGCTGGTACGAAAGGAGAGAGACTGGCGTTCCACCCTCTCCTGTACTGCACGGAAGGCCGGTGGATAGTTTGCAGAGGCAAAGGCTGTTGTTGTTGTAGTTGTTGGGGGTTTTTAAGGGAGGCTAAACGACTGGGTTATCAGTCCCCCGTTCCTATCGTGGAGTGCACTAAGTATCGTTTCCCGTTGGGAAGACGAGCACTTCATAGCCCATTTTACAGGATGAAGTGACAAGAGGCGCCTTGGCAACATAAAAAGGGAAAAACCATAAAAGTTGGCGCTCAAATAAGTAATGTTGTTAAAACAGCTCAACAGAAGATTGAGGCTGGCTGATCACTAGGTTAATAATGGATGAGCCAGCCATTCTGCACGTACTAAAACTGCAAAGTAAAAAAGATTAGCGAGACGAAAGTACTGACATACTAAAACTGTTTGAATGGTAGGTGCCTGAAAGATCGAGCTTCAGGTGCCACCATTAAATCATGTGATAAAATCCAGCTGCGCGAATAAAACCTAAAACACGTTTAACCATGAAGGCATCGTCGGTTAAAATCGAAGACAGAGCAGAAGGAAGTAAAAAAGACTGCCGCAATGCAGCTAAAAGCGGACAGTCGGACAAGATGTGGACCACCGTGAGCAGCGCGCCACAGCGGCAGCCTGGTGGGTCCTCACGTCTTAACAGGTAGCCGTGAGTTAGCCATGTATGGCCTATACGCAGGCGACACAGGACAACCGAGTCTCTTCGAGAAGGCAAGAAGGATGTCTTCCAAGCTGCAGTTGACTGTTTGTCTGTATGGAGCTTATTTGGCGTTGCCAATGTTGACCATTCACGGTCCCAGGCCATGGAGATTTTGTGGTGTAGACCCAATCGGATATCCCTTTCTGGGGTGCCGATCTCCAGGCGCTGGCAGTCGATTGCCTGCTTCGCCAGCTGATCAGCACGTTCATTCCCATGAATTCCAATGTGGCCGGGGGTCCAGATGAAGGCCACAGATCGGCCGGACTTGCCGAGATTGAAAACGGAGTCCTGGATGGACCGCACCAGGTGGTGTTTGGGAAAACACTGGTCAAGGGCTCGTAAGCCGCTCAGAGAGTCACTGCATACGACATACGACTTCCTGGGGCATGTACGGAGATGGTCGAGGGCTCTGAGTATTGCGACCAGCTCTGCTGTAAAGACTGTGCAGCCATGTGGGAGCGAGCGTTGTTCACAGTGGTCGCCATGAACGTAGGCGTAACCCACTCTGCCATCTACCTGGGAGCCATCAGTATATATCACGTCTGCATCACCGAATGCGCGAAGTGTGTCCTGAAACTGGTGACGAAATATGTGTGATGGAACCGATGCCTTTGGGTCGCAGGACAATTGTAGGTTGAGCTGTAGGCGAGGGATGGACCAAGGAGGGATATGGGAGTGGCAGGAGAATGCGATAGGGAGAGGGAGAGCCTCGAGGGAGGAAAGGAGACCACGAACGCGGACTGCAATTGGATGACCCGATCTGGGTCGACGCTGTGGACAGGGTAGGGCAGTATTCGGAAACAAAAGTCTGTGATTGGGATGATGCGGTGTAGTGTGAACATGGGCAACATAAGAAGCCAACAGCTGTTGCCGGCGGTATCGCAATGGCGGGATGCCAGCTTTGGCTAGGAGGCTAGTACGGAAAGCCCCTGTTGCTAAACGTACACCACCATGAAGGATCGGATCCAAGATCTGTAAAGCGGAAGGTGCTGCAGAGTCATACACCTGGCTTCCATAATCCAGGCGTGACTGGATTAGAGCCTTGTAGAGGTGAAGGAGAGTTTGACGGCTAGCTCCCCAGGTAGTGTGGCTGAGACAACGCAAGATATTTAGAGACCTCCAGCACTTCTGCTTCAACTGACGAAGGTGCGGCCCCCAAGTCAGTCAGTTGTCAAACAGCATGCCGAGAAACCGGTGTGTTTCTTCAACACGAAGCTGTTCATCAGCTAGATAGAGTTCTGGATCGGGGTGAACAGCCCGACGAAGACAGAAGTGTACAACCCGGGTTTTGGGAGAGGAGAAGGTGAAGCCATGGGCTGAGGCCCATGACTGTGCCTTGCGAATGGCTCCCTGCAGACGCCGTTCGGCGACAACAATGCTAGAAGAGCTGTAATATATGCAAAAGTCATCGGCAAATAAGGAACAGTTAACCGATGACCCAACAGCCGCTGCTAGACCGTTAATCGCAATTAAAAAGAGTGGTACACTGAGAACGGAGCCTTGTGGGACACCGTTCTCTTGGACTCGGGAAGAGCTGAGGGCGGTACCAACTCTAACCCTGAATGTGCGGAGGGAAAAAAAATTCTGGATAAAAATGGGGAGTGAACCCCGTAAGCCCCAGTCATATAATGTCGCAAGAATGTGGTGGCGCCAGGTAGCGTCATATGCCTTCCGGAGGTCAAAAAAGACCGCAACTAGGTGCTCACGCCTAGAGAAGGCCGTTCGAATGGCAGACTCCAGTGACACTAGATTGTCAATACTGGAGCGACCCTGACGGAAACCCCCCTGTTGCGGGGCCAGGAGACATCGATCTTCGAGTACCCACAGAAGCCGGCGACTCACCATGCGTTCAAGCAGCTTACACAGTACATTTGTTAAGCTGATGGGACGGTAACAATCAACCGCCAGCGGATCTCCACCTGGTTTCAGCACAGGGACAATGATACTATCCCTCCACTGGGATGGAAAAACACCCGCTGCCCAAACACTATTAAACAGGGACAGCAGTTTGGTTTGGAAATCCGCCGACAGGTGACGAATGAACTGGCTGTGTATGCGGTCTGGCCCTGGGGTGGTGTCAGGGCATGCATTGAGAGCAGTTTGGAACTCCCACTCTGTAAACGGATCATTGTACGGTTCCCGGCGACGTGTAGCGAAAGATAACCGAGTCCACTCTATCCGCTGCTTGAGGAAACGGAAGGATGCAGTATAGTTCACCGTCGCAGAGCATCGTGCATAATGGTCTGCCAAGCACTCGGCTATTATGGACGGGTCACTGTAAAGGGTGCCCTCGATATTCAGAGATGGGACTCCTGCCGGTGGCCGATACCCGAAAAGACGCCGTACTTGAGACCAGACGCAGGAAGGAGAGGCGCGAGAAACGATGGAGGCGACATACCTCTCCCAACAGTCCTGCTTGCTTTGTCGAATGAGTCGTCGGGATCGGGCTCGTAGTCTTTTAAAGGCAATTAAATTTTCTAATGTGGGACGGTGCCGGTGGCGTTGCAGCGCTCTTCGACGGTCTCGGATGGCCTCAGCAATTTCCAACGTCCACCAGGGCACAGACTTGCTCCGAGGGGAACCAGCAGTAGTCGGAACATTAGCCTCGGCAGCAGAAACTATGGCAGTAGTGATCAGGTGAACCGCCATATCCGTGTCTGCTGGTAGTGGAGTAGGGACCACAGCAGTCGAGGCGTAACCCTGCCAATCAGCTCGACGGAGACACCAACGGAGTGGCCCGGCTGCAGGGTGAAAATCCAAGTGCGACAAAATGACAGGGAAGTGGTCGCTACCGCAAAGATCGTCGTGGACGTTCCAGCTAAGATGTGGCAAAAGGCTTGGGCTGCAGATGGATAGATCTATGGAAGAATATGTGCCATGTGCGATGCTGAAGTGCGTAGGAGCACCAGTATTCAGAAGGCACACATCCTGCCGCACCAGCAAAGCTTCAACTTCCCTACCACGCGCCGAGGTCTGAGAACCACCCCACAAAGGGTGGTGGGCGTTGAAGTCCCCCAAAAGAAGGAAGGGTGGGGGAAGTTGGGCGACCAAGGCAGCAAGGTCAGTGGAAGAAACTGCCTCATCTGGGGGCAGGTAAAGAGAGCAGACCGTGACGTCTTGTGGCGCTCTGATCCTGACAGCCACTGCCTCTAGGCTAGTGTGAAGAGCCACGGGAGCACTGGGGACAGTAGCAAGGACGTACACGCAAACACCTCCAGAGACCCTGTCATAGTCCACACGGTTTTTAAAATAACCCCGATAGCCACGAAGGGCAGGGGTCCGCTGGGCAGGAATCCATGTTTCCTGCAGAACGATGCAAAATGCTGCGTAGCGGCAAAGTAATTGTCGCAGCTCAGCAATATGGTGGAAAAGACCGCCACAATTCCATTGGAGGATGGAATTTGCACCGAGCTGATGAGCCATAGTCTGAAAGCAAGGCAGCTTATTCCACAGGAGTATCCGCTGCCAACTGCTCAGAATCTGCTGAATCAAGAACCATAGGTTCCGGCGAGTTGAGAATGGTGAGATCCTTGGGCGATGCAAGGATCTCCAACTCGTCGTCAGAAGTAGATGATGTAAGATGGCGTGGCTTTAGAGCCACAGAAGAATCCTTTTTTTTAGGTTTCTTTTTCTTATCCTCTCGCTGTCCTTTTGGTTTTACGGACTGAGAGGGCTTCTCAGAGGATGTGGCAGGGCTCGAGTTAGAGTGTAGAGCCCTTTGACCAGGGGTGTGCGAGTCCGACAGCCGTTGGCTGGGACCCTCCGTGGCACTCTGAGAGGCCTCGGAAGGAAGCGTCCCAAGGGACCCCTTCCGAGCGAGAGGAGCCGGAGGAAGGTGTTGCTTCTCCGGCTGAGTAATGGGGACTGGTGTCCCCGATGGGGGATGTGCTCCCCCAGGAGGTGTATTGGGGGCAGCACATGGTGGAGAACCCCCAACCATCGAGGGGGCGGATGGAGCTTTGCGGCCCTGAGGGCCCACAGAAGTTGTTAAAGACATGGGGACCGCCGACACCGAGGGAAAAGGCGACGACGTGACAGTCGCTAATGACGTCTTCAGTGATACAGGGTGCAGTCGCTCGAACTTCTTTTTGGCCTCATTGTACGACAGTTTATCCATGGTCTTGTATTCCATAATTTTTCTTTCCTTATGGAGCATCGTGCAGTTTGGCGAGCATGGGGGATGGTGCTGTCGCAGTTCACACAAATAGGTGGAGTAGCACAAGGAGCGTCCGGATGGGATGGACGCCCGCATTCTCTACAGGTGGAGCTGGAATTGCACCTGGAGGACATGTGCCCAAATTTCCAGCATTTGAAGCACCGCATCGGAGGAGGAATATAAGGTTTTACATCGCACCGGTATACCATAATCCTGACCTTTTCGGGCAAAGAATCGCCCTCAAAGGCCAGGATGAAGGCACCGGTGGCTACCTTGTTGTCCTTAGGTCCCCTATAGATGCGCCTGACGAAGTGGACACCTCGTCGTTCAAGGTTGGCGCGGAGCTCATCATCTGACTGCAGGAGGAGATCACGGTGGAAAACAATCCCCTGAACCATGTTTAAACTCTTGTGAGGAGTGAAAGTAACAGGAATATCTCCCAGCTTATCACAGGCCAGAAGTGCCCGTGACTGTGCTGCGGATGCCGCTTCAATGAGGACTGCACCACTTCTCATTTTAGACAGACCTGAGAGTTCGCCATACTTGTCTTCTAGATTATCCACAAAGAAGAGTGGCTTCGTATTGCTAAAAGTTTCCCCATCAGTCCTGGCACAGACAAGAAATTTAGGGAAGTAGGACTCAACCCTGTCTTTCGCCCGTCGTTCCTCCCATAGTGTAGCTAGGGATGGGAACGATTGGGGATCATATTGTGAGGCATTGAATGTACTTCTACCACGCTTTGAGACGCCGTTTTCGCGGCCGGCCACGCTTTTATTTGCTCGTTTCATGTGCGTCCCACGAGCAGCTAGGGAACTAAAGGTCCACCCAGGCAGAGCCTGGGTAAGCCTTATACAACTGAGGTGCGGCAGGTTCCTCAGAGGTTGCTCGCTAGCGGCTGTTCAACCTCAACAGCCATGCATCTCCTTGGCACGTAGCACACCTTGAGATTGATGGTTTTTTTAGAGAGGTTTGTACCGTCCTCGCGACCCGGGCGATTAAGCCAAGATCCCCGGGCTCTGAAACGTACAACGTTCCACCGTCGCGCCAAACGATGGTCGTTGAGGCACGCACAGAGCTTACGGTGTAGCGGACTGTTGGCACGACACAGCCCACGGCTCAGGACCCCGGGTTTGCCAAGCCCGTACTCAGCAAATTAATGCTGAGCCCCTGAGGGGGAGGCAAAGGCACGAGCATAATGCTCGGCAAACATCTCTGCAAGAGTGGCCGGGTCCGTACATAGGACTCCATTTGTGGAGATCCCAGGGATTCCCGATGTAGTCTGTATTCCCTGTAGCCGCCTGATCTTACTCCAGACCTGCGAGGCTGAGGTACCTGTCCCAATAGTGGAAAGTACCTCTCCCAGCACTCCCGTTTCCGTCTTCTTATAAGATGGCGAGCACGAGCGCGAAGCCGTTTAAAATTGATTAGGTGCTCCTGAGAGGGGTGCCGTTTGTATCGCTGTAAGGCCCGCCTGCGGTCTTTAATGGCCTCAGCGATCTCCGGCGACCACCACGGCACTGTCTTACGCCGTGGGCACCCTGATGTACGCGGAATGGTCGCGTTCGCAGCAGAAATGATGGAATGTGTGGCGCTCTCGACCACCACATCGATTTCCTCGAGTGGGGGAGGGCCAACGATGGCAGCAGAAGCATAGTCTTCCCAGTTAGCCCTGTGCAGATCCCACCTAGGTGGGCGCGCTGGGGACTCGCGTTGTGGGAGTGACAAAAAGACAGGGAAATGGTCACTACCACACAAGTCGTCATGGGCTCTCCAGTGAACAGATGGTGGAAGGCTGTGGCTGCAGATCGACAGATCAATGGCCGAAAATGTGCCATGTGCCACACTAAAGTGTGTGGGGGCACCTGTATTTAAGAGGCAGAGGTCGAGTTGAGTTAGGAAATCCTCGACAACCCTGCCGTGACCTGAGATCGTAGAACCACCCCACAAGGGACTGTGGGCATTGAAGTCGCCCAACAGTAAGAAAGGTGGGGGTAGTTGAGCAACGAGTGCAGCCAAGACGTTCACAGATATGTCACCATCTGGCGGCAAGTAGATACTGCAGATGGTCAACTCCTGTGTGGTCCTCACCCTGACAGCCACTGCCTCTAATGGTGTTCGAAGGGGCAGGGGTTCACTATAAACAGAGGTGAGGACATAAACACACACTCCACCTGAGACCCTGTTATATATGCTACGGTTGCAGTAAAATCCCCTGTAGCTACGAAGGGCAGGGGTCCGCATTGCTGGAAACCAAGTTTCCTGAAGAGCAATGCAGAGAGCAGGTGTCATGCTCAGAAGCTGCCGGAGCTCAGCCAGGTGGGGAAAGAAACCGCCACAGTTCCACTGGAGAATGACATTGTTCGAGTGCTGGGAAGACATGAATGAGACAAATGAGCGGGTCATACCTCAGCATCACTTGCATCCACCGATGGAGGTTTATCAGTTTCAGTCACCGGTTTGTCAAGGGCGTCCCCGAGAGCGAGGTCCTCGGGTGACGCAAGAATCTCCACCTCATCCTCAGAAGTAGAGGCGGAGGCAGAGGGGAGTGGTGGCACTGAAGCCACCGTGGATTCTTGTGATTGGCCTTTCTTTGGCCTTTGTTTTCCCCTCCGTTCCCTCGGGGGCTTCGCCGGTGGGAGGTGCTCCTCAGACTCAGCCACAGGGACTGAGGAGGAGCGCGAAGCCATACGACCAGCAGTCTGCGAGTGCGCCCGCTGCTGGTTAGTGTCGCTACCGACAATGGTGGAAGGGAGCGTCCCAAGGGACCCCTTCCGTGTGAGGGAAGCCGGAGAAGGTTGTTCTTTCTCCGGCAGAGAGGTGGTAGCTGATCCCGAGGCTTTCGCCTTGGGAGCTTTGGAAGGATGGCCCCCAACCTCCGTGGGGGCAGGCTTAGGTTGGCGGCCCTGGGGGCCCACAGGAACAGAGGAAGTAGAAACTACTGTCGCCGCCAAGGAGAGTAGCGACGACGTCACTGCTGCAAACCTTTTTGGTCATTGTTACTGGGTGCAAACGATCAAACTTTTTCTTGGCCTCATTAAAGAATATACGGTCCAGGGTTTTATACTCCGTAATTTTCCGCTCCCGTTGAAGTGCGGGACATTGCGACGAGCAGGGAGGATGGTTCTGACCACAGTTGACACAGATGGGAGGCGGAGTATATGAGGCGCCCGGATGTGCTGGACGCCCGCAGTCCCTACATGTAGCATTGGACATACAACGGGAAGACATGTGGCCGAACTTCCAGCATTGGAAGCACCGCACAGGGGGAGGAATATAAGGCCGCACATCAACACGGTAAACCATCACCATAACCTTTTCGGGCAACGTATCACCCTCAAAGGCCAAGATGAAGGCACCAGTTGCGACCCTATTATCCTCTGGGCCCCTATGGATGCGCCGGACAAAATGAACGCCTCGTCGTTCAAGGTTCGTCCGTAGCTTGTCGTCTGTTGTTGTTGTTGTTGGGTTTTGGAAGGGACTAAACTACGACGGTTATCAGTCCCTTGTTCCAGTCAAAAAGATAAAACATTTTGGTAAGCGATCCGAAGTGAATGCATTAACAAGTCAAAGTTTAAAACTTACAGACAAATAGAAAGAAAGGATACGGTTAAAAACGAAGAAGGGATAAAAAGCTGAAACAGCACAAGAGTGTTTTTGCTGGGTGGTCACAGGATATAAGGAACACACCCAGCCACTCTGCAACACGCTAAAACCACCTACCTAACAGACTTAAGCAGGCGGAGGACAGAGAAACGACAGAGAAACACAAACATTAAATGGACTTGTAAAGTCCACACTCACGCATAAAATGTAAAATAGAGTCAACCATGGAGGTGTTGTCAGCTAATGCAAGCTGCAAAACGTCAGGGATATTAAAATTTCGTCTCACTGCGGCTAAATCGTGGCATTCAATTAAGATGTGGGCGACCGTCAAAGGCGCACCACATCGACACTGCGGAGGGTCCTCGCGACGCAGAAGGTGACCATGCGTGAGCCAAGTATGGCCTATACGGAGTCGGCAAAGGACAACCGACTCCCTGCGAGAAGCCCTCAGGGACGTCTTCCATGCAGCGGTAGACGGCTTGACAGCACGGAGCTTATTTGGTTCAGTGGAGTTTGCCCATTCCGAATTCCAAACCCTTAAGACCTTGCGGGTCAACTGGGTGTGGAGGTCGGAAACTGGGAGGCCAATGTCCAGGGACCGCAAAGTGGTGGCCTGCTTGGCCAACTGATCCACACGTTCATTGCCCGGTATACCTACATGCCCTGGCGTCCAAACAAAAACGACAGAACGGCCTGACTCGCCAAGGGCGAATACAGCATCTTGAATGGCTCGCACCACAGTGTGTTTGGGCAGAAACTGGTCGAGGGCCTGTAAGCCACTCAGGGAGTCGCTACAAATGACGAACGATCCCCTGGGGCGAGCTCTGAGGTGTTCAAGAGCTCTCAAAATACCGACCAGTTCTGTGGTGAAGATGCTGCTTCCACAAGGCAATGACCGCTGTTCGATGTGGTCATCATACATAAAGGCATATCCAGCATGGTCATCGACCAAAGAACCGTCCGTGTAGATGATGGTTGCTCCATGAAACGTATCGAGCAGTGCATGGAACCGGCGACGAAGAAGCAGTGGTGAAATCGAGGCTTTAGAATCCCGGGACAAGTCCAGCCGAAGCTCCAGGCGAGGAATTTTCCAGGGGGGGATACGGACGGAGTAATGGTAAGGTGGAGAAAGGGGTAAGGAATCAAGTGAGGAGAGAAGGGAACGGACGCGGACGGCAATCGGGAGACCCGACCTGGGCCGACGTCGTGGGGAAGGGAGAGCAGAAAGTGGGAAGAGAAGCCTGTGGTTCGGATGGCGGGGTGAAGCATGAACCCGGGCAACGTAGCTCACCAACAGCCGTTGCCGGCGATACCGCAGAGGGGGAACACCAGCTTCAGCTAGAAGGCTCGTTACGGGACTGGTGCGAAAAGCCCCTGTTGCGAGCCGCACGCCTGTGTGGTGAACGGGGTCTAGGACCCGCAAGGCAGAAGGGGCTGCTGAGTCGTACACCAAGCTCCCGTAATCAAGCCGCGACAGAATAAGAGACTTGTAGAGCTGAAGAAGGGTGGAACGGGCTGCTCCCCAACTAGTATGGCTAAGGCATCGAAGGACATTTAAATGCCGCCAACACTTCTGTCTCAGCTGACGTAGGTGTGGCACCCATGTCAGCCGGGCATCAAAGACCATGCCCAGGAAGCGATGTGTTTCCTCAACCTGAAGTAGTTCACCACCCAGGTAGAGCTCTGGGTCAGGGTGAACTACCCGACGGCGACAGAAGTGCATCACGCGGGTTTTCCGTGCGGAGAACTGAAATCCGTGAGAAGAGGCCCATGAGTGGGCCTTTCGGATGGCACCCTGCAGCCGCCGTTCAGCTACGCCGATGCTAACGGAGCTGAAATACAGGCAGAAGTCATCGGCGAACAGGGAGCAACTGACTGATGACCCCACAGCCGCAGCGAGACCGTTTATCGCCACTAAAAACAATGGAACGCTGAGGACAGAGCCCTGTGGGACACCGTTCTCTTGAATACGTGGGGAGCTAAAAGATGCCCCAACCCTCACCCGGAACGAGCGATGGGAGAGGAAATTGTGAATAAAAATAGGAAGGGCACCCCGTAGGCCCCAGTCATGAAGAGTTGTTAAAATATGGTGGCGCCAGGTGGTGTCATACGCCTTTCGAAGGTCGAAAAATACAGCAACTAAATGTTCACGCCTAGCGAAGGCAGTGCGAATGGCCGACTCCAATGACACGAGGTTGTCAATGGTAGAACGGCCCTGGCGAAAGCCCCATTGTTGTGGAGCAAGGAGTCCGCGCTCTTAAAGGATCCACATAAGCCGCCGACTCACCATACGTTCGAAGAGCTTGCAGAGAACGTTGGTGAGGCTGATCGGACGGTAATTGTAAGCCACCAGGGGATCTGCACCAGGTTTCAGCACCGGGATGATAGTACTTTCCCGCCACTGCGACGGGAAAGTGCCCTCTGCCCATAGATGGTTGAACAGGGCGAGAATGCGGCGTTGAAACTCTGGTGAGAGGTGTCGGAGAAATTGGCCGTGAATCCTATCTGGTCCCGGAGTTGTATCAGGACACGCAGCAAGGGCAGATCGGAACTCCCACTCGCTAAACGGGTCGTTGTATATTTCCCGACGACGAGTGCGGAAAGAGAACTGTTTCCGCTCAGCCCGCTCTTTGAGGGTGCGGAAGTCAGCACTGTACATGGCAGTCGCAGAGCATTGTGCGTAGTGGTCTGCCATGTGCTCGGCGATAGCTGTCGGGAGCGTGCAGAGCACACCCTGGATGGTGAGGGATGGGATTCCTGTCGACGGGCGGTATCCGAAGACGCGTCGGACTTGCGTCCATACCTTAGTCAGGGAGGTGCGGGAGCCGATACTGGCTACATACCGCTCCCAGGAACCCTGCTTGCTCTGCTGTATGAGTCGTCGAGCACGCGCACGGAGCCGCTTAAAGGCCACAAAATTCTCCGTGGATGGGTGGCGTCGATGGCGCTGGAGCGCTCGCCGACGTTCCCGGATAGCCTCAGCAATCTCCGGTGTCCACCAAGGCACGGACCTATGCCTAGTGGAACCGGTGGTTTGCGGAACTGCTACCTCAGCGGCCCTGACAATACTATCAGTCACCTGCTGGACTGCATTGTCAATGTCATCTGGCAGTGGTGCAGTGATGACGGAGACACCAACGGGGTAAGCTGTCTGCAGCTTGCTACTGCGGGAGCGACACAAAGATGGGAAAGTGGTCGCTGACACACAGGTCCTCATGCACACGCCAACCGAGGTGTGGTCGAAGACTGGGGCTGCAGACGGAGAGGTCGATCGTTGAATACGTGCCCTGTGCCACGCTAAAATGCGTGGGGGCACCTGTATTCAGGAGGCAAAGGTCTTGTTGCGCCAACAATGTCTCAACATCCCTACCGCGGCCCGTGGTCTGGAGTCCACCCCACAAAGGGTTGTGGGCGTTGAAGTCCCCCAAAAGGAGGAATGGTGGGGGAAGTTGCGAGACCAGAGCGGTAAGGGTGTTGAGAGACACGGCCTCATCCGGAGGAAGGTACAAGCTGCAGACAGTGAATTCTTGCGTTACCCGAATTCTGACAGCCACTGCCTCAAGAGTAGTTGTGAGGGGTACGGGGGCACTTGGGACAGTGTCCAGGATATATAGGCAGACACCGCCAGACACCCTGTCGTAAAGGGTCCTGTTGCAGTAGTACCCCCGATACCCACGGAGGGCAGGGGTGCGCTGTGCTGGAAACCATGTCTCCTGTAGGGCAATACAAAGTGCAGGGTAGTGCCACAGTAATTGGCGCAGCTCGGCCAGGCGATTAAAGAAGCCGCCGCAATTCCACTGGAGAATAACTCTTTCTACTCGCTGTAAAGCCATAAAATAAAAGAAAGGAAAGAAGATCATTCCATAGGAACATCTGCCGCCTTATGGTCAGGATCTACAGAATCTAAGACCATAGGTGATTCTGGATGTGCAGAGTTCCTACGTTCGGGCGAATCAAGAAGTGCGAGATCCTCAGCGGAGGCAAGGATCTCGACTTCATCCTCTGAAGCAGAGGATGTGTGTGTGGGTGGCTTGGAAGCCACCAAAGAATCCTTTTTCTTTCTCTCTTTCTTTTTGCCCTCTCGCTGGCCCTTGGGTGTTAAGGGCCGTGAGGGCTTCTCAACAGGGGCTGCAGCTGCCGACGAAGAGGTGGAGGCCCCTCGATCAGCAGCCGCGGGATCCTTCAGCCATTTGCTGGGATCCACTTTCCCACGAAGAGAAGCCTCGGAAGGGAGTGTCCCGTGGGACGCCTTCCGGGCGAGAGGAGCCGGAGAAGGCTGTTGTTTCTCCGGCACTGGGGTGGGGACCGACGTCCCCTGCAATGGCTTGTCTGTTGCTCCCAACGTGAAAAGTGTGGGAGCAACCGAAGGAGTAGCACCCCCAACTGTCAAGGGGGCAGGTGCAGTGGTTCGGGCCTGGGGGCCCGCTGGCATTCGTGCTACAGATGGTCTGGAGACTGACGAAGCTACTGTGGCATAAGACGTTGTCATGGTGACAGGATGGAGCTTCATATATTTACGTCTGGCCTCTGCGTATGTCAGCCGGTCCAGGGTCTTATACTCCATGATCTTGCGCTCTTTGTGGAGTACAGTACAGTCGGGCGAACAAGGAGGATGCTGCTGATTGCAATTGACACACACTGGAGGTGGGGTACAGGGGGCGTCTGGATGGGATGCACGCCCACACTCCCGACATGTTGGGTTGGCGTCACATCGGGAGGACATGTGACCAAACCTCCAGCACTTGAAGCAGCGCATAGGGGGAGGAACGTAAGGCTTGACGTCGACCCGGTAAACCATCACCTTGACCTTCTCAGGCAATGAATCGCCCTCGAAAGCCACGATGAAGGCACCGGTGGCAACCCTCTTGTCCCTCGGACCCCTATAGATACGGCGGATGAAGTGCACACCTCGCCGCTCCAAGTTTGCTCTCAATTCATCGTCTGATTGCAACAGCAGATCTCTGTGGAAAATGATGCCCTGGACCATGTTTAAGGTCTTATGTGGTGTAATGGAAACGGAAACGTCACCCAGCTTGTCACAGGCCAACAAAGCCCGTGACTGGGCCGGGGATGACGTCGTTATTAAAACGGATCCAGACCTCATCTTTGACAACCCATCGACCTCACCATATTTGTCTTCCAAATGGTCCACGAAGAACATTGGCTTCGTGGACATGAAAGATTCCCCATCTGTACGGCTGCACACTAAATACTTCGGGGCGTAAGCCTCACCTTGAGTTTTGGCCCTACGTTCCTCCCATGGTGTAGACAGGGAAGGAAACGTTTGGGGGTCATACTGTTCAGCATTGTAGTCGCTTCTACCGCGCTTAGAGACGGCGGTTGTACGTCCGCCAACGTTTCGTGGTCTTTTCATCGTGTTCCCACGAGCAGCTAGGGAAATAAGGGTCCACCCAGGCAGAGCCCCGCTTGCCTGGGTAAGCCTTATACAACTGAGGTGCGGCAGGTTCCTCAGAGGTTGCTCGATAGCGGCTGTTCAACCTCAACAGCCATGCATCTCCTCGGCACGTAGCACACCTTGAGATTGAGGTTTTTTTTATAGAGGTTTGTACCGTCCTCGCGAACCGGGCGATTAAGTCAAGATCCCCGGGCTCTGAAACGTACAACGTTCCACCGTCGCGCCGAACGATGGTCGTTGAAGCACGCACAGAGCTTACGGTGTAGCAGACTGTTGGCGCGACACAGCCCACAGCTCAGGACCCCGGGTTCGCCAAGCCCGTACTCAGCAAATGAATGCTGAGCCCCTGAGGGGTCGTCGTCTGTCTGGAGCAACAAATCCCGGTGGAAAATTACTCCCTGAACCATATTCAGCGACTTGTGGGGAGTGATGGTCACCGCAACGTCACCCAGCTTGTCACAAGCGAGTAGCGCCCGTGACTGGGCCGGGGATGCTGTGTGAATGAGTACAGAACCGTTGCGCATTTTAGAAATTGAGTCCACTTCCCCAAACCTGTCCTCCAGGTGGTCAACAAAGAACTGAGGCTTCACTGCCGTAAAAGATTCCCCGTCAGTCCTTGTACACACTGAATATCGAGGTGAATATTGCTCATTTCCGGTAGCAGCCCTGCGTTCCTCCCAGGGCGTGGCCAAGGAAGGAAACGACTTGGGGTCATAAGAAGAGGCATGAAACTTCCCACGCTTAGAGACGGTGGTTGTACGTCCACCAATGTGTTCTTTTGCTCGTTTCATTTTGTTCCCACGAGCAGCTAGGGATCTAAAGGTCCACCCAGACAGAGCCCCGCTTGCCTGGGTAGGCCTTATACAACTGAGGTGTGGCAGGTTCCTCAGAGGTTGCTCGCTAGCGGCTGTTCAACCTCAACAGCCATGCATCTCCTCGGCACGTAGCACACCTTGAGATTGAGGTTTTTTATAGAGGTTTGTACCGTCCTCGCGACCCGGGCGCTTAAGCCAAGATCCCCGGGCTCTAAACGTACAACGTTCCACCGTCGCGCCGAACGATGGTCGTTGAAGCACGCACAGAGCTTACGGTGTAGCGGGCTGTTGGCGCGATGCAGCCCACAGCTCAGGACCCCGGGTTCGCCAAGCCCGTACTCAGCAAATTAATGCTGAGCCCCTGAGGGGGAGGTGCGAGAGCCATTGGTGGCTACGCACCTCTCGTAACAGTCCTGCTTAGGCCCGGCGGACACTTGACGCAGCCGAGGTAGAGGCACACAGTAACATATACAGAGGAGCAGCCTGCCTGCCATGAGGCCACGGCACAGACAAATATGTTACTCTGTGACCACGGCTGTGTCCAGCTTGCTGGCGTTTGAGGGGAGGTAGTGGTGGTGGGGAGAGCTGCTACCTGCCGCCTGCTCTGGCCAGTTTAAAGAGCTGCTTCTGACCGCAGCGCCATCATGGGACATCTTACGGAACTGCTGGAAACCCTCCCCCTCCGCACCCCTGAGCGTAGGACCAGGCCCTTACGGAGGTTTTCCGTCTGTATATATTTGTCTGTGGCGGAGGCCTCTGCCCGGTTGTCCGAGGCGCACAGTTTTCCTGCGCCTGATCCACCTCTGCCGCTAAGTGAAATTTCAACTCATCCGATATGCTTTGAAAATAATTGTTATATGCAGCGAATATAAGCTTCATCCTTCTCTGTATTTTGTTTCTTTGTAAAACTATTACTTCTTGCTTAAAAAAAAAGTAAATAAAACACTATTTTCGGATATGTGCGTGTTCTCCGGTAACGCAGCTTACTCAAACGATTTTGCTGAAACTATTCGCTAGAAAAACAATATTTTTCTGTACCTTATAGCCAAAAAACGCCGCATGATATCGGACAGGTTTTATTTTCGTTACAGTCTGTAGTTATTTGTTATAATAAAAAGTAAAGTAGAGTGCCGCGTATATTTTGAAGAGTTTGCAGTGAAGGTTTTTCGTCGCATTTGCAGTGTGATCGTGAAATTTGGGGGAAGTCCATAGCGAGAGCACTAATTGTAAACCTACGGTTTTCCTGCAGCTTGTCATCAATCGCGTGAACCGGTTCTTCTGTAACCAAAGATGGACGCCCACTTCGTTCTTCATCGTGCACATCACTACGCCCGCCATTGAACCGTCGGACCCATCTTCTCACCATCGAATCACTCATCGCATTTGGTCCGTAAACATCTCAAATTTGCCGATAAATTTCACTTGGTTTCACTTTCCTCGCATTCAGAGACCGAATCACCGACCTGATTTCACAGGCGGCGTGATTTTCAATCAACGCCGACATTTCAAACAAGTACAACAAAGCGTACGTAACTGACAGCGATCTCCAAATGGCGCACGTTCTTTTCCTTGATACACATGTCTACAGCGCATGTGCGGAATTGCAATCGCAGCGCTGCAGCGGAGTTAAATTGAAATGGAACTTACTTTCTGGACGCGCCTCGTAGAAAGACATCAACAAGATTCATAAACCGAAGATGTTGATGTGTATTTTTACGATCTATAGTCTCTGGTTTCATAAAACTTTGCGGCAGGCATGACAGCACTATGTAAACTAAAATTCCGGCTACTACGGAATGATAAGTTCGGCGAAGCCAGAAGGGCCGTGCAACGATTTTTTTCCATCAGGGTCCTTCTTCCATATCTTGAAACACAATGACCAGCCCTTCGAAGAGTTTCAGCTACTGCCAAACCATAGATGATGCTAGGAACGTCTCTCGTCAATATTTCTCAACCTGAATTCTATGCTACATTCAGAAATTCAACAACTGCAAAAATACTAGCATAGCTTCACTAATTACTAAGAAATATAATGGCTGCTGATGATAATTATCATTAAAATTATGACAAAGACAAAATAGGAATGCAATAAAATACTGGACGTACAAGCACCTCTGCCGTCAAAGAAAAAGCAAAAAACCAGAAGTCAGTATCTTAGTACTTAGGAACATGGAAGAGCTACGAATAAAGACTTAAATAAGAAAATTCATTGCGAGGAAATGGAGTTAAACGAGGAAACGATGATTTGTAAACAAATTTCATATCGATGTATCTTTCCATCTAAGACATATGAAAAGCATACCAGCTGTCACTAAGAAGAAAAGTGTTTCTGATCGTACAGCTGCACCACAATCATGTTTAAATACCGGTATGTCAGTTGTATAAAGGTTCTTTCAATTATTGAATTTGCAGTGACACTTGTTTCTCTGAATTATAAAAGAGAGAAAAATAAATCTGATGTTAATTACATTCCTAAAACATATCCCTAATTTTTTAGTGGGTATGACGTGTCACAAACTATTTTTCTTCCCTGTTAAGTTTTTCTTACTCAGCATGTGCCTCTCTTTGAAATGTCGTCTGTTCAGTCGGAATATCTCAAGAGCTTATAATGAACTTCCATAGATCAGACAAGTTCGCCATATATTCATCACTTTTGCCTGTTTCTCAACAGGGGTTTCACTAGTCTTATACTCACTTTATCAGAAGACACACACACACACACACACACACACACATACACACACACACACACACACACACACACACAAATTAAATTGAGTTTTGAGGGAGATTCAGGAATTAAATCTAATTGCATCGAGAGGTTTGCAGTGGACATGCAGCACGTGCTGTTGCAAGCTGACCTGCCCTCCTCTGCCTGTGCTGCGTGAAGTATGCGCTGACCTGCAGAGGCCCTGCGCCTCGCCTCTGCCTCTGCGCAGAGTTGGAATTGGAACCATTTGAAAGCAATCAGACGCTCTATGGGAAGGTGGCGCCGACGCATCAGCCGATGTTCCTAGTAAGCTTCGACGATCTCAAGTGTCCACCAAGGTACAGACTTACAGACTTACAGCCAGGGGAACACGGGAAATTTGCCTTGATGGTGGAAACAATCGCCACAGTGACCCGATGAACTGTCATTTAAACTTCTGCGGGAAGTGGAGCATCACAGCAGCTGAGGTGTAAGCTGACCAGTCTGCCTTGCGGAGAGACCATCAGGGCAGGCGGATTGCAGGTTGAAACTGAATGTGAGACAGAATGACAGGAAATTGGTCACTATGACAAAGGTAGTCATGTAACTTCCAACTGAGGTGTGGGAGAAGGCTCGGCTTCAAAGATACATGTTAAGAACCGAGTAAAGGCCTTGTGACTCGCTTACTTCTTGGGGGCACTGCTGTTCAGAAAACAAACGTCTGGCTGTGTCAATAGACCCTCAACATACATCGCACAGGCCGAGGTCTGGATCCCGTCCACGAAGTGTGAAGGCCATTGAAGTCCGCCAAGAGGAGAAATGGTGAGGGAAGTTGGATGACCAAGGCTGTGAGGTCAGTGGAAGATACAACCTCATCTGGCGCGAGGCAAATAGAACTGATCGTAGTATCCTATATTGCTCACATCCTGACAGCCACTGTTTCGAGAACCATGTTGAGAAGCTCGGGGCACTGGGGACATTGGCGAGGAGAGCAGACATGATACCACCGCATTTCCTGTCATAGGCTGACCAGTTTTAGTAGTTGCCCCAATGTGTCCTTTAGGGGTACACGGAGAGTAGGAAAGTGGTACAATAACTATTACAACTTGGTCAGGAGTTGAGAGACACAGCTCCACTGGAAGGTAGAGTAGGTACCACAATACCAAATGTTGTCACTGGTTGCAGAGGCTGAGCCTTGATGTCCATGGGTTCCAGAGATTCGGAAATTGCCAAGTTCTCAAGGAATGTGAGGATCTCCATCTCACCCTGAAATGCATGGGTTGGTGACGTGATTGTCACTGGGGTTTCTTTCTTCCTCGAATTATTTTCCTTATTTCTCGATTGATCCTTCGGTTTCTCTTGCTGGAATGGCTTCACTGCCTCATTCTCAGGCATTCAGGATGACACCTAAGACCTGCAACCAGTTGATTGTTTCAGCCAGTCACTGGTATCCACTTTGCCAGTGGAGAAACCGTTGAACGAAAGGATCCAAGGAATCCCTTCCTTGTGAGAGGCGCCAGGACAGGCAGTTGCATCTCTGGCTTGGAACTGAGACTGATGTCCCCGGTGTTTGCGGGGTTATTGCTTTGAAGGTAGGGACTTTGGGAGTAGCAAGGGAAGAGGTACCCCTAAAGAACAAGGAGCGTGTGTAAAGGGTTGGACCTAAGGGCCCAATTGGACTGACTGAACAGAAGGTAATCTTGTCGACAGAGATGACAATCTTGACGTGGCGTTGGCCTATCATGATTCAAGCTCAAGGGGCGAAGCTTGTCATACTCTCATTTTTCCTGTGTACAGGCCAAATTGTGGAGTGTCTTATAATGTTCCGTACTTTATGCAGAAATGTGCAGTCGGGCGAGGAACCGGGTGGTACTGTCCACGATTTACACAGAGGGGAGGAAGGGCACAAGGGACGTTTCGATGTGACACGTCTGTACTCACGACGTGAGGGGTTGGCACTGCATCAGGTAGCCATGTGCCCGAACCTTCAGCACTTTAATCACTGCTTAGGAGGAGGAACGTAGGATTTAATTTTGCACCGGTATTAGCATGACCTCTTCAGGCAAAGAATTGCTTTCGAAGGCCACCCTTGCGACCCTTTTGTCCTTTAACCCCTATAAACGTGCCGAATGAAGTGCACTTCTCGCCACTCTAAGTTCGTGCAGGATTCATAATGAGACAGCAAAAACATATTTATACGGAATATAATTCCCTGAACCCTGTTCAAGATCTTTTGAGGAGCGCCCAATTCCCGGGACTGGGCTGGAGACGTCGTTATCAAAACTGAACCTGATCGTTTCTTTTACATTTCGTCCACGTCTCAAAAATTGTCCTCTAGCTGTTCAACACAAACGAAAGGCTTTGTTGTCATAAAAGTTTCACCATCTGTGGTAGCGAATGCCAAAATTCGTGGAACTCGTGTGTCCCCTCGATCTCCTTTGTGTGGCTGTTCGACTGCCAGCACTGGATTTCGGACACTTCATGGTGATTCCATGAGCAGCCAGGGAAACGGTCCATCCAGACAGAGCCCTGCATGCCTGTGTAAACATCATACAACCGAGGTGCGACTGTCCCTAGAGGTTAGTCGGTAGCAACTGTTCCACTCAAGAGTCATACATGTCCCCATCACGTAGGACACCTTTGTAGAGGTTTTCAATATCATTTCGACCAAGGCAGTTAAGTCAAGATCCGTGGATCTTTAACATACAATGTACCACCGTGGCGTCACACTGCAGTAGATTACTCATGTACAGGGCTGACGGTATAGAGGACTGGCGACACTATCCAGTCCTCAGCTAATGGGCATGATGTGAGCAGTGCCTTAACCAGCAAACCAATGCTGAGTTCCTGAGGGGGGAGATCAGATAATGCCTACTATTCTAGGACCCTTGTCTACATATTATATGGTAATTTTTCGTCACATTTACGTTCTGTTCTTGCATATGGGTATGTCGAAAATAAAATATTTTACGCCTATTATAAAATATGTTGCACCCATATCACAAGCCCATCGCTGAGAATGTTTGTTTAAAAATAGCTAAACTATTGTCTAGAGTTTAGCTGTTGTAATTGTAAGGATCTAAAAATGATTTCGAAGGACTGCTCTTGTGGATGTCTCTTTAAACTGGATGTCGTAATTTCTGTGTTATGAAAATATCTTTTTAATATGTAAATTGCTGACATTTCCTCACAAATTAATACAAAACGAGCTGAAAACCCGGCGCCGCCTGGTTATTTCTTTATTCCAGTGTTAAGTTAGTCCATCATTTATCCCTCATGCTGTGACACAACAACACAGTGACCAACGGTGCCTTCCAGTCATGTGTGCGTACAGGGTGGTATATAAAACGATGCTTTATGCATTTTTCCTCATTATTTGTATTTTTTGTAATTTATTATGTATTTGTATATTTTGTTTCTGTGATATATTTGCATTGTCCTGCTAATTTCCCTATATGTCAAAAATATTGTAAATGTAGTAGACACGCTGGGTTAGCAAGGGCTTTGCTATTGTACAGAATCATCTTTGAGTAGGGAGTTTTTTATCGCTGGTAGCGCAGAGGCGCACAGCGAGAGGGAATCGTTGTTGAGAAGTAGCGGAGGACAGACGCATTACTTTTGACGGTGCGCTCAGTGGTGTACGGAACAAGTACGTGGATTGGCACTAGTGGAGGAGACGGCGAAGAGGCAATATTATTTATTCATACGGCCACAGCTTAAATAATTAATAAATGCATCAAGAGGAATGCTGTGGGCCCTAAATTGTAATTAACATTCGTCGCCAAGAAGAGCCCGTGTTTGCCAATTGTTAAGTGCCAACAGTCTTCAATCAGCAGCACCACGTTGCACATCAAATTCAGTAAGATCTGTCCAGTTTGTCTTAGCATGTACAGCTAACCAGCGTATTAGTGATGATTGTTCAATAACGAACACTGTTATTTGTGAACCTGTCTTTAAAAATCATTACCCATAGTCATTGTCCAGACAGGTTCCTTCCTCATCCATTGTTTTTCCGAGGATAGTCACAAAGTTATAGAAAACTAAAGATCAGAGTCATTAAAGACAATGTGACAGTCGTTAATAAAAAATGTGTTCAGAAAAGTTGAACGAAACTGCTAGATTAACTTTCAATTTCAAAAGGTATTTCAATAACAGTGTAAAAGGTTAATTGTTTTCCACTGCATATTATTTTGAGGTAAAGTTTGTTTTAACTTGCAAGTACTGACTAGTGAGAATAGTAATTGTTTACAAGTGTTTGAATGCTAATAATTCCTGGTTAAAGATAGAGTAAAAGTTAATCAGAAGGTTAAATGGTTCTTTTCTAAATATTCAGTGTTAGCACGAAAAGTCATTAATTAATTTTTTGAGCTGCCATTAGTATAGTTAATAGTTCAGTTACAACTTGATTATTGCTAAAGCGCATGGCATACTCACTGTAGAATAAGTTCTGGTACTTATATAAACAATTAATTATTTGAAGCTGTGAATAGTAAGTATTAAGGTGAGAGTTTTGCATGATTTGCTACATGTTGCATTATCATGGCTATGGCTTGCATTTCGCTGTCTTACAATGAACCCTGTGTTAGTAAACTATTTCTCAGTAATTAGTATATTGTCAGTGTCTTTTGTACCGAATTTGACTCGCACCCTCTGATTTTCTGCCCACCCAAATTTTACGTAATATTTCACGTTGTTAATTAACTTTTCTATTATTGACATCCCACCAAATTATTTGCTCGTACATCGAGCTGGCGACCGTAAATAAATAAGTTATTCACTTTTTCCAAATTAATCCCTGTGTTCCGTTTGTTTCGCATTTTTTTATTTAAACATTGATCATTTTATCCCAAATTTTACTTTCCACTTTTTTTTTTTATTCTTATCGATCGTTGTTGTTTACCAAAGAGGTGCAGCAACGTTCCGGTTATAGCCTCCACTACATCATCGGCTTCATTACCGATAGCTTTTCCGCCAAATTAAGATAATTAGGCACACGGGTCATTTTTCTAATTATCACATTCTAACCGGTGGTGTAGGACGGGTAGGGTTATACGTGGCGACCGTAGTGGACAGGACAGTACTTATCTCGTCCTGAGTCGCGTAATCTTAGTATTTGAATAAATTGTGAAATTTCAAAGAAAGTGCCGGAACAAACAGTAGACCAAACAACAATATGGAATTCGACAATGCAGGCGGGGCATCCACTACAAAGGCTGGAGCCGGCTCCCGCATTGTTTGGCGGTGAGCCAGACGCCGACCGCAACACAGATTTTGACGTGAAAAAAGAAAATGTAGGCTATGTGACAATAAAGCAGGAAATTCCAGAATGTGAGCAGGATCCGGATGAAACATACACAGAGAGTTTTAGGTATAATGTGGGTCTGAAAATGAAACCAGAGCAAATGTCAAATCTACCATTTGATCCGAATATGTGGATGCGAAGGATTTATCAGTCAGTCACATCAATCATTAGCTCAATCAAACAAAGCATTAGCTGAAGACATAACTAGCAAAATTGATAGTTTAGATAACAACATAGACTCATCAGTTCAGTCTCTGAGTCAAGCTTTTGATAGTAAAATAAATTCTCTGGACACGAAAATTGGTGAACAAATGAAAACTCTGACTGAACAGATGGACAGTAAAATAACCAGTTTAAATAAAAAGTTTAATAGCGAATTAGAATGTGTAAAGAAATTAATGACTAATGAAATTAAAAAAGCAGAAAGAGTATCTTTATGACAGCGTGAATAATCAGTTAACTGAAAAGTTTAGGTCCATGGAAGGGATAATAAATGAAAGTATAGAAGAAAAGGCAGAAAAGATTCGCGAAGAGGTAGAAACTAAAGTTGATCGTGAAGTAAGGCTTGTCAGTAACAAACAAGAGGAAATTCGTACCGAACTGAAACATTCTGTAAATACATTAAAGGGGCAAATTGTGAAGGTTCAGGACGAGACAGAAACGAAATTACAAGAAACGGTAATTAAAGTCAATGCTGATGTGCAAAATAAGGCTCAGACTTTGGAATCTAACGTTAATCAAAAGCTGGTAGAAATTAAAGAGCAAGTAAAGAGTTTAGAAACCGTAAAGAGTTTGGCTGCCACGTTCACATTAGGTGGCGTGTATCCCAACCATGTGATCCTGGAAATCGAAAAATTCGACCCGAAAGGTAACGTGCACCCAGTGATTTTCATGGATGCGTGCAGAAAGATTATACCTTCTGCGTTACCTGAGAAAGAGCGTATCAGAATAGCTAGAACCCGATTGAGTGGTGACGCTAGTAGCTGGGTTGTGAATGCGACAGATAATTGTAGGACGTTAGAGGAATTTTTGGCAAAATTCGGAGAGAAGTACTGGTCCGTAGAAAAACAGGATGAAGTACTTCAAGAATTTCTGCACGCTCCTCCGTACCGACCGGGTAAAGATACAAACATGAACACGTACTGCGAGAATCTGTGCAGGAAAATTTAGCATGTAAAAGGTCAAATGTCCGAGCGAAGCACGATGACCGTGCTGCGCGAAAAGTTACCGTGGAGTGTTCGCGGTTACTTAATGAGCGAGAAAGACAAAGCTTCTTTCTTAAGGAAAGTGGGCGACATGGATGTGTGGTATCGGAGTAATGACAAGCGGTACCACGGTAACAATACCTCCAATCAAAACAGAAATAGTTACGGTAACCCGAAGTTTGACAACAACCAGGTTAACGAGTTTGAAGTACGGTGTGCACAAGTGGATAAAGGAAGAGGAAGGGGCAGAGGTAGAGGTAGAGGCGCCCATCGAGGGAGAGGTTGTCACCACTCATATCCGTGTGACGATCAATTCCCAAAAAAACGAGGAGCCGCAAGAGTAGAGGGGCAAACTGCTGCGCGTAACGAGGTGCTGCCCCATCAACAAAGGAACGGTTGCTGCGAGAATAATGACAAAGAGTCCGGTAACCGCCTAAATGAAATAAACGACTGCGAGCGAGTTTACGCGGTAGGAAATAGGAGCGAACATCTGCGCGAAAGGAATGTACTTCGTACGCATACAGAAACAGATGTAGTAGCTAGCGAAGTCGGGATTGTTATCGAAGCGGCAAAGGATGATGCGCGGCAACATAAAAGGCCGGCGCAGATTCCGATGCAGCTTCCGGTCACGAAAGTGCCAAATGCCATGTCTAGCGTGTTCGATCTGGAAGTCGATAACCGGGATTGGCTGATACAAGCTGGTAAGATGTATGAAGGTATAGAAGCATGGAAAAGGGAAGGTAGGAAAGTAAATTTTACAGTAAAGGAAGATGAAGTTAAGCATTGCAATACTGAAAAAAGTTGTTTTTAAGGAGCGGGCACGCTGAGAGAGGTGTCACGCAATATGAATAAAGTTAATGTATGTATAATTGGAGGTAATGATGATGTTATTGAGTATAGGAAAGAAAAAGGGATACGGGAAGTGTCGACAAACAAAGCTTGTATCGATGCCATTCTCGATTGCGACGAAAGCGACCACGTTGAACGGGCAGCCGGAGGTGATGTGTCGGGAGTCCTTGCTCGGTTTGATGACCGAACGACATTAACGAGCGAAACAGATGATTACAATGTGTACGAGGTTAAAGCAGACGTGATACGACCGGACGAAAGTGACAGTGAAGATGAACTCGCTGAATTATCAGAGGTGCGTGACATAAAATGTGTGTTATGTCAGTCTGAGGAAAAAGATAGTAGGAGGCAAAAGCAGGTTACAAAGTTCGAACAGGACGGTTTATTATGGGACAATTTAGACGTGAAACAGGATTTGTTGTGGGAAGACAAAGGTGATGAAACTAAAAGGTACGATCAAATCATGATTCCGGTTAAAGTTCATGGAACGAACGTACAAGTTTTAGTCGATACTGGAAGCCAAATTAGTGCAACGTCTCAGTCATATTATGAACTGTTAAAGAAATTAACGGAAATAGTGGAGATGCCTGTAAGAGGCGTAAAAGTGATAGGTGCTACCGGAGCCTGTAGCAAACCAATTAAATCACAAGTGCGGTTACAGTTTTCTAATAAACGTTGTGTATTTGAACATGAGTTTTTAGTAGAACCTCAACTGAGTACTTATATGATAGTAGGAATAGATTGGATGCTGAGATATAAAGTGACAATTGATTGTGGCAGAAAGGTTATATCGTTTTCTATGGAAGACAGTAAAATGGAAATAGGTTTTGATGAGATGAGCAGGATAATAAATAATGAAGATTTGCGGTTGCGTTTAGTTACGTTGCCATTGTATGGAGGATTAAGTGACGGTTCAGAATTTTATCACATCAGAAATTTAAACGCACTGCAACCGACTGACGATGATTTCAAAACCATAGTAGAAAATGTTTCGGATATTTCATGTGAACAGAAAGCAGAATTATACCAAATTTTGGTCAACAATAGGAAGGTGTTTTCAGAAAAACCTGGTAAAGTACGGGGATTTGAATATAAAATTGAAACTGTACCACATGAGCCGTTTTTTGGACCAGTATATCAGGTGCCGTTAGCTCGGAAGGAAGCTGTACAAAACGAAATAAACAGAATGGAAGAATGGGGAATTATCGAAAGATCTAAAAGTACGTACAACAACCCAATGGTTTTGGTTTTTAAGAAAGATTGCAGTGTTAGAATAGTAATAGACGCGAGAGAATTGAACAAGGTAGTCAAACGTGAAACTGTTCGTCCGGAATGTATAGACGATGTGTTGCAAAAGTTTCACAACGTGAGGTACATGACTAGCCTTGACCTAACGGCAGGCTATTGGCAAATTGCCATGGAAGATGAGTCGAGGAAACTGACAGCCTTCCTATTTGCAGGAAAGTATTATCAGTATAAAGTCATTCCGTTCGGATTGAACACGTCAGTATCGGTGTTCATCCGTGCGTTAGACAGTGTATTGGGTAAAGAACTTGGTTCTAGAATTACAATCTATGTCGATGACATGTTAATTGCAACTTCTTCGTGGGAGGAGCACTGCGAATTGTTGAATAAAGTATTAGACGCGCTGATAGGCGGCGGGATGACTTTGAAAATGAAGAAGTTTGAATTTGTAAAGAAGGAAGTAGAGTTTTTGGGGCATATTATAACAACTTCTGGAATAACTAAGGATCCGCGAAAATTAGAAGCCATTAGGAACAGCCCACCACCGAGAACGAAGAAACAATTGAAGTCGTTTCTCGGTCTCTGTAATATCTATCGAAAATATGCGAAGGGGAAAGTTTTTAATGATCCGGACTTGTGTAATTTGTTGAAGAAAAACAGTGCATTTATTTAGACGCAAAAGTGTCAAGTAGCTTTTGAAAGATTAAAGACAGAATTACTAGAAAATCAAATTTTGCACCATCCAGATTTGGCAATACCTTTTCATATGGAAACTGATTCATCTGATTATGGGATTGCAGTACATGTTTTCCAAGAAGTAGGAGAAGGCGAAAATAAAGAGGTTCGCTCGATAGCTTTCGCGAGTAGGATCTTGACAAAATATGAAAGAAATTATAGCGTGTCTGAAAAGGAAGCCGTAGCTATTGTCTGGGGCTTTAAAAAATTCAAAGGTTTCTTGTGGGGGCACAAGGTTATTGTGCACACTGACCACAAGCCGTTGACGTTTTTGAAAACCTGTCGATTGTTGCACGACCGATTAAGGAGATGGGCGCTATTCATGCAACAATTTGATTATGAAATCTGCCATATAAAGGGCGTAGACAATTGCGTGGCCGACGCGCTGTCTAGAATGCCGTACGACCCGGACGGTGTCGTTAATGAAGAACAATCAGAAGGCTTATTTAAAATGATGTATTTGAAGGAGGTTGAAGGCAGAAAGAAAATTGAGAACATTTGTAAGAACATGCGCCGACATCAAAATGATGACGAAATTTGGAAATTAATTAAAGTCGAATTCGACGCGAAAAATGAGAGAGGCGAAAAACTGCGCAAATATTACAAGATTTACGACGGCATACTGTACCGGCGTAAGAACTTAGATACGGAAGAGTGGCGCGCCTGTTGGCCGAATAAATACGTGACGTAGCTCATTGACTATTTTCATTTAGTTTACGGTCACTGCGGAGCGAAAAAGTGCGCAGACAAGATAACTGAGTCTGTGGTTTTCGACAATGTGATGAGAAGTGTAACGGGACGCGTGAGAACTTGTGACAGATGCCAGAAAGTAAAAGTAGCTAATATGACAAACCGAGGACCGATGCAGAGTATTCAGCCCAAGGATAGCCTGGAGATATTAGCTACAGATTTATATGGTCCTCTTCCGAAAACAATTGGAAATTTCGCGTACATTTTGGTTGTATTAGATACGTTTTCTAAATTTGTTAAGCTGTACACATTACGTAAAGCTACTGCTAGAGCAGTTTACAGTAAGCTGATGGACTATTTTCAAAAAATAGGAAATCCAAAATCAATATTATCCGACAACGGGCCTCAATTCATTTCTAAGATTTGGACGGAAGGTATGAAAGATGAAGGGGTGGATGTCATCCACATATCAGTCTATCACCCTTCAAGTAACCCTGCAGAACGCTATATGCGTGAGCTGGGCAGATATTTCAGAACATACTGCCACAACAATCATAAAGCGTGGGGCAAATATGTGTCTGACATTGAGCTAATTATGAACTCGCTGTCCCACAAAAGTACTGGCTTCACTCCCTATGAGATTATGCTGGGAATGAGACCGAAAAGTGTAGTGGAGGAACTCATTAATTTTCCACCGCGGCAAGAATTAAATCTCGCGCGGAAGAAAGAAATGTTGAGAGATCAAATGAATAAGCGTGCTCAAGCACGGATCAAAAGGCACGACGAGAATTTGAAACCAACAAAATTCAAAATTCATGACAAGGTTCTCGTGAAAATGCACGAGAAATCTAGTGAAATAGATAATGAGATTGCAAAATTTAAATTTATTTATATTGGACCGTTTGAAATTCAAAGTATTCCTCACCCTAATGCTTATTATCTGGTGTATCCGCAATCAGGTAAAAAATTCGGTGTGCGGAACATCACTGATTTACAACCATACCGGAGTAGGGATAATTAACCAGTAAATAAAGAAATGTAATTTGTGAAGGATCATTAGCGAAATGATGTTGCCTGATTATAGACTAAGCATTCCCTAGGTATACTGAAACTAAGTATGGACTGCTTAAAATGATTGCAGAAACTATTCAGTGACCTCTCATTAACGTAATTATCAAATTCAAGAGCTTAATTAGAGTATGTATAGTAAATGTTTCTGTGAATGATTGTTTAATTCTCTGAGTTCAACTGTATGATGTGTTTTTGACTTCAGATGTACTTAGACTGGTTATTTAAGTTGCAGGTGACCGATAAAAAAAATTACAAAATTTTAATCAAAGATGTTCATGTAATGAGGCAAGTTAAGCTGAATTGGAAGTTGTGTGCCTTTGGACATGGTGCACATGCGGACACAGAAATAAAATGAAAGTGGGGCACAACACAGTGCTGATGCCAATAATTTCAGTGGTATTGAGGACGCAGATAATTTTATGCTGTGTGAATAAGATTTTAATTGGGTGTTAATTAAATATTGTGTAGGACATAGTGATTTATCCTATGTGAGTTGGTTAATGAAGTATTTCGGTTAATTAGTAATTGGTGAGAAAGGACACAGATAACTTTTCTGTTTGAGAAAGTTTTTGATTAGTTATTGTGTGAGGACATAGCGATTTCAACCTATGTGATTAATTATACTATGAGCTGTATTTAATGAGTAGATGATAATAATGGGCACAGTTGAATATGATCCTGTGTGATAATCTCTTGATGTAGTGTTGACTAGATTGATTTGTTTTGTGTTTTTCTTGCATGTCGTTGATCACTGTTTGTTTGAGTCTGGACGTTCTTTTTGGATCTATAAGACATTATAGACCAACGAACCGTGGGGCATATGTGACACAACAACACAGTGACCAACGGTGCTTCCCAGTCATGTGTGCGTACAGGGTGGTATATAAAACGACGCTTTATGCATTTTTCCTCATTATTTGTATTTTTTGTAATTTATTATGTATTTGTATATTTTGTTTCTGTGATATATTTGCATTGTCCTGCTAATTTCCCTATATGTCAAAAATATTGTAAATGTAGTAGACACGCTGGGTTAGCAAGGGCTTTGCTATTGTACAGAATCATCTTTGAGTAGGGAGTTTTTTATCGCTGGTAGCGCAGAGGCGCACAGCGAGAGGGAATCGTTGTTGAGAAGTAGCGGAGGACAGACGCATTACTTTTGACGGTGCGCTCAGTGGTGTACGGAACAAGTACGTGGATTGGCACTAGTGGAGGAGACGGCGAAGAGGCAATATTATTTATTCATACGGCCACAGCTTAAATAATTAATAAATGCATCAAGAGGAATGCTGTGGGCCCTAAATTGTAATTAACATTCGTCGCCAAGAAGAGCCCGTGTTTGCCAATTGTTAAGTGCCAACAGTCTTCAATCAGCAGCACCACGTTGCACATCAAATTCAGTAAGATCTGTCCAGTTTGTCTTAGCATGTACAGCTAACCAGCGTATTAGTGATGATTGTTCAATAACGAACACTGTTATTTGTGAACCTGTCTTTAAAAATCATTACCCATAGTCATTGTCCAGACAGGTTCCTTCCTCATCCATTGTTTTTCCGAGGATAGTCACAAAGTTATAGAAAACTAAAGATCAGAGTCATTAAAGACAATGTGACAGTCGTTAATAAAAAATGTGTTCAGAAAAGTTGAACGAAACTGCTAGATTAACTTTCAATTTCAAAAGGTATTTCAATAACAGTGTAAAAGGTTAATTGTTTTCCACTGCATATTATTTTGAGGTAAAGTTTGTTTTAACTTGCAAGTACTGACTAGTGAGAATAGTAATTGTTTACAAGTGTTTGAATGCTAATAATTCCTGGTTAAAGATAGAGTAAAAGTTAATCAGAAGGTTAAATGGTTCTTTTCTAAATATTCAGTGTTAGCACGAAAAGTCATTAATTAATTTTTTGAGCTGCCATTAGTATAGTTAATAGTTCAGTTACAACTTGATTATTGCTAAAGCGCATGGCATACTCACTGTAGAATAAGTTCTGGTACTTATATAAACAATTAATTATTTGAAGCTGTGAATAGTAAGTATTAAGGTGAGAGTTTTGCATGATTTGCTACATGTTGCATTATCATGGCTATGGCTTGCATTTCGCTGTCTTACAATGAACCCTGTGTTAGTAAACTATTTCTCAGTAATTAGTATATTGTCAGTGTCTTTTGTACCGAATTTGACTCGCACCCTCTGATTTTCTGCCCACCCAAATTTTACGTAATATTTCACGTTGTTAATTAACTTTTCTATTATTGACATCCCACCAAATTATTTGCTCGTACATCGAGCTGGCGACCGTAAATAAATAAGTTATTCACTTTTTCCAAATTAATCCCTGTGTTCCGTTTGTTTCGCATTTTTTTATTTAAACATTGATCATTTTATCCCAAATTTTACTTTCCACTTTTTTTTTATTCTTATCGATCGTTGTTGTTTACCAAAGAGGTGCAGGAACGTTCCGGTTATAGCCTCCACTACATCATCGGCTTCATTACCGATAGCTTTTCCGCCAAATTAAGATAATTAGGCACACGGATCATTTTTCTAATTATCACATTCTAACCGGTGGTGTAGGACGGGTAGGGTTATAATGCCTCCTCCCTGTTCATCCCTGTTCGTCTCCATCTTCCTCTTTTCCCTGTTCATCTCCACCTTCCTCTTTAGCTGCCAATGAACTTCTCTCTCTGTCGAACTACTCCACCTCAGTCCATTCCATCTATGACAAATTATGTCACTATGTTAACTGATTAGTAAAGAGGTGTCTAAGTTTACAACAATGTACTCTTCTCCATTCAGCGTATGACTTGTAAGGAAGACGGTTATTCGCCTGGTTTTGAAGGTTAAGTGTGAAAAATGTCGCTCTAATCGGAATAAAACTGGAGTTTTTGGCGAAGTTCGTGTGTAAAGTACCGTCTGCTATCCATTATACAAAATTTTAGGTAGACAGTGACTAACCTTATGTTTTGAGGATCACGTTGAAACATTAATGTACAGACATTCTCATTTTGTCGTATTACTTGATGGTTAATTTTTTGTGTAATCTATATGTAAAAACTTTCAGCTATCGACTTTAAATTATTCTTCTGAAGAATATAGTGTTCATATTATTATACTAACTTACCAGTATTATTTGAGGACAAAAAATGAACTTACGTATCTACAAAAAGATTACCCAGCCCAAATACTTTAAAGACCAAGAACACAGCATTGCGCATACCCTAGGCCATAGACGCGAGTGTTGCCAACCCCAGCGGTCTGTGCAGCTTCAGCTGGCTGTTTACATCGTCAAATAGAAGCAGTACAATAGTTACGACACACTGTATGTCGAGATTCATTCCAATTGAACTCACGTATCATTTCTTTTGGAAACATTATTTGAGCACGTAGAAACCATTGATTGTTGTTGTTGTTTAAAGGGGAACAAACTACTGGGTCATCAGTCCCCTGTTCCTAAGAAAGAGTGTCCATTTAATTGGAAACAATAACCGTAGGAATACTCAAGAGGAGTACATGTAACCGATGAAATTTCACAAACATCACAAATAGAGAAATCAACAGCACAGATAGCAGATAGAGAGGGCAACAGCACAGATATAAAAAATAAAACAATTTAGTCAATACTGCTAAAATTTGAAATGAGAATCCGTGGCTGGCTGGTCACTGAGATAATAATGGACGGGCCAGTAACGAATGTCACAGCAGACACGAATGTCTGTTAGTCAGAAGCCATAAAACATTAAAATACGGTTAAAAGTCAGGAGAAATCACCTTACATTAAATAGAATTGTAAAAACCGGCTGCACGGATAAAACGTAGCACAGACTCAGCCATGGAGGCATCGTCCCCTAGCAGTACAGTCCATCAGGAGATGAACCACTGTCAAGGCACCACCACAGCGACACATGGGCGGTAGCTCACGGCGAAGTAAATAGCCGTGAGTCAACCAAGTGTGCTCGATACGGAGGCGGCATAGCACGATGGAATCTCGACGATGGAGCCTCAGTGAGGTTTTCCATGTGGCTGTGGATGGTTTGATTGTGCGAAGCTTGTTTGGCACACACAGTGCAGACCATTACAAGCCCCAAGCGTCTCGCACCTTCCGGTGTAGCATCCACCTAAGGTCCGTTCCCATGAGACCAATGTCAAGAGGGCGTGAGGAGGTGGCCTGCTTGGCCAACTGGTCCACACGTTCATTACCAGGTATGCCGATGTGCCCTGGGGTCCATACAAAGACCACTGAGCGACCAGACCTATTGAGAGCTGCAACAGTGTCTTGGATACTCTGCACCAGAGGGAGTTTGCTGAAGCACTGGTCGAGCGCTCGCAAAGCACTCAGGGAGTCGCTACAGTTGACGAACGACTCCCCAGAGCGGGCTCGGAGATGTTCCAGAGCTCTAGAGATAGCGACCAGCTTTGCAGTGAAGACACCACTCCAACTTGGCAAAGACCGCTGCTCAAAATGGTCACCATGAAGATAGGCGTACCCAGCATGGCTATATACCAGGGAACCATTGGTATAGATGACCTCCGCACCGTGGAATGCGTCAATGAGTTCGTGGAACTGGCGACGAAGACCGACTGGTGAAATGGAGGCTTTCGAGTCCCAGGACAAGTCCAACCGTAGCTGCGGACTAGGAACACACCAAGGAGGTGTATGGGAAGAGTAGTGGAAAGTAGGAGGGAAGGGATTCAAGGGAGGAGAGAAAGGAATGGACACGGACTGCAATCGGGAGACCCGACTGGGGCCGTCTTTGAGGGGATGGGAATGCAGCAGTTGGGAAGAGAAGCCTGCGATGCGGATGATGATCTGAGGTGTGGACACGAGCGACATACGAGGACAACAATTGTTGCCGATGGTAACGCAGTGGGGGAACCCCAGCCTCAACGAGGAGGCTCATTACTGGCTTGTATGAAAGGCTCCTGTTGCCATGCGAACACCAGCATTTAAGATGGGGTCTAAGACCCGAAGCACAGGAGGGGCTGCCGAGTCGTACACCTGGCTCCCATAGTCCAGGCAGGACTGGATAATAGTCTTATAAAGTCGTAATAGAGTTGGATGAGCGGCTCCCCAAGCAGTTAGGCTGAGGCGGCGCAGTATGTTTAAATGACGCCAGCACTTTTGTCGAAGCTGTTGTAGGTGGGGGACCCACGTGAGCTGGGCATCAAACAACATGCCCAAGAAGCGATGCGTATCTTCAACATGCAGAAGGTCGTCACCTAAGTACAGTTCTGGGTCTGGGTGCATCGCCCGACGGCGGCAAAAGTGCATAACCCGAGTTTTGGAGGCAGAGAACCGGAACCCATGGGCTAAAGCCCAGGAATAAGCCCTTTGAATGGCTCCCTGCAGTCGCCTTTCAGCGACACCAATACTAGCCGAACTGTAATACATACAAAAGTCATCGGCATACAGTGAGGAGGACACTGATGACCCTACTGCTGCAGCAAGTCCTTTGATGGCAATTAGAAACAGCAGAACACTAAGAACGGAGCCCTGTGGACTCCAGTCTCCTGGGTGCGTGGGGAGCTGAGGTGGGTACCAACCCGAAAAGTGTGTAGTGAGAGGAAGTTCTGTATGAACAGTGGAAGCGGTCCTCTCAAGCCCCAGCCATGCAGCGTAGCTAGAATATGGTAGCGCCAGGTGGTGTCATAAGCCTTTTGGAGATCAAAAAAGACTGTAACCAGGTGCTCACGCCTGTCAAAAGCAGTGCGGATGGCCGACTCCAGCGGAACTAGATTGTCCATTGCAGAACGCCCCTGGCGGAAACCCCCTTGTTGTGGGGCAAGGATTTTACGGTCATCAAGAACCCACATGAGCCGCTGACTCACCATACGTTCCATGAGCTTGCAAGGAACGTTGCTGAGGCTAACTGTCTGCCACCTGTGGATCAGCGCCAGGTTTTATCACTGGGATGACGATGCTGTCCCGCCATTGAGATGGGAAAACACCTTCTACCCAGAGGCGGTGGAACAGGGCGAGAAGTTGGTCTTTAAACTCCTGTGACAGGTGGCGCAGGAACTGATTGTGGATTCGATCTGGCCCTGGGGTGGTATCAGGGCAAGCAGTGAGGGCACTCTGGAACTCCCACTCAGTGAATGGGTCATTATATGGTTCTCGCCGACGTGTGTGGAAAGACAACTGCCTCCGCTCGAACTGTTCTTTGCGAGTGCGGAAGCCCGCAATATATGCAGAAGTCGCAGAGGTACTGGCATAATGGTCCGCCATGTGTTCAGAGATACCAGCTGGAGCCATGCATATAGTACCCCAAATGTTCAAGCTGGGGATTCCCACCTGTGGTCGGTACCCACAAAGGCGCTGAACCTGTGACCACACCCGAGATGAGGCGGCACGAGAGCCGATGGTAGCGACGTATCTCTCCCAACAGTCCTGTTTACTCTGGTGTATCAGCCTCCGAGCCTGTGCCTGAGTCGCTTGAAAGCGATCAGGTGCTCTATACAAGGGTGGCACCGGTGGCGCTGGAGTGCCCGACGACGTAACCTGATGGCCTCAGCAATCTCCGTGGACCACCACGGAACCGACTGGCGCCTAACTGAGCCAGTGGTGATCGGAACACTGGCTTCAGCTGCGGAAATGATGGCTCTAGTGATATGATGAGCAGCCTGATCAACATCAATATCGTCTGGGATTAGTGGTATCATCCTAGTAGCCGAGGTGTAAGCAGGCCAGTCAGCCCTACGCAGAGACCAATGGGGCAAGTGATTTGGAGGTTGATACTGGAGAAGAAAGATATGGATGGGGAAGTGGTCGCTACCACATAGGTCGTCATGGACCCCCCAATGAAGCTGTGGTAGAAGACTTGGGCTGCAGAGAGAAAGGTCTATAGCCGAGTATGTGCCATGCGCCACACTGAAATGTGTGGGGGCACCGGTATTAAGAAGGCAGCAGTCCAGCTGTGTTATTAGAGCTTCAATTTCCCTACCACGACCTGAGACCTGAGAGCCACCCCAAAGGGGTTGTGGGCATTGAAATCGCCCAGTAGGAGGAATGGCGGGGGAAGTTGTGCGAACAAGTTTGCAAGGTCTGCAGGAGACGCTGCCTCATCCGGAGGAAGGTAGAGTGAGCAGATGGTAATGTCCTGACGTACCTGAATTCTGACAGCCACTGCCTCGAGCACTGTGTTAAGTGGCACTGGTGAACTGGGGACAGTGGCAAAAACGTAAAGACAGACTCCTCCGGATACCCTGTTGTGTGTTGCACGGTTTTTATAATAACCCCTATACCCACGAAGGGCAGGAGTCCGTTCAGCAGGAAACCAGGTTTCCTGTAGTGCAACACAGAGGGAAGGGTAGTGACATAGGAACTACTGTAACTCGGCCAAGTGGCGGAAGAAACCGCCACAGTTCCACTGCAGCCACACTATCTCCCGACTTACTGAGCATATTTATGCAGATGGTAGAGTAGGGCCCACAGGTTTCTCTGCAGTCACTGACTCAGGAGGCAGAGCCCCGACGTCCATTACTTCCAAAGTCTTGGCAATTCCAAGTCTTCAGGGGACGCGAGGATTTCCACCACGTCCTCGGAAGCAGACGATTTTTGTTTTAGATTTTTTCTGTTTCTCTCGCTGATCCTTCGGCCTCTCACACTGGGAGGGCTTGGCAAACTCAGTCTCAGGGACGGAGGTTGTCCTTGAGGCCCTACGACTAGCTTTGGATGGCACTTGGTGCCACTCACTGGCATCCACTGAGCCAGTGGGAGAAACAGAGGGAGAAAGGGATTCAAGCGATCCCTTCCTTGCGAGAGGAGCCAGAGCAGGTTGTTGTAGCTCACGTGTGTCCCCATTGTTTGGGGGGTTTTTGTTTCCAAGGCAGGGGCTTTGGAAGCAATAGTATGCGATGTGCCCCCTACCACCAAGGGGGCAGATGGTGACGGTTGGGCTCGAGGGCCCACTGTGATAGACGGAACTGGCGGCAAACTAGTCTGCGGAAATGGTTTTGTGGCTGCTGCATAAGATGTTTTGATGGTGACCGGGTGTAGTTTCTCGTATTTCCTCTTGGCCTCGGAATAAGACAGCCGATCCATGGTTTTGTATTGCATGATCTTCCTTTCTTTGTGCAGTACAGAGCAGGTAGGCGAGCAAGGTGGGTGCTGCTGTCCACAGTTAACACAAATGGCGTACAAGGGAGGTCTGGGTGCGATGGACGGCCACAGTCCCGACAGGTGGAGTTGGCGGTACACCTGGAGGACATGTGCCCAAACCTCCAGCATTTATAACAGCGCATAGGGGGAGAAACGTAGGGCTTTACGTCACATTGGTAAATCATCACCTTGACCTTCTCAGGCAATGAGTCGCCCTCGAACGCCAAGATGAATGTACCAGTGGCGACCCTGTTGTCCTTCGGACCCCTATGGACTCGCCGTATAAAGTGGACACATCGCCGTTCCAAGTTCTTGCGGAGTTCATCATCTGACTGTAAAAGGAGATCCCTATGAAAAATCAAACCCTGTACCATGTTCAGGCTTTTGTGTGGGGTGATAGTAACAGGAACATCACCCAGCTTGTCACAGGTGAGCAAAGCCCGTGACTGTGCTGGGGATGACGTCGTTATTAAAACTGACCCCGATCGCATCTTTGACATGCCGTCTACTTCTTCAAACTTATCTTCCAAGTTTTCAATGAAAAAGAGAGGCTTTGTGTTCACGAAAGATTCACCATCAGTCCTAGCACACATAAATACCTTGGAGCATATTGTTGTCCTCGGCTATGAGACCTGCGTTCCTCCCATGGCGTGGCCAAGGAAGGGAACGACTGGGGATCATAAGTCTCAGCATTGAAGTCTACTTTTCCTTTCTTAGAGACGGTGGTTAAACGCCCACCAGCGTTACTCTGGATTCTTTTCATTGTGTTCCCCACGAGCAGCTAGGGAAATAAAGGTCCACCCAGGCAGAGCCCCGCTTGTCTGGGTAAGCCTTGTACAACTGATGTGCGGCAGGTTCCTCAGATGTTGCTCGCTAACGACTGTTCAACTTCAACAGCCATGCATCTCCTCGGCACGTAGCACACCTTGAGATTGAGGTTTTTTTTATAGAGGTTTGTACCGTCCTCGCGACCTGGGCGCTTCATTAACGTCAAAAATTACATGCAGACTTTGTTGCAGGTCCCTAACTACTCCCGTTTTCCAATAATTGATACATAAAATCTGGGTATTCTCTCGCAGTGGCCTCTCATTATTTATAACGCCATATCTCGTGAGCTATGTGTCATGCTCTTTTGTTTTTGGCTCAGGAACCTTTGTGGGCGTTCGGTGACCAGTTCATTAAAGTTTCATTGCAATCGAATGAATGGTTTATGATCACATAGAGGATATATATATATATATATATACAGGGTGAGTCACCTAACATTATCGCTGGATATATTACATAAACCACATCAAATACTGACGAACCGAATCCACAGACCGAACGTGAGAAGAGGGGCTAGTGTAATTGGTTAATACAAAACATTAAAAAAATGCACGGAAGTATGTTTTTTAACACAAACCTACGTTTTTTTTAAATGGAACCCCGTTAGTTTTCTTATCACATCTGAACCTATAGACAAATACGTAATCAGTGCCGTTTGTTACATTATAAAATGTTAATTACATCCGGAGATATTGTAACCTAAAGTTGACGCTTGAAACCTCCGACGTTCAGTTGTATGTTGTAACAAACACGGGCCACGGTCGGCAAGCAGCATCTGCAGAAACATGTTTACGATGACGACCGTGTTTACGAGTGTGGCTGTAGTGCACTGTTGTGGTTTGGTCTAGCTGTCGCAGTGTCCGCATGTAGCGCTTGCTACTATTGTTATTCTGCATTCGTCTTTGCACGCAGACTAACTGTAGTACACAGTGTTACCAGACGTCTGTGATAGTGTAGTGTTGTAGGATCTGTGACCATGGTGTATTCGAACTCTGAAAAGGCGGAGATGATACTCATCTATGGCGAGTGTCGACAAAATGCAGCTGAAGCCTGCAAGGTGTATGCAGAACGGTACCCAGACAGACAGCATCTAACGTGCCGCACATTTCAAAACGTCTACCGCCAACTGTGTGCGACAGGTATGGTCGTAGCACGCAAACGGGTCCGTAACAGGTCCATCACAGGAGAAGCGGGTGCAGTTGGTGTGTTAGCTGCTGTTGCCGTGAAGCCACACAGGAGTACACGGGACATTGCGAGAGCCGGTGGACTGAGTCAAAGTAGTGTCATACACATACTGCATCGTCACCGCTTTCACCCGTTTCATGGGTCGCTACATCAGCAATTACATGGTGATGACTTTAATCATCGAGTGCAATTCTGTCAATGGGCATTAACAGAGAATGCGTTGCAGTCCTATCTGTTTACCGATGAAGCGGGTTTCACAAACCACGGGTCAGTGAATCTACGGAACATGCATTACTGGTCCTTGGGCAATTCTCGCTGGCTCCGACAGGTAGAGCGACAGCGACCGTGGACTGTAAATGTATGCTGCGTAATCATTGGCGACCACCTCATTGGTCCTCACTTCATTGCAGGGGCCGAAACAGCTGCAACTCTACAGAATGATCTGCCAACGTTGCTCAAAAATGTCCCACTGGAAACGCGTCGACGTATGTGGTATCAGAATGATGGTGCACCTGCACATTCCGCAATTAACACTAGGCTAACCCTTGGCAGGATGTTCGACGGGCGTTTCATAGGACGTGGAGGACGCATAAATTGGCCAGCCCGTTCTCCTGATCTTACACCTCTGGACTTCTTTCTGTGGGGTACGTTAAAGGAGGATGTGTACCATGATGTGCCTACAACCCCAGAGGGTATGAAACAACGTATTGTGGTAGCCTGCGGCGACATTACACCAGATGTACTGCGGCGTGTACAACAATTCATTACGCCATAGATTGCAATTGTGTGCAACAAATGAACATCTATTGGCCTGACATGTCGGACATGTTCGCATGACATTCCACTCCGTAATTGAAAACGGAAGCCAAGTGTGTACGTGTACCTCACCGCTCATGGTAATGTATATGTGCGTCAGTGAAAAAGACCATTAAAGGTTAGCATGTGGACGTAATGTGCAGTTATAGTCTCTTCTGTACCTAAGGTACATCACCGTTCCCTTTGGATCCCTACTTAATTCGGTGTTCTCCTATACACACGATCGAACAGCGGAGGAGTGGTACTCAAGCGTCAACTTTAGGTTACAATATCTCCGGATGTAATTAACATTTTACAATGCAACACACGGCACTGATTACGTATTTGTTTACATGTTCAATGTACTAACAAAACTAACGGGGTTCCATTTAAAAAGATGTAGGTTTGTGTTAAAAACATACTTCCGTCCTTTTTTTATGGTTTGTATTAACCAATTACACTAGCCCCTCTCCTCACTTCCGGTCTGTGGAAGTATTGATGTGGTTTACGAAATATATCCAGCGGTAATGTTAGGTGACTCACCCTATATATATAGATTGAAGTCTATTTTTATCATCTAATTTTTAATCAAACAGACACGTGTTCACAGTAATAATATTGAAAATGTAATCATTTCTGGAGCTCGACTTTGGTATCCCGAAGGACGTCTCATTTACCAACATGATAATCACCCATCGCGCACCAGAATTAGGATTCAGAGTTTGTTCCAAAGGACAGAGAATACTAACGTCTACCATGCTCAACAGTCATCTGATGTCAATCTCATAGAGAACGTATGGGCTAAACTCAAGAAGACTGTGCGGTATAAGTTGCCAGACCCTCCTCCAAGGACTGCGTATGGCTTGTGTGATTTATTCTTCGTGGGAGTGAATTGCCATGGATGAGGTCTTTTTCCGCAGACTTGTAGATTTTATGCCTCGAAGGATGCGGACTGTTCTTGATGCCAATGGCATGTGGACAAAATACTGAAGATATACGTACCCTACATTATATTATCGATTTAATGCATGACTTTTTATTTGAAGCTATAAAAACTTCCATGATTATTGTATAGTGCACACATCCTAAGAAAAATATTGAAAAAAAATCCTTAAAATTTTTATGCACTACTAGTAACAAAAAGTTCATAGCTGGTCAGCTATATAGTGTTTCCATGATGTACCCGATGCAGTAAATGTAAATATTACGCCTCTCATCCTTCAGAAAGTGATTCATAATGCAACAGTAGTATGTGATTGACTACTCTTACATGGCAAAGGAGGAATACTAAAGTAAACAAACGCACATGTTAGGAGTAACTGAATGCAGCTAACTGTCGAAATGATTCAGTAATATTCTGCAATTTATAATTTCTAGGACGAGCTACTGGCATTTGTAACACTATGTATACAAGCAACTACAGATGAATTAGTGGTAAAATGTTTGAGAGATAATGGAAATAATAACGTATGTAGCTGATCAGCTACACTATGCATTAAAGGCTTATCTTTATTTTAATGGGAGGTCATACCAACATGAACCTCAAGGAAGATTATTTTAATGAGAGATCAGACGAATAATTGACAAACTGTAATTAGTTGTTTATTGAAGAAAATACTGAAAAAAGTAAAACCAATATAATTAACAGGAAAGCCGACACTATCTATGAGCTGCCTGTCCTTTCTCGTTAGCATAGCGGTCGAATAGTCCTATCGGAGTTGAAGAACGAATGTTAAACTGGAAACAAAAAATAAATACACCCATTTTCAACGTTTTTACTGTCCATTAGAAAAGAAAACCGCTACCAGTTACAGGGTTGCCGATTTATTCACAACCTGTTTCGATCAATTATTGCCCTTCGTCAGGTATCTGTACAGGATATAGTCAAGAATTACATACAAATTCAAATTTTACATAAAATCATCATTGGAATCACAGAATTAAAGGGGCAAGAAGTGCAGTGTATGTAAAACGTTTTTGAAAAGTGATAAAATGTGATATATTAATACGCTATTCTGCTGCATTTTCATAAAATAAGGAACTATACAAAGCATTAAGTTCATATAAACGAAAAATATTTAGCTACTTACATTAATTTTGCCCTATACGTTTATTCAGAGCATTGTGTAAACGTGTATGGCACATTTAATGTAGTCGACTTCCAGAGAATACGTGAGAAAATCTCGAGAATTTGCCTGAACGTCGTTCGATTTTCGCGCACGCACATATCCAATTCCTACCCTGCACATGTGTGGATGCACGCCATCACGGAGCAGAATCACTCCCTCCGTGAGCAGCTCAGGCCATTTGCTCTCTATGGACTTGCGGAGGGTACGGAGTGTCTCACAGTACACACCATTGTTAATGATTTTTTTTTCCTTTTTTCTTACTGCTTGAGGAATACGACGAGTGTCGGACCTCGGACGCCGAAAAAGACGGTGAGCATCACCGTGCCTGCTGAGACAACGGCCTCGATTTTGTTAGAGGCAGGTGACGACATTACATCCGCGTCCCTAAGATGTCGCACTACGTTAACCCAAAGTAGAGAGTGTGTATAGGGAAAGAGTGGCCATGCGCGAGACCGCTCCAGACCGGCCGAGAGCCCACGACGCCATGTTTTTAGCAGATCTGGCGGTCTTTACATGTGAGTGAATAGCTACAGTGTGCGTTTCTGTACTGTGGAGTGTCTTAAAAACTTCTGACAGCGATTTCACAGTACAGTTACGTACATGTTGTATTATGGTAGGTACTGCTCCACTTTTGCACATCTTTTGTCGGTTCTATTTACGTAAATTAACGTGTTGTTCGTTGGGCGTTGACGATAACCGTAGAACTTCGCGGTAATTTTTAAGATTATATGTTGGTTTGAAGTGTTTCACTGAGTGTAATTAATAACGTATTTTACATAATCATTACGCGCAATCAAGAGAAATAGCTCGTTGTTCCTCTTTCCGTGTTGGCTGTAAAAAGCGAAGTAAAGATTGTTATATGATGCTTGTGTTCACAAGGAATGAGGAAATACGGGAAAAGTGGGCATTGAAAATTAACCGAGAAAGCTGGAATGTAAAGACGACTTACAAAGCAAAAAGGCATTGATGAAATTCAGTAATAGAACTACTGCCTGTGAAACTTCCGCGTTGTGTAGTGGTTGCGTACTGAATTCACAATGTGCAGGAATGGGAGTACGAATCCGATAAGCGGTAATTTTTTTAAACAGTATTTGCTAGCTTTTCGTTAGTTCATAATTTTGGTTTTCGATATGTCGTGTTACAAAGTCTGTTTTAAGATTTCTACGGCACCTCCCCCTTATCAGTGTATTATAGGATATTCACAATCACATAATTGGTTACGGGATGTGACGTGAGAAAGAGAGGGGACTGGACTATTGACTCATTTTAGATATTCAGTTACCTATTTTGCGCCTGTTTCTGTTGTTTCACTAGAAACAATATCGGTATTTTTCAGATTTTCGGTGATACTCTGTCCCTAAAAGTACCTACAGAATGACGTTTTTGATACTTCACGGGGTAGGAAAATGTTATAAGTTCGGCAGCACACATAAAATGCATTATATATGGGCGGAGAGCGATAATATTGTACTAATTTCGGTGATAGATATTCAGACAGAAAATTCCGAAATAGCATTATTTCCTTTGAGATAAGTAATATGGTGTATCTCTCTTTCTTATTAATCAACTGACAACTGTCGAAATTAACAGAACATAGTAAAATATGGTATTAACATTCGACAGTCATAAAAACTCGTTCACGAGACTTATTTGCTTACAAATTTACGACGTGTATTCAAGTTCTAAGGCCTCCGATTTTTTTTCTAATTAACTACTCAACCGAAATCGATGAAACTGGCGTTACTTCTCGACGTAATCGCCCTGCAGACGTACAAATTTTTCACAACATTGACGCCATGATCTCATGGCAGCGGCGAAGGCTTCTTTAGGAGCCTGTTTTGACCACTGGAAAATCGCTGAGGCAATAGCAGCACGGCTGGTAAATGTGCGGCCACGGAGAGTGTCTTTCATTGATGGAAAAAGCCAAAAGTCACTAGGAGCCAGGTTAGGTGTGTAGGGAGCATGAGGAATCACTTCAAAGTTGTTATCACGAAGAAACTGTTGCGTAACGTTAGCTCGATGTGCGGGTGCGTTGTCTTGGTCAAACAGCACATGCGCAGCCCTTCCCGGGCGTTTTTGTTGCAGTGCAGGAAGGAATTTGTTCTTCAAAACATTTTCGTAGGATGCACCTGTTACCGTAGTGCCCTTTGGAACGCAATGGGTAAGGATTACGCCCTCGCTGTCGCAGAACATGGACACCACAATTTTTTCAGCACTGACGGTTACCCGAAATTTTTTTAGTGGCGGTGAATCTGTGTGCTTCCATTGAGCTGACTGGCGCTTTGTTTCTGGATTGAAAAATGGCATCCTCGCCTCATCCATTGTCACAACCGACGAAAAGAAAGTCCCATTCATGCTGTCGTTGCGCGTCAACATTGCTTGGCAACATGCCACACGGGCCACACGTGGTCGTCCGTCAGCATTCGTGGCACCCACCTGGATGACACTTTTCGCATTTTCAGGTCGTCATGCAGGATTGTGTGCACAGAACCCACAGAAGTGCCAACTCTGGTGGCGATCTTTTCAACAGTCATTCGGCGATCTCTCAAAATAAGTCTCTCCACTTTCTCGATCATGTCGTCAGACCGGCTTGTGCGAGCCCGAGGTTGTTTCGGTTTGCTGTCACACGATGTTCTGCCTTCATTAAACTGTCGCACTCACGAACGCACTTTCGACACATCCATAACTCCATCACCACATGTCTCCTTCAACTGTCATGAATTTCAATTGGTGTCACACCGCGCAAATTCAGAAAACGAATGATTGCACGCTGTTCCCATTCTCGCCACTGGCGGTAAAATTCCATCTACCGTACGGTGCTGCCATCTCTGGGACGTATTGACAGTGAACGCGCCCTCATTTTAAAACAATTCGCATGTTTCTATCTCATTCTTTTCCGGAGAAAAAAATTGGAGGCCTTAGAACTTGAATGCACCTCGTATTGGGCCTGTATGAACATAGATGAACGGCATTTCTTTAACCACGTACTGATTAGTAAGCCAGAAGATGTGCTTCGGTGTCATGAGGGGAAAGTGATGGCTTATTTCAATCGTCAAGTGGGTGCATTTGTGCCTGGGTCGCTATGTAAGTGCACGTGCCGCGCTGTCTGGTAAAAACAGGGCGGACACAGGCTGGTTGGCCACTGTCTTCCTATAAAGGCTCTCTAACCTAAAGCGGCATATTCAGATTTGTACTGGTTTGGTTGTTAAGGCGTTCCCTATCTTTTCATTTGAATACAGATTTGTGACTGGCTGGAAGACTTCCTAAGTAATAGAACACAGTACGTTGTTCTCGACGGCGAGTGTTCATCAGAGACGAGTGTATCGTCAGGCGTGCCGCAGGGGAGTGTGATAGGACCGCTATTATATTCTATCTATATAAATGATCTGATGGACAGCGTAACTTGTAATTTGCGGCTGTTTGCTGATGATGCTATGGTGTATGGGAGGATGTCGTCTTTAACTGACTGTAATAGCATACAGGATGTCTTAGAGAAAAATTTCTAGTTGGTGTGAATAATGGCAGCTAGCTCTCAATGTAGAAAAATGTGATGCGCATGAGTAGGAAAAACAATCCCATAATGTTCGAATACAGCATTAGTAGTGAGCTTCTTGCTGCTGTCGCGTCGTTCAAATATCTAGGCGTAACACTGCAGAGCGATATGAAATGGAACGAACATGTAAGGACTGTTGGAGTAACGCGGACAGCCGACTTCGGTTTATTGGGAGAATTTTGGGAAGATGTACTTCACCTGTAAAGGAGACCGCGTATGAAACGCTTGTACGACCACGTCTTGAGTACTGATCAAGTGTTTGGGACCCGCAGCAGATCAGTTTATAGGAAGATATAGAAGCAGTTCAGAGGCGAGCAGCTAGGTTTGTTACTGGTAGGTTCGACCCATGCGCGAGTGTCACGGAAATGGTCCGACAACTCAATTGGGGATTAATATTACAAAAAACAGTATTGATCGCAAAAATTAACAGTTTCTATTTACCGGTTTCGAACTGATGTATGTCATCTCCGGAATAACAAGTAGCCCATGTGTCTAGTGCTGGACTCGGCTGGGCTGGGCTGTCCTGGGCTGTTCTGCTGCCAGTAGGTAACAGTTACCTGCACTGGCCACGTGGGCTATTTGTCATTCCGAAGATGACCTAAATCAGTTCGAAACCGGTAAATAGAAACTGTTAATGTTTGCGATCAAGATTGTTTTTTGTAATATTAATCCCCAATTGAGTTGCCGGAGCATTTCCGTGACTCTCGCGCAGGTAACAGTTACCTGCTGGCAGCAGAATAGCCCAGGACAGTCCAGCCCAGCCGAGTCCAGCTCTGGCCACATGGGCTATTTGTTATTCCGAAGATGATCTACATGAGGTCGAAACCGGCAAATAGAAACTGTTATTTTTTGCGATCAAGACTGTTTTTTTGTAATATTAATCATACCAAATAGATCGCTGTTTTTCTCCTGTGACAATGTTGTCAAAATTAATCATTTTGGGATTGCTGGACGAAAGACGACGTTCTTTTCCTGAATTTCTGTTGAGGAAAATTCGAGGGCCGGAATTTGAAGCCGAGTGTAGTACGATCTTGCTGCCGCCTACTTACATTTCGCGTAGTGATCACAAAGAAAAGATGAGAGAAATTAGGTCTCGTTCGGAGGCATATAGGCATTCTTTTCTTCCTCGTTCTATTTGCGAGTGGAATAGGAAAGGAAATGCCTAGTAGTGGTACAGTGCACGCTCCGCCACGCACCTTATGGTGGATTGCGGAGTATGTATGGAGATGTAGATGTTGATGTAGAACACGCCTCGTACTATCCTGCAAAGTCTAACCCCGAAGTCAATTTTCGAGACGTAACGTCTTCTTGGCAGTAGTGCCTTCTGTTCGCCGCATGGTCCGCTGCTATCGAGCTGCGTAGCAAAAGTTCGCTCGAGTGTCGCGACTGTTTCAAAAATGTTGAAATGTTTGTAAATCTATCGGACCAAACTGAGTGGTCATCAGTCCGTATCTTACAAACTTCTTAAACCAAGGTAAACTAACCTAAGGACAACACACACACACATGCCCCAGGGAGGACTCGAACCTCCACGGCGAGCAACCGCGCGCTCCGCAGCGAGACGCTTTAGACCGCTCGGCTACTCACCGCGGTCGCGACTGTTTATATCAGGCGGTGGTGCAGGTGCCCTGGCTGGTGGAACTCGCTGTTTCTCGTGGCAGACAAAGGAAACGGATCGCTCGCTGGCGGTCGCGGTCGGTGTGTCACGGGAGGCGGATGCTGCGGCCGGGCTTCCTGGGCGTCGCGTCGCGGCGGGCGCTGCCGCGGCGTCGTCAAGGCAGTGCAGTGGGCCCCTCTCTCTACTCGACCTGCGGCGATGGCGGCCCGCTGTCTCCTGCTGCTGCCGCTGCTAGCTGGCGGCCTCGCTGACACCGACGTCGACGGCCCGCCAGCACTCGGCCGCGGCGGCACCGAGGCCTGGCTCAACCACTGCCTGCGTCACAGTAAGGCCGCTCATGCCGACACCGCCTATAATAGAGCCGCGCCAATCGGCTTTTAGCGCCGGCTGCGGCAGCAGAGCATTGGTGTAAGTCGAACGCGAACGTTGCTCTGCGCATGTGTGCGTCCGGCTGCGCTGTGCTCTTTTGCCAGTTCCGTAAGACAACAGCAAGAGTTAGCTATACTACTAACTACTTGGCAACATGGTTGTACTCTGTACCCCACAAGCGGCTTCTAATGAAATTGCGTGGTTATGGAATATTTTGTGTCCCAGCCTCGTCGCCGCTTTTGTGTCTCGTTCCGTCGTAGGTGTCGGTGGCCGAATGGAATGAGACCGACACAGGAATAAAGATAGCACGCTGGTGCAGGTACGGAGAGGAGCAGCCAGAAACTAGAAACACTAGCGTAAATTAGAACGAGATATATATTGCACAGAATTTATACAATACTTAACTTTTACATAGTACTGCAGAATGTTGATACATAGTTGAGCTAGAGTCCTTCCTAGTGCCTAACTGATAGCCAAGTCTTCACTGGTACCTATCTGATTACGAAGGTCCTAACTGGTTGCTATCTCAGTCCCAAGTGAACGATGTCGTTCACTGGTGGCCACGAGCGGCGTTGTAGCAGAGGGCGCTCGTGGCTGTCGTTGTAAGAACGCCGCGCCGTGCGTGCATGGCGGCGCGCGGCGAAAGTAGGTGGCGCGCACTTTGTACTTGTGCGACACCACAGAATATCTCCCCAATTGTGCTGTAACGTCACAGCTGCGTCCACCTAATCCTCGATGGGAGAAGTTGCCGTTACATTCTATTTTACGCTTAATCATTTAATAATTGTTGCAATGATTTGACGACGGTATGGGACGCGGACAATTACTAGGTTGATCCATAACAGTAAACTTTGTTAACTTCCTTTATTATGGAATGACAAATGTTAAAAACTCTTCCCTTTAAATACACTGATTAAATAACTGCGTGCCACTTCGATGAATGTCTAAAAGTCCACACTGAAACATTTCAATATGCAACTGCAACACGTATGCGATAGGACGGAATGCCAAAAACTTTAGCCACCATTAAACGCAGGTTACGAACTCACTGCCGACATGCTACCGCTTCGCTCTGCGGTCGGTGGGAGACTGCCGCACACCGACCAACAAACAAAGAACATTCCAACCTAAGCATTGTTGCCAGCCAGCTGCACACCAACGATAACTATCGTTCGGCCAAAACGTACCAAAGAGGGTACTAACCTAAAACCCTGTATCCTCACAGTGCGATTGGATTCACGATTTCCTATCAGAAATGACACAGTTTGTTGTAATTGACGGTAAGTTATCGAGTAAAACAGAAGTGATATCTGGCGTTACACAGAGAAGCGTTATAGGTCCCTTTTGTGTCCCAACTTCGTCGCCGCTTTTGTGTACCAGCCTCGTCGTAGGTGTCGGTGGCCGAGTGGAATGAGACCGACACAGGAACAAAAATAGCACGCTGGTGCAGGTACGGAGGGGAGCAGCCAGAAACTATAAACACTAGAGTAAATTAGAAAGAGATATATATTGCACAGAATGTAACAATACTTAACATTTACATAGTACTGCAGAATGTTGATACATAGTTGTTAGAGGCCTGCCTAGTGCCTGTAGGATAGCAAAGTCTTCACTGGTGCCTATCTGATTACGAAGGTCCTAACTGGTTGCTATCTCAGTCCCAAGTGCCCGATGTCGTTCACTGGTGGCCACGAGCGGAGTTGCAGCAGAGGGCGCTCGTGGCTGTCGTGAGAACGCCGCGCCGTGTGTGCATGGCGGCGCGCGGCGAAAGTAGGTGGCGCGCACTTTGTACTTGTGCGACACCACACCCCTCCCCCCGAAACCGCCGCGCCGTCGTGGCGTAGGGCTGAGGGCCACGGCGACGGCACTGGGAGGAGGGCCTGGGCGGGGGCGTTACTGGTGGGACGGGCGTCGTAGCTGAGGCTGGGATCGAGACGCCGTCCGCGCCCCGGTATACACCTTGCGATCCGCTGGAAAACCCGCGAAAACCAGTGGAAGGGCGCCCGCCCCCGTCCAGAGGGAGCAGGTCACCTTCTTCTTAGGTGCGTGGCCCAAGCTGGGGGGGGGCCCGCACGGTAATGGAGTCCCTCTCGGTGACGCTGTCATCTGCGGCGGTGACAGCGGCGGCGACGACTGCGTCGGAAGTACGTCGACGTCCATAGGGACCTCGTAGTCCGGGGACGAACGATGTGGCTGTGCTCCCTGGCGGTGAACTGGGTCTGGAATCAAGAAACCGGAGACAGGATCGCGCGGCCTATGCAGACGCAATTGGTTTGCGTGGCGCCGCAGCTCCGATCCTGTGGAAGAACGTACAACATACATATTGCGACCGAGCACGCGCTGAATGATGCCCGGCATCCATAGTTTCTTCTTGTTTCCAGCAAACACCTTGTACAGCACCGGCGTGGAAACCTGAAAACGCGTAGCGCCATACGAACCGACTCGGTGCGTGGGAGGCTGCAGCAGGTGAAGGAGAGTGCGGTGACGGCGGCCGTGTAGCAGCTCGGCAGGAGACGGGCCGTCACGTGGCATGCACCGATACGTAGACAGGAAAATTTGAAGAGCTTTCTGCCTGGAGTGCTGACCTTTCATCTTCTCCATGTGAGACTTGAATGTTCGAACGAAACGTTCTGCTTCACCATTGGACTGAGGGTGAAAAGGTGCGGTGGTGATATGCTGAATGCCATTCACACGACAAAACTGTTGAAATTACGCACTAACAAACTGAGGTCCATTGTCACTGACGAGAGTTTCAGGCAAGCCTTCGATGCAAAACACTGATGTTAAGGCACTGATTGTACTAGAAGCTGTCGTTGAGTTCATGGCAATCACAAAAGGAAACTTGCTGAAAGCGTCTACAACAATTAACCAGCGCGTATTCCAGAAAGGTCCGGCAAAGTCAATGTGTAAACGTTGCCATGGTCCCTTGGGGCGTGGCCAGTCCGAGAAACGTTGCGGAGGAGCCGCCTGATGCTCCGCACAAACTGTACACTGTGATGTCATGCTCTCTATCTGAGCGTCCATACCAACTCAGGTACAATGACGTCTGGCCAATTGCTTTGTCCTAACAATACCCCAATGTCCTTGATGCAGGAGGCGTAATACTTCTCGTTGCAGGGAACGAGGAACAATCACTCTTGCTTGGTCGTTGTCGGTATGCAACAACAAAACACCCTGACTTGAAGGTAATGCATGACGTTGTGCAAAATAACGTCGAACCAGAGGCCGATCAATGTCTTTGGCTCTGGCAGGCCACCCTGAGCGAACAAAACGTGCTACCGCACTTAGGTCTGCATCCGCAGCTGTTTCCTGTGCAACCCGACGAGAGTTCAAAGGAAAGTCTGCGACAGCGGAAGCATCTCTGGAGTCTATCTGACAACATGCCATTTCTGAAGAATCAAATGATACATCCTGGCCAACCGGAAGTCGGGAAAGTGTGTCCGCGTTAGCATGTTTAGTGGTAGGTCGGTACAAAATCTCATACTGATAATTAGACAATATCAAGGACCATCTCTGAAGCTTTTGTGCCTTTCGTGGCGGAATTGGCTTTGTGGGTGAGAACAACGACGTGAGAGGCTTGTGGTCTGTCAACAAATAGAATTTTCTGCCATAGAGATAATGATGAAACTGTGACGCCGTAAATGATTGCTAAGGCCTCCTTTTCTATCTGACTGTAATTCTGTTGCGTCGGCGTCAGTAGCTTGGATGCAAAGGCAATAGGACGATCATGACATCCAATACGATGTGACAGAACTGCACCCACACCGTACGACGAGGCGTCAACTGCTAGTACTACAGGCTTCTGTGGGTCAAAGGGAATCAAACATGCATCACTGAGTAGTGCACGCTTTAGTTTGTCAAAGGCAACCTGACAATCTTTGGACCATACAAAAGGAACATTCTTCCTACGTAAGTGATGCAGTGGAGCTGCAATATGAGAGGCATTGGGAATAAACCTGAAATAATAGTTAAGCTTTCCCATTACTGCTTGCAATTCCTGCACATTCTTAGGAGGAGGCAAGTCTTTGATTGCTCGAAGATGTGACTGTAAGGGATGTATTCCTTGGGCATTAATCACATGGCCTAAGTACTCTATTTCAGATTGAAAAAACGAACACTTTGCTTTATTGCAACGTAGACCTGCTGCAGTCAAAACTTTGAAAAGGCACTCCAGGTTTGCTAAATGTTCTTCAACTGTACGTCCGGATACCACAATATCATCTAAATAGTTCGAACAACACGGTACAGAAACTGTCAGCTGTTCCAAAAAGTGCTGAAAAATAGCGGGAGAGGAGGAACTGCCAAAGGGTAGGCGTTGAAATTGAAAAAGGCCCATGTGAGTATTAATGACGAAAAATTTTGTTGACTCGTCACCAAGCGGAATTTGTAAGTATGCCTCTGCTAAATCAATCTTAGAAAAGAAGCGAGACTGTCCTAATTTGTCCATTAGTTCCTCAGGTCTGGGCAGGGGATAAGTGTCTACAATTGTTTGACTGTTCACTGTTGATTTGAAGTCAGCACAGAGACGAAGTTTTCCTGACGTCTTGGGTATAATTACTATAGGCGAGGCCCACTGACTCGCAGAAACAGGAGAAATCACCCCACTATCTTGCCAACGTTTAAGTTCTTCGGCAACTGTATCACGCAAGGCGATAGGCACTGGTCTAGCTTTACGAAATGTTGGAACTGCAGATTCTTTTAAAGTTACATGTGCCACGAAGTCTTTTGCACAACCTAGTTCCGGCGAAAACAAGTCACTATATTTGTCACACAATGCATTGATTTTATCCTGAGGCACTATTGACTGTAAATTTGGCCTGAAGAACAACAAAAGCAACCGTCTTTGTAACACCTTGAAAAGAGGCAGGCAGGCTACACATTCCTAGCACGGGAATATTTTGACCCGTATACGCCGTTAGCACATGTTGACACGGCGACAATTTTGGCGAACCCAGAAGTTCATAAGTATCTTTATTTATTAATGTAACAGCGGAACCAGTATCAAGCTGAAATTGCACAGTCTTATTTTCTATGGAGAGATTTACAAAAAGTTTGTGCTTCTGGCGCTCGACGTGTGCGCGAATGTGGGCAACGTCTGCTACGGTTTGTTTGCCGCACTTGCGCGGGCCGCGTAGTGAAGGAAGCGGCGCAGACTCGGCACGCGGCGGATTAACAACACTGCCACTAGATGGCACTACCGCCGGATCGGCGTCCTCGCAAGCTTGCGAAGCTACTACAGATTTACTAACTACTGCACTAAACTTTTGAGTAGCTACAACAAGTCTACTGTCTCTATCTACACAGTACTGGGCACTATCACAAGGAGAAGTTGTAGAATGCACTATTTTCACTACAGGAATGCACTGTTCATAGTCATTTTGCTTGTTCCGAACCCTTTTCCGTTGCACTGTTTTACGCACTCGTTGGCGCTTGCTACGTGGTGTACTATATAGTTTTGCCATAGGCGCAGAACTACTTTCTTGCAATTGAGATCCAAGGAAAGCACTGTTCAATTCCACAGCCCGTATAACATTTACAGAATGAACTGTTCTCGCACTCTGCGAAGCACTGTTTCTAACGGTACCGTTCTTTGAGTTTTTAATTTGCATACACACAGACTGCACATGTCCCGATATGCCACATTGATAACAGGTTGCGTTGCAACTAGGGCAATGAGCACGCTTGTGGCGAGACACACACACTTGGGGCAAGATTTACGTACATTTTTCTGAAATGAGCGTTGGCGCCCGTTATTCAAATCACTGTTTCTAACACGACGGGGCGACCTTTGTGTCGCACTTTTACACTGGCTACTGTTCGCTGTCTGTCCAGCACGGTCTGTACTATTGTAAGAATCACTAGTGCTACACTGAGAACTACGGCTAGGAAAGCGTCCGTTATGGCGCACTGAATTTACACTGTGGCTTTGCATTTCTACATCTGCTAAGTCAAAAGTATCATGCGCTTCTATAAGCTGCAGTACACTGTCTAATGAGGGGTCAGACTGTTTCAGAATTGCTGATCTAATTCTGGGGTCCTGAATATTCTGCGTAATCGCATCCCTCAACATCACGTCACTATACGAAAGTCCACAAGAGCAAGTAAATTTACATTGGCGGGTTAAGCCCTTCAATTCCGTAATCCACTGCTGGTGTGACTGCTGTGGTAATTTTTTAAGTCTGAAAAATCGGTATCGTGCAGCGGCTACAAGAACTTTTCTCTCATAATGAGCATTCAGTGCATCTACAATTTGTTCAAAGTCTACATCACGAGGAGATGCGAGAGGGAAAAGTTTTTGCAATAGTACGAAGGTCTGGGGGCCCACAATCGATAAGAAAAGGTTCTTCACTCTCTGACCTGTAATTTGATGAGCCGCGACGAGTTCTTGAAACTGTGCGAAATAGTCGCTCCATTCTTCCTCACGTTCGTTGTACTGGCGAAATGTAGGAAGCGGTGCAGCGGCAGGTGTGGGCTGCTGATGTGACGGCTGTTGTTGCTGGTGAGCAGCCTGTGCCGTCAACTGCGACACGGCCTGCAGTAGTTGAGTGATTTGCGCCGTCTGTAACTGAATAATTTCCATTAAGTTTTTCTGGTTCGGGGTAGTGGCCATGCTGACCGATTAGGCGCCGCGCATACAAGTAAATTATAACAAAACACAAATGCAATACGAAAGAGGACGCTCTGCAACAAAAAAGTCCACAAAACACGTAACTGAATATATTCCCCCAAAAATCTTATAATAAGGGTGGGTGGGCGGGAGCAATTTCTGCGTGCTCCGACTACTGCTGTCTGGCTGCTGTAAGCGGGCTGGTCCAAGGTACTATCACTCCTCGTCGCCACTTTTGTGTCCAAACTTCGTCGCCGCTTTTGTGTCCCAGCCTCGTCGTAGGTGTCGGTGGCCGAGTGGAATGAGACCGACACAGGAACAAAAATAGCACGCTGGTGCAGATACGGAGGGGAGCAGCCAGAAACTATAAACACTAGAGTAAATTAGAAAGAGATATATATTGCACAGAATGTAACAATACTTAACTTTTACATAGTACTGCAGAATGTTGATACATAGTTGTTAGAGGCCTGCCTAGTGCCTGTACGATAGCAAAGTCTTCACTGGTGCCTATCTGATTACGAAGGTCCTAACTGGTTGCTATCTCAGTCCCAAGTGCCCGATGTCGTTCACTGGTGGCCACGAGCGGAGCTGCAGCAGAGGGCGCTCGTGGCTGTCGTGAGAACGCCGCGCCGTGTGTGCAAAGGCGGCGCGCGACGAAAGTAGGTGGCGCGCACTTTGTACTTGTGCGACACCACAGTCCCATACTCTTCCTTGTGTTTATAAACGATTTCGGAGACAATCTGAATAGCTCCCTTAGACTGTTCGCGGATGATGCTGTCGTTTAGCGGTTAATGAAGTCAACAGAGGATCAAAAGCAAATGCAAAGCGATTTAGTCAAAATTTCTAAAAGGTGCGAAAATTGGTAATTGACACTAAATAAAGAAAAGTGTGAAGTAATACACATGACCACTAAAAGATATCAGCTGAACTTCAATTACGTGATAAATCAGTCAAACCTTAAGGTCGTAAATTCTATCAAATATCTAGGAGTTACAATTACGAACAACTGAGACTGGAGAGAACACATAGAAAATATTGTGGCGACCCAAAGGTTACGTTTTATTGGCAGCACTCTTCGAAGATGCACCAGCTCCACCAAAGAGACTGCCTACATCACACATGTGCGTCCTCTCCTGGAGTACTGTTGCCCATTGCGAGACCCTCACCAGGTGGAACAGATGGAAGATATTGAGAAAGTTCAGAGAAGGGCAGCTCGTTTCGTTTGATCACGTTACGGTGGGGAAAGCGTCACGGAAATGTTGCACGAATTGTGGTGGAAATCATTAAAAGAAAGGCGTTATTCATTGCAACGTGATCTGTTTGCGAAGTTTCAATCACCGACCTTTACTTCTGAATGTGAAAATATTTCGCTAGCACCCACCTACTTAGGGAGACATGAACATCCCAACAGAATAAGAGAAATGAGATCGAAAATGGAATGACTTAGGTGTTCTTTCTTCCCGTGCGCTATTAAAGAATGGAACGGTAGAGAAAATTTATGAAAGTGGTTAATGAATCCTCTGCCAGTCACTTAAATGTGATTTGCAGAGTATATATGTAGATGTAGATGTTTTCACGGTCGGGGCGGTCTCCCAACCCAATAGGCGGAGCCAGTGATCATCGTGTTACGGCCCGACTATAGTGGTCTCACAACACGTCCGTGTCACGTCACACTGATAGGCTGACATCGCTAGCTGACTGGCTGGCCACAAACGTTAAATCCTGCCGAAATCCCCCCACTCCTCTCTTCTATCTTCAGGGCTCGCCGACTCACCCCGCCCAGCGCCCTGCCCCAACACCCCAACAGCTCGTCACGTGACGTTCACGCTCGCTACTTTTCATTCACCGAATTTATATCTCTATTTGGTTTGTTTCCGAGTTTAACTTGCCCTCACCTGCGGTACCTACACCTTTTGTAAGCAACAATATTAAATGCAACGTTATCATAAACACGTTATTAGATAAAAATAAATGTTTTTGAATATAAGTATACTTACAAACTCTTGCTCAGCTTGTGAATGAGGACATGAAGGTTGGTGGTTCAAGTCCTTCGAAGTGCTTACTTTTTTTCTACTTTTGTTTTCATTTTTAATGCGTACTAATACTTTTTGTTAGTGAAATAGCAGTTTTTCCGCAATATTGTCTTAATTAGACATGACAGTGTGCTGTCTCTCAGTAGTGAGTTTCATCCATTTCGTGATTTTTTTTATCTCCGCATTTCTAACAAGTGTCATTACTTTTCATTCATGTAATGTTTGTACGTTCTTCTGCGTTCGGTGTCGTTTACAAATAACAGCCGCCAGTTCCCAACGATCCTCCTCCCCACTATCTGCCTTGATACAAATCAGTTGCTTCTTTGCTTACTGTAGGTGTGCCTGGATGGATGAAAATTTTACTTCAAATGTTCAAATGTTTGTAAATTATCGGAGCCGGCCGCGGTGGCCGAGTGGACTGAGGCGTTCCAGTCACGGTCTCCACGGCCACTACGGTCGGGGGTTCGAATCCCCCTTCGGGCACGGATATTTGTGCCGTCCTTAGTGTTAGCTAGTTCATAAGTAGTTTGTAAGTTTAGGGACTGATGACCCCGTAGTTAAGTCCCATAAGCTATACAAACATTTCAACATTTGAAATTATCGGCCCAAACTGCAGTCATCAATCCGTAGCTTACAAACTACTTCAACTAAGGTAAACTAACGTAACGACAACACACACACACACACACACACAGAGAGACACATGACCCAGGGAGGACTCGAACCTCTGACAGCGAGCAACTGCGCACTCCGCAGCGAGACGCACCGCTCGGCTAGTCCACCGCGGCAGATTTTCCTTTCGTATTTCTCAATATGTTGTTGTTGTTGTTATTTTGAGGGGACTAAACAGCTTCATCCGTCTGTTCCTCAATATAAATGTTCGTGCAGCATACTCTGCAGTTCGAGGGAAACCTCTTCTACTCTTTACAAGACGGCCACAAATCGCCCTACTCACTATCCTAGAACAGCTTCCATATATCTAACTCACGGTCAAATTCTAGAGAAGAACTAAGTTTTACTGTAAAGAAGATGTCATTTTTTTGAAGTACGTGAGATTAGTAGGGTTACATACGTCGAAAGTGAATTCTGCTGTTGCAGCTTTTATTCAACAGGTTCAGACAAACAGTATCAGAAGAATCAATTGGTATTTACTTTTTTAGAAAAATCATATTCTCAAGATTGATTACTTATATTTTAAGCACTTACAACTAAATATCAACATTGTCTCATTATACCAAAGGTATTAAACATAAGTAGGAGGTCACGGGTTTGAATCCCAGCTACCGCATAAATTTTAATTCAGTGCCTCTCCTTATGTTTAAACTTACAACTAAGAAATATGGCAACTCCAAATAAAATGTAGACCTAAATCGCATCTGTCTAACTAATAAATAATACGAAACATGTTGATATATTACAGCTTCTGGTAAAAATACACACTAGTAAAATCAATAGCTGCCTCGGATTAGCAAAGTTTATACTAGTAAGAAAAGTTTACTAGATTCTTTGTATTGCAAAATTTGGCTTTATGTTGGGAGAATGAGGATTTCAGATAACGAGCTGTCTTTAAGAAATAGAACTATAGAAAACGCTATTCACTTGTAACAAAAAACAATAATTGTATGTTACGCATGTAAATACTATTAGGCAATCCGCTTTAGATTATAGGTTCTTCTATTTCGTTAATACACAGTATCTGAAAAATGTTATAATTGAAAACTTAAACTGTGCATTCCAAACTGTTGTTTTTCTGTAGCTTGGCTTAGACGTTCAGAATTCCTTGTGCCACTTAGATGGCACTGGGTTGAGCATCTTGCTAGGGAGTCTATATAGGCAGAGAGTGGCCAACCGGCCACTGTCCGCCATGTTTTTACCAGACAGTGCGCAGCACGTGCACTTACATAGTGCGCCAGGGAGGAATGCAGCCACTTATAGACTGAAATAAGCCATCACTTGCACCAAAGACACCAAAGCACATATTCGAGCTTACTAATCAGTAAGTGGTTAAAGAAATGCCATTCATCTGTGTTCATACTGGCGTAATAAATTTGTAAGTAAATGTCTCGTGAAACAGTTTCTCTGACTATCGAATGTTAATACCATATTTTACGATGTTCTGGTAATTTCCACAGTTGACAGTTGATTAACAAGAAAGAGAGATACTCCATGTTATGTATCTCAAGGAAAATAATGTTGTTTCAGAATTTTCTACCTGAATATCCATCGCCGAAATTAGTACAATATTATCGCTTTCTGCCGCGATATAATGTATTTCGAGTGTGCTGTCGATCTTTTAACATTTACCTACACTGGGAAGTACCAAAATGTCATTCAGTAGATACTTTTAGGGACAGAGTATCACAGCAGTAAGGAAAAATACCGATACTGTCTCTGCTGAAATAGCAGAAACAGACCCAAAATAGGTAACTGTATATCTACAATGAGGTATAGTCCTGCCACCCTATTTTCACCTCACGCCCCGTAACCAATTATAGAATTGTGAATAGCCAATAATACACAGCCAAGGGTGAGGTGCCGTATCAATGTTAAAACATCTTGTACCACGACATGTCAAAAATCAGAACCACGAACTAACAAAAAGCTAGCAAATACTGTTCAAAAAATTTACTGCTTAATGGATTCGAACTCTCATTCTTCACATTATTAGTTCAGAACTCAGCCACTTACCCACGCGGGAATTTCACTGGCAGTAGTTCTATTACTAAATTTCATCAATACCTTTCTTGCTTTATAAGTCGACGCCCACTGTTTCCGTATATCCTCATTCCTTGCGAACACAATCATCATATTACAATCTTTACTTCGGTTTTTACAGCCAACAGCGGAACAACGAGGCATTTCTCTTGACTGTCCTTAATGATTACGTAATACACATTATTAATTACACTCTCTTAAAATCAACATTCAATCTTAAAAATTGCCGCAAAAGTGTAGGGTTATCGTTAACTACCGACGGACAACACGTTGATTTACGTGTATAGGACCGACATAAGTGCAAAAGTGGAGCAGTGCCTACCATAATACAACCTGTACATAACTGTACAGTGAAACCGCTGTCAGAAGCTTTTAGGACACACCACACTACAGAAACGCACACTGCAGCTATTCACACACATGTAAAGCTCGCCAGATCTGGTAAAAACATGGCGTCCCGTACTCTCAGCCAATCAGGACCAGTCTCACGCATGGCCACTCTCTCCTTATACAGGCTCACTACGCCTTGGCAATGAGGGTCAGAGCTAGAGACCCGTGGACGGTGACTAAACGGATGATTTCTGCGGTATTTAAGGATATGTGCTGTGTGGTTAGCCGCTGTGGTACAGCCCCCTGCTTCGTAGCGCCAGCCAGTGAGCTTGCGATGGCGGCCTATCGGTGTCACGTGACACGGAAATGTTGTGAGGCCTTGTGTCTAGACGGTGTTGCCCATACCCTGCCAAACCCCTGCGCAAAGAAGAAACTGGATGACATAACGTCGCTGTGAAGTCATACCGGCATATCTGCAAAATGCATATTTTCACCTGGGCTCTTTAATATTTTCGTATGTGATAATGTTTTTGTGTGTACTATTGTGAGATACTTCAATTTTACTCACATGATGGACGTCTTTCCTGCTTTAAGGTTCTGAAGCGACTGGCATATTGCACAGTACATTTGTCTTGAGATAAACACAATGCCTGTTTTCGCATAAATGCAAACTGGACCGACGGCATCTGACGGATTTTTATCCAACTATGTGATATGCCTGTTCCAGATAAAAATAGACGGGAAAAAAGAAATGTTTTGACAACAAAAGCTAAAAAATTCAGTTGATGCACATCTTCCGGTTCGATTTAACGTTGACAATATATGGCCCTGTTTCTTTTACAAAGATCTTTATCTATATCTACAATTTTACTCTGCAAATCACATTTAAATTTCTGGCAGAAGATTTGTCGAACCACTTTCGTAATATTTCCTTACATTTCCAGTCTCTTATAATGAGTGGGAAGAAAATCACCCAAATCCTTCCGTTTTCGATATGGTTCTCTTATTTCTTGATGATGATCGTGTCTCCCTATGTAGGTGGGTGCTAACAAAATTCACTATATGATCAAAAGTATCGCAAAACCCCAGAAACACCCGTTTCTCATATTAGGTGCAGTGTGCTGCCCCCAACTGCCAAGTACTCCACATAAGCGACCTCAGTGGTCATTACACATCGCGAGAGATCAGAATGGGACGCTCTGCGGATCTTGCGGACTTTGAACGTGGTCAAGTGATTGGGTGTCACTTGTGTCAGAAGAACGTACCCGATATTTCCACACTTCTAAATATCCCTAGGTCCACTGTTTCTGATGTTTTAGTGAAATGGAAATATGAAGCTACACGTACAGCACGAAAGTGTACTGGCCGACCTAGTCTGTTGACTGGCAGAGACCGTCGACAGTCGATAGGCAGGCATCTATCTAGACCGTTGCACAGGAATTCCAAAACTGCATCAGGACCCAAAGCAAGTACTAGCGGGAAGTAAGAAAATTTAGATTTCATGGTCGAGTGGCTGTCCATAAGCTAAACATCGCACAGGTCAGTGCCAAACGACGCCTCACTTGATGTAGGGAGCGTAAACAGTAGAAAGAAAGTTGTGTGGAGTGATGAATCGCGGTACACATTGTGGCGATCAGATGGCAGGGTGTGAGTTTGACAAATACCCGGTGACTGTCATTCACTAGATTGTGTAGCGCCAACAGTAAAATTAGGAAGCCGTGGTGTTATTGTAAGGCGTTTTTTTTTTTTTTTTTTTTTTTTTTTTTGGTTCGTAACGCTTGTTGTTTTGTGTGGCACTAGCACAGCGCAGGCATACGTTGATGTCTTAACCACATTCCTTCTTCTGGTTAGGTAGGGGATGGCGACTGCAATTTTGAACATGATACATCACCTGTTCATAATGCACTGCCTGTGGCGGACTGGTTACACGACAATGACAAGCCTGTAATGGACTGGCCTGCATAGAGTTCTGACGTGAATCCTATAGAACACGTGGGGATGGTTTGGAACTCCGATTTCGTGCCAGGTCTCCCCGACCTACATCGATAACTCCCCTCAGTGCAGCACTCCGTGAATAATTGGCTGCCTTTCGATACGAAAAGTTCCAATGCGTGATGGAACGTATGTCTACGAGAGTGGAATCTGTCATCAAGGCTACAGGTGGGCCGACACCATATTTAATTCCAGCTTTACGAACTTGTGAATCTTTTTCAGCACGGAGTCTGGATACGTTTGATCCATAGTTCATGTTCGAATTCGAAGGAGAAAGTAAGTGAAAGAACCAATGTTTTGGCAAGACCTAATATGCATGTATTTGCTTAAGTTCTTCTCTGAGCCATTTGTGTTCACTTTATTTCTTCACTTTAAGACGAACAGAACTACTCACCTTTAAGTTCACTTTAGCAAAAGTTGGGGTTTGTTTGTCTGATTAGATAATCCCGTATGATCATTGTACACTCCTGACCATTAAAATTGCTACACCACGAAGATGACGTGCTACAGACGCGAAATTTAACCGACAGGAAGAATATGCTGTGATGTTGTTGTTATGGTCTTCAGTCCGGAGACTGGTTTGATGCAGCTCTCCACCCTACTCTATCCTGAGCAAGCCTTTTCATCTCCTCATAAGAACGGCAACCCACATCCACTTGAATCTGCTTACTATACGCGTCTCTTGGTCTCCCTCTGCGATTTTTACCCCACACACTTCCCTCCAATGCTAAATTTACGATTCCCCGATGTCTAAGAATGTGTCCTACCGAGCGATCCCTTCTTTTAGTCAGGGTATGCCAAAAATTCGTTTTCTCACCAATTCTGTTCAGTAGTTATGCGATCTACCCACCTAATCTTCAGCATTCTTCTGTAGCACCACATTTCAAAATCCTCTATTCTCTTCCTGTCCGCACTGCTTATCGTCCATGTTTCACTCCCGTACAAGGCAACACTCCACACAAATGCCTTCAGAAAAGATTTCCTTACACTTAAATTAATATTCGATGTTAGCAAATTTCTCTTTTTCAAAAATGCTTTTCTTCCCATTGCCATTCTGCATTTTATATCCTCTGTACTGCGACCATCGCATGTTATTTTACTACCCAAGTAACAAAACTCATCTACCACCTTCATTGTTTCGTTACCTAATCTAATTCCTTCAGCATCGCCTGATTTTCTAAGACCGCATTCCATTATTTTTCTTTTGCTCTTGTTAATGTTCATTTTATACGCTCTCTTCAATACACTGTCCATTCCATTCAACTGCTCTTGCAGGTCCTTTGCTGTCTCTGACAGAATTACAATGTCATCAGCAAAACGCAATGTTTTTATTTCTTCCCCCTGAACTTTAATCCCTATTCCAAATTTTTCCTTGCTTTCCTTTACCGCCTGCTCGATGTACAAATTGAATAACATCGGTGAAAGGCTACAACCCTGTCTTACTCCCTTCCCAATTGATGTTTCCCTTTCATGCCCTTCGAGTCTAATAACTGCGGTCTGGCTTTTGTACAAGTTGTAAATAACTCTCCGTTCCCTATATTTTACCCCTGCTGACTTCAGAATTTGAAAGAGTGTATTCCAGTCAACATTGTCAAATGCTTTCTACAAATCTCCAAAAGCTAACAATGTAGGTTTGCCTTTCCTTAATCTATCTTCTAAGATAAGACGTAAAGTGAGTATTGCCTCGCGGGTTCCTATGTTCCTCCTGAATCCAAATTTATCTTCCCCGAGGTCAGCTTCCACCAGCTTTTCCATTCTCCTGTAGATAATTCGTGTTAAAATTTTGCAACCATGACTTATCAAACTGATGGTTCTGTAATTTTCACACCTGTCTGCTCCTGATTTCTTTGGAATGGGGATTATTACATTTTTCTGAAAGTCTGAGGGCATTTCGCCTGTCTCATACATCCTACACACCAGTTCAAATAGTCTTGTCATGGCTGGCTCTCCCAGAGACTTTAGTAGCTCTGAGGGTATGTCATCTACTCCTGAGGCCTTGTTCCGACCTAGGTCTTTCAAGGCTCTGTCAAATTCATCTCTCAGTATGGTATCTCCTATTTCATCTTGATCTACTTCTTCTTCCCTTCCTACATCGTCTCTCAGTTCATTTCCTTTGTAGAGCTGCTCTATGAACTCTTTCCACCTTTCAGCTTCCCATTCTTTGCTGAGAACTGGTTTCCCATCTGAGTTCTTGATATTCCTAGAGTTGCTTTTCTTGTCCCCAAATGTCTCTTTTATTTTTCTGTAGGCGGTATCTACTTTTCCCCTTGTTATACATTCTTCTACAGATTTGCATTTGGCTTCTAGCCACTCCTGCTTAGCCATTTTGCACTTCCTGTCAATCTCATTTCTTAGTCGTCTGTACTCCATTTTGCCTGTTTCATTTACTGCATTTTTATATTTTCTCCTTTCATCAATTAAATTTAGTATTTCCTGTGATATCCAAGGATTTTTATAGGTCTTGCCGTTCTACCTATTTTGTCCTCTGCTGCCTTCACTATTTCATCTCTCAATGCTACCCATTCCTCTTCAGCTGTTTTATTTCCCCCTGTTTCTGTCAGTTGTTGCCTAAATCTCCCTCTGAGATTCTCAAGAACTTCACTTTCCTTCAATTTATCTAAGTCCCATCTCCTTATTTTTCTAACTTTCTGCAGTTTTTTTCAGCTTCAGCCTACAGTTCATGGCTAACAAGTTAGGTCAGAGTCTATATCTGGCCCTGGGTATGTTTTACAGTTTAAAACGTGGTTCCGGAATCTCTGTCTTACCATTATAAAATCTATCTGATACCTTCCAGTGTCTCCTGGTCTCTTCCACGTATACAACCTTCTATTGTGATTTTTAAACCACGTGTTTGTTACGATTAAATCATGTTCCGTGCAAAATTCTACCAGGCGACTTCCTCTTTCATTCCTCCTGCCCAGTCCATCCATATTCACCTACTATTTTTCCTTCTCTTCCTTTTCCTACTGCCGAATTCCAGTCTCCCATCACAATTAAGTTTTCCTCTCCCTTAACTGTCTGAATAATTTCTTTTAGCTTCTCATATATTTCTTCGATCTGCTCATCATTGGCAGAGCTAGTTGGCATATAAACCTGTACTACTGTTGTCGGTGTTGGCTTCGTATCTATCTTGACAATGATAATGCGATCACTGTGCTGCTCATAGTAGTTTACCCGCATTCCTATTTTCTTATTCATTATCAGTCCTACTCCTGTGATACCCCCAACTGATTTTGTATTTATAATCCTGTACTCACCTGACCAGAAATCCTGTTCATCCTGCCACCGAACTTCACTAATCCCCACTATATCTATCTTCAACCTATCCATTTCCCTTTTTAAATTTTCTAATTTTCCTACCCGATTAAGGGGTCTAACATTCCACGCTCCGATCCGTAGAATGCCAGTATTGTCTTTCCTGATGACAACATCCTCCTGAGTAGTCCCCGCCCGGAGATCCGAATGGGGTACTATTTTACCTCCGGAATATTTTACCTGAGAGGATGCTGTTGTTGTTGTTTGTTTTGAGGGGACTAAACATCTAGGTCATCAGTCCCCTGTTACTAGCTCAGAGTCCACTGTTAATAACGACTAAAAAATTAAACAGAGCTCTAAAAATGATCACGCACATAAGGGACAGGTTGACAATGGACAAATCACTGATAACTTAAAACGAAGACACACAGAATTGGTAAAAGAAAGTCAGGAATAAAACTGGATAGCAGAGTACCTTGGCTATCACAAAGAAAAAACAGGATGAGCCAGCCATACTGCATACACTAAGAACCCCTAAGGGTGTGAATAGGTAAAAAGCCGGATTGGTGGTGGCCTAAGATATCAGGCCACAGCACCCACCGTTAGATAGAGTCATAAAAACCAGCAGCGCGGATAAAACTTAAAACTGCGTTAGCCATAGAGGCGTCGTCTGCTAAAGCTAATGATAGCGCGTCTGGGATATTAAAAGATCGCCGCAAGTCGGCTAACAGTGGACAGTGCATCAAAAGATGGGCCACTGTCAACACAGTGCCACATCGACACACGGGTGGAGCCTCGCGCCGAAGGAGATACCCGTGGGTGAGCCACGTATGTCCAATCCGGAGGCGACAGAGGACAACTGACTCTCGGCGGGTCGGCCGCAGTGAAGATTTCCACAAAGCTGTGGAGAGCTTCACTGCCCGAAGCTTATTCGGTGCAGTCGCCGTAACCCACTCGGTGCTCCAAGCCTCGTGCACCTTCCGGTGCAACACCAGTTTAACATCCTGTTCCGTGACACCAATTGTGAGAGGTGGTCCCATAGTGGCCTGCTTGGCCAATCGATCAACATGCTCATTCCCTGGTATGCCAACATGACCTGGGGTCCACACAAAGACCACAGAACGGCCTGATTGGCATAGGGAGTGAACAGTGTCCTGGATCGACCGCACTATTGGGTGCCGAGAGAAACACTGGTCGATCGCTTGTAAGCCACTCAGGGAGTCAGTACAGATGACGAATGACCCCCTGGGGCAGGCTTTGAGATGTTGTAGAGCTCTGAGAATAGCGACCAGCTCGGCGGAGAAGATGCTACTCTCACAGGGCAGAGAATGCTGTTCTACGTGGTTGTGATGTAGAAACGCATATCCAGCACGGCCATCTACTACGGAACCATCTGTGTAAATGGCGTCTGCGGCACGGAACGGCTCGAGCACTTGCAGAAACTGGTGTGAGAGGATGCCATCATCATATTTCCATACAGTAGAGCTGCATGTCCTCGGGAAAAGTAACGGCTGTAGTTTTCCCCTTGCTTTCAGCCGTTAGTAGTAGCTGTGTGGCAAAGCCACATTAGCTGATGTTACAAGGCCAGCTCAGTCAATCATCCGGACTGTTGCCCCTGTAACTACTGAAAAGGCTGCTGCCCCTCTTCAGGAACCACACGTTTGTCTGGCCTCTCCACAGATACCCCTCCGCTGTGGTTGCACCTACGGTACGGCTATCTGCATCGTTGAGGCACGCAAGCCACCCCACCTCGGCAATGTCTGTGGTTCGTGGGGGTGACGAAGATGACGTTCTACAGACGCGAAATTTAACCGACAGGAAGAAGATGCAGTGATATACAAATGATTAGTTTTACAGACCATTCACCCAAGATTAGCGCCAGTGGCTATACCTACAACGTGCTGACATGAGGAAAGTTTTCAACCGATTTCTCATACACAAACAGCAGTTGACCGGCGTTGCCTGGTAGAACGTTGTTATGATGAGAAAAACTGCGTACCATCATGTTTGCGACTTTGATAAAGGTCGGATTGCAGCCTATCACGATTGCGATTTATCGTATCGCGACATTGCTACTAGCGTTGGTCGCGATCCAATGACTGTTAGCAGAATATGGAATCTGTGGGTTCAGGAGGGCAATAGCGAATGCCGTGCTGGATCCCAACGGCCTCGCACCACTAACAGTCGAGATAACGGACATCTTATCCGCATGATTGTAACAGATCGTGCAGCCATGTCTCGATCCCTGAGTCAACAGATGGGGACGTTTGCAAGACATCTGCACGAACAGTTCGACGACGTTTGCAGCAGAATGGACTATCAGCTCAGAGACCATGGCTACGGTCGCCCTTGACGCTGCATCACAGACAGGAGCGCTGGGGATGGTGTACGCAACGACGAAACTGGGTGCACGAATGGCAAACAGTCAATTCTTCGGATGAATCCAGGTTCTATATACAGCATCATGATGGTCGCATCCGTGTTTGTCGACATTGCGGTGAACGCACATTGGAAGCGTGTATTCGTCATCGCTTACTGGCGTATCACCCGGCGTAATGCTAAAGGGTGCCATTGGTTACACGTCTCGGTCACCTCTTGTTCGCATCGACGGTACTTTGAACAGAGGCGCTTACATTTCAGATGTGTTACCCTTCATTCGATCCCTGCGAGCCGGCCGCAGTGGTCGAGGGGACTGAGGCGCTCCAGTCACGGTCTGCACGGCCACTACGGTCGGGGGTTCGAATCCCCCTCGGGTATGGAATTTTTTGCTGTCCTTAGTATAAGGTAGTAAATAGGAAGTAGTTTGTAAGTTTAGGGACTGATGACCACGTAGTTAAGTCCCATAAGCTTAACAAACATTTGATTTTTTTTATCCCTGCGAAATCCTACATTTTAGCAGGATAATGCACGATCGCATGTTGCAGGTCCTGTACGGGCCTTTCTGGTTCCGGAAAATGTTCGACTTCTGCCCTGGCTAACACATTCCCCAGATCTCTCACCAATTGAAAACGTCTGGTCAATGGTGGCCGAACAACTGGCTCGTCACAATACGTCAGTCAATACTCTTGATGAACTGTGGTATCATATTGAAGCAGCATGAGCATCTGTTCCTGTACACGCCATCCAAGCTCTGTTTGAGTCAATTACCAGGCGGGCCAATGCCGTTATTACGGCCAAAGGTGGTTGTTCTGGGTACGGATTTCTCAGTATGTACGCATGAAAATTTCGTTATAATGTAATCACATATCAGTTCTAGTATAATATATTTGTCCAATGAATACCCGTTTATCATCTGCAATTCTTCTTGGTGTAGCAATTGAAATGGCCAGTAGTGTGTTTTTAGTGAAATTGACTCCTGTTAAAACAGATATATTTAATTTAATAAATGTAAGTAATCTGTTTTTACCTTTTTATGTATGATGAAGGTCAGCGACCGAAAATAGTTGATTTTTAAGTATTTAATAAACAGCTGTTGGTTAAAGATACATTTTATCAAAAGGAAACTTGGGCAGTATATCTCTTCACTGAAAATAACGCCTTTCTTGTAATGATTTGCACCCAACTCGTGCATCATTTCTATGACAGTCTCTCCGTTTTATAATACAAAACGAGCTGCTTTTATCTGCAATTTCGTTGTATCCTCCATCAGTATCACTTGATCGGTATCCCATAATGCGTAGCAGTACTCCGAAATAGGGCAAGTAAGTGTAGTTTAGTTAGTTTATTTACTAGAAATGTTACATATTCTACGTTTTCTACCAATAAAAGTAGCCTTTGGTTTCCCTACGACATTTTCTATGTGTTCGTTCCAATACTGTAGCTGTTAGTAAAAAATTCTTAGATATTTGATTGAATCTATGGCCTTTTGGATTTGCCTGATTTTTCCTGTAAATTAAGTTTAATGCTGTTTTCTAGTGCTTATATGGATGATTTCACACTCTTTATTATTTAGGGTCAATTGTCAATGTTTGCACCATGCAGATATCTTATCTAAATGGTTTTGCAGTCACTTTTGATATTCAGGCGACTTTATTAACAGATAAACAACAGCATCATCTGCGAAAACACTAAGAGAGCTGTCCCATAAATCGTTTATCAAGATAAGGAATTCTGGGGTCCCTACAACAATTCCCTGGCAAATCCCAGATTATCACTTCTGTTTTACTCGATGACTTTCCAATAGTTACTACGTACTGTGTTCCTACTGACAGGAAATTGCAAATCTAGTCACACAACTGAGACGATATTCTATAAAAATGCAATTTATTTACGAGCCAGTGTCAAAAGTCTTCTGGAAACCTAGAAATATGGAATTGATCACTGCTCGCCATTGAAGGTTCGAGTCCTCCCTCGTGCATGGGTGTATCTGTTGTCCTTAGCAAAAGTGCAGATATCCTAGTTTTTAATCATAGGGACAGATGACCAGGCTAGTTAAGTCCCATACATTTACAAACTTTTATACTTTTTTGTGTTTCACAATAACGATAGTTTCGGAACTCCTGTTGTTTGTGAGTCCATATCTCGTTCTCTTCGAAGTAGTCCAAAATGTTCGAAAGAAGTATATATTCGTCCTATTTCTTTGTCAAAGATCTTTCACGTGACTCTAAACTGGGTACTAAAATTACAAAAATACTCCAAGCTGTTATGCCCTGGTCGAATGGATTCATTATTAAAACCAACGTTTCGTCCCTATCTGCGGAGGACATTTTCAAGAGGATCGTGGTGTCTTTTGATGTCCAAATCACACTCTTTGTCGCTACTGATTGCATCCAAATTCCGTTCCAGCGTGCTCCCATATGGAGGCTTGATATTACGTGTTTTCAATATTCTAGCGCCATTCGCCGTTGTCTGTTGTCGTCATCCGCAGTTGATAAATAATTTCCTTTGATTGGCCTGGTGCAAGACTTCCAATTGTACGCCACTTCGGTGACTTGCGTGTCCCTAACCTACATCAGTTATCCAACCGGGCAATGGGGGCCTACAGCTTAACGCGAAATGCGAAACACATGTTTCTGGTCACTCCTCACATCGTTGACAGGTGAGGGCTGGGTCAAAACGCATACTGATAAACATCCTAGGCCGGACCGGGTTTCGAACCGGCAACCTTTCGGTTTCCAGTCTAGCGCTTTACCCCCAAGGCCACCGGGCTCGATGTCCGCTGCTGCTGTCGCTTCGTTATGTAACACTGTGTGGCATCTCCACAGAAATTATTATTATTTTGTTTCGGAAAAACCGTAACAGAGGGTGAAGTCGATTAAATTTTGCAACGTTTTATTGATTTAGAGATGATGTTAGAAAGTGAAGTGACCAGAAATTTAGTTTTTTATTACTACGTCATTTATTTATCGTATGCCTTAAGGAAAACAGAAGTACTGTTCTCAAAAACTCTCTTTTTTTCTGTAAATATGATCGAAGTTATCGAACTAAGTATAGAAAAGTCGATCACTGATTACATTTAATGGGAGATCGACTTTAGAATAATATAAGTCAATCAGTAAAAATGAAAAACAAAATTGAATGTATTTCTTACTTTTCTACACATGAAATGAGAAAGGTTAGTTTTGCCATAGTTAATAAAATATTCTGGGCACGCACCAGAATCCCTCAGAACAAGAAGAACAATCAACAAGAAATGGGCACAATTATATAGATAGTAAGGAACATTGGATTCGACACACAAGTAGAGAAAATTCAATCAGAAAATTAATAGTGAAATGTGTAACAAACACTACATTTTAAACACAGACAAGAAATAGCAAAATACACAACTCAAACAAACACCAAACACACACGATGACAAAAATAGACAAAAACAAACCAAAAGGCACACCATGACACACACATCAATTAACACATTGAGTGACAAACATACTTTAAAAACAGGCAATCCACATAGCATATAAAACTGTGAAATCTCTTCAACCAAATCATGAACCAAAAATTAAGAAAGACAAATTCCAAGCATCAGGAATATGCAAACTTCAATGCCAAAGTTGTGATACAGAGTGTATAGGAATGACAATCAGATACTTCAAAACACGATACAAAGAACACATCAGATGTTGGAAATATGAAACAAACCAATCCACATTTGCTGAAAACTTTAAACAACACCACTTTCACGCAAACACTATAGACCAAGCCATGAAAATCATCAGGACCATCAACCCCAACAAACATCTCATAGAAACACAAGAATACAACCACTTCCAGAGACTCATCGCCAAGAAACAACGATTAATAAAAGAGTAGACAAACATAAATGAAAACCCACTGCTAAACTTAATTAAAGAAATGAGACAGTAATTAGAAAAGGAAACTACACACACATACACCAAACTGAAAATAAACATCACACTTAACTGGACCTAAGATAAACACTAATCAACATTTCAGATCTCTCTCCATTTCCCCTATTCCTCTGCCCCCCTCTTCCTCAAAGTCTGTATGTCTGAAAATCTCTCTCTCACTTTCTCTCACACATACACGAACAGGAGTAAAATAATAGTAATTAATGCATTACAGTCCAATACACCATCTTCATGCAGGATGAAAAAATAATGGTGTTAGTACTGTTTGTACGTATTTACCTCCTTAAAGCGTTAAATTTTACGTGGTCCGATTGCGCTATGGTATGGCGGTCAGAAGCTGCAGTCCAGCGACGTTGATGTAGAAACTGCTTCGAGAGTCAAAAGTTCTGAAAAATCTTGTTACATGTTTTATTGTTGTTGTGTACAACATGAACGCACACAAAGGCCTTTTGATACTTACATTTGAAATCAGAGGTAGACAGATAGGCCTACGAAAGGCCTGCACACCACAAAATCATTTCCTTTCGTGATCATGAGAAGACAACCTAATGTCGATAACCATTATTTCCAATAGCCTCTATTTTAAACTACTCTCCAGAAAATAACGTAGGACATCAGACAAGAACGAACCACAGAAACACAACTGCTATAATATTTTAATACGAAGGGCCGAATAAGATACATCTCTTTGATAGTCTCTGTTTTCACGTATTGTTAATGTCTGCTTGAAAGGTTTTCTGGTGGGTGTGTTGCAAAATAAAAAGGCAAGGAAGGGGAGAGAAAGCACGGTAGGCAAGTGGAATATGCAAATGGTTTGTTCACTTGATAGTAAAGGATAGGCGTGACTGACTCATCACCGACCAATTACTGAATTTATACTCTTATTTCCAAGCAATAAAACCCAACCAAAATTATATAAAGGGAGCTAATTTGAATGACTTGAGTAATATTCCGATACCAGATTTCCTTGTGTTTACCTAACGTTTTCAATAGTCCAAAAATGTGAACACCCCTTGAAACACTAGCAAATTCACGCGATACTGTACCAAAACTGTGCTGGCTGGCGATGTAAGCAACACGTTGGCTGGGCGGCTGTGTGTGTCGATAGCTGCAAGTCGCGGACCCGGAGATAATTCAGTTTCGTATGCCAGAAGCGCTATTGAACTAATATTAGGCAACTTCGTCCCTGGCGGATCTCAGGGCCTCGTTTGCCTATGTCGTGCCACTAAAGATAGTTTACCTGTGATCCACAAATGTACTGTAGGCAGAGAAGACACCAGAACTGTGACAATCGCAATTAGCGCATCAGTGCGTCTAATATCAGGCAGGTTGACCTTGCTCCCGGCTTGCCAATACTGAGCACTATTAGCACAAGTTTCGGAGCAACTCCAAAAGTTGTACCACAAACTCTAAGTAAAGCTGCTAGAAGACAAGTATAAACTGAGAGCAGAGGAGAAGCGTTAGCTGTCCTCGGCTGCTCAAACCCCGATCTCCTTCTCTCCTAATATCTCCGTCTCCCCTCTGATAATCCTCCAGGCTCCGCCTGTCTCTACTGAAACACGAATCCACAGCGAAGCGCCAAAGTAAGGCCAATCACGGCTTGCGTTCGGGAGTCGGACAGCCGAAGCCCCTTACTATAAAACAACATCCACTGGCGAGCTCTGCCGCGTTTCCACCGGTCGGGCCTTGTCATTAAGACCAACGTTCTCACGCAAGCAGCGGATGGCCTTCCGGCAGTCTAAAACTAGGCCAGTCGTCGTAGACAAAAAATGGCCTTAGGTCAAAAAAAAAAAAAAAAAATGCTGGAAGCTTAATTTTTGGTATGTTTTAGGATATATTAGAGTAGTATTAAACTAAGTTTGCAGCTTCGAAAGCCTTTAGCTTAACTTTTAAGAGCCAAAAAACCTCGAAATTTTCAGAGTTTTTTCTGGTTTTGGCTTATAACTTCTGAAGGAAGGTTTTTTGTTTGACGAAAAGTCACTCACACCTCTCTTAATGTAGATAAAATATTCTACAATTTAAGCCTATCCGCAGCTCTGTAAGTTCAATAGTTCCCGAGATATTGGACTTCAAAAATTGACTTATTTCTCCAAAAAGTTCAAATTTTTTATTTTAGTTGTCTGTCGGCTAGAATATTGGCTCTAATGATCATCCCAGGAGGAAAGTCATACAAAACAAAGTTATAGAGCAGTTATTTAGTTTTAATCTAAGCCCAATAGATTTCTAGTTATCGTTAAAAAACGAAAAGTTGGAAAAACCAGATTATTCAATAAACTGCAGTCCTCTTATCCTATATAAGTTAAATACAAAGGAGGAATTACTCATTGACGATGATTATTAACGTATTAAATAGGTATAATTTATGTGTTAGTGCAATGAAAGTAGGTATTGCTGTAAAAACAACGAAAGCCTCTCCGTTTGTGAGTATTGGTTAGCCATTGAGGGACTGGGACTTTCGTTCGTAGCGAGGCCTTCACTCCGAGTTGTGACCCAGTGGGTGTTTTGTCCTCCCTTCCAAACTTCTTGTCTCCGAGGTCTTCCTCACTACACCCAGTCTGTCCTTAGAAAATGAACGCTGTTCGATGTGGTCACCATAGATAAAGGCATATCCAGCATGGCCATCGACTAAAGAACCGTCCGTGTAGATGATGTTAGCACAGTGGTATGTGTCAAGCAGTGCGTGGAACCGGCGATGGAGAATCAGTGGTGGAGTAGAGGCTTTCGAATCCTGGGGCAAATCCAACCGAAGCTCCAGGCGAGGAATTGTCCAGGGGGGAATACGGGGGGAGTAATGGAAAGGTGGAGGAAGAGGTAGGGAATCAAGTGAGGAGAGAAGGGAATGGACACGGACCACAACCGGAAGACCCGACCTGGGCCAACGTCGCGGGGAAGAGAGTGCAGAAAGCGAGAAGAGAAGCCTGTGATTCGGATGGGGAGGTGAAGCATAAACCCGGGCAATATAAATCACCAACAACCATTGCCGGCGATACCGCAGAGGGTGAACACCAGCTTCAGCTAGAAGACTCGTTACGGGACTGGTGCGAAAAGCCCCTGTTGCGAGACGCACACATGTGTGGTGAATGGGGTCTATGACCCGCAAGGCAGAATGGGCTGCTGAGTCGTAAACCAAGCTTCCGTAATCAAGCCGCGACAGAATAAGGGACTTGTAGAGCTGAAGAAGGGTGGAAGGTGCTGCTCCCGAACTAGTATGGCTGAGGCATCGAAGAACATTTAAATGCCGCCAACACTTCTGTCTCAGCTGACGTAGGTGTGGCACCCAAGTCAGCTGGGCATCGAAGAGTCGCAGAGTCGCAGAGTCGTTAAAATATGGTGGCGCCAGGTGGTGTCATACGCCTTTCGAAGGTCGAAAAATACAGCAACCAAATGCTCACGCCTAACAAACGCCGTGCGAATGGCCGACTCCAATGACACGGGGTTGTCAATGGTAGAACGGGCCTGGCGAAAGCCCCCCTGTTGTGGAGCAAGGAGTCCACGCTCTTCAAGGATCCATATAAGCCGCGGAATCACCATACGTTCGAAGAGCTTGGAGAGAACGTTGGTGAGGCTGATCGGGCGGTAATTGTCAGCCACCAGGGTTGGTTGGTTGGTTGGTGTTGGGGGTTTAAAGGGGACTAAACTGCTTGGTCATCAGTCCCCTGTTCCCAGCTAAGAGATCACAGGGTTTCATGTATGATTAAAATAAGCGCCCTGCAACTAGTACAGAAGACGTACAGGAAGACAGTGTTGGTCATAATTGCAACATAAAAAGGAAAAGGGAACCACAGTAGTGGTGGAACAAATAATCAACTAAACATCACAGCAGATGTTGTTGGCTGGCTGATCACTAGGATAATAATGGATGAGCCAGCCATTCTGCACATGCCAGTCGGAAAAGGGTCTGACAAGACATAAGTGACAACAGATTAAAACTATAAGCGGTGTATGCCTTAAGATCATGCATACGAACCCACCGCTAAAGCTTGTGATAAAAGCCCGCTGCGCGAATAAAACCTAAAACACAGTCAGCCATAGAGGCGTCGTCAGCTAAAATCAAAGGGAGTGCAGGAGGCAGCTTAAAAGACTGCCGCAATGCGGCTAAAATTGGACAGTCCAACAAGATGTGGACTACAGTCAATACAGCTCCACAATGACATTCTGGCGGTTCCTCTCGGCGTAAGAGGTAGCCGTGCGTTAGCCACGTATGGCCGATACGCAGGCGACAGAGAACGACTGAGTCCCTTCGAGAAGGCCTTAGGGAAGTCTTCCAAGCTGCTGTCGTGGGCTTGATTCCACGGAGCTTATTGGGCGTACTCATTGTTGCCCATTCCGAATTCCAAGCCTCAAAGATCTTTCGGTGGAGACCCAAGCGGATATCGCCTTCTGGGGTACCGATATCCAGGCGCTGGCATGTGATGGCCTGCTTGGCCAGCTGATCAGCGCGTTCGTTCCCTGGAATTCCGATGTGGCCTGGGGTCCATATGAAAGCCACAGAACGTCCTGACTTGCCAAGACTAAACACCGTGACTTGGATGGATCGCACCAAGTGGTGCCTGGGGAAGCAGTGGTCTAGAGCCTGCAAGGCACTCAGGGAGTCACTACAGATAAGATATGACTTCCTGGGGCATGCTCTGAGATGGTCGAGTGCACGGGTTATTGCGATTAGCTCTGCCGTAAAGACAGTACAGCCAGAGGGCAGGGAGCGCTGTTCGGTGTGGTCGCCATGAACATAGGCGTAACCCACTCTGCCGTCTACCTGGGAGCCATCAGTGTATATGACGTCTGCATCACGGAATGTGTTAAGTATGTCCAGGAACTGGTGTCGAAGTAATTGTGGTGAAATCGACGCCTTTGGACCGCCGGACAGTTGCAGGTGAAGCTGGAGGCGTGGGATGGTCCAAGGAGGAATATTAGATAGGCAAGAGAATGCAGGACGGAGAGGAAAAGACTCTAGGGAAGAAAGAAGAGACTGTACACGGACCGCAACTGGAAGACCCGATCTGGGTCGACGTTGCGGAGAGGGAAGGTCGGTATTTGCAAACAATAACCTACGATTTGGATGGTGAGGCGTAGCGTGGACATGGACAATGTAGGAGGCCAGCAACTGTTGCCGGCGGTACCTCAAGGGAGGGATGCCAGCTTCGGCAAGGAGGCTAGGTTGTTGTTGTTGTTGTTGTTGTTGATGTTTAAAGGGGACTCAACTGCTGGGTTATCAGTCCCCTGTTCCCAGCTAGGAGTAAACTGTTAAAAGTTTCCTTTTCGTCGCATACTACTAAGTCCAGGATGCTCCAGGTACTGAGCGACAGGCAATCGTAAGATGATGACAGGACAATGGACAAGACAGGAGTGGACAAAATAGACAGAACACTAAAACAAGGCTGCAGAAGCGTGTGGCTGGCTGATCACAAATAATACAGGATGAGCCAGCCACTCTGCACACTTTAAAATCCGTAGTTAAAAAAAACAAGTCATAAACCGTAAAATAACAGTGGCCTATTGTTATGGAGGGGTAGAAGCCCGACAGGGCGGGCTTTTAGGCCCCACCATTAAATAGACCCATAAAAGCCAGTTGCGCGAATAAAACCTAAAACACGATCGACCATAGCAGCATCGTCTCCTAACATAAAAGGAAGCGCATCTGGGAGATTAAAAGATTGTCGCAAAACAATTAAAAGTGGACAGTCCACCAGGATGTGGACCACTGTCAAGGGGGCGCCACAGGCACACTGTGGTGCGTCCTCCCGCCGAAGAAGGTGGCCATGCGTCATCCATGTGTGGCCGATTCGTAGGCGGCAGAGAACAACAGATTCCCTACGAGACGACCGCAGTGAGGACTTCCATGCGGCCGTAGAGAGCTTCACTGCACGAAGCTTGTTGGGGTGAGCAGAGGTAGCCCACTCGTAGTCCCACAGGCTACGGATCTTCCGATGGAACTCCAATCGGAGATCGCTCTCTGGAAGACCAATAGCCAATGGACTGGAGGAAGTAGCCTGCTTAGCCAGCTGATCCACACGTTCGTTTCCAGGAATGCCGATGTGGCCTGGGGTCCAAACAAAGACCACCGAGCGACCAGACCGAACAAGCCTGGAAAGAGACTCCTGTACGGATTGCACCAAAGGATGTTTCGGGAAACATTTACCGAGGGCTTGCAAACCACTAAGGGAGTCAGAACAGATGACCAGAGACTCCCCATGGCAACCTCTGAGATGTTCAAGTGCCCGATAGATGGCAACTAGTTCCGCTGTGAAGACGCTACTTCCACAGGGCAGTGAATGCTGTTCAGTATGCTCACCATGGACGTATGCATAGCCAGTACGGCCGTCAACCACAGAACCATCCGTGTACACGACGTCTGCGCCACAGAACGACTCCAAAACCGCCTGAAACTGGCGACGGAGATTCAGTGGCGCTACAGAGGCTTTTGATACATGCGCCAAGTCCAGCCGAAGCTGTGGACGTGAAAGTGACCAGGGAGCGATGTGGTAAGGCCTGTGAAAAGCAGGAGGGATAGGAAGGGACTCAAGAGACGACAGGACGGAACGAACACGCACCGCGATCGGAAGACCCGACCTCGGTCGTCGTTGTGGAGATGGAAGTGCAGCAGTTGGAAAAAGAAGCCTGCGATTCGGATGATTTGGTATCTCATGAACATGGGCAGCATAGGAGGCCAACAGCTGCCGCCGCCGAAATCGCAGGGGAAGGACTCCAGCTTCGGCTAGTAGGCTTTCCACTGGACTTGTGCGAAAGGCCCCTGTCGCCAAACGGACCCCACTGTGAAGTACTGGGTCCAAGGCCTGCAATGCAGATGGGGCTGCCGAACCATACACAAAGCTCCCGTAATCCAATCGCGACTGAATCAGTGCCCTGTAGAGCTGCAAAAGACTCGTACGGGCGGCACCCCAACTAGTGTGGCTGAGGCAGCGTAGGATATTGAGGTACCTCACGCACTTCTGCTTGAGCTGGCGAAGATGAGGCACCCAAGTGAGCCGGTTGTCGAAGAGCATGCCAAGAAATCGGTGAGTCTCTTCGACACGAAGATGTTCATCATATAAATATAGCTCTGGATCCAAATGGACAGCTCGACGGCGGCAGAAGTGCATAACCCGGGTTTTCGATGGAGAAAACTGGAACCCATGGGTTGAGGCCCACGACTGCGCTTTTCGAATGGCTCCCTGTAGACGCCTTTCAGCTACCCCAATGCTAGCTGAGCTGTAGTATAGGCAGAAGTCATCGGCAAACAAAGAAGAAGAAACCGAAGACCCCACTGCCTCAGCAAGTCCATTGATGGCAATTAAAAACAGGGGTACACTAAGTACAGAGCCCTGTGGGACACCGTTCTCCTGGACGTGAGAGGAGCTGAGGGAAGTACCAACCCGTACCCGAAAAGATCGGAGGGAAAGGAAGTTCTGAATAAAAAGTGGGAGCGGACCTCGCAATCCCCAACCGTGCAGTGTAGCCAGAATGTGGTGGCGCCAAGTGGTATCGTAGGCCTTTCTGAGGTCGAAAAAGACGGCAACAAGGTGCTCACGCCTGCTAAATGCCGTACGAATGGCGGACTCCAGAGCCACTAGGTTGTCAACAGTGGAGCGGCCTTGGCGGAAACCCCCTTGACGTGGGGACAACAGACCCCGATGTTCTAGGATCCACATAAGCCGCCGGCTCACCATACGTTCGAATAGCTTGCACAGAACGTTGGTGAGGCTGATTGGGCGGTAACTATCAGCCACCTGTGGGTCAGCACCAGGTTTCATCACCGGGATGACGATGCTTTCCCGCCATTGTGACGGGAAAGCCCCCTCCACCCATAAACGGTTAAACAGGGCGAGAAGCTGGTGTTGAAACTCCACGGAAAGGTGCCGGATGAACTGGCTGTGGATTCTGTCCGGTCCTGGAGAGGTATCGGGGCATGCGGCAAGGGCAGTTTCGAATTCCCATTTACTGAAAGCAGAGTTGTACACTTCGGCGCGACGTGTGTGAAAGGACAGCCGTCTCTGTTCAACACGCTCCTTCAGCGCACGGAAGTCCGCACTGTATTCAGATGTTGCAGAGGTGCGAGCATAATGCTCGGCCATGTGTTCTGCAATAGAAATCGGGTCGGTGCATAGGGTACCCTGGATGCGTAGGCTGGGAATCGCCGCCGGTGGACGGTACCCAAATAGGCGACGAACCTGCGACCACACCCGAGATGCTGAGGCGCGACGGCCGATGCTGGCGACATACGTCTCCCAACAGTCCCGTTTACCCTGCCGGATGAGCTGTCGAGCCCGGGCCCGGAGCCGCTTAAAAGCTATAAGGTTTACTACAGTGGGGTGTCGACGATGCCGCTGGAGTGCCCGTCGACGATCCCGAATGGCCTCAGCGATTTCCGGCGTCCACCAGGGCACAGACTTACGCCGTGGGGAGCCAGACGTGGTAGGAATGGTAGCCTCAGCAGCGGAAACTATCGAACTGGTGAGCTGGTGAATCGCAATGTCCAAGTCGGCTGGCAGTGGAATGGGAACTGTAGCAGCTGAGGTGAAGCGGTTCCAATCAGCTCGACTGAGAGACCATCGAGATGGGCAGCCTGCAGGGGAAAAATCAAGGAGCGTCAAGAGAACAGGAAAATGGTCGCTGTTGCAAAGGTCATCATGGACCCCCCACTGGAAGTGCGGGAGCAGGCTTGGGGAACAAACAGAGAGGTCAATCGTGGAATACGTGCCTCGATCCACGCAAAAATGCGTGGGTGCACCAGTGTTTAGCAGGCAGACGTCTTGCTGTGATAAAAGCGCCTCTATGTCCCTACCACGGCCTGTTGTCTGCGCTCCACCCCACAAGGGATGGTGAGCATTGAAGTCTCCCAGAATCAGGAATGGTGGGGGAAGTTGTGCCACCAGGGTAGCAAGGTCAGTAAATGAAATCGTCTCATCTGGAGGAAGGTAAAGCGAACAGACCGTCAGTTCCTGCATAGCCCGGATCCGAACAGCCACCGCCTCAAGAGTCGTGTGCAGAGGCACAGCGGCACTGGGGACAGTGGCAAGGACGTAGATACAGACGCCTCCAGAGACCCTGTCATATAAAAGACGATTTTTGTAATAGCCCCGATACCCACGAAGGGCTGGGGTCCTATTAGCAGGAAACCAGGTTTCCTGCAGGGCTACACAAAAAGCTGGGAAGCGGCACAACAAGTGCTGTAACTCTGGCAGATGGCGGAAAAAGCCGCCACAGTTCCACTGGAGGATCAGAGAGCCTCCTGGTCGCTGGGGCATACTGAATTCAGCGGCGCAGTAGGGGTCGCAGTATCTTCTGCCGTCGCCGATTTCTGAGGCAGAGCCTCAACGTCCATGGCTTCCGCAGACTCGGCAATTTCCAAGTCTTTGGGGGACGCGAGAATCTCTATCTCGTCTTCAGAAGAAGAGGTGGAGGGGGGTGGTGGCAAGGTTGCCACCAGGGTATCCTTCTCCTTAGGCGGTTTCTTGTCTTTCTTCTTCTTCTTCGTTTCGCGCTTCTCTTTAGGTTTCTCATGCTGGGAGGGCGCTGCCAGCTCAGTCCCCAGGACTGAGGAGCGGCGTGCAGCCCTACGACCAGCTGGCAGTACTTTCTGCCATCCACTGGCATCCGCTGATTCAGCGGGAGAAACCTTAGAGGGAAGGGATCCAAGCGACCCCTTCCTAGCGCGAGGAGCCAGAGCAGGCTGTTGTGACTCTGGCTCACATGTGGGGACCGATGTCCCCATTGGTTGGGGGATTTTTGCTTCCAAGGCAGGGGCTATGGAAGCAACAGTGTGAGATGTGCCCCCTACCACCAAGGGGGCAGATGGTGACGGTTGGGCTCGAGGGCCCACTGTGACAGACGGAACTGGCGGTAAACTAGTCTGTGGAAAAGGTTTCGTGGCTGCTGCATAGGATGTTTTGATGCTGACCGGGTGGAGTTTCTCATATTTCCTCTTGGCCTCGGAATAAGACAGCCGATCCATGGTTTTGTATTGCATGATCTTCCTTTCTTTGTGCAGTACGGAGCAGGTAGGCGAGCAAGGTGGGTGCTGCTGTCCACAGTTAACACAAATGGGAGGTGGTGTGCAAGGGAGGTCCGGGTGCGATGGACGACCACAGTCCCGACAGGTGGAGTTGGCGGTACACCTGGAGGACATGTGCCCAAACCTCCAGCATTTAAAACAGCGCATAGGGGGAGGAACGTAGGGCTTTACGTCACACTGGTATATCATCACCTTGACCTTCTCAGGCAATGAGTCGCCCTCGAAGGCCAAGATGAATGCACCAGTGGCGACCCTGTTGTCCTTCGGACCCCTATGGACTCGCCTTACAAAGTGGACACCTCGCCGTTCCAAGTTCTTGCGGAGTTCGTCATCTGACTGCAAAAGGAGATCCCTATGAAAAATCAAACCCTGTACCATGTTCAGGCTTTTGTGTGGGGTGATAGTAACGGGAACATCACCCAGCTTGTCACAGGCGAGCAAAGCCCGTGACTGTGCTGGGGATGACGTCGTTATTAAAACTGCCCCCGATCGCATCTTCGACATGCCGTCTACTTCTCCAAACTTATCTTCCAAGTTCTCGACGAAAAAGGGAGGCTTTGTGTTCACGAAAGATTCACCATCAGTCCTGGAACATACTAAATACCTTGGAGCATATTGTTGTCCTCGGCTACGAGACCTGCGTTCCTCCCATGGCGTGGCCAAGGAAGGGAACGACTGGGGGTCATAAGTCTCAGCATTGAATTCTACTTTTCCTTTCTTAGAGACGGTGGATAAACGCCCACCAGCGTTACTCTGGGTTCTTTTCATCGTGGTCCCACGAGCAGCTAGGGAAATGAAGGTCCACCCAGGCAGAGCCCCGCTTGCCTGGGTAAGCCTTGTACAACTGAGGTGCGGCAGGTTCCTCAGAGGTTGCTCGCTAGCGGCTGTTCAACCTCAACAGCCATGCATCTCCTCGGCACGTAGCACACCTTGAGATTGAGGGGTTTTTATAGAGGTTTGTACCGTCCTCGCGACCCGGGCGATTAAGCCAAGATCCCCGGGCTCTGAAACGTACAACGTTCCACCGTCGCGCCGAACGATGGTCGTTGAAGCACGCACAGAGCTTACGGTGTAGCGGACTGTTGGCGCGACACAGCCCACAGCTCAGGACCCCGGGTTCGCCAAGCCCGTACTCAGCAAACTAATGCCGAGCCCCTGAGGGGAAGGAGGCTAGGCACAGGGCTGGTGCGGAATGCCCCTGTTGCTAAACGGACACCACTATGTAGAATGGGATCCAAGATCCTCAGTGCTGAAGGTGATGCAGAGTCATATACTTGGCTCCCATAATCCAGGCGTGATTGGATGAGCGCCTGAAAGAGGTGCATGAGGGTTCGACGGTGAGCTCCCCAGGCAGTATGGCTGAGACATCGCAATATATTTAGGTGCCGCCAGCACTTCTGCTTCAGCTGACGAAGGTGTGGCCTTCAAGTCAGTCGGTTGTCAAACAGCAAGCCGAGAAACCGATGGCTTTCTGCAACATGAAGCTGGTCAGCAGCTAGGTACAGTTCTAGGTCAGGGTGAACAGCCCGATGACGACAAAAGTGCATCACCCGGGTTTTAGAAGCTGAAAAAGTAAAGCCATGTGTCGTGGCCCATGACTGTGCCCTCTGGATGGCTCCCTGAAGACGCCTTTCAGCAACACCAATGCTAGGAGAGCTGTAGTATAAGCAGAAGTCATCGGCGAATAAAGAACAACAAACCGATGACCCCACTGCCGCAGCAAGACCGTTTATCGCTATTAAAAAGAGCGGTACGCTGAGAACGGAGCCCTGTGGGACTCCGTTCTCCAGCACTCGGCGTGAGCTGAAGGAGGTACCAACTCTCACCCTAAAAGTGCGTAGCGAGAGGAAATTCTTGATAAAAATTGGGAGTGGACCCCGTAAGCCCCAATCATACAGTGTAGCGAGAATATGGTGGCGCCATGTCGTGTCATACGCCCGCCGTAGGTCAAAAAAGACGGCAACTAAGTGCTCACGTCTAGAGAAGGCTGTACGGATGGCCGACTCCAATAACACTAAATTGTCGATAGTGGAGCGACCCTGGCGGAAACCCCCATGTTGTGGGGCCTGTAGACTCCGATCTTCAAGGATCCACATAAGACGGCGACTCACCATACGCTCAAGCAACTTACACAGGACATTAGTCAAGCTGATGGGGCGGTAACTGTCAACTGCCAGCGGATCTGCTCCCGGTTTCATAACAGGGATAATAATACTATCCCGCCAATGGGACGGGAAAACACCCCCATTCCAGATCCTATTAAATAAGACGAGCAATTTCTGATGGAAGTCCGCTGACAGGTGACGGATGAACTGGCCATGTATGCGGTCTGGTCCCGGAGAGGTATCGGGACATGCAGCAAGAGCAGTGGTAAACTCCCATTCCGTAAATGGAGCATTGTACAGTTCCCGGCGGCGAGTGTGGAAAGATAGAGGATTTCGCTCCACCCGTTGTTTAAGGGAGCGGAAGGAGGCACTATAATTTGCTGTCGCGGAGCATCTTGCATAATGCTCTGCCATGCACTCAGAAATTACGGCCGGGTCAGTACAGAGAGTTCCATCGACGGTCAGAGATGGGATTCCCGCTGGTGGGCGGTATCCATAGAGGCGCCGTACCTGAGACCAGACGCAAGAAGGGGAGGCACGAGAGCCTATAGAGGCGACGTACCGCTCCCAACAGTCCTGTTTACTTTGCCTGATAAGTCGTCGGGCTCGGGCCCTGAGCCTTTTAAAAGCTATCAGATTCTCAAGTGTAGGGCGGCGCCGGTGGCATTGTAGTGCTCGCCGACGGTCCCGTATAGCCTCAGCAATCTCTGGCGTCCACCAGGGCACGACCTTGCGCCGAGGGGAACCAGTGGTGATCGGAACGGTCTCCTCTGCAGCTGAGACTATAATAGCTGTGACCTGTTGGACTGCCATATCAATATCATTTGGTAATGGAACAGAAGCCACAGCAGCCGAGGTGTAACGCTGCCAGTCTGCTCGATGGAGACACCATCTGGATGGGTAGCCTGCAGGTTCAAAGTGCTGGAGTGACAGAAGGATGGGGAAATGGTCACTCCCGCAAAGGTCGTCGTGGACCCTCCAACTCAAATGTGGGAGCAGGCCTGGGCTACATACAGATAGGTCAATAGCAGAATATGTGCCATGTGCTATACTAAAATGTGTGGGTGCACTGGTGTTGAAGAGGCATATGTCCTGCTGTGTCAGTAACGTTTCAACGTCTCTACCACGTCCCGAGGGCTGTATACCGCCCCAGAGAGGATGGTGGGCGTTGAAGTCCCCCAAAAGGATAAATGGTGGGGGTAGCTGCGCGACCAAGGCAGTGAGGTCAGCAAGGGAAATGACCTCATCTGGTGGGAGGTATAGAGAGCAGACAGTTATGTCCTGCATTGTTCTGAGTCTAACAGCCACTGCCTCGAGAGCCGTGTTAAGAGGCACGGCAGCACTAGGAACAGTGGCGAGGACATAAATGCAGACACCTCCAGATACCCTGTTGTAGTCATCGCGGTTGTTATAATAGCCCCGATACCCACGGAGGGCTGGGGTCCGCTGGACAGGAAACCATGTTTCCTGTAGGGCTACACAGAAAGCAGGATAGCGGCACAGTAATTGCTGCAGCTCGGGTAAGTGGCGGAAAAAGCCGCCACAGTTCCATTGCAAGATCATGCTACTTCTTGATTGCTGAGGCATGGCAGTATCGACGGTGCTGTTGGTTCCACAGAAGCACCGGTCGTCGCCGTCGGTGGAGGCAGGGCCTCCACATCCATCGCCTCCAAAGTCTTGGTGATAGCCAAGTCCTCTGGTGAGGTGAGGAGTTCCACCACGTCCTCAGATGTGTGAGGTGGTGGTGGTGGTGGTGGTGGTGGTGGTGGCGGCGGCGGCGGCGGCACAGTGTCCACCGTGGAAGGCGTTTGCTTAGCAGCCTTCGACTTTTTCTTCTCTCGCTCCTTTTTAGGTTTCTCTTGCTGGGAGGGCTTTGGGGCCTCGACCTCAGCCTCAGGGACTGAGGAGGACCTTGAAGCCCTGCGACCACGAGTCAGAGTAAGTGGCTGTGTCAGCCACTCACTGGTACCCACATGATCAGTGGGAGAAACCATAGGAGGAAGGGAGCCCAGGGACCCCTTCCTGGCGAGAGGTGCCGGAGAAGGCTGCTGCTTCTCCGGCTGGGTGTTAGGGACCGGAGTCCCCAACGGGTGTGGGGCAGTTGCCCCCACAGGAGGTGGTGGGGGGTTGTTGTTGTTGTTGTTGTTGTTGTTGTTGTTAGTTGTTTAAGGGGGACAAAACTGCAATGGTTATCAGTCCCCCATTCCATCTCTAGGCGTCAAAAGTAAATCCAAACACGTAAAAGATAAGACGCCTAGAGTTTAAAATAGCGAAGTGGGAGAGGAGTCCCACTAGTTCATAAAACATCAAGAACCACAAGACTAAACAAAAGATGGTTACACAAAGACAACTTACAACAAAGAAACCGATAGCCGTGGTTGACCGACCATAAGAAAAAAAAAAAGGAAAAGTCAACCACTCGGTTTCACAAAGAAATCTCCAGTTAGAGAGAACGATAAAATCCCCCTGCTCGAATAAAACGTAAAACGGTATCTGCCATTGTGGCATCGTCACCTAAAACTTCCGATAAAACAGCAGGGAGGTTAAAATGTCTCCTCAAGGCGGCTAAAAGTGGGCAGTCCAACAATATGTGGACGACTGTCAAATTGGAGCCACACCGACATTGGGCTGGGTCCTCACCCCGAAGGAGATGTCCATGGGTGAGCCACGTATGCCCAATGCGGAGGCGACATAAAACCACTGAGTCCCGTCGTGAACCGCGCATGGAGGAGCGCCATGCAACCGTCGTTTCCTTGACCACCCGGAGCTTGTTGGGCGTGTGCAGGCTACGCCACTCAGTATCCCAAAGCTGACGTACTTTCTGGCGCAACAATGAACGGAGATCAGAAGCCGGGAGGCCGATCTCTAGACAGGACATACCTACCGCCTGCTTGGCAAGCCTGTCAACACGTTCATTGCCCGGGATACCAACATGACCTGGAGACCAGACGAACACCACCGATCGCCCGGACCGTGTAATGGCATAAAGTGTCTCCTGAACGGCCAACACCAGGGTAGACCGTGGGTAACACTGCTCCAGAGCTCGAAGGCTGCTCAGGGAGTCGCTGCAAACAACAAAAGACTCGCCTGAGCAAGACTGGATATGCACAAGAGCTCTGTGAATGGCCACCAGCTCTGCAGTGTAAACACTGCAGCCATTCGGCATAGAGTGCTGTTCCACATGGTCACCGTGTGTATAGGCAAATCCAACACGGTCATCCACCATTGAGCCATCGGTGTAGATCAGGTCATAACCACGGAACTCCGCTATGACAGCCGAGAACTGACGGCGGAGTGCCTCCAGTGGTACTGAGTCTTTGGGCCCATGGGCCAAGTCCAGCCGAATAGACGGCCTTGTCAAACACCATGGAGGTGTATGCACCTGGACCCGATATGGACACGGAAGGGGCAAAGACTCAAGTTCCAGGAGGAGGGACCGAACTCTATAGGCTATCGTATGACCTGACCTGGGGCGTCGCTGATGGTGAGGGACAACCACATTAGAAAAAAGAAAACGACGGTTTGGGTGGCCTGGGGAGCAATACACGTTCGCTGCATAAGCTGCGAGCAGGTGTTGGCGGCGGATCCCCAAAGGTGGGATCCCAGCCTCCACTAGTAAACTGTTCACCGGGCTGGTGCGGAAAGCGCCCGTCGCAATGCGGACCCCACAGTTGTGAATGGGGTCCAGGAGATGCAGTGCCGAAGGTGCCGCAGACCCATAGGCAATGCACCCAAAATCGAGACGGGACTGCACCAGCGCCGTGTAAAGCCGCAACAGTGTCGAGCGATCAGCACCCCAGGTCGTATGACCCAGGTGGCGGAGAAGGTTGAGATGGCGCCAGCACTTCCTTTTCAGCTGACGAATGTGGGGGAGCCACGTCAGCCGGGCGTCAAAGACCAGTCCTAAAAAACGGTGAGTTTCCACTACCGTAAGTGGTTCGTCATTCAGATAAAGTTCAGGGTGTGGGTGGACGGTCCGACGCCGGCAGAAGTGCATCACTCTGGTCTTGGAGGCAGAAAACTGAAAGCCATGGGTAAGCGCCCAGTTCTGCGCCTTCCGAATAGCACCTTGCAACCTGCGCTCGGCAACTTGGGTGCTGGAGGAACTAAAAGAGAGACAAAAGTCGTCAGCATAAAGAGAGGGGGACACCGACGAACCAACCGCTGCAGCTAAACCGTTGATGGCGATTAAAAATAATGGGACGCTTAAAACGGAACCCTGAGGAACCCCATTTTCCTGGACATGAGAGGAGCTCAGGGAAGCACCAATTTGAACACGAAAGGTACGGACGGCTAAAAAATTTTGAATAAAAATCGGTAGGGAGCCTCGGAGGCCCCAGTCATATAAAGTGTTGAGGATGTGGCGTCGCCAGGTTGTATCATATGCTTTGTGCATATCGAAGAAGACGGCAACGAGGTGTTGGCGCCGGGAAAAGGCTGTGCGGATTGCAGACTCGAGGCACACCAGATTATCGGTGGTAGATCGACCCTGGCGAAAACCGCCCTGGCATGGAGCCAATAATCCCCGAGTCTCAAGAATCCAACACAACCGCCGACTAACCATCCGCTCCAACAGTTTGCAGGGAACGTTAGTCAGGTTAATGGGCCGATAGCTATCCAAGTTCAGAGGATGTTTGTCGGGTTTAAGTACGGGGATGATGATGCTCTCCCGCCACTGTGACGGGAAAACACCATCACACCAAATGCGGTGATAGACCGCAAGTAGGGCCCTCCGACTATCTGCTGAGAGATGTTTCAGCATTTGACTATGGATGCTATCAGGCCCTGGCGCCGTGTCTGGACATTGTTGAAGAGCACTGAGGAGCTCCCACTCTGTAAAAGGAGTGTTGTAAGATTCAGAGCGGCGGGTATGAAAGGAGAGGGGCTGGCGTTCTACCCTCTCCTTTACTGCACGGAAGGCCGGTGGATAATTTGCAGAGGCAAAGGCACGAGCATAATGCTCGGCAAACATCTCTGCAAGAGTGGCCGGGTCCGTACATAGGACTCCATTTGTGGAGATCCCAGGGATTCCTGATGTAGTCAGTATTCCCTGTAGCCGCCTGATCTTACTCCAGACCTGCGAGGCTGAGGTACCTGTCCCAATAGTGGAAACGTACCTCTCCCAGCACTCCCGTTTCCGTCTTCTTATAATCTGGCGAGCACGAGCGCGAAGCCGTTTAAAATTGATTAGGTGCTCCTGAGAGGGGTGCCTTTTGTATCGCTGTAAGGCCCGCCTGCGGTCTTTAATGGCCTCAGCGATCTCCGGCGACCACCACGGCACTGTCTTACGCCGTGGGCACCCTGTGGAGCATGGAATTGCAGCTTTTGCAGCAGAAACAATTGTGTGAGTGACGCCCTCAACCACCACATCGATGGAATCGAGTGGGGGAGGTTGAACAATAGCAGTGGACGTGTAATCTTCCCAGTTAGCCCTGCCTAAAGCCCACCTGGGGGGGCGTTCTGGGGACTGACGTTGTGGGAGTGACAGAAAAAGCGGAAAATGGTCACTGCCACACAGATCGTCGTGGGCTCTCCAGTGGACAGATGGTGGAAGGCTGTGGCTGCAGATCGATAAATCAATGGCCGAGAACGTGCCATGTGCCACACTAAAGTGTGTGGGGGCACCAGTATTTAATAGGCAGAGGTCGAGTTGAGAAAGTAAAGACTCGACTACTCTGCCTCGGCCAGAAAGCGAAGTACTACCCCACAACGGGTTATGGGCATTGAAGTCGCCCAATAAGAAGAAATGCGGGGGTAGTTGCGATATAAGTGCAGCCAAAACATTCAAAGAAATATCACCATCTGGAGGGAGATAAAGGCTGCAGACGGTAAACTCTTGTGTTGTCCTTACCCTGACAGCCACTGCTTCTAGTGGTGTACGAAGGGGCACAGGTTCACTATGAACAGAGGTAAGGACATACACACATCACCACCTGAGACCCTGTTATATGAGCTACGGTTACAGTAATATCCCCTGTAGCCACGAAGGGCTGGGGTCCGCATTGCTGGAAACCATGTTTCCTGTAAGGCAATGCAGAAGGCAGGTGTTGTGCTTAAAAGGTGTCGTAGCTCAGCCAGGTGGGGGAAGAAACCGCCGCAGTTCCACTGGAGGATAATGCTGTCTGATGACTGGGAAGACATGGAGATTACAAATCAGCGTCACTCAAATCCGCTGTCTGCCTTTGTTCTGGCTCAGTATCCATAATTTCTGCGATGTCCCCGACGGCGAGGTCGTCTGGGGACGCTAGAATTTCCACCTCGTCCCCAGAGGTCGAGGTGGAGTGGTGAGGTGGCTCAGGATCCACCGTGGTATCCTTCACGTCGTTTTCAACCTTTTTCCTCCGGTCCTTCTTGCCCCTCGGGGGCTTCGCCGGCAGGGCTGGCTTCTCAGACTCAGCCTCAGGGACTGAGGAGGAGCATGAGGCCCTGCGTCCAGCAGCCTTCGGTTTTGCCTGCTGCTGGCGTGTGTCAGAAGTGACACGGGCGGAACCCTCGGAAGGGAGTGTCCCAAGGGACCCCTTCCGAACGAGGGGTGCCGGAGTGGGTTGTTGTGTCTCCGGCAGAAGGGTGGAGGTTGCTCCCGAGGCAGTTACCTGGGGAGCAGAAGAAGGAAGGGGGCCCCCAACCACCTTGGGGGTAGATGTAGGTTTGCGGCCCTGGGGGCCTACAGAAAAAGAATGAGCAGACAAGATGGGTGTCGCCACAGATGATGAAGATGATGCAATTGCCGCAAAAGACGTTGTCATGGCCACTGGGTGTAAGCGCTCAAATTTCTTTTTTGCCTCAGCATAGGTCAACCGGTCCAAGGTCTTATACTCGATGATTTTCCTTTCTTTCCGGAGCACAGGGCATTGTGATGAGCAGGGAGGATGCTCCTGGCCACAGTTCACACAGATGGGCGGCGGAGTACATGGGGCGTCCGGGTGGGCTGGACGTCCACAATCCCGGCAAGTGGCGCTGGAAGGGCAACGGGACGACATATGCCCAAACTTCCAGCACTGGAAGCATCTCATAGGAGGAGGGATGTAGGGTTTGACATCAACCCGGTAGCACATCACCTTCACCTTCTCTGGCAGTGTATCGCCTTCAAAGGCTACGATGAAGGCACCGGTGGCAACCCTATTATCTTTCGACCCACGATGGATGCGCCGGACGAAGTGAACACCTCGCCGCTCGAGGTTGGCGCGCAGCTCCTCATCGGATTGTAAGAGGAGATCCCGGTGAAAAATAATACCCTGGACCAGATTGAGGGACCTATGTGGCGCAATGTTGACCGCGATGTCTCCCAGCTTATCGCAGGCAAGCAATGCCCGCGACTGGGCAGGGGATGCGGTGTGAATCAACACAGAGCCATTGCGCATCTTGGAGAGGGACTCCACATCTCCAAACTTCTCCTCCAGATGGTCTACGAAGAACTGAGGCTTTACGGTCGCAAATGATTCCCCATCAACCCTTGTACAGACCAAATATCGAGGCGAATAAGGCTCATTGATGGTAGTAGCCCTGCGTTCCTCCCAGGGCGTGGCCAAGGAAGGAAACGACTTGGGGTCATATGAAGAGGCATAAAACTTACCACGCTTAGAGACGGTGGTTATACGTCCACCAACGTTTTCTTTTGCTCGTTTCATGTTGTTCCCACGAGCAGCTAGGGATCTAAAAGTCCACCCAGGCAGAGCCCCGCTTGCCTGGGTAAGCCTTATACAACTGAGGTGCGGCAGGTTCCCCAGAGGTTGCTCGCTAACGACTGTTTAACCTCAACAGCCATTCATCTCCTCGGCACGTAGCACACCTTGAGATTGAGGTTTTTTTTATAGAGGTTTGTACCGTCCTCGCGACCCGGGCGATTAAGCCAAGATCCCCGGGCTCTGAAACGTACAACGTTCCACCGTCGCGCCGAACGATGGTCGTTGAAGCACGCACAGAGCTTACGGTGTAGCGGACTGTTGGCGCGACACAGCCCACAGCTCAGGACCCCGGGTTCGCCAAGCCCGTACTCAGCAAATTAATGCTGAGCCCCTGAGGGGGTGGTGGGGGGGCAACAGAGGAAGGGCCCCCAACCGTCAAGGGGGCAGTTTGATGTTTTCGGCCCACAGGGGCCACAGAAGGTGGCGTGACATGGGAGGCTGACGTCCCCATAGCGGTCGGAGACGACGCAATGGCTGCAAAGGATGACGACATCCGAACGGGATGAAGACGCTCATATTTTCGTCTGGCCTCTGAGTACGGTAATCTATCCAGGGTTTTGAATTCCATGATCTTGCGTTCTTTATGTAGCACACTACAGGTCGGCGAGCAAGGTGGGTGTTGCAGCCCACAATTCACACACACAGGAGGAGGTGTACATGGCGCGTCCGGGTGTGATGGACGCCCACAGTCCCTACAGGCGGGGCTGGAAGTGCATCGGGAGGACATATGCCCGAACTTCCAGCACCGAAAGCATCGCATAGGGGCAGGGATGTACGGTTTTACTTCACACCGGTATATCATTATCTTGACCTTCTCAGGCAGTACATCGCCCTCGAAGGCCAAGATAAATGCACCGGTGGCAACCCTGCGATCTTTCGGTCCCCTGTAGATGCGCCGGACGTAGTGAACTCCTCTCCGCTCTAAATCAGTGCGCAATTCGTCGTCAGTCTGTGACAGAAGATCACGGTGGAATATTAAGCCCTGGATCATGTTGAGCGTCTTATGCGGCGTGAAACTTACGGCGACGTCTCCTAGCATGTCACAGGCGAGTAAAGCCTTTGACTGTGCAGGGGATGCCGCTTGTATTAAGACAGACCCGCTTCTCATTTTAGAAAATGATGCGACTTCGCCAAATCTATTTTCGATGGTTTCAACAAAAAATTGCGGCTTAGTATTAGTAAAGGATTCCCCATCAGCCCGAGTACAGACTAAGTACTGGGGTGAGTAAGGCTCAGATCTGTTAAGGGCCTGACGTTCTTCCCAAGGTGTGGCCAGGGAAGGGAACGATCGGGGGTCATACTGTGCACCATTAAATTCGTTTCTTCCTCTCTTAGAGACGGCGGTTTTGCGCCCGCCTACGCTGTTTATGGCTCGTTTCATTGTCGTCCCACGAGCAGCTAGGGAAATAAGGTCCACCCAGGCAGAGCCCCGCTTGCCTGGGTAAGCCTTGTACAACTGAGGTGCGGCAGGTTCCTCAGAGGTTGCTCGCTAGCGGCTGTTCAACCTCAACAGCCATGCATCTCCTCGGCACGTAGCACACCTTGAGATTGAGGGTTTTTTTATAGAGGTTTGTACCGTCCTCGCGACCCGGGCGATTAAGCCAAGATCCCCGGGCTCTGAAACATACAACGTTCCACCGTCGCGCCGAACGATGGTCGTTGAAGCACGCACAGAGCTTACGGTGTAGCGGACTGTTGGCGCGACACAGCCCACAGCTCAGGACCCCGGGTTCGCCAAGCCCGTACTCAGCAAATTAATGCTGAACCCCTGAGGGGAGCCACCAGGGGATCTGCACCAGGTTTCAGCATTGGGATGATAGTTCTTTCCGCCATTGCGACGGGAAAGTGCCCTCTGCCCATAGATGGTTGAACAGGGCGAGAATGCAGCGTTGAAACTCTGGTGAAAGGTGTCGGAGGAATTGGCTGTGAATCCTATCTGGTCCTGGAGTAGTATCAGGACACGCAGCAAGGGCAGTTCGGAACTCCCACTCACTAAACGGGTCGTTGTATATTTCCCGACGATGAGTGCTGAAGGATAACTGTTTCCGCTCGGCCCGCTCTTTGAGAGAGCGGAAGTCGGCACTGTACATGGCAGTCGCAGAGCATTGTGCGTTGTGCTCTGCCATATGCTCGGCGATAGCTGTCAGGAGCGTGCAGAGCACACCCTGGATGGCGAGGGATGGGATTCCTGTCGGCGGGCGGTATCCAAAGACGTGTCGGACTTGCATCCATACCTGAGTGAAGGAGGTGCGGGAGCCGATACTGGCTACATACCGCTCCCAGGAATCCTGCTTGCTCTGCTGTATGAGTCGTCGAGCACGCGCTTGGAGCCGTTTAAAGGCCACCAAATTCTCCACGGAAGGGTGGCGTCGATGGCGCTGGAGCGCTTGCCGACGTTCCCTGATAGCCTCAGCAAGGCACCAAGGCATGGACCTACGCCTCGTGGAACCGGTGGTTTGTGGAACAGTTCCACATTGTCAATGTCATCTGGAAGTGGTGCAGCGATGACAGCGGTTGAAGTATAGACTGGCCAGTCAGCCCTATGGAGACACCAACGGGGTAAGCTGTCTGCAGCTTGGTACTGTAGGAGTGACACAAAGATTAGAAAGTGGTCGCTGGCACACAGATCATCATATACACGCCAACCAAGGTGTGGTCGAAGGCTGGGGCTGCAGACGGAGAGGTCGATCGCTGAATATGTGACCTGTGCCATGCTAAAATGCGTGGGGGCACCGGTATTCAGGAGGCAAAGGTCTTGTTGCGCCAATAATGTCTCAACATCCCTACCGCGGCCTGTGGTCTGGAGTCCAGCCCACAAAGGGTTGTGGGCGTTGAAGTGCCCCAAAAGGAGGAATGGTGGGGGAAGTTGGGAGACCAGAGCAGTAAGGTTGTTGAGAGACATGGCCTCATCCAGAGGAAGGTGAATTCCTGCGTGGCCCAGATTCTGACAGCCACTGTCTGAAGAGTGGTGTTGAGTGACACTGGGGCACTGGGTACAGTGTCCAGGACATACAGGCAGACACCGTCAGACACCCTGTCGTAAAGGGTCCTGTTGCGGTTGTAGCCCCGATACCCACGAAGGGCAGGGGTCCAAGTGTTGTTGTTGTTGTTGTTGTTGGTTGTTTTAAGGGGACTAAACAGCTAGGTTATCAGTCCCCTGTTCCTAGCTGAGAGTCAACTGTCAATAAAGATAAAACAATGCCCTGAAAATGACACCGCACAAAATGGCAGGTTAACAATAGACAAGCCACTGACAGTACAAAACGAAGACACACAGAATGAGTAAAATAAGTTAGGAATAAAACTGGATAGCAGAGTACCTTGGCTGGCTGATCACAAAGAAAAAACAGGATGAGCCAGCCATACTGCACACACTAAGAACCCCTAAGGGCGCGAAAATATAAAAAGCTGGGTTGGTGATGGCCTAAGATATCAGGCCACAGCACCCCCGGTTAGATAGAATCATAAAAACCAGCAGCGCGGATGAAACTTAAAACTGTGTTAGCCATAGAGGCGTCATCACCTAAAACTAAGGGTAGTGCGTCTGGAAGATTAAAAGAGTGCCGCAGATTGGCTAAAATCGGACAGTCCATCAAAAGATGGGCCACTGTCATTACGACACCACATCGACACACGGGTGGGGACTCACGGCGAAGGAGATACCCATGTGTCAACCACGTGTGCCCAATACGGAGGCGGCAGAGGACAACCGCCTCTCGGCGGATCGGCCGCAGTGAAGACTTCCACAGGGCTGTGGACGTCTTCACTGCCCGAAGCTTGTTTGGCACATTCTCCATAGCCCACTCGGCGCTCCAAGCCTCGCGCACCTTCCGGTGCAACACCAATTTTAGATCAGTCTCCATGACGCCAATATTTAGGGGTGGTTCCATAGTGGCCTGCTTGGCTAAGCGATCTACTTGTTCATTCCCTGGGATGCCGACGTGGCCCGGGGTCCACACAAAGACCACAGAATGGCCAGATCGGCTTAGAGAGTGAACAGTATCTTGGATCGACTGTACCAATGGTTGGCGAGAAATACACTGGTCGATCGCTTGTAAGCCACTCAGGGAGTCAGAACATATGACAAATGACCCCCTGGGGCACGCTTTTAGGTGTTGCAGAGCCCTTAGAAAGGCGACCAGTTCGGCAGAAAAAATGGAACTCTCACCTGGCAGAGAATGCTGTTCCACATGGTGGTCATGAAGAAACGCATACCCAGCATGGCCATCTACTACGGAACCATCTGTGTAGACGGGTTTTGCGGCATGGAACGAGTCTAGGAGTTGTAGAAACTCGTGGCGGTGATGTCTAGCGGAGACCGAGTCCTTTGACGTACAGGGCAGATCCAGACGGAGCTGCAATCGAGGAATAGACCAAGGAGGGTTTCGAAAGGAATAGTGGAACATGGTAGGGAGTGGAGAGGATGCGAGGGATGAAAGAAGGGAACGAGCACGGACTGAGATCGGGTAACCCGACCTAGGCCGTCGTGGAGGAATAGGGACCACAGCGTCTGGAAAAATGAGTCGGCGGTTTGGATGGAGGGGCGAGGCCTGAACATGGGCAACATATGAAGCCAGCAGGTATTGCCTGCGGAACCGCAGCGGGAGGACTTCAGCTTCGACTAGGAGGCTTGTCACAGGGCTAGTGCGAAAAGCCCCTGTCGCCAAACGAACACCACAGTGTAGAATTGGGTCTATTGCCTGCAGCGCTGACGGCGCACCCGAATCTTAGACTATGCAGCCATAGTCTAGGCGCGACTGAATGAGGGCCTTGTAAAGTTGTAAGAGCGTTGGGCGTGAGGCTCCCAAAACAGTGTGGCTGAGACAGCGCAGGATGTTGAGGTGGTGCCAGGACTTATGTTTTAACTGGCGTAGGTGCGGCACCCAGGTTAGACGGTCATCAAACACCATACCTAAGAATCTGTGCGTCTCTTCGACTTGTAGCAGGTCGCCAGCTAAGTAAAGTTCGGGTTCCGAGTGTACTGCCCAACGTCGACAGAAATGCATCACACGGGTTTTGGATGCAGAAAATTGAAAACCGTGGGCAAACGCCCACGACTGTGCCTTCCGAATTGCGATCTGCAACCGCCGTTCAGCTACGCCGATGCTGGAGGAGCTGTAATACATGCAGAAGTCATCGGCATACAAGGAAGTAGAAACCGATGACCCCGCAGCCGCAGCAAGACCGTTTATGGCGATTAAGAATAAAGGAACACTAAGAACGGAACCTTGTGGGACTCCGTTCTCTTGACAATGAGGTGAGCTGAAACAAGAACCAACACGAACACGAATAGAACGCAACGCCAGGAAGTTCTTTGTGAATGTAGGAAGTGGACCCCGTAAGCCCCAATCGTAGAGAGTAGACAGAATATGATAGCGCCAGGTGGTGTCGTACGCTTTCCGCAGGTCAAAGAAGACGGCAATCAGGTGTTCACGGCGAGAAAATGCTGTACGAATGGCCGACTCCAGCGACACGAGGTTGTCGATAGCGGAGCGGCCTTGACAGAACCCACCCTGTTGAGGCGCCAAGAGTCCTCGGTCCTCGAGGATCCACATGAGCCTCCAACTCACCAACCATTCGAGAAGCTTGCATGGAACGTTGGTGAGGCTGATCGGGCGGTAACTATCAGCCATCTGCGGATCTGCCCCAGGTTGGTTGGTTGGTTTGATGTTTTAGGGGGACAAAACTGCGGAGGTCATCAGTCCCCCATTCCATCAAAGAGCTAGACAAGTGTGGAAGCACTGAAAAGTTCGCCCAGAGTTAAAACTGCTACGGGAGGAAAACCCCACTCAATCAATAAAATGTAAACAAATTCGACAAAGAACAACAGGAGACAACACGAAAGGACACAGTCACACGGAAACAGCGAACAAGTGTGGAAATAAAATGACAAAGTTCGTGGTTGACCGACCTTGAAAATAAAATAGGAAGGGTCAGCCACGGGGCAACACAAGCTTCATATGGAGTTGTAAAAACCGCTGTCATGAATAAAACCTAAAACAGAATCAGCCATATTGGCATCATTACGTAAAACTTCAGATAAAATTACAGGACAATTAAAATCCCGCCGCAGAGCGGCTAAAAGATGGCAGTCCATCAAAATGTGGGCCACCGTCAAGGGGCAGCCACAACGGCAACGAGGCGGGTCCTCACCGCGGAGGAGATGGCCATGGGTCAGCCAAGTGTGGCCAATGCGGAGCCGGCACAGGACTACCGAGTCCCAGCGAGAGGCCCGCATGGACGAGTGCCACACAGCTGTGGTCTCCTTTATTGCCCTGAGTTTGTTTTGATGGCTCAGGCTACGCCACTCTGCGGCCCGAAGCTCACGTACTCTATGGCGCAACACTGACTGGTAATCTGAGGCCGGGAGGCCAATGTCTAACACGGACGCATGGACAGCCTGTTTGGCTAGCTCATCGGCTCGTTCGTTGTTCGGGATGCCGATGTGACCAGGAGACCAAATGAAGACCACAGAGCGTCCTGACTGGTCGAGAGCAAAAAGTGTCTCATGGATAGCCAGCACCAAGGAGGAACGTGTGTAACATTGATCGAGCGCACGAAGATTGCTCAGGGAGTCACTGCAGAGCAGAAAAGACCCACCTGAGCAGGAACGCATATGCTCAAGAGCACGGAGAATGGCCACCAACTCGGCAGTGTACACACTGCAGCCATCCGGCAGAGACCGCTGCTCAGCGTGATCGCCATGGACATAGGCAAAGCCAACACGGCCACGAACCAACGAACCGTCCATATAGACGATATCGTATCCAGTGTACTCTGCAACAACAGCAAAGAACTGATGGCGGAGTGCCTCTGGAGGAACAGAGTCTTTGGGTCTATCGGCCAAGTCCAGCCTAGAGCATGGCATCGGGACACACCATGGGGGCGTACGCGTACGGGCCCGATGCAGAGATGGGACAGGGAAAGACTCTAGTTCCAACAGAAGGGACTGGAAACGGAAGGAGATCGTGTGATCGGAACGGGGTCGCCGTTGTTGAGGACGGACGACCGTGCGGGAGAAAAGCAAACGTTGGTTCGGGTGGCCTGGCGTGCTATGAGCATAAGCAGCATAGGCCGCGAGCAGTTGCTGGCTGCGGATCCGCAGAGGTGGGGCCCCGGCCTCTGCAAGTAAACTGTCCACGGGACTGGTGCGGAAAGCACCCGTCGCGATGCGAACCCCACAGTGGTGAATGGGGTCCAACAAGCGCAATGCCGAGGGGGATGCGGAGCCATAGGCAAGGCATCCAAAGTCCAGACGGGACTGCACCAAAGCGTGGTATATCCGCAACAGTGTGGACCGATCGGCACCCCAGGTCGTATGGCCCAGATGGCGGAGAACATTTAGCTGGCGCCAGCACTTCTGTTTCAGCTGTCGAATGTGAGGGAGCCATGTCAGCAGGGAATCAAATACGAGCCCTAAAAACCTGTGAGTTTCAGCAACCTCTAAGAGGTGGTTGTCAAGATAAAGTTCGGGCTGTGGATGAACCGTCCGACACCGACAGAAGTGCATAACTCTGGTCTTTGCAGGAGAGAACTGGAAGCCATGGGCCAGAGCCCAGGACTGTGCTTTCTGAATGGCTCCTTGTAACCTACGTTCAGCAACTTGGGTGCTGGAAGAGCTAAAAGAAATGCAGAAGTCGTCAGCATAGAGACAGGGGGATACTGACGACCCAACTGCTGTCGCTAAGCCGTTTATGGCTACTAAAAATAAGGGGACACTCAAAACAGAGCCCTGAGGAACCCCATTTTCCTGCACATGAGGGGTGCTACGAGAAGCACCAACTTGGACACGAAACGTACGGACAGCTAAAAAGTTTTGGATAAAAATAGGGAGCTGGCCTCGAAGACCCCATTCATGTAACGTCTGAAGGATGTGATGTCTCCATGTTGTATCATACGCCTTCCTCAAATCGAAAAACACCGCAACAAGATGTTCACGTTGAGCAAAGGCTGTATGAATACGGGACTCCAAGTGAACGAGGTTGTCTGTAGTGGAGCGGCCTTGACGGAAACCGCCCTGACATGGAGCCAGCAGGCCTCTAGACTCCAGTACCCAGCACAGCCGCCGGCTCACCATACGTTCCAGCAGTTTGCAAAGAACGTTGGTGAGGCTGATGGGACGGTAACTGTCCAAATCGCAGGGGTTTTTACCCGGCTTGCGTACTGGCACAATGATACTTTCTCGCCACTGTGACGGAAAGACACCATCGTTCCAGATGCGATTGAAGACGGATAAGATGGTTCGCATAGACTGCGCTGATAGGTGTTTCAGCATCTGGTTATGAATGCGATCTGGCCCGGGGCTGGTATCGGGACTATGTGCAAGGGCACCGAGGATTTCCCATTCACTGAATGGAGCGTTGTAGGATTCAATTCGGCGGGTCGAGAAGGAGAGTCGCTTCCGTTCTTCCCGCTCTTTCACGGTACGAAAGGTTGGTGGGTAATTCACAGATGCAGAACTCTGAGCATAGTGCTCAGCTAGATGTTCAGCAATGGCATCTGGGTCCGCAAAAACTACTCCATTCATAGAAATCCCCGGCACGCCTGAAGCACTCTGGTAACCATGGAGGCGTCTGATCTTCTGCCAGACCTGGGATGGAGAGGTACATATGCCAATGGTGGACACATACCGTTCCCAACACTCTTGTTTACGACGTTTAATTAACAGACGTGCTCGTGCACGGAGCTGCTTGAACGCAATGAGGTTCTCCAAGGACGGGCGTCTCTTATGACGCTGGAGTGCACGCCTTCGATCCCTAATAGCCTCAGCGATCTCTGGCGACAACCAGGGCACCGTCCTCCGACGAGGGGATCCAGAAGAGCTAGGGACCATATGTTCAGCCGCAGCGATAATGGCTGCGGTGAGACTTTCAGTCACCTCATCTATGCTGACATCCGATGGAGGGCCAATCTTTGCAGCGGTAGTAAACTCCTTCCAGTTAGCTTTGTTAAGAGCCCATCTGGGCAAACGTCCAGGGGACTGAGGCTGTGGTAGTGAAAGGAATATTGGCAAATGGTCACTACCACACAAGTCATCATGCACTCTCCAGTGGACTGACGGTAAAAGGCCAGGACTACATACCGACAGATCAATTGCAGAGTAAGTGCCGTGAGACACACTGAAGTGTTTGGCAGCACCGGTATTTAAAATGCAGAGGTCAAGCTGAGAGAATAAACTCTCAACGTCTCTGCCACGGCCAGTAATCGTAGTACCTCCCCACAGGGGGTTGTGGTCGTTAAAATCCCCCAGAAGTAAGATAGGTGAGGGGAGCTGAGAAATCAGCGCCGCCAACACATGTTGGGGTACTATGTCGTCTGGGGGCAGGTATACACTGCAAATGGTGAGGTCGATTGTAGTCTTCACTCTGACTGCCACAGCTTCTAAAGGCGTTTGGAGAGCAATAGACTCACTGTATGCAGATGAAAGGACAAAAATACAGACTCCACCTGAAACCCTGTCATAAACTGTGCGATTCCGGTAATATCCCCGATAGCCTCGTAAGGCAGGACATCGCGTCAGGGGGAACCAGGTCTCCTGCAGGGCAACGCACAGTGCAGGTGAAGTGGCGAGAAGCTGCCGTAACTCTGCCAAATGGGAGAAAAAACCACCACAATTCCACTGGAGAATTTGATTAGTGCTGACTGGAGAGGCCATGATAGGATAGGGATCATTAGTCCATAGGTTCACTACCTGCTGCTGTCGAATGTGTTCCGACTGGATCCAGGACCATTGGTTCTGGAGAGTCCAGGAGAGCGAGATCCTTGGGGGATGCAAGGATCTCCAACTCGTCATCAGAAGCAGAAGATGTGACAAGGCGTGGCTTTAGAGCCACAGAAGATTCCTTTTTCTTCAGCTTCTTCTTCTTTTCCTCTCGCTGTCCCTTCGGTTTTAAGGACTGAGAGGGCTTCTCAGAGACGGTTTCAGGGCCCGACGTAGAGCGCGGACCCCTTTGACCAAGGGCGTGCGAGTCCGACAGCTGTGGGCTGGGACCCTCCGTGGTACTCTGAGATGCCTCGGAAGGGAGCGTCCCAAGGGACCCCTTCCGAGCGAGAGGAGCCGGAGGAAGTTGTTGCTTCTCCGGCTGGGTGACGGGGACCGTTGTCCCCGACGGTGTGGGGGGATGTGCTCCCCCAGGAAATGTAGTGGGGGGAGCACATGGTGGAGAGCCCCCAACCATCGAGGGGGCTGATGGAGCTTTAGGCCCTGAGGGCCCACAGAAGTTGGCACAGATGTGGGGACCGTCGTCACCGAAGAAAAAGGTGACGACGTGACACTCGCAAATGACGTCGTTAATGCTATTGGGTGCAATCGCTCAAACTTCTTCTTGGCCTCGTTGGACGACAGTTTGTTCATGGTTTTATACTCCATAATTTTTCTCTCTTTATGGAGCACTGTGCAGTTAGGCGAGCAAGGAGGGTGGTGCTGTCCGCAGTTTACGCATATAGGAGGAGGAGCACAAGGAGCGTCCGGATGGGACGGACGCCCGCATTCTCTACAGGTGGAGCTGGAATTGCACCTGGAGGACATGTGCCCAAATTTCCAGCATTTGAAGCACCGCATCGGAGGAGGAATATAAGGTTTTACATCGCACCGGTAGACCATAACCTTGACCTTTTCGGGCAAAGAATCGCCCTCAAAGGCCAGGATGAAGGCACCGGTGGCTACCTTGTTCTCCTTAGGTCCCCTAAAGATGCGCCTGACGAAGTGGACACCTCGCTGTTGTAGGTAGGCGCGTAATTCGTCGTCTGACTGCAGCAGGAGATCGCGATGGTAAATAATCCCCTGAACCATGTTAAGACTTTTGTGAGGGGTGACTGTCACAGGAACATCTCCCAGCTTATCACAGGCCAGAAGCGCCCGTGACTGTGCTGGGGACACCGCTTCAATGAGGATTGCACCGCTTCTCATCTTAGACAGCCCCGAAACTTCGCCAAACTTATCTTCTAAGTTCTCCACAAAGAAGAGTGGCTTAGTATTGCTGAACGTTTCCCCATCAGTTCTGGCACATACAAGAAATTTAGGGGAGTAAGGCTCAACCCTGTCTTTCGCCCGTCGTTCCTCCCATGGGGTAGCCAGGGAAGGGAACGATAGGGGGTCATATTGTGCGGCATTAAAGTCTCTTCTACCACGCTTAGAAACGCCAGGTTTGCGTGTGGCGACGCTATTACTTGCTCGTTTCATTCTCGTCCCACGAGCAGCTAGGGAACTAAAGGTCCACCCAGGCAGAGCCCCGCTTGCCTGGGTAAGCCTTGTACAACTGAGGTGCGGCATGTTCCTCAGAGGTTGCTCGCTAGCGGCTGTTCAACCTCAACAGCCATGCATCTCCTCGGCACGTAGCCCACCTTGAGATTGAGGTTTTTTTTATAGAGGTTTGTACCGTCCTCGCGACCCGGGCGATTAAGCCAAGATCCCCGGGCTCTGAAACATACAACGTTCCACCGTCGCGCCGAACGATGGTCGTTGAGGCATGCACAGAGCTTACGGTGTAGCTGACTGTTGGCGCGACACAGCCCACGGCTCAGGACCCCGGGTTCGCCTAGCCCGTACTCAGCAAATTAATGCTGAGCCCCTGAGGGGTCTGCCCCAGGCTTAATCACCGGAATGTTAATACTATCCCGCCAGGAGGACGGAAAAACACCCTCAAGCCATACGCGATTAAACAGGGCGAGAAGTTGGCTCTTGGCATCCGCTGATAGGTGTCGGAGGAACTGGCTGCGAATGCGATCGGGTCCAGGGGAGGTATCCGGGCATGCAGCAAGGGCACTTTCAAACTCCCACTCAGAAAATGGCACGTTATATGATTCATGACGTAGTGTTCGAAATGAAATCTGCTGGCTCTCTGCTCGCTGTTTAATGGCACGAAAATCTGCACTATAGGCAGCCGTCTCCGATGCACGTTCAAAACTATCTGCCAGGTGCTCAGCGACAGCGACAGTGTCAGTACACAGCATACCCTGTTCGCTGAGGCACGGAATTCCCGCCGGTGGGCGGTGCCCATAGAGGCGTCGAACTTGGGACCACACCTTGGAAGGAGAAGCGCGAGAACCAATGGACGCGACATACTTCTCCCACGAGACTCTCTTACTATCTTGTATCAGTCGCCGGGCCCGTGCCCAGAGGCGCTTGAAGGCTACAAGATGTTCGACGGAAGGGTGACGTCGGTGGCGCTGTAGTGCTCGCCGACGTTCCCGGATGGCCTCAGCAATCTCCGGTGTCCACCAGGGCACCGATGGACGATGTAGCGAACTGGATGTGGTGGGAACAGAGTTCTCGGCTGCAGTAACGATGGCCTCTGTGACCTGCTGAACGGCGGCATCAACATCTGCTGGAAGCGGAAAGGAAATCACAGCAGCTGAAGAATAAGCTGACCAGTCAGCCCTACGGAGGGACCAGCGAGGCGGATGGTCGGCAGGCGAACACTGTGGGAGCGACAGGAAGATCGGGAAATGATCGCTGCCACACAGGTCATCATGGACCCTCCAGGTGAGATGTGGAAGGAGGCTAGGGCTGCAGACAGACAGGTCTATGGCAGAATACGTACCATGTGCTGTGCTAAAGTTGGTAGGAGCACCGGTGTTAAGAAGGCAGAGATTCTGCTCTGACAGGAGAGACTCTACATCCCTACCGCGGTCCGAGGTCTGCGTGCCACCCCACAGAGGGTGGTGGGCGTTGAAGTCCCCCAAAAGAAGAAAGGTTGGGGGAAGTTGGGCGACCAAGGCTGTGAGGTCTGTGGGAGAGATGGCCTCATCAGGTGATAGGTAGACAGAGCAGACAGTAAAATCTTGCACTACCCGGAGTCTAACAGCGACTGCCTCTAGAGACGTTTGAAGAGGCACAGCAGCACTGGGGACAGAGGTGTGGACAAAAACACAGACGCCGCCAGAAACCTTGTCATAGATGGTTCGGTTTTTAAAATAGCCCCGATAGCCTCGGAGGGCTGGGGTCCTGTCGACGGGGAACCATGTTTCCTGCATGGCTAGACAGATCGCAAGGAAGTGGCAGAGTAATTGTCGCAGCTCTGCCAGATGTCGGAAAAATCCGCCGCAATTCCACTGCAAGATTTCGGTTGCAGTCTGCTGAAAAGCCATAGTTTAAGAGATGAAACGGTCATTCAGCAGGGGCACCTGCTGCCAATTCCACAGAATCCGAAGGATCGAGAACCATGGGTTCTGGCGATCCTAGGAAGGCGAGATCCTCAGGGGACGTAAGGATGTCCACCTCGTCTTCAATGGCCGAGGATGTGAGCGAGCGCTCCTTTCGAGCCACCGAAGGGTCCTTAGTCTTGTCTTTCTTCTTTTTGGTCTTCTTAGTTCTCTCCCACTGGCCCTTTGGTGGTAAGGGCTGGGAGGACTTCGCAGAAGTGACATCAGGGACAGTCGAAGAGCTGGAAGCCCTTCGGTCATCTGTTGTTGGATCCTTCAGCCATTGGCTAGGATCCCCTGGCGCACTCTGAGAATCCTCGGAAGGGAGTGTCCCAAGGGACCCCTTCCGAGCAAGAGGGGCCGGGGAAGATTGTTTCTTCTCCGGCTGGGGAGTGGGGACAGATGTCCCCGATGGTGGGGGAGAAGTTGCTGCCACAGGTGTCGAGGGAGCGAGAGATGGAGACGGGCCCCCACCCGTCACGGAAGATTGACGGCCCTTAGGGCCCACAGGAGGAGACAATACTGGTGGTTTCACTGGTCTCAAGGAGGCTGCTGTAACTGTGGCAAAAGACGTTTCCATATGGACAGGGTGTAGCCGCTCGTATTTCTTACGTGCCTCATAGAAGGTCAGCCGGTCAAAGGTCTTTATCTCCATAATTTTACGTTCCCGATGTAAGACAGAGCAGTTCAGCGAGCATGACGGGTGATGTTGCCCACAGTTCTTGTTGTTGTTGTTGTTATGGGGGGTTTTAGGGGGACTAGACTGCTATGGCCATCAGTCCCCTGCTTCATATCAAGGCGACACACAGAAAAAACAGAACCATAAAAAATGTGCCTGAATGAGATTTAAAACCAAGCAGAATGAAAGAATGCACCGTCAATGAATTATTGACAGAGTCAACACGAGACAATACGAAAGACACCAGACACACAGAAACAAATACGAGACAAAAAATGACAGAGCCAGTGAATGTGGTTGACCGACCATGTGTATAAAAAAGGAAAAGTCAACCACATAGCGTACAAAAATAAAAAATCTGTTGTCTAAAGACACGTCAAGGGGAACATAAAAAATTATCTAAAAGACCACCCAAGGGACTCACAGCAACTGGTAAAACCCCGCAGCACGAAGAAATCGTAAAACCAAATTAGCCACAGAGGCATCGTCGCCGAGCACCAAAGACAGAGTGTTCGGGAGGGTAAAAGAATGCCGCAGTGGAGCTAAAATGGGACAGTCGAGTAGGAGATGGACCACAGTCAATGGAGCACCACATTGGCACACGGGCGGGTCCTCTCGACGGAGGAGGTGACGATGCGTCAGATGGGTGTGACCAATGCGGAGACGGCAGAGAACCACGGAGTCCCTACGGGATCCCAGCTGCGAGGACTTCCAGACCGATGTTGTGTACTTTATCGTACGCAGCTTATTGGGCACGTCCAGAGCGGACCATTCGGCGTTCCACAGGTCGCGTATTTTAGTGCGAAGCAACGGGCGGAAGTCTGCTTCTGGGAGGCCAATCGCCAGAGGGCGGCAAGTGGTAGCCTGTTTGGCTTGCTGGTCAACGCTCTCGTTGCCCTGGATGCCTACATGACCCGGGGTCCAAACAAATGTAACACAGCAACTGGAGTCACTAAGAGCCAGTATCGACTCCTGAATGGCCCTGACCAATGTATGACGAGCATAACACTGATCAAGGGCCTGTAAACCGCTCAGCGAGTCGCTACAGATCAGAAAGGAGGTCCCGGGGCACATGCGGATGTGGTTAAGGGCGCGGTATATAGCCACCAGTTCTGCGGTGAAGACGCTGCTGCCGGGTGGCAAAGAGCGTTGTTCAACATGGGCGCCATGCATGTAGGCATATCCAGTGTGGTCGCCATCCGAAGAACCGTCTGTATAAATGACCTCGGAGTTACTGAACTCACGGAGCAGTGCAGAAAACTGATGCCGTAGGACCAGAGGAGAAGTAGAGGTCTTCGGCTCACAGGAAAGATCCAACCGAATCCGCGGCCGAGAAACGGTCCAGGGAGGAGCATGGAAAGTCGAGCGGAAGGGACGGTTAAGAGGAAAGGAGTCCAGGGTCGATAGTAGCGATTGGACACGCGCTGCTATCGGGAGTCCCGACCGAGGTCGCCTCCGCGGCAAACGAGTGACCTCTCCCGGAAAGAGGAGTCTGTTATTCGGATGCCGAGGGGTACAGTGAACTCTGGCAGCATACTGGGCAAGTAGTTGTTGGCGCCTGTGTCGCAATGGGGCGACTCCAGCCTCTGCCAGGAGACTTGTGACAGGGCTTGTACGAAAGGCTCCAGTTGCCAGACGGATGCCGGTATGGTGCACTGGGTCGAGTACTCTCAGTGCAGATGGAGAGGCTGAGCCATAGACCTGGCTTCCGTAGTCCAGGCGTGACTGCACCAGAGCATTGTACAGCCGCAGGAGGACAGGGCGTGCTGCCCCCCAGACAGTATGGCTGAGGCAACGAAGGATGTCCAAATATCGTGAACACCGTTGCTTATGCTGGCGCAGATGAGGGAGCCATATCAAACGCGAGTCAAAAAGGAGACCCAGGAAACGGTGTGTATCCACAACCTGTAGGAGCTCACCATCAAGGTAGAGCTCCGGATGCGGATGTACCATGCGTTGGCGGCAAAAGTGCATCACCCTGGTTTTCGCAGGGGAAAATGTAAAACCATGGGCAGAAGCCCAATTCTGCGCCCGATGAATGGCTGCCTGCAGTCGTCTTTCAGCTACAGTTGTACTAGCGGTAGAGTAGTACAGGCAAAAGTCATCCGCATAGAGAGAGCAAGAAACTGATGGCCCCACTGCAGCCACTAGACCATTAATGGCCACTAAGAACAGTGGTACACTTAGGACGGACCCTTGTGGTACTCCATTCTCTTGGATATGGGAGGAACTGAAGGAGGTGCCAACGCGGACTCGAAAGCGGCGCGAAAATAAAAAATTCTGAATAAAAATTGGGAGGGAGCCACGGAGACCCCACCCGTGTAGTGTGGCAAGGATGTGATGACGCCATGCCGTGTCATATGCTTTCCGGAGGTCGAAAAAGATGGCGACGAGGTGGTGACGTCGGGCGAAAGCAGTACGGATCGCCGACTCCAAAGAGAGGAGGTTATCAATGGCAGAGCGACCTTGTCGGAAAGCACCTTGTTGTGGGGCGAGCAGACCCCGATACTCGAGAACCCATAGAAGTCGCCGGCTAACCAAACGTTCAAAAAGCTTACAAAGGACGTTTGTGAGACTTATGGGACGGTAACTGTCAACGTTCAATGGATCCGCACCTGGTTTCAGCAGAGGGATAACGGTACTCTCCTGCCATTGGGACGGGTATGCTCCCTCGATCCAGAGACGATTAAAGAAATCCAAAAGATGGCGCTGCGAGTTTGCAGAAAGATGTTTCAGCATTTGACAGTGGATTCGGTCCGGTCCTGGAGATGTATTGGGGCAACTGGCAAGAATACTTTGAAATTCCCACTCGGTAAATGGCGCATTGTACGGCTCTTGGCGGTTTGTGCGAAATACCAACTGCCTTCTCTCAGCCCGCTCTTTTAAGGTACAAAAACCTTGGCTGTAGGCAGTGGACGCCGAATTAAGAGCAAAGTGCGCTGCAAAAGACTCGGCAATGATGGTCGGGTCGGTATGAATACTTCCATGAATAGAGAGACCCGCGATCCCTGCCGGTGGACGGTAGCCTGATATACGGCGAATCTTCGTCCAAATCTGGCTGGAGGAGACACGGGGTCCAATTGTGGAAACGTATTTTTCCCAGCATGCCTGCTTGTGCTGCCGGATAAGCCGACATGTCTGGGCCCGAAGACGCTTAAATGCAACCAGGTGGTCAATGGTGGGGTGGCGCCGGTATGCTGCAGAGCTCTGCGGCGATTGCGGAGAGCTGCTGCTTTCTCCGGTGACCACCAGGGCACTGGTCTTTGCTGAGGTGAGGCAGATGAATACGGTATCGCGGACTCAGCAGCAGAAACGACAACAGAAATAATTTGGTCTACTGCCATTGTTGCATCAGCAGGGAGAGGGGTATCCAGCATTGCAGCGGACGTGTATGCTGCCCAGTCGGCCCTATGGAAGGACCAGCGGGGTAGACGTGCATGGCGTTGGTGGTGGGGAAGCGAAAGGAAGATGGGAAAGTGGTCACTTCCACAAAGGTCATCATGGACCCACCAGTTAAGGAGTGGACGTAAGCCCGGACTACACACAGAAAGGTCTATGGCGGAAAAGGTGCCATGGGCCACACTAAAATGGGTAGGAGCTCCTGTATTAAGAATACAAAGGTCAAGTTGGTTAAAAAGTAGTTCAAATTCTCGACCACGTCCTGTGGTCACGTTGCTCCCCCATATGGGGTGATGTGCATTAAAATCTCCTAAAATAAGAAACGGTGAAGGAAGTTGAGCGATTAAGGCTGGTTTCCAGGTTTCCTGGAGAGCAACACAGAGAGGTGGAAATGCGCTCAACAGCTGACGCAATTCAGCCAAACGGCAGAAAAATCCTCCACAATTCCATTGGAGGATCAGACTGTCTCCCGGCTGACGGTGCATGAAGCTGAAGACGGAAGAGGAGTGGTATTAGCACTCGTCGCTGGCTGTGAAGCCTGATCCTCCGTGTCCATGGTATCCCCAAGATCGGCAAAGGCCAAATCTTCTGGCGTCACTAGAAGGATCACATCATCCTCAGGTGCAGGGGCTGGGGGCACCGAGGCCGCCAGTGTCTCCTTGCGCTTCACCGTTTTCTCTTTCCTTTCCTTCTTGTCTTCCCGTCGTTCCTTGGGCCTACCGGAGGAGGAGGGTTTCTCCGGAGGGACTTGAGGAGTGTGGGAAGACTGAGGAGCCAGGCGGCTTTCTGGCCGAGGGTCCTTCAGCCGCTGGCTAGTCTCAGATATCTGGGGGGACATGGTTGGCAGGGCAGAAGAGGTTCCCTTCCCAGAAACAGAAGCCAGAGAAGGGGAACCCTTTTCTGGCTGGGGAGTGGGGGTAGCCACTCCCGACGTGGGGGCAGTACCTGCCCCACAGAAGATTGTGTGCCTCCAGATGTCTGGGAGGCCGAGGTAGAGGGGCGGCCCACAGGGCCCACAGACGGAGGTAGAGCAGGGCGAGATGTGGCCACCGGTGGTGGCGCCATCGATGTAGCAGCAGCGTATGAACTTACTAATGAAACAGGATGCAGCTTTTCATATTTCTTTCGTGCCTCTGAATATGATAGTCGGTCCAACGTTTTATACTCGACTATCTTCTTCTCTTTATGTAGAGCGGGACAGTCCTGTGAACAGGGAGAGTGGTGACCGCCGCAATTGACACAGTAAGGTGGAGGGGCACAGGCAGTGTCAGGATGTAAGGCACGGCCACAGTCCCTACAGGTTGCAGCAGCGTTGCAGCGAGAGGACATGTGCCCGAAGCGCCAACATTTATAGCATCGCATTGGAGGGGGGATGTATGGCTGGACGTCACAGCGATACATCATGACTTTGACCTTTTCGGGCAGATTGTCACCCTCAAAAGCCAAAACAAATGCGCCAGTGGCCACCCTCTTATCCTTTGGTCCCCGAAAGACACGGCGGACAAAGTGTACTCCGCGTCACTGCAAATAGTCACGCAACTCCTCATCTGTCTGCAACAACAAGTCTCTGTGGTATATGACTCCCTGTACCTTATTTAAGGACTTGTGAGGCGTTATTGACACGGGGATGTCACCTAAATGGTCACACGTAAGGAGGTTTCGTGACTGAGCCGGGGTCTCCGCCTGTATCAAGACCGAACCGTCTTGCAGTTTCGACATTCCGGCAACTTCGCCATACCTTTCTTCGAGGTGTTCCACGAAGGAAGAGGTACATACTAAATATCGTGGTGTATATGGCTCTGTCTGTTTAGTGGGCCCACGTTCCCCCCATGATGGAGTTAGGGAAGGGAACGATTTGGGGTCGTATCTTGCAGCATTGAAATTAAACTTTCCACACTTGGAGACACCTGACTTAGAGCCAGGATTTTCAGAGGGTTGTTTCCTCTTCACTGCGGAGTGTCCGCCCCGATGCCACCCACTCCGAAACAGGGGCTCTCCTCAAGGGCGCCACCCAGCCACAGCAACGTCACCTGGCAGGATGACCGTTGCCGGGAGTCCTGATGCCCCGCAAAGACAAGCATCGACTCCTTGGCATTGATGAGGAGGTCACAGCTCAGGCATCGGCAGTGTGATCGCTGTGCAATTCAGGGAGCTCAACCATGAGGGTACATAACAGCCCCACCACACAGACTGGCTACCGTGCTGGTGACCTAGCGGGGGAGGCGAGGAAGGAATGTGGAAGGAAAGGATAGGAATCCGCGCCGTAGGGGCTAGGTTGGGAGTTCTTCCCCAAATGGCTCACACTTACTCAGAAATTTTGGTGGAGGTCAAACCACAATGGGGACCTAACTGGGCCGAAAACTGTGAACACGGCAAACAAAGACACAATTGCAAAACCAACAGTACCATGGGAATAGCCGGGCCGTCAACACGAGAACACCTAGAGACAGGGTTGGAGAAGGGTAGGGTGGGAAAAAGGATTAGGAAGGGAGGGAACCAGGGTGAGGAAAAGCGGCCTGGGAAACAGGAAGGAAGGCCACAATGGCTCAGGGACCCGTGCGCACCACACACGTACCCACAAAAGAGCTGTGGGCCCCCTGGGGGGCCCACAGTTCACACATATCGGAGGCGGGGTGCATGGGGCGTCCGGGTGAGGTGGCCGCCCACATTCCCTGCATGTTGGGCTGGAAGTACATCGGGACGACATTGCCCGAACTTCCAGCACCGGAAACACCGTATAGGAGGGTGGACATAGGGCTTGACTTCACACCGGTAGACCATTACCTTAACCTTCTCAGGCAGTGTATCGCCTTCGAAGGCCAAGATAAAAGCACCGGTGGCAACCCTACTTTCTTTAGGACCCCTGTACACCCGCCAAACGAAGTGGACACCTCGTCGCTGCAGGTGTGCTCGCAGCTCGTCATCGGTCTGGGATAAAAGATCGCGATGATAGATAAGACCTTGGACCATATTTAATGATTTGTGGGGCGTGACACGCACCGGGATATCACCCAGCCTGTCGCAGGCAAATAGTGCCCGCGACTGGGCCAAGGGCGCCGCCTGTAACAGAACGGCCCCACTCCTCATCTTAGAAAATGATGCTACTTCACCGAACTTGTCTTCTATTGTGTCAACAAAAGACTGGGGCTTCGTAGAAGTGAAGGATTCGCCATCTGTACGCTCACAGACCAGATATTGAGGTGAGTATGGCTCAGATCTACTAAGTGCCCTTCGTTCCTCCCATGGGGTGGCAAGGGACGGAAACGTCTTAGGGTCATAGGTAGAGGCGTTAAACTCTGTCTTCCCACGCTTAGAGACGCCGTTTTCGCGACCGGCCACGCTTTTATTTGCTCGTTTCATGTTCGTCCCACGAGCAGCTAGGGAACTAAAGGTCCACCCAGGCAGAGTCCCGCTTGCCTGGGTAAGCCTTATACAACTGAGGTGCGGCAGGTTCCTCAGAGGTTGCTCGCTAGCGGCTGTTCAACCTCAACAGCCATGCATCTCCTCGGCACGTAGCACACCTTGAGATTGAGGTTTTTTTTAGAGAGGTTTGTACCGTCCTCGCGACCCGGGCGATTAAGCCAAGATCCCCGGGCTCTGAAACGTACAACGTTCCACCGTCGCGCCGAACGATGGTCGTTGAAGCGCGCACAGAGCTTACGGTGTAGCGGACTGTTGGCGCGAAACAGCCCACGGCTCAGGACCCCGGGTTTGCCAAGCCCGTACTCAGAAAATTAATGCTGAGCCCCTGAGGGGCCAATTTATCGAATTAATCGATTTTTCCAACTTTTCGTTTTTAACCATAACAAGAAATCTATTGGGCCGATGGACTTCGTTCTGTACTTAGATTAAAGCTAAATAACTGCTCTATAACTTTGTTTTGTATGCCTTTCCCCATGGGATGATCATTAGAGCCAATATTCTAGCCGAAAGATGACTAAAATCGGAAATTTGAACTTTTTGGAGAAATAAGTCAATTTTTGAAATCCAATATCTCGGGAACTATTGGACTTACAGAGCTGTGGATGGGCTTAAATTGTAGAATATTTTATCTACATTCATAAAGGTGTGAGTGACGTTTCGTCAAAAAACCACCCTTCACGAGTTATAAGTCAAAACCAGAAAAAAGTCTGCACATTTCGAAGTTTTTTGGGTCTTAAAAGTTAAGCTAAAGGATTTCGAAGCTGCAAACGTATTTTAATACTACTCTAATATGTCCTAACAACATACCAAAAATTCAGCTTCCTGCAATTTTTTGGACCTAAAGATACCTGGCGACTGGCCTAAACGGCCAGCAAATTATTCCCAGCTTGGCGCCAGAAACGTACAATGTTTTAACGGGTACCACCCTTGCGTTCGCCAACTCGGCGCCAGATGTGGTAGTCCCAGGAGTCTGTCTTTCAGACATTTGCCCAGCTCTCCCCTCGCAAAGCTCCGTACACCGCCCTTGGAGACACATTGTATTCCTCCAGACGCTCTCTCCCAGACGACGCCAGCGTTGGTGGCGCAAGCCGTCTGCTGTTAGCTCTGAACGCGCGTCTCCCCTGCCTGCTACAGGCTTCACACAACCAAGTAACAGAATATTTCTCATTCGCCACAAGTTATTAAAGAAAATCGATAAGCTACGAATAATGTAATAAAATCAAAAAAGGTTATGTCCTTTCTCGCCTGTAACGTGATTGTTATTTACTAGGCGGCTACGACAATACACTGGTAAAAATAGTTAGGGGATTAGTTGAGATGTTTAACTTCTGAAGTACTGTCATTGGCAGTATGAACTAAAATGGTGCGACGTCTTTCTGTCAGTTCTACAGAGTGGAGACAACAACATGATGGCAACTGAGATCGTGGTAATAACAGAAAATTCCTGCAGAGAGGGTTGGTTTTGACGTTTCTTTACCAAGCGAATTACACAAGCAGTTGGGTTCAGATACTGCACTGAGCAGGTAGTACAATACAACAATAATGTGACTTACCCAAAGCTATGTCATCGAGAGCCATAGGAAGGTTGGAAGCGGGACAGACACAGATGAAGGTGGCTGCAGCTAATGGAGCTTCAAAAGTGTAGTTTTCAGGACAAAAAAAAAAAAAAAAAAAAAAAAAAAACACCGTTAAAAGAAGGTAAGGCCAAGACTGTCGAAATGGGTAACATAAGCAAGATATGACTGTTATCTCCAGTTAACAGTCCTTCGAAACAGGAGACTGAATGCAATTCATGTGCAATGCACCCTCAAGGCAGCAATATCAACCTAAACCGCATACAGGAATGTAGCCTCTAAGCATGGAAGCCTGTCGCGTGTGTCCAATTCAAACCATGATACCTGCCGAAACTGGGCAGAGAAACATCATGATTGGAGTCGTAACGAGTGGCGCCGGGTTCTGTTCACTGATGAGACAAGAATTTGTGTGCAGCCGGACAAGCATCCTTCCCCCATCTAGACAGAGTGTGGGACGCAACATTCCTGTTTATGTGCAGGAAATATTACCGTATCATGGTGGTGGATTAATGATGTGGGCAGGAGTTACTATTGGCGGACGTTTGGCTCTTATGCAATTCAGAGTAGCTTATTAACTGTTCACAGTTATAAAGTCGAGATCCTTTGACCTTTTGTTGCGCCCTACACTGGTGCCACTGAAGATGGGTTCTTTCTGGTGGAAAATAACACTCGTCACCACAGAGCTGCACTGTTGGGCAACATGCTTGAAGCTGAGGAAATTTAACGGGTGGACCAGTGGACCAGTTTTTTCACTAGACTTGAACCCGATTGAGCATCTTTGGAATGTATGTGGCAGAAGCACTAAGCCAGACTAGAATCCCCCTCCCCCTTCTTGAGCTCTATATTGCAACCATGGACGAATGGCCAAATATCTCTCAAGAGCTGATTGATAGCCTCATACTGTCCATGTCAAGCAGGTGTGCAACTGTACTAGTCATCTGAGGTGATCACACACCATATCAGTGGGCAACGAGAATAACTTTTCCACAATTAAGGTGGCTGCCTCCACAGCCCAGTGGACACCATGGTAGATTGCCACGCAGGGGGCCCGGGTTTGATTCCCAGTTGGGTTGGAAATTTTCTCCACTCGGGGACTGGGTGGTGTGTCATCCTCATCACAATTTCATCATCATCGATGTGCAAGTCGCCAATGTGGCGTCACCTAAAGACTTGCATCAGGCAGACCGGAGACGACCCCAGCTGGAGTCAACTGCCAAAAATGCCACACGAAATCAACACTATTTAGGTAGCCGCATGGAGCCTCGCTCTAAGTAAACGCTGTGTAAACCTCACGTGAACAGTTGAGACAGCAAATTATCGTAATGTATCACACATAAATTACAGTTGTAACCATTACCTGAATAAAATACTTTACCATATGTATATTGTGTGTGGTATGTCAACTGATCCCCTAACTGTTTGAGCAGTGTATTAATGTTTTCGGAAAAGAGGATGTTACAGTTGTCACTAAGCGCTAAGCACTAACCACTGAGAGCAAAATGAAAGGCTTTCGAGCAGCACTATTAAATGTGTATTTTTCACTTTACCCTAGAAGCCAAGCAACAGTCAGTGCCTTGGTGTCTGGTGAATCTTTAGTTAAGACGAAATCTAAACAGCTTGTTTCAGTCCATAAAGTGATGTACACGGCGTTCTGGGACAAGAAGGGCATTCTGGTCATTGAATTCCTTCCCAGAGTTGAAACAATGAAGGCTAGCTATTACTTTGAAACAATGATGAAACTGCCATTTAGAGCAAGAGGTGTGAAATGCTTAATGTGGGTGTTGGAGTGCTCCATGACTATGTCCATACCCATAAAACTAGTTGCACAGCAACTGCTTTGCAGAATTAGGCCTCATAGATGTTTGATCATACAACACACAGTCCTGATGTTTCTTCCATCGTTTTTCATGTTTTCTTGCACTGTAAGAAATTTCCGTCTCCAGGGCGGAATTTTGAAAATGACGGATAGTGTAAGACATAAGTTCCATTTACATGTGGCAGATATCTATGAGAAAGGAATAAGTTGATATATTGATACAACAAGAGTCTCATCCCTATTATTAGCTGTGTAGAAAAATAGCTGAAAGATTACGAATACTGTGTGAAGGACTACAAGCCTACCTGACAGTGTAATTATTTTATTATGTTACTTTTGATAATTACACCCACCCAGCTTGGTTAGGGCGCCTGTGATTATGTCCAGTCACAAGTAGTATTTTTCAAAAAGTCGAGTCATCTACTGAGCAATCAGTTCCTGTCCCAAAGTTTATGTATATTTATTAGTGATGTCTTAGAGCAACGTTAACTGATATTACATAGCACTTACCATTTTTCGTTATTTTATCCAAAAGGGTGAAACGTGATATTGTGTTCTATCTGCGTTGTCAATCACCATAAACAGTGTAGATTCAGTGTCATTAAATGATTAGTTTATTGTTAATAGCAATTTAATTATTATGAATCAATGTACTTTGTTACTTTCAAATCCACTCTGCTATTCCAGTAGTCATATCGACTAGGTCTCTGTGTGTCTTAGTTACAGGCATTAGTAAATCCTTGTGCAAGACTAAACATCAAATCAAAGAATGTGTGTTTTTCTATGCTGTGGAAATCTACAGGCTAGAAATAATAATACTGGCATATCCCCTATTAGAGTAAGTAGAAACACCACACTTTACAAGTTTTACATGAAACTATGTAGTCATTTTTATATAGCTTATTTTATTCTCTGTCTGCCTCACATTTAACAATTGTAATGCATTGCTGCATGTAATAGTAAACAATAATAGATTATGCGAGTAATGAGAAAATCTCATGATGAGTGGTGACATTTTGCAGGGAGCTACTTTGTAACTGAAACGTGTGAGACAGTGCAGCCGGCGTCCACTGCAGTGGCTGCAGTCGCACGCCTGCTGCCGAGCATCACCACCAGCCAGAAGATCCTGTTAGCACCACTGGCTGCAGGGGAAGTCCCACGACAGGCAGGATGGGGGAAGATGGAGGGGTGCGCCAGCACCCTGGCTTCTCTCCGTGGTCTCTCACTGCCAGCGGCCAAGCAGCTTGCCAGGCAGCTCATGCAGAGTGTTGCTGCCTACTGCATCGCCACCTGCTCCGTACCAGGGTGTGTATGCCAGTTGAGGCCACAAGCACATCCGACATCTATACTGAGGTGACAAAAGTTATGAGTTTGTGATACTCACGGGTACAGATGTTGGCGCTTTCTCCAACACAAAGTATAAGAGACTGATCCATTGGCAGAGTTGTCATTGGTACTCTCGTGATTAATGTGACAAGGATTCTGACATGGCCACACAGTGGAAGGTAACAGACTTTCAACACAGGACCGTAGATGGACCTAAACAAATGGAACATTCTAGTTTGGAAACTGTTACAAAATTCAGTATTCTGAAATCTACTCTGTCACGAGACTGCCAATATTAGCAAATATTAAGCACTATCCCTCATCACTTAGAATGCAGTGGGTGACAGACTGCTGTTAATTCTGACACACAAACAACACTGTATGACATAAATGAGGAATCTATATGGAACGTATGATGGTGGTGTCCAGCTGTGTAAACAAACACTCTCTTAAATAATTGTTTGAAAAGTGATTGGTAATTTGATCAGAGATAACCGGGCATGCAACATACACACAACCAGCCTTATGAGAATATTACACTATATTTATTATTAGTTGAAGGCATCATTATTTTGCTTCTGTATCTACAATGTTGCCGTTTGTTAGGTAAATGAATGTGGATAATGAACAACTGTGAAGTTGTTTTTGTTGTTGGGTTGTTTAAGGGGGACTAAACTACAATGGTCATCAGTCCCCCATTCCATCCCTAGGCGTCAAAAGTGGGCGTCTCTCTTTAACGTCCATGGAGCTAGAGGTTAAAATGTCGAAGTGAGAGACGAGTCCCATTGAGTCCATAAAACGTCATAAAAATGGACAATACACAAAACGGAAAGACACGATCACACAAGGACATCTGACAACAAAGAAGCCGATGTCTGTGGTTGACCGACCAGAAGAATAAAAAAGGAAAAGTCAACCAGTCGGTTTCACAAAGAAATCTCCAGTTAGAGAGAACGATAAAATCCCCCTGCTCGAATAAAACGTAAAACGGTATCTGCCATTGTGGCCTCGTCACCTAAAACTTCCGATAAAACAGCAGGGAGGTTAAAATGTCTCCGCAAGGCGGCTAAAAGGGGGCAGTCCAACAATATGTGGACGACTGTCAAATTGGAGCCACACCGACATTGGGCTGGGTTCTCACCCTTAAGGAGATGTCCATGGGTGAGCCACGTATGCCCAATGCGGAGGCGACACAAGACCACTGAGTCCCGTCGTGAACCACGCATGGAGGAACGCCATGCAGCCGTAGTCTCCTTTACCACCCGGAGCTTGTTGGGCGTGCTCAGGCTACGCCACTCAGTATCCCACAGCTGACGTACTCGCTGGTGCAACAATGAACGGAGATCAGAAGCCGGGAGGCCGATCTCTAGACAGGACATACCAACAGCCTGCTTGGCAAGCCTGTCAACACGGTCATTGCCCGGGATACCAACATGACCTGGAGACCAGATGAACACCACCGATCGCCCGGACCGTGTAACGGCATAAAGTGTCTCCTGAATGGCCAACACCAGGGTAGACCGCGGGTAACACTGCTCCAGAGCTCGGAGGCTGCTCACGGAGTCGTTGCAAACAACAAAAGACTCGCCTGAGCAAGACCGGATATGCACGAGAGCTCTGTGAATGGCCACCAGCTCTGCAGTGTAAACACTGCAGCCATTCGGCAGAGAGTGCTGTTCAACATGGTCACCGTGTGTATAGGCAAATCCGACACGGTCATCCAACATTGAGCCATCGGTGTAGATCAGGTCATAACCACGGAACTCCGCTATGACAGCTGAGAACTGACGGCGAAGCGCCTCCAGTGGTACTGAGTCTTTTGGCCCATGGGCCAAGTCCAGCCGAATAGACTGCCTTGTCAAACACCATGGAGGTGTATGCACCTGGACCTGATATGGAGATAGAAGGGGCAAGGACTCAAGTTCCAGGAGGAGGGACTGAACTCTATAGGCTTTTGTATGACCTGACCTGGGGCGTCGCTGATGGTGAGGGACGACCACATTAGAAAAGAGAAGACGTACGGTTTGGGTGGCCTGGGGAGCAATATACTTTGGCTGCATAAGCTGCGAGCAGGTGTTGGTGGCGGATCCCCAAAGGTGGGATCCCAGCCTCCACTAGTAAACTGTTCACTGGGCTGATGCGGAAAGCGCCCGTCGCGATGCGGACCCCACAGTTGTGAATGGGGTCCAGGAGATGCAGTGCCGAAGGTGCCGCAGACCCATAGGCAATGCACCCAAAATCGTGACGGGACTGCACCAAGTGTCTGAGAAGGTTGAGATGGCGCCAGCACTTCCGTTTCAGCTGACGAATGTGGGGGAGCCACGTCAGCCAGCCGTCAAAGACCAGTCCTAAAAACCAATGAGTTTCTACTACGGTAAGCAGTTCGTCATTAAGATAAATTTCAGGGTGCGGGTGGACGGTCCGACGCCGACAGAAGTGCATCACTCTGGTCTTGGAGGCAGAAAACTGAAAGCTGTGGGTAAGCGCCCAGGTCTGCGCCTTCCGAATAGCACCTTGCAACCTGCGCTCGGCAACTTGGGTGATCACGAACTAAAAGAGAGACAAAAGTCGTCAGCATAAAGAGAGGGGGACACCGACGATCCAACTGCTGTGGCTAAACCGTTAAAAATAATGGAACGCTTAAAACAGAACCCTGAGGAACCCATTTTCCTTGATATGAGAAGAGCTCAGAAAAGCACCAATTTGAACACGAAAGGTACGGACGGCTAAAAAATTCTGAATAAAAATCGGTAGGGAGCCCCGGAGGCCCCAGTCATATAAAGTGTTGAGGATGTGTCGTCGCCAGGTTGTATCGTATGCTTTGTGCATATCGAAGGTTGGTTGGTTGGTTTGATGTTTTAGGGGGACAAAACTGCGGAGGTCATCAGTCCCCCATTCCATCAAAGAGCTAGACAAGTGTGGAAACTCTGAAAATTTCGCCCAGAGTTAAAACTGCTACGGGAGGAAAACCCCACTCAATCAATAAAATGTAAACAAATTCGACAAAGAACAACAAGACAGGAGACGACACAAAGGGACACAATCACACGGAAACAGCAAACAAGTGTGGAAATAAAATGACAGAGACAAAGTTCGTGGTTGACCGACCATGAAAATAAAATAGGAAGGGTCAGCCACGGGGCAACACAAGCTTCATATAGAGTTGTAAAAACCGCTGTCATGAATAAAACCTAAAACAGAATCAGCCATATTGGCATCGTTACGTAAAACTTCAGGTAAAATTACAGGAAAATTAAAATCCCGCCGCAGAGCGGCTAAAAGATGGCAGTCCATCAAAATGTGGGCCACCGTCAAAGGACAGCCACAACGGCAACGAGGCGGGTCCTCACCGCGGAGGAGATGGCCATGGGTCAGCCAAGTGTGGCCGATGCGGAGCCGGCACAGGACTACCGAGTCCCGGCGAGAGGCCCGCATGGACGAGTGCCACACAGCTGTGGTCTCCTTTATTGCCCTGAGTTTGTTTTGATGGCTCAGGCTACGCCACTCTGCGGCCCAAAGCTCACGTACTCTATGGCGCAACACAGACTTGTCATCTGAGGCCGGGAGGCCAATGTCTAACACGGGCGCATGGACAGCCTGTTTGGCTAGCTCATCGGCTCGTTCGTTGTTTGGGATGCCGATGTGACCAGGAGACCAAATGAAGACCACAGAGCGTCCTGACTGGTCGAGAGCAAAAAGTGTCTCATGGATATCCAGCACCAAGGAGGAACGTGAGTAACACTGATCAAGTGCGCGAAGACTGCTCAGGGAGTCACTGCAGAGCAGAAAAGACCCACCTGAGCAGGAGCGCATATGCTCAAGAGCACGGAGAATGGCCACCAACTCGGCAGTGTACACACTGCAGCCATCCAGCAGAGACCGCTGCTCAGCGTGATCGCCATGGACATAGGCAAAGCCAACACAGCCACAAACCAACGAACCGTCCGTATAGACGATGTCGTATCCAATGTACTCTGCAACAACAGCAAAGAACTGACGGCGGAGTGCCTCTGGAGGAACAGAGTCTTTGGGTCTATCGGCCAAGTCCAGCCTACAGCATGGCCTCGGTACACACCATGGGGGCGTACGCGTACAGGCCCGATGCAGAGATGGGACAGGGAAGGACTCTAGTTCCAACAGAAGGGACTGGACATGGAAGGAGATCGTGTGACCGGAACGGGGTCGCCGTTGTTGAGGACGGACGACCGTGCGGCAGAAAAGCAAACGTTGGTTCGGGTGGCCTGGCGTGCTATGAACATAAGCAGCATAGGCCGCGAGCAGTTGCTGGCGGCGGATCCGCAGAGGTGGGACCCCGGCCTCTGCAAGTAAACTGTCCACAGGACTGGTGCGGAAAGCACCCGTCGCGATGCGAACCCCACAGTGGTGAATGGGGTCCAGCAAGCGCAATGCCGAGGGGGATGCGGAGCCATAGGCAAGGCATCCAAAGTCCAGACGGGACTGCACCAAAGCGTGGTATACCCGCAACAGTGTGGACCGATCGGCACCCCAGTTCGTATGGCCCAGATGGCGGAGAACATTTAGCTGGCGCCAGCACTTCTGTTTCAGCTGTCGAATGTGAGGGAGCCATGTCAGCCGAGAATCAAATACGAGTCCTAAAAACCTGTGAGTTTCAGCAACCTCTAAGAGGTGGTTGTCAAGATAAAGTTCGGGCTGTGGATGAACCGTCCGACGCCGACAGAAGTGCATAACTCTGGTCTTTGCAGGAGAGAACTGGAAGCCATGGGCCAGAGCCCAGGACTGTGCCTTCTGAATGGCTCCTTGTAACCTACGTTCACCAACTTGGGTGCTGGAAGAGCTAAAAGAAATACAGAAGTCGTCAGCATAGAGAGAGGGGGATACTGACGACCCAACTGCTGTCGCTAAGCCGTTTATGGCTACTAAAAATAAGGGGACACTCAAAACAGAGCCCTGAGGGACCCCATTTTCGTGCACATGAGGGGTGCTACGAGAAGCACCAACTTGGACACAAAACGTACGGACAGCTAAAAAGTTTTGGATAAAAATAGGGAGCTGGCCTCGAAGACCCCATTCATGTAACGTCTGAAGGATGTGATGTCTCCATGTTGTATCATACGCCTTCCTCAAATCGAAAAACACCGCGACAAGATGTTGACGTCGAGCAAAGGCAGTACGAATATGGGACTCAAAGTGAACGAGGTTGTCTGTAGTGGAGCGGCCTTGACGGAAACCGCCCTGACATGGAGCCAGCAGGCCTCTAGACTCCAGTACCCAGCACAGCCGCCGGCTCACCATACGTTCCAGCAGTTTGCAAAGAACGTTGGTGAGGCTGATGGGATGGTAACTGTCCAAATCGCAGGGGTTTTTACCCGGCTTGAGCACTGGCACAATGATACTTTCTCGCCACTGTGACGGAAAGACACCATCGTTCCAGATGCGATTGAAGACGGATAAGATGGTTCGCATAGACTGCGCTGATAGGTGTTTCAGCATCTGGTTATGAATGCGATCTGGCCCGGGGCTGGTATCGGGACTATGTGCAAGGGCACCGAGGAATTCCCATTCACTGAATGGAGCGTTGTAGGATTCAATTCGGCGGGTCGAGAAGGAGAGTCGCTTCCGTTCTTCCCGCTCTTTCACGGTACGAAAGGTTGGTGGGTAATTCACAGATGCAGAACTCTGAGCATAGTGCTCAGCTAGATGTTCAGCAATGGCATCTGGGTCCGCAAAAACTACTCCATTCATAGAAATCCCCGGCACGCCTGAAGCACTCTGGTAACCATGGAGGCGTCTGATCTTCTGCCAGACCTGGGATGGAGAGGTACATATGCCAATGGTGGACACATACCGTTCCCAACACTCTTGTTTACGACGTTTAATTAACAGACGTGCTCGTGCACGGAGCCGCTTGAACGCAATGAGGTTCTCCAAGGACGGGCGTCTCTTATGACGCTGGAGTGCACGCCGTCGATCCCTAATAGCCTCAGCGATTTCTGGCGACCACCAGGGCACCGTCCTCCGACGAGGGGATCCAGAAGAGCTAGGGACCGTACGTTCAGCCGCAAAGATAATGGCTGAGGTGAGACTCTCAGTCACCTCATCTATGCTGATATCCGATGGTGGGCCAATCTTTGCAGTGGTAGTAAACTCCTTCCAGTTAGCTTTGTTAAGAGCCCATCTGGGCAAACATCCAGGGGACTGAGGCTGTGGTAGTGAAAGGAATATTGGGAAATGGTCACTACCACACAAGTCATCATGCACTCTCCAGTGGACTGACGGTAAAAGGCCAGGACTACATACCGACAGATCAATTGCAGAGTAAGTGCCGTGAGCCACACTGAAGTGTGTGGCAGCACCGGTATTTAAAATGCAGAGGTCAAGCTGAGAGAATAAACTCTCAACGTCCCTGCCACGGCCAGTAATCGTAGTACCTCCCCACAGGGGGTTGTGGGCGTTAAAATCCCCCAGAAGTAAGAAAGGTGAGGGGAGCTGAGAAATCAGCGCCGCCAACACATGTTGGGGTACTACGTCGTCTGGGGGCAGGTATACACTGCAAATGGTGAGGTCGATTGTAGTCTTCACTCTGACTGCCACAGCTTCTAAAGGCGTTTGGAGAGCAATAGACTCACTGTATGCAGATGAAAGGACAAAAATACAGACTCCACCTGAAACCCGGTCATAAACTGTGCGATTCCGGTAATATCCCTGATAGCCTCGTAAGGCAGGACATCGCGTCGGGGGGAACCAGGTCTCCTGCAGGGCAACGCACAGTGCAGGTGAAGTGGCGAGAAGCTGCCGTAACTCTGCCAAATGGGAGAAAAAACCACCACAATTCCACTGGAGAATGTGATTAGTGCTGACTGGAGAGGCCATTATAGGATAGGGATCTTTAGTCCATAGGTTCACTACCTGCTGCTGTCGAATGTGTTCCGACTGGATCCAGGACCATTGGTTCTGGAGAGTCCAGGAGAGCGAGATCCTTGGGGGATGCAAGGATCTCCAACTCGTCATCAGAAGCAGATGATGTGACAAGGCGTGGCTTTAGAGCCACAGAAGATTCCTTTTTCTTCAGCTTCTTCTTCTTTTCCTCTCGCTGTCCCTTCGGTTTTAAGGACTGAGAGGGCTTCTCAGAGACGGTGTCAGGGCCCGACGTAGAGCGCGGACCCCTTTGACCAAGGGCGTGCGAGTCCGACAGCCGTGGGCTGGGACCCTCCGTGGTACTCTGAGATGCCTCGGAAGGGAGCGTCCCAAGGGACCCCTTCCGAGCGAGAGGAGCCGGAGGAAGTTGTTGCTTCTCCGGCTGGGTGACGGGGACCGTTGTCCCCGACGGTGTGGGGGGATGTGCTCCCCCAGGAGATGTAGTGGGGGGAGCACATGGTGGAGAGCCCCCAACCATCGAGGGGGCTGATGGAGCTTTACGGCCCTGAGGGCCCACAGAAGTTGCCACAGATGTGGGGACCGTCGTCACCGAAGAAAAAGATGACGACGTGACACTCGCAAAAGACGTTTTCAATGCTATTGGGTGCAATCGCTCGAACTTCTTCTTGGCCTCGTTGTATGACAGTTTGTCCATGGTTTTATACTCCATAATTTTTCTCTCTTTATGGAGCACTGTGCAGTTAGGCGAGCAAGGAGGGTGGTGCTGTCCGCAGTTTACGCATATAGGAGGAGGAGCACAAGGAGCGTCCGGATGGGATGGACGCCCGCATTCTCTACAGGTGGAGCTGGAATTGCACCTGGAGGACATGTGCCCAAATTTCCAGCATTTGAAGCACCGCATCGGAGGAGGAATATAAGGTTTTACATCGCACCGGTAGACCATAACCTTGACCTTTTCGGGCAAAGAATCGCCCTCAAAGGCCAGGATGAAGGCACCGGTGGCTACCTTGTTCTCCTTAGATCCCCTAAAGATGCGCCTGACGAATGTGACACCTCGCCGTTCTAGGTAGGCGCGTAATTCGTCGTCCGACTGCAGCAGGAGATCGCGATGGTAAATAATCCCCTGAACCATGTTAAGACTTTTGTGAGGGGTGACTGTCACAGGAACATCTCCCAGCTTATCACAGGCCAGAAGCGCCCGTGACTGTGCTGGGGACGCCGCTTCAACGAGGATTGCACCGCTTCTCATCTTAGATAGCCCCGAAACTTCTTCAAACTTATCTTCTAAGTTCTCCACAAAGAAGAGTGGCTTAGTATTGCTGAACGTTTCCCCATCAGTTCTGGCACATACAAGAAATTTAGGGGAGTAAGGCTCAACCCTGTCTTTCGCCCGTCGTTCCTCCCATGGGGTAGCCAGGGAAGGGAACGATTGGGGGTCATATTGTGCGGCGTTAAAGTCTCTTCTACCACGCTTAGAAACGCCAGGTTTGCGTGTGGCGACGCTATTATTTGCTCGTTTCATTCTCGTCCCACGAGCAGCTAGGGAACTAAAGGTCCACCCAGACAGAGCCCCGCTTGCCTGGGTAAGCCTTGTACAACTGAGGTGCGGCAGGTTCCTCAGAGGTTGCTCGCTAGCGGCTGTTCAACCTCAACAGCCATGCATCTCCTCGGCACGTAGCACACCTTGAGATTGAGGTTTTTTTTATAGAGGTTTGTACCGTCCTCGCGACCCGGGCGATTAAGCCAAGATCCCCGGGCTCTGAAACGTACAAAGTTCCACCGTCGCGCCGAACGATGGTCGTTGAAGCACGCACAGAGCTTACGGTGTAGCGGACTGTTGGCGCGACACAGCCCACAGCTCAGGACCCCGGGTTCGCCAAGCCCGTACTCAGCAAATTAATGCTGAGCCCCTGAGGGGTGCATATCGAAGAAGACGGCAACATGGTGTTGGCGCCGGGAAAAGGCTGTGCGGATTGCAGACTCGAGGTACACCAGATTATCGGTGGTAGATCGACCCTGGCGAAAACCGCCCTGGCATGGAGCCAATAATCCCCGAGTCTCAAGAATCCAACACAACTGCCGACTGACCATCCGCTCCAACAGTTTGCATGGCACGTTAGTCAGGTTAATGGGCCGATAGCTATCCAAGGAAAGAGGATGTTTGTCGGGCTTAAGCACTGGGATGATGATACTCTCTCGCCACTGTGATGGGAAAACACCATCACACCAAATGCGGTTATAGACCGCAAGTACGTTACGCTGACTATCTGCTGAGAGATGTTTCAGCATTTGACTATGGATGCTATCAGGCCCTGGCGCCGTGTCAGGACATTGTTGAAGAGCATTGAGGAGCTCCCACACAGTAAAAGGAGTGTTGTAAGATTCAGAGCGGCTGGTACGAAAGGAGAGAGACTGGCGTTCTACTATCTCCTTTACTGCACGGAAGGCCGGTGGATAATTTGCAGAGGCAAAGGCACGAGCATAATGCTCGGCAAACATCTCTGCAAGAGTGGCCGGGTCCGTACATAGGACTCCATTTGAGGAGATCCCAGGGATTCCCACTGGTGTCTGTAATCCCTGTAGCCACCTGATTTTACTCCAGACCTGCGAGGCTGAGGTGCCTGTCCCAATAGTGGAAACGTACCTCTCCCAGCACTCCTGTTTCCGTCTTCGTATTAACTGGCGAGCACGAGCGCGAAGCCTTTTAAAATTAATGAGGTTCTCCTGAGAGGGGTGCCGTTTGTATCGCTGTAAGGCTCGCCTGCGGTCTTTAATGGCCTCAGCGACCTCCAGCGACCACCACGACACTGTCTTACGCCGTGGGCACCCTGACATACGCGGAATGGTAGCATTCGCAGCAGATAGAATGGAGTGGTTGGCGCTCTCGACCACCACATCGATGTCCTTGAGTTGGGGAGGGCCAACGATGGCAGCAGAAGCATAGTCTTCCCAGTTAGCCCTGTGCAGAACCCACCTGGGAGGGCGTGCTGGAGACTCGCGTTGTAGGAGTGACAAAAGGACAGGGAAGTGGTCACTGCCACACAAGTCGTCATGGGCTCTCCAGTGAACAGTTGGTGGAAGGCTGTGGCTGCTGATCGACAGATCAATGGCCGAAAATGTGCCATGTGCCACACTAAAATGAGTGGGGGCACCTGTATTCAAGAGGCAGAGGTCGAGTTACGAAATCCTCGACAACCCTGCCATGACCAGAGACGGTAGAACCACCCCACAAGGGACTGTGGGCATTGAAGTCGCCCAACAGTAAGAAAGGTGGGGGTAGTTGAGCAACGAGTGCAGCCAAGACGTTCACAGATACGTCACCATCTGGCGGCAAGTAGATACTGCAGACGGTAAACTCCTGTGTGGTCCTCACCCTGACAGCCACTGCTTCTAATGGTGTTTGAAGGGGCACGGGTACACTATACACAGAGGTGAGGACATACACACACACTCCACCTGAGACCCTGTTATATATGCTACGGTTGCAGGAAAATCCCCTGTAGCCATGAAGGACAGGGGTCCACATTGCTGGAAACCAAGTTTCCTGAAGAGCAATGCAGAAAGCAGGTGTCTTGCTCAGAAGCTGCCGTAGCTCAGCCAGGTAGGGGAAGAAACTGCCGCAGTTCCACTGGAGAATGACATTGTTCGAGTGCTGGGAAGACATGAATCCGAGTCGGTGGGCTACAACTCAGCATCACTTGCACCCACCGGTGTAGGCGCGTCATCTGGATTGTCCGTTTTCTCTAATGCGACCCCGAGAGCGAGGTCCTTGGGTAACGCAAGAATCTCCACCTCATCCTCAGAAGTAGAGGTGGAGGTGGAGGGGAGTGGTGGCACTGAAGCCACCGTGGTGTCTCGTGTCGTGCCTTTCTTTGGCTTTTGTTTACCCCTCCGTTCCCTCGGGGGCTTCGCCAGTGGGAGGTGCTCCTCTGACTCAGCCACAGGGACCGAGGAAGAGCGCGAAGCCCTACGACCAGCAGTCTGCGAGCGCGCCGGCTGCTGGTTAGTGTCGATATCGACACTGGCGGAAGGGAGTGTCCCAAGGGACCCCTTCCGCCTGAGGGAAGCCGGAGAAGGTTGTTCTTTCTCCGGTGGAGAGGTGGTAGCTGATCCCTAGGCTTTCGCCTTGGGAGCTGTGGAAGGATGGCCCCCAACCTCCGTGGGCGCAGGCTTAGGTTGGTGGCCCTGAGGGCCCACAGGAACAGTTGAAGTAGAAAATACTGCCGCCGCCAAGGAGAGTGGCGACGACGTCACTGCTGCGAATGAATTTTTCATAGGTACTGAGTGCAGACGATCGAACTTTTTCCTTGCCTCATTATAGGATATACGGTCCAGGGTTTTATATTCTGTAATTTTCCGCTCCCATTGAAGGGCGGGACATTGCGACGACCAGGGAGGATGGTTCTGACCACAGTTGACACAGATGGGAGGTGGTGTACATGGTGCGCCCAGATGTCATGGACGCCCGCAGTTCCTACATGTAGCACTGGACATGCAATGGGAAGACATGTGGCCGAACTTCCAGCATTGGAAGCACCTCACAGGGGGAGCAATATAAGGCCGCACATCAACACAGTAAACCATCACCTTGACCTTTTCGGGTAATGTATCACCCTCGAAGGCCAAGATGAAGGCACCAGTTGCGACCCTATTATCCTTTGGGCCCCTATGGACACGCCGGATAAAATGAACGCCTCGTCGTTCAAGGTTCGCCCGTAGCTCGTCGTCCGTCTGTAGCAATAAATCCCGATGGAAAATTACACCCTGGACCATATTCAGGGACTTGTGTGGAGTAATAGTCACTGCAACATCACCCAGTTTGTCACAAGCGAGTAGCGCCTGTGACTGGGCAGGAGATACTGTGTGGATGAGGACAGAACCGTTGCGCATTTTAGACAGTGACTCCACTTCCCCAAACCTGTCCTCCAGATGGTCCACAAAGAACTGAGGCTTGGTCGCTGAGAATGAGTCCCCATCAGTCCTGCTGCACACGAGATATCTTGGAGCATATTCTTCAGTCTGCTTTGCGCCCCGACGTTCCTCCCAAGATGCGGTCAGGGAGGGGAACGTTTTGGGGTCGTACATGGAAGCATTGAACTTTCCTCTCTTAGAGACGGCGGTTGTACATCCGCCAACGTCACCCCACAAAGACAAGCATCGACTCCTTGGCTTGCATGAGGAGTATGCAGCTCTGGCACCGGTAGAGCGATCCCTGTGTTGTCGGGGGGCTACGTCCAAGAGGGTATATGACGACCCCACCACAATGGACTGGCTACCGTGTTGGCTTTCTGGCGCTGTGTGAACCATCAGAAAGAGTGCTGAGATGGCAGTGCACAATGGACGCGACTTGCACGGAAAAAGAAATGACGTGCCCAGTGGCAGAATAGAATCCGCAGTCGCAAGTCCATTCCATGATGGGTGCATAAGATGGCATGGCACAAGAATTACATGTTGCACCACGTAAGGTGACCTTCCCCAAATGGGTCACTCTTCTGAAAAATTTTGAAAAATGGAGGGTCAAACCCACATAGGGGACCACAGATGGAAAACCGAAAAGTATGAAGACTCCATTTAGTCGCCTCTTACGACAGGCATGAATACCGCGGGCCCATTCTTACCCCCGAACCCGCAGGGGGTAACAACTGTGAAGTAATTTCTCTTATCATGTGCAAAAAATCCAAAGAGTTGAGAGTGGGCTACTCCATTAACTATGTGAAACATTAAACAGGATCAGGCTGATGTTAGCACTATCCGCACTCCATTACTGAAGTCGGTAACTTGAAGTATATGATGAGAAGAGCAGACACATGTCACATGTCACTGGCATGTCACTGGCGCATATATTGGCATTGGACTCTTCTGTATGTACAGAAGAAGTGAGGCGTTATGTATTCTCACTTGATGCTGGTGCGATGCTAGCACAGCCTCACAGGCAGCTGTGCAGCCTCCGCGCTTTTTAGGGGTGATGTCACATTGAGAAAAATGTCCATTACAACAGTGCAGCACAACTTGGAATTAGTAACCTGACGCAGCAGACGAACGACTCGAGAGCCTTTCCTAACAGCAAGGCATCGCCTGCAGCGCAAGTCCTGCAATCACAGCCAAATAAGTTACACCCTAAGCGACTAGTAAAATGTGGATTGATAAAGATGAGTTCTGATTTCCGTTTATAAGAGCTGATGGTGGGGTTTGAGGATCGCACATTCCCGGTGTCGACAGAGGAGCTAAGGTTACACCTTGATACTGTGCAAGCTGGAGGTTACTCAGTGTGGTATCTTTTTACAAGAAAAAGGTTAAATCATCTGCTCTAATTAATCTGATCATTGGTAGGAAACGGTTACGTCCTGCTAGCTAGGACCTTTTGCAGCCTTTCAAATCCTTCGTGTTTGCAAACGGTGAGTTATTTTTTTTATGACATATCACTACGTTACAACTTCTCGCTTTTGAAGAACATAATGGGCAATTATAGCTAATTATTTCGATGAAATATCGTCATGCCATAACTTCTACATTTTGATCAACAATACAGACAATTGCAGCTAATGAATAGGCCATCCAGATCGACAGAAACGAATTAGATGGAATATTTATAGGACATAATAGAGGGACTACTTCATATCCAAAATTACCCATGGCAAAACTTCAGAAACTATGGATATTTATAGAGGCAGAATGACTCAGTATTGATGGAGTGGGTATCCAAAAACCTTGTTCTGTCCATACTATGTCAGGGTGCTGCACTTTGTCGTCAGATTGGGAGATGTCGCAAGAGTTTTTTCACCTCAGTGTAGCCCTGATAACCTCGTCTTTTTGTGTACTCTCCTGTTTACCTAGACTAATACCCGATTGTAATCAGACTGCACAAAATGTTGGTCGGGCTGCAGCATACAACAAACTAACAACTTGTGTCTCCTCCTCTAGAATCAATAATAGCCCCAAGTGGCGAGAAAGTGAAGTTACACATTTCTTCTGGAATTGTACGTCTCTCAGTGTGCTACATCAGGATCTCTATCAAATCTCACATGACAACACATGACGTCATTGGTCCTGAATGGCTGACGACATAATTGATATGTGGACATCATCAATGCCCTTGAACGCTTGATGTCATCATGGTGGCACAATGTGGGACTTGAACAAGAATAGGATTGTCAAATGGCTGGAAAATAGAAAAAAATTAAAGCGGTAAATTTTAGAAGATGCTAGATGAAATGGGCGAAAATTTACAAGTGGCAAGTTGACATAATCAGGAAAAACATTTTCAATTAATCGCAATGTATTGTAAACTCATTTTACCAATACCTAGTAACTCCAAAAGTACCCATAAATCTGTTTATCAAAGCAAAGCATATACACACAAACTTACACAAATATTACTCAGACACACACAGACATCAGTAAGTGCAAATCAAACTATTTTATCTATCAAACTTGTTTTCATATTTAATGTTCTTCAGCTCCATGATACATTATTAAATTTATATTTCGGGTTAAATTATGTTTATAATGCTAAATCGTGCTGTCACACAGCGGAAACTACTCTCTTTGAAGTAGATAGCTAGACTGCTGGATAGATGCAAGTCGTCTTTGAATGTTGTTACCAGAAATATCGAGACATGCTTCAGCTATTTACTTCAAATTTTTACACGATACTTCCATGACCATTCAGAGTATATATATATATATATATATATATATATATATATATATATATATATATATATATATATACTAGAAACAAAAAAAATGAGCTATAGTGTGGAAAACTGCCCACTCCATGTTTACAGAAATGGACTAAATGTCTTGCATGAAACACCAAGACCTAATTATCAAAATCATTCATTAAAATGTGAATATATGGTGTATTTATGTTGTATGTTCTATAAGAGTATATTAAAATAACCAATCTCCTCTGCTAAATCATACCCTTGTCGTGTAATACTTTTGTTCATTGTGAATTTTAGCAATCTTGCATTTCAATTATAACTACTTAGCTCGCCAAAACGTCTTAGAAAACTCGCACACAACAAATAATTTACGCTGGAATAACAGTATGGTACATTGATTCATTCTGGATGGTTTGTCACCTCTTTCAAAGGAAAACTTAAATTGTCACTGCTTCACATTTTTTAAGTTTCAATTTCACTGTCCTACACAGGACAATAATTTTTACAATCAAGAACAGTAACCAATCACATTTCCCCTCAAGTGCTCAGCATTTATTAGCTGAGTATGGGCTTGGCAAACCCGTGGTCCTGATAGTCCTCTAGAAACCGCAAACTCTGGGCACGCTTCAGTGACCACCGTGTGGCGCGAGGATGGTAAGGGAATGGGGATCTTGGCTTGACCGCCCGGGTCGTGAGGAAGGAAATACCTCTATAAAATGGCCCTCAACTCCAAGGTGTGCTACGTGCTGATGGGATGCATGGCTGTTGAGTTGGAACAGTCGCTAGCAAGCAACCTCTGGGGATACTGCCTCTCCCTAGTTGAATAAGGCTTACCTTGGCACGTGGGGCTCTGCTAGGCGGACGTTTACTTCCCTAGCTGCTCGTGAGACCGAGGTGAATAATTTTAATTTGTCCCTCGAACCTTACAGTGGGATGGGTGTACCACTGGGGGTACCAACACCCAATCCAAAAAGAGGGCTAGGATATTCAGTTCGCCGTGGTGGAGTAGCCGAGATGTCTAAAGCGTCTCTCTGCGGAGCGCGCGGTTGCTCGCCATGGAGGTTCGAGTCCTCCCTGGAGCATGGGTGTGTGTGTTGTCCTTAGGTTAGTTTACCTAGGTTTCAGAAGTTTGTAAGCTATGGACTGATGACCACGCAGTTTGGCCCGATAGATTTACAAACATTGTTATCCAGTTCTCCTGATTCGGGGAGTAAGAATAGGACTTTTGTGTACTGTAACATAACACAGGCTGTTGTGCAAGTTGTATTTATTGCTGTGAAACGAAAAGACGGCTCGTTTGAGGGAGTTTATCCTTTCTATATTCAAAAACGCCTTGAGGGAATTGCTGGCAGCTTGAAATCAGTGAAACGCTTGCGAAATGAGACATTACTGAATGAAATATCAAGTTCCCAGCAGACAACCAAACTATAGAATGCGAAATTCCTCGTTGAATATGCCATAGAGACTGAGTTCCATAACAACTGGAACTACAGCAAAGGCGTTGTTGTTGTTGTTGGTTGTTTTGAGGGGACTAAACAGCTAGGTTATCAGTCCCCTGTTCCTAGCTGAGAGTCAACTGTCAATAAAGATAAAACAATGCCCTGAAAGTGACATCGCATAAAAGGGCAGGTTAAGAATGGACGAGCCACTGACAATACAAAACGAAGACACACAGAATTAGTAAAAGAAAGTCACGAATAAAACTGGATAGCAGAGTACCTTGGCTGGCTGATCACAAAGAAAAAACAGGATGAGCCAGCCACACTGCACACAATAAGAACTCCTAAGGACGTGAAAAGGTAAAAAGCTGGGTTGCTGGTGGCCTAAGATATCAGGCCTCAACACCCACGGTTAGATAGATGCATAGTAACCAGAAGCGCGGATAAAACTTAAAACTTTGTTAGCCATAGAGGCATCGTCACCTAAAACTAGGGGTAGTGCGTCTGGGAGATTAAAAGAATGCCGCAGATTGGCTAAAAGCGAACAGTCCATCAAGAGATGGGCCACTGTCATTGCGGCACCACATCGACACATGGGCGGGGACTCACGGCGAAGGAGATACCCATGGGTCAACCACGTGTGCCCAATACGGAGGCGGCAGAGGACAACCGCCTCTCGGCGGATCGGCCGCAGTGAAGACTTCCACAGGGTTGTGGATAGCTTCACTGCTCGGAGCTTGTTTGTTGCACTCGTGGTAGACCATTCAGCACTCCAAGCATCACGCACCTTCTTGTGCAATGATGTCCTGAGGTCTGATTCCATGACGCCAATGGTGAAGGGTGACGCAGTGGCGGCCTGTTTGGCCAACCGGTCAACACGTTCATTCCCCAAAATGCCGACGTGGCCAGGGGTCCATAGGAAGACCACACATCGGCCAGATTTGCCTAGAGAGTAAGTAGTGTCTTGAATGGACTGCACTAACGGGTGACTAGGGAAGAACTGGTCGAGTGCCTGCAAGCCACTCAGGGAGTCACTACAGATGACAAATGACCCCCTGGGGCAGGCTCGGAGGTGTTCTAGAGCCTTGAGGATAGCGACCAGCTCTGCAGTAAAGACACTACTTTCACGGGGCAATGAATGTTGTTCGACATGGTCACCATGGAGACATGCATACCCAGCACGACCATCAGCTAGGGACCCATCAGTATAGATGGCTTCAGCACCACGGAAAGAGTTGAAGAGATCCAGGAACTGGTGTCAGAGTTGCATTGGAGAAACGGAGTCCTTTGATCTATTGGCCAGATCCAAACAAAGCTGCAAACGAGGAATGGACCAAGGAGGGGTTTGAAAGGAATAGTGGAAAGTGGCAGGGAGTGGTTGGGATTCGAGGGACGAAAGTAGAGAACGAACGCGGACTGATAATGGGTAACCCGACCGAGGTCGTCTTGGAGGGATAGGGAGTGCAGCGCTTGGAAAAAGAAGCCGGTGGTTCGGATGGTGTGGCAAGGCCTTAACATGGGCAACGTACGAAGCCAGCAGGTGCTGCCGGCGGAACCGCAGAGGAAGGACCCCAGCTTCAACTAGTAAGCTTGTCACAGGGCTCGTGCGGAAAGCCCCTGTCGCCAAACGAACTCCAGAGTGTAAGACTGGGTCTAATGTTTGCAGTGCTGAAGGTGCAGCCGAATCGTATACTACGCAGCCATAGTCTAGGCGCGACTGGATGAGCGCCTTATAAAGTTGCAGGAGCGTTGGGCGTGACGCTCCCCAAACAGTATGGCTTAGACAGCGTAGAATATTAAGGTGTCGCCAGCACTTTTGTTTGAGCTGGCGAAGGTGTGGCACCCAGGTGAGACGGTTGTCGAATAACATTCCTAAAAAACGGTGCGTCTCTTCGACACGCAGCAGGTCATCAGCGAGATACAGTTCGGGTTCCGGGTGGACTGCCCGACGTCGACAAAAATGCATCACACGGGTTTTGGATGCAGAAAATTGAAAACCGTGGGCAAACGCCCACGACTGTGCCTTTCGAATTGCGATCTGCAACCGCCGTTCAGCTACGCTGATGCTGGAGGAGCTGTAATACATGCAGAAGTCATCGGCATACAAGGAAGTGGAAACCGATGACCCCGCAGCCGCAGCAAGGCCGTTTATGGCGATTAAGAACAAAGGAACACTAAGAACGGAACCTTGTGGGACTCCGTTCTCTTGACAATGAGGTGAGCTGAAACAAGAACCAACACGAACACGAAAAGAACGCAATGCCAGGAAGTTCTTAATGAATGTAGGAAGTGGACCCCGTAAGCCCCAATCGTACAGCGTAGACAGAATATGATAGCGCCAGGTGGTGTCGTACGCTTTCCGCAGGTCAAAGAAGACGGCAATCAGGTGTTCACGGCGAGAAAATGCTGTACGAATGGCCGACTCTAGTGACACGAGATTGTCGATAGCAGAGCGGCCTTGACGGAATCCACCCTGTTGAGGCACCAAGAGTCCTTGGTCCTCGAGGATCCACATGAGCCTCCGACTCACCATCCGTTCGAGGAGTTTACACGGAACGTTGGTGAGGCTGATGGGGCGGTAACTATCAGCCACCTGTGGATCAGCCCCCGGCTTCATAACTGGGATGATGATGCTATCCCTCCATTGAGACGGGAAGACACCCTCAACCCAGAGACGATTCAGCAAGGAGAGAAGTTGGCGTTTAGAGTCTGATGACAGATGTCGGAGGAACTGACTATGAATGCGGTCGGGTCCAGATGACGTGGCTGGGCATGCGGCAAGGGCGCTTTCGAACTCCCATTCGCTGAAAGGGATGTTATAGATTTCCTGGCGTCGCGTTTGAAAGGATGTCTGTTTTCGCTCGGTGCGCTCTTTAAGGGCGCGGAAATCCGCATCATATGCAGCGGTCGCTGAGGTGCGAGCATAGTGGTGTGCCAAATGCTCAGCTATTGTGACAGGGTCAGTGCAAATTGTACCCTGAATGCGGAGGCACGGAATTCCCACTGGTGGGCGGTGGCCAAAGAGGCGTCGAACTTGCGACCATACCCGTGAAGGTGATGCTCGGGATCCAATGGAGGCGACATAACGCTCCCAGGAGGCTCTCTTGCTGTGCTGGATCAATCGCCGTGCCCGTGCACGGAGACGCTTGAAGGCAACAAGATGTTCGACACAAGGGTGGCGTCGGTGGCGCTGTAGTGCTCGCCGACGTTCCCGGATGGCCACAGCTATCTCCGGCGTCCACCAGGGCACTGACTTACGGTGGAGTGATCCCAGTGAGACGGGTACGGTATTCTCAGCAGCAGAAATGATCGAATGAGTGACCTGCTGAACAGCGGTATCTATATCAGCCAGAAGAGGAGAGGGAAGCACAGCAGCTATGGAGTATGCTGGCCAGTCGGCCCTATGGAGGGACCAGCGAGGCAGACGGTCAGCAGGTGGACACTGTGGGAGCGACAGGAAGATAGGGAAATGGTCGCTGCCACACAGGTCGTCGTGGACCCTCCAAGTGAAGTGCGGAAGCAGGCTTGGGCTACAGACAGACAGGTCTATGGCGGAGAATGTACCGTGTGCTATGCTAAAGTGCGTAGCAGCACCAGTATTCAGGAGGCAGATGTTCAGCTGGTTCAGTAGTGTCTCAACATCCCTACCCCGTGCCGAGGTCTGCATGCCACCCCACAAAGTGTGGTGGGCATTGAAGTCCCCCAAAAGAAGGAAGGGTGGGGGAAGTTGGGCGACCAAGGCAGCGAGGTCCACAGGAGAGACAGCCTCATCTGGTGGGAGATAGATTGAACAGATTGTAACATCTTGCACTGCCCGGAGCCGAACAGCAACCGCCTCTAGGGGCGTTTGAAGGGGCACGGCAGCGCTCGGGACAGTGGCTAGGACATAGATGCAAACTCCACCAGATACTCTGTCATACATAGGCCGATTTTTAAAATAGCCCCTGTAGCCTCGAAGGGCAGGGGACCGCGTCGCTGAGAACCAGGTCTCTTGAAGAGCGATACAAAAGGCAGGTGTTTGGCTGAGAAGTTGTCGTAGCTCAGGCAGGTGATGGAAAAAGCCGCTACAATTCCACTGGAGGATGATGTTTCCTTCTGGCTGTACCGCCATGACGAATAAAAAGCAGATCACTCCATCGGATCGTCTGCTGCCATGTGCTTGGAATCCATGGAACCAGAGATCTTATTTTCTGGGTAATCTGTAATTGCAAGATCCTCAGGAGATGCGAGGATCTCGACTTCATCCTCCGAAGAGGAGGATGTGGGTGGTTGTGGCTTTGAAGCCACTGAACATTCTTTCTTCTTATGTCTCTTCTTCTTGTCCTCTCGCTGGCCCTTTGGTTTGCAGGGCCGAGGGGGCTTCCCAGAAGTGGCATCCGGGACGGAGGAAGAGCGGGAAGCTCTTCGACCGGCAGGTTGGAGATCCTGAAGACTGCGGCCAGGATCCTCCGGAGCACTCTGAGAAGCTGCAGAAGGGGTTGTCTCTAAGGACCCCTTCCGAGCGAGAGGGGCCGGAGAAGGCTTCTCCTTCCCCGGCTTAGAGGTGGGGACTGGGGTCCCCGGTGTTGTAGCAGTTGATGCTCCCACTGTGAAAAGAGTGGGAGCCACCGAAGATGAGGTGCCCCCTGCTGGTAGGGGGGCCGGGTCAGTCGATTGGGCCTGGGGGCGCGCTAACGTTGACGGAACAGGTGGAACAGCAGGCACAGTGGACGAGGACGATGAGGCTACCGCGGCATAGGTAGTTACCAGGCGGACAGGATGGAGCTTCTGATATTTTCGTTTGGCCTCTGAATAAGTCAGTCGATCTCTGGTCTTGTATTCCATGATTCTCCTTTCTTGCTGCAGGACTGTACACATAGGCGAGCAAGGGGAGTGATTCTGGCCGCAGTTGACACATACTGGAGGCGGCGTGCAAGGGACGTTCGGATGAACTGCACGTCCACACTCCCGACATGTTGGGTTGGCATCACATCGGGAGCTCATATGTCCAAACTTCCAGCATTTAAAACAGCGCATAGGGGGAGGAACGTAGGGCTTTACGTCGATCCGGTAAACCATCACCTTGACCTTCTCGGGCAATGAATCACCCTCAAAAGCCAAGATGAAGGCACCGGTCGCGACCCTATTGTCCTTCGGACCCCTATGGACTCGCCGAATAAAATGTACTCCCCGCCGTTCTAGATTGGCACGCAATTCGTCATCTGACTGCAGCAAGAGGTCTTTGTGGAAGATGATACCCTGCACCATATTTAGGGTCTTGTGCGGCGTAATGGTAACGGAAACATCACCCAGATTGTCACAGGCAAGCAGTGCCCGCGATTGAGCTGGGGATGACGTAGTTATTAATACTGATCCCGACCGCATCTTCGACATGCCTTCCACCTCTCCATACTTGTCCTCAAGGTTCTCAACAAAAAATAACGGTTTGGTATTCTTAAAAGATTCCCCATCACTACGGCTACAGACCAGATACTTAGGGGCATAAGCCTCACCCTTCTGTCTTCCCTGACGTTCTTCCCAAGGTGTAGCAAGAGAAGGAAACGTTTGGGGATCATAATCTGCAGCATTGTAGTCCCTTTTACCACGCTTAGAGACGGTGGTTGTACGTCCACCAACGTGTTCTTTTGCTCGTTTCATTGTGGTCCCACGATCAGCTAGGGATCTAAACGTCCACCCAGGCAGAGCCCCGCTTGCCTGGGTAAGCCATGTACAACTGAGGTGCGGCAGGTTCCTCAGAGGTTGCTCGCTAGCGGATGTTCAACCTCAACAGCCATGCATCTCCTCGGCACGTAGCACACCTTGAGATTGAGGGGTTTTTAGAGAGGTTTTTACCGTCCTCGCGACCCGGGCGATTAAGCCAAGATCCCCGGGCTCTGAAACGTACAACGTTCCACCGTCGCGCCGAACGGTGGTCGTTGAAGCACGCACAGAGCTTACGGTGTAGCGGACTGTTGGCGCGACACAGCCCACAGCTCAGGACCCCGGGTTTGCCAAGCCCGTACTCAGCAAATTAATGCTGAGCCCCTGAGGGGCAGCAAAGGCGTAGTGACCTTTAGAGATCTAGTCAACATCCCTTTAGAAGAACTGAAAACTGAGTGGGCACAGGAGGGTATTTTGGATGTACAAACTATTATGAAAAGGGTGGATGGTGAGTTGGTGAGATAGGCTTCATTCATCCTCACCTTCAATAATCTCAAACTTCCAGACTATGTAAAGGGACGTTTCCTTCGTCTGAAGGTTCGACGATATGTCCCCAACACAATGCGCAGCTTTAAGTGCCAGCACTTTCGAGTGTACATCACCCGCCACGTTTGTCAACTTCTCTGCGGTTCATTCCATCTGGGGTCGTGAGTGTAATGTCTTCCTTGTGGAAAAAAAGGTGCAGGAAGTAAGACCACGAAGGGCATCTCGTACGCTGATGCCAAGAAAATTTTCCATAGTCTTTGGGACGCCCGAAACGGCAGAGCGGCAATGGTCATTCGACGACGGACAGGCTGCCATAAAGGACCAGGCGGGCTTCTCTGCGTCGGTTCAAGTTTCGGCCGACTTCAGAGAACCTCGTCGCTTTTTGGGTGGCAAGGGCCAAATGTCGTCAGGTTATTAAAAAGAGCAAGCATGGTCGTGTCAGCAGTTCCCGAGTTCCATTAACCGTACTACAACCGGCACAAAAGTATGGGAGACCATCAGAAGGATTTCTGGAAGAGGAGGAAGGTGCCCCATAGCTGCCGTAATGGGTAATGGCACTCTGCAAACACGCTCAGCAGACATTGCCCAGACCATTACAGCCACTGCTACTCAGAAACCAGAATTCCGGCGCCACAGAGTGGTTGCTGAGAGGGACCTCCTGGACTGCAGGTCCGGAATTACTGAGGAGGACAAACGCCCTTTCCCCCTGTGGGAATTGGATTCTGCATCGTGTGTGGCTCGAGACACTTCTCTTCGTCATGATGGAATAAACTATGCTATGTTACGGCATCTTTCACAGCAGAACAAACATCCTCCTTAACCTTTTTAACGCCATTTGGAACGTCAGTTAAATTCCCGAGTCGTGGAAAGAGGCGATATTAATTCCCCTTTTAAAACACGGGAAATATTCCAAATACCCCAGCAGTTATGGTAGTGTTGTCCTCACTAGTTGCACTGGAAAGACCTTAGAGCGGACGGTCAGGCGCCGACTTGTCTGGATGTTGGAATCCAGGCAGTTCCTTATCGCTTCCAGTATGGGTTCAGGAGATATCGTTCGACCTTCGATAACCTGGCCTCTCTGGAGGCGGCTATACAACAGGCATTCCTGCTCTATCACTACCTTCTGGGTGTATTTTTTGATATTGAGAAGGCCTACGATACTACGTGGAGGCATTTTATTCTTAGGTAGCTTCACTAATTGGGATTTCATGGTTGCCTTTCCATTTTTATTCGGTCTTTCCTTTCTCCATGTTATTTTAGGTATCGAGTCGGTGCGTGGTCTCTGACCGCTTTGAGCAGGTAAACGGTGTCCCTCAGGGTTTTATTTCAAGTATGACTCTGTTTGCCATAGCTATTGATGGTCTTATTTCTGTTGTGAAAACTCCTGACGAGTGTTCATTATTTGTTGATGATTTCTCTGTCTTTTGCTCTTCTTATAGCCTTGCAACGACAACTCGACAGTTGCAGTTCACTATTAAACGACGAATGTGCGCAGAAGACTGGTTATAAATTTTCAACCGAGAAGACTGTGTGTGTTCTTTTTAACCGTTCACATTCTTTTTTTACCCTACCTGAACCACAGTTGAGGGACAATGTTCTGAATTTTAAAGACACTGTGCGTTTTCTGGGTCTCACATTTGACTCTAAACTTACCTGGTTGCCACATCTTAAAGATCTGAAGAGACGATGCCTCAAAGCACTAAGCATTTTAAAGTGTCTTAGCCACACTTCATGGGGCTTCACCCATAGTAAAGCCGAGTACGCACAAATGCACTATAAAACCGGAGCAGACAAGTATGTATGCTGGATGCTGGACGTGGTGGGTCATGAGGGGATTCGGCTCGCGACTGGGGTTTTCCGCAGCAGTCCCATACCAAGTCTCTGCACCGAGGTTGGTGAGCCACCACTTCACATGCGGCGACAGTTCCTCGTGGCATGCCAGGAGTATACCACGTTGTCCTCCCCAAATACACCAGCTTATCCTGTCGTTTCTCATCCTATGGAACGGCTTTTTCGTGCCAGGCTATGAGCCACGAGGCCTTTTGGGGTACTTTCTCAGGATTGTCTTTGGATATGGATGTGTCTGATTTTAATGTTTTACATCGAGGTTGGAGTAAATGTCCACCCTGGCTCCTCCAGTGGCCGATATTACTTTTAGACTTGACACATTTTAAGAAGGATTCTACTTCCGATTTTACATATATATGATTTTTAACATTTTAGATCAGCATCGGATGGGTCCAAACAAGCTAGGCTGCTCCATAGTGTTCCCCAACACCACCATCAGGATTCGCCTTCCCCCTGCATACTCCGTTTTCTCAGGCGATACTGCGGGCACTGGAGCAAATGCAGCGGGTTCGTGGCACAAGGTTTCTTCTGTGCTCCAATTCTCTCAGTGCGCTGCAATATTTACGCAATTTGTACCCAGATGAGAAGATAGTACTACTCATACATGATAGAATGTACTCTCTCTAGCAGCGGGAGGAGCAAGTGACGTTCTGTTGGGTACCAGGACATGTCAGCATCGTGGCAATGAAATGGCTGACCGGGCTGCCAAGGAGACCTGCGGAGGCGATGATATCACACATTGTGCCATTCCCCTGCCGGACATCCTCTCTGTGGTGCGGCGGGGGTCTCTTCGTTTGTGGGAGGAGGCGTGGCAGGCAGTGACGAGCAATAAACTGCGGTTGGTTAAGCCAACTGCCCGACCGTGGCGAACCTCCTGTCAGTCATTGGGGCAGCATGAAGTGGCCTTGACACGGTCTCCGAATCGGGCATTGTCCTCTGACACATTGGTATTTACTCCTTCGAGAGGACTCTCCATTTTGGTATGTTTGTGATGTGCCAATCACTGTACACCACATTTTACTTGAATGTATTTTACACCATGCAGCGAGGGCAGCGGTGGCTCTTGGTGGTGCCCTGCCCTCTGTTTTAGCTGATGACGAGGCGAGTGTGACGAAAGTTTTCAATTTTTGTGTACTTTCTGGACTCTGTCCTAAGCTTTTAAGCTGGAGGTTTTAGCAGTTTAAAGAATGGCCAGCCCACCACTTTTATATAATGTATCAGCTGTTCATAATGCTCTGGAACAGCATATATACCTATGTACCTTAGTGAACCAACTTACATTCTTGCCTCGAAGTATTTTGTTTATTTGTTTGTGTACTTCCTACGTTCCCCTTATAGCTTTTCTAGTTTGGTTACTTACCTTTTAGTTCCCTTTCATTTCCTTTTACTCAGGTTACATGTGTCGCCTAATTATCTTTTACGGGCGCTAAAGACCTTGTTATTGTGCGCCCATAATATCCTATCCTTCCCTATGTATCCTATCCAACCTCATTTAATTATACTATTTTTTTATAAAATAGTGGCATTATTGATTTCATACCTGACGGTTCAGAATCAGACGGCTGTTCACATCAATTGTGATGGCACAATTTTTAAATGCCACGAAACTCAGTGACAATAGCGGCTGGAAGTGAACTGCTTGCATAAAGACTCTTTCCCAATAGGTTATTTTGGGTAAGAAAGAAAAATTATCTCGAAAGATGTATTATAAAAGAGGTATCTTAGAATTTGTTTTATTTTATTTTCAAACTTTGTATGAGACGTATACTGATATAAATCGTTAAAATACATCATAATATCAAAAGCTAAAGGATTCGTACAGATATTTGACTAATACGTTGCGAAGTGCATTTAACGTTTCGGAACATATCATTATGCCTAGTGTATGGATGTTTGCTGATTTGAACCTGCTGAAACTTCGATGACCAATAGTTTGTTTGTAAGGATTAAATTATCTAACAGTAACGACCCATGCACCGAGAACTTGGCCAGAATTGAAACCTCACTGTTTCAGTTCATGAATTGAGAACTCCCAGAGAGTGTGTTCGTGTTTTATTTATTCATTTATTTATTTAAAATTAATTTTTCAATTCGCTGTTCGTCTCGACTAAATGTCGCAATGTATACACTGTACTGACCTCTTGACTCGTTTCATCGGAGCTGTATTTACAGAAAATTAAACTAACACATGCATATAAAGATACAGAAGTACGAGTTTAAATATCTGCATCACAGAGTGAAAACTTCTTAACTCATACGAGGACAGTACCATTTATTTATTTGATTAAACTTTCTAATTTTGCGAAGTGATAGGACAAAGGAAGTTTCCTTTAGTTAATATCGTACCCAACGAAGATTGTTGCTTTAATAGACATTTTAGGGAGAGAGTACACAACATACATTTGACAATTAAATTTTGATCATAATTTTTCTTTGTGGAGAAATGACTTTGGATAGTTGATGCCCTACAATACCACAAGGTGACTGATACAACTTTCTAGTACTTAAGCATGACTAATGATGATGGAAAATGTTCTAAAGGAACTTTCATGATTGAACTGTTGTTGTTGATCCTTAACTCGCATCGAAAAATCCATATCGTCGCGGTGATGTTTTCTGCAGTTGCTGAAGTGATATGCAGTTGTGTATCACTTATTTCACGTAACAAGAGCAGCACATCGTAATTTATTACTTACACCCACACATATATCCACACATCAAAAAGTTTTTGCCACATGGGAGACAAAGATGGTGGAAATGCCAACACAACAGAGTCAAATATATCAGATACTTGCATTGATTTTACACTTAAGTCGTTTTCCAAAGATGGAACATAAAATTATTTTACTGGGAATTAGCGTTACACATATACATTTTACATTCAAGGACTTAGGCTACAAATAAAACAGTCAGATATGTTTACAATTTGGTTAAATAATTTTATTAAGCGACGTAGAACAGTCTGTGGTATACATGAAGTACTGAGAGAGCTGATGACTAAGGGTGAATATGTAATGTAATGAAACGTCCTGGCAGATTAAAATTGTGTTCTGGTACCGGTATTCGAACCTGGGACCTTTGCCATTGGCGGGCAAGCGCCCTACCATTGAGCTATCCCGGCGATGTAACGGCAGAAGTAAATTGTGGGGGCGGACCGTGAGTCGTGTCTGAATAGCTCAGTGGTAGAGCGCTTGCCCGCGAATGGCAAAGGTGCCAGGTTCGAGTCTCGGTTCCGGCACGCAATTTGGAAGTTTCATATCACTGCACACTCAGCTGGGGAGTGAAAGTTTCATTATGTAATATTATGGTTGTTGGTATTATATAGCTTAATTGATTGATTGTCCAGTGCACCTGAGTGGACTATTGTGTTTTTTTCTGTTCATATTGCATTACTATCTGTAACAAAAGTAACAGCGTTTATTATTTAAGATTCAGTTGGAAAGGGGCTGAGTGAAATTTTGTAGAAAGTTTGCATTCTGGTTCTTCATTGCCGAGATGATTATATTATATAATATATATATATATATATATATATATATATATGTTGCAAAAGTAAACAACCACCAGTTGCAAAGTTGTAGATTTATTTACAAACGGTTTCGAGCAAATATTGCCGTTCTTCAGGTATATAAATTGTGCCCTATAGATTAACACAGCGTGGTTGCAAAACGCAACGTATAAAGCACAGTTTATACACCTGAAGAAGGGCAATAATTGCTCGAAACCGTTTGTAAATAAATCTGCAATCATGCAACTGGTGGTTGTTTACTTTTCCAACCAATAAAACACAGTTGCTGCAATGATAAAAAATTTAATTTACGTATCTGCATAAAGCGGTATTTGGGTGTGATCTTCAATGGTTTTTACTTTACGCTTGCTATGAATCGTTTGATGAGACTAAAGGCAAAAAAACAATTCAATCACAAAAGTTAGATCATTATTACGCATATTTATGTTAAAGAAAATTGTTTTTTCATTCACAGTTTTTGTATTGTAGGGCATTACTTATCCAAGAACATTTCGCCATAAAGAAAGTATTTCAAAATTTACATGACAGACGTACGTTGGTGTTAATAGGTTTCTTGTAGTCTTACATTTGGATTTTTTTATTAAAAATAGAACTGCGACGCTTGTAGCTGGCAAACCGCTTTCTTTGGCAGCGAGTAGTGATAGTGTGCTACTTTTGATTTTCAATTTTTTTTTCTCTAGCTGGGAAGAAAGCGGAATTGCAGTTCGTCTTTTCTTGTTCCAGCCATCGTACGATACAGACACAGCTCTTGGATCTCTTTACGCTTACATTCAAGTGTGTGAGCTTAGGGTGTAACAATATCTGAATAATAATTAAGTTTCGTGGAATATCATTTTTATTTTACCATGACCTATCACCACCACATTAATATCATGTTTCTATTTTTTCAGCAATATAATTTACTTGTAAAATTATGCTTGGACCCATTTTTGGACTTATAATGATAATTCCATGGACGTTTCTGGATGTTATTTGAAGTAACCTTTGTGACTAGATATTTAGTGCAATGCCTGCAAAGAATCTTCCCTGTTAAACGAAATTCGATCAATTTCAACAAATTTTGCTACAAACAAAATCAACTTAGGAATTTCTTCACGGTCCTTTGGTTCATGTATCCACCACTAAAAAAATGCTGTAAGTCTTTTAAAGCAGGTTCATTCAGTAGACGACCAACCAAGTGCAGAAAATCTAACATGTCAGTTAAAGTACGGATTCCGCTGGTTTCGTATACGATATTGTGCTCAGGTGTTGTCCTTATTCAAAAAATTTACTGCCGCTAAACTATGAAAGCGGAATCATCTTCAATTTTACTTAGGTCTTCTGCAGATTTTACCTAAAGGTGCTTATTCTTCAAAATTACGTTTCCGTAACGTTACATTTCATGTTAAATTTCAATAGCGGGCCGAACTTTAACTATCACATAAGTCTGATGATGAACTGTCAGATTTGAAACCAGCAACGACACAATTTTTTAAAATAAATAGCATAATTATACAGGGTGTTACAAAAAGTTACTGCCAAACTTTCAGGAAACATTCCTCACATACAAAGAAAGATGTTATGTGGGCATGTGTCCGAAAACGCTTAATTTCCATGTTACAGGTCATTTTAGTATTTCTCTTTCAATGTAAATTGAAATAATTCGTGCAGACAGTTGTCAAAATACTCAATTGTTTCGTGTGGATTGATGAGAATCCGCACGCAATTGTGCAATCACGTCATCAACACAGATTTTCTGTGAACGTTTGGACAGGAATTATTGGTGATGTCTTGATTGGGCCTCATGTTCTTGCAGCTACGCTCACTGGAGCACGTTATCATGATAACTACCTGTGCTGCTAGAACATGTGCCTTTACAAGTACGACACAACATGTGGTTCATGCACGATGGAGCTCCTGCACATTTCAGTCGACGTGTTTGTACGCTTCTCAACAACAGATTCGGTGTCCGATGGATTGGTAGAGGCGGACCAATTCCATGGCCTCCACGGTCTCCTGACCTCAACCCTCTTGACTTTCATTTATGGGGGCATTTGAAAGCTCTTGTCTACGCAACCCCGGTACCGAATAAAGAGACTCTTCGTGCTCGTATTGTGGACAGCTGTGATAGAATACCCCATTCTCCAGGGCTGCATCAGCGCATCAGGGATTCCATGTGTCGGAGGGTGGATGCATGTATCCTCGCTAACGGAGGACATTTTGAACATTTCCTGTAACAAAGAGTTTGACGTCGCGCTGGTGCGTTCTGTTGCTGTGTGTTTCCATTCTATGATTAATGTTATTTGAAGAGAAGTAATAAAATGAGCTCTAACATGGAAATTAAGCGTTTCCCGACACATGTCCGTATAAAATTTTCATTCTTTGTGTGTGAGGAATGTTTCCTGAAAGGTTGGCCGTACTTTTTTTGTAACACCCTGTATATAAAGCAGAGTATCCGTATGCTTGTATGTGTTGCATAGAAAACTACAGTTTTGTTCCAACTTTATTAAATTTTGTACACGTAAGCTTAAATCCACGAATCACGTACGATATATAGTTCACGAGATATGACGTCATAAACAATGAGATGCGCGAAAAACTGCTGCATTTTGCGACAATGAGGCTCATTTTCTCCTAAACCATTGGACCTATTTCAAGCAAATTTGGTACACACATTTCTTACCGCGAGGTAACAAATGCTGCATGGTTAAGAATCACATACGGCACATGGTTTAAAAGATAGTACGTCATAACCAACAGAAATCGCAAAAAAATGCCATATAATGCGGCGAGTGTTTCGAAATACACTGTATGAGAATGACAGTACTTAGCGACTTGCAACAAACTTTAAACATAATTTCAAACCTTTATTAAACTTTTTCTGGCTGGCAACCATAGTAAAATGATGAAAGGAAGAAAGTTTCTCGCTTACTACTTTTCCGCTGATTATGAATGAAAACTACGGCTCTCGGTAGGACGTCACAATTTATAATCTGATTGGTTGGTTGGTTGGATGTTTTAGGGGGACAAAACTGCGGAGGTCATCAGTCCCCCATTCCATCAAAGGGTGAGATAAGTTTGGGAATACTGAACAGTAAAAACTTCTACGGGAGGAAAACCCCACGCAGTCAATAAAATATCAACAAAGTCGACAAGGGACAACACGAAAGGAGACAATCACATGGAAACAGCAAACAAGTGAGGAAATGTAATGACAAATCAAAAGTTCGTGGTTGACCGACCATGAAATTAAAATAGGAAGGGTCAGCCACGCGGCAACACAGGGAAACCTGCAGGTGGAAAAACAATCTGACAAGAGAAACGAATACTATGCGCTGAAGCAAAGCTTCATATGGAGTTGTAAAAACCGCTGTCACGAATAAAACCTAAAACAGAATCAGCCATATTGGCGTCGTTACATAAAACTTCAGATAAAATTGCAGGAAGATTAAAATCCCGCCGCAGGGCGGCTAAAAGACGACAGTGCGTCAAAATGTGGGACACCGTCAAGGGAGAGCCACAACGACAACGAGGCGTGTCCTCACCGCGCTGGAGATGGCCGTGGGTCAGCCAAGTGTGGCCAATGCGGAGCCGGCACAGGACTACCGAGTCCCGGCGAGAGGCCCGCATGGAGGATTGCCACACAGCCGTGGTCTCCTTTATTGCCCTGAGTTTGTTGGGATGGCTCAGGCGACGCCACTCAGCGGTCCAGAGCTCACGTGAGCTACGGCGCAACACAGACTGGTAATCAGAAGCCGGGAGGCCAATCTCTAGTACGGATGCATGGACGGCTTGTTTGGCGAGCTTATCAGCTAGTTCGTTGTTCGGGATGCCGATGTGACCAGGAGACCAAATGAAGACCACAGAACGTCCTGACTGATTGAGAGCAAAAAGTGTCTCATGAATAGCCTTCACCAAAAAAGAACGTGAGTAGCATTGATCCAGAGCGCGAAGACTGCTCAGGGAGTCACTGCAAAGCAGAAAAGACCCACCTGAGCAGGAACGCATATGCTCAAGAGCGCGGAGAATGGCCACCAACTCGGCTGTGTACACACTGCAGCCATCCGGCAGAGACCGCTGCTCGGCGTGATCGCCATGGTCATAGGGAAGCCAACACGGCCATAAACCAACGAACCATCCGTATAGATGACGTCGTATCCAGTGTACTCTGCAACAACAGCAAAGAACTGACGGCAGAGTGCCTCTGGAGGAACGGAGTCTTTGGGTCTATCGGCCAAGTCCAGCCTAGAGCATGGCCTCGGTACACACCATGGGGGCGTATGCGTACGGGCCCGAAACGGAGATGGGACAGGGAAAGACTCTAGTCCCAACAGAAGGGACTGGACACGGAAGGCGATCGTGTGACCGGAACGGGGTCGCCGTTGTTGAGGACGGACGACCATGCGGGAGAAAAGCAAGCGTTGGTTCGGATGGCCTGGCGAGCTATGGACATGAGCAGCATAGGCCGCGAGCAGTTGCTGGCGGCGGATCCGCAGAGGTGGGACCCCGGCCTCTGCAAGTAAACTCTCCACGGGACTGGTGCGGAAGGCACCCGTCGCGATGCAAACCCCACAGTGGTGAATGGGGTCCAGCAAACGCAATGCCGAGGGGGATGCAGAGCCATAGGCAAGGCATCCAAAGTCCAGACGGGACTGCACCAAAGCTTGGTAAATCCGCAACAGTGTGGACCGATCGGCACCCCAGGTCGTATGGCCCAGATGGCTGAGAACATTCAGTTGGCGCCAGCACTTCTGTTTCAGCTGACGAATGTGGGGGAGCCACGTCAGCCGAGAGTCAAACACGAGCCTTAAAAACCTGTGAGTATCAGCAACCTCTAAGAGGTGGTTGTCAAGATAAAGTTCGGGCTGTGGATGAACCGTCCGACGCCGACAGAAGTGCATAACTGTGGTCTTTGCAGGAGAGAACTGGAAGACATGGGCTAGAGCCCAGGACTGTGCCTTCTGAATGGCGCCTTGTAACTTACGTTCAGAAACTTGGGTGCTGGAAGAGCTAAAAGAGATGCAGAAGTCGTCAGCATAGAGAGAGGGTGATACTGACGACCCAACTGCTGTCGTTAAGCCGTTTATAGCTACTAAAAATAAGGGGACACTCAAAACAGAGCCCTGAGGAACCCCATTTTCCTGCACCTGAGGCGTGCTACGAGAAGCACCAACTTGGACACGAAACGTACGGACAGCTAAAAAGTTTTGGATAAAATTTGGGAGCTGGCCTCGAAGACCCCATTCATGTAACGTCTGAAGGATGTGATGTCTCCATGTTGTATCGTACGCTTTTCTCAAATCAAAAAACACTGCAACAAGATGTTGACGGCGAGCGAACGCTGTACGAATACAGGACTCCAAGCAAACGAGGTTGTCTGTAGTGGAGCAGCCTTGACGGAAACGGCCCTGACATGGAGCCAGCAGGCCTCTAGACTCTAGTACCCAGCACAGCCGCCGGCTCAACATACGTTCCAGCAGTTTGCAAAGAACGTTGGTGAGGCTGATGGGACGGTAACTGTCCAAATCGCAGGGGTTTTTACCCGGCTTGAGCACTGGCACAATGATACTTTCTCGCCACTGTGATGGAAAGACACCATCGTTCCAGATGCGATTCAACACGGATAAGATGTTTCGTATAGACTGCGCTGATAGGTGTTTCAGCATCTGGTTATGAATGCGATCTGGCCCGGGGCTGGTATTGGGACTATGTGCAAGGGCACCAAGGAATTCCCATTCACTGAATGGAGCGTTGTAGGATTCAAGTCGGCGGGTCGAGATGGAGAGTCGCTTCCGTTCTTCCCGCACTTTCACGGTACAAAAGGTTGGCGGGTAATTCACAGATGCAGAACTCCGAGCATAGTGCTCAGCTAGATGTTCAGCAATGGCATCTGGGTCCGCAAAAACTACTCCATTCATAGAAATCCCTGGCACGCCTGAAGCACTCTGGTAACCATGGAGGCGTCTGATCTTCTGCCAGACCTGGGATGGAGAGGAACATGTGCCAATGGTGGACACATACCGTTCCCAACACTCTTGTTTACGGCGTTTAATTAAAAGACGTGCTCGTGCACGGAGCCGCTTGAACGCAATGAGGTTCTCCAAGGACGGGCGTCTCTTATGGCGCTGGAGTGCACGCCTCCGATCCCTAATAGCCTCAGCGATCTCTGGCGACCACCAGGGCACCGTCCTCCACCGAGGGGATCCAGAAGAGCTAGGGACCGTACGTTCAGCCGCAGAGATAATGGCTACGGTGAGACTTTCAGTCACCTCATCTATGCTGTCATCCGATGGAGGGCCAATCTTTGCAGCGGTAGTAAACTCCTTCCAATCAGCTTTGTTAAGAGCCCATCTGGGCAAACGGCCAGGGGACTGAGGCTGTGGTAGTGAAAGAAATATCGGGAAATGGTCACTACCACACAAGTCATCATGCACTCTCCAGTGGACTGACGGTAAAAGGCCAGGACTACATACCGACAGATCAATTGCAGAGTAAGTGCCGTGAGACACACTGAAGTGTGTGGCAGCACCGGTATTTAAAATGCAGAGGTCAAGCTGAGAGAATAAACTCTCACCGTCTCTGCCACGGCCAGTAATCGTAGTACCTCCCCACAGGGGGTTGTGGGCGTTAAAATCCCCCAGAAGTAAGAAAGGTGAGGGGAGCTGAGAAATCAGCGCCGCCAACACATGTTGGGGTACTACGTCGTCTGGGGGCAGGTATACACTGCAAATGGTGAGGTCGATTGTAGTCTTCACCCTGACTGCCACAGCTTCTAAAGGCGTTTGGAGAGCAATAGACTCACTGTATGCAGATGAAAGGACAAAAATACAGACTCCACCTGAAACCCTGTCATAAACTGTGCGATTCCGGTAATATCCCTGATAGCCTCGTAAGGCAGGACATCGCGTCGGGGGGAACCAGGTCTCCTGCAGGGCAACGCACAGTGCAGGTGAAGTGGCGAGAAGCTGCCGTAACTCTGCCAAATGGGAGAAAAAACCACCACAATTCCACTGGAGAATTTGATTAGTGCTGACTGGAGAGGCCATGATAGGATAGGGATCATTAGTCCATAGGTTCACTACCTGCTGCTGTCGAATGTGTTCCGACTGGATCCAGGACCATTGGTTCTGGAGAGTCCAGGAGAGCGAGATCCTTGGGGGATGCAAGGATCTCCAACTCGTCATCAGAAGCAGAAGATGTGACAAGGCGTGGCTTTAGAGCCACAGAAGATTCCTTTTTATTCAGCTTCTTCTTCTTTTCCTCTCGCTGTCCCTTCGGTTTTAAGGACTGAGAGGGCTTCTCAGAGACGGTTTCAGGGCCCGACGTAGAGCGCAGACCCCTTTGACCAAGGGCGTGCGAGTCCGACAGCCGTGGGCTGGGACCCTCCGTGGTACTCTGAGATGCCTCGGAAGGGAGCGTCCCAAGGGACCCCTTCCGAGCGAGAGGAGCCGGAGGAAGTTGTTGCTTCTCCGGTTGAGTGACGGGGACCGTTGTCCCCGACAGTGTGGGGGGATGTGCTCCCCCAGGAGATGTAGTGGGGGGAGCACATGGTGGAGAGCCCCCAACCATCGAGGGGGCTGATGGAGCTTTACGGCCCTGAGGGCCCACAGAAGTTGGCACAGATGTGCGGACCGTCGTCACCGAAGAAAAAGGTGACGACGTGACACTCGCAAATGACGTTTTCAATGCTATTGGGTGCAATCGCTCGAACTTCTTCTTGGCCTCGTTGTACGACAGTTTGTCCATGGTTTTATACTCCATAATTTTTCTCTCTTTATGGAGCACTGTGCAGTTAGGCGAGCAAGGAGGGTGGTGCTCTCCGCAGTTTACGCATATAGGAGGAGGAGCACAAGGAGCGTCCGGATGGGATGGACGCCCGCATTCTCTACAGGTGGAGCTGGAATTGCACCTGGAGGACATGTGCCCAAATTTCCAGCATTTGAAGCACCGCATCGGAGGAGGAATATAAGGTTCTACATCGCACCGGTAGACCATAACCTTGACCTTTTCGGGCAAAGAATCGCCCTCAAAGGCCAGGATTAAGGCACCGGTGGCTACCTTGTTCTCCTTAGATCCCCTAAAGATGCGCCTGACGAAGTGGACACCTCGCCGTTCTAGGTTGGCGCGTAATTCGTCGTCTGACTGCAGCAGGAGATCGCGATGGTAAATAATCCCCTGAACCATATTAAGACTTTTGTGAGGGGTGACTGTCACAGGAACATCTCCCAGCATATCACAGGCCAGAAGCGCCCGTGACTGTGCTGGGGACGCCGCTTCAATGAGGATTGCACCGCTTCTCATCTTAGACAGCCCCGAAACTTCGCCAAACTTATCTTCTAAGTTCTCCACAAAGAAGAGTGGCTTAGTATTGCTGAACGTATCCCCATCAGTTCTGGCACATACAAGAAATTTAGGGGAGTAAGGCTCAACCCTGTCTTTCGCCCGTCGTTCCTCCCATGGGGTAGCCAGGGAAGGGAACGATTGGGGGTCATATTGTGCGGCATTAAAGTCTCTTCTACCACGCTTAGAAACGCCAGGTTTGCGTGTGGCGACGCTATTACTTGCTCGTTTCATTCTCGTCCCACGAGCAGCTAGGGAACTAAAGGTCCACCCAGGCAGAGCCCCGCTTGCCTGGGTAAGCCTTGTACAACTGAGGTGCGGCATGTTCCTCAGAGGTTGCTCGCTAGCGGCTGTTCAACCTCAACAGCCATGCATCTCCTCGGCACGTAGCACACTTTGAGATTGAGTTTTTTTTTTTTTTATAGAGGTTTGTACCGTCCTCGCGACCCGGGCGATTATGCCAAGATCCCCGGGCTCTGAAACGTACAACGTTCCACCGTCGCGCCGAACGATGGTCGTTGAGGCACGCACAGAGCTTACGGTGTAGCGTACTGTTGGCGCGACACAGCCCACAGCTCAGGACCCCGGGTTCGCCAAGCCCGTACTCAGCAAATTAATGCTGAGCCCCTGAGGGGTTATAATCTGAACACTACAAATTGTAGCGACAGGAAATTTTACAGACAGTATATACACATATAGTTGAATGTACCTTCCAGTTTGTATCACAGTACGACACGCAGTTCATGAGATATGAGCAGATAAACAATAACGTTCTGCTGTTCATGGACTAAAAGAACGGCCTTCAGCAAGACGTTATAATTTTTAATTTCTACATTACAAATCGTAGCAGAAAGAAATTTTATATACAGTATACATGCATATAGTTGAGTGTACCTACTAAATTGTATCAAAGTACGACACGTAGTTCATGAGATATGAGCACAAAAACCGTATTGTTCATGGAAAACCGCCTTATCACTCACCATGTTTTAATCTATTACTTCTTTACTACAAATTGTATTCCCAAGAAATTTTACAGACATACAGTACTTGTACAATTGTATCATTTTTCAGATACATAATCATTTGTATAATATTTTTGACTACTGTCTTTCTTTGTTTGAATACTGCACTTAAAATTTTGCACATTACGAAAAAAAGTTCAAATGTTTGTATAGCTTCTGGGACTTAACTACGGGGTCATCAGTCCGTAAACTTACAAACTACTTACGAACTAGCTGATACTAAGGACGGCACAAATATCCATGACCGAGGGGGGATTCGAACCCCCGACCGTATTGGCCGTGCAGACCGTGACTGACGCGCCGCAGTCCCTTTGGCCACCGCGGCCGGCGTACATTATGCATGACAGCGTTAGTTCATATATGTTAGTTCATATATATCCCCAACAATGATTTTAGAAAAAAGGAGATGGACCGACATAAGAAATGGGAGAAGTACTAAGGCAAGACTGCAATAAATACCCGGGCAACCGCCGCATCAAACACTAAGCTTTTATCTATTACTTCTTTACTACCAATTATGTTCCTAAGAGATTTTACATACAGCCCTTATAGAAATGAATATATACCTGAAAAATGGCAGGAATAAATGAATAAATAAATACCCGGGCAAAGCCTGGTTTTCAGCTAGTTGCATGTTAAATTTCAATAGCGGCCCGAACATTAACTATCACAGCAACACCTAGAAGTCACAGAGAGTGCAGTATTACTGACTTATGATGATCTGTCAGCTTTGAAACCCGTAATGACACAATTTTTTTAAACAATTTGCATAATTTTATATGGTCGGTTGCTGTTTCTTGATTGTAAGACTTGTGCAATATGTTATACACAACCATGGGTTAAAAATGTCAGTTTCTGAAAAAAAAGAAAAAAAAAGTATTTCACTATTCTCTTCCCTTTCGAGAGCATCATTAGTGGAGTAAGGCTTCAGCTTTATTTTTGTTTAATTTTGGAAGGTTGGAGGAGGTGGAGTGGAACGCGACGACGCTGGCGTCGGACGGCGTGAGGCGGGCCAGGGTGTCGCGGCTGCTGGGCGCCGTGCAGCGCGTCACCAGGGCCGTGCTGGCCAGGAGCGACCTCGCCTACTCCTACAACAGGCACTTCTTCCTGAGCTACCAGTACTTCAACCAGACAGGTCCGCACCTCACTTGCAAGTATGCCATTCTTACGTACACGGACTCGTCAGTCGGCAGATCCAGGTACCATCAGCGTCACCTGACGAGAAATGGGTGTTAGCCGGACACCCGCATGGTGGATATAGCATCAGTGAGTGTACTATCCATCTTTAGAGTAGGGAAGGCGTGTGAGCTATCAGAGGGTACACTGCGGTGGCCCGGTGTCTCAGCACGAGCTACCAGTAATTCAACGAGACAAGTCCGCACCTCACTTGCAAGTATGCCATTCTCACGGACGCGTCAGTCGGCAGGTCCAGGTACTATCAGCGTCACCTGACGAGAAAGATCCGTACCCAAAAACTGGAAAGTTGCCCAAGTTACTCCAATATTCAAGACAGACAATAGGAATTATCTCCAAAATTACAGGCACAGCTCATTGACGTCGATTTGCAGTAGGATTTTGGAACATATACTTTGTTCGAATATTATGAACTACCTCTAAGAGAACGACCTATTAACCAATAGTCAACACGGATTCAGAAAGTATCACTCTTGCGAAACACAGCTTGCCCTTTATTCACATGAAGTGTTAAGTGTCATCGACAAGGGATCTCAAATCGATTCCATATTTCTGGATTTCCGGAAGGCTTTTGACACTGTACCCCATAAGCGGCTTCTAATGAAATTGCGTGCTTATGGACTATCTCCCCAATTGTGCGATTGGATTCACGGTTTACTGTCAGAAAGGACACAGTTCGTTGTAATTGACGGTAAGTCATCGAGTAAAACAGAAGTGATATCTGGCGTTCCACAGGGAAGCGTTATAGGTCCCCTACTCTTCCTCGTGTTTATAAACGTTTTAGAAGACAATCTGAATAGCTCCCTTAGACTGTTCGCGGATGATGCTGTCGTTTATCGGTTAGTGAAGTCAACAGAGGATCAAAAGCAACTGCATAGCGATTTAGACAAAATTTCTACGTGGTGCGAAAATTGGCAATTGACACTAAATAAAGAAAAGTGTGAAGTAATATAAATGACCACTAAAAGAAATCCGCTGAACTTCAATTACGCGATAAATCAGTCATACCTTAAGGTCGTAAATTCTACCAAATACCTAGGAGTTACAATTACGAACAACTTTGATTGGAGAGAACACATAGAAAATATTGTGGGGAAGGCGAACCAAAGGTTACGTTTCATTGGCAGAACGCTTCGAAGATGCACCAGTTCCACCAAAGAGACTGCCTACACCACACTTGTGCGTCTTCTCCTGGAGTACTGTTGCCCATTGTGAGACCCTCACCAGGTGGGACTGACGGAAGACATTGAGAAGGTTCAGAGAAGAGCAGCTCGTTTTGTTTTATCACGTTACGGGAGGGGGGAGGGGAGAAAGCGTCGCGGAAATGTTGCACGAATTGGGGTGGAAATCATTAAAAGAAAGACGTTATTCATTGCGGCGTGATCTGTTTGCGAAGTTTCAATCACCGACTTTTACTACTGAATGTGAAATATGAGAAATCAAATCGAAAACGGAACGATTAAGGTGTTCTTTCTTCCCCCGCGCTATTAGAGAATGGAACGGTTGAGAAATGTTATGAAAGTGGTTATGGACTCTCTGCCAGGCACTTAAATGTGATTTGCAGAGTATCTAAGTAGATGTAGAAATGGGTGCTAGACACCCGCATGATGGGTATAGCATCAGTGAGCGTGCTATCCATGTTTAGAGTAGGGAAGGCGTGTGAGCTCTCAGAGGGTAGACTGATGGCCCGGTGTCTCAGCACGAGCATTTCGGAAACTACACATGTAGAGTGTTTGAGGAGTGTCTTAAACAAATGTAGAAATCAAGGTGACCTCATTCTAACGCCGAAGGTTTAGGCGGCCAGTCCGCAGTCCATACATTCCAGTGACAATGGTCACGTGCTCAAGTCAGCCATAGCTGCCGATGTCATGTTGTTAATACTGGCACATATGTACACTTCTGGCCATTTAAATTGCTACACCACGAATATGACGTGCTACAGGCGCGAAATTTAACCGACAGGGAGAAGATCCTGTGATATGCAAATGATTAGCTTTTCAGAGCATTCACACAAGATTGGCGCCGATGTCGACACCTACAACGTGCTGACATGAGGTAAGTTTCAAACCGATTTCTCATACATAAACATCAGTTGACCGCCGTTGCCTGGTGAAACGTTCTTGCGATGCCTCGTGTAAGGAGGAAAAATGCGTACCATCACGTTTCCGACTTTGATAAAGGTCGGATTGTAGCCTATCGCGATTTCTGTTTATCGTATCGCGACATTGCTGTTCGCGTTGGTCGTGATCCAATGACTGTTAGCAGAATATGGAATCGGTGGGTTCAGAAGGGCAATACAGAACGCCGTGCTGGATCCCAATGACCTCGTATCACTAGCAGTCGAAATGACAGGCATCTTATCCGCATGGCTGTAATGGATCGTGCAGCCACGTCTCGATCCCTGAGTCAACTGATGGGGACCTTTGCAAGACAACAACCAGCTGCACGAACAGTTCGACGACGTTTGCAGCTGCATGGACTATCAACTCGGAGACCATGACTGTGGTTACCCTTGACACTGAATCACAGACAGAATCGCCTGCGATGTTGTACGCAACGACGAACCTGGGTGCACGTATGGCAAAACGTCAATTTATCGGATAAATCCAGGTTCTGTTTACAGCATCGTGATGGTCGCATCTGTCTTTGGCGACATCGTGGTGAACACATATTGGAAGCGTGTATTCGTCATCGTCATACTGACGTATCACCCGGCATGATGTTATGGGGCGCCATTGGTTACACATCTCGGTCACCTGTTGTTCGCATCGACAGTACTTTTAACAGTGTCCGTTACATTTCAGATGTGTTACGACCCGTGGCTGTACCCCTCATTCGATCGCTGCGAAACCCTACATTTCAGCAGGATAATGCACAGTCGCATTTTGCATGTCCTGTACGGGCCTTTCTGGATACGGAAATGTTCGACTGCTGCCGTGGCCAGCACATTTTCCAGATCTCTCAACAATACATGAGTCACTGATGAACTGTGGTATCGTGTTGAAGCTGCGTGGGCATCTATACTTGCCACGGCATCCAAGCTTTGTTTGACACAATACCCAGGCGTATCAAGGCCTTTATTACGGTCGGAGGTGGTTGTTCTGTGTATTGATTTCTCAGGATCTATGCACACAAATGTAATCACATGTCAGTTCTAGTATAATATATTAGTCTAATGAATACCCGTTTATCACCTGCATGTCTTCTTGGTGTAGCAATTTTAATGGCCAGTAGTGTAGGCCATCAGTTGTGGGACCCATCGACAGGAATTTTTGGTGAATCAGACATCAATGCTGGGTCACGTCTCTGTGAACACAGAGAGCACCGAACATTCATAACAATGGTTCCCACAGCGGATGACCTATGTACATCCCAATATGACATTGGGAACTATGGCTGAATAGGACACATGACAGTTGTCACTGGACTTTATGGTCCTGAATCCTGATGCCTGCTTGATAATACCTATGAGAGTGTGGAAATCCGAAATCGTTTAGGGAATCAGCTCCTCGACACCTATAGTGTGGGAGTGCCCATTTTGATCAAGTCCGAAAAAAAATTTCAATTAAAATCTGCAAAACACTCGTTGACTGCAACTTTCAGTTTCTCAGTTGATGATAAATTTCTTACACGAAGTTCAAAGGTATCATGTTAGAGAGCAGGTGCAAATCATTTGGTACTTTTTCTGGTATGAATAGGATGGGTTAGAATGCAAGTCAAATTCCAGTTCTTGCACTTTCGATGGTGAAGGGTGTGGTGGATTATCCTCGTTAAACAGCACTTTCTGTGTTGCAACCTTCATCGGTTTTCAGCGCAAGCACGTTTCGTACGATTGATCTGCAAGGTACGAATAAAGCTGCCAACAAACGAGAACGGAGACTGCACAGGTACTACAATGATGGAAATTCAAGAATAAGGAAGTCGACATAATAGCCCAAATCATTCTGCCAGCAGTTATCACTGTTGAAGAAAGCTGGCAGAAACTCAAAGAGTCGGCTCTCGAAGCTGCACACGCAATTCTTGGGGCAACAAAACCAGGACGACGGAGGATCGACAGAGATACGTGGCTTTGGAATGACACCGTCAAAGACGCGGTATGCACCATGAAACAATTGTACCACGAGTTTCTTGCTGATAAAACTCCGGATCGATGAAATTCCTACAGAACAGGTCGTAGCGTTCAAAAAAGGTTACAGCAGCAACCAAATCCTCGCGTTTTGCAGATCTATACGGAAAACGTGACAGATGCGAAGAAGAGCGGGACTTATATTGACTCACTAAAGCAAAATATCGCGTTTCGGAAGCTGTACATCGGTTCTACGAAGTCAATTCATGAGACCGGTAATCAGCTAGTTGACTGAAAGAAGGCCAGAGGAAGATTGGGCAGCTATATCAAGAAGATTTCTACAGAAGAATTTCCCCATCCACCATTACCCACCTACCATGCTGTCGAACGGCTCGTAAGAAACATTGCAGTTGAAGAGGTCAGGAGTGTTCTAAGGAAATTGAAGCCTGGGAAAGCCACCGGCCCAGATGATCTTCCAGCAGAGTTACGCGCAACAGCGCGATACGGAAAATAAGAATTATCTAACCGATAATGCAACGGGTCTGCTGCTCAAAACCATTGATTTTCCAGAGGCGAATACCAAAGTATATGTGACACCTAGAACGGAAAAACACGTCCGTTCGTCCCAGCAGAACTGCGCAAACAAATATTCCATAGCCTGCGTGATTTGTGTCACCATGGAATAAGGGCAACACCCAAAAACGTTTCTACTCGCTTCGTGGGGCCTGGAATTCAAAGAGATTGCCGCGAATGGTCTCGCGCGTGTGTAAATTGTCAACGCTGCAAAATTCCACGACGTGTCCACGCGCCAGTAGGCAAATTCACGGACACGACCGAGAGGTTTGCACACGTTCACATAGACGTCAGGCCACTACAACCATCAGAAGGACAACGGCATTTGCTAACCACAGTGGACAGATTTACATCTTGGCCAGAAGCGGTTTCTGTTGACAATATATCAGCTAAGACACTAGCAACTGCATTTATGTCCACTTGGGTCGAACGTTTTTGATGCCCACTTCATATAACCACTAATATAGGCAGTCAATTAGAATCTATTTATTTGTTGTTGTTGTTGTTTAGAGGGGGCTAAACTACTTGGTCATCAGTCCCTTGTTCCTAACAAAGAAAGTCCATTTAATAGGAATCAATAGCCTTATGGACCTGGAGACAGTGTAGAAATACTCAAGAGGAGTACATGTCAAAGATAAAGTTTCACCAAAAGCAAAAATAGGGATACCAACAGCACAGACATAGAAAATAAAACAATGCAGTCAATCACGCTAAAATTGGCAATGAGAATCTGTGGCTGGCTGGTCACTGAGTTAAAATGGACGGGCCAGTCACGAATGTCACAGCAGACACGAATGTCTGATAGTCAGAAGATATAAAACATTAAAATACGGTTAAAAGTAAGGAGAAATCACTCTAAATTTAACAGAATTGTAAAAACCGGCTGCACGGATAAAACATAGCGCAGACTCAGCCATGGAGGCATCGTCCCCTAGCACTAAGGATAGGGTAGGTGGTAGATTAAATGACTGCCGCAAGGGGGCTAAAATAGTACAGTCCATCAGGAGATGAACGACTGTCAAGGCACCACCACAGTGACACATGGGCGGTGGCTCACGCCGAAGTAAATAGCCGTGAGTCAACCAAGTGTGCCCGATGCGGAGGCGGCATAGCACAACAGAGTCTCGACGATTGGGCCTCAGTGTAGTTTTCCATGTGGCTGTGGATGATTTGACTGTGTGAAGTTTGTTTGGTGCACTCAGTGCAGACCATTCCGAGCTCCAAGCGTCCCGCACCTTCCGGTGTAGCGTCCACCTAAGGTCCGTTTCCACAAGGCCAATTTTAAGAGGGTGTGAGGAGGTGGCCTGCTTGGCCAACTGATCCACACGTTTATTGCCAAGAACGCCGATGTGCCCTGGGGTCCAAACAAAGACCACTGAGCGACCAGACCTATTGAGAGCGGCAACAGAGTCTTGGATACACTGCACCAGAGGGAGCTTGCTGAAACACTGGTCGAGTGCTCGCAGGCCACTCAGGGAGTCGCTACAGATGACAAACGACTCCCCGGGGCAGGCTCGGATATGTTCCAAAGCTCGAGAGATAGCGACCAGCTCTGCAGTAAAAACACTACTCCCACTTGGCAAAGACCGCTGTTCAAAAAGGTCACCATGGAGATAGGCGTACCCAGCATGGCGATCTATGAGGGAACCGTCGGTATAGATGACTTCTGCACCATGGAAAGAATCAAGGAGTTCCAGGAACTGGCGACGAAGGATCGATGGTGAAGTGGAGGCATTCGAGTCCCGGGACAAGTCCAATCGTAGCTGCGGACGAGGAATACACCAAGGAGGTGCACGGGAGGAGTAGTGGAAAGTAGGAGGGAAGGGAAGGGATTCAAGGGAGGAGAGAAGGGAATGGACATGGACTGCAATCGGGAAACCCGACCGAGGCCGTCTGTGAGGGGATGGGAGTGCAGCAGTTGGGAAGAGAAGCCTGTGATTCGGATGATGGTTGGAAGTGCGCACACGAGCAAAATACGAGGCAAACAACTGTTGCCGACAGAACCGCAGTGGGGGAACCCCGGCCTCAACAAGGAGGCTCATCACTGGGCTCGTTCGAAAAGCTCCTGTTGCCAAGCGAACAACAGCATTGTGGATGGGATCTAATACCCGGAGTGCAGAAGGGGCTGCCGAGTAGTACACCTGGCTCCCATAATCCAAACGGGACTGGATGAGAGACGTATAAAGTTGTAAGAGGGTTGGACGGGCGGCTCCCCAAGCAGTGTGGCTGAGGCAGCGCAGTATGTTTAAGTGCCGCCAGCACTTTTGTCTAAGCTGTTGTAAGTGGGGGACCCAAGTGAGCTGAGCATCGAACACCATGCCCAAGAAGCGATGCGTATTTTCAACATGAAGGAGCTCATCACCCAAGTACAGTTCCGGGTCTGAGTGCACTGCCCGCCGGTGGCAAAAGTGCATAACCCGAGTTTTGCGGGCAGAGAATCGGAATCCATGGTCTAAATCCCAGGAATGAGCCCTTTGAATGGCTCCCTGTAGTCGCCTTTCAGCGACACCAATACTAACTGAGCTGTAATACAGACAAAAGTCATCGGCATACAGGGAGGATGACACCGATGACCCCACTGCTGTAGCAAGTCCGTTAATTGCAATCAGAAACAGTGGAACACTGAGAACGGAGCCCTGTGGGACTCCATTCTCCTGGGTGCGTGAAGTACTGAGGTGGGTACCTACCCTTACCCGAAAAGTGCGAAGTGAGAGAAAGTTCTGGATGAACAGCGGAAGCGGTCCTCTCAAGCCCCAGTCATGCAGCGTAGCAAGAATATGGTAGCGCCAGGTAGTGTCATAAGCCTTTCGGAGATCGAAAAAGACTGCAATCAGGTGCTCACGCCTGGCGAAAGCAGTGCGGATGGCCGACTCTAGCGGAACCAGATTGTCTAATGCAGAACGACATTGGCGGAATCCCCCTTGTTGTGGGGCGAGGAGTTTACGGTCTTCAAGAACACACATAAGCCGCCGACTCACCATTCCAGGAGCTTGCAAGGAACGTTGGTGAGGCTAATCGGGCGGTAATTGTCTGCCACCTGTGTATCCGCGCCAGGTTTTATCACTGGGATGACGATGCTGTCCCGCCATTGAGATGGGAAAACACCGTCAACCCAAAGGCGATGGAACAGGGCGAGAAGTTGGTCTTTAAACTACTGTGACAGGTGGCGCAGGAACTGTTTGTGGACTCGATCTGGCCCTGGTGTGGTATCAGGGCAGGCAGTGAGTGCACTCTGGAACTCCCAGTCAGGGAATGGGGCATTATATGGTTCTCGCCGACGAGTGTGGAAAGACAACTGCCTCCGCTCGAGCTGTTCTTTGCGAGTGCGGAAGCCCACAATATACGCAGACGTCGCAGAGGTACTGGCATAATGGTCCGCCATGTGTTCGGAGATAGCAGCTGGATCCATGCATATAGTACACCGAATGATCAAGCTGGGGATTCCTGCCTGTGGTCGGTACCCAAAAAGGCGCCGAACCTGTGACCACACCCGAGATGGGGCGGAACGCGAGCCAATGGTAGCGACATATCTCTCCCCAGTCCTGCTTACTCTGGCGTATCAGCCTCCGAGCTTGAGCCCGAAGACGTTTGAAAGCGATCAGGTGCTCTATACAAGGGTGGCGCCAGTGGCGCCAGTGGTGCTGGAGTGCCCTACGACGTTCCCTGATGGCCTCAGCAATCTCTGCAGACCACCATGGAACCGACGTGCGCCGAACTGAGCCAGTGGTGGTCGGAACACTGGCTTCAGCAGCGGAAATGATGGCGCTAGTAATGTGATGAACAGCCTGATCAACGTCATCCGGGATTGGAGGAATCGCCCTAGTAGCTAAGGTGTAAGCAGGCCAGTCAGCCCTACACAGGGACCAACGGGGCAAGCGAGTTGGAGATTGATATTGGAGAAGAGAGATATGGATGGGGAAGTGGTCGCTACCACATAGGTCATCATGGACCCCCCAATGAAGCTGTGGTAGAAGACTTGGGCTGCAGAGAGAAAGGTCTATAGCCGAGTATGTGCCATGAAATGTGTGGGGGCACCAGTATTAAGAAGGCAGCAGTCCAGCTGTGCTAGTAGAACTTCAATGTCCCTACCGCGGCCTGAGACCTGTGAGCCACCCCACAAGGGGTTGTGGGCATTGAAATCCCCCAATAGAAGGAATGGTGGGGGGGAGTTGTGCGATCAAGGTCGCAAGGTCTGCAGGAGACACTGCCTCATCCGTAGGAAGGTAGAGGGAGCCGATGGTAATGTCCTGTCGTGCCTGAATTCTCACGGCCACTGCCTCGAGCACTGTGGTAAGTGGCACTGGTGAACTGGGGACAGTGGCAAGAACGTAAAGACAGACTCCTCCGGATACCCTGTTGTGTGTTGTACGGTTTTTATAATAACCCCTATACCCACGAAGGGCAGGAGTCCGTTCAGCAGGAAACCAGGTTTCCTGTAGTGCAACACAGAGGGAAGGGTAGTGACATAGGAACTACTGTAACTCGGCCAAGTGGCGGAAGAAACCGCCACAGTTCCACTGCAGCCACACTATCTCCCGACTTACTGAGCATATTTATGCAGATGGTAGAGTAGGGCCCACAGGTTTTTCTGCAGTCACAGACTCAGGAGGCAGAGCCCTGACGTCCATTGCTTCCAGAGTCTTGGCAATTGCCAAGTCTTCAGGGGGCGCGAGGATTTCCACCACGTCCTCGGAAGCAGACGATTTTTGTGGTGGCATGGTAGCCACCTGAGGTTCTTTTGTTTTAGATTTTTTCTGTTTCTCTCGCTGATCCTTCGGCCTCTCACGCTGGGAGGACTTGGAAAACTCAGTCTCAGGGACGGAGGTTGTCCTTGAGGCCCTACGACCAGCTTTGGATGGCACTTGGTGCCACTCACTGGCATCCACTGAGCCAGTGGGAGAGACCGAGGGAGAAAGGGATTCAAGCGATCCCTTCCTTGCGAGAGGAGCCAGAGCAGGCTGTTGTTGCTCTGGCTCACGTGTGGGGACCGATGTCCCCATTGGTTGGGGGATTTTTGCTTCCAAGGCAGGGGCTTTGGAAGCAACAGGTGAGATGTGCCCCCTACCACCAAGGGGGCAGATGGTGACGGTTGGGCTTGAGGGCCCACCGTGATAGACGGAACTGGCGGTAAACTAGTCTGCGGAAATGGTTTCGTGGCTGCTGCATAGGATGTTTTGATGCTGACCAGGTCGAGTTTCTCGTATTTCCTCTTGGCCTCGGAATAAGACAGCTGATCCATGGTTTTGTATTGCATGATCTTCCTTTCTTTGTGCAGCACAGAGCAGGTAGGCGAGCAAGGTGGGTGCTGCTGTCCACAGTTAACACAGATGGGAGGTGGTGTACAAGGGAGGTCTGGGTGCGATGGACGACCACAGTCAGGTGGAGCTGGCGGTACACCTGGAGGACATGTGCCCGAACCTCCAGCATTTAAAACAGGGCATAGGGGGAGGAACGTAGGGCTTAACGTCACACTGGTAAATCATCACCTTGACCTTCTCAGGCAATGAGTCGCCTCGAAGGCCAAGATGAATGCACCAGTGGCGTCCCTGTTGTCCTTCGGATCCCTATGGACTCGCCTTGTAAAGTGGACACCTCGCCGTTCCAAATTCTTGCGGAGTTCGTCATCTGACTGCAAAAGGAGATCCCTATGAAAAATCAAACCCTGTACCATGTTCAGGCTTTTGTGTGAGGTGATAGTAATGGGAACATCACCCAGCTTGTCACAGGCGAGCAAAGCCCGTGACTGTGCTGGGGATGACGTCGTTATTAAAACCGATCCCGATCGCATCTTCGACATGCCGTCTACTTCTCCAAACTTATCTTCCCTGAGGGGATCTATTTATTTACTCACAAGGGAACTTCCCCATCGCATCCCCCTCAGATTTGATTATAAGTTGGCGAAGTGTACAGGCCGTGAAAAACTGAACACAGATCAATAGAGAAAACTGGAAAAAGTTCTATGGAATTATGAAAAAATAAGCAAAATATAAAAACTGAACGGTTCATGCGAAAGATAGGCAACGTCGAGCAGAGTGTGAGAGTTTGAGCGCCGTAGTCCTGTGGCTAGCATGAGGAGCTGCGATGCAAGACGGCCTTGGTTCAAGCCTTCCCTAACATGAAAATTTTAATTTTTTTTATTTTATAAAAATTATGATATGTCTATCCGTTCATTGAAGTCTCTGTTCGCTGTAATCAGTTTGGTGTTTGTGTGTTGCGACCGCACTGCAAAACCGTGCGATTAGAAGACGAAAGGAAGTTCCAATGGGAACCTAAAACATTTTATCGCAAGGTGATAGGTCAACTAATTCCTCCACAGGAAAAAATATCTGATTTATACTATATGACACTGGTGCTGGTATATGTGCGTCATATGACAGGAATCTCTTGTCAACCAACCTAACTTGTACACTTGGTGAATGGGTAAGGATATTCTACCTTGCACGATTTAGGTTTTCTTGTGGATGTGTTAATCACTCGCAAAAAACCGATGAAAACATAAGAGTTTATGACATAAACTGCAACAAAAGAATGCAACAGTTACGCAGTCGCACAGTTCTTCCTGTGCTCTGTCAAAACATATGCTTAAACGTTTTCAAATTTTTCCGTGTGGAGGCTATCACATGCTGCATATTTCCAAGCAAATCTGAATATGTCCCCATCTACGGCGCAGTTACACCGCATCGGACGGGCGGACAGAATAATTTTCTGAAAATGAGAAAATGAAAATTTTCGCCTGTGGGAAGGCTCGAACCTTTCGCCCCTCAGCTTCTCACACTAGCGACAGGACAACGGCGGTCCTGCACTCACAACCTCCTCGACGTTGCTCATCTTTAGCATGGACCGTTCAGTTTTTATATTTTGATTAATTTTTTTCATACTTCCACACAACTTCTTCCTGTTTTCTCGATTGATCTGTGTTAAGTTTTTCACGCCCTATCCACTGCGCTGCTTATAACTAAATCTTAGGGGGGTGCGATGGGTAGCTTTCCTTGTCAGTTGAGAAAATTTTGTGGCCCTCACACCACGTGACAACTAGATACCGCCGCGCGAGAGTAGCCGAGCGGTCTGGAGCGCCACGTTAAGGATCGCGCAACCTCCCGCGTCGGAGGGATATGGATATGTGTATTGTCCTTAGGTTACTTTAACTTAGTTTAAGTAGTTTGTACGTCTAGGGACTGAAGACCAAAGTAGTTTGCTCCCATAGGGTAAAAAACACTTGAACATTTGAATAACTAGCTATCATCCAAGCAACAACGGCATGGTAGAGAGATGGCACCGCTCTCTAAAAGCAGGCCTCATGCGTCGTGAATCGAACTGAACTTCAGCTATTCCCTTAGTACTGGTTGCCCTCCGCAAGATAAACAGGACCTAGACGCATCTCCTGCTGAACTGATCTATGGAGGAACACTTCGACTGCCAGGAGAGTTTGTCGATTCTCGTATCTCGACAGGGGGATATTTCACAATCTCCATGTTATAACTGACCACAATCGATAGTTAGTTGCACGGGATTTAATTTGCACAAAATTAGTTTCACAGTAACAAATTTTCTTTAAGACCAATTAGGTGAAGCCATTCACAATCACTGATATCGAAAAGTTCTTCTACAAGTCCGAAAGCGAGTCCATAGTGGCAGGAGTTTACCAGGCGAAGTCCAGGGGCAGGCGAGGTCAGTAGTCCGGCGGCTAGCAGAACGAATCCTAGTATGGTCCAAGAAATTTCGTGGGCAGCAGAGGTCATCGTGAATTCCGGTCCTGACGTTTTCGATATCGTATGCATCTATGGTGAGAGCGAACCGTCTGTTTGGGCCGCTGCGCTGGCTTTTAAGGCGTGTCCGGCCAAGGGGCCAGGACGCAACGGCCAATCTCCGTCTGGCGTATGGATACTAGAGGTACAGCACCATCTGCAAGAAAAGGTTCCCGGTTACTATCGATAGGCACTGTACGTCTCTGGTTACACGTAACGTTTTTGGACACTGTTTTGCTCTCTTAGTTTGCCGAAGCTCGAGTTGTGCGCCTCAGGCAGCGGCAATCTCGTCGACCCCGATGTTGTTGTGGTTGCGGATAAGGCAGGCGCTGCTCTCGCGTCGGAATTGTTGGGATGCTGCCGCAACACTCCACACTTCGTAACGGTCACAAATCCGCGCAAAAAGTCCCGCACACAGCAATTAAATATTGTGAAATGCATGTCCGATGCACGTTCGGTCGACAGCGACCAATGGTGGCCCCCACATCAGTCATAGCTCCTTCTCAGCTAGTCCGTGCAAGCGAGAAAGGGGGAGAGGAGCAAATTGATAGAGTGCTAGCTACACTCCTGGTCATGCTACACCACGAAAATGACGTGCTATAGACGCGAAATTCAACCTACAGGAAGAAGGTGTTGTTATATGCAAATGATTAGCTTTTCAGAGCATTCACACAAGGTTGGCGCCGGTAGCGACACCTACAACGTGCTGACATGAGGAAAGTTTCCAACAGATATCTCATACACAAACAGCAGTTCTCGTGGAAGGAGGAGAAATGCGTACCATTACGTTTCCGAAATTGATAAAGGTCGGATTGTACCCAATCGCGATTGCGGTTCATCGTATCGCGGCATTGCTGCTCGCGTTGTTGACTGTTACCAGAATATGGAATCGGTGGGTTCAGGAGGGCAATACGGAACGCCGTGCTGGACCCCAACGGCCTCGTTTCACTAGCCGCCGAGATGACACGTATCTTATCCGCATGGATGTGACGGATTATGCAGCCATGTCTCGATCCCTGAGTCAATAGATGGGGACGATTCCTGCGTAACCCTACATTACAGCAGAATAAAGCACAACCGCATGTTACAGGTCCTGTACGGGTCTTTCTGGATACGGAAATGTTCTACTGCCGCCCTTGCCACCACATTCTCTAGATCTTTCAACAATTGAAACCTTCTGGCCAATGGTGGCCGAGCAACTGGCTCGTCACAATAAGTCAGTCACTACTCTTGATGAACTGTGGTAAAGTGTTGAAGCTACATGGGCATCTGTACCTGTACACGCCATTCAAGCATTATTTGACTCAATGCCCAGGCGTATCGAGGCCGTTATTACGACCAGAGATGGTTGTTCTGGGTACTGATTTCTCAGGATCTATGCACGAAAATTGCGTGAAAATGTAATCACATGTCAGTTCTAGTATAATATATTTGTCCAATGAATACCCGTTTAACTTCTACATTTCTTCTTCGTGTAGCAATTATTTAGTACGTTAGATAATGGAAGTATTGTATTACATACAAGATTCCTACGTTCCACAGTCAATAATTTAATCAGAATTGAAGTGAAGTAAAGATAATGTTCCCGAGAAGAAATAGGGCGTCTTTGACAGAAAAAAAAACTTAGAGATTATTTCTGGGTTTACCAGCCATTCCTTTTTGTTCTTAAAAAGACACTCAAGTACGTTCTCCAGTAGATACGTGTAGATGTAGATGAGATGACGTGTAACGTACCGCTTCGTAACTTTCCAGGAAACTTATAAAAGGCAAATATGTATTTATTTTTTTAAATATTGCCTGTCTTATGGCACTACAAATGCTCCCTATCGTAAAAACTATGTAATAAATCATTACAAACTCTACTATTAGTACTCATCTGATCACATTTTCATAAATGCATGTTTCCCTTTTTTTATTTTTTTGTTATGCGTTTTCCGAAGTCTGCACGCGTTTTGTATTTTTCTAGGGTAAGGTGAGGATAAAAAGCTTCACTATGATTTATTAATTTCATTTAGCAGAGGCGTTAGCGAGAAATTCTGAAGTATACTTGAAATGTGACATTTGAATTAATCCATCCACAGAGTAATACAGCACACAATTGGACGTCACAGACAAAATACTCGAACGTTCCAGAGATTCTAATCTCATCTTTTTGACAGCTCTTTTGAAGCACAACTCAACTGCAATGGAGTAACTGAGGGGCCGCGCAGTGCGGCGATATATATAGTTTTTGTAACAATAGTAACATCAACTTGTAGTATTGATCTACTTCAAATTTTTTATTGACAATTAACACTTATTACATTAAAACCTGTTTCTTATCTACTTAGAAAGGTAGAAGTTAGTGAAGGTTAAAAATGCGATAAAATCGGTTACATATTTTTAGTTTCTCTGCAGTTTTCTCTATATTTCAACAACCAACAATGTTAATTAAAAAAGCCAGTTTGTGAATTAATTATGCAAAGTAAACTTTTGCAAACGTATACATCATTTCCTTACAAGGTTCATTCATAAGTTTACATTCTTGCAACTGGTTTTCGTTCATTTTCTACGAGATTATTTCATTATTCACACAGGATTGTTGAACTTGCAACACACAGGTGATGCTTTTAAGTTTATCCCTTCACAATTATACTGCAATATTACTTTCAAATATTCATGTTTCACATAATCAGTAATTCTGATCGTTATACAATAATATTGCTATAGTTTGTTGTTAATGAATGGATCATTTATCCTATTCACAGTTATGTTAGCACTCTTCAGTACAATTTTTTTATGGTAGAGAGTATCTGAACACACTCTAGTTCAAGTAGCAAACTGTTGTAGTTTTATTGCTCATTAATTTTGCAATAACAATACATTCGTAAGTTCTATTACTTAATGAATGTGGTTTTTAAACGCATTATTATTCTAGTCGAAGTAAAGTATTCGATACCGGGGTATTCTAGTCAGTGTGAAATGGTATCGTGTATTCCATAAGAATCGAGCTCTAGGAGGGCTATTCCTTATAACAGTGGGTGTACACGTATGCGACGGTCCGTCGTTACCTCCTGCAGCCAGCAACTACAAATATGCATCACAGTTGCTTTGTTACGTCCTGCACGATCAGCAACTTCTTTGAAGCATAATACGGAATGCATAAAGGCGAATATTGGTGCTTGATAGAACTCCAAAACATGCTGAAAAGACGTTCGCTGCTTTGTACCAGGCATATTGTGTCAGCTGCTGGGAGATGAAACCGCAGCCGGTACATAAATTAGAATGTGGATTTGAAAGCAAATCTACAAAACGCTTTTACCAAATGTACAAAAAAAAAAAAAAAAAAAAAAAAAAATTAAAAAAGGATACTTAACTTCTGGTAACTACAGACTGGCAATGTGACAGTCTCAAACATATAAACTTGTTTATTCTCCTTGCTTCGGCTCTTGAGAAGGACGACCGACTGGGTCGAACAGCAATGCTGCGCCTTCTATACCTCTATAACTGCGTTGGTTCGCGAGCCATCGGTACGTTAGGACTGTGCATACTGAAGTCGGTTACGCAAAATATTGTTGTTGTTGTTGTTGGGTTTTTGAATGGACTAAACAGCAACGATTATCAGTCCCTTGTTCCGGTCTGAGAGAGAAAACATTGTGTTAAGCGTTCCTAAGGAAATGCGTTAACAAGTCAAAGAGTAAAAATCACTGGTAAATATGAGGAAAGGATACAAGTAAAAACGAAGAAGAAAACACACCACTATTAAAGCACATGATAAAAACCAGCTGCGCGAATAAAATCTAAAACACGTTCAACCATAGCAGCATCGTCTCCTAGCATAAAAGAAAGCGCGTCTGGCAGATTAAAAGATTGTCGCAAGGCAACTAAAAGTGGACAGTCCAGCAGAATGTGGACCACTGTCAAGGGGGCGCCACAATCACACTGTGGTGCGTCCTCCCGCTGAAGAAGGTGGCCATGCGTCAGCCATGTGTGGCCGATTCGTAGGCGACAGAGAACAACCGATTCCCTACAAGACGACCGCAGTGAGGACTTCCATGCGACCATAGGTAGCTTCACTGCACGAAGCTTGTTGGTTTGAGCAGAGTTAGCCCACTCGGAATCCCACAGGCCACGGATCTTCCAATGGAACTCCAGTCGGAGATCGCTCTCCAGAAGACCAATAGCCAATGGACTGGAGGAAGTAGCCAGCTGATGCACACGTTCGTTTCCAGGAATGCCGATGTGGCCTGGGGTCCAAACAAAGACCACAGAGGGACCAGACCGAACAAGCCTGGAAACAGAGTATTGATTGGACCAAAGGGTGTTTCGGGAAACATTTGGCGAGGGCTTGCAAGCCACTCAGGGAGTCAGAACAGATGACCAGAGACTCCCCAGGGTACGAAAAATTTCTGCGCATAACAACCCTGCTACACAGTGCTTGCAGAGGGCGCTATTAGCGTCGTGAAGTGCGCTTGTGTTGAAATGCTAAATCACGTACATCCATCGCAAATGAGTGCTGATAGTCAACTGATTTGGATGCATCCCTTCACGGTATAGCAGTTCAGTTTCAAAACTAAGTAGACTCGCAACACCCCTGTAAGCTGCTGAAGACAGTAAATGAATGTCGCGGTTTTAGAGAATCCTGAGGCATTAAGTGGCTTATTAATGTGTGAACCTTTTTCCTTGTGCAGAACTCCAGGCTGAGATGAGAGTTTTCCGGGACTATCTCACCAGTTACTGGAAAGACTCTGTCCAGCTGCTCTCACTTGGCGTGGCTCATCTGTCAAAGCTGTTCATCCCGCTTGGATTCGAACATGCGGTAAGTGGTGGTTTTCTTAATTTGTTTTGGTAGGCGACTATCTGTATTTTCTTTCCATACTTGGCCAGAAATTCCTTAATATACAATTATAAATGATACGTCGAATGAAAGAGCAACTCAAACAATTTTAACAACAACCTTATAAATTTTCAATTTGAGGACCATTTGTCACCTGGCACACATCAAGTCTATAGCCGAGTTCTTCCCAAACGTTGATAAGTGTGTGTTCAGTCTCGCTGCGGAGCGCGAGGTTGCTCGCCGTGGAGGTTCGAGTTCTCCGTGGGCATGGGTGTGTGTGTTTGTCCTTAGGTTAGTTTACCTAGGTTTAAGTAGTTTGTAAGCTACGGGCCCCTTGTGGCATATCCAGAACTTGAGTACAGTGACTTTCAACCAATAGCATACTTCGCTATGCCAATGAAGTGGCACACCATCTTCCTGGAATATAAAGTTTTATGGATCAACTTCTTCCAACTCTAGTGTATCAAGGTAAGAAGTGCCAGTTACAGTAAGTTCAACAAAAAAGAAAGGCCCATAAACTTTCCTTCAGGGTACCGGAAAAAAATGTAAAAAGAAACCCATAGTAATTTTAGGGAAATTTCGTTGCATTTGTACCATCTCATGAGGATTTTCTGAGTCCCAGATGTGAACATTGTGACTTTTACCATGTCCACTAAGATTAAAGGTCGATTAATAACTGAAAGCAACAAGATCCAGATAATCGTCATCATCGTGAAATAACTTGTCGTTTGCGAAGTTGGTACTTCGTCTGTGGTCTGTGGGCTTTATATCTTGTAATCACTGTAAACTGAAACAATGTAGTCGTACGCGTCTTCTTAAAACTTTCGAAACAGTCGAAACAGAAACTTATAATTCACGATTAGCCTTCCGGACTTACTTCTTTGGGCTACGAGAGAACGACTCTCTCACACGCTCAACAATCTCGTCACTAACACTCAGTCGACCCGTCCTCTTCCCTTCACAAAAGGCAGCCGATGTCTTGAAACTGATGATACCATCTACGAAAGTTATTATCACTTTCTTATTATTGGTAAATTATTGAAAATATGTGTTCCTGGGTAGTGGACCCATTTTTGAAGTAAGTTAAGCGCTTTGAAGCCGTTGTGTTCCTAGTATTGTAGGTATCAACTGAGCTGTTTGTTGTGAAAATGGATATATTATTTATGACAAATTTCATTAAGAAATAAATATAGTGAGAGGCAGTAGTTAATAAACCCAGTTCTTTGAGGATGCTTCTGACGGATGTATGTGAATTTGCACCACAAATAATACGGATTACACGCTTTTGGACTGTGAATACTTTTGCTTGACTTTAAAAGTTACCCCAATATATTATACCACATGACATTATGGAATGAAAGTAAGCAAAGTATGCAAACTTTATTATTTTTATGTCTCCTATGTCTGATACCTCTCATACTGCAAATACAGATTTCTTAAGTCGTTTTTGTAGTTCTGTGGTGTGCTCCTCCCAACTGAGTTTATTATCAAGCTGTAATTCCAGGAATTTTGTACTGTCAACCTCTTCTATCTGCTCTTCTTCACTTTATGCATATACTGGATGGGAATCTCTTACATGTTCTGAACTGCATATAGTGAGTCAGTGAGTTGGCTTTAAACAATTTATTAACGTTAATGAAAATATCATTAGCAGACCTTTCCAGAACTATGCTCGACATGCTATTTATTGCAATTACTGTGTCATCTGCAAACAAAACGAACTCTGCTTCTGGCAGTGTAACTGATGAGAGGTCATTAATGTACACAAGAAAAAGCAATGGCCCTAAGATGGATCCTTGTCGGACAACACACGTAATTTCTTCCCAATCTGATGATGACTATTGGCTTAATTCCTAGTCCCCTGCACTGACACCCTTTGTTTCCTGTTAGCGAGGTAGAGTTACATCATTAAAGGAGCAATTCCTGTGACACCATAGAATTCTAATTTACTTAAAAGGATGTAAGGATGTTATGGTTCACACAATCATATGCCTTTGATAAATCACAAAAAATACCACCTAATTATCTAATGAATTAAGTAAACTCTCACTGTAGGTATAATTAGCCTTCTCGATATTGAAACCTTTCAGAAATCCAAACTGTGTTCTAAACAATATGTCATTTGAGGTTGGGTGGTTGAGAACTTGCTTGTACATTACCTTTTCTAGAATTTTTGAGAATGCCGGTAAACGTGAAATCGGTCTGTAGTTTGATGATATCCCTTTATTCCCGTTCTTGAATAGAGGTTTAATATCCGCAAATTTAACCAATCAGGAAATGTTCTAGTTATAATAACTGGTTACACAAATAACTTCAACTTCTGCTAAATTCACAACAACACACTTTATTTAACTTTGTTGATATTTTATCATAACCATTGGAATGCTTTGTTTTTAAAGATTTATTTTATTTTGTTGTCTGATTTTGCTATCTTTTTCTCAGTGTGCATTTGTTTAGATGTCTGAATTACTTTTTTTTAATATTTTGCAATATTAGTTATATTTAGCTAAGTCATAATCATTGAAACTTCTCTTAGCTGATAGATATATTTTCCTTTTTGTCTTACATAAAATCGTTATTTCTTGTGTGATTCATGGTTTTATTATAGACTTCTGTTTTTGACTTACTTTTAGACGAAAACAGTTTACAAACAGAATACTAACATTATTAATGAATATGCTATACTTTTCATTCATGCCATGAGCACTATAAACATGTTTCCAGTCCATATTTTTGAATAGTTTTCTAAAATTCTCATTTTTTGGTGGATTGTCTACTCTCCTGTGTGTAGATTTAGCAGTCTTCATAATCTATACCTAAAAGAAGGAGCTGCATATCATGATCTGATAGGCCATTAATTATTGGTTTTATGATGTGATTTGGTTCCTTTAATTTGTCTATAACAATATTATCAATGGCTGTCCTAGATGATTAGTTATGCTAGTTGGAAAGATTACAGTATGAGTTAGGTTGAAAGACAACATTACTGACTGCAATAAATGTTTACTGAGAGACTGAATAAGAAAATCCGTATTAATAACGGAAGATGGGTAACAACTCACTGTAAAGAGGTACGCGGAGCTGCTGACAGACAAGAAAATAGATAATCACATCCACACTGTTTGTGTGAATGATAGCGTGAATATATGTGTTCCTTGCATGGACATATGTACCTGTACACGCCATCCAAGCTCCATTTGACTCAATGCCTAAGTGTATCAAGGCCTTTATTACGGCCGGAGTTGGTTGTTCTGGGTACTGATATCTCAGGATCTCTGCACCCAAATTGCGTTGTTGTTGTTGTTGTTATGTTGTTTAGGGGGACTACAATGGTCATCAGTCCCCCATTCCATCTGTTGTTGTTGTTGTTGTTGGGTATTGAGGGGACTAAACATCTAGGTCATCAGTCCCCTGTTACTAGCTCAGAGTCCACTGCCAAGAACGACAAAAATTAAACAAAGCTCTAAAAAGGATCATGCACATAAGGGACAGGTTGACAATGGACAAACCTGTGATAACTTAAAACGAAGACACACAGAAATGGTAAAAGAAAGTCAGGAATAAAACTGGATAGCAGAGTACCTTGGCTGGCTGATCACAAAGAAAAAACAGGATGAGCCAGCCATACTGCATACACGAAGAACCCCTAAGGGCGGAAAAGGTAAAAAACGGGATTGGTGGTGGCCTAAGATGTCAGGCAACAGCACCTACCGTTAGATAGAGTCATAAAAACCAGCAGCGCGGATAAAACCTAAAACTTTGTTAGCCATAGAGGCGTCGTCTCCTAAAACTAAAGGTAGTGCGCCTGGAAGAGTAAAATAGTGCCGCAGGTCGGCTAAAAGCGGACAGTCCATCAAAAGATGGGCCACTGTCAATACAGTGCCACATCGACACACGGGTGGAGCCTCACGCCGAAGAAGATACCCGTGGGTAAGCCACGTATGTCCAATTCGTAGGCGACAGAGGACAACTGACTCTCGGCGGGTCGGCCGCAATGAAGATTTCCACAAAGCTGTGGAGAGCTTCACTGCCCGAAGCTTATTTGGTGCAGTCGCCGTAACCCACTCGGTGCTCCAAGCCTCGCGCACCCTCCGGTGCAACACCAGTTTAACATCCTGTTCCGTGACACCAATTGTGAGAGGTGGTCCCATAGTGGCCTGCTTGGCCAATCGATCTACATGCTCATTCCCTGGTATGCCAACATGACCTGGGGTCCACACAAAGACCACAGAACGGCCTGATTGGCATAGGGAGTGAACAGTGTCCTGGATCGACCGCACTATTGGGTGCCGAGAGAAACACACAACATAAGATGTTAACAGGTGTTGCCTACGGAACCGCAGCGGGAGGACTCCAGCTTCGACAAGGAGGCTTGTCACAGGGCTAGTGCGAAAAGCCCCTGTCGCCAAACGAACACCACAGTGGAGGATTGGGTCTATTGCCTGCAGCGCTGACGGCGCAGCCGAATCGTAGACTATGCTGCCATAGTCTAGGCGCGACTGAATGAGGGCCTTGTACAGTTGTAATAGCGTTTGGCGTGAGGCTCCCCAAACAGTGTGGCTGAGACAGCGCAGGATGTTGAGGTGTCGCCAGCACTTGTGTTTTAACTGGCGTAGGTGCGGCACCCAGGTTAGACGGTCATCAAACACCATACCTAAGAATCTGTGCGTCTCTTCGACTTGTAGCAGGTCGCCAGCTAAGTAAAGTTCGGGTTCCGGGTGTACTGCCCGACGTCGACAGAAATGCATCACACGGGTTTTGGATGCAGAAAATTGAAAACCGTGGGCAAACACCCACGACTGTGCCTTTCGAATTGCGATCTGCAACCGCCGTTCAGCTACGCCAATGCTGGAGGAGCTGTAATACATGCAGAAGTCATCGGCATACAAGGAAGTAGAAACCGATGACCCCGCAGCCGCAGCAAGACCGTTTATGGCGATTAAGAATAAAGGAACACTAAGAACGGAACCTTGTGGGACTCCGTTCTCTTGACAATGAGGTGAGCTGAAACAAGAATCAACACGAACACGGAAAGAACGCAACGCCAGGAAGTTCTTAATGAATGTAGGAAGTGGACCCCATAAGCCCCAATCGTAGAGAGTAGACAGAATATGATAGCGCCAGGTGGTGTCATACGCTTTCCGCAGGTCAAAAAAGACGGCAATCAGGTGTTCACGGCGAGAAAATGCTGTACGAATGGCTGACTCTAGGGACACGAGATTGTCGATTGCGGAGCGGCCTTGACGGAACCCACCCTGTTGATGCGCCAACAGTCCTCGGTCCTCGAGGATCCACATGAGCCTCCGACTCACCAACCGTTCGAGAAGCTTGCATGGAACGTTGGTGAGGCTGATCGGGCGGTAACTATCAGCCACCTGCGGATCTGCCCCAGGCTTAACCACCGCAATGATAATGCTTTCCCGCCACGAGGACGGAAAAACACCCTCAAGCCATACGCGATTAAACAGGGCGAGAAGTTGGCTTTTGGCATCCGCTGATAGGTGTCGGAGGAACTGGCTGTGAATGCGATCGGGTCCAGGGGAGGTATCCGGGCATGCAGCAAGGGCACTTTCCAACTCCCACTCAGTAAATGGGACGTTATATGGTTCACGACGTCGTGTTCGAAATGAAATGTGCTGGCTCTCTGCTCGCTCTTTAATGGCACGAAAATCTGCACTATAGGCAGCAGTCCCCGACGTACGTTCAAAATGATCTGCCAGGTGCTCAGCGACGGCGACAGGGTCAGTACACAGCATACCCTGGACTCTGAGGCTTGGAATTCCCGCCGGTGGGCGGTGCCCGAAGAGGCGTCGAACTTGCGACCATACCTTGGAAGGAGAAGCGCGAGAACCAATGGACGCGACATACTTCTCCCACGAGGCTCTCTTACTATCTTGTATCAGTCGCCGGGCCCGTGCCCGGAGGCGCTTGAAGGCTACAAGATGTTCGACAGAAGGGTGACGTCGGTGGCGCAGTAGTGCTCGCCGACGTTCGCGGATGGCCTCAGCAATCTCCGGTGTCCACCAGGGCACCGAAGGACGATGGAGCGAACCGGATGTGATGGGAACAGAGTTTTCGGCTGCAGAAACGATAGCCTCTGTGACCTGCTGAACGGCGGCATCAACATCTGCTGGAAGCGGAGAGGAAATCACAGCAGCTGAAGAATAAGCTGGCCAGTCAGCCCTACGGAGGGCCCAGCGAGACGGACGGGTGGCAGGCGTACACTGTGGGAGCGACAGGAAGATCGGAAAATGGTCGCTCCCACACAGGTCGTCATGGACCCTCCAGGTGAGATGTGGAAGGAGACTAGGGCTGCAGACAGACAGGTCAATGGCAGAAAACGAACCATGTGCTGTGCTAAAGTGGGTAGGAGCACCGGTGTTAAGAAGGCCGAGATTCTGCTCTGACAGGAGAGACTCAACATCCCTACCCCGGGCCGAGGTCTGTGTGCCACCCCACAGAGGGTGATGGGCGTTGAAATCCCCCATAAGAAGAAAGGGTGGGGGAAGCTGAGCGACCAAGGCTGCGAGGTCTGTGGGAGAGATGGCCTCATCAGGTGGAAGATAGACAGAGCAGACGGTAAAATCTCGTACTACCCGGAGTCGAACAGCGACTGCCTCTAGAGACGTTTGAAGAGGCACAGCAGCACGGGGGACAGAGGCGTGGACATAAACACAGACGCCGCCAGAAACCCTGTCGTAGACGGTTCGGTGTTTAAAATAGCCCCGATACCCTCTGAGGGCTGGGCTCTTCTCGAAGCAAGACAGATGGCAGGGAAGCGGCAGAGTAATTGCCGCAGCTCAGCCAGGCGGCGGAAAAAACCGCCGCAATTCCACTGCAAGATGTTGTTGGCAGTCTGCTGAATAGCCATAATATAAGTCGGGAAATGGTCATTCAGCAGGAGCACCTGCTGCCAACTGCTCAGACTCTGCAGGATCCTGAACCATCGGTTCAGGCGTTCCAAGTATGGCGAGATCCTCAGGTGATGCGAGGATCTCTACCTCGTCTTCAGATGCCGAAGAGGTGACAGAGCGGTCCTTCCGAGGCACTGATGATGCCTCCTTCGCATCCTTTTTCTTCGGCTTCCTTTTGCCCTCTCGCTGGCCCTTTGGTGTCAAGGGCCGGGAGGGCTTCCCAGAAGTGGCAGCAGAGACCGTCGAAGAGCCAGAAGCCCTTCGACCAGAAGGTTTTGGATCCTTCAGCCAAAGGCTGGGATCCCCTGGCGCACCCTGGGACTCTCCAGAAGGGAGCGTCCCGAAGGACCCCTTCCGAGGGAGAGGTGCCGGAGGAAGCTGTTGCTTCTCCGGCTGGGGGTTGGGGACTGGTGTCCCCGATGGTTGTGGGGAGGTTTCCCCCACAACAGGTGCCTTACCAGCAGATGGAATGCTGCCCCCATCTGATGAGGGCGCTGTGGTACTTTTATGGCCTCTAGGGCCTACAGAAGGAGGCGATATCTTGTTGTGAGTCGTACCCGTGATGCGCGGGGACGACACTACAGCTGCAAAGGAGGTAGTCATGCTTACCGGATGTAGACGCTCGTACTTCTTTCATGCCTCATTGTATGATAGCCGGTCCAAGGTCTTAATTTCCATTATCTTCCGTTCTTTGTGTAGAACTTTGCAGTCTGGAGAGCACGGTGGATGCAGCTGGTTGCAGTTCACACAGACGGGAGGTGGAGTGCAGGGAGCGTCCGGATGAGATGGACGTCCACATTCCCTGCACACAGGGCTAGAAGTGCACCGGGAGGACATATGCCCGAACTTCCAGCACCTGAAGCACCTCATAGGGGGCGGGACGTACGGTGTAACGTCGCACCGGTAGATCATGACCTTGACCTTCTCAGGCAGTGTATCGCCTTCGAAGGCCAGGATGAATGCACCGGTGGCAACCTTGTTATCTCGCGGTCCCCTATAAACACGTCGAACAAGGTGAACACCTCTGCGCTCCAAGTTAGTACGTAGCTCTTCATCAGACTGTGACAATAGGTCACGATGGTAAATACGACCTTGGACCATGTTGAGGGTCTTGTGGGGCGTGACACTGACAGGTATATCACCCAGCTTGTCACAGGCCAATAATGCCCTGGACTGGGCTGGGGATGCCGTCTGTATCAGAACAGCCCCACTTCTCATTTTAGAGAAAGACTCCACCTCACCATACTTGTCCTCGAGATGTTCAACGAAGAACTGCGGCTTGGTGGACAAGAAAGAGTCTCCATCAGTTCGGGAAATAACAAGATATCGCGGTGAGTAAGGGTCCGGACAGCGTAAAGCTTGGCGTTCTTCCCATGGCGTTGCCAGGGAAGGGAACGACTTAGGATCATATACTGTAGCATTAAAGTCTGATCTTCCACGCTTAGAAACTGCATTTTTGCGACCGCCCACACTAGTTAATGCTCGTTTCATTTTAGTCCCACGAGCAGCTAGGGAAAAGAGGTCCACCCAGGCAGAGCCCCGCTTGCCTGGGTAAGCCTTGTACAACTGAGGTGCGGCAGGTTCCTCAGAGGTTGCTCGCTAGCGGCTGTTCAACCTCAACAGCCATGCATCTCCTCGGCACGTAGCACACCTTGAGATTGAGGGTTTTTTTATAGAGGTTTATACCGTCCTCGCGACCCGGGCGATTAAGCCAAGATCCCCGGGCTCTGAAACGTACAACGTTCCACCGTCGCGCCGAACGATGGTCGTTGAGGCACGCACAGAGCTTACGGTGTAGCGGACTGTTGGCGTGACACAGCCCACAGCTCAGGACCCCGGGTTCGCCAAGCCCGTACTCAGCAAATTAATGCTGAGCCCCTGAGGGGGCCATTCCATCTCTAGGCGTCAAAAGGAAAGCCATACACGTGAAAGATAACACGCCCAGAGTTTAAAGTTGCGAAGTGGGAGAGGAGTCCCACTGAGTCTATAAAGAAAAACAGCAAGAATAACAAGACACAAAACGAAAAGATGAGCACACAAAGACATCTGACAAGAAGGAAGCTGATGTCTGTGGTTGACCGACCATAAGAGTAAAAAAGGAAAAGTCAACCACTCAGGAACACAAATAAATCTCCAGCTAGATTGAACGATAAAAACCCCCTGCTCGCATAAAACGTAAAACGGAATCTGCCATTGCAGCATCGTCACCTAAAACATCTGATAAAATGACAGGGAGGTAAAAATTCCGCCGCAAAGTGGCGAAAACGGGGCAGTCCAACAGGATGTGGACTATTGTAAGGCGCGAGCCACACTGACATTGGGGCGCATCCTCACCACGATGGAGATGTCCATGGGTGAGCCACGTATGCCCAATGCGGAGGCGACATAAAACCACTGACTCCCGTCGTGAACCCCGCATGGAGGAGCGCCATGCGGCTATCGTTTCCTTGACCATCCGGAGCTTGTTGGGCGTGTTCAGGCTACAACACTCAGCATCCCAAAGCCGATGTACCCGTTGGCGCAACAATGAACGGAGATCAGACGCCGGGAGGCCGATCTCTAGACAGGACATACCGACAGCCTGCTTGGCAAGCCAGTCAACACGTTCATTGCCTGGGATACCAACGTGACCCGGAGACCAGATGAACGTCACTGATCGCCCAGACAGTTCAACGGAACGAAGCGTCTCATGTATGGCCAACACCAGAGGAGACCAAGGGTAACACTGCTCAAGAGCTCGGAGGCTGCTCAGGGAGTCGCTGCAAACAACAAAAGACTCACCTGAGCAAGACCGGATATGCATGAGAGCTCTGTGAATGGCCACCAGCTCTGCAGTGTAAACACTGCAGCCATTCGGCAGAGAGTGCTGTTCCACATGGTCACCATGAGTATACGCAAATCCCACACAGCCATCAACCATGGAACCATCTGTGTAGATCAGGTCATATCCACGGAATTCCGCTATGATAGCCAAGAACTGACGGCGGAGCGCCTCCAGTGGAACTGAGTCTTTGGGCCCCTGGGCCAAGTCCAGCCGAGTAGACGGCCTTGGCAAACACCATGGAAGTGTACGGGCACGGACCCGATAGGAAGATGGAAGGGGAGAAGACTCAAGCTCCTGCAGGAGGGACTGAACCCGATAGGCAATCGTATGACCTGATCTGGGGCGTCGCTGATGGGGACGGACTACCACATCAGGAAAGAGGAGACGATGGTTTGGGTGGCCTGGGGAGCAATACACATGGGCTGCAAGTAGCCGCAAGTAGCTGTTGGCGGTGGATCCCAAGGGTGGAACCCCAGCCTCCACTAGTAAGCTGTTCACTGGGCTGGTGCGGAAGGCACCCGTCGCGATGCGAACCCCACAGTTGTGAATGGGGTCCAGGAGATGCAGTGCCAAAGGTGCCGCAGACCCATAGGCAATGCACCCAAAATCGAGACGGGACAGCACCAGCGCCATGTAAAGCCGCAACAGTGTCGAGCGATCAGCACCCCAGGTCGTATGACCTAGGTGGCGGAGAAGGTTGAGATGGCGCCATCACTTCCGTTTCAGCTGACGGATGTGGGGGAGCCACGTCAGCCGGGCATCAAAGACCAGTCCTAAAAAACGGTGAGTTTCCACTACCGTAAGTGGTTCGTCATTCAGATAAAGTTCAGGGTGCGGGTGGACGGTCCGATGCCAGCAGAAGTGCATCACTCTGGTCTTGGAGGCAGAAAACTGAAAGCCGTGGGTAAGCGCCCAGTTCTGCGCCTTCCGAATAGCACCTTGCAACCTTGCAAGAGAGACAAAAGTCGTCAGCATAAAGAGAGGGGGATACCGACGACCCAACCGCTGTGGCTAAACCGTTGATGGCGATTAAAAATAATGGAACGCTTAAAACGGAACCCTGAGGAACCCCATTTTCCTGGATATGAGAGGAGCTCAGAGAAGCACCAATTTGAACACGAAAGGTACGGACGGCTAAAAAAATTCTGAATAAAAATCGGTAGGGAGCCCCGGAGGCCCCAGTCATATAAAGTGTTGAGGATGTGGCGTCGCCAGGTGGTATCGTATGCTTTGTGCATATCAAAGAAGACGGCAACAAGGTGTTGGCGCCGGGAAAAGGCTGTGCGGATTGCAGACTCGAGGTACACCAGATTATCGGTGGTAGATCGACCCTGGCGAAAACCGCCCTGGCATGGAGCCAATAATCCCTGAGTCTCAAGAATCCAACACAACCGCCGACTGACCATCCGCTCCAACAGTTTGCATTGCACGTTAGTCAGGTTAATGGGCCGATAGCTATCCAAGGAAAGAGGATGTTTGTCGGGCTTAAGCACTGGGATGATGATACTCTCCCGCCACTGTGACAGGAAAACACCATCACACCAAATGCGGTTTTAAACCATTAGAAGATTATGCAGGCTGTCTGCTGAAAGGTGCTTCAGCATTTGGCTATGGATGCTATCAGGCCCAGGCGCCGTGTCTGGACATTGTTGAAGAGCACTGAGGAGCTCCCACTCAGTGAAAAGAGTGTTGTAGGATTCAGAGCGGCAGGTACGAAAGGAGACAGACTGGCGTTCTACCATCTCCTTTACTGTACGGAAGGCCGGTGGATAGTTTGCAGAGGCAAAAGCGTGGGCATAATGCTCGGCAAACATCTCTGCCAGTGTGGCCGGGTCCGTACATAGAACTCCATTTGTGGAGAGTCCGGGTATTCCCACTGGAGACTGTATTCCCTTTAACCGCCTGATCTTACTCCAGACCTGCGAGGCTGAGGTACCTGTCCCAATGGTGGAAACATATCTCTCTCAGCACTCCTGTTTCCGTCTTCTTATTAGCTGGCGAGCACGAGCGCGAAGCCTTTTAAAATTAATGAGATGCTCCTGAGAGGGGTGCCGTTTGTATCGCTGTAAGGCCCGCCTGCGGTCTTTAATGGCCTCAGCGACCTCTGGTGACCACCACGGCACTGTCTTACCCGTGGGCACCCTGATGTACGCGGAATGGTAGCGTTCGCAGCAGAAATAATAGAATGCGTGGTGCTCTCGACAACCACATCGATGTTCTCGAGTGGGGGAGGGCCAACGATGGCAGCAGAAGCATAGTCTTCCCAGTTAGCCCTGTGCAGAACCCACCTGGGTGGGCGTGCTGGGGACTTGCGATGTGGGAGTGACAAAAGGACAGGGAAATGGTCACTGCCACACAAGTCGTCATGGGCTCTCCAGTGAACAGATGGTGGAAGTTTGTGGCTGCAGATCGACAGATCAATGGCCGAAAAAGTGCCATGTGCCACACTAAAATGCGTGGGGGCACCTGTATTCAAGAGGCAGAGGTCGAGTTGAGTTAGGAAATCGTCGACAACCCTGCCATGACCAGAGATTGTAGAACCACCCCACAAGGGACTGTGGGCATTGAAGTCGCCCAACAGTAAGAAAGGTGGGGGTAGTTGAGCAACGAGTGCAGCCTAAGACTTTCACAGATACGTCACCATCTGGCGGCAAGTAGATACTGCAGACGGTAAACTCCTATGTGGTCCTCACCCTGACAGCCACTGCTTCTAATGGCGTTTGAAGGGACACGGGTTCACTATACACAGAGGTGGGGACATACACACACACTCCACCTGATACCCTGTTATATATGCTACGGTTGCAGTAAAATCCCCTGTAGCCACGAAGGGCAGGGGTCCGCATTGCTGGAAACCAAGTTTCCTGGAGAGCAATGCAGAAAGCAGGTGTCGTGCTCAGAAGCTGCCGTAGCTCAGCCAGGTGGGGGAAGAAACCGCCGCAGTTCCACTGGAGAATGACCATGTTCGAGTGCTGGGAAGACATGAATCCGAGTCGGTGGGCTACAACTCAGCATCACTGGCACCCACCGGTGTAGGCGTGTCATCTGGATTGTCTGTTTTCTCAATGGCGTCCCCGAGAGCGAGGTCATCGGGTGACGCAAGAATATCCACCTCATCCTCAGAAGCAGAGGTGCAGGCGGAGGGGGGTGGTGGCACTGAAGCCACTGTGGTGTCTCTTGTGATGCCCGTCTTTGGTTTCTGTTTACCCCTCCGTTCCCTCGGGGGCTTTGCTGGTGGGAGGTGCTCCTTGGACTCAGCCACAGGGACTGAGGAGGAGCGTGAAGCCCTACGACCAGCAGCCTGCGAGCGCGCCTGCTGCTGGTTAGTGTTGCTATCGACACTGGCGGAAGGGAGCATCCCAAGGGACCCCTTCCATGTGAGGTACGCCGGAGAAGGTTGTTCTTTCTCCGGCGGAGAGGTGGTAGCTGATCCCGAGGCTTTCACCTTGGGACCTTTGGAAGGATGGCCCCCAACCTCCGTGGGGGCAGGCTTAGGTTGGCGGCCCTGGGGGCCCACAGGAACAGAAGAAGTAGAAAATACTGTCGCCGCCAAGGAGAGTGGGGACGACGTCACTGCTGCGAACGTGTTTTTCATTGTTACAGGGTGCAGACGATCAAACTTTTTCCTGGCCTCATTATAGGATATACGGTCCAGGGTTTTATACTCCGTAATTTTCCGCTCCCGTTGAAGTGCGGGACATTGCGGCGAGCAGGGAGGATGGTTCTGACCACAGTTGACGCAGATGGGAGGCGGCGTACATGGGGCGCCTGGATGTGCTGGACGCCCGCAGTCCCTACATGTAGCACTGGACATGCAACGGGAAGACATGTGGCCGAACTTCCAGCATTGGAAGCACCGCACAGGGGGAGGAATATAAGGCCGCACATCAACACGGTAAACCATCACCTTGACCCTTTCGGGCAATGTATCACCCTCAAAGGCCAAGATGAAGGCACCAGTTGTGACCCTATTATCCTTTGGGCCCCTATGGATGCACCGAATAAAATGAATGCCCCGTCGTTCAAGGTTTGCCCGTAGCTCATCGTCTGTCTGGAGCAACAAATCCCGGTGGAAAATTACTCCCTGAACCATATTCAGCGACTTGTGGGGAGTGATGATCACCGCAACGTCACCCAGCTTGTCACAAGCGAGTAACGCCCGTGACTGGGCCGGGGATGCTGTTTGGATGAGAACAGACCCATTGCCCATTTTCGAAATGGAGTCCACTTCCCCAAACCTGTCCTCCAGATGGTCCACAAAGAACTGAGGCTTGGTCGCTGAGATTGAGTCCCCATCAGTCCTGCTGCACACGACATATCGAGGAACGTAATCTTCACCCTGTTTTGTGGCCCGACGTCCCTCCCAAGGCGTGGTCAGGGAGGGGAACGTTTGGGGGTCGTACGTATAAGCATTAAACTTTCCCTTCTTAGAGACGGCGGTTGTACGTCCGCCAACGTCACCCGATTTGTGCCTCTTCATGGCGGGTGATCCGCCCCGATGCCACCCACTCCGATCAGGGGCTCTCCTCATGGGCGCCACCCAGCCACAGCAACGTCACCTGGCGGGATGATCGTTGCCGGGAGTCCTGATGCCCCACAGAGACAAGCATCGACTCCTTGGCTTGCATGAGGAGTATGCAGCTCTGGCACCAGTAGAGCGATCCCTGTGTTGTCAGGGGGCTACAGCCAAGAGGGTACATGACGACCCCACCACAACGGACTGGCTACCGTGTTGGCTTTCTGGCGCTACGTGAACCATCATAAATTAGAGTGCTGAGATATCAGTGCACAATGGACGCGACTTGCACGGAAAAAAGAAATGAGCTGCCCAGTGGCAGAATAGAATCCACAGTCGCAAGTCCATTCCATGATGGGTGCTTAAGATGGCATGGCACGAGAATTACATGATGCACCACGTAAGGTGTCCTTCCCCAAATGGTTCGCTCTTCTGAAAAATTTTGAAAAATGGAGGGTCAAACCCACATAATGGACCACAGATGGAAAGCCGAAAAGTATGAAGACTCCTTTTAGTCGCCTCTTACGACAGGCAGGAATACCGCGGGCCTATTCTTACCCCCGAACCCGCAGGGGGGCCAAATTGCGTGAAAATGTAAGTTCTGGTACAATATATTTGTCCAGTGAATACTTGTTTATCATCTACATTTCTTCTTGGTGTAGCAATTTTAATGGACAGTAGTGTATTTAATTCGGTGGAGACTCTATAATGATGTGAAGCATGTGCAGTTGGAGTGATATGGGACCCCTGATATGTTTAGGTACGACTATGAGAGATGACAAGTACGTATGCATCCTGGATGATGACCTGAATCCATTCAAATTAACTGTGCTTTGCGAAAGACTAGGTCAATTATAGCAGAACGGTGCTACACTCCACACGTTCAGAAGTGCCACAGAGTCGATCCAGCAACACCCTTCTGAGTTTAAACACCTGCGCTGACCACCAAACAGCCCAAACATGAAAAATATTGAACATATCTGGGTGGCCTTGCAACGTGCTGTTCAGAAGAGTTGTCCATCCCCTTGAGGTGTAGCGGATTTATGGACAGAACAACAACAGGATGCACTACTCCAAACGTTAGTGTATGTCACTTCATGTTCCGACACTTCTGGGGGTTCGCGGTAGTCTTACTGGATACCAGTGCACAAGTTTCTTTGGCTCTTTGGTACACATTGACAATCAGAAGTGAAACGCGCAAGAAATTGAAGTTGAAATTGAGTGATGGAAACTGTGTACGTTTATTAACACATGTGGCACATAATTAGAATCTCCGAATAACACGAACAGAGCTGCCACATCTCCTTTCATTGCCTAAGAGAGAGGGGTGAAAAAATCTTATCGTTGTCCTGCTAGGAGCAATTAGTGGCATTGTTAGTAATTGGTAATGAGCTACCAGTTGCCCTCCCAGGAGTTGATGGGCCTAGAAGAACTTCTTCGGCAATCACTAATGGTGTTCCTTTGCAACGCAAACAGGCACAATAACAATGACTGCCCGTTGCATACGCAGCGATCAGTAGTGAATCGCTGAGGGTTTCCAATAACGCTTTTGTACATACATACGGTTATACAACTCATGGAAACCATTTTGATATGTATCAGTACAATAACAGAAAAATGATAAGACTTATTTCAAATAGAAGATTTATCCTCTGTGTTACTAAAAGGAAATAAATAGACATTAAAGAAAGGTTTCCTTTAAATTTTTGAGAAGACATTTCTGGTAGAGAAAGTAGTGTGCTAACCTGTCTAGTTAGGCCGGCAGCAGTGGCCGAGTGGTCTGCGGCGCGCCAATCACGTTCTGCACGGCCACTACGGTCGGGGGTTCGAATCCCCCCTCGGGCTTGGATATTTGTGCCGTTCTTAGTATTAGCTACTTAATTAGTGGTTTGTAAGTTTAGGGACTGATGACACCGTAGTTAAGTCCCATAAGCTCTACAAACATTTGAACATTTTGTCCAGTTAGACTGTACCCGGTTCATCATATTGGTTTACTCGCTCATTCAGTCAGGCAGGACTTCAGCGCACACAACCGATACTGTGAAAAATCCGTTGCCACGTGTTCCGTTTGCCATCACTAGACCCGACACCGCTTAAGATGTTCAAATGTTTGTAACTCTAAGGGACTTAACTAAGATGGTCACCAATCTCAAGGATTACAAACTACTTAAACTAACTTACGCTAAAAACACAAGTAACCGTGCTCGAGGGAGGACTCGAACCCTGACGGCGAGCAACCACGTGCTCCGCAGCAAGGCGGCTTAGAACGCTCGGTCACTCCACCGTGGCTACACCGCTTAGTGACGCTTGTGTACAATTTAGGATGTCGCTTGTGAATTTATGATGCAAAATTAAAAATCAAAGATGGACGAAGTGGTACTTCGTCTTTTCTAATCTTCCTGCATCGACAACGGAAATTTGTTTCTCAAACAGGTGTTTCCTGTCATAATGATCTCACATAAGAACAATGAAGAGGAGTAGTTCTTAGTGTAGTGATGCATAACATGTAAAACTTTATTTAACTCGGGGCGCGCGGGAGTAGCTGAGCGGTCTGGAGCGTCACGTTACGGATCGTGCGGCCTCTCATGTCGGGGTTTCGAGTCCACCCTCGGGCACGGATATTTGTGTCGTCTTTAGTATAAGTTCATACATAGTTTGCAAGTTTAGGGACTGATGACCCCGCAGTTAAGTCCCATAAGTTTTACAAACATTTGAACATTTAACTGAACTGGATTAGTAGCTCTTTACGAAGGTATTCAAATAATTTTAAGAATTGCAGGTATAGTTAAATAAATCTTTTGGCATTATATTACGTAATAATGGAAAGTCTGAATTCTGAAAAAAGGATATAGCTAATTAGAAACGAGAAATGAAATTCCCAATGTCATCTTATTTCATTTCTGGGTTAAAAATTGTTAAAATAACTGATGGGAGAAAGCGAATTGTTGGAGCAGAGTACAAAAAGAAGAAAAAAAGGAAAAAAAAATCAAGAAAAAGTGGAAAATAAGAAGAGATTACTGCTAAAACTTCAAAACTTACATTTATTTATAAAGTTTAAGGGTAAACAATGGTAAAGAGTCAGAAGCTTCAAATTGCACTGAGACAATACAATGTGGAAATGATGATACTGAGTTTGAACTCTGCGTCGCAACAAAAAAGTGTTCAAATGTTTGTTAAACTTATGGGACTTTACTACGGGATCATCAGTCCCTAAACTTACAAACTACTTATGAACTACTTACGAACTAGGACGGCATAAATATCCATGCTCGAGGGGGGATTCGAACCCCCGACCGTAGTGGCCGTGCAGACCGTGACTGAAGCGCCTCAGTCCCCTCGGCCACCGCGGCCGGCTTGCGTCGCAACAACAATAGTCCTCCTTGTTGAAGAATATACTCCTAAACAAAAAACAAAAAAAAACAAAAAAAATGACGAGGCAGTGGGAAAGCGTTAATAAGTGAAGAATTTCAGGTAACTTCAGAATCAAAGTTTAAGAACGACCAAGTGCAAGCAGAAGTGAATCTAAACAAAGATCTAGCTTTAAGGAAATTCAGAGAGATCATAGGGGTGTAAAAGCTACGTTCACACTGAACTGGCCGAGGCGGGCTGGGAAGGAAAAAAGGGTAAACATCCACTTTTCCGATTTTCAAGTTGTGAAATATGTTAATGGCGGTATATAACACCACCCCACATAGTTTTGCTTGTAAAAATAGAAAATATCTACGTTTCATTCCGCGCTACCTTTTAGTTTAGTATCGCTCATAACTTCATTTTGCAAAAAAAAAGTATGCGGTTAAATGATTTAATTTTTGGACACACGTTAGTACAGCATCTTAGCTTTCTAATACATCATTCATGTTTTTATAATTCATAACAATCGCTACGCCATGACGCTATCTGTGAAGTATGTGCATTTGATTGTTGTTGTTGTTGTTGTTGTTGGTTGTTTTGAGGGGACTAAACAGCTAGGTTATCAGTCCCCTGTTCCTAGCTGAGAGTCAACAGTCATTAAAGATAAAACAATGCCCTGAAAGTGACATCGCATAAAAGGGCAGGTTAAGAATGGACGAGCCTACAATACAAAACGAAGACACACAGAATTAGTAAAAGAAAGTCACGAATAAAACTGGATAGCAGAGTACCTTGGCTGGCTGATCACAAAGAAAAAACAGGATGAGCCAGCCACACTGCACACAATAAGAACTCCTAAGGACGTGAAAAGGTAAAAAGCTGGGTTGCTGGTGGCCTAAGATATCAGGCCTCAACACCCACGGTTAGATAGATGCATAATAACCAGAAGCGCGGATAAAACTTAAAACTTTGTTAGCCATAGAGGCATCGTCACCTAAAACTAAGGGTAGTGCGTCTGGGAGATTAAAAGAATGCCGCAGATTGGCTAAAAGCAAACAGTCCATCAAGAGATGGGCCACTGTCATTGCGGCACCACATCGACACACGGGCGGGGACTCACAGCGAAGGAGATACCCATGGGTCAACCACGTGTGCCCAATACGGAGGCGGCAGAGGACAACCGCCTCTCGGCGGATCGGCCGCTGTGAAGACTTCCACAGGGTTGTGGATAGCTTCACTGCTCGGAGCTTGTTTGTTGCACTCGTGGTAGACCATTCGGCACTCCAAGCATCACGCACCTTCTTGTGCAATGATGTCCTGAGGTCTGATTCCATTACGCCAATGGTGAAGGGTGACGCAGTGGCGGCCTGTTTGGCCAACCGGTCAACACGTTCATTCCCCAAAATGCCGACGTGGCCAGGGGTCCATAGGAAGACCACACATCGGCCAGATTTGCCAAGAGAGTAAGTAGTGTCTTGAATGGACTGCACTAACGGGTGACTAGGGAAGAACTGGTCGAGGGCCTGCAAGCCACTCAGGGAGTCACTACAGATGACAAATGACCCCCTGGGGCAGGCTCGGAGGTGTTCTAGAGCCTTGAGGATAGCGACCAGCTCTGCAGTAAAGACACTACTTTCACGGGGCAATGAATGTTGTTCGACATGGTCACCATGGAGACATGCATACCCAGCACGACCATCAGCTAGGGACCCATCAGTATAGATGGCTTCAGCACCACGGAAAGAGTTGAAGAGATCCAGGAACTGGTGTCGGAGTTGCATTGGAGAAACGGAGTCCTTTGATCTATTGGCCAGATCCAGACAAAGCTGCAAACGAGGAATGGACCAAGGAGGGGTTTGAAAGGAATAGTGGAAAGTGGCAGGGAGTGGTTGGGATTCGAGGGACGAAAGTAGAGAACGAACGCGGACTGATAATGGGTAACCCGACCGAGGTCGTCTTGGAGGGATAGGGAGTGCAGCGCTTGGAAAAAGAAGCCGGTGGTTCGGATGGTGTGGCAAGGCCTTAACATGGGCAACGTACGAAGCCAGCAGGTGCTGCCGGCGGAACCGCAGAGGAAGGACCCCAGCTTCAACTAGTAGGCTTGTCACAGGGCTCGTGCGGAAAGCCCCTGTCGCCAAACGAACTCCAGAATGTAAGACTGGGTCTAATGTTTGCAGTGCTGAAGGTGCAGCCGAATCGTATACTACGCAGCCATAGTCTAGGCGCGACTGGATTAGCGCCTTATAAAGTTGCAGGAGCGTTGGGCGTGACGCTCCCCAAACAGTATGGCTTAGACAGCGTAGAATATTAAGGTGTCGCCAGCACTTTTGTTTGAGCTGGCGAAGGTGTGGCACCCAGGTGAGACGGTTGTCGAATAACATTCCTAAAAAACGGTGCGTCTCTTCGACACGCAGCAGGTCATCAGCGAGATACAGTTCGGGTTCCGGGTGTACTGCCCGACGTCGACAAAAATGCATCACACGGGTTTTGGATGCAGAAAATTGAAAACCGTGGGCAAACGCCCACGACTGTGCCTTTCGAATTGCGATCTGCAACCGCCGTTCAGCTACGCCGATGCTAGAGGAGCTGTAATACATGCAGAAGTCATCGGCATACAAGGAAGTGGAAACCGATGACCCCGCAGCCGCAGCAAGGCCGTTTATGGCGATTAAGAACAAAGGAACACTAAGAACGGAACCTTGTGGGACTCCGTTCTCTTGACAATGAGGTGAGCTGAAACAAGAACCAACACGAACACGAAAAGAACGCAATGCCAGGAAGTTCTTAATGAATGTAGGAAGTGGACCCCGTAAGCCCCAATCGTACAGCGTAGACAGAATATGATAGCGCCAGGTGGTGTCGTACGCTTTCCGCAGGTCAAAGAAGACGGCAATCAGGTGTTCACGGCGAGAAAATGCTGTACGAATGGCCGACTCTAGTGACACGAGATTGTCGATAGCAGAGCGGCCTTGACGGAATCCACCCTGTTGAGGCGCCAAGAGTCCTCGGTCCTCGAGGATCCACATGAGCCTCCGACTCACCATCCATTCGAGGAGTTTACACGGAACGTTGGTGAGGCTGATGGGGCGGTAACTATCAGCCACCTGTGGATCAGCCCCCGGCTTCATAACTGGGATGATGATGCTATCCCTCCATTGAGACGGGAAGACACCCTCAACCCAGAGACGATTCAGCAAGGAGAGAAGTTGGCGTTTAGAGTCTGATGACAGATGTCGGAGGAACTGACTATGAATGCGGTCGGGTCCAGATGACGTGGCTGGGCATGCGGCAAGGGCGCTTTCGAACTCCCATTCGCTGAAAGGGATGTTATAGATTTCCTGGCGTCGCGTTTGAAAGGATATCTGTTTTCGCTCGGTGCGCTCTTTAAGGGCGCGGAAATCCGCATCATATGCAGCGGTCGCTGAGGTGCGAGCATAGTGGTGTGCCAAATGCTCAGCTATTGTGACAGGGTCAGTGCAAATTGTACCCTGAATGCGGAGGCACGGAATTCCCACTGGTGGGCGGTGGCCAAAGAGGCGTCGAACTTGCGACCATACCCGTGAAGGTGATGCTCGGGATCCAATGGAGGCGACATAACGCTCCCAGGAGGCTCTCTTGCTGTGCTGGATCAATCGCCGTGCCCGTGCACGGAGACGCTTGAAGGCAACAAGATGTTCGACACAAGGGTGGCGTCGGTGGCGCTGTAGTGCTCGCCGACGTTCCCGGATGGCCTCAGCTATCTCCGGCGTCCACCAGGGCACTGACTTACGGTGGAGTGATCCCAGTGAGACGGGTACGGTTTTCTCAGCAGCAGAAATGATCGAATGAGTGACCTGCGGAACAGCGGTATCTATATCAGCCAGAAGAGGAGAGGGAAGCACAGCAGCTATGGAGTATGCTGGCCAGTCGGCCCTATGGAGGGACCAGCGAGGCAGACGGTCAGCAGGTGGACACTGTGGGAGCGACAGGAAGATAGGGAAATGGTCGCTGCCACACAGGTCGTCGTGGACCCTCCAAGTGAAGTGCGGAAGCAGGCTTGGGCTACAGACAGACAGGTCTATGGCGGAGAATGTACCGTGTGCCACGCTAAAGTGCGTAGCAGCACCAGTATTCAGGAGGCAGATGTTCAGCTGGTTCAGTAGTGTCTCAACATCCCTACCCCGTGCCGAGGTCTGCATGCCACCCCACAAAGTGTGGTGGGCATTGAAGTCCCCCAAAAGAAGGAAGGGTGGGGGAAGTTGGGCGACCAAGGCAGCGAGGTCCACAGGAGAGACAGCCTCATCTGGTGGGAGATAGATTGAACAGATTGTAACATCTTGCACTGCCCGGAGCCGAACAGCAACCGCCTCTAGGGGCGTTTGAAGGGGCACGGCAGCGCTCGGGACAGTGGCTAGGACATAGATGCAAACTCCACCAGATACTCTGTCATACATAGGCCGATTTTTAAAATAGCCCCTGTAGCCTCGAAGGGCAGGGGACCGCGTCGCTGGGAACCAGGTCTCTTGAAGAGCGATACAAAAGGCAGGTGTTTGGCTGAGAAGTTGTCGTAGCTCAGGCAGGTGATGGAAAAAGCCGCTACAATTCCACTGGAGGATGATGTTTCCTTCTGGCTGTACCGCCATGACGAATAAAAAGCAGATCACTCCATCGGATCGTCTGCTGCCATGTGCTTGGAATCCACGGAACCAGAGATCTTATTTTCTGGGGAATCGGTAATTGCAAGATCCTCAGGAGATGCGAGGATCTCGACTTCATCCTCCGAAGAGGAGGATGTGGGTGGTTGTGGCTTTGAAGCCACTGAACATTCTTTCTTCTTATGTCTCTTCGTCTTGTCCTCTCGCTGGCCCTTTGGTTTGCAGGGCCGAGGGGGCTTCCCAGAAGTGGCATCCGGGACGGAGGAAGAGCGGGAAGCTCTTCGACCGGCAGGTTGGAGATCCTGAAGACTGCGGCCAGGATCCTCCGGAGCATTCTGGGAAGCTGCAGAAGGGGTTGTCTCTAAGGACCCCTTCCGAGCGAGAGGGGCCGGAGAAGGCTTCTCCTTCCCCGGCTTAGAGGTGGGGACTGGGGTCCCCGGTGTTGTACCAGGTGATGCTCCCACTGTGAAAAGAGTGGGAGCCACCGAAGATGAGGTGCCCCCTGCTGGTAGGGGGGCCGGGTCAGTCGATTGGGCCTGGGGGCGCGCTAACGTTGACGGAACAGGTGGAACAGCAGGCACAGTGGACGAGGACGATGAGGCTACCGCGGCATAGGTAGTTACCAGGCGGACAGGATGGAGCTTCTGATATTTCCGTTTGGCCTCTGAATAAGTCAGTCGATCTCTGGTCTTGTATTCCATGATTTTCCTTTCTTGCTGCAGGACTGTACACATAGGCGAGCAAGGGGAGTGATTCTGGCCGCAGTTGACACATACTGGAGGCGGCGTGCAAGGGACGTTCGGATGAACTGCACGTCCACACTCCCGACATGTTGGGTTGGCATCACATCGGGAGCTCATATGGCCAAACTTCCAGCATTTAAAACAGCGCATAGGGGGAGGAACGTAGGGCTTTACGTCGATCCGGTAAACCATCACCTTGACCTTCTCGGGCAATGAATCACCCTCAAAAGCCAAGATGAAGGCACCGGTCGCGACCCTATTGTCCTTCGGACCCCTATGGACTCGCCGAATAAAATGTACTCCCCGCCGTTCTAGATTGGCACGCAATTCGTCATCTGACTGCAGCAAGAGGTCTTTGTGGAAGATGATACCCTGCACCATATTTAGGGTCTTGTGCGGCGTAATGGTAACGGAAACATCACCCAGCTTGTCACAGGCAAGCAGTGCCCGCGATTGAGCTGGGGATGACGTCGTTATTAATACTGATCCCGACCGCATCTTCGACATGCCTTCCACCTCGCCATACTTGTCCTCAAGGTTCTCAACAAAAAATAGTGGTTTAGTATTCTTAAAAGATTCCCCATCACTACGGCTACAGACCAGATACTTAGGGGCATAAGCCTCACCCTTCTGTCTTCCCTGACGTTCTTCCCAAGGTGTAGCAAGAGAAGGAAACGTTTGGGGATCATAATCTGCAGCATTGTAGTCCCTTTTACCACGCTTAGAGACGGTGGTTGTACGTCCACCAACGTGTTCTTTTGCTCGTTTCATTGTGGTCCCACGAGCAGCTAGGGATCTAAACGTCCACCCAGGCAGAGCCCCGCTTGCCTGGGTAAGCCTTGTACAACTGAGGTGCGGCAGGTTCCTCAGAGGTTGCTCGCTAGCGGCTGTTCAACCTCAACAGCCATGCATCTCCTCGGCACGTAGCACACCTTGAGATTGAGGTTTTTTTTATAGAGGTTTGTACCATCCTCGCGACCCAGGCGATTAAGCCAAGATCCCCAGACTCTGAAACGTACAACGTTCCACCGTCGCGCCGAACGATGGTCGTTGAAGCACGCACAGAGCTTACGGTGTAGCGGACTGTTGGCGCGATACAGCCCACAGCTCAGGACCCCGGGTTCGCCAAGCCCGTACTCAGCAAATTAATGCCGAGCCCCTGAGGGGGTGTGCATTTGATTTACAAATCGTGTATCGCAAAAGTTCGACAGCGGGCAGCTTACTGTACCATGTAATTTAGACGATACATTATACAGGGCGAAACTGAGATAAAAGTGTAGAAGAGTTTTTGAAATGGTAGTCGCACTGATATGTACCTCCTTTCACAAGTAACTGCTAGTTATGTGAACGGCGTCAATGCCGTGTTTGCGTGCCTACAGGTGGTGAGCATAGTGTAAGCAATACAGCATTAAAATAATAATAATAATAATAATAATAAAACGCTTGTGAAATGTGCCAGTCCCCCGTGATGTGTTAATGATACTTAAACAGAAAACTCCAAATACGTAAGAATTTTTCTTGAGTGGAGACCGATTACTGCTACGCTTTTGAAGCAGAATAAAGTACTCTAAACTGTGACTTTGCTGTTGATGAACTGAAATAAATTTTTTGACAGTCTAATCAATGTCTTTCTACCTGGAGATGATAAATAGAGGAAGTCCAAAAATATACTAGCATTTATAGATGCATCTGTGCCTAACGTGCCTAATATACAGGACGGTCCTTTTCTATAATTTCCGCTTCTTTAGCTCTGGGTAAATGTTGTATCACAAGGTGAAAATAATTGCTGAATCCCCCATAAAAGTGGTACGTCTCACGCCAGATATTCAAACAAGAATGAACTAAGTAAAAAAGAATAGATAACATAACACCAAAACCATGTCGTAGCCTGCTTATAAGAGAAGTTGTAGGTACTGGCCATGTCCAGTACATAAGCAATTCAAACATAGATGATCAGTCGGCATGTGAAGTGACCGATTTTATGAGGGACACCCTGTACTATAGATCAACCAACATCTTTAAAGAAATCTACATAGCTGTCATAAATATACGAGCCGTTTGCGAGATGGTTACCGACGTCATTGTAAACATCGTCCTTGTTGCTAAACATTAATTTGAAATTTAGACTTTACTATTAAGATTTACAACGCATTTAGTTCACATTTCCCTGGCATTATTGAAAGCATCTTCCTAGTTAATACAAATTAATTTCAAATGTACACTTTACGCGCTCGGTTAGCCGTGCGGTGTAACGCGCCGCATTCCGAGACAGGTAGGTGTACCGGCCCCGGTTCGAATCCGCCCGGCGGATTAACGAAGGGGATCGGAGTGCAGGGAGCCTGGATGTGGTTTTTAGGCGGTTTTACACGTCCCCTAGGTGAATACCGGGCTGGTGCCTAAGTCCCGCCTCAGTTACACGATTCGTAAACATTCCGTAACACTAGTCCATTAGAATTCGGGAATGCAGCCGCGCAAAATTTACTACTTCCGCTGATATTTCGGCCGCGTACCGTCCGGACATCTTCAGAGTGAGTCGAAGACTGTCGACGAGGTGCCGGTCACGGCCTTATAAGCCTGATCGCGGTGGCAACGCGCGTGCGCGTCACAGATGCTGGTTTGCTGCATATGGAAATACACTCATGCGCCCCCCGTAGCGGAATTTCTCCGGTGTTCACTTATCGATACATGCTCGGCGGCGGCAACACCTTCACGTCTTCTCAGCAATTTCAATACTCCATGTGCAGGGTTCCAAGCTTTGTCTAAATTAAAACCTTTCTCTCTGTTTATTAAGTTACTGGCCAGTCTAATTTGAACAGCTTCCTTAAATATAGCATCCCAAAACTTACACATGGGTGTCAAAGTCTTCACATCACTATATTTCATGGAATGACCAGTTTCTATGCAATGTTCAGCCACAGCTGCCTTGTCTAACTGTAATAGACGAGTATATATGCTGTGACCAACGTGTCTCTCGTGGGCAGTGCGTATTGCCTGGCCTATATATGAATTATTACAATTTCCACATGGGATCCAGTACACACCTGACTTGCGAAGCAACAAATGATCCTTTACTGACCCGAGTAAGGCTTCAATCTTTACAGGTGGTCGCAAGATAACACGATGTTTGTCGAGAATGCATCTTATCTTTGACGAAAGAGCGCCCATGTAAGGTAAGAAGGCTCTTGATCTGTAACTATTATTTTTGTCCTCTTCTTCCACGTCACGTGCTTACATTCTCGGACTCACATAGAATGCTCAACGAATCCGTTTCTGTCAATATCCATTCACTTTGGAAATGCTCTTCAATTGTGTGAGTTCTTCCTGCAAGTTATCATCGTCAAATATTCAATGTGCTCTGTGAACCAATGTCTTAAGAACCCAGGCGGTTTGTGAGTGATGATGGCAGCTACTGGCATGTAAAAACAGATTCGTATGGGTTGGCTTTCGATGTACTGCATGTTTACCATCACCTATTCAACAAACGAGTACATCCAGAAAAGGGAGGCAGCCATCTTTCTCCATTTCCATAGTGAATTTGATATCAGCGTGGATGGAGTTCAGATGGTCAAGAAATCTATGTAACTAATAATATTCTTCTCGGTTTTCCTGCCGGATCATAACGTCATATTGACACAATATTTCGGCGGTCCACCTAGCCGCCATCCTCAGGTGACAGTGCTGGTGCACCGACTCGCCGAGACTGAGTACAAGCCGCGAGCGGCGGCCCCTATATACGCCGCGGAAGGCCGAGGGCGCGTGCGCAAAAATTGACAGTTCTGCCCTCTTACGTTCAAGCGCCGCCAGTGGTGGAAGCCGGCGTAAACGATAGATTGCTATTCAGCAGAGACCGTTGTTTTCTGATGTCAAACAATAACGGGTTCCACATTTTACTTCAAGGAAAACCCTTATCTCTGTTTATAATATTGTCAGTAAGACGAATAGCAATCGATTCTTTTAAAATGCAGTCCAAATATACCAATAACGAGACGCAGAAGCAACCATATGTGTTTCATCATATTTCATTTTATGTCCCTCAGTAAGACAGTGCTCAGCTACTGCAGATTTCTCTCGTTGAAGCAATCTTGTGTGTCGATGGTGTTCAGTACATCGATCTTGAATTGTGCAAATTGTCTGGCCGATGTAAACTTTTCCACAGTGACAAGGAATTTTGTATACACCGGGTTTCCTCAATCCTAAGTCATCTTTTACTGAGCCCAGGAGTGCTCTAACCTTGGCAGGTGGACGAAAAATGTATTGAATGTCATATCGTTTCAAAATCCTTCCTATTTTAGATGAAATGCTTCCAGAAAACGGTAGGAAAGCCAGCGACTTGCAAGTTTCGTCTTGTGGTTCCCGCGACGGTCCAAATTGAAAAGCACGGCAGATCTGTTGTTCCGTGTAACCATTCTCCTTGAAAACCGTTCTCAGATGGTCCATCTCTTTAGTTAGACTTTCAGCATCTGAAATGGCAAAAGCTCTTTTTGTCAGCGTACGCAGGACACCAGTGCGCTGGTAAGGTGGATGACAACTCGTTGCATGCAAGTAGCGGTCCGTGTGAGTGGGCTTTCTGTAGACACTATGTCCCAATGTTCCGTCACCCTTTCTGTACACCATGACATCTAAAAATGGAAGCTTCCCATCTATCTCGACCCCCATAGTGAACTTAATGCTAGGATGGAGGCAATTAAAATGGTCCAGAAAACGGCTCAGAGCATCTCTCCCATGTGGCCATACCATGAAAGTATCGTCAACGTACCTCCAGAAACATGTAGGTTTTAAAAACGACGTTTTCAGCGCCGTGTCCTCAAAATCTTCCATAAATAAATTGGCGACTATGGGGGATAATGGACTCCCCATAGCCACTCCGTCAGATTGTTCAAAATATTGACCGTTGAATAAAAAGTACGTCGACGTCAGCACATGGCGGCAAAGCTCCGTTGTCTCCTCGTCCAGAATTTCACTAATTAATTGCAAGGATTCTTCCAGAGCAACCCGGGTAAAAAGCGACACCACATCGAAGCTAACCAGCAAATCAGAGGGACTCAGACGCAAAGACTTCAGCCGCTGAATAAAAACTGTAGAATTGGAAATATGATGTTCGCATTTACCGACGTGAGGGCTGAGAATCGACGTCAGATACTTGGCCAGGTTGTACGTGGGAGCGCCCAAATTACTCACAATCGGTCTCAGTGGGATTAAAGTCTTGTGTACCTTAGGCAGACCTCGTCCTCAGGTAAGGAACTCTTCTTCAACAGTGAAAGCGTCTTTCTTCTGATCCGCTCGGTTGTGTCATTCTGCAACCTACGGTATGCTGTGTCCTCAAGTAAAAGATCCATTTTCCGCAGGTAATCATCACGTGACAGAACCACCGTGGAATTACCTTTGTTTGCTGGTAAAATGATTAAATCCTGATCTTCTCTTAAGGACCGGATGGCAGCTCTTTCATGTGAGGAGATGTTACTTCGTGGAGGCGGCGCCCGACGCAACGTATGTGAGACCTCATGTCTTATTACTTCTGCCTGGTCTTCTGGGAACTTTGATACCGCTTGCTCAACCGCACAAATGATTTCCGTGATGGGAACATTCCTCGGTGTGGGAGCAAAATTAAGGCCCCACACCGAAGAATGTTCCCATCACGGAAATCATTTGTGCGGTTGAGCAAGCGGTATCAAAGTTCCCTGAAGACCAGGCAGAAGTAATAAGACATGAGGTCTCACATATGTTGCGTCGGGCGCCGCCTCCACGAAGTAACATCTCCTCACATGTAAGAGCTGCCATCCGGTCCTTAAGAGAAGATCAGGATTTAATCATTTTACCAGCAAACAAAGGTAATTCCACGGTGGTTCTGTCACGTGATGATTACCTGCGGAAAATGGATGTTGTTGTTTGAAAATGGATCTTTTACTTGAGGACACAGCATACCGTAGGTTGCAGAATGACCCAACCGAGCGGATCAAAAGAAAGACGCTTTCACTGTTGAAGAAGAGTTCCTTACCTGAGGACGAGCTCAAAAAACTTCGTCCTGGTGCCGCCGTTCCACCTAGATTGTATGGTCTGCCTAAGGTACACAAGACTTTAATCCCACTGAGACCGATTGTGAGTAATTTGGGCGCTCCCACTTACAACCCGGCCAAGTATCTGACGTCGATTCTCAGCCCTCACGTCGGTAAATGCGAACATCATATTTCCAATTCTACAGTTTTTATTCAGCGGCTGAAGTCTTTGCGTCTGAGTCCCTCTGATTTGCTGGTTAGCTTCGATGTGGTGTCGCTTTTTACCCGGGTTGCTCTGGAAGAATCCTTGCAATTAATTAGTGAAATTCTGGACGAGGAGACAACGGAGCTTTGCCGCCATGTGCTGACGTCGACGTACTTTTTATTCAACGGTCAATATTTTGAACATCTGACGGAGTGGCTATGGGGAGTCCATTATCCCCCATAGTCGCCAATTTATTTATGGAAGATTTTGAGGACACGGCGCTGAAAACGTCGTTTTTAAAACCTACATGTTTCTGGAGGTACGTTGACGATACTTTCATGGTATGGCCACATGGGAGAGATGCTCTGAGCCGTTTTCTGGACCATTTTAATTGCCTCCATCCTAGCATTAAGTTCACTATGGGGGTCGAGATAGATGGGAAGCTTCCATTTTTAGAAGTCATGGTGTACAGAAAGGGTGACGGAACATTGGGACATAGTGTCTACAGAAAGCCCACTCACACGGACCGCTACTTGCATGCAACGAGTTGTCATCCACCTTACCAGCGCACTGGTGTCCTGCGTACGCTGACAAAAAGAGCTTTTGCCATTTCAGATGCTGAAAGTCTAACTAAAGAGATGGACCATCTGAGAACGGTTTTCAAGGAGAATGGTTACACGGAACAACAGATCTGCCGTGCTTTTCAATTTGGACCGTCGCGAGAACCACAAGACGAAACTTGCAAGTCGCTGGCTTTCCTACCGTTTTCTGGAAGCATTTCATCTAAAATAGGAAGGATTTTGAAACGATATGACATTCAATGCATTTTTCGTCCACCTGCCAAGGTTAGAGCACTCCTGGGCTCAGTAAAAGATGACTTAGGATTGAGGAAACCCGGTGTATACAAAATTCCTTGTCACTGTGGAAAAGTTTACATCGGCCAGACAATTCGCACAATTCAAGATCGATGTACTGAACACCATCGACACACAAGATTGCTTCAACGAGAGAAATCTGCAGTAGCTGAGCACTGTCTTACTGAGGGACATAAAATGAAATATGATGAAACACATATGGTTGCTTCTGCGTCTCGTTATTGGTATATTTGGACTGTATTTTAAAAGAATCGATTGCTATTCGTCTTACTGACAATATTATAAACAGAGATAAGGGTTTTCCTTGAAGTAAAATGTGGAACCCGTTATTGTTTGACATCAGAAAACAACGGTCTCTGCTGAATAGCATTCTATCGTTTACGCCGGCTTCCACCACTGGCGGCGCTGAAACGTAGAGGGCAGAACTGTCAATTTTTGCGCACGCGCCCTCGGCCTTTCGCGGCGTATATATGGGCCACCGCTCGCGGCTTGTACTCAGTCTCGGCGAGTCGGTGCACCAGCACTGTCACCTGAGGATGGCGGCCAGGTGGACCGCCGAAATATTGTGTCAAGATGACGTTATGATCCGGCAGGAAACCCGAGAAGAATATTATGAAGCATTACGCCGGGAAAGCCTACGCAGTCATATGTAACTCATACTTTCCGTGAGCCCATACCACAAACGTGTCATCCACGTATCTCCAGAAGACCGTTGGTTTAAAACTTGCTGAGTCCAGAGCCTTGTCCTCGAAATCTTCCATGAAGAAATTCGCTACCAGAGGGGATAGGAAGGCTTCCCATAACATCTCCGTCAATCTGCTCATAGAAGTCACCTTTAAACTGGAAATAAGATGACGTCAGTACATGTTCAAATAAGGCGGTGATATCCTTGTCATAATGTTGTCCAATTAGAGTAAAAGAATCCTGTACAGGTAAGAATCCTGTACAGGTACCTTGGTATATAATGATACCACGTCAAAAATCACCAGTACATCTCCACTATTAAGCCTGAAAAATGCCTCGAGAGGGGCATGGGGTGGCGGCAGGAAGGGCATCCGGCCAAGCCGTAATTACTAACATGCCAAATCCTCATTAACAAGCCGACCCTGCAATGTGTGGGAAAACGGCTACAGCGAAAGAAAGAATGAATTTGAAATGTACACTTTACCATTAGGTTTTACATCTCATTTAGTTCACATTCCACGAATGGGTTACCTGTTAAAGGTAGTGTCGAAGTGTCTTCGTTGAATTTGGATGCACAGGTTGTAAGACTTTCAGTTGAACACTCGGTTACTTCAAATGTTCAGAAAGTGGACCGTTGGCGGCTAGACACACAGTGTAACGATGAGCGGTCGCCACAACTACGTCAGTCACAGTTCCCCTCAAGTAAAAGTCTATAGATCTGGCAACCGTGGAGGGAACTCAATGGGCCTCTTCGTCCAGTCCAAAGTCTCTGAAATTTGTCAGCTAGGAAAGCTCGGACGGCCAGGTGGCAGTGTAATTGCGTACCGTCCTGTTGGTAGAAGACCTCATCAGCTCCATAAAGAGCACGTGTAGCTGGCAAAACTGACTTACGTAACATTTCCAGGTACACTTCACGGGTTGTATCAGACATGTAGGGTCCTACTAAGCAGATAGATGATGATCCATGCAACACATGAACCCCTGGTGGATTGAGCGCCTCATCCACATGAACATGCGGATTTTTCTGTGCCCAGTTCACACTATTATGTCGATTCACGGTTCCATCAAGTTTATATTGTGATTCGTCATTCCACATTATCTTCGTCACAAATTGTTCATCAGTTACATTGCTGATACCATTCGCAAAATTTTGCGATCAGTATCGTCGTCGTTAATGGCGTGCAGTAATCGTGATATGTAAAATTCCCGCTTTGCAGATTTTAGAATTCTTCGTACGCTTGTACTGCGTAGCAGATGACTGTGGAGAAATAACAAACGTTTCCAACGAGAGAGCCAACGAAGCAGGACTTTTAACTGTACGTTGTCTTGTAGATCTTCCTTTATGAACATCACAAATCGTTCCATGCAATTCAGACTAAGTCAATAATGCGTTTAATTTTAAAGCCTACAATCACATTAAACGTAATTTCTACTTAAGAAACAACGTTTTTACTCTGAGTGTTAGCTTTGTAGTAATATGATGGAATAGATCTGTTGTTAGTAGCAGATACTTTATTACTAAATCATATCTTTTACTTCGACAGGTGTGTATGCACTAATTTAAACAAAATATACAGTTCCTTCGTATTGATGTCCGTTTTTAATCCTTTAATGCATAGTGTAGCTGACATACCTCATTTCTTCCATTATCTCTCAAACTGATCAACAGTTTACCACAAATTCATTTGTAGCTGCTTATATACATAGTGTTACGTATGCAAGAAGCACGCCCCAGAAATTATAAGTCGCAGAGTGCTACTGAAACACTTCGACAGATAGCTGCATTGAGTTACTCGTTAACATGTGCGTTTGTTTACTTTAGTGTACCTCCTTTGCCATGTAAAAGAAGTCAATCACATACTACCGTAGCATTAAGAGTTACTTTATGAAAAAATCAGCGGCACAGTAGTGACATTTACTGTATTGGGTACATCATGGGAGCACTATACAGCTGACCAGCTATGAGCGGTTTGTTGCTATACTGCATAATAATTTTAAGGGATTTAAAAAAAAATTATTTTTCGCAGTATGTACTCACTTTATATTAATCGTGGTAGTTCTTATAGCTTCAAATAAAAAGTCATGAATTAAAGGTTAAATATATATTTTAATGAAATTAATTCGGCGGTAATTAGTAGCCGGTTACTTCGAAATTTCCTGCGTATCGTTTTCGCATACACAGCGAGAGGTATTAGCCAGACTTTGACACTGTATCCAGTTCTGCGTAGTGAATGCAAATGTCGAGCATAGGCGAATGCGAGTATCATTTGCTCTCCCTAGCTGTTACGAATCATGTATGTAAGCAGTTACGACACCTTTCCAAGTTTTTCACAGCAGTAGTAACGAGCAATATTTTGAGGCAACAGTAAACGATTCAATTTTTCTTCCGAAACGTCGCTTGAAAGTACAAAAATGTTATCGGGTGTCTACACGCGCCAAGTGGGCATATTCGTATGGGCGTATCAACACAGCACCAATTCATATACTCAGGCGCACGTATTGCAGCTGACTGCAGCTCTCTTATCTAACGTTGCAAGTTGACAAGTCTGAGTATTCCCTGAAATATCGCTACACACTTTGCATTAATTCTGTAGTAGGTAAACAAAACTGAATGTGCAGCCATTTTCTGTCAATCATTTAAGTGTTATATAGAAGGTAGTCAAGATTTACTACTGTTTCTGAATATTATGGTAATAATTTCAACAGTGTTTTTTTGTCTGTCTCAGGGTATACAGGCGGAAGGTCCACAGCTCCAAGGATGGATTAAGAGGATGGAAAACCTGAGCGAGATGCTGCACGCCAAGCTAAGGGGCTGGCTGCGCGACATGGAGTTCGCCAGTGAGCAAATCGCATACGGCAGGCTGGAGAAAGCCAAGAATTTACCTGACAGAGATGTTATCAGGTATGACCCAGAGTGCACTTTACTGCAACCACTGTGATTCGTAACTCTTCCATTTTTCTCTTCTCAAGGGCGTACTTTTTCATGTTATTCAAATTACTGAAAGCATTTTATTCATGATAAAGTAAAAACACGTGCTTGGTAGATAATAGCTAAAGAAATTACACTGGCCAAAAAATTAGAAGATCAGTTGAGATATCTAGGTTCTGGAGTAATGTCCTCATCCGAATAAACTGAAACGGTTTGACGTATTTCTGTCGCTTCTACGGAGTGGAGACAACAATGTTACGGCAAACGAGATAGGGGTAATAACGGAAGTTGCTGGAGAGGTGGTTGGTGTTGTGTTTACTCGAACAAACGAATTACGCAAGCAGTTGGGTTCAGACAGTGTAGTGATCAAGTAGTGCAATGCAACATCAACGTGAGGTACTTGAAGCTATGGCATGGAGAGCCACAGAAAGGTCGGAAACGGGTAAGACACATAGGGAGGTAGCTGCAACTATTGAAGTGTCCCAAAGTGTAATTTCTAGGACTAGGACACGATTTCAGACATAAGGAATTGTTAAAAAAAGGCAGGGCCAAGGTAGCCCATGGTTAACTTCAACAAGAGATGACCGTTATCTCTGGTTAACAGCCCATTGAAACAGAATGCTGATCCGCGTGGGAGTAGCCGAGTGGTCTGGAGCAGCATGTTGCGGATCACGCGGCCTTCCGTGTCGGAGGTCCGAATACTCACTTAGGCATGGATGTTTGTGCTGTCATTAGTAGAAGTTAGTTCATAAGTAGTTTGTAATTTCAGGGACTGACGACCCTGCAGTTCAGCCTTTGTGTATACTTATTATGTTTGAATATCCTTGCTGTTTTTCAACTAACATTTTTGTGTCGTGTCTGTATCTGCGAGTATGCTAAATTCTTCCTCAGATTTTCTGGTTTGATTCCATCTCTCCTGTCGTGGTATGACCGACTGCACAACGTGCTTTTGTAACGATCGTTACTTTGGCCTTCATTCAGGCTCTCACTAATACTAGCTTTCTTCTATACGAATTCTCGCATGAGCTTTACTTTCTTATTCTAAATTAATGTCTTTTTATAAAACCTATGTCATTCACCATGGCTGCGCACCACGTGGTACTTACGGATAGTATGCCGCTGTCTCCCCACACATGAGATCGTTTGGTGCATAGTTGATTTTAAAATTAGTGCTTCAAGACACCTGCCATCTCATCAACTGCAGATGCTTCGTTTTGCTGTTCCTATTAAACGTTGCTGCATGAGTAATGTGTCACAAGCATTATTCTTGTGTCTGTGAGTGAATGAATGAATGTGCTTTCCTTTATTCACTGTATATTTGCAAATTTCCTCCCAAGTTACCTCCATATTCATAAAGGGCAGAAACAATTTCATTATGGGCAGTAACTTTATCATTTTATTCACTTTTGCACAAGGTGTGTGCTTTATTGTGCTTAATATGGTCTCCCCACATTTATTTGCTTGTTCATTTTGGTGAATAGATAATGATTTAAAGTATCAAACTTCTGCTTTATAATTTCATGCTACCCATCCCATGTTTAATTATCTATTCGTTTTAAAAATTAATTTTGTGTTTGTTAAAACGTTGGCTGCTCCCTCAAGGAGTGAGCAGGTAGATAAATTTCTATTGCGCAAGTACAGTGGCCACTCGTAAAGTAGTTTAGAGCAGCAGTGAGCGTTTTAACTTGCATTTGCAGATCTGTACCGCCCGAGAACTTACTTCGAAAACTTAAGAAGCTACTATCAAACTCCTACCCCTGTGCTGCCACATAGAAGGTCTCCACGGTCATGGCAGATGGTGTGTTGCAGACAGCCACTGCTGAGGGACGGCCTGATGTCCTACCACGAGCACCACCTGTCGCTGCGCGGAGACTTCGGCGCGCAGTGCGGGCCGCGCTCCCTGCAGATGCTGGGACTCGCCGACGCCGTCTACTCCTTCTACCACACCTACTGGTTCAACAGGCTGCGTTATTTCACCACTAAGCTGGCGCTCGTCATCGACGCTCCAAGTAAGATTAATACGCGGAAAGATGCACTCTTCATACACAGGTGAAGAAGAATATGTATTCTTACCGGATGAACGACATTGGTGACATATCTCTGGATTCGCAGTGTTAGACAGTCCTCAATTTTCAGTGTCACACAGTGTGATTGCTAGCTTTCTCTTCATCTTCGATCTTGTGACTTTTGTGACAGCACTCCATTTTTTCTGGTTATAAATTAACAAACATTCAAAATTTTCTTGCTTGATTACACTTTGCGTACTTTTTTCTGACTGGGTATCGCAGGATCCATGAAGGGCCAATAAGAATAAAACATCGATACATAATTCATATTAGCATTTCATCCATCACAGCAACTGTATTATAGTTTGTCAATAAAAAGCATTAAGCACTTGTACAGGTCAAATGTTTTATTTCCACCGTTTGTGGAAACTTCTTGCAGTTATTCATAAATGTGTGGTTGATGTTATACCTTCCATCCAAACAAGGCGATGTCCTTCTGTCGTGTTTGGACTGAACATACAGAATCGGCAATACACTTCTTTAGAAGGACAGCTGAGTTCCCGAAACTGGTCGAAATAAAACATTTGCCGGCTGCGGTGGCCGAGGGGACTGAGGCGCTCCAGTCACGGCCTGCACGGCCACTACGGTCGGGGATTCGAATCCCCCTCGGGCATGCATATTTGTGCCGTCCTTAGGATTAGCTAGTTCATAAGTAGTTTGTAAGTATAGGGACTGATGACCCCGTAGTTAAGTCCCATATGCTATACAAACATTTGAATAAAATATTTCACCTTCCCCACTACTTGCTTAATTTATGGTAGTGGGGACAAAAATGTTCAAATGTTTGTAAAGTCTATGGGACTTAACTACAGGTCATCAGTCCCTAAACTTACAAACTTCTCATGAACTACTTGCGAACTAGGACGGCACAAATATCCATGCCCGAGGGGGGATTCGAACCCCCGACCGTAGTGGCCGTGCAGACCGTGACTGGAGCGCCTCAGTCCCCTCGGCCACCGCGGCCGGCTAGTCGGAACATGTCACTGGCAGTGCCCATGGGAAAGCTGTGTGAGCACCCTAAGGCGAATGCGCTCATGCTAGAGGATCCGTCAAGGGCCACTAAGAAAAAAAATTCGATACACAATTCATATTACCTTTTCGTCAGTCACAGCAACTGTATTATAGTTTGTCAATAACAAGCATTAAGCAATTGTACAGGGCAAATGTTTTATTTCAACCGTTTGTAGAAACTTCTTGCAGCTATTCATAAATGTTTGGCTGATCCTATACGTTTCATCCAAACAAGGTGGTGTTCTTCCATCGTGATTGGACTGAACATCCGGGATCGGCAATATACTTCTTCAGAAGGACAGTTCCTGAATCTGGTCGAAATAAAACGTTTCACCTTCCCCACTAGTTGCTTAATTTATGGTAGTGGGAACATGTCACTGGCAGTGCCCATGGGAAAGCTGTGTGAGCACCCTAGGGCGTCAGCACTCATGCTAGAGGATCGTCAAGGGCCAATAAGAATAAAAATTCGATACACAATTCATATTACCTTTTCGTCCATCACAGCAAGTGTATTATAGTTTATCAATAAGAAGCATTGAGCACTTGTACAGGGCAAATGTTTTATTTCAACCGTTTGTGGAAACTTCCTGCAGTTATTCATAAACGCTTGGGCGATCCTATACGTTTCATCCAAACAAGGTGGTGTTTGGACTGAACATACGGGATCGGCAGTATAGTTCTTTAAAAGGACAGCTTAATTCCTGAATGTCGCCGAAACAAAACATTTTATCTTCCCCGCTACTTGCTTAACCCTGTGACGCATAGCGTCCATTGTAGTGGACGCGAGCTATTGACAGAATTTCTGTAAATGCTGTATAGTTATTCAAGTCGTAAGTTAATGTAGTCCACTACAGGGTACCTTACTGACAGATCCTTCATAACAGTAGACCATGATTTCACACAAAACAGACGAAGTACATACGAACTAAATGCAAGGAGCCTCTATGTCTAAAATGCTTTGGAAGTTTCCACACAGATTGGGAAACCTCATAGAAAGGACTCAGAAGACCTCAAGTGCATAGTGACTTCTCCAACGCACAAGACATTCATTTTACAAATAGTAAATTTCAATATCTCTTTGTATTTTATGAAATAAACATTTTTCATACCAATATAAACCCCATGTCAGAATTGTTTCCTCATTTCTTAATATTTCATGCATCACAGGATTAATTTTTGGTAGGGGGAACTTGTTACTGGCAGTGTCCATGGGCAAGCCGTATGAGCAGCCTAGGGCGTCTGCACTCATGCTAGAGGATCCGTCAAGGGCCAATAAGAATAAAAATTTGATACACAATTCATATTACCTTTTCGTCCATCACAGAAACTGTATTATAGTTTGCCAAGAAGAAGCATTAAGCAATTGTACAGGGCAAATGTTTTATTTCAACTGTTTGTAGAAACTTCTTGCAGCTATTCATAAATTATTATATTCCACATATATAGTGGTTAAGCCATGTCATACAAATTGAATTTTAATTTACAAAACGTAACTAGTTTCAATGAACTCTGTCATCATTATCAAACGTAAGCAAAAATTGCATTAAACACAAACTGAGAAAATAATTAAATTATGAAAAGGTGTAGTAAATGTAGCCAGGCCATCTAGGGGTATGACAGTGACTCCCAACTGTCTACCATAGTCCCACATGGTATCGCACCATTTCCAGCTATATATAGTTCCATACCATGCCCCAACAGCTGTATTTGCAATATGAATGGTATTAGGTTGGTGAGCTACAATAACCATGTGATATGGCAGGCACAACCGAGATTTTAGGAACAAACCAAATGAATTCAGAACAAAATACCAATGTGTACCACGTTCTACATCCAAGTTGTGAAGTACCAGATGTGATTCCATTGGGAGCTGTCACATTGGAAGTGTGTTGAAAGCTCCCAATTGAACCCCATCTGGTACTTCACAACTTGGATTTAGAACATGGTACATATTGGTTTGTTCGTAAAATCTTGGTTCTGCCTGCGATATCACATGGTTATTGCAGCTCAACAACCTAATACCATTCATATTGCAAATACAGATGTTGGGTTCAAATGTGCAAATGTCTGTAAATCTATCGGACCAAACTGCGTGGTCATCAGTCCGTAGCTTACAAACTACTTAAACCTAGGTAAACTAACCTACGGACAAGTACACACACCCATGCCCCAGGGAGGACTCGAACCTCCACGGAGAGCAACCGCGCGCTCCGCAGCGAGGTGCTTTAGACCGCTCGGCTACTCCACCGCGGCAAGCTGTTCGGGCATGGTAGGGAATTATATATAGCTGGAAATAGTGCGAGACCATGTGTGACTATGGTAGACAATTGGGAGTCACCGTCACACCCCTACATGGCCTGGCTACATTTACTACACCTTTTCATAATTTCATTATTTTCTCAGTTTGTGTTTAATAAAATTTTTGGTTACGTTTAATAATGATGGCAGAGTTCATTGAAACTAGTTACGTTTTGTAAATTAAAATTCAATTTGTGTGATATGGCTTAACCACTATATATGTGGAATATAATAAATAATTAGTCACACACTCCTTACTACAATGTCATATATTCATAAATGTTTGGCAGATCCTATACGTTTCATCCAAACAAGGTGGTGTCCTTCCATCGTGTTTGGACTGAAAATATGGTTCAAAAAATGTAGAAATGTTTCTTTAGCTTATGGGACTTAACTATGGGGTCATCAGTCCGTAAACTTAGAAACTACTTATGACCTAACTAATACTAAGGATGGCACAAATATCCATGCCCGAGGGGGGATTCGAACCCGCGACCGTAGTGGCCGTGTAGACCGTGACTGAAGCGCCTCAGTCCTCTCGGCCACCGCGGCCGGCGAATATATGGCATCGGCAATATAGTTCATCAGAAGGACAGCTAACTTCCTGAATCTGGTCGAAATAAAACATTTAACCATCCCCGCTACTTGCTTAATTTTTGGTAGGGGGAACTTGTTACTGGCAGTGTCCACGGGCAAGCTGTGTGAGCGCCCGAGGGCGCCTGCACTCATGCCAGCACATTTGCTGCGCCCAGCTTCAGCCACTTGCCACTGTTACGCAGGTGAGGAGTGGCAGCTGCCGGACAGCAGCGGCGCGCCCGCCGCCCTCTCCGTGGACACAGGCTGCCTGCAGCTGCTGGTGGACGCGCTGGACCGGCCCGCGTGTCCTCTGGAGGAGCTGCCCCCGGAGGCGGCCCTCCGGCGCCGGCAGTGCCGCCAGCAGCTGTGGCAGGACCTGGTGGCCCGGCCGCCGCACGTCCCCGTCACCAGCTACCTGGCCTACGCGCAGCGCGCCAGCGTCAACCTCTGCCTGCTCGCCTGGATGGCCGCCAACTCGCTCGGCATCTGCCACGACGTGCCCTTCAGCATGGTCCAGTCCGTGCACGACGCCCGCTGCTACTTCCACAGCCCCGGCAACCGGACGTGTCTGGAATGTAGCGCCACAGACGCCATCTGCTGCGTCTCCAGAGCCGTCCTGTTACTCAAGTGTCCCGATTTCACGTTCCAGAAGCCTCCGCAAATATGTGGCGTCACGTTTCGCGCGGACGGCTCGTCCTCGACGACGTACAATGTGACGTGGCGGGGGGAAGGCTACGTGAAGCCGACTGACAGGACGCTCAAGTACCAGCACAGTTTGAACAACGCCACACTGAGATACAGAAATTTTAAAATAGACAGCTTGAAGGCTTTAGAATTCTCATTTATAACAGTGAATATTCTGTTCCGGTTTGTGACTGCTGCAGTATACGCGTACCTTCCCCAGTTGCGTAACTTACCTGGCAAGGTGCTCTTGTGCTTCCATCTGACAGGTCTGGTCCAGATCCTGTGTTCTGAGGTGGTGTACCGCATGGCCGGGGTGCCCGCCCTGTCCACGGCGGTGCTGATCGACTCGGCGCTCACGCTTCTCGGCTGCCTGTGGCTGAACGTCTTCTGCTACCAGATGTACGCCTGCGTCCGACACCTCAGGCTGCCCAACGATCTGCCGCCTTCCGAGGCGAGCAAGATCTTCCGCCGTCAGGTGCTGTGCGCACTAACACCCTGGAGCATACTATGCGCAGCAAGTATTGTTCTGGAAAAGACCAGCAAACATTACCTGCTCCACAGTCGGATACTGTTCATCGTAGGGATTTCGCTGTCAGTGTGCTTCAATTTAGTCTGTCTCGGGCTATTGAGGTACATGTACTTACGCACTAAGAAATCTATGACGCAGCTCAGCATTTACAGTAGCAACAAATTTTGCTCAAGGAAAGAACTTGTTTACCTGACAGTTAAAACTGTTTTCCTAAGTGGGGTGGGTGTAATTTTCAGAATAGGATTCCACCAGGCTCAAGGTATAGCACAGTTTGTATACTACGTGCATTTAGCTACAATGCTGCAGGGGCCCCTCCTGTTCGTACTTTTTATTTGTAACCGAACCACACTGCCTTCTCTACGGAATAGAATACTAGCACATTGGAATCCAGACATCGTAGGTCCTGGACAAGAGCTATGTTCAACAGCTGAGACGAACCTGGCAAGAAGGAGAAAAGATCAGTCTCTACCGTCACAGACCTCATTGTGAGCTCCAACCGTGAAGTAAATTGAATATGTTAAACTTGCAGACGGTTGGCGTTAGTGATAATGGGGTAGTGAAAGCCGTTAATACACAAGGTATAAATAGCTAGTATGGCTCTTGTATGATCGTCTTTGGCAAGAAACATAGTAATGTTAAACGTCATGTTCTATTGTAAAATTTCACTGAATAATTTTTTTTCACATATATCAAAACCTCTTTGTCTTACTTATCTTGACACCAAGTGCAGTAGTTTTATCATGCACGACCCTGTTAGGAGTATCTAATCCTCCAGATGTTTTACTTGAAATTAAACCTTTCACTTCACACACTTCAACTTTATCTATTTACTGTTCTGGTTATACAACACTGTCCTCAGTTCCCTGCTGTATTCTTTCTGTATATCCCTTCCACTTCTAAGCCTCCTATACTTTTCTCAATTCCGTTTATCATCTCTGTACTTATAATTCATACAGCACTTGTTCCTGTCTCCGAATATCTCTATAATTTTATCATACACGATATCTAACTTTTACCTACTTACACACGCTCTAACCATTCTTATTTAGTCATTTTGCACTTTCTATCAATCTCAGATTTAGACGTTTCTAGTCCATTCGCCTGTTCCATTTGCTACATTTCTATATTTTCCTTTTTCTTCACATTCAGTATCTTCCATAATGTACAGTAGTTACTATTACACCTTCTCCTCTTTGATCATCAGCTGCCTTCACTATTTCATCTCTCAATTCTAAATGCCTTTCTTCTGTTAAAATCAATCGTTGTCTAATACTCCTTAGATACTCCCAACAACGTGTGATTCATTTACCTTATCAAGAACCATCTACTGAATTTCATGGCTTTTTGCAATATTACTTCATTTTATCTGCAGTTCATAATCAATAAAATATGGCCAGAGTCGACATGTATCACTGGAAACGTCTTACACTCTATAATCTGCCTACGAAATCTCGCTTGTATCATTACATAATTAATGTAAAACTTTCCAGTATCTCCAGCCTTCTTTAAATAAATATGGTTAATCCCTAGATTATCTCCTAGTTGTTTATACACATTTGACAATATTTACACAAAGCAACAGTTAGTACACATGATTAAAGTTTAAGAATACAAATTCCACATGTTAACAGATGAAGACACATTCATTTTTGATCTACATATATATTTCCAACCTAAAGTAGTTGTTGATCCTGGGAATTTACATTGCATTAGGCATCAGTATTTCAATTTTGGTTGTTTCCTTTAAATTTTTGGTAAATTTAAATATGTGAATTCAAGTATAAATCTTTTAGTTTTTCGCGTGAATGACTTTAAGATTGTAATTAAGGGTGAATGTGACATGGTCTGGAGCACATGTTCTGGGCAGAACCACATTAAGGTTTCATGAAATTTGTCATCGACCGTTAAAAAGGTCATAAGCCCAGAGGATTGACTAGGCCTTGGATTAGTTTGTTGCTTACATAATTCTGGAGTAAAGTTGAGCCAGAATGGCCAGTTGATTATATGACAGAAAAAATTTCTCCAGAATATTTGAAAAGATAAACTGTGATTGGGGTTCTAGACTTTCTGGGTTAAGTTAGGGATAATTTGAATAAAGTAGGAAGTTATATATTTTTGGTTTCAGTGACTGGTTATAATTAAATTATAAATATCTTCAGTTCACCTCTTTAGTTAAGACACTCCACTTGTTGAAAGGTCGTGGTACTGTTTGACAGCGCCGGCCGCGGTGGCCGAGGGGACTGAGGCGCTTCAGTCACGGTCTGCACGGCCACTACGGTCGGGGGGTTCAAATCCCCCCTCGGGCATGGATATTTGTGCCGTCCTTAGTATAAGGTAGTTAATAAGTAGTTTGTAAGTTTAGGGACTGATGACCCCGTAGTTAAGTCCCATAAGCTTAACAAACATTTGAACATTTTTTTTTGACAACTTGTTTCTCAATTTTCTCGTGTCTCCTATGACTTCTTTCTTTTAACGACTGCTGTTAGGTGTTTATTGCATATAATAACTTTATATTTCTTATTTTATGATTTCTACTTTCAGTAATTGGTCGGGAAAGATATGCGACGATTGTTCATTGATTTAATTGTTTATTAGAGTACATCAGTTATTCCATTTCTGTGGTTACTCATGGCAATGTCGAGGGAGCTGTTTTGAGCTGTAGGTAGTTGCGATGTGGTGTCAGTGTTGCTCATTGGGAGGGGGGAGGCACTTTTCGTTTTCGGCAGACAGGCAAGTACCTGGCCAGGTATGAGAGGCCAGCGATGCTGGAGAACACAATGCTCTACCGAGAAAAACGGATGGTGCCAGTCGGACCAGTCTGCTAATTTCATTAGGTGAGTGGCAATGGTCGGCCACACGTTTTACGGTAAGGGACGACTCCCCGCTATCGCTTCATCCCAAACAGTCCACAGAGGGTAGCTTGGTGTACGACATAAAAACGGCAGGATGCTGCACGTGCAGTTCCCTGCGTGGAGTGGCTGTCTGGCTCAGCTTGTGTTCGGCGCCCACGTTCGTAACAATCGGCGACAAGGTGATAGCGAGAGATAGTTTCGCAGTTTCTTCGGAGAAAAGACCGGGGTACGTGACTTCTAATATATAAAGCAGAATGTCCGTATGTTTCTACGTGTAGCATACAAATTTACAGTTTTGTTCCAGTCTTTATGAAATTTTGTACACGTAAGTTTCAATCCATGAGGAGGGTCACCGTAAGTCTACGAATCACATACGATATATAGTTGACGAGATATGACGTCATAAACAATCAGATGCGTCATAAACAATCAGATGCCATTGGACCGATTTCAACCAAATATGATACACACATTCCTTACCGTGAGGTAACAATTGCTGCATGGTTAAGAATCACGTATGGCACATGGCTCAAAAGATATTACGTCATAACCGATAGAAATCTAAAAAAATACCATATAATACGGCGAGACTTTCGAAATACACTGTACGAGAATGACAGTACTTAGCGAATTGAAACAAACTTTAAACATAATTTCAAACATTTATTACTTTTTCTCGATGGCAACCACAGTAAAATGATGAAAGGAAAAAGGATTCTCGCTTACTATTTTTCCGCTGTTTATGGAGTAAAAATACGGCTCTCGGTATGACGCAACAGATTATAATTTGAACACTACAAATTGTAGCGACAGCAAATTTTATAGACAGTATACACATATATAGTTGAATGTAGCTTCTAAAGTGTATCACATTCCGACACGTAGTTCATGAGATATGAGCACGTAAACAGTAACGTTCATGGAAAACTGCTCCATCCGACTGAAAGCGAAAGCAGTTTACTTCCATAGAGCTACAAGGAAAGGAACAGAATGAAACAGAGTACACCCAACGAATACCCATTATATCCCACAAATCTACCTTCAAGAGACTGCAGTTTCCATTGGAACTTGCATTTTCTTTTAGGATTAATAAATTACAGGGCAACCTATTAAATACTTCGGATTTGGCATCTTCATGTCAAGAGGCGAGCTCACCAAAGAATTTATTCATATTAGAGCCTGGAAGATATACATATGTTTTGTGTGTGTGTGTGTGTGTGTGTGTGTGTGTGTGTGTTATATAGAGGAGGGGAAGGTTATTGCGTCCTGAGCATATTCTTGCATGTGCCTCGGACTGCCAGTGAATGTAGCATAATCATCCGTCCTATATAGGCGACATTCAGGTCATTGGCCACAGCATCCCGCAAGTGAATGTAGTCATCAACACGTAGTTTCTTGTCGAACGTAACAGAAGCAACCATCATCACCGGTACTGCAGCAGGTGAAGACGTGTTCATTCCACGCATTCCGTTGATACCTAGTGATTCAATCATGACCTTCGATTTCAAGCGATTGCAGTTTCAGTGGTTGACCGACCATAGGAGTAAAAAAGGAAAAGTCAACCACTCGGCAGTACAAGGGAAAGACCAGTCCGAGAGACTGATAAAAACCCCCTGCTCGAATAAAACTTAAAACTGAATTCGCTGCTGAAGCATCGTCACGTAAAACATCTGGTAAAACGACAGGGATGTTAAAACGACGCCGCAAGGCGGCTAAAAAAGGGCAGTCCACTAAGATGTGGACTATGGGAGCCACACTGACACTGGGGCGGGGCCTCACCACGAAGGAGATGTCCGTGGGTGAGCCACGAATGCCCAATACGGAGTCTACACAGCACCACGGAGTCCCGGCGAGAGGGCAGCATGGAAGAACGCCATGCAGTGGTGGTCTCCTTGACTACCCGAAGCTTGTTGGGTGTGCCTAGGCTATGCCACTCGGCATCCCAACGCTGATGTACGCGGTGGCGCAACAACGAACGGAGATCAGACGCCAGGAGGCCGATGTCCAAAATGGACGCACTGACTGCCTACCTGGCAAGTCTGTCAACACGTTCATTGCCCGGGATGCCCACATGACCCGGAGACCAGATGAACGTCACTGATCGCCCAGACAGTTCAACGGAACGAAGCGTCTCTTGTATGGCCAACACCAGAGGAGACCGCGGGTAACACTGCTCCAGAGCTCGGAGGCTGCTCAGGGAGTCGCTGCAAATAAGAAAAGACTCACCTGAGGAGGACCGGATATTCAAGAGAGCTCTGTGAATGGCCACCAGCTTTGCAGTGTAAACACTGCAGCCATTCGGCAGAGAGTGCTGTTCCACACGGTCACCAAGAGTATATGCAAATCGCACACAGCCATCAGCCATGGAACCATCGGTGTAGATCAGGTCATAACCAGGATACTCGGCGACGACAGCCGAGAAATGGCGGCGGAGTGCCTCCAAGGGAACCGAGTCTTTGGGTCCATGGGCCAAGTCAAGCCGGGTACACGGCCTTGGCAGGCACCACGGGGGTGAACGTGCATGGACCCGATAGGGAGATGGAAGAGGAAAGACTCGAGCTTCAGCAGGAGGGATCGAACTCTAAAGGCAATTGTATGACCTGATCTAGGGCGTCGCTGATGGGGACGGACGACCACATCAGAAAAGAGGAGACGCCGGTTTGGGTGGCCTGGGGAGCAATATACATTGGCTGCATAAGCCACGAGAAGGTGTTGGCGGCGTATCTCTAAAGGTGGGACCCCAGCCTCCACAAGTAAGCTGCTCACAGGGCTGGTGCGGAAGGCTCCCGTCGCGATGCGAACCCCACAGTGGTGGATGGGGTCCAACAGGCGCAATGCCGAAGGGGATGCTGAACCGTAGGCAATGCATCCAAAGTCAAGCCGTGACTGTACCAGTGTTGTGTAGAGTCGTAATAGTGTGGAGCGATCCGCGCCCCAACTTGTATGGCCCAGGTGGCGAAGAACGTTCAGATGGCGCCAGCACTCCTGCTTCAGCTGACGAATATGAGGAAGCCACGTCAGCTGAGCGTCGACGACAAGCCCTAAAAACCTATGTGTGTCCACTATCTGAAGTAAGTGGTCGTCGAGGTAAAGTTCGGGGTGTGGGTGAACAGTCCGACGCCGACAGAAGTGCATAACACTTGTCTTGGCCGCAGAAAACTGGAAGCCGTGGGCAAGAGCCCAGGACTGAGCTTTGTGAATCGCTCCCTGCAGTCTGCGTTCAGCCACTTGTGTGCTGGAAGAGCTAAAATAGATGCAGAAGTCGTCAGCATATAGTGACCCAACTGCTGTCGCTAGGCCATTAATGGCTATTAAAAATAAGGGAACACTCAGAACAGAGCCCTGTGGAACCCCATTTTCCAGCACATGAGAGGTGCTTCGAAAGGCACCAACTTGAACTCTAAAAGAACTGACAGCTAAAAAGTTATTGATAAAAATGGGAAGGGAGCCCCGGAGGCCCCACCCATGTAAAGTAGTGAGTATGTGGTGTCGCCACGTTCTGTCATATGCCTTGTGCATGTCAAAGAAGACGGCTACGAGATGTTAGCGCCTGGAAAAGGCTGTGCGGATTGCGGACTCGAGGTATACCAGGTTGTCAGTGGTGGAGCGACCCTGGCGGAATCCGCCCTGGCATGGAGCCAGTAAGCCCCGAGTCTCGAGGATCCAGCACAACCGCCTACTGACCATGAGCTCCAACAGTTTACAGAGAACATTGGTCAGGCTGATGGGTCGATAGCTATCCAAATGAGCAGGGTTTTGCCCGGTTTCATCACAGGTATGATGATACCCTCCCGCCACTGCGAAGGGAATACCCCGTCGCTCCAGATCGGATTGAAAATGGCGAGGATATTGCCCAGGCTTTCTGCAGAGAGGTGTCGCAGCATTTGGGCATGGATGCTATCAGGCCCAGGGGCCGTGTCAGGACATTGTGCGAGGGCACCAAGTAGCTCCCACTCACGGAATGGAGCGTTATAAGCCTCAGTGTGGCGGGTGGTAAAAGAGATAGGCTTGTGTTCCACCCGCTCCTTTAACGTACGGAAGGCCGGTGGGTAGTTTGCAGAGGCAGAAGCACGAGCATAATGCTCGGCAAACATCTCTGCAAGCGTCATTGGATCCGTACATATGGCTCCATTCACGGAGATCCCAGGGATTGTTGTTTTTGTGTATCCCCGTAAGCGCCTAATCCGGCTCCAGACCTGGGAACTGGAGATACCTGACCCAATGGTAGAAACGTACGTCTCCCAACACTCCCGTTTCCGTCTTCTAATTAAACAGCGAGCACGAGCACGGAGCCTTTTAAAGGTAATGAGGTGCTCAAGAGAAGGGTGCCGCCTGTACCGCTGTAGGGCCCGCCTACAGTCTTTAATGGCGTCAGTGACCTCTGGTGACCACCACGGCACTGCCTTACGCCGTGGGCGCCCCGAGGAACGAGGAATATTAGCTTCTGCAGCAGACAATATGGACTGCGTGGCGCTCTCAACCACCACATTGATGGTATCGAGTGGGGGAGGGCCAACGATGGCAGACGAGGTGTAGCCTTCCCAGTGAGCCCTATGAAGAGCCCACCGAGAAGAGCGTGCTGGGGACTGACGTTGTGGGAGTGACAAAAAGATCGGAAAATGGTCACTGCTGCACAAGTCATCATGGATGGATGGCGGAAGGCTGTGGCTGCATATCGACAGATCAATGGCCAAGAATGTGCCGTGTGCCACACTGCCTCTTGAATACAGGTGCCCCCACACATTTCAGATGTCGAGCTGAGAAAGCAGGTCCTCGACAACTCTGCCACGGCCAGAGATCGTAGAACCACCTCACAGGGGATTGTGAGCATTAAAGTCCCCCAATAGCAAAAAAGGTGGCGGGAGTTGTGAGATAAGTGCAGCCAAGACAGCCATAGAGACATCGCCATCAGGAGGGAGGTAGAGACTGCAGACAGTAATCTCTTGTGTTGTCCTTACCCTAACAGCCACCGCTTCCAACGGTGTCTGAAGGGGCACAGGTGCACTGTATACAGAGGTAAGGACATACACACACACTCCACGTGGAACCCTGTTATACTGGCTACGATTGCAGAAGTATCCCCTATAGCCCCGAAGAGCTGGGGTCCGCATTGCCGGAAACCAGGTTTCCTGCAGGGCAATGCAGAGAGCAGGTGTAATGCTCAGAAGATGTCGTAGCTCAGCCAGGTGAGTGAAAAAACCGCCGCAGTTCCATTGGGGGATGACAGAATCCGACAGCTGGGAAGGCATGAATGAAAAAAGGTTATGATTCACACATCGACATCTTTTGTGGCCACCGGTAGCGATCCATCAGCTTCGATGTCCATTGCATCTGATGCATCCAAGAGGGCAAGGTCCTCGGGGGATGCGAGTATCTCCACCTCGTCCTCAGAGGCAGAGGTGGAGGGGGCGGGTGGCACAGTGGCCACCGTGGAATCTTTGTCTTATCCTTTTTCTCTTTTTTCTTACGAACCCTCGAGTCCCTCGGGGGCTTCGCTGGAAGGAGGGGCTTCTCAGACCCAGCCTCCGTCTCAGTGACAGAGGGAGAGTGCAACGCCCTGCGCCAGCAGCCGGCGATGGTGCCTGCTGCTGGCGGCCAGTGCCGGTACCGGCACTGGAGGAAGCCGCAGAAGGGAGCGTCCCGAGGGTCCCCTTCTGAATGAGGGCAGCTGGAGAAGGTTGAATCTTCTCCGACGGAGGGTTGGGGGCTGCTCCCGAAGCAAGTGCCTTGGGAGCAGGAGGAGGAATGGAGCCCCCGGACATTGTGGGGGCAGGCGTGAGTGGACGGCCCTGAGGGCCGGCAGATGGTGGAACACTAGTGTCTGCTGCAGGTTTAGAGGCGGATGGCGACGATGTCACTGCTGCGAAAGAGGCAGTCATGGTAACGGGGTGAAGGCGCTCGTACTTCTCTCGAGCCTCAGAATACGAAAGTCGGTCCAAGGTCTTAAGTTCCATGATTTTCCGTTCCTTACGAAGAACGGTGCAATCCGACGAACAAGGAGGATGATGCAAGCCACAATTCACGCAGATGGGAGGCGGTGTGCATGGCGCGTCCGGGTGTTCTGGACGTCCACAGTCCCTGCATGTAGCGTTGAAAGTACATCTAGAGGACATGTGGCCGAATTTCCAGCATTTGAAGAATCTCATAGGGGGAGGAATGTAAGGTTTCACGTCGCACTGGTAAACCATTACCTTCACCTTCTCAGGCAGGTTATCGCCTTCGAAGGCCAGGATGAAGGCACCGGTGGCAACCTTGTGATCCTTTGACCCCCTTTGGACACGCCGGACGAAGTGTATTCCTCTACGCTCCAAGTTGGCGCGTAACCCGTCGTCGGACTGTAACAAAAGGTCGCGGTGGAAAATTAGACCTTGGACCATATTTAGCGACTTATGTGGTGTGATGCTCACAGGGACATCACCCATCTTGTCGCAGGCAAGTAACGCCCGCGATTGAGCTGGAGAAGCTGCTTCTACGAGCACTGCGCCGCTTCGCATCTTGGACAATCCGGAAACTTCGCCGTATTTGTCCTCAAGATGTTCCACAAAGAAAAGAGGCTTCGTAGATGTAAACGACGCACCATCCGTGCGGCTGCATACAAGGAATTTGGGAGAGTATGGCTCATTCACAGATCTAGCCCGACGTTCCTCCCACGGTGTAGGCAGGGAAGGGAACGAACGGGGGTTATATCCAGCAGCATTATAATCTCCTCTTCCACGCTTAGAGACGCCGTTTTCGCGACCGCCCACGCTTTTGTTTGCTCGTTTCATTGTCGTCCCACGAGCAGCTAGGGAAAAGATGTCCACCCAGGCAGAGCCCCGCTTGCCTGGGGAAGCCTTGTACAACTGAGGTGCGGCAGGTTCCTCAGAGGTTGCTCGCTAGCGGCTGTTCAACCTCAACAGCCATGCATCTCCTCGGCACGTAGCACACCTTGAGATTGAGGTTTTTTTTTATAGAGGTTTGTACCGTCCTCGCGACTCGGGCGATTAAGCCAAGATCCCCGGGCTCTGAAACGTACAACGTTCCACCGTCGCGCCGAACGATGGTCGTTGAAGCACGCACAGAGCTTACGGTGTAGCGGACTGTTGGCACGACACAGCCCACAGCTCAGGACCCCGGGTTCGCCAAGCCCGTACCCAGCAAACTAATGCTGAGCCCCTGAGGGGTTTTTAAGTTGTTGTTGTTGTTGTTGTTATTTAAAGGGGACCAAACTACTGGGTCATCAGTCCCCCGTTCCCAACAAAGAATGTCCATTTAATTGTAAACAACCATATGAATACTCAAGAGTACATGTCACCGATGAAATTTACAAACAACAAACATAGAGAAACCAACAGCACAGATACAAAAATAAAACAATAAAACCAACTTAGTCAATCATGCTAAAATTTGAAATGAGAATCCGTGGCTGGCTGGTCACTGAGATAAAAATGGACGGGCCAGTCACGAATGTCACAGCAACACGAATGTCTGTTAATCAGAAGATATAAAACAGTAAAATACGGTAAAAAGGTCAGGAGAATCCACCCTACACTAAATAGAATTGTAAAAACCGGCTGCACGGATAAAACGGAGCACAGAGTCAGCCATGGAGGCATCGTCCCCTAGCACTAAGGATAGGGTAGTTGGAAGATTAAAAGACCGCCGCAATGGGGCCAAAACAGTACAGTCCACCAGGAGGTGAACCACCGTCAAGGCGCCACCACAGCGACACACGGGCGGTGGCTCATGGCGAAGTAAATAGCCATGTGTCAACCACGTGTGCCCGATACGGAGGCGGCACAGCACGATGGAGTCTCGACGACAGGGCCTCAGTGAGGTTTTCCATGTGGCTGTGGATGGTTTGATTGTGCGAAGCTTGTTTGGCACACTCAGTGCAGACCATTCCAAGCCCCAAGCGCCTTGCACCTTCCGGTGCAGCATCAACCTTAGGTCCGTTTCCACGAGCCCAATGTCAAGACGGCGTGAGGAAGTGGCCTGCTTGGCCAACTGGTCTACACGCTCATTACCAGGTATGCCGACGTGCCCTGGGGTCCATACGAAGACCACTGAGCGACCTGACCTATGGAGAGCTGCAACAGTGTCTTGGATACTCTGCACCAGAGAGTGTTTGCTGAAGCACTGGTCGAGCGCTCGCAAAGCACTCAGGGAGTCGCTACATATGACAAACGACTCCCCAGGGCAGGCTCGGATATGTTCCAGAGCTCTAGAGATAGCGACCAGCTCTGCAGTGAACACACCACTTCCGCTTGGCAAAGACCGCTGTTCAAAAAGGTCACCATGGAGATAGGCATACCCAGAATGGCCATCTACCAGGGAACCATCGGTATAAATGACCTCCGCACCGTGGAATGAGTCAAGAAGTTCCTGGAACTGGCAACGAAGAACCGATGGTGAAATGGAGGCTTTTGAGTCCCAGGACAGGTCCAACCGTAGCTGCGGACGAGGAATACACCAAGGAGGTGTTTGGGAAGAGTAGTGGAAAGTAGGAGGGAAGGGAAGGGTTTCCAGGGAGGAGAGAAGGGAATGGACACGGACTGCAATCGGGAAACCCGACCGAGGCCGTCTTTGAGGGGATGGGAGTGCAGCAGTTGGGAAGAGAAGCCTGCGATGCGGATGATGGTCTGAGGTGTGGACACGAGCGACGTATGAAGACAACAAGAGTTGCCGACGGTAACGCAGTGGAGGAACCCCAGCCTCAACGAGGAGGCTCATTACCGGGCTTGTACGAAAGGCTCCCGTTGCCAAGCGAACACCAGCATTTAAGATGGGGTCTAGGACCCGAAGCGCAGAAGGGGCTGCCGAGTCATACACCTGGCTCCCATAGTCCAGGCGGGACTGGATGAGAGCCTTATAAAGTCGTAAGAGAGTTGGACGGGCGGCCCCCCAAGCAGTGTGGCTGAGGCAGCGCAGTATGTTTAAGTGGCGCCAGCACTTTTGTCGAAGCTGTTGTAGGTGGGGAACCCACGTGAGCCGGGCATCGAACAACATGCCCAAGAAGCGGTGCGTATCTTCAACACGCAGAAGGTCGTCACCTAAGTACAGTTCTGGGTCTGGGTGCACCGCCCGTTGGCGGCAAAAGTGCATAACCCGAGTTTTGGAGGCAGAGAACCGGAACCCATGCGCTAAAGCCCAGGAATGCGCCCTTTGAATAGCTCCCTGCAACCGCCTTTCAGCGACACCAATACTAGCCGAACTGTAATACATACAAAAGTCATCGGCATACAGTGAGGAGGACACCGATGACCCTACTGCTGCAGCAAGTCCGTTGATGGCAATTAGAAACAGCGGAACACTAAGGACGGAGCCCTGTGGGACTCCATTCTCCTGGGTGCGTGGGGAGCTGAGGTGGGTACCAACCCTAACCCGAAAAGTGCGGAGTGAGAGGAAGTTCTGTATGAACAGTGGAAGCGGTCCTCTCAAGCCCCAGCCATGCAGTGTAGCTAGAATATGGTAGCGCCAGGTGGTATCATAAGCCTTTCGGAGATCGAAAAAGACTGCAATTAGGTGCTCGCGCCTGGCAAATGCAGTGCGGATGGCCGACTCCAGCGGAACTAGATTGTCCAATGCAGAACGTCCCTGGCGGAATCCCCCTTGTTGTGGGGCAAGGAGTCCACGGTCTTCAAGAACCCACATGAGCCGCCGGCTCACCATACGTTCCAGGAGCTTGCAAGGAACGTTGGTGAGGCTAATCGGGCGGTAACTGTCTGCCACATGTGGATCAGCGCCAGGTTTTATTACTGGAACGACGATGCTGTCCCGCCATTGAGATGGGAAAGTACCCTCGGCCCAGAGGTGGTTGAACAGGGCGAGAAGGTGGTCTTTAAACTCCTGTGACAGGTGGCGCAGGAACTGTTTGTGGATTCTATCTGGCCCTGGGGTGGTATCAGGACAAGCAGTGAGGGCACTCTGGAACTCCCACTTAGTGAATGGGGCATTATATAGCTCTCGCCGACGTGTATGGAAAGATAGCTGCCTCCGCTCGAACTGTTCTTTGCGAGTGCGGAAGCCCGCAATATACGCAGAAGTCGCAGAGTTACTGGCATAATGGTCCGCCATGTGTTCAGAGATAGCAGCTGGATCCATGCATATAGTGCCCCGAATGTTCAAGCTGGGGATTCCCGCCTGTGGTCGGTACCCAAAAAGGCGCCGAACCTGTGACCACACCCGAGATGGGGCGGCACGCGAGCCAATGGCAGCGACATATCTCTCCCAACAGTCCTGCTTACTCTGGCGTATCAGCCTCCGAGCTTGAGCCCGAAGACGTTTAAAAGCGATCAGGTGCTCTATACAAGGGTGGCGCCGGTGGCGCTGGAGTGCCCTACGACGTTCCCTGATGGCCTCAGCAATCTCTGCAGACCACCATGGAACCGACTTGCGCCGAACTGAGCCAGTGGTGGTCGGAACACTGGCTTCAGCAGCGGAAATGATGGCGCTAGTAAAGTGATGAACAGCCTGATCAACGTCATCCGGGATTGGAGGAATCGCCCTAGTAGCTGAGGTGTAAGCAGGCCAGTCAGCCTTACTCAGGGACCAACGGGGCGAGCGAGTTGGAGGTTGAAATTGGAGGAGAGAGATATGGATGGGGAAGTGGTCGCTACCACATAGGTCATCGTGGACCCCCCAATGAAGCTGTGGTAGAAGACTCGGGCTGCAGAGAGAAAGGTCTATAGCCGAGTATGTGCCATGCGCCACACTGAAATGTGTGGGGGCACCGGTGTTAAGAAGGCAGCAGTCCAGCTGTGCTAGTAGAACTTCAATGTCCCTACCGCGACCTGAGACCTGAGAGCCACCCCACAAGGGATTGTGGGCATTGAAATCCCCCAGTAGAAGGAATGGTGGGGGAAGTTGTGCGATCAAATTCGCAAGGTCTGCAGGAGACACTGCCTCATCCGGAGGAAGGTAGAGTGAGCAGATGGTAATGTCCTGTCGTGCCCGAATTCTCACGGCCACCGCCTCGAGCACTGTGGTAAGTGACACTGGTGAACTGGGGACAGTGGCAAGAACGTAAATACAGACTCCTCCGGATACCCTGTTGTGTGTTGTACGGTTTTTATAATAACCCCTATACCCACGAAGGGCAGGAGTCCGTTCAGCAGGAAACCAAGTTTCCTGTAGAGCAACACAGAGGGAAGGGCAGTGACAGAGCAACTGCTGTAACTCGGCCAAGTGGCGGAAGAAACCGCCACAGTTCCACTGCAGCACCACACTATGTCCTGACGTACTGGGCATATTTATGTAGGTGGTAGAGTAGGGCCCACAGGTTTCTCTGCAGTCACAGACCCAGGAGGCAGAGCCTCAGCGTCCATAGCTTCCAGAGTCTTGGCAATTGCCAAATCGTCAGGGGACGCGAGGATTTCCACCACGTCCTCGGAAGCAGATGGTTTTTGTGGTGGCATGGTAGCCACTTGAGAATCTTTTGTTTTGGTTTTCTTTTGTTTCTCGCGCTGATCCTTCGGCCTCTCACGCTGGGAGGGCTTGGCAAACTCAGTCTCAGGGACGGAGGTTGTCCTTGAGGCCCTACGACCAGCTTTGGGTGGCACTTGCTGCCACTCACTGGCATCCACTGAGCCAGTGGGAGAAACCGAGGGAGAAAGGGATTCAAGCGATCCCTTCCTCGCAAGAGGAGCCAGAGCAGGCTGTGGTAGCTCTGGCTCACGTGTGGGGACCGATGTCCCCATTTGTTGGGGGGTTCTTGCTTCCAAGGCAGGGGCTTTGGAAGCAACAGTGTCAGATGTGCCCCCTACCACCAAGGGGGCCGATGGTGACGGTTGGGCTCGAGGGCCCACTGTGATAGACGGAACTGGCGGTAAAGTAGTCTGCGGAGATGGTTTTGTAGCTAGTGCATAGGATGTTTTGATGCTGACCGGGTGGAGTTTCTCATATTTCCTCTTGGCCTCGGAATAAGACAGCCGATCCATGGTTTTGTATTGCATGATCTTCCGTTCTTTGTGCAGTACAGAGCAGGTAGGCGAGCAAGGTGGGTGCTGCTGTCCACAGTTAACACAAATGGGAGGTGGTGTACAAGGGAGGTCTGGGTGCGATGGACGACCACAGTCCCGACAGGTGGAGTTGGCGGTACACCTGGAGGACATGTGCCCGAACCTCCAGCATTTAAAACAACGCATAGGGGGAGGAACGTAGGGCTTTACGTCACACTGGTAAATCATCACCTTGACCTTCTCAGGCAATGAGTCGCCCTCGAAGGCCAAGATGAATGCACCAGTGGCGACCCTGTTGTCCTTCGGACCCCTATGGACTCGCCGTATAAAGTGGACACCTCGCCGTTCCAAGTTCTTGCGGAGTTCGTCATCCGACTGCAAAAGGAGATCCCTATGGAAAATCAAACCCTGTACCATGTTCAGGCTTTTGTGTGGGGTGATAGTAACGGGAACATCACCCAGCTTGTCACAGGCGAGCAAAGCCCGTGACTGTGCTGGGGATGACGTCGTTATTAAAACCGATCCCGATCGCATCTTCGACATGCCGTCTACTTCTCCAAACTTATCTTCCAAGTTCTCGACGAAAAAGAGAGGTTTCGTGTTCACGAAAGATTCACCATCAGTCCTGGAACAAACTAAATACCGTGGAGCATATTGTTGTCCTCGGCTGCGAGATCTGCGTTCCTCCCATGGCGTGGCCAAGGAAGGGAACGACTGGGGGTCATAAGTCTCAGCATTGAAGTCTACTTTTCCTCGCTTAGAGACGGTGGTTAAACGCCCACCAGCGTTGCTTTGGGTCCTTTTCATCGTGTTCCCACGAGCAGCTAGGGAAATAAAGGTCCACCCAGACAGAGCCCCGCTTGCCTGGGTAAGCCTTGTACAACTGAGGTGCGGCAGGTTCCTCAGAGGTTGCTCGCTAGCGGCTGTTCAACCTCAACAGCCATGCATCTCCTCGGCACGTAGCACACCTTGAGATTGAGGGGTTTTTTATAGAGGTTTATTCCGTCCTCGCGACCCGGGCGATTAAGCCAAGATCCCCGGGCTCTGAAACGTACAACGTTCCACCGTCGCGCCGAACGATGGTCGTTGAAGCACGCACAGAGCTTACGGTGTAGCGGACTGTTGGCGCGACACAGCCCACAGCTCAGGACCCCGGGTTCGCCAAGCCCGTACTCAGCAAATTCATGCCGAGCCCCTGAGGGGGGTTTTTAAGTAAATATGGTGTCTTTTCTCCATCTCTGATGACTGTAAAAATGTACTTAAATTATACAAAATATTAAAAATGCTAAAACTATTTGTTTATGAAACATTTTCGGTTATTTATTATTTTAAGAGTCCACTTATTTCTTGACGAAGTTGAAGTATACTGAAATGATAAAATTATTTTCTTTATAATTAAAAAAATCGAAGAATAAGTGGTATCAATAAACCTTTTGTTTGAAATTGGTGTATAATTCGAAAGTCAGAATAGGAAGCCTGGAACATGATTTTTATAATGTGATTTCCATCTGCACCTACTGCAGTTTCACATGCAGCCTGGCAGATATTTAACATCCCGGGCAAAGCCGGATTTTCAGCTAGTTGCGTGATAAAATTTGCTGTCGAGGCAGAGTCTAGGGCAAAGACTGCAGCTCTGTTTGTGATTGTTTGTTTTGCTACATGACAGGCCAAGTGGCCCGTCATATGGCCGAGTGTTGTCATTGGACAATCCATTAAAGATTTGGAGATAGTAGATTCCTAGGTGTGAAGGCCGTAGCCGCCAATAATTGGCGTATGCAGCCTGGTGGTGTGGAAGAGAGTCGAGTGGGAGATATCGTCGATGACGGTGGACTTGGAAGTCTTCTGCGGGAGGTGTCGCAGAATACGGTTCACTTAGAACACTCTTGCTACACATACCATCGTGAACAGTTCTTTTAGGAGGTCTCTTAGAACGAAGTTACTTGATTTCGCTGATGGGATCCACAGCCTTCCTGCTTCATTCTGCCAATACAGACGCTGCTGCGAGATGAATGTTGCTGTGTATGTGTGGTAAAGTATCAGCTGCCCTACTCCACTGCCTTATCAGAGTTCAATAACTCAGTTCAGGTTGGGGTACTGTCTGCATTTACCTTCTATCTTCTCCTGTCAGATTGAGATAGGAAGTCCATTTCTTACTCACTTTCCTTGAATGGTAAGATCTTAGATAATATAGCCAGTCATTTATTTCATTTTGTATAACATTATGTCTTTCATTTTTGTAAAGTTATACGACAGCTTATTTCATATTTTCATGTTGTTTTATTGTGACACTTGACCACCTAATATTGTAAATGGTTAGGTTATGTTTTTGAATTTATTTTGAAATATAATCTGAATGTATTGCAGTTATTGTCTACCACCATTTAACAACCCAAATCTTTATTTTGGAGGGGAATATTAATGTTTACTTATAATATCAAAGAGGAGAAAAACAAAATTACTGATAGATGTAGGGCAACTATGGCAACTAATAGAGTCTTTATTCTAGTATGGTGTATGCCACTGCTCAGATAGATCAACATGAAGAATCCGCCTTGCGGAGCAAAACACAAGTTGTTAAAAAAAGTTTTGTTTAGTATAACTCAACAAAACCCCGTCTGCTTCGACGATACCGAACACTGTTACAATACTCTTGACACAAAACGTAGTCTTCCTAAGTTTGACTGTCTACTTCGGCGAGTGTAACAAAATGAGTCAATGTCACCGATTAGTCCAAGCGCCAAGTTCCACGACGTCCTCCCACTGACTGAGTCGTCAGCGTAGCTGCGGCGGCCAGGCGTTGTCCGGGGGGCGAAGCGGCAGGTCGGCAGCGAGGCGGCGACGTCGTCGTGGAGAGGTTTCCCTCGGGTTCCTGGCTCAGTGTCAGACTGCCTGGCTCGGGCAGGATATCAAGGGGGGGGGGGGGGGGACTATTTCAAGATCACGTGGGCGACAGAAGGAAATAGTCCTCGGCATGTTGCGACCTCTGTCGGTGCTGCTAGGGCTACCTGGCGTCTTCCTCGTGCGAAAGTCTTTAGTATGGTCGCTGTCGCGTGGCAAGTTGGCAACCCGCAATGTTGCTGTGTCGGAAGGGTTGCCGATCGTGAAGGGTGTGCGCCGCAACTTGTCACTATGTGTAGGAAAACATAGTGGCGACGCAATTTATCATAACGGTGAATCAGATAATTTGTATAAAACAGTAATTTTTTGTGTACTAAATTCTCAGATTAAATAAATCATAACGTGCTTTATTTTTGCTTTTTAGAATTTGCATATCAAAGGAGATAACTTGCAGCCATATAATACCGACACAAACAACCGAGACATGTTACATTTCTTGATACAGATATTTAATCCTTTAATAATGAGTGACAGTCCAACAAAAACAGGAATTCACGGTGTGACTATTAAGTCTTGGGTTTGTTAGCAGAAGGAATGGTTTCTTACCATTTCACCTGGGCATGTCGGAATGACGGTAGAAAATTGCAGATTTTTTTAACTTAATTTTGGTTTAATTAATTTTTATTTCACTCTGGTTCTCCTATTAATTTGTCACCAGCTACCAAAGAATAAATCGAACCACGCGATTGCATGTCGAAGACATAATAAGTCAGGGTTATGTCTTAGTTAACGATCGGAAAGCTAAATGAAGTATTTTTGCCACTATTTAATATCCGGGAAACAATGTGCTTTCTCCGAAGTCCATATTTCGACTTCTGCTCCAGAGGAAGCGTAATCCAAACAAGCCACAGTCCAACAAAAAGAGAAATTCACCGAAAACGTCGTCACACGTTACGAGAAAGAATCATCCGTACAGCGTTTGAAACTGTTTGTTACCATTTCACCTGGTCAAATATTAGAGTGATAGCCACCGATTTAACATCCGAAATGATGCTGATACAAGGATAAAAGAAGTAATACAGCCGCGGCAGATTAGCGGTGTGCACTGGAGCGCCGAGCTGCGCTGAACGCGGGCGCTCGCCGTCGGGGGTTCGAGTCCCCCTTCTGGCATGAGTTTTTGTGTTGTCCTTTGAAGAGTTTATATTAGTTTAAGTAGTTTGTAAGCTACGGACTAATGACCGCGTGCCGGCCGCGGTGGCCGAGGTGACTGAGGCGCTTCAGTCACGGTCAGCACGGCCACTACGGTCGGGGATTCGAATCCCCCCTCGGGCATGGATATTTGTGCCGTCCTAGTTCGTAAGTAGTATATTAGTAGTTTGTAAGTTTAGGGACTGATGACCCCGTAGTTAAGTCCCATAAGCTTAACAAACATTTAAACATTTTTAATGACCGCGCAGTTGAATCCGATAGATTTACAAACATTTGAACATTTGAATTAATACCTGCCTAATTCTGACAACTAGTACTGTAGCTACGAATGCAGTTGCAAAAGATCATGTTGCTACAAAGTAAAACTATTTATCGCAATGGGTTTAGTTTCCGGATCAACAGGAAACAGGTTCAGATCGTAATGTTCAGGAATTATCGAGTACCGTCAAGAGGAAACCGGAAAGTACATAGATTCCCATTGCTCCTTACAGCATCCATCCCTGGCAACAAATGAGTTGTTAGTGTGGACCAAGTTATTGTGGCTGAAGTAAAGGATAAAGAGAGGAACACAAGATTTCTAGAAACCCATTTTTCACTAATAAATCCACACAATGGCTCGTTAATTTGTGAGCCGTTAGACCTAGGAAGGAAGGAAGCTTAGGGTTTAACGTCCCACAGACAGCTTGGCCATTAGAGACGGAGCTAACGCTCGGAGTTTTTGGGTAACGATGGGGAAGGAAATCGGCCCTTTGCAAGGAGCCATCCCCGAATTCGCCTGGAGTGATTGAGGGAAATCACTAAAAACCTAAATCTGTATGGCTGAAGGTGGATTTGAACCACCATCCTCCCGAATGAGAGTCCAGTACGCTATAAAAATTCTCAAATGTTTATAGAACTTAGGGACTGATGACCCCGTAGTTAAGTCTCATAAGTGCGTTATCACTGCGCCACCTCGACTCGGTCCGTTACACCTACTTTCGCTTTCAGTCCTCAGCCGGTCGTAATCGTTCGCTACCGATGAAATATTCGCTAATCACACGTACAGGATTAAGAATTGTGTGACGACCAGTTTGGTGAAAGTTACAACAATTTTATACATAGGACATACAACGTAATTCTGAATGCAAAGTATTAAAACATCGTGTTTCTTGCCTGTAAAAGAGACAGGTCTAACTGTTTCCAGATTGACGTGAAAAGCATTTGCAGTAATGGAAACGGTATGGAAGAAAAAGAAACTTTATTTATTCACGGAGGTGCTGCCAAAGATTAAATGGAACCACTAGATTACGTGTGGAAGCCGTAAGAACAATAGGACAGTGTTATCTGTTAGTTAACGCCCGCAAAGCCGGCAGGCCATACAACGTGAGCTCATTAAAGGCTAATGCAGATAATCAGGAGAAAGCGCAGTTCTGGCAGCAATCGGCACCTCACCTCTTCGTTAGGCGTGTTGCATATACATCGGGCGCTAACTGAATTCCATTGCTTCGTTTACGCCTGGCATGTCCATTACTAATATCTCTAGAAGCAGAAAGCTTTGTTTGTTTTAGCAAGGATGTTTGCATATACATATTGCACCGTTTTACTTCCGGAGCACTAGAAACTGATTTGTATTTTTCAACCAGTGGCAACCCACATGTATTAAAACCTGCTTACCGTATTCGTTTCTCGGTCTCACTGCCATTTTCCCCCTTTACACTTCCCTACAGTGCTAAATTGACGATTTCTTTATGTCTCTTAATGTAACCCACCAATCAAGACATAAGCGATATTCTACGCTTTAAATATATTATAAATATTCACAGTGTATGCGTAGAACCAGTCTCTTCATGGAAAAACGGAGTATAATATTGCATTACTGTTTGTATACAAACAGGCAGACAGTCAGGAAGAGTGAAGACTGCACATAAATACAACCTATAGTCCATCGTCAGCTGTCGTCATCAATTATCATAGAAATGATCCGATATGTCTCGTTCGCTTCAAGGCATTCTAACGTAAGACAAGTTTTTCAGGGATGGCAACGAAGTATGTTTTTCCGCAGATCTTTTGTAGGAACGTAAACAATCGACCTTTATTAATTGTGCAAGATGCGTCAATATATTTTGTATTAAAATACACTACTGGCCATTAAAATTGCTACACCAAGAAGAAATGCAGATGATAAACGAGTATTCACTGGACAAATATATTATACTAGAACTGACGTGAGATTACATTTTCACGCAATTTGGGTGCATAGATTCTGAGAAATCAGTAACCAGAACAACCACCTCTGGTCGTAATAACGGCCTTGATACGCCTGGGAATTGAGTCAAAGTTTGGATGGCGTGTACAGGTAGCTACAGATACCCATGCAGCTTCAACACGATACCACAGTTCATCAAGAGTAGTGACTTGTGTATTGTGGCGAGCCAGTTGCTCGACCACCATTCACCAGACGTTTTCCATTGGTGAGAGATCTGGAGAATGTGCTGGCCAGGACAGCAGTCGAGCATTTTCCGTATCCAGAAAGGGCCGTGCAGGACCTGCAACATGCGATCGTGCATCATCCTGCTGAAATGTAGAGTTTCGCAGGGATCGAATGAAGGGTAGAGCCACGGGTCGTAAAACATCTGAAATATAACGGCCACTGTTGAAAGTGCCTTCTATGTGAACAAGAGGTGACTGAAATGAGTAACCAATTGCACCCCATGCCATAGCGCCGGGTGATACACCAGTAGGGGATGACGAATACACGCTTCCAATGTGCATTCACTGCGAAGTCGCCAAACACGGATGCGATCATCATGATACTGTAAACCGAACCGGGATTCATCCGAAAAAATCACATTTTTCCATTCCTACACTCAGGTACGTCGTAGCGTTCACCATGGCAGGCGCACCTGTCTGTGATGCAGCGTCAAGGGTAACCGCATCCATGGAGTCTGAACTGATAGTCCATGCTGCTGCAAACGACGTAGAACTGTTCGTGCTGATGGTTGTTGCCTCGCAAACGTCCCCATCTGTTGACTCAGGGATCGAGACGTGGCTGCACGATCCGTTACAACCATGCGGATAAGATGCCTTTCATATCGACTGTAGTGATACGAGTCCGTTGGGATCCAGCACGGCGTTCCTTATTGCGCTCTTGAACCCACCGATTCCATATTCTGCTAAAAGCCATTGGATAGCGACCAACGCGAGCAGCAATGTCGCGGTACGATATGTTGTTGTTGTTGTTGGGTTGTTTAGGGGGGACAAAACTACAATGGTCATCAGTCCCCCATTCCTTCTCTAGACGTCAAAGGGAAAGCCATACACGTGAAAGATAACACGCCCAGAGTTTAAAGTTGTGAAGCGGGAGAGGAGTCCCACTGTGTCTATAAAGAAAAACAGCAAGAATAACAAGACACAAAACGAAAAGATGAGCACACAAAGACATCTGACAAGAAAGAAGCTGATGCCTGTGGTTGACCGACCAGAAGAATAAAAACGGAAAAGTCAACCACTCAGGAACACTAATAAATCTCCAGCTAGATGGAACGATAAAAACCCCCTGCTCGCATAAAACGTAAAACGGAATCTGCCATTGCAGCATCGTCACCTAAAACGTCCGATAAAATGACAGGGAGGTTAAAATTCCGCCGCAAAGCGGCTAAAACGGGGCAGTCCAACAGGATGTGGACTATTGTCAGGCGTGAGCCACACTGACATTGGGGCGCATCCTCACCACGAAGGGGATGTCCATGGGTGAGCCACGTATGCCCAATGCGGAGGCGACACAAAACCACTGAGTCCCGTCGTGAACCCCGCATGGAGGAGCGCCATGCGGCCGTCGTATCCTTGACCATCCGGAGCTTGTTGGGCGTGTTCAGGCTACGCCACTCAGCATTCCAAAGCCGATGTACCCGTTGGCGCAACAATGAACGGAGATCAGAAGCCGGGAGGCCGATCTCTAGACAGGACATACCGACAGCCTGCTTGGCAAGCCTGTCAACACGTTCATTGCCCGGGATACCAACGTGACCCGGAGACCAGACGAACGTCACTGATCGCCCAGACAGTTCAACTGAACGAAGCGTCTCATGTATGGCCAACACCAGAGGTGACCGCGGGTAACACTGCTCCAGAGCTCGGAGGCTGCTCAGGGAGTCGCTGCAAACAACAAAAGACTCGCCTGAGCAAGACCGGATACGCAGGAGAGCTCTGTGAATGGCCACCAGCTCTGCAGTGTAAACACTGCAGCTATTCGGCAGAGAGTGCTGTTCCATATGGTCACCATGAGTATACGCAAATCCCACACAGCCATCAACCATGGAACCATCTGTGTATATCAGGTCATATCCACGGAATACCGCTATGATAGCCGAGAACTGACGGCGGAGCGCCTCCAGTGGAACTGAGTCTTTGGGCCCCTGGGCCAAGTCCAGCCGAGTAGACGGCCTTGGCAAACACCACGGAGGTGTACGGGCACGGACCCGATAGGAAGATGGAAGGGGAGAAGACTCAAGCTCCTGCAGGAGGGACTGAACCCGATAGGCAATCGTATGACCTGATCTGGGGCGTCGCTGATGGGGACGGACCACCACATCAGGAAAGAGGAGACGATGGTTCGGGTGGCCTGGGGAGCAATACACATGTGCTGCGTAAGCCGCAAGTAGGTGTTGGCGGCGGATCCCCAAGGGTGGAACCCCAGCCTCCACTAGTAAGCTGTTCACTGGGCTGGTGCGGAAGGCACCCGTCGCGATGCGAACCCCACAGTTGTGGATGGGGTCCAGGAGATGCAGTGCCGAAGGTGCCGCAGACCCATAGGCAATGCACCCAAAATCGAGACGGGACCGCAACAGTGCCGTGTAAAGCCGCAACAGTGTCGAGCGATCAGCACCCCAGGTCGTATGACCCAGGTGGCGGAGAAGGTTGAGATGGCGCCAGCACTTCCGTTTTAGCTGACGAATGTGGGGGAGCCACGTCAGCCGAGCGTCAAAGACCAGACCCAAAAACCGATGCGTGTCTACCACTGTCAGGAGTTCGTCGTTAAGGTAAAGTTCAGGGTGAGGGTGGACGGTCCGACGCCGACAGAAGTGCATCACTCTAGTCTTGGTGGCAGAAAACTGAAAGCCATGGGTAAGCGCCCAGTTCTGCGCCTTCCGAATAGCACCTTGCAACCTACGCTCAGCAACCTGGGTGCTGCAGGAACTAAAAAAGATACAAAAGTCGTCAGCGTAAAGAGAAGGGGAGACCGACGATCCAACTGCTGTCGCTAGACCATTGATGGCAACTACAAATAATGGAACACTTAAAACTGAGCCCTGAGGAACGCCATTCTCCTGGATGTATGAGGCGCTCAGGGAGGCACCAATTTGAACACGAAAGGTACGGACAGCTAAAAAATTCTGGATAAAAATCGGTAGGGAGCCCCGGAGGCCCCAGTCATATAAAGTGTTGAGGATGTGGCGTCGCCAGCTGGTATCGTATGCTTTGTGCATATCAAAGAAGACGGCAACAAGGTGTTGGCGCCGGGAAAAAGCTGTGCGGATTGCAGACTCGAGGTACACCAGATTATCGGTGGTAGATCGACCCTGGCGAAAACCGCCCTGGCATGGAGCCAACAATCCTCGAGTCTCAAGAATCCAACACAACCGCCGACTGACCATCCGCTCCAGCAGTTTGCACGGCACGTTAGTCAGGTTAATGGGCCGATAGCTATCCAAGGTAAGAGGATTTTTGTCGGGTTTAAGCACAGGGAGGATGATACTCTCCCGCCACTGTGACGGGAACACACCATCACACCAAATGCGGTTATAGACCGCAAGTAGGTTTCGCCGACTATCTGCTGAGAGATGTTTCAGCATTTGACTATGGATGATATCAGGCCCTGGCGCCGTGTCAGGACATTGTTGAAGAGCACTGAGGAGCTCCCACTCAGAAAAGGGAGTGTTGTAAGATTCAGAGCGGCTGGTACGAAAGGAGAGAGACTGGCGTTCTACCCTCTCCTTTACTGCACGGAAGGCCGGTGGATAATTTGCAGAGGCAAAGGCACGAGCATAATGCTCGGCGAACATCTCTGCAAGTGTGGCCGGGTCCGTACATAGGACTCCATTTGAGGAGATCCCAGGGATTCCCACTGGTGTCTGTAATCCCTGTAGCCGTCTGATCTTACTCCAGACCTGCGAGGCTGAGGTGCCTGTCCCAATAGTGGAAACGTACCTCTCCCAGCACTCCTGTTTCCGTCTTCTTATAAGCTGGCGAGCACGAGCGCGAAGCCGTTTAAAATTGATTAGGTGCTCCTGAGAGGGGTGCCGTTTGTATCGCTGTAAGGCCCGCCTGCGGTCTTTAATGGCCTCAGCGATCTCCGGCGACCACCACGGCACTGTCTTACGCCGTGGGCACCCTGATGTACGCGGAATAGTCGCGTTCGCAGCAGAAATGATAGAATGTGTGGCACTCTCGACCACCACATCGATTTCCTCGAGTGGGGGAGGGCCAACGATGGCAGCAGAAGCATAGTCTTCCCAGTTAGCCCTGTGCAGAACCCCCCTAGGTTTGCGCGCTGGGGACTCGCGTTGTGGGAGTGACAAAAAGACAGGGAAATGGTCACTGCCACACAAGTCGTCATGGGCTCTCCAGTGAACAGATGGTGGAAGGCCGTGGCTGCAGATCGACAGATCAATGGCCGAAAAAGTGTCATGTGCCACACTAAAATGCGTGGGGGCACCTGTATTCAAGAGGCAGAGGTCGAGTTGAGTTAGGAAATCCTTGACAACCCTGCCATGACCAGAGATCGTAGAACCACCCCACAAGGGACTGTGGGCATTGAAGTCGCCCAACAGCAAGAAAGGTGGGGGTAGTTGAGCAACGAGTGCAGCCAAGACGTTCACAGATACGTCACCATCTGGCGGCAAGTAGATACTGCAGACGGTAAACTCCTGTGTGGTCCTCACCCTGACAGCCACTGCTTCTAATGGCGTTTGAAGTGGCACAGATTCACTATACACAGAGGTGAGGACATACACACACACTCCACCTGATACCCTGTTATATATGCTACGGTTGCAGTAAAATCCCCTGTAGCCACGAAGGGCAGGGGTCCGCATTGCTGGAAACCAAGTTTCCTGAAGAGCAATGCAGAAAGCAGGTGTCGTGCTCAAAAGCTGCCGTAGCTCAGCCAGGTGGGGGAAGAAACCGCCGCAGTTCCACTGGAGAATGACATTGTTCGAGTGCTGGGAAGACATGAATCCGAGTCGGTGGGCTACAACTCAGCATCACTGGCACCCACCGGTGTAGGCGTGTCATCGGGATTGTCCGTTTTCTCAATGGCGTCCCCGAGAGCAAGGTCCTCGGGTGACGCAAGAATCTCCACCTCATCCTCAGAAGCAGAGGTGCAGGTGGAGGGGGGTGGTGGTACTGAAGCCACTGTGGTGTCTCTTGTGATGCCCGTCTTTGGTTTCTGTTTACCCCTCCGTTCCCTCGGGGGCTTCGCTGGTGGGAGGTGCTCCTTGGACTCAGCTACAGGGACTTAGGAGGAGCATGAAGCCCTACGACCAGCAGCCTGCGAGCGCGCCTGCTGCTGGTTAGTGTCACTATTGACACTGGCAGAAGGGAGCGTCCCAAGGGACCCCTTCCGTGTCAGGGAAGCCGGAGAAGGTTGTTCTGTCTCCGGCGGAGAGGTGGTAGCTGATCCCGAGGCTTTCGCCTTGGGAGCTTTGGAAGGATGGCCCCCAACCTCCGTGGGGGCAGGCTTAGGTTGGCGGCCCTGGGGGCCCACAGGAACAGAAGAAGTAGAAAATACTGTCGCCGCCAAGGAGAGTGGCGACGACGTCACTGCTGCGAACGTGTTTTTCATTGTTACAGGGTGCAGACGATCAAACTTTTTCCTGGCCTCATTATAGGATATACGGTCCAGGGTTTTATATTCTGTAATTTTCCGCTCCCGTTGAAATGCGAGGCATTGCGACGAGCAGGGAGGATGGTTCTGACCACAGTTTACGCAGATGGGAGGCGGAGTGCATGGGGCGTCCGGATGTGCTGGACGCCCGCAGTCCCTGCATGTAGCACTGGACATGCAACGGGAAGACATGTGGCCGAACTTCCAGCATTGGAAGCACCTCACAGGGGGAGGAATATAAGGCCGCACGTCAACATGGTAAACCATCACCTTGACCTTGTCGGGTAATGTATCACCCTCAAAGGCCAAGATGAAGGCACCAGTTGCGACCCTATTATCCTTTGGGCCCCTATGGACGCGCCGGACAAAATGAACGCCTCGTCGTTCAAGGTTTGCCCGTAGCTCGTCGTCTATCTGGAGCAATAAATCCCGATGGAAAATTACTCCCTGAACCATATTCAGGGACTTGTGGGGAGTGATGGTCACCGCAACGTCACCCAGCTTGTCACAAGCGAGTAGCGCCCGTGACTGGGCCGGGGATGCTGTGTGGATGAGAACAGACCCGTTGCGCATTTTAGAGATGGAGTCCACTTCCCCAAACCTGTCCTCTAGATGTTCCACAAAGAACTGAGGCTTGGTCGCTGAGAATGAGTCCCCATCAGTCCTGCTGCACACGAGATATCGAGGAACATAATCTTCACCCTGTTTTGTGGCCCGACGTCCCTCCCAAGGCGTGGTCAGGGAGGGGAACGTTTGGGGGTCGTACGTAGATGCATTAAACTTTCCCTTCTTAGAGACGGCGGTTGTACGTCCGCCAACGTCACCCGATTTGTGTCTTTTCATGGCGGGTGATCCGCCCCGATGCCACCCACTCCGATCAGGGGCTCTCCTCATGGGCGCCACCCAGCCACAGCAACGTCACCTGGCGGGATGACCGTTGCTGGGAGTCCTGATGCCCCACAGAGACAAGCATCGACTCCTTGGCTTGCATGAGGAGTATGCAGCTCTGGCACCGGTAGAGCGATCCCTGTGTTGTCAGGGGGCTACAGCCAAGAGGGTACATGACGACCCCACCACAACGGACTGGCTACCGTGTTGGCTTTCTGGCGCTACGTGAACCATCATAAAGTAGAGTGCTGAGATATCAGTGCACAATGGATGCGACTTGCACGGAAAAAAGAAATGACCTGCCCAGTGGCAGAATAGAATCCGCAGTCGCAAGTCCATTCCATGATGGGTGCTTAAGATGGCATGGCACGAGAATTACATGATGCACCATGGAAGGTGTCCTTCCCCAAATGGTTCGCTCTTCTGAAAAATTTTGAAAAATGGAGGGTCAAACCCACATAGGGGACCACAGATGGAAAGCCGAAAAGTATGAAGACTCCTTTTAGTCGCCTCTTACGACAGGCAGGAATACCGCGGGCCTATTCTTACCCCCGAACCCGCAGGGGGGCGCGGTACGATAAACCGCAATGGCGATAGGTACAATGCGACCTTTATCAAAGTCGGAAACGTGATGGTACGCATTTCTCCTCCTTACACGAGGCATCACAACAACGTTTCACTAGGCAACGGCGGTCAACTGCTGCTTGTGTATGAGAAATCGGCTGGAAACTTTCCTCATGTCAGCACTATGTAGGTGTCGCCACCGGCGCCAACCTTGTTGTGACATGCAAAACATTAGCTTTTCAGAGCATTCCCACATCATCTTGCTGTCGGTTAAATTTCGCGTCTGTAGCACGTCATCTTCGTGGCGTAGCAATTATAATGACCAGGAGTGTAATTTCATGTGGCTCACTGGCCTGGTGCAAGTGTTTCAATTGAACGCCACTTTGGCGACTTGCGTGTCCCTATCCTACCCCAGTTATCCAACCGGCGAAAGAAAGGGGACCTACAGATTAACGTGGAATCCGAACCACGTGTCGTTTCTGGCGACTGCTCAGATCGTTGAGAGGTGAAGAATAGGCTAAAACGCAGACTGAAAAAATCCGAGATCCGACCGGGCCTCCAACCCGCTACCCTTCGGTTTCCAACTGAGCGCTTTACCCCAAGACCATCGCGCCCGACAAAATATTTTGTTTAAAATATTATTATGACAGTTATCGTTGTGGTGCTTGCACAAAATAAAAAATAGACAAATGAAAATATTGCGAAATGTTTTATATAATTGAAGTTTTCAGGAAACTTATGACAGAGATAATTAATTTACCTACATAAAGTTTCATTTGTAATTATTCAATTTACTAAAAGAAAACGTGAGTGTAATTCTCATTTAAGTAGCTGTGACTGCTATTTCGAAAAGCAAATTAAATTATTTATGATTTAATTGATATTTCAGGTAGCGGTAATAAACCTAAAGTCATTATAAGTTTCAAAATAAATAATTAAAAAATTCTTATCGAGGGTAGGCCTGAACACAGATCGTCCACATGACAGGTGATTACGCTACCGTCCGAGCTATTATTTTTTAATACGTTACATTATTTCTCTGCACACTGAACACATAAAGTATACAATGAACAAATAAACTATTTTCAGTTCAACATATTTCCGATGGAAAGGACATTGCAGTTTTGTGGATGATGGGTAGAGAGATGATGATGATGATGATGATGATGATGACGACGGCGGCGTCCCTCCAGTATCCTCTCGGAATTTTCTGGATAGTGTGCTCTGTAACTTCTATGAATGGAGAACCTCGACGTATACTACTAACGTGCCGAGTCTAATCCCGAACTGAATTTCCAAGACCGGAAAGTTGTAGGGACAAATCACTAAAATGATTTGTTGTGATACCTGTCTGCAACACTACTTTACAAGACAGCTTGTCTCTACCCCGTGTAGTGAATCCATAGGCGAAGACCTCTGTACTCGCCAGTTTAAAGTCGCCCCCAACTAATAATCCATCCATGGTCCGGGTACCGTCACTCCACTGAGATTAAACTTTCTTTGAAAGAGTCTAGCACTGTAGCTCGGTTTCACCTATAGCTGTTATACGCATACAGATAACCTCACAGTCACTCTCGACTTCGACGTCAGTGGAAACAATATATTTTATTTAACTCCAATGAGCACATCCCCTCCAGATTTGTACCTGATCTATCTTTGTGATATACGAGGGGGATCTTTAAAATAAGTATCCTATATCGACTGTGGTCAGAGTTACGTATGAAGGGGACAAAAAACAGAATGGGCCAGTGAAGATAAGACATATCTTATTTTTCTACATAATATCAAAGTATATTGAGATATTTCTCACACCGCTTTATGAACTTCAAAAAGCCGTCCATGAAAAATCAGAGCGTTTCATACGGAAGAAGCGTTTAACGGCTTGTTTGACGTCATCATTGCTTCGAAAGCGCCATCCACCGAGAGTCTTCTTCAAAGATGGAAACAGATGGAACTCACTTGGTGCGAGTTCAGAACTGTATGGTGGATGGTGTAGGCAGCCCAACCAAGAGTTGCAATATGGTCTTGCTTTTCTGTCACCGAGTGTGGTGTCGCATTGTCATCCAACAGCAGAACGCCAGATCTGAGAACGCCAGGCCAGTTTTTCCGAATTACCTATTCACTTTCGACAGAGTGGCACATTACCGCGCAGAATTGATGGTTGCACCCTCGAAAACGTCCAGCAACTAAACTCCTTGGGCGCCCCAGAAAACGTTGAGTAGTACTTTACCTGCAGACGGAGTGTTCTTGAACTTCTTTCGGACAGGTGATGACGGATGTTTCCACTCCATGAAAGCGGCCTTCGAATCGGGCATGTAATGATAGACCTACGATTCATCCTTCGTCACAATCAAAACAAAGTCATTGCCATATTCATTGTCGACTTCTACGTAATAGTGTATCGGTGTCTTGCACGGGCGCGTACACCTACTGTGTCGTTTGTCGCCTATGTAGGCCAGTCGACGTAAAAAAAAAAAAAAAAAAAAAAAAAAAAAAAAAAAAATGCCTTAGGTCCAAAAAATTGCAAGAAGCTGAATTTTTGGTATGTTGTTAGTACATATTAGAGTAGTATTAAACCAAGTTTGCAGCTTCGAAATCCTTTAGCTTAACTATTAAGAACCAAATAACCTCGATTTTTTCGGACTTTTTTCTGATTTTGGTTTATAACTCATGAAGGGTGTTTTTTTGACGAAAAGTCACTCATATCTACATTAATAGAGATAAAATATTCTAAAATGTAAGCCCAACTGCAGCTCTGTAAGTCCAATACATCCTGAGATATTGGACTTCAAAAATTGACTTATTTCTCCAAAAAGTTCAAATTTCCAATTTTAGTCATCTTTCGGCTAGAATATTGGCTCTAATGTTCATCCCAAGGGGAAAGTCATTCAAAACAAATTTATAGAGCAGTTATTTAGCTTTAATCTAAGTACAGAACGAAGTCCATAGGCCCAATAGATTTGTAGTTATCGTTAAAAAACGATAAGTTGGAAAAATCGGATTATTCAATAAACTGACCCAGATGAATTGCAGCCCTCTTATCCAATATATGTTAAAGAAGGAGGAATTACTCACTGACGATGATTATTAATGCATTGTATATAAATAAGTGTAATGTATGTGTTAGTGCATACCAATATATTTGTGAAAGTAGATATTGCTGTAAAAACAACGAAAGCCTCTCCATATGTATTTGTCAGCCATTAAGGGATTGCTACTTTCGTTCGTAGCGAGACCTTTTTTTGTGCGAAGGCACCCCCATCCCTCTCACTCCGAGTAGTGACCCAGCGGTTGTTCTGCCCTCCCTCCCATACTTCTAGTCTCCGAGATCTTCCCCTCTACACCCAGTTTGCCCCTAGAAACGGCCGTATTCGGATCTGTGAAGAAAGTTTCAAACAAAAATCGTCTAAATATCGATCGTGGTGGTGTTTTAAGTACTTTTTTCACAATATGTCGGGGCTACCTCCGTCGGATGTTTGTTTCGAGGTCGTTGGGAAGTGCTTGGAGAAGGAACAGTGACAGTGAAAAAGCGTGGAATTTAGATGCTGATAAAGGTGAGTCAGAAACGTGGGCTTTAAAGGATCATGAGGTTTTTGTGCAATTTAAACGAATTGTCCGTACATGACGCATGCAGGAAGAGGTACACTGTGGAAAATAATGTGAAAGCATCTGTCCAGCGAGGAGGAGATGTTTCATCTGCTCAGCCATCGTCTTCGCGTGGGGAAAGGCTGAGAAGTGCGTCGGGTTCAAGGCGTCACATCATTGGAGATTTTTGTTTCCCTTGTGGTGAAAAATTCGCCAAGGAATATTTGGAAAAACAGATAAAATTGCCTGAATATCTACGGGATTAACTCTATCAAGTGGAAACACTAGAAGTGAAAGAATTGATTGTGGAAAAAGCTAGATAATCTGGTGAATGGGGACAACAGATTCTTCAGCGTCTTTCATGTATAAGTGAACTTGTTGCTGCTGAGGGTAAATACCACAAACATTACTTAATTGCAGTCCTTGTCGTGATCTACTGGTGCATGAGGTAAACGGGAGCGTCCTGAACATCCCCTCCTTATCGAGGGTATGGAGCGTACATATGCATACCTTCCAGAAACAAGAGAGGAAAACCAGTTTTCCATACGTGACTTGATTGCAGAGAACTTCACAGGTAATTACAAACCAACAGTTGAAAGTGTTCAAGCTCATCTTAAAAGGCGATATGGAGAAAAAAATATTTTTGCGCAGGTCGGTCCGTATCACAGCCCAGTCTTGATGTTCACAGACATTGGACAAAACATCTTTTTGTTAAGTGGTACAATCAAAGACTTAGCGATCCTGCAGAAGAGCGGCTTAGAGTTGTCAGACCTGCAGCAGAGATTATCCTGCAAGACATTCGTTCCCAAACATTTGACACTACTCAATATCCTTCGTCAGAGGCCTTTTTAAAAGACGCAGGGGTATCAGAGTTCCTGATTCTCTGCAACTGTTGCTTGAACAGATTATCCTGAGAAACAAACGGTTTTCTCTCGAACAATGGAAAAAGAAATGGATAGGATTTGCTCATAGTATCATGGCTACAATGATGCCCCAAATCCTTCCTATCCTCAATAAGCTTTGGAACCTATTTGTATAGGAAATTTGGTTCAAAGCAACTTGTTGAACTTTACCACAGTATGGGAATTTGCTGTACATATACGGAGGCTACGCATTTTGAAAGTTCCGCTATCCTCCATGGAGAAGTGACCCAACTATTTGACAAAGGTGCTTTTATGCAGTTTGTGTTCGACAATGCAGATGTAATTGTTAACACAATTGATGGAGAAAGTACGTTCCGTGAAGTGGGTGGTATAATGATCATGACCCCCACTCATCCGTTCACCCAGACAAAAACATATCATGTTTGAAGTCTGTTTCTGCAGAGTCTATCAGGTTCACACACTCTAAACATTCTTCTATTAGAAATAAATCTGGCTTGTCAGCCATTTCAATTACAGAAGTAAAAATCGCTGAAGACATTTTGCCAAAATCCCCATACCTGCTGTGGTTGTTTGGAAAAGCAACTAACATGCCAGGAATCCAGGATAGAATGGATTCATGGACCAAGTGACAGAAGATCTTCCTTACAAACGTTCAAAGATTGTATATCTCCATTTTATCCATGCTCCCCCAACCAACTACGAAACTGTTTTAACATCACTTTTGGAAGTCAATTAAAGAACAAGCATTTACGGTCAGGAAACACGTTTTGTGACCTACGACCAATAACTGTACTTGACGAGCTGAGGATGCTGGTGGCTATCCACAAGTACAGATTTCAACAGAGCTTAGAGGTTTTCACCTCATGTCATTCATGGGGGCCGTCGGTGCCATAACGGCAGGAAGTGGACTCAAGGAACTTATCTGTTCAATATTTGCTGAAAGCAGTGTTGAAAAAATCCTATTTATATACAATGAATTAATAATCATCGTTAATGAGTAAGTAATTCCTCCTTCTTTAACATATATTGGATAAGAGGGTTGCAATTCATCTGGGTCAGCTTATTGAATAATCCGATTTTTCCAACTTTTCGTTTTTTAACGATAACCACAAATCTATTGGGCCTATGGACTTTGTTCTGTAGTTAGATTAAAGCTAAATAACTGCTCTATAATTTTGTTTTCAATGACTTTCCCCGTGGGATGATCATTAGAGCCAATATTCAAGCCGAAAAATGACTAAAATTGGAAATTTGAACTTTTTGGAGAAATAAGTCAATTTTTGAAGTCCAATATATCGGGAACTGTTGAACTTACAGAGCTGTGGTTGGGCTTAAATTTAAGAATATCTTATCTACATTAATAAACGTGCTAGTGACTTTTCGTCAAAAGACCATCGTTCACGAGTTATAAGCCAAAATCAGAAAAAAGTCCGAAAAAATCGAGGTTTTTTGGCTCTTAAAAGTTAAGCTAAAGGATTTCGAAGCTGCAAACTTGATTTAATACTACTCTAATATGTCCTAACAACATACCAAAAATTCAGCTTCCTGCAATTTTTTTGGACCTAAACATACCTGGCGACTGGCCTAATAGCCGTTCAACGCTTCTTCCGTAAGCAACGCCCGGGGTTTTTCCTAGATGGTTTTTTGAAGCTTATAAAGCGGTTTGACAAATGTCTCATTGTGCTTGGGAATTGGTATGTAGAAAAATATAGATATATCTTACCTTTAATGTCTCATTCTATTTTTTTCCTTTCACACACAACTGTCCACAGTCGACAGGGGAAACTTATATTCCAACTGCCCTTTGTACATTCCATTCTTGCTTAAGAATTTCGGAGCTTCCTAGTCAGGATTAATCCAAATCTCAGTACCGAGGATTATTTGAGCACAATAAATTTCCTGCAATGCAGTAAATTCTGAATCTTTGTTTCTAATATTCTGAAAATTTACTGCTAATATTTTGACCATAAAAAAGGTCCTGAATGCGGCCTGATTTCATTGTCTGCACATTGTTGTTGTTGTTGTGGTCTTCAGTCCGGAGACTGGTTTGATGCAGCTCTTTACCCTACTCTGTCCTGAGCAGTCCTCTTCATCTCCTCATAAGACCTACAACCTTCACCCATTTGAATCTGCTTACTGAACTCATCTCTTGGTCTATCTCTGCGATTTCTACACCACAAACTTCCCTACAACGCTAAATTTACGATTCCTTGATGTCTAAGAATGTGTCCTACGAATAAATTCCTTCTTTTAGTCAAAATATGCCAGAAATTCCTTTTCTCCCCAATTGTGTTCAGTACCTCTTTATTAGTTAAGCGATTCACCCATCTAATCTTCAGCATTCTTCTGTAACACCACATTTGAAAAGCCCCTATCCTTTTCCTGTCCACACTGTTTATTGTCCATGTTTCACTCCTATGCGAGGCAACACTCCACACAAATGCCATCAGAAACGACTTCCTTAGGCTTTAATCAATATTCAATGTGACAAATTTCTCTTTTTCAAGAACGCTTTTCTACGCATTGCCATTCTGCATTTTATATCCTCTGTCCTGCGACCATCATATGTTATTTTACTGCGCAAGTAACAAAACTCATCTACCTCCTTTATTGCTTCGTTACCTAATCTAATTCCTTCAGCATCACCTGATTTCCTTACACTGCACTCCATTACCCTAGTTTTGTTCTTGTTAATGTTCATCTTATATGCACCTTTCAGCACACTGTCCATTCCGTTCAATTGCTCTTCCAGGTCCTTTGCTGTATCTGACAGAATTCCTATGTCGTCGGCAAAACGCAATGTTTTTAATTCTTCACCCTGAACTTTAATTCCTTCACCAAATTTCTCCTTGCTTTCCTTTATAGCTTGCTCAATTTACAAATTGAATAACATTGGACAAAGGCTACAACCCTGTCTTACTCCCTTTCCAACCACTGCATCCCTTTCATGCCCTTCAACTCTGACAACCGCTGTATGGTTTTTGTACAAGTTGTAAATAACTTTACGCTCCCTATATTTTAGTCCTGTTTGCTTCAGAACTTGAAAGAATTTATTCAAATCGACATTGTCAAAAGCCTTCTCAAATCTACAAAACCTAGATAGGTAGGTTTGTCTTTTCTTAATCTATCTTCTACGATAATGCGTAAAGTGAATATTGTCTCCCGTGTTCGTACATTTCTTCTGAACACAAACTGATCTTCCCAGAGGTCGGATTGGATGTGTTAACGAATACATTACGCTTGCGCCTCAGGACCTGCAGAACTATTAACAAGTGTCCGCTCTAATACCAGAAGGGGCATACACCAATGCATACAACAAGGCGGACCAATATTCGAGCATCTACATTCACGCCCCTCACGGTATGTGGCGGGGGGGGGGGGGGTACTTGGCATACCATTGTCGCTTCCGCAGACGTAAATCCATTTTCTAAATCAAAGGTACGGCGTATCTTTGACTTGTTTACTTGACAGTAAAACTTTAATGTGTGTGACAGTCCATGTAGTTCCTTGTTGCTGTAATATTGTGCGAATGTGAGATACCATTCATATTGACTGTAATCCAGCAATATGCAGGTTTCTTATATTAAGGGCTTGAAGATGACGGCATTGGCCGTCGAAACTGGTTGCTAAATGAATATATTGAACACAGTTGATGGTATTATTTTTCGTTACATAATTTTTATGTTTGCAACATCTTAGACAAAACGCCTTTCGAATTATGTACGTTTTATTGGTCTTCTCGTACGATTAATATTAAAAATCTCTGCCCTGACTTTCGTGTTAGCGTTTTCATATAATGATATGTGTAGCTGAGAATAAACACGGCAATATTAGAACATCCGTTATGGTAATTAAGAACAAAAATGCAGTATTAGAAAATTAATGATCTCTAGAGTGATGTTGAAAATAAATTCACTTCGCTCCAAGAACATTATTCTAATTCATTATTAATGTTTCCATTTAAATGAAAAGATAACCATATAATATAATGACAATAGCTCAGTTTTTTCTTATTTTTACAGTTGGACTTAACCTTGGGATGCAAAAATTTGTTTATTTTTATAATACATAATTTTGCCTGTAATACTGATGTCATCAGCTTTCCTTCTTGCCTCATTCTTCCTGTTTCCTTTTTCATCTGTAGTAGCACAGATTATTCTTTGTGTTTTTTAAGAAGCAAATCTAAATCTTGAAACTTCCCGGGAGCTTAAAATTGTATGCTGGTACCGGGACTCTAACCTGAGACCTTTGCCTTTCGCGGGCAAGCGGACTACAGACTGAGCTATCCAGACACAACTAACAATGCCGCCTCACAACTTTAGTTCCGCCAGTACCTCGCCTTCTACTTTCGAAACTTGTGACGCGGCATCGTGAGTCGTGTCGGGATAGCTTGCCTGCGAAAGGCAAAGGTCCCATGTTCGGTTCCCGGTTCCGGCACACACTTTTAATCTGCCAAGAAGCGCACACTTCGCTGCAGAGTGTAAGTTTCATTCTGCAAATCTAAATCTTGATGGAAAGATTTATTTTCGCGTCTGATAGTTCCGACATTTTCTCTCAGGCGCCTGTAGCTTCTGTTTCTCTTAGTTTTTTCAACGGAGGTCTCTTTCTTACTCTCCGCGGGTTCTTTGTTTGCAAATGCTGATGACGGATGTTCAGAAATATTGCCGGTAGTGCTTCTTGTTCTGGATGTAATGGTATTTTTATTTCCGTATGAACATCTAGACCAGGTTCCACCAAATGAAGATTGCGTTGTCCTGAGGATTGTAAGGAAGGAAGATTAGGGTTTAACGTCCCGTCGACAGCTTGGTCATTAAAGACGGAGCTGATGCTCGGAATTTTCGGTAAGGATGTGGAAGGAAATCGGCCGTGCGCTTTGAAAGGAACCATCTCGGCATTTGCCTGGAGTGATTTAGGGAAATCACGGAAAACCTAAATCTGGGCGGCCGGAAGTGTATTTGAACCACCGCCCTCCCGTGCGTTACCACTGCGCCACCTCGCTCGGTCCTGAGGATTGATAACCACATTTTGTTGACTGATGGCTATCAGATGCAAATGATGCCTGCACAGCATCATAATCAATGCTGTTGGAAAATGAATCTACTCGTGTATTAATTGTCTGCAGCCAGAACTGAATCACGACAAGTCGTAACCGCGGCTCATGCAACACATACACTCCAGAAGACGAAAACTGAATTTCGTAAACCGTTGTTCGTGGTCGTGTTTACCTTTCAAAGTATGAATCGCATTTCCTAATCCAGTCAATATGACACCTGGAAAACAGAAGATTCAGGTTGTGAGTGTAGCCATAACAGTAGCAATTTCTCTTTAGTTAAATACACAGATTCCTGCTCAGACTGATTTTTATACTGGTCTTTCACTGCAGGAAAAGTCCATTTGTTAATATTAAGCGAATATTATTAAATAAAAGACGCGAACAGACAAGCCATCACGATTCAAAGACCGTTTGATTTCACACGAGGGTGAAATTCGGTTGAGGAAGTGGAGAACTGCTTTACAAAAGCAGACTTGCAGAATACATTTTAGAATGTTTAGAAGACCAACCAAAAGTGGAATTTGAGACGCGGCGTACGAAATCTGGTTTTGGAAGCCCACGTAGACAAGGTGGGCGATGGGGCTGTAGCGGCACCAACTCCTATCTGAACATGTTCGCCTCATCTTGGCTCCTTTGTTGTTTTGCCCTTCGTTTAAAGTCCTCATAAAACATTTTCAATTCCACCGCTGTTCTTTTTCAAGATCTTCCATTGCTTTGTCTCTTTCACGCATTGTTGTACTGTCGGTTTTCTTGTTTTCCAATAAACTACGTCTGTCATTTTGGAAATGCGGTCCACAAACAAACTTTTCTCATCGTCTTAAAGTTTGGATCCTTTCTTCTTTTTTCTTTGTGTTGTTATGAAGTAGTTGCAAAGCGAAAACGAATCGCAACTAGAAGAGATTGAATAGCTGTACCGAATATCCCGTTATTTACGTAGCGATCTTCATTTGCTCATTTGAAAAACAGAAAACCCTGAAAATCAACGAGAGATATCGATATTATCGAGTTAGCATAGCGATTCAAGAGCTGTTTTCAAGGGAGGAATTCTTTAAATAAACACCTCATTAATTCAATGCGACTAGTAATGATGAAACGCTTTAGATTTTGATGCTATGTCCGAAATAAAGCAGTTGTCGAATTCGTCGTTTCTCTAGAATATTTAGACAAATCTTGGTAAAACCGGGAAAGAATCATCTATATTATACATAAAGCAGAATGTCCGTGTGTTTGTGTGTCTCTTTGTATGTACGTGTTGCATACGAATCTACATTTTTGTTCCATTCTTTATGACAGTTGTCACACGTAAGCTTCAATCCATGAGGACAGCCTCCGCACATGTAGGGATTACGTAAAACACATTGTTTACGTGATATGACGACATAAAGAATGAGATGCGCAAAAAACTGCTGCATCGAGCTATAATGTTGCTAATTTTCTCCTAAACCACTGGACCGATTTCAAACGAATTCGTTACACATATTCCTTACCGTAATGTACCAATTGTTGTAGGGGTAATAACCACACACGACTCAAGATAAAATATCATGAACAATAGGAGTTGTCAAAAACTACCACATTATGCAAGGAGACTTTGTTCATAGACTGTATGAGAATGAGAGTACTTAGCGGCTTGCAAAAAACTTCTAAATAATTTGAAACCTTTATTATACCTTTTCTCACTGATAACAACATCAAAATGATGCAATAAAGGAAAAGTTTCTGGCTAACTACTTTTCCGTTGTACATGGAGAAAAGCTACGGAATAGTGTATGACGTTATAATTTCTACACTACAAATTGTGCTGGTATGAAATTTTACAGACAGTATACACACATATAGCCGAATGTACATTCGAAATTCTATCATAGTACGAGTACATAAACAGCGACGTTCATGAAAAACCTACCATCAATAATCAAATTGTAATCTATTAATTCTCTACTACTAACTCTGTTTGCAACAGATTTTACCATCATCCATGCACATAAAGGAATGAATATATACCTGCAAAATTATACAATCGTACAACATATAATTCAATAAATATGGGATCGTATATACTGCGATAGGTAAAATCCTGGCACATCATGCACCAAGTATTAATGCATTTACGTATTTATCACTAAAACACCCCTGTATTCCAGTCAGCTTAAGTAAATTCCTTAAAGCTGACTGCTCTTGACAACTTTGAACCAACTCTGAACTGAGAAGTGCACATGGCTGCAGGTGAAAGCAATAGACTTCTATCCAGCTACAAGGAAATGAATAGGATGCTACAGTACACATCCAACGAACACACATTAGATTAGATTAATACTTGTTCCATAGAGCATATATACGACATTTCGTAATGACGTGGTACGTGTCAGTTTAGTAAATGTTATCTACACTTGACAAGCAATATTTTAAGGATTTTTTATTACATGTTTTGTTGTTTTTTCTATTTTTATTTACTTATTTTATTTTTAGTCTTTTATAAGTTTTAGATAAAGTTGTTCTACATTGTAGAATGAGTTGCCATTCAGAAATTCCTTTAATTTCTTTATAAATACTAGTTGGCTATCTGTCAGACTTTAGATGCTGGTTGGTAAGTGACCAAAGACTTTTGTGGCAGCATAATTCAGCCCTTTCTCAGCCAAAGTTAGATTTAACCTTGAATAGTGAATATCATCCTTCCTCCTAGTGCTGTAGGTAAGCACACTGCTATTACTTTTGAATTGGGTCGAATTGTTAATAACAAATTTCATGGGTGATATATAATATATATATATGTAATTATATATTGCAAAGCTACAGTGAGTATCCCTAGATCCCTAAATAAATGTCTGCAGGATGCTCTCGGGTGGGCTCCAGCAGTTATTCTGATTACACGCTTTTGTGCAATGAATACTTTTTTACTCAATGTTGAATTGCCCCAGAATATGATCCCATATGAAAGCAGTGAATGAAAATAGGCGTAGTAAGCTAATTTACTGAGATTTATATCACCAAATTTTGCAATGACTCTGATAGCATAAGTAGCTGATCTCAAACGTTTCAGGAGATCTTCAATAAGTTTCTTCCAATTCAGTCCCTCGTCAATGCAAACACCTAAAATTTTTGATTATTCTACCTTAGCTACTGATTTATGTTCAAAGTCTAAATTTATTAATGGAGCCATGCCATTTTCTGTATGAAACTGTATAGACTGAGTTTTATCAAAATTTAATGAGAGTCCATTTTCTGAGAGAGATCATTTACAATTTCATCAGTAAATTCCTGTTTGTCAGGTATGATAGCTATACTTGTATCATCAGCAGAAAGTACTAGCTTAGTGTCTTAGTGAATGTAGAATGGCAAGTCATTAACATATATTAAGAACAGCAAAGGACCCAAGACCGAACCTTGTGGGACCACGTTTTTGATAACTCTCCAGTTAGAGGAATTAATTGTTTCATCTATATCATGTGAACTGCTTATTTCAACTTTCTGCTCTCTTCCAGTTAAGTATGATTTAAACCATTTGTGCACTGTCCCACTCATACTTCTAGACACTGCAGTTTCCAGTGAAACTTTTATCTTCTATTACGATTAATAAATCACAGGGCAATCTATTAAATACTGGATAGTGGGTTTGAGATCTTCATGTTTATCTCTTGGACAACTGTATGTCACTTCTCGAAGGTGGGCTCACTAAAAAAGTCTTTGATAATAGCTGCTGACAATTAACATGATATATTGCTTATAGTCAAATTTTGATTGCTCTCTTTCATTGTTTCGATATTGCACTGATAATTTTGTACATTATGGAAAAAGCCTTATTTATTAATATTTATTCTCCCAAAAACATAAAATGTTTTTAGAAAACATGGAGGGAGAAGGGATAGGAGAAGTATTATCTCAAGCCTTGAGTAGCTGAATAAATACCTGGGCAAAATATTTTCAGCTGGTGATCTATATAGCTGATAGCTTATGGGCAATTTTCATTGAAATACGCTTGCAACATTTAACTGAGAGTGTGGATTGTGGTATATGATCTTCCCACATTTTCACAAAAATACTTTTTACCTCTAATTCTGTACTTCAAAATTTAAATACCAGTTAGCAATGAAGTAAGATAAAACTCATTTATTGTGTTCCACAGGGCCCAGAATGGTAAAATAAGTGCGAACGACGACCGGAGATAGGAAGTTGTCATTAATTTGTGCATATTACTTTGTTACTTTAAGACTTTGGTAATGGATGTTATGGATTAATCAGTTTGGTGATTTTGGTTACATTAACAAAGAAGAAATTTTGCAAATGAAAAAAACTGGTGTAATTCATAAACAATTTATTTAGTAAATGTACAGTGATTCTTATTGAAATTTAAATGAAGAGAAATATTCGAAAAAATAATTAGTTGTATCATATTTGCTCTCAACAGCTTATTTGGCCCCTCAGGGCTGTGCAAATAGTTGAAAAAGAAATAAGTGGCTGAGGGTGATCAATTATTGTTGTACCTGATACAGAAGTTTGTGTGAGACATAAGCAGCAACTTGAAATTTCTTTTCGTCGCTAATTTAATTAAAAATTTAAGCTGGCATACTCAGTTACTTCACTGGAAGATTTGAAGGCGTGTATGAAACAAAATTACATTGTAACAAGAGTGTATGATAGTTCCAGAATTTAGAAAAATAATTTTAATTTTAGTTACAAGTGCTGTTGTAAAAATATAAGAAGAGTGACACATTCTGGGCTGTTGTCGATATCCATGCTGAGTGATGTATCCAGTGAAAATGTACCCTGTATTACCCCTGCAATCACTTGCTTCATTACCAGTTTCAAATACGGTAAACAGGTAAACAGACTTTTATGCTCATGACGTGGTACTATACAGAAAGAAATATTTCCCCCTCCTTATAAATCACAACTTTTATCTCAAATTACACCACAGTAACAAAAAAATCGTCCATATGACATTGAAACTCAACAATGGAAATCTTCAAATTTTTGTACTATAGAGTAACTTACCTAATGCTGCATCATATCTTTGGTTTGAATTCTAGCAGTATACACTACATCTTAACAAAAATATTCCTCACAGAGATCAGTTACTGTATTAATAGCCAATGGTAACTGTTTCCACCAAAGAATCAACAAGCGATTCTGAATAATGTCAGTTGAAAATCATGAGTTATTTAAACCTGAGAGTATCCCGAAGGTAGTGCACCTTCACTACAACACTATTTTCTTCGTTACATGTATCTCATTGACACGTTTGTTTCACTCAAGTGGTTGTGCTACACACAATGAAGCTCAGAGGTCTATACCATACTGAACGTTGACACTGTGGAGTCAGAAGTTCGTTACGTGCTGATTACACTGAGAAGATTTCCTATATTCCCAAACGCATACAATTGTTTACACTAAACATGTTTGCATACAAACACACGTCAATATGATGATGTATATATGTTCACATAGTTTGAACTAGGTTAATATTAAGACATATGTATCGTCAGCCCATGCCCTTCTCGTACTTTATGTTCCACGTATGCAAATGTTCTCACTAAATGTGCTACACCGTAAATCTTTTTCTCCATAGCACAGTACTATACTTCGTACAGGGATATGTAGTGATACAATCTCTGCCTCACTAGTACTGTATTGTATAGATGATATACACATCTGTAGCAGAGGGCACACATTAGTATTACAGTATGGTGAACCTCACATGCCTCATTTTCTTGATTATGAAGACATTCTGTAATACATGGTCATAGTGTACATGTGCTAATGCACTAAGATCTGGGACACAGCAACACATACATCCCAGACAAATGAACATCTTGAAAAGACTGATGTTCTGCTAGTGGCACGAGGAGGAACTAATGTGGTCGCATTGCCTTGTGCCTATAGCAGTGAAACAACCTCACACAGACGTTCTAAATGCTATGCTGCTGGGCTGCAAGCACTGAAGAATGATGCTGTTCATGTACAAGCTGTGTACTCAGTCACCCCAGATGACAGTCTTCAGTTGTTGTTCACCATGGCTGCCACCACACCAGTATCATATTTTACAGTAACTAGATGATGAGAAAGTCACAGGTCTTTGACTCACAGCAACAGTCTCGTCTCCGATAAGCTGTAGCAGTCGCACAGTATTCCCAGGCCCTGTCATATGGCATTTACAGAGCTACGGTTGTTCAGGGTACACGGACGAGTACCCTGAGAATTATATGGGAGGCTGGGCCTCGGGAACTGCCCTGCAGATAGTTCTGCCGGTGCTCCGAGAGGTGCCACCAGCTGGCTGCTCCAGCGGCCGCTCTCCAGGTCTGCCAACATGCAGGGATCACTTTCTGACAGCAGTACAATACGGCGGCTACGACAGTCTCCTCGGCAGTGTGCCAGGTGACAGCTGCTAGGCCAGGATGAGGTTCTGCAGGTATCGGAAGGTGGAGGCGGTGCAGACGGCCTTGGCCCTGGGGCACGGGAAGCGGCTGAGGCACTCGGCCAGCCGGCGGTCCAGGCGCACAGCCGCTCAGCGCACCTTCCCCCGTAGCCGTGGTCCAGGGCTGCCAACATGCAGGGATCACATTCCACCAGCAGTACGATACGCCAGCTGTGACGGTCTCCTCGTCAGTGTGCCAGGTGACAGCTACTAGGCCAGGATGAGGTTCTGCAGGTAGCGGAAGGTGGAGGCGGTGCAGACGGCCTTGGCCCTGGGGCACGGGAAGCGGCTGAGACACTCGGCCAGCCGGCGGTCGCAGTCGCACAGCCGCTCAGCGCACCTGCCCCCGTAGCCGTGGTCCAGGGCTGCCAACATGCAGGGATCACATTCCACCAGCAGTACGATACGCCAGCTGTGACGGTCTCCTCGTCAGTGTGCCAGGTGACAGCTGCTAGGCCAGGATGAGGTTCTGCAGGTAGCGGAAGGTGGAGGCGGTGCAGACGGCCTTGGCCCTGGGGCACGGGAAGCGGCTGAGGCACTCTGCAAGCCGGCGGTCACAGTCGCACAGCCGCTCGGCGCACCTGCCCCAGTAGCCGTGGTCCAGGGCTGCCAACACAAGAATGCCGCACTGTGAGGCGAAATTACGTTCTTAAAACAGGCGTGAATCAAACAACTTAAGTCCATTCTACACGGGAAGTGAGAGATTAAAAGATTACCCATGATGCACCGGTTATGCCGGTTGTGCACCTATAAGACGCGTCTACTTACACAAGATGCATGCATAAGTACGCTAGTAGATGGAATAGGATGGATCCTATTCTTATGCATGTGGAAGTGGTTCGCATATGTGCAGACGACCATGTGGGGAGCCCACCTGACGAACAGAGCCAAGTCGCGAATTTATATATATATATATTATAAAACAGGAAACATTCCTCACACACAAAGAAAGAAAGTATATTATGTGGACATGTGTCCACTTAATTTCCAATTTAGAGCTCATTTTATTACTTCTCTTCAAATCACATTAATCATGGGATGGAAACACAGCAAAAGAACGTACCAGCGTGACTTCAAACACTTTGTTCGAAGAAATGTTCAAAATGTCCTCCGTTAGCGAGGATACATGCATCCACCCTCTGTCGCATGGAAACCCTGATGCGCTGATGCAGCCCTGGAGAATTGCGTATTGTATCACAGCCGTCCACAATACGAACACTAAGAGTCTATACATTTGTTACCGGAGTTGCGTAGACAAGAGCTTTCAAATACCCCCATAAATGAAAGTCAAGAGGGTTGAGGTCAGGAGAGCGTGGAGGCCATGGAATTGGTCCGCCTCCACCAATCCATTGGTCACCGAATCTGTTGTTGAGAAGCGTACGAACACGTCGACTGAAATGTGCAGGAACTCCATCGAGCATCAACCACATGTTGTGTGATACTTGTAAAGGCACATGTTCTAGCAGCACAGGTAGAGTATCCTGTATGAAATCATGAGAATGTGCTCCAGTGAGCATAGGTGGAAGAACATGAGCCCCAATCAAGACATCACAGATTTTCTGTGAATGTTTCGGCAGGAATTGTTGCAGTTGATGAATCGAGGAAGCACAGTACATGCTAAGGAAACAATTGGGTATTTTGACAATTGTATGCACGAATTATTTCAATTTACATTTAAAGGGAAATACTAAACTGACCTCTACCATATTGTCTTTCTTTTTGTGTCAGGAATGTTTCCTGAAAGTTTGGCCGTACCTTTTTGTAATAAGAGAGAGAGAGAGAGAGAGAGAGAGAGAGAGAGAGAGAGAGAGAGAGAGAGAGAGAGAGAGAGAGAGAGAGAGAGAATCGAACAACATGGTGTTTCATTAAGTGTGTTTGCCTCTGTAACTTATAAAATAATAGGAGACGGGAAATTTTAATGCGGTAGGTCAACACAAGATATGTTACACTTTCTGCGGTGCTATGAACATAGTTTATCGTATAATTTTCCAAAGAGTTACAGCACAAAGATATATTTTTTTAAATGGAACAATAGTTTTTCTATTGTGAATTGGATTCGTTGAAGGCAGCAGATTCCAAATCAATTTGAACTACATTCCTATCACTGTTAGTTTGGGAGCTGCAACCCTTCAAAGTTTCAGGGGCAGATACCACAAACGCTGCGCATAATGCAATGCGCTTTCTAAATGTGGTGCGGCCGAGTTGTAACGCGCCGGTGTCACGGAGCGAGAAGCTTCCTCGATGCGCTGTTAGGCTGCTGACTGTCGCCGCACACGGCCGTATACCCAACAGTTGGAGCCACATAAACAACTGGGGCTATTCAAATGTTCAAATGGTTGTTAAGCTTATGGGACTTAACTACGGGGTCATCAGTCCCTAAACTTACAAACTACTTATGAACTACTTACGAACTAGGACGGCACAAATATCCATGCCCGAGGGGGGATTCGAACCCCCGACCGTAGTGGCCGTGCAGACCGTGACTGGAGCGCCTCAGTCTCCTCGGCCACCGCGGCCGGCAAACAACTGGGGCTCAATACACCAGTTACTGACATCCGATGACCATGGCATACAGGAACAACGACATGTTGCTGATGCTCGGCGAGTGCTGACACGATGCCACTGAAGCAGCCAGGCGTATGCCGTGAGATATTCTAGGCGAAGAGCCCCAGCAGCCATTATGTTCTTACGTGCCGAACAACGACTTCGGGATACAGGCAGCTTGGTAATACGCAGCAGTAACAGACTAAGACCTGCAAGAAGTGAGGAGACGAAGGTGGTTGTTTTAGCTGCACTACACCACGATCCTCATGTCAGCTTACGAGTCGTTGCTGCAGTCGCTGGTGTCAGTCTCACATCTGTGTGGCGTATAGTACACGGCCACAGGTTTTACCTGTACCGCCTGTCACTGACCCAGGAGCTGCATGGGAACGATTTCTGTGCGAGAGTGACATTCTGTGAGTGGACCATGCGTAATTTCACGGAATCTTTACAAGGTGTTATGTTCTCTGCTGAGTTCACGTTCACAAATTATTGTGCAGTGAATCGTCATAACATGCACTACTGGGCCTGTCGACCGTCAACGTATGTTGTCTATTAACGTGTGGTGTGGAATCCTTGGGGAGGAAATCGATCCACACTACTTTCCAGGTACACTGACAGGTGAGTTATATCACGCTTTTATAGCCGACAGTTTGGGTGGTCTCCTTGAACATGTGTGTCTACACACGAGAGTCCATATGTGGATGCAGCTCGATGGTCTCCCAGTCCATTCTGCGCATGCTGTTGTGGAAGAACTAAACAACAGTTTTGCAAGAAGACGGTTGGGGCACCGCGGTCCTCATTAATGGCCCACAAGGTCACCCGATTTAAAACCAGTAGATTTCTTTTTGCGGAGATATCTAAAGGAACGTGTTTATGTCACTGAGCCCACATATCCAGATGATCTAAAACGGCGCATCGAGGACTCATGTCGCTCCGTCACACCGGCGATGTTACATCCCACCCGCAGATCCTTTCGACGCCGCATTGCATTATGCATTGAGGAACATGGGCACACATTTGAACATTTCATGTAAATCAACTTCCACCGCCACAACATCCATCACTCACCACACAGCCATGTATTATGTACAGCGTGTGGTATCTGCCCCTGAAACTTTGAAGGGTTGTAGCTCCCAAACTAACAGTGATATGAATGTCGTTTAAATTGATTTGTATGCAGCTGGTTTCATCGATTCCAATGCACGATAGAAAAAACTATTGTTTCATTAAAACAATTATATCTTTGTGATGTAGCTCTTTGGAAAATGATCCAATAAACTATGTTTATAGCTCCGCAGAAAGTGTAACATTTCTTGTGTTGATCTACCGCATTAAATTTTCCCGTCACCTATTATTTTATAAGTTACAGAGGCAAATACACTTAGTGAAACACCCTGTATATATAATTAATGAGAAGATGTGCCATGTTGTTGTTGTTGTGGTCTTAAGTCCACAGACTGGTTTGATAAGCTCTCCACGCTACCCTGTCCTGTCCAAGTCTCTTCATCTGTCATCTGAGACAAAAAGATGACAGAAGCTTTCGAAATGTGGTTCTACAGACGAATGATGAAAATTAGATGGGTAGATCACGTAACAAATGAGGATGTGCTTAATCGAATTGGGGAGTAAAAGAGTTTCTGGTATAGCCTGACTAAGAGAAGGGATAGATTGGTGGGACACATTCTGAGACATCAAGGAATCGTCCACTCAGCATTAGAAGGAAGTGTGTGGGGTAAAAATCGTAGAGGGAGACCGAGGGGCGAATACAGTAAGCAGATGTGCCATATCTGTTTGAATATAAGGAGAGGCACTGCATTAAAATTTTGGCTGTGGCCGGGATTTGAACCCGGGACCTCCTACTTACTAGGCAAACGTTTTAAGGGGACCTGGACGTGAAAATAATTAAAAATCGAAACTTTTTTTAGTTCCATCTGAAGGACAAATTTCTCCAGTTTTTAAAAATGGAATGATTTATTTAGTTTTAAATATTTATTATGGGCTTTATCGCTCTGTGAACAAATGTCTACACACTGACCACGCTGATGCTTTAAGCAAGTAATATCACCATAAACCACCTACGCCTGCTGCAGTCATGGAAACAATGAAGCTAACATACAGGGACCTTGCAGGTAAAAAAATGAGTTTGCATATGTTTACATGTCCGTACACAAAATCCTAATGCAAGCTTCAACAGCAGCGTGTGGCAACCAGTATCGAAAACAGTGTTTGTTGGATGGACAATACTCAAAATAGTTGTGATGGATGCTGTTTTCTGTTTCAATGATGGTGTAATTAGGACGAGAAAAGTAATGGATAAATTAGGCATCCAACCAGGAAATAATGTGCCAGCTACTCTGACTGCCATAGATCGTCAGCGACTAGTTGAAGCTGAAAGGGCTGCGGAAGCCACCACTCAAGAGTCCAGACTAACGGAAAGACTCCAGACAAAGTCTGCAGAGGATAAAGAAGCAATTGGATAGCAAAATTATGCCACTGGAATTTTCTGAAAGCGGCATGGGTTGAGTCAAAAAAACTGTGAACATTCTTTTCTCATTTTGCCGAAACTACTTTTTCAGAATTTGGTACATCCAGTGTGGTCGGAAATTTCAGTTACATAACATTTTGAATAGGAACCCATGTACGGAAACGTGTCGTTTTCGTTAGACAACGGTTTCAGTTCAGATGAAGAATTAGGCGTGATCCAGTACAATTGTTGCAATCAATGTGAAAATAATACTGAATCGTTCCGTTATTACTTACGCATTTTCATTACAGTTTACACCCTAGGATTTACATTAGTCGACAACAACATTAACCAGCATCTACGGCGGCAGCAGCCGCAACGTACTGATGCATTACGACAGTGGGAAGATGTTGCGACCGCCAACGTCGTTACACACATTGTACAACGGAAGCATGTTCTGGTACACTCTGTCCATCCCATCTGGTGTCTCTTCAGTGTCTCGTGCAGCGGCCAAAACTCATGCCATCAGACGTTGACGAGTTACACATTTGAATTTAAACCGCCGTTGAACGGAAACGATACGTTTTCGGACGTGGGTTCCTATTCAAAATGTTAAGTACTCCTTACCCTCTACAAGTCCAAGAAGTTTGTAACGAGAATTTCTGACCTTCCTGTATATTTTCATAACGATTTTAGCAATGTTCACCAAATTTGTCACAATTGAACAATGGCATAGTATATTTGTATTGTGCCTAATATATTGTAGAAATGCCCACTGTTAGTCATTCTCTATAAACTTTTAACGGTAATTTTTAAACAAAATAGTTTGTTGTTATTATGGTCTTCAGTTCCGAGCCCTGTTTGATGCAGCTCTCCACCCTACTCTATCCTGAGCAAGCCTCTTCATCTCCTAATAAGACCTGTAAACTACATCCATTTGAATCTGCTTAATGTTTTCGTCTCTTGGTCTCCCTCTGCGAGTTTTACCCCAAACACATCCCTCCAACGCTAAATTCACGAGTCCTTTATGTTTAAGAATTTGATTTTCATCTGTCGATCCCTTCTTTTAGTCAAGACATGCCAGCTACACTCCACACAAATATCTTCAGAAACGACTTCCTTACACTTTAGTATTCGGTGTTAACAAATTTATCTTTTTCAAAAACGCTGTTCTTCCCATCGCCGTTCTGCATTTATATCCTCTGTACTGCAACCATCACATGTTATTTTACTGCCCAAGTAACAAAACTCAACTACAACCTTTATTGTTTCGTTACCTAATCTAATTCCATCAGCATCGCCCGATTTTCTTAGACCGCACTCCATTACCCTTGGTTTGCTCTAGTTCATGTTCATTTTATACGCACCTTTGAAAACATTGTCCATTTAGTTCAACTGATCTTCCACGTCTTTTCCTGTCTCTGACAGAATTACAATGTCATTGGCGAAACGCAATGTTTTTGTTACTTCACCCTCAACTTTAATTCCTTCACCAAATTTCTCCTGGCTTTCCTTTATAGCATGCTCAATGTAGAAATTGAACAACATTAGAAAAATGGTACAACCCTGCCTTATCCCCTTCCCAACCACCCCATCCCTTTCATGCCCTTCAACTCTTACTGCTGTCTGGCTTTTGTACAAGTTAGAAATAACCTTACGCTCCCTATATTTTACTCCTGCTTGCTTCAGAACTTGAAAGAGTTTATTCCAATCAACATTGTCGGAAGCCTTCTCCAAATCTACATAATCTAGAAATGTAGGTTTGCCTTTACTTTATCTTCTAGGATAAGCCGTAAAGAGAGTATTGTCTCTCGTGTTCCTACATGTCTCCTGAATTCAACCTTATCTTCGCCAAGGTCGGTTTCTACCATCTTTTCCATCGTACTTTCTGTAATTTTCACACCTTTCTCCACCTGCTTTATTGTAATGGGGATTATTACATTTTTCTTAAAGTCCGAGGGTATGTCACCTGTGTCGAACATCTTAGTCACCATGTGAAATACTTCTGTCATAGCTGTTTCTCCCAGAGACTTTAATAGTTTTGAAGAAATGTCATCCACTCCAGGGGCCTTGTTTGGACTTGGTATTTCAGGGTTCTGACAAATTATTCTCTCAGTATCAGGAATAGTATCTCCTATTTAATCTTCACCTATTCCTTTTCCCTTACTACAATATTGCCTCTACCTTCATTTCCTTCTATATACTCTTTCCACCTTTCAGGTTCCCATCTTTGCAGAGAACTGGTTTTGCATCTGAGTTCTTTATATTCATACAGCTGCTTTTCTTGTCTCCACATGTCTCTTCTGAAGGTAGTATCGATTTTTCTCCTATTTATACGAAATAGTAATGACGTTTGATAAGGCTTTTTGTATATAAACAATGTTGACAGCAGCCTGCACCAGGAAATGGTTCCATAATGCGAACGTGTATTATAAGACATCTATTAGTCAAAATATTGTAAAACTTAAACTATAAGAGATATTTAAATAAATTTCCTATTACTGCTTCGGTTAATGTCGTCCAGTATTTGTACTAAATGATAACTTGCTCCCCGTCGTAGATCAAGAGTAATGTGCACCGAAAGCAAGGTATGAAAATGCAGCCCTTTCATGTCCAAGTCCCCTTAAACACTGAGCTAACACGACGTTACGGACAATGCGGCCACACGATTTTAAAGCATCTCTCCCTGCACAACAAATGCTTTAATTCTGCCTCAATGTTCCCCTACGAAATATGTATCAAAGTCTCAGGAAACTGAATTATCGTTGATATTTATATCACATCTGCCTGAGGAACACAGCCTGATTGTTCCCACTCATGTTCATTGCTGGGTGCTATTGCAATAATGTAGAACCTCGGTACCTTTGATACGTATTTTGTTGGGGAACATTGACGCAGGATTAAAATATATGTTGGAAAGGAAGACGTGCCTTATGTCAGTTCGTGTGGCCACATTAACCGCAAGGTCGCCTGCCTAGTAAGCACGAAATCCAGCCACTGCACAAATTTTTATTAAACGCCTCTCCTTATACCCAATATCTTTGATATAATGTGTCAATATATGTCTCAGAATATCAAGAACCAAGACGGAAAACCAGTCCTAAGCAAAGAGGAAAAAGCTGAACTATGGAAGGAATATAAATAGAGGGTCAATACAAAGGAAATAAACTTTAAGGCAGTATTCTAGAAATGAAAGACGAAGTGGAGGTAGATGTGAGAGGTGATATGATACGACGAGAAGAATTTGACAGAGCGCTGAAGGATTTGAGTCGAAACAAGAACCCTGGAATAAATAATTTCCGACTGGACTGCTTATATCGTTAGGAGAGCCAGTCATGAAGAAATTTTTCCACCTGGTATGCAAGATGTATGAGACAGAGGAAATACCCTCTGACTTCAAGAGTAATATCGTAATTCCAATTTCAAAGAAAGCAAGTGCAGACAAATGTGAAAATTGGAGAAATATCACTTTAATAAGTCATGGTTGGAAAATACGAACGAGAATTATTTACAGACGAATGGAAAAACTTGTGGAATCCAACCTCGGGGAAAATCAGATTGGATTTATACGAGAAATGTAGGAACACGGGAGGCAATACATTACGAGTTATCTTAGAAGACAGGCTAAGAAAAGGAAAACCTACGTTTTTAGCATGTGTGAATCTGGAGAAAGCTTTTGACACTGTCGAGTAGAAAACATTCTTTCAAATTCTGAAGGTAGCAGGGGTAGAATATAGGGAGCGAAGAGTTATATTCAACCATTCAACCTATACGAAAACCAGAGAGCAATTATTATTGTTGCAGGACAAGAAAGGGACGCCGAGGTAGGGAAGGGAGTAAGACAGGGTTGTAGCCTTTCCCCAGTGTTGTTCAATATGTATATTGAGCAAGCAGTGAAGGAATGGAAGGAGAATTTTGTAGAGGGCTTTAAAGTGCAGGGAGAAGAAATAAAAACGTTGCTGTTTGCAGATGACATAGTAATTCTGTCAGAGAATGCAAAAAATCTGGAAGCGCAATTGAATGGAATGGACAGTGTCTTGAAAGGAAGATATAATATGAACATTATCAAGAGTAAAACGAGGATAATGGAATAGAATGTCAGAAAATCAGGCGATGATGAAGCAATTAGTTTTTTTTTTTTTTTTTTTTTTTTTTTTTTTAATTCTTTATTATGGCTTTTGGTGACAGTGACCATACAGCCAGCGATTATTACATTGACAACATTACAATAGAAGTGAGATTCTTACAATGTACAGCACTATATTAATAAGTATGTTACATCATATAGCCTTAGAGTAAAAGTAGAAAAATAACATGTAAAGACATTAAACAATACATATTTAACAGTACGACAGATATTTGTAATACAATAAAAGTGCAGAAAGCATAGGACCAAATGAGAGGTGCAAAGACAAATAAAAGTCAAAATATAATATAAAATCACTTATGCAGTTTCCCGCTGTGCATGTTCAAGGTAAACACACTAGCTCTAAAATTAGAGCTGTATGCCAGTGACTTTGAGGTAGTCCTTCAGTAAAGTGTACTTAAGCTTGTCGAATCCATGAAGGAGGACAGTGACACTTGTGGGGAGGGGGTAACCCCTCGCGACCAGCGTTCGGTAGAATACACTTTGTGCGGCCGTGTACTTGGTGCATGCCAGTATGATGTGGTTGAGATCCGCCACTGCCGTTACATCTTTGTCGCAATGCCGAGAAGCGATGATTTTCAAACGGTGTAGGTGGGCAGGGTAACATCCATGATCCAGTCTCATCCGAATGATAGACGTTGCATGACGTCTACTAAGCGTCATCGATGAAAACCACGGTCGTGAGGAGACATTTGGTTGTATAGCTGCCAGGTGTCCTCCCTTAAACACATGAGAGAGGTGCCATTCGTGGTCCCAAGTGCGATAGGCAGCTTTCCGAATCGTCGTTCGTAAGTCTGTATATGGAATCGGCGTGGGGCGTTGTTGTCCTTCCGTAATACTTCTCTTGGCAAGGCGGTCTACTGTTTCGTTATGGGGTATACCTCGATGTCCTTTAATCCAAAGTAAGTGGATGTCAATGCCCACTGTCTGTGCATTTGTTATGGCCTCCAAGACGTCCAATATATATCTATTCGTTCGTTTGTCAAACGTCGGATGTTGTAATTTTTTCAGCACGCTTTGAGAGTCGGTGAGGATCAATATAGAGTTAAATGTTCGTGCGCCGTAATAAATGGCCTCCCTGATGGCTAGTAAACAATTAGTTTTGGTAATGAAACAATAAGAGTGATGGATGTGTTTTGTTATTTGGGTAGCAAGATAACTTCTGATGACTGTAGTACAGAAGATATAAAATGCAAAATGGCTATGAGAAGAAAAGCATTTGTAAAGAAACGAAACTTGTTAACATCGAATATTAATTTAAATGTTAGGATGTCCTTTCTGAAAGTAGATTCAAAAGGATGTAGGTTACCTTACGTATTCGCAAATGGAGAGACTTTCACAGGACAGGGTAGCTTGAAGAACTGCATCAAACCAGCCTGCGCACTGAAGACCACAACAACATTTACATATATATTTTCTTCTGTGAAGATACATAGGAATCACCAAAGTCTCGTGGCAATAGGTGAACGGTGATAACGGTCAGGCTCATTGCAGGGTAAAAGTGGACCACTGTACGAAATAAAAGCTTCATTCTAGTAGGAGGTTGTTGTTGTTGTTGTTGTTGTTGTTGTTATTTAAAGGGGACCAAACTACTGGGTCATCAGTCCCCTGTTCCCAACAAAGAATGTCCATTTAATTGGAAACAACCATATGAATACTCAAGAGGAGTACATGTCACCGATGAAATTTGACAAACAACACACATAGAAAAACCAACAGCACAGATACAAAAATAAAACAATAAAAAAAGTTAGTTAATCATGCTAAAATTTGAAATGAGAATCCGTGGCTGGCTGGTCACTGAGATAAAAATGGACGGGCCAGTCACGAATGTCACAGCAACACGAATGTCTGTTAGTCAGAAGAGATAAAACATTAAAATACGGTTAAAAAGTAAGGAGAAATCACCCTACATTATTGTTGTTGGTTGTTTTAAGGGGACTAAACAGCTAGGTTATCAGTCCCCTGTTCCTAGCTGAGAGTCAACTGTCAATAAAGATAAAACAATGCCCTGAAAATGACACCACACAAAAGGGTAGGTTAACAATAGACAAGCCACCGACAATACAAAACAAAGACACACAGAATGAGTAAAATAAAGTCACGAATAAAACTGGATAGCAGAGTACCTTGGCTGGCTGATCACAAAGAAAAAACAGGATGAGCCAGCCACACTGCACACACTAAAAACCCCTAAGGGCGCGGAAATATAAAAATCTGGGTTGGTGGTGGCCTAAGATATCAGGCCACAGCACCCACGGTTAGATAGAATCATAAAAACCGGCAGCGCGGATAAAACTTAAAACTGTGTTAGCCATAGAGGCGTCGTCACCTAAAACTAAGGGTAGTGCGTCTGGAAGATTAAAAGAGTGCCGCAGATTGGCTAAAATCGGACAGTCCATCAAAAGATGGGCCACTGTCATTACGGCACCACATCGACACACGGGTGGGGACTCACGGCGAAGGAGATACCCGTGGGTCAACCACGTGTGCCCAATACGGAGGCGGCAGAGGACAACCGCCTCTCGGCGGATCTGCCGCAGTGAAGACTTCCACAGGGCTGTGGACGTCTTCACTGCCCGAAGCTTGTTTGGCACATTCGCCATAGCCCACTCGGCGCTCCAAGCCTCGCGCACCTTCCGGTGCAACACCGATTTTAGATCAGGCTCCATGACGCCAATATTTAGGGGTGGTTCCATAGTGGCCTGCTTGGCTAAGCGATCTACTTGTTCATTCCCTGGGATGCCGACGTGGCCCGGGGTCCACACAAAGACCACAGAACGGCCTGATTGGCCCAGGGAGTGAACAGTGTCCTGGATCGACCGCACTATTGGGTGCCGAGAGAAACACTGGTCGATCGCTTGTAAGCCACTCAGGGAGTCAGAACAGATGACAAATGACCCCCTGGGGCACGCTATTAGGTGTTTCAGAGCCCTTAGAATGGCGACCAGTTCGGCAGAAAAAATGGAACTCTCACCTGGCAGAGAATGCTGTTCCACATGGTGGTCATGAAGAAACGCATACCCAGCATGGCCATCTACTACAGAACCATCTGTGTAGACGGGTTTTGCGGCATGGAACGAGTCTAGGAGTTGCAGAAACTCGTGGCGGAGATGTCTAGTGGAGACCGAGTCCTTTGACGTACAGGACAGATCCAGACGGAGCTGCAAACGAGGAATGGACCAAGGAGGAGTGTGAGAGGAATAGTGGAAAGTGGTAGGAAGTGGGTGGGATGTGAGAGACGAAAGAAGGATACGAACACGGACCGAGATCGGGTATCCCGACCTTGGCCGACGTGGAGGGATAGGTAATGCAGCGTCTGGAAATAGGAGCCGGCGGTTCGGATGGAAGGACGAGGCCTGAACACGAGCAACATAAGACGTTAACAGGTGTTGCCTACGGAACCGCAGCGGGAGGACTCCAGCTTCGACAAGGAGGCTTGTCACAGGGCTTGTGCGAAAAGCCCCCGTCGCCAAACGGATACCACAGTGCAAAATTGGGACCAAAGCCTGCAGTGCTGATGGCGCAGCCGAGTCGTAGACTATGCAGCCATAGTCTAGACGCGACTGAATGAGGGCCTTGTAAAGTTGTAACAACGTTGGGCGTGAGGCTCCCCAAACCGTGTGGCTAAGACAGCGCAGGATGTTGAGGTGGCGCCAGCACTTTTGTTTTAACTGGCGTAGGTGCGGCACCCAGGTTAGACGGTCATCAAACACCATTCCTAAGAATCTGTGTGTCTCTACGACTTGTAGCAGATCGCCAGCTAAGTAAAGTTCGGGTTCGGGGTGTACTGCCCGACGTCGACAGAAATGCATCACGCGGGTTTTGGATGCCGAAAATTGAAAACCGTGGGCAAACGCCCACGACTGTGCCTTCCGAATTGCGATCTGCAACCGCCGTTCAGCTACGCCGATGCTAGAGGAGCTGTAATACATGCAGAAGTCATCGGCATACAAGGAAGTAGAAACCGATGACCCCGCAGCCGCAGCAAGGCCGTTTATGGCGATTAAGAATAAAGGAACACTAAGAACGGAACCTTGTGGGACTCCGTTCTCTTGACAATGAGGTGAGCTGAAACAAGAACCAACACGAACACGAAAAGAACGCAACACCAGGAAGTTCTTGATGAATGTAGGAAGTGGACCCCGTAAGCCCCAATCGTACAGCGTAGACAGAATATGATAGCGCCACGTGGTGTCGTATGCTTTCCGTAGGTCAAAGAAGACGGCAATCAGGTGTTCACGGCGAGAAAATGCTGTACGAATGGCCGACTCTAGTGACACGAGATTATCGATAGCGGAGCGGCCTTGACGGAACCCACCCTGTTCAGGCGCCAAGAGTCCTCGGTCCTCGAGGATCCACATGAGCCTCCGACTCACCAACCGTTCGAGAAGCTTGCATGGAACGTTGGTGAGGCTGATCGGGCGGTAACTATCAGCCACCTGCGGATCTGCCCCAGGCTTAACCACCGGAATGATAATGCTTTCCCGCCACGAGGACGGAAAAACACCCTCAATCCATACGCGATTAAACAGGGCGAGAAGTTGGCGTTTGGCATCCGCTGATAGGTGTCGGAGGAACTGGCTGTGAATGCGATCGGGTCCAGGGGAGGTATCCGGGCATGCAGCAAGGGCACTTTCCAACTCCCACTCAGTAAATGGGACGTTATATGGTTCACGACGTCGTGTTCGAAATGAAATTTGCTGGCTCTCTGCTCGCTCTTTAATGGCACGAAAATCTGCACTATAGGCAGCAGTCCCCGACGTACGTGCAAAATGATCTGCCAGGTGCTCAGCGACGGCGACAGGGTCAGTACACAGCATACCCTGGACTCTGAGGCTTGGAATTCCCGCCGGTGGGCGGTGCCCAAAGAGGCGTCGAACCTGCGACCACACCTTTGAAGGAGAAGCGCGGGAACCAATGGAGGCGACGTACTTCTCCCAGGAAGCCCTCTTACTGTCTTGTATCAGTCGCCGTGCCCGTGCCCGGAGACGCTTGAAGGCTACAAGATGTTCAACAGACGGGTGGCGTCGGTGGCGCTGTAGTGCTCGCCGACGTTCCCGGATGGCCTCAGCAATCTCCGGTGTCCACCAGGGCACCGATGGACGATGGAGCGAACCGGATGTGGTGGGAACAGAGTTTTCGGCTGCAGAAACGATGGCCTCTGTGACCTGCTGAACGGCGGCATCAACATCTGCTGGAAGCGGAGAGGAAATCACAGCAGCTGAAGAATAAGCTGGCCATTCAGCCCTACGGAGGGAGCAGTGAGGCGGATGGTCGGCAGGCGAACACTGTGGGAGCGACAGGAAGACCGGAAAATGGTCGCTGCCACACAGATCGTCATGGACCCTCCAGGTGAGATGTGGAACGAGACTAGGGCTGCAGACGGACAGGTCTATGGCAGAATACGTGGCATGTGCTGTGCTAAAGTGGGTAGGAGCACCGGTGTTAAGAAGACAGAGATTCTGCTCTGACAGGAGAGTCTCTACATCCCTACCCCGGGCCGAGGTCTGCGTGCCACCCCACAGAGGGTGGTGGGCGTTGAAGTCCCCCAAAAGAAGAAAGGGTGGGGGAAGTTGGGCGACCAAGGCTGCGAGGTCTGTGGGAGAAATGGCCTCATCAGGTGGAAGGTAGACAGAGCAGATGGTAAAATCTTGCACTACCCGTAGTCTAACAGCGACTGCCTCTAGAGACGTTTGAACAGGCACAGCAGCACTGGGGACAGAGGCGTGGACATAAATACAGACGCCGCCAGAAACCCTGTCGTAGATGGTTCGGTTTTTAAAATAGCCCCGATAGCCTCGGAGGGCTGGGGTCCTGTCGACAGGGAACCATGTTTCCTGCATGGCTAGACAGATCGCAGGGAAGCGGCAGAGTAATTGCCGCCGTTCAGGCAGGTGGCGGAAAAAACCGCCGCAATTCCACTGCAAGATTTCTTTTGCTGTCTGCTGAATAGCCATAATGGAAGAGATGAAATGGTTATTCAGCAGGGGCACCTGCTGCCAATTCCACAGAATTCTCAGGATCGAGAACCATGGGTTCTGGCGATCCTAGGAAGGCGAGATCCTCAGGGGACGCAAGGATCTCCACCTCGTCTTCAGTGGCCGAAGACGTGAGCGAGCGCTCCTTTCGAGCCACTGAAGGGTCCTTAGTCTTGTCTTTCTTCTTTTTTGTTTTCTTACTTCTCTCCCGCTGGCCCTTTGGTGGTAAGGGCTGGGAGGACTTCCCAGAAGCGACATCAGGGACAGTCGAAGAGCTGGAAGCCCTTTGGTCTTCGGTTGGTGGATCCTTCAGCCATTGGCTAGGATCCCCTGGCGCACTCTGAGAATCCTCGGAAGGGAGTGTCCCGAGGGACCCCTTCTGAGCAAGAGGGGCCGGGGAAGACTGTTTCTTCTCCGGCTTGGGAGTGGGGACAGATGTCCCCGATGGTGGGGGGGAAGTTGCTCCCACAGGTGTCAAGGGAGCGAGAGATGGAGACGGGCCCCCACCCGTCACGGAAGATTGACGGCCCTTAGGGCCCACAGGAGGAGACAACACCGGTGGTTTCACTGGTCTCAAGGAAGCTGCTGTAACTGTGGCAAAAGACGTTTCCATACGGACAGGGTGTAGCCGCTCGTATTTCTTACGTGCCTCATAGAAGGTCAGCCGGTCCAAGGTCTTGATTTCCATAATTTTCCGTTCCCGATGTAAAACTGAGCAGTTCGGCGAGCATGGTGGGTGATGTTGCCCACAGTTCACACATAGCGGAGGCGGGGTGCATGGGGCGTCCGAGTGAGGTGGCCGCCCACATTCCCTGCATGTTGGGCTGGAAGTACATCGGGACGACATGTGCCCGAACTTCCAGCACCGGAAACACCGCATAGGAGGGGGGACATAGGGCTTGACTTCACACCGGTAGACCATTACCTTAACCTTCTCAGGCAGTGTATCGCTTTCGAAGGCCAAGATAAAAGCTCCGGTGGCAACCCTACTTTCTTTAGGACCCCTGTACACCCGCCGGACGAAGTGGACACCTCGTCGCTGCAGGTATGCTCGCAGCTCGTCATCGGTCTGAGACAAAAGATCGCGATGATAGATAAGACCTTGGACCATATTTAAGGACTTGTGGGGCGTGACACGCACCGGGATATTACCCAGCCTGTCGCAGGAAAGTAGTGCCCGCGACTGGGCCGAGGACGCCGCCTGTAACAGAACGGCCCCACTCCTCATCTTCGAAAATGATGCCACTTCACCAAACTTGTCTTCGATTGTGTCGACAAACAACTGAGGCTTAGTAGAAGTGAAAGATTCGCCATCAGTACGCTCACAGACCAGATATTGAGGTGAGTATGGCTCAGATCTATTAAGTGCCCTTCTTTCCTCCCATGGTGTGGCAAGGGACGGAAACGTCTTTGGATCATAAGTAGAGGCGTTAAACTCTGTCTTCCCACGCTTAGAGACGCCGTTTTCGCGACCGGCCACGCTTTTACTTGCTCGTTTCATGTTCGTCCCACGAGCAGCTAGGGATCTAAAGGTCCACCCAGGCAGAGCCCCGCTTGCCTGGGTAAGCCTTGTACAACTGAGGTGCGGCAGGTTCCTCAGAGGTTGCTCGCTAGCGGCTGTTCAACCTCAACAGCCATGCATCTCCTCGGCACGTAGCACACCTTGAGATTAAGTTTTTTTTTATAGAGGTTTGTGCCGTCCTCGCGACCCGAGCGAATAAGCCAAGATCCCCGGGCTCTGAAACGTACAACGTTCCATCGTCGCGCCGAACGATGGTCGTTGAAGCACGCACAGAGCTTACGGTGTAGCGGGCTGTTGGCGCGACACAGCCCACGGCTCAGGACCCCGGGTTCGCCAAGCCCGTACCCAGAAAAGTAATGCTGAGCCCCTGAGGGGCACCCTACATTAAATAGAATTGTAAAAACCGGCTGCACGGATAAAACGGAGCACTGACTCAGCCATGGAGGCATCGTCCCCTAGCACTAAGGATAGGGTAGTTGGAAGATTAAAAGACCGCCGCAATGGTGCCAAAACAGTACAGTCCACCAGGAGATGAACCACCGTCAAGGCGCCACCACAGCGACACACGGGCGGTGGCTCACGGCGAAGTAAATAGCCATGTGTCAACCAAGTGTGCCCGATACGGAGGCGGCACAGCACGATGGAGTCTCGACGACGGGGCCTCAGTGAGGTTTTCCATGTGGCTGTGGATGGTTTGATTGCACGAAGCGTGTTTGGCACACTCAGTGCAGACCATTCCAAGCCCCATGCGTCTCGCACCTTCCGGTGCAGCATCAACCTAAGGTCCGTTTCCACGAGCCCAATGTCAAGACGGCATGAGGAGGTGGCCTGCTTGGCCAACTGTTCCACACGTTCATTGCCAAGAACGCCGATGTGCCCTGGGGTCCAAACAAAGACCACTGAGCGACCAGACCTATTGAGAGCGGCAACAGAGTCTTGGATACACTGCACCAGAGGGAGCTTACTGAAACACTGGTCGAGTGCTCGCAAGCCACTCAGGGAGTCGCTACAGATGACAAACGACTCCCCGGGGCAGGCCCGGATATGTTCCAGAGCTCGAGAGATAGCGACCAGCTCTGCAGTAAAAACACTACTCCCACTGGGCAAAGTTCGCTGTTCAAAAAGGTCACCATGGAGATAGGCGTACCCAGCATGGCCATCTATGAGGGAACCGTCGGTATAGATGACTTCTGCACCATGGAAAGAATTCAGGAGTTCCAGGAACTGTCGACGAAGGATCGATGGTAAAGTGGAAGCTTTCGAGTCACGGGACAAGTCCAACCGTAGCTGCGGACGAGGAATACACCAAGGAGGTGCACGGGAGGAGTAGAGGAAAGTAGGAGGGAAGGGAAGGGAGTCAAGGGAGGAGAGAAGGGAATGGACACGGACTGCAATTGGGAAGCCCGACCGAGGCCGTCTGTGAGGGGATGGGAGTGCAGCGGTTGGGAAGAGAAGCCTGCGATTCGGATGATGGTTGGAAGTGCGCACACGAGCAACATACGAGGCCAACAACTGTTGCCGACGGAACCGCAGTGGGGGAACCCCGGCCTCAACAAGGAGGCTCATCACCGGGCTCGTTCGAAAAGCTCCTGTTGCCAAGCGAACACCAGCATTGTGGATGGGGTCTAGTACCCGGAGTGCAGAAGGGGCTGCCGAGTCGTACACCTGGCTCCCATAATCCAAACGGGACTGGATGAGAGCCGTATAAAGTTGTAAGAGGGTTCGACGGGCGGCTCCCCAGGCAGTGTGGCTGAGGCAGCGCAGTATGTTTAAATGCCGCCAGCACTTTTGTCTAAGCTGTTGTAAGTGGGGGACCCACGTGAGCCGAGCATCGAACACCATGCCCAAGAAGCGATGCGTATCTTCAACATGAAGGAGCTCATCACCCAAGTACAGTTCCGGGTCTGGGTGCACTGCTCGCCAGCGGCAAAAGTGCATAACCCAGGTTTTGCGGGCAGAGAATCGGAATCCATGTGCTAATGCCAAGGAATGAACCCTTTGAATGGCTCCCTGTAGTCGCCTTTCAGCGACACCAATACTAACTGAGCTGTAATACAGACAAAAGTCATCGGCATACAGGGAGGATGACACCGATGACCCCACTGCTGTAGCAAGTCCGTTAATTGCAATCAGAAACAGTGGAACACTGAGAACGGAGCCCTGTGGGACTCCATTCTCCTGGGTGCGTGAAGTACTGAGGTGGGTACCTACCCTTACCCGAAAAGTGCGAAGTGAGAGAAAGTTCTGGATGAACAGCGGAAGCGGTCCTCTCAAGTCCCAGTCATGCAGCGTAGCAAGAATATGGTAGCGCCAGGTAGTGTCATAAGCCTTTCGGAGATCGAAAAAGACTGCAATCAGGTGCTCACGCCTGGCGAAAGCAGTGCGGATGGCCGACTCTAGCGGAACCAGATTGTCTAATGCAGAACGACCTCGGCGGAATCCCCCTTGTTGTGGGGCGAGGAGTTTACGGTCTTCAAGAACCCACATAAGCCGCCGACTCACCATACGTTCCAGGAGCTTGCAAGGAACGTTGGTGAGGCTAATCGGGCGGTAACTGTCTGCCACCTGTGGATCAGCGCCAGGTTTTATCACTGGGATGACAATGCTGTCCCGCCATTGTGATGGGAAAACACCGTCAACCCAAAGGCGATTGAACAGGGCGAGAAGTTGGTCTTTAAACTCCTGTGACAGGTGGCGCAGGAACTGTTTGTGGACTCGATCTGGCCCTGGTGTGGTATCAGGGCAGGCAGTGAGGGCACTCTGAAACTCCCAGTCAGTGAATGGGGCATTGTATGGTTCTCGCCGACGTGTGTAGAAAGACAACTGCCTCCGCTCGAACTGTTCTTTGCGAGTGCGGAAGCCCGCAATATACGCAGACGTCGCAGAGGTGCTGGCATAATGGTCCGCCATGTGTTCGGAGATAGCAGCTGGATCCATGCATATAGTACCCCGAATGATCAAGCTGGGGATTCCTCCCTGTGGTCGGTACCCAAAAAGGCGCCGAACCTGTGACCATACCCGAGATGGGGCGGCACGCGAGCCAATGGTAGCGACATATCTCTCCCAACAGTCCTGCTTACTCTGGCGTATCAGCCTCTGAGCTTGAGCCCGAAGACGTTTGAAAGCGATCAGGTGCTCTACGCAAGGGTGGCGCCGGGTGCGCTGGAGTGCCCTACGACGTTCCCTGATGGCCTCAGCAATCTCTGCAGACCACCACGGAACCGACTTGCGCCGAACTGAGCCAGTGGTGGTCGGAACACTGGCTTCAGCAGCGGAAATGATGGCGCTAGTAATGTGATGAACAGCCTGATCAACGTCATCTGGGAGTGGAGGGATCACCCTAGTAGCTGAGGTGTAAGCAGGCCAGTCAGCCCTACACAGGGACCAACGGGGCAAACGAGTTGGAGGTTGGTATTGGAGAAGAGAGATATGGATGGGGAAGTGGTCGCTACCACATAGGTCATCGTGGACCCCCAATGAAGCTGTGGTAGAAGACTTGGGCTGCAGAGAGAAAGGTCTATAGCCGAGTATGTGCCATGCGCCACACTGAAATGTGTGGGGGCACCGGTATTAAGAAGGCAGCAGTCCAGCTGTGCTAGTAGAACTTCAATGTCCCTACCGCGACCTGAGACATGAGAACCACCCCACAAGGGGTTGTGGGCATTGAAATCCCCCAATAGAAGGAATGGTGGGGGAAGTTGTGCGACCAAGTTCGCAAGGTCTGCAGGAGACACTGCCTCATCCGGAGGAAGGTAGAGTGAGCAGATAGTAATGTCCTGTCGTGCCTGAATTCTCACGGCCACTGCCTCGACCACTGTGGTAAGTGGCACCGGTGAACTGGGGACAGTGGCAAGAACGTAAAGACAGACTCCTCCGGATACCCTGTTGTGTGTGGCACGATTTTTATAATAACCCCTATACCCACGAAGGGCAGGAGTCCGTTCAGCAGGAAACGAAGTTTCCTGTAGAGCAACACAGAGGGAAGGGTAGCGACAGAGCAACTGCTGTAACTCGGCCAAGTGGCGGAAGAAACCGCCACAGTTCCACTGCAGCACCACACTATCTCCTGACGTACTGGGCATATTTATGTAGTTGGTAGAGTAGGGCCCACAGGTTTCTCTGCAGCCACTGATGCAGCAGGCAGAGCCTCGGCGTCCATAGCTTCCAGAGTCTTGGCAATTTCCAAGTCTTCAGGGGACGCGAGGATTTCCACCACGTCCTCGGAAGCAGACGATTTTTGTGGTGGCGTGGTAGCCACCTGAGGGTCTTTTGTTTTAAATTTTTTCTGTTTCTCTCGCTGTCCTTCGGCCTCTCACGCTGGGAGGGCTTGGCAAACTCAGTCTCAGGGACGGAGGTTGTCCTTGAGGCCCTACGACCAGCTTTGGGTGGCACTTGGTGCCACTCACTGGCATCCACTGAGCCAGTGGGAGAGACCGAGGGAGAAAGGGATTCAAGCGATCCCTTCCTCGCGAGAGGAGCCACAACAGGCTGTTGTTGCTCTGGCTCATGTGTGGGGACCGATGTCCCCGTTGGTTGGGGGATTTTTGCTTCCAAGGCAGGGGCTTTGGAAGCAACAGTGTGAGATGTGCCCCCTACCACCAAGGGGGCAGATGGTGACGGTTGGGCTCGAGGGCCCACTGTGATAGATGGAACTGGCGGTAAACTAGTCTGTGGAAATGGTTTCGTGGCTGCTGCATATGATGTTTTGATGCTGACCGGGTGGAGTTTCTCATATTTCCTCTTGGCCTCGGAATAAGACAGCCGATCCATGGTTTTGTATTGCATGATCTTCCTTTCTTTGTGCAGTACAGAGCAGGTAGGCGAGCAAGGTGGGTGCTGCTGTCCACAGTTAACACAGACGGGAGGTGGTGTACAAGGTACGTCTGGGTGTGATGGACGACCACAGTCCCGACAGGTGGAGCTGGCGGTACACCTGGAGGACATGTGCCCGAACCTCCAGCATTTAAAACAACGCATAGGGGGAGGAACGTAGGGCTTTACGTCACACTGGTAAATCATCACCTTGACCTTCTCAGGCAATGAGTCGCCCTCAAAGGCCAAGATGAATGCACCAGTGGCGACCCTGTTGTCCTTCGGACCCCTATGGACTCGCCGTATAAAGTGGACACCTCGCCGTTCCAAGTTCTTGCGGAGTTCGTCATCTGACTGCAAAAGGAGATCCCTATGGAAAATCAAACCCTGTACCATGTTCAGGCTTTTGTGTGGGGTGATAGTAACGGGAACATCAGCCAGCTTGTCACAGGCGAGCAAAGCCCGTGACTGTGCTGGGGATGACGTCGTTATTAAAACCGATCCCGATCGCATCTTCGACATGCCGTCTACTTCTCCAAACCTATCTTCCAAGTTCTCGACGAAAAAGAGAGGTTTCGTGTTCATGAAAGATTCACCATCAGTCCTGGAACAAACTAAATACCTTGGAGCATATTGTTGTCCTCGGCTACGAGATCTGCGTTCCTCCCATGGCGTGGCCAAGGAAGGGAACGACTGGGGGTCATAAGTCTCAGCATTGAAGTCTACTTTTCCTCTCTTAGAGACGGTGGTTAAACGCCCACCAGCGTTGCTTTGGGTCCTTTTCATCGTGTTCCCACGAGCAGCTAGGGAAATAAAGGTCCACCCAGGCAGAGCCCCGCTTGCCTGGGTAAGCCTTGTACAACTGAGGTGCGGCAGGTTCCTCAGAGGTAGGAGGTACCCAGATAAGATTTTACTGTTATAAAAAAAGCTAAATTTTAGAAGTAAAATTAGTAAAAGGTCCATGTGAACTACCGGCTACTCCCTGCTGCAAAACCTTGTTCCCTGGCCCAAATTGAGAACTGACTTGGTTCAAATTACTATAATAACAGGAAGTTAACGATACAGTAGCCAATATACGTAGCAGCTTACTGGAAATTACCACAGGCATTAATAAACAATCCACCACAATTAGAGTTATTTTATAAAGGTAGCCAAGAAAAACATTTATAGCGCAACGGAACTTAAACATAACAAATTGCATCTGAGCTTGTTCTGAGCAGTGATGAAAAACAATATTAAATGAAAGGGGGAAGGTGCTTGAAAACTACAATTTATAGGCAAGTCAAAATTATACTGAACTTCTTTATTCAGGTCGAACGCAAGCGAAATTATCTAATTATCTAACATTGACGATGCCCAGCATTGAATTTAACATAAATTACACAGAACTTAAAGCTACTGGGGGGAGGATTTAGCCGGCCGCGGTGGCCGAGGGGACTGAGGCGCTCCAGTCACGGTCTGCACGGCCACTACGGTCGGCGGTTCGAATCCCCCCTCGGGCATGGATATTTGTGCCGTCTTTAGTCTTAACTAGTTCATAAGTAGTTTGTAAGCTTAGGGACTGATGACCCCGTAGTTAAGTTCCATAAGTTGTACAAACATTTGAACATTTGATTTGGGAGGATTTACAAACAACACTCACTCGCTCATACACACGCAATGCAACAGCGAAACTCACCAAAATCAGCGTGCTGAAGCCAGGAAGAAGCAGTTGCCGCTTTCGTAGGCGAAATTCAGCAAACCCGGAGGTACCACACAACACAATATACAATAAAACTGCGAAGATGGCTCTGGTCTGTCGTGCCTGATTTGAGGTGGTGCGTGAGTACAGCAAAGTTAAGTTGTATCTAGATTAGACCGCGAGCAAACACGCTAACGGTGACACACGGCTAGGTTACATGATCGCTCTCCACTGAATGTGAAGTGGTTAAAAATCGGATTCATTACACAAAATCACGGTGGACTCTTAAGTTGCAATCTGAGAGTAAACTATCTAGGCACTGGTTTTATGAGAAATCGGGTGACTAGCTGCAAACCCCTGAAGTCGGAGTTCGGACCCACGTGGTCCCGAAAATCGATAAAAATGTATAAATTCGATTTCCGAAAAGTAAAGAAAATTAACGACGGCATGCAACCCCTAGCACTGCATAGAATTTCATAAGGAAGCTACTGAAATGCAGCAACATGCTGTTGGGAGCGTTCACAAAAATGTTCAAATGTTTGTATAGCTTATAGGACTTAACTACGGGGTCCTCAGTCCCTAAACTTACAAAATACTTATTAACTAGCTAACACTAAGGACGGCACAAATATCCATGCCCGAGGGGGGAATCATATCTCCGACCGTAGTGGCCGTGCAGACCGTGACTGAAGCGCCTCAGTTCCCTCGGCCACTGCGGCCGGCCATAGTGGAAGCTGAAGGCTTTGTTCTAAGAACCAACCACGTGGAACACACATCACTCACGGAGGTTGTTGTTGTTGTTGTTGGTTGTTTAAGGGGGACAAAACTGCAATGGTCATCAGTCCCCCATTCCATCTCTAGGCGTCAAAAGTAAAGCCAAACACGTAAAAGATAATATGCCTAGAGTTTAAAATATCGAAGTGGGAGATGAGTCCCACTAGTCCATAAAACATCAAGAACCACAAGACTAAACAAAAGATGGTTACACAAAGACAACTTACAACAAAGAAACCGATAGCCGTGGTTGACCGACCATAAGAATAAAAAAGGAAAAGTCAACCACTCGGTTTCACAAAGAAATCTCCAGTTAGAGAGAACAATAAAATCCCCCTGCTCGAATAAAACGTAAAACCGTATCTGCCATTGTGGCATCGTCACCTAAAACTTCCGATAAAACAGCAGGGAGGTTAAAATGTCTCCGCAAGGCGGCTAAAAGGGGGCAGTCCAACAATATGTGGACGACTGTCATAATGGAGCCACACTGACATTGGGCTGGGTCCTCACCCCGAAGGAGATGTCCATGGGTGAGCCATGTATACCCAATGCGGAGGCGACACAAGACCACTGAGTCCCGTCGTGAACCGCGCATGGAGGAGCGCCATGCAACCGTCGTTTTCTTGACCACCCGGAGCTTGTTGGGCGTGCGCAGGCTACGCCACTCAGTATCCCAAAGCTGACGTACTTTCTGGCGCAACAATGAACGGAGATCAGAAGCCGGGAGGCCGATCTCTAGACAGGACATACCTACAGCCTGCTTGGCAAGCCTGTCAACACGTTCATTGCCCGGGATACCAACATGACCTGGAGACCAGACGAACACCACAGATCGCCCGGACCGTGTAATGGCATAGAGTGTCTCCTGAACGGCCAACACCAGGGTAGACCGTGGGTAACACTGCTCCAGAGCTCGAAGGCTGCTCAAGGAGTCGCTGCAAACAACAAAAGACTCGCCTGAGCAAGACCGGATATGCACAAGAGCTCTGTGAATGGCCACCAGCTCTGCAGTGTAAACACTGCAGCCATTCGGCAGAGAGTGCTGTTCCACATGGTCACCGTGTGTATAGGCAAATCCAACACGGTCATCCACCATTGAGCCATCGGTGTAGATCAGGTCATAACCACGGAACTCCGCTATGACAGCCGAGAACTGACGGCGGAGCGCCTCCAGTGGTACTGAGTCCTTGGGCCCATGGGCCAAGTCCAGCCGAATAGACGGCCTTGTCAAACACCATGGAGGTGTATGCACCTGGACCCGATATGGACACGGAAGGGGCAAAGACTCAAGTTCCAGGAGGAGGGACCGAACTCTATAGGCTATCGTATGACCTGACCTGGGGCGTCGCGGATGGTGAGGGACGACCACATTAGAAAACAGAAAACGACGGTTTGGATGGCCTGGGGAGCAATACACGTTCGCTGCATAAGCTGCGAGCAGGTGTTGGTGGCGGATCCCCAAAGGTGGGATCCCAGCCTCCACTAGTAAACTGTTCACCGGGCTGGTGCGGAAAGCGCCCGTCGCAATGCGGACCCCACAGTTATGAATGGGGTCCAGGAGATGCAGTGCCGAAGGTGCCGCAGACCCATAGGCAATGCACCCAAAATCGAGACGGGACTGCACCAGCGCCGTGTAAAGCCGCAACAGTGTCGAGCGATCAGCACCCCAGGTCGTATGACCCAGGTGGCGGAGAAGGTTGAGATGGCGCCAGCACTTCCGTTTTAGCTGACGAATGTGGGGGAGCCACGTCAGCCGGGCGTCAAAGACCAGACCCAAAAACCGATGCGTGTCTACCACTGTCAGGACTTCGTCATTAAGGTAAAGTTCAGGGTGAGGGTGGACGGTCCGACGCCGACAGAAGTGCACCACTCTAGTCTTGGTGGCAGAAAACTGAAAGCCATGACTTAGGGCCCAGTTCTGCGCCTTCCGAATAGCACCTTGCAACCTACGCTCAGCAACCTGGGTGCTGCAGGAACTAAAAAAGATACAAAAGTCGTCAGCGTAAAGAGAAGGGGAGACCGACGATCCAATTGCTGTCGCTAGGCCATTGATGGCAACTAAAAATAATGGAACACTTAAAACTGAGCCCTGAGGAACGCCATTCTCCTGGATGTATGAGGCGCTCAGGGAGGCACCAATTTGAACACGAAAGGTACGGACAGCTAAAAAATTCTGGATAAAAATCGGTAGGGAGCCCCGGAGGCCCCAGTCATATAAAGTGTTGAGGATGTGGCGTCGCCAGGTGGTATCATATGCTTTGTGCATATCAAAGAAGACGGCAACAAGGTGTTGGCGCCGGGAAAAAGCTGTGCGGATTGCAGACTCGAGGAACACCAGATTATCGGTGGTAGATCGACCCTGGCGAAAACCGCCCTGGCATGGAGCCAACAATCCTCGAGTCTCAAGAATCCAACACAACCGCCGACTGACCATCCGCTCCAGCAGTTTGCACGGCACGTTAGTCAGGTTAATGGGCCGATAGCTATCCAAGGAACGAGGATTTTTGTCGGGCTTAAGCACCGGGATGATGATACTCTCCCGCCACTGTGACGGGAAAACACCATCACACCAAATGCGGTTATAGACCGCAAGTAGGTTTCGCCGACTATCTGCTGAGAGATGTTTCAGCATTTGACTATGGATGCTATCAGGCCCTGGCGCCGTGTCAGGACACTGTTGAAGAGCACTGAGGAGCTCCCACTCAGAAAAGGGAGTGTTGTAAGATTCAGAGCGGCTGGTACGAAAGGAGAGAGACTGGCGTTCTACCCTCTCCTTTACTGCACGGAAGGCCGGTGGATAATTTGCAGAGGCAAAGGCACGAGCATAATGCTCGGCGAACATCTCTGCAAGTGTGGCCGGGTCCGTACATAGGACTCCATTTGAGGAGATCCCAGGGATTCCCACTGGTGTCTGTAATCCCTGTAGCCGTCTGATCTTACTCCAGACCTGCGAGGCTGAGGTGCCTGTCCCAATAGTGGAAACGTACCTCTCCCAGCACTCCTGTTTCCGTCTTCTTATAAGCTGGCGAGCACGAGCGCGAAGCCGTTTAAAATTGATTAGGTGCTCCTGAGAGGGGTGCCGTTTGTATCGCTGTAAGGCCCGCCTGCGGTCTTTAATGGCCTCAGCGATCTCCGGCGACCACCACGGCACTGTCTTACGCCGTGGGCACCCTGATGTACGCGGAATGGTCGCGTTCGCAGCAGAAATGATGGAATGTGTGGCACTCTCGACCACCACATCGATTTCCTCGAGTGGGGGAGGGCCAACGATGGCAGCGGAAGCATAGTCTTCCCAGTTAGCCCTGTGCAGAACCCACCTAGGTGGGCGCGCTGGGGACTCGCGTTGTGGGAGTGACAAAAAGACAGGGAAATGGTCACTGCCACACAAGTCGTCATGGGCTCTCCAGTGAACAGATGGTGGAAGGCCGTGGCTGCAGATCGACAGATCAATGGCCGAAAAAGTGCCATGCGCCACACTAAAATGCGTGGGGGCACCTGTATTCAAGAGGCAGAGGTCGAATTGAGTTAGGAAATCCTCGACAACCCTGCCATGACCAGAGATCGTAGAACCACCCCACAAGGGACTGTGGGCATTGAAGTCGCCCATCAGTAAGAAAGGTGGGGGTAGTTGAGCAACAAGTGCAGCCAAGATGTTCACAGATACGTCACCATCTGGCGGCAAGTAGATACTGCAGACGGTAAACTCCTGTGTGGTCCTCACCCTGACAGCCACTGCTTCTAATGGCGTTTGAAGTGGCACAGATTCACTATACACAGAGGTGAGGACATACACACACACTCCACCTGATACCCTGTTATATATGCTACGGTTGCAGTAAAATCCCCTGTAGCCACGAAGGGCAGGGGTCCGCATTGTTGGAAACCAAGTTTCCTGAAGAGCAATGCAGAAAGCAGGTGTCGTGCTCAAAAGCTGCCGTAGCTCAGCCAGGTGGGGGAAGAAACCGCCGCAGTTCCACTGGAGAATGACATTGTTCGAGTGCTGGGAAGACATGAATCCGAGTCGGTGGGCTACAACTCAGCATCACTGGCACCCACCGGTGTAGGCGTGTCATCGGGATTGTCCGTTTTCTCAATGGCGTCTCCGAGAGCGAGATCCTCGGGTGACGCAAGAATCTCCACCTCATCCTCAGAAGCAGAGGTGGAGGTGGAGGGGAGTGGTGGCACTGTAGCCACCGTGGTGTCTCTTGTGATGCATGTCTTCGGTTTCTGTTTACCCCTCCGTTCCCTCGGGGGCTTCGCCGGTGGGAGGTGCTCCTTGGACTCAGCCACAGGGACTGAGGAGGAGCGCGAAGCCCTACGACCAGCAGTCTGCGAGCGAGCCGGCTGCTGGTTAGTGTCGATATCGACACTGGCAGAAGGGAGTGTCCCAAGGGACCCCTTCCGCCTGAGGGAAGCCGGAGAAGGTTGTTCTTTCTCCGGCGGAGAGGTGGTTGCTGACCCCGAGGCTTTCGCCTTGGGAGCTGTGGAAGGATGGCCCCCAACCTCCGTGGGGGCAGGCTTAGGTTGGCGGCCCTGGGGGCCCACAGGAACAGAAGAAGTAGAAAATACTGTCGTCGCCAAGGAGAGTGGCGACGACGTCACTGCTGCAAACGTGTTTTTCATCGTTACAGGGTGCAGACGATCAAACTTTTTCCTGGCCTCATTATAAGATATACGGTCCAGGGTTTTATATTCTGTAATTTTCCGCTCCCGTTGAAATGCGGGGCATTGCGACGAGCAGGGAGGATGGTTCTGACCACAGTTTACGCAGATGGGAGGCGGAGTGCATGGGGCGTCCGGATGTGCTGGACGCCCGCAGTCCCTGCATGTAGCACTGGACATGCAACGGGAAGACATGTGGCCGAACTTCCAGCATTGGAAGCACCTCACAGGGGGAGGAATATAAGGCCGCACGTCAACACGGTAAACCATCACCTTGACCTTTTCGGGTAACGTATCACCCTCAAAGGCCAAGATGAAGGCACCAGTTGCGACCCTATTATCCTTTGGGCCCCTATGGACGCGCCGGACAAAATGAACGCCTCGTCGTTCAAGGTTTGCCCGTAGCTCGTCGTCTGTCTGGAGCAATAAATCCCGATGGAAAATTACTCCCTGAACCATATTCAGGGACTTGTGGGGAGTGATGGTCACCGCAACGTCACCCAGCTTGTCACAAGCGAGTAGCGCCCGTGACTGGGCCGGGGATGCTGTGTGGATGAGAACAGACCCGTTGCGCATTTTAGAGATGGAGTCCACTTCCCCAAACCTGTCCTCTAGATGTTCCACAAAGAACTGAGGCTTGGTCGCTGAGAATGAGTCCCCATCAGTCCTGCTGCACACGAGATATCGAGGAACATAATCTTCACCCTGTTTCGTGGCCCGACGTCCCTCCCAAGGCGTGGTCAGGGAGGGGAACGTTTGGGGGTCGTACGTAGATGCATTAAACTTTCCCTTCTTAGAGACGGCGGTTGTACGTCCGCCAACGTCACCCGATTTGTGTCTTTTCATGGCGGGTGATCCGCCCCGATGCCACCCACTCCGATCAGGGGCTCTCCTCATGGGCGCCACCCAGCCACAGCAACGTCACCTGGCGGGATGACCGTTGCCGGGAGTCCTGATGCCCCACAGAGACAAGCATCGACTCCTTGGCTTGCATGAGGAGTATGCAGCTCTGGCACCGGTAGAGCGATCCCTGTGTTGTCAGGGGGCTACAGCCAAGAGGGTACATGACGACCCCACCACAACGGACTGGCTACCGTGTTGGCTTTCTGGCGCTACGTGAACCATCATAAAGTAGAGTGCTGAGATATCAGTGCACAATGGATGCGACTGGCACGGAAAAAAGAAATGACCTGCCCAGTGGCAGAATAGAATCCGCAGTCGCAAGTCCATTCCATGATGGGTGCTTAAGATGGCATGGCACGAGAATTACATGATGCACCATGTAAGGTGTCCTTCCCCAAATGGTTCGCTCTTCTGAAAAATTTTGAAAAATGGAGGGTCAAACCCACATAGGGGACCACAGATGGAAAGCCGAAAAGTATGAAGACTCCTTTTAGTCGCCTCTTACGACAGGCAGGAATACCGCGGGCCTATTCTTACCCCCGAACCCGCAGGGGGGTCACTCACGGAGGGAAACGATAAGAAAGATTTTGTATGCACTCTAAAAAAATGAACATATTGTCTGTTAGAAAGCTAGAAAGAATTTGGACAGAGTTCGTACACCACCACATAATCACGAAAGGTTTGAATATACCAGGCCGTTATCAAACTGCAAAAAGTAACTCATACACCGCATTTATCTGTTGGAAATCACTAGAGTGAAAAACTAGAACACATCTATCTATCTTATTCTCTTTCGTCCATCGTTTGAAAAGGGCTTTATACACGTAGTTACGGTTACGCGTGTGACAAGTTTTCTTGTCCCACGGTGGACCCTGTACCTACTAGGTAACAAGACACTGAGGTGACTGGAAGGCGATGATTTCTTCAGAACGTACTCATGAACGTATCCTGTCAATATTAACCTCTTATGTTTAGTGCTTCAGTGTGTTCTGAGCTTGTGTAGTACGAGAGAGGTGTGCTTACCGCAGACGGGCGTGGTGTAGAAGCAGCGCCAGTAGTAGGGGATGAAGTACTCTAGGAAGACGGGGCAGGCCGCCACGTCGTAGCACCAGTCGTGCATCCGGCAGCACCTGTCAACAAGGCGAATCGCTAGAGAACGAGCTGGAAACACAGTATCCACTTAAAGGCTACATACACCGCTCAAAATAAGTAAGGGGAACAGCTGATATATATGATACACAATATATGAATGGTAACGTAATTTTTTTTCCAGACGTAAGTTACATTTGTAATTTGTGTGTGGTACAGTAAGATATTTTACTGTCTCAACTCTTTATCTGAGGTTTACATAGCGTTTTTATAAAGTGAGGTGTGGTGTCGCACAAGTCCGAAGTGCGCGCCACCTACTTTCGCCGCGCGCCGCCATGCACGCACGGCGCGGCGTTCTTGCGACGTTAGCCACGAGCGCCCTCTGCTGCAACTCCGCTCGTGGCCACCACTGAACGACATCGTTCACTTGGGACTGAGATAGGAGCCAGTTAACACTTGGGAATCAGATAGGCACCAGTAAAGACTTGGCTATCGGACAGGCACTCGGCAGGCCTCTAGCTCAGCTATGTAAAAGTTAAGTATTGCATAAATTCTGTGCAATATATATCTCGTTCTAATTTACTCTAGTGTTTCTAGTTTCTGCTGTCCCACTGGCTGCTCACCTTCGTACCTGCACAAGCGTGCGTCCTTTATTCCTGTGTCGGTCCCTTTCTACTCGGCCACCGACACCTACGACGGAAACGAGACACAAAAGTGGCGACGAGGATGGGATACAAAAGTTGCGACGAGGATGGGATACAAAATGAGGTACTATGGAACTAACATAATAATGAAAAATCCACTGTCTAACCCTCGCATTTACCGATAAATAAACAGTTTTAATGTGGGTGTAGACAAGTCATCCTTCAGATATGCTATCCACGGACTTTTTATTATAACTGGGTAAAATATTTATGGTTATATCTCATTTTGTAGTACAACAATTTGAAATTTTAGCAGTGGGGTCAGATAATACCCCAGGTATACAATAAGTGATTTCAAGTGTCATATATAAGTTTCGTTACGAAAATAAATCTTGGCATCAACATACCTTATAAACCGTCATTCATTTGCATATTGTTGTAAACATTAATAAAAAAATTACGTGCACTGTTGCGACAAGTTCACAGTTTGGAATTGAGCTTTGTGCAAAGAATTCGTAGTGTTATGGTTTATTCGTAATGCATGGTGATATACGTTTTGCAATGGGCTACAGTCTCAAACAGGCTTTAGCAGATTTACAGAAGACTGACAATGATAATGAATCAATTTTTGGAAACGAGGATGATAGTGATTCTGATGGAGATGTGACAGAGGAAGATGTACAGGTTGGAGATGAAATGGATGTGTGGGACTGTGAAGATGATAAAGGGGTATTCAGGTAACTAGTGTAACTACTTTTATGTCTACAAGTGGGCAGATAACATATAACACAGTACCTTGGACCGCAATTACAGACAAGGGCAGACTGTTTCAGACTTTTTATCATTAATCACGTGAAGAGTGTAATAGTAACGCATACCAATAATCAAGCAAAAGATAATAAAATTATGTACCAAACTCTTAAACGCTGGACTCAACTGTATTGACACTGAGAGCGAGAAGGAGTGTATTTCTAATAAAATTCCATATAAATTATAATACTACAGTACAGTATTAGTACATAATCTGCGGGTTATGAAGATTTTTAGAACCAAAAAAACTAAACATGTTTTCATATTTGAAACAAATTTAGTAAGTAATTACAACTTATATGTAACATTATTACATGAAGAAATTGTGAAGTTGTAGTATCAACTTTGTGCATATGTTTCTCACTAAATTATATTTTTATGGACATATTTCAAATTTTATCTCCATAAAGACGCCTGAATCACTTTCGGGTGAAAAAAGACCCCAGGCATAGAGAACATTTTTCTAGAGCTGATATCATGCGAGGGCTAATATGGCATGTGATTAGCTCGGACGGCTAGTACAGTTGCACAAACAAGTCGCATAGACAGTATGAGGTTATTAACTAGTTTTTGAGGGATATTTTGCCCTTGTTCCATTGGTGGAATATGTAGCTCTGTAACCGCTGTGAGAGGAACAGCTCTTGGTGCAATGCGTCTGCCAAGTGCATCGCAGACATGTTCAATCGAGTTTAAGTCCAGTGAACAAGCTGGCCACTCCATTTGTTAATTCCATCAAGTTATACACCAAGTCAGCTCTCTGGGGGACGAGCGTTATGGTCCACAAGAACGACATCTCCTATGACACCACCATAGGCCACAATAAAAGGTCGAATGATGTCGTCTCTATATCTCCTAGCAGTTAAAGTGCCATTCCGAATGACATAGAAATTCGTATGTCTGACTATACTGATTCCTCCCCACACCATTCGTCCACCATTATGATCTGGTGATGTTTCCTTCATATAAGCAGGACTGTTCCGAGTTCCATGTTCTATCCAGATGAGGGAACAACGTTTGTTTGGCTGAAAACAAAATGTTAACTAATCTGTGAACAGAGCACGGCGCCATTGATTACCACTCCACGCCTGATGTTCCTCCGCCTAGTTTCTGCGCGCTAAACGGGGTCGTGGTTTTTATGGGACACACACAATAGGCCTCCATGCGTTGAGGCCACATTTCCGAAGGTGATTTACGACTGTGTGTTGAAATTACGCAACATGCTGCTGCCCGGAGGGTGCGTTATAGCTAAGTTGCATGCAGCCTCCTCTCTCAACGGGCTGTTAACTGTGGATAAGTCATCCTGAAACGTGTCCATAGAAAAGGTATATTGCTGAATTTGTAAGAAAATGTCTAATATTGTGATTCTTGTTTTGGTGTCGAGTAACTTGCTTGCAAGAAAATGTATAATATCCCTTCTACTGTGTGTATCGATATGTGTACACAAATCTGTGAAGTTTCATCTTTGGCAAAGATTAGCTCGTGCAGAGAGACAGAGAGACAGAGAGTCAGACTTGTGGTTCAGCTCGCTTAGAGAGCAGTTGTGTATATGGCTCCGATGTAGAGCAGAGGCTGCAGTGCCAGCAAGTATATATGTATTGCTTTTCATATAATTGTGAAAAAGGTTGTACCACCCCTGGAATGAAGGTAATAGCGTTTCATGTAATTATGAAAAGGATTTATCATTTAGGTAATGTAATGGTGATTATTAATAATAAGTAACAAAGTTGACCTTTCCTTCCTGTTTCTTTTACGTAGTTAGAAGATTAACCTACTTCCTTTATTTGATAATTAGTTATTTGTGGATTTAAAGTGCAGTATTGATTTTAGTAATCTTGTTGAACAGATTTCTTTATTGGTACCGTAGTAAATGATTGTTATGCAACACTGCAGTTAATTATGATACTGAATTTTAATAATCAGGTACTGATTTGCATAAAATTCTCGTAGTCGAACATTAAGAAAGTGGTTTGTGTTTTTAATATCTTTCTTGCAGTCAAATTTTTTGAGTATAGTCTGTGTGTTTCATGCAGGTTACATGTCACAGTTGTTTTGTTAAAAGATCCCTAGCCCACATAATTCAATGCACTGTTTCTCATTTAACAGTATATACGTCAATATCAGGACCATAATTAAACCAAATTACTGTGTTAATGAACAATGTACGTGTTCAGTTAAATTTTGATTAAGTTATCTGATGACTTAGTGATCTTGACTGTTAAACGTCAATATATGACAACTATTTGGACTGCAACTAATACCAGATCAGGTTTTGAATGAGTAACTTTAAAATACTTTTGTTATCTGATTAAACGATAGATTCAACGTTAAACATCAAGTACAACTTTTAATCTCTTGCCGATATCATCTGTCAACGACCTTGGCCTTGCCTTCTTTCTTCCGTTCCTGTTCTCTTAAAACTCATCCAGGTCGTAGAAATTACACTACGGGTCATTCCAATGCTTGCAGCCACCACATTTTTTTGTCTGTCGCACTTTCAACCCTCCTATCACTCTACATGCCATAGTTTCACGTAAATCACGTTGTTGTTGGATTGCAGTACCTGCTCACTACACTATATCAACCCAAATGCTTGTGTAATCCGTTTGGTTGAGTAAACAAAAGTCAACATCAACCCCTCTACAGAAACTTTCCCATAGTATCACTATCTAGGTTGCTTTATAGTTTTTGTCTCCACTCCATAGACCCGACAGAGAGACGTCGAAGCATTTTAGTTGAATCTGCTGACGACAATACTTCAGAACCTAGAAATCTCAACTGATACCCTAATTGTATTGAACTATGTACTAATGTAGACAAAGAGGGAAAGAAAGATATGGACACATATAGGGAGGAGGGACATGTGTAAAAAGAGAGGGAGTCAATGAAATGTACAGAGAAAAGCAAGACATTTAGATGGACAGGGGGGCGGGGGAATAAAGAAGGGGAGGTGGATAGGGAGAGAAAGAAATTAAATGAGAGGGTGGAGGGGAGAGACGAACAGATGGTAGGGAGGAGGAGCAGATGTACATAGGGAAGGGGGGGATGATAAGATGTGATAAGATGGAGAGGGAGTGGAGAGCTGGCGGACAAGGTGGGGTGTGACGAGATGGTGGGCAGAAGGGAATCGAGAAAAATACGAGCGGTATATATATCCCGACTCGGCACAAATTTTCAATACCCACTGGCAGATATCATAAATTTCTGTGTACTAGATTTATCACCAGGAAAGTAAGTACATTTATGTATTCAGGGATAAGAATGTAACCCTTTATTTGCAACACACAGAAATCACGAGAAGAAAAGCTTAAATTTATAGGAACAGTGAACAGATTTATACGATTTTTTTCAAAATATAGTTTCTGGTTCGTAAGTAACATTGTCCAAAAACTTCGCCTGGTGATACAGTATCAATACTACAGTGTTGTTCTTATGACTGTAGTAATTATTATATTTTGGGCTACTTCATGTGAAACGTGTGAAAACAAGTCGTTTTTGGTGCAAGTTCAGAACAGTCCCATGATTTCCACAGTTTACAGTCAAGTATCCCTGAAGACAAAACTTGCAATTTCCTTTTGGCTCGTAATCTGTCAAGTGTCAAGGTATTGTCATATCAATCATACTATACATCATAGAATCTCCTATACCAGTCAGTTTCATTCTTCTGTTCGAGTTATTGCCCATTTTGTAGTGGTCTACCAGGCCTCCGCTTCCCAATAAATGTAAGTACATTTTCAGTATCTCATATAAGAACTCGTCAACAATTTTCACATAATAATTGAACTTCAAGGCTTCTTCTTTCCCTTTTATAAGTAGTTTTCCATGTATCACTAAAATTGGAACAAACGTGTAACTCGGTAACGTATGCTTGGAGTGTCCACTAAAGATTCAGTTTATTGCCAAACTTTTCGCAAAAGACAAGGAAACATCACTTTATTGGAGACTTTAAATGTTACTTTCAAGCACTGTTGCCCATCCAAGGATGAAACTTAAAACGTGTGTCAGGAAATCACGCGCAATATTGATGTTGATTGAGTGAAACATTCCCAAATAAAGGGTTAATATTAGACCGGTGACTGTACAGAGTGTAGCTTGGACTAGGCTTTTAAACCACATGACTGTTTCATGATGAACAGCCACGTGAAACATAGGACATATAGGTTTCTCCTGCAGAAGGTTCTTTATTATCCCTAAGCCTTCATATGGTGCTCCAGAGAGCGTCCCGCAAAACAAACGAGTGTATCTACAAAAATTAGATAGGTAGAGACAGAGATCATTGAAGGTGAGCAGTCCGGCTCGACTAGTAGTGAGATGGGTTACTGCACGGGTCTGCCAGGCTGCATTCAGCCCTTGTGAAGCCAAATGAGGAGCTACTCGGTTGAGGAGTAGCGGCTCCGGTCACGAAAGCCGACAACTACTGGGAGTGTGGAAATATGCACAGCGACCGGTCGGTACCTGTTGGGTCTCTCAATGCCTGTACGACAGAGATTAGTTTAAGTTTAGGGGCAGAAAAAGAGGAGATAAACTTAGAGGGACACGGCAGTGCAGAGTTCATGGCAGGTGGACAGTGGGAACAAAATACATAGTGTAGTAACTGTAATTGTTAATTACACGAAACGTCAGTGATAAAACATTCTCAGGTTTCAAGCCGCGGCAGGTGGTTTACTGCCCGCGAGCTTTCGGCAGAGACCACCTCTGCCATCCTCATGTAGTTGACTGTCCTGTCGCCTGCTGCTGCCATGCCGCTGCCTGTGACGTCACCAGTTCTCAGTTCGTGGCCATATTGGGCCATGTATTGGTCGCGGCAGCTTCATATCCGCGGTAACAGGTCCCCAGACAGTACAAAGCTGTAATATTTTGATCTTTACTACCGCTTTTATTGCGCTGTCTCAGAAGCGGTTCGTCCATCTGTGGTGTCGCACAAGTACAAAGTGCGCGCCACCTACTTTCGCCACGCGCTGCCATGCACGCACGGCGCGGCGTTCTTACGACGACAGCCACGAGCGCCCTCTGCTGCAACCCCGCTCGTGGCCACCACGGAAAGACATCGTTTACTTCGGACAGATAGGAATCAGTAAAGACCTTCGGAATCAGATAGGCACCAGTGAAGACTTGGCTATCAGTTAGGCACTAGGCAGGCCTCTAGCTCAACTATGTATCACCATTCTGCAGTACTATGTAAAAGTTAAGTATTGTATAAATTCTGTGCAATATATATCTCGTTCAAATTTACTCTAGTGTTTCTAGTTTCTGGCTGCTCCTCTCCGTACCTGCACCAGCGTGCTATCTTTATTCCTGTGTCGGTCTCATTCCACTCGGTCAACGACGGAAACGAGACACAAAAGCGGCGACGAGGCTGGGACACAAAAGTGGCGACGAGGATGGGACAGACGATCCGTGGACCAGCCCGCTTGCAGCAGCCAGACAGCAGTAGTAGTCGGAGCACACATAATAAGGGTGGGTGGGCGGGAGGAATTTCTAAGAATTTTGGGGGAAGATTTTTTGTTACGTGTTTTTGTGGACTTTTTTGTTGCAGTGCGTCCTCTTTCATATTGCATTTGTGTTTTGTTATAATTTACTTGTATGCGCGGCGCCTAATCGGTCAGCATGGCCACTACCTCGAACCCAAACTTAATGGAAATTATTCAGTTACAGACGGCGCAAATAACAACTCCTGCAGGCTGTGGCCCAGCTCACAGCGCAAGCAGCTAACCAACAACAACAGCCGCCGATTCAGCAGCCCACACCTGCCGCCGCAACGCTTCCTACGTTTCGCCAGTACAACGAACGTGAGGAAGAATGGAGCGACTACTTCGCACAGTTTCAAAAACTCGTCGCGGCTCATCAAATTACAGGTCAGAAAGTGAAGCATCTGCTATTATCTGTGGTGGGCACCAACACCTTCATGTTACTGAAGAAACTTTTTCCTGACGTATCTCCTCGTGATGCAGACTTTGAACAAATAGTAGAGGCACTAAATGCTCATTATGAGAGAAAAGTTCTCGTAGCTGCGGCACGGTACCGATTTTTCAGACTTAAAAAATTACCGCAGCAGTCACACCAAGAGTGGATTACGGAATTGAAGGGCTTAACCCGCAAATGTAAATTTACTTGCTCTTGTGGACTTTCGTATAGTGACGTGATGTTGAGGGATGTGATTACGCAGAATATTCAGGACCCCAGAATTAGAGCAGCAATTCTGAAACAGTCTGACCCCTCATTAGACAGTGTACTGCAGCTTATAGATGCGCATGATACTCATGACTTAGCAGATGTAGAAATGCAAAGCCACAATGTTAATTCTGTGCGCCGCAACGGTCGCTTTCCTAGCCGTAGTTCTCAGTGTAGCACTAGTGATTCTTACAATAGTACAGGCCGTGCTGAACAGACAGTGAACAGTGGCCAGTGTAAAAGTGCGGCACAAAGGTCGCCCCGTCGTGTTAGAAACACGAATTTGAATAACGGGCGCCAACGCCCCTTTCAGAAAAATGTTCGTAAGTCTTGCCCCCAGTGTGTATCTCGCCACAAACGTGCACAGTGCCCAAGTCGCAACGCAACTTGTTATCAATGTGGCAAAATAGGACATGTACGGACAGTGTGTATGCAAAACAAAATTTCAAAGAACGGCGCCGTTAGAAACAGTGCAAGAACAATTCAGACTGTAAATGTCATACACGCTGTGAACGTGAGCAGTATTTTTCGTGATTCTCGAATACAAGACAATTTTTCTGCGCCTATGGCAAAACTATATAGTGCACCACGTAGCAAGCGCCGACGAGCGCGTAAAACAGTGCAACGGAAAAGGGTTCGGGACAAGCAAAATGACTATGAACAGTGCATTGCTGTAGTGAAAATAGTGCCTTCTGCAACTGCTCCTTGTAATAGTGCCCAGTACTGTGTAGCTAGTGACAGTAGACATCAAGTAGCTACTCAAAAGTGTAGTGCAGTAGTTAGTACATCTGGAGTAGCTTCGCATGCTTGCGCGGACGCCGATCCGGCGGTAGTGCCATCTAGTGAGAGTTGTTAATCCGCTGCGTGCCGAGTCTGCGCCGCTTACTTCACTACGCGGGCCGCGCAAGCGCAGTAAACAAACCGTAGCAGACGTTGCCCACATTCGCTCACCTGTCGAGCGCCGCAAGCAGAAACTGTTTGTGACTCTCTTCATAGAAAATAAGACGGTGCAATTTCAGCTTGATACTGCTTCCGCTGTCACATTAATAAATAAAGATACTTATGAACTTCTGGGTTCGCCAAAATTGTCGCCGTCACAGCAAGTGTTAACAGCTTATACAGGTCAAAATATTCCCGTGCTAGGAACGTGTAGCCTGCCCGCCTCTTTTCAAGGTGTAACAAAAACAGTTGCTTTTGTAGTTCTTCAGGCCAAATCGACACAGAACATTTTTGGACTAGATGCTTTTGACTTGTTTGGTTTATCAATTCAAAGAGATGTGCTTCAAATTTCGTCAGTAGTGCCTCAGGACAAAATCAATGCATTATGTGAGAAATATAGTGACTTGTTTTCGCCGGAACTAGGTTGTGCAAAAGACTTCGTGGCACATGTAACTTTAAAAGAATCTGCAGTTCCAAAATTTCGTAAAGCTAGACCAGTGCCTATCGCCTTGCGTTATACAGTTGCCGAAGAACTTAAACGTTGGCAAGATAGTGGGGTTATTTCTCCTGTTTCTGCGAGTCAGTGGGCCTCGCCTATAGTAATTATACCCAAGCCGTCAGGAAAACTTCGTCTCTGTGCGGACTTCAAATCAACAGTGAACAGTCAAACAATTGTGGACACTTATCCCCTGCCCAGACCTGAGGAACTGATGGACAAATTAGGACAGTCTCGCTTCTTTTCTAAGATTGATTTAGCAGAGGCATACTTACAAATTCCGCTTGATGACGAGTCAAAAAAGTTTTTCGTCATTAATACTCACATGGGCCTTTTTCAGTTTCAACGCCTCCCCTTTGGCGGTTCTTCCGCCCCCGCTATTTTTCAGCGCTTTTTGGAACAGCTGACAGTTTCTGTACCGTGTTGCTCGAACTATTTAGATGATATTGTGGTATCCGGACGTACAGTTGAAGAACATTTAGCAAACCTGGAGTGCCTTTTCAAAGTTTTGACTGCAGCAGGTCTACGTTGTAATAAAGCAAAGTGTTCGTTTTTTCAAACTGAAATAGAGTACCTAGGCCATGTGATTAATGCCCAAGGAATCCATCACTTACAGTCAGATAGAAAAGGAGGCCTTAGCAATCATTTACGGCGTCACAAAGTTTCATCATTATCTCTATGGCAGAAAATTCTATTTGTTGACAGACCACAAGCCTCTCACGTCGTTGTTCTCACCCACAAAGCCAATTCCGCCACGAACGGCACAAAATCTTCAGAGATGGTCCTTGATATTGTCAAATTATCAGTATGAGATTTTGTACCGACCTACCACTAAACACGCCAACGCGGACACATTTTCTCAACTTCCGGTTGGCCAGGATGTATCATTTGATTCTTCAGAAATGGCATGTTGTCAGATAGACTCCAGAGATGCTTCCACTGTCGCAGACTTTCCTTTGAACTCTCGTCGGGTTGCACAGGAAACAGCTGCGGATGCAGACCTAAGTGTGGTAGCACGTTTTTTTCGCTCAGGGTGGCCTGCCAGAGCCAAAGACATTGATCGGCCTCTGGTTCGACGTTATTTTTCACAACGTCATGCATTATCTTTAAGTCAGGGTGTACTGTTGTTGCATACCGACACCGACCAAGCAAGAGTGATTGTTCCTCGTTCCCTGCAACGTGAAGTGTTACGCCTCCTGCATCAAGGACATTGGGGCATTGTTAGGACAAAGCAACTGGCCAGACGTCATTCTACCTGGGTTGGTATGGACGCTCAGATAGAGAGCATGACATCACAGTGTACAGTTTGTGCGGAGCATCAGGCGGCTCTTCCACAGCGTTTCTCAGACTGGCCACGCCCAAGGGACCATGGCAACGGTTACACATAGACTTTGCCGGACCTTTCTTGAATACGCGCTGGTTAATTGTTGTAGACGCTTTCAGCAAGTTTCCTTTTGTGATTGCCATGAAGTCAACGACGGCGTCTAGTACAATCAGTCCCTTAACATCACTGTTTTGCATCGAAGGTTTGCCTGACACTATAGTCAGTGACAATGGACCTCAGTTTGTTAGTGCGGAATTTCAACAGTTTTGTCGTGTGAATGGCATTCAGCATATCACCACCGCACCTTTTCACCCTCAGTCCAATAGTGAAGCAGAACGTTTCGTACGAACATTCAAGTCTCACAGGGAGAAGATGAAAGGTCAGCACTCCAGGCAGCAAGCTCTCCAAATTTTCCTGTCTACGTATCGGTGCATGCCACGTGACGGCCCGTCTCCTGCCGAGCTGCTACACGGCCGCCGTCCCCGCACTCTCCTTCACCTGCTGCAGCCTCCCACGCACCGAGTCGGTTCGTATGGCGCTACGCGTTTTCAGGTTTCCACGCCGGTGCTGTACAGGGTGTTTGCTGGCAACAAGAAGACATGGTTTCCAGGCATCATTCAACGCGTGCTTGGGCGCAATATGTTTGTTGTACGTACTTCCACAGGGTCGGAGTTGCGGCGCCACGCAAACCAACTGCGCTTGCACAAGCCGCGCCATCCTGTCTCCGGTTTCTTGATTCCAGACCCAGTTCACCGTCAGGGAGCACAGCCACATCGCTCGCCGCCGGGCCCAGCTTCCCCGGGCTACGGGCTCCCGATGGATGTCGACGCGCCTCCTATGCAGTCGGCCCCTCCGCCTCCGTCGCCGCCGCAGATGACAGCGCCACCGAGAGGGACTTCGGGACCGTGCGCCCCCCCCCCCCCAGCTTGGGCCACGCACCTCAGAAGAAGATGACCTGCTCCCTCTGGGCGGGGGCGGGCGCCCTTCCGCTGGTTTTCGCGGGTTTTCCAGCGGATCGCAAGGTGTATACGGGGCGCGGACGGCGTCTCGATCCCAGCCTCAGCTACGACGTCCGTCCCACCAGTAACGCCCCCGCCCAGGCCCTCCTCCCAGTGCCGTCGCCGTGGCCCTCAGCCCTACGCCACGACGGCGCGGCGGTTTGGGGGGGAGGGGTGTGGTGTCGCACAAGTACAAAGTGCGCGCCACCTACTTTCGCCACGCGCCGCCATGCACGCACGTGGCCACCACGGAAAGACAGCGTTCACTTCGGACTGAGATAGGAACCAGTAATGACCTTCGGAATCAGATAGGCACCAGTGAAGACTTGGCTATCAGTTAGGCACTAGGCAGGCCTCTAGCTCAACTATGTATCACCATTCTGCAGTACTATGTAAAAGTTAAGTATTGTATAAATTCTTTGCAATATATATCTCGTTCTAATTTACTCTAGTGTTTCTATTTTCTGGCTGCTCCTCTCCGTACCTGCACCAGCGTGCTATCTTTATTCCTGTGTCGGTCTCATTCCACTCGGCCACCGACACCAACGACGGAAACGAGACACAAAAGCGGCGACGAGGCTGGGACACAAAACCATCTATATATATAAAAATGAATTTCTGTTCGTTATCCTCGCTAAAACTCGAGAACGGCTGAACCTATTTGGCTAACTTTAGTCTTGAGACATTCGTGTACATCCAGGGTAGGTTTAAACGGTGATAAAATATGGAAAAAGTTGTCCGGAAAAGAGGAAAATCGGGAATAACTGAAATAGCTTTTTCCTGTGTGCTATCAAAACCGTTCGTTTATTTGCAATAAAATTTTGTACATTTCATGTTGAAAGGAAGAGGAAGGTTCTCAGCAAATAAAAATTTGGAAAAGTCGCTCGGAAAGTTGGGAAATTTAGGAAAAAACGAAAGCCATTTTTTTCTATGAATAAAAATCAATTGCCACATGATGTAAGAGCATCACTTGAGTGCGGAAAGACAGGACATTGTTTGTATGAAATAAATTTGTTGGAAAATCTACCAGAAAATTGATAAATATGAGAAAAACTCAAAGTGCGTTTTTCAATGTGTTTTTGATTGAATTCAGCACTATAACTGACTATTCGCACGACTAAGAGGGGCACTTCATTTTTTATTTGTTCATTACTGTCTTGGAACAGTTTTCAGTTAAAAAAGATAGGGACAGTTAAAATGGAAGTCTCAAAATTCGAACCTAGTTCCTTTTTCAATGTGTTTCTAAATGTACTTAACACTGTAAGTTGAGGACCGTTCATTCGATTGCAATAAAATTTTGATCATTTGACGTTCAACGAAAGATGAACGCTCTTATGAACTAAAAATTTGGGAAAGTTACCCGAAAATTTTGAAAATTCGCGAGAAATGGAAAGAGCTTTTTTCCATGGTATAGCAATATCATTCGTCTGATTGCGATAAAATTTTCCATATTTGACTTACAAAGCAAGAGTAACGTTCTTATGAAATAGAAAATTCTAAAAGTTTCCCGAAAAATTGGAAAATTCTGAAAAAAATTACAAATAGATTTTTCAATGGTATATCAATACCATTCATCTGTTTACGATAAAATGTTGCACATTAGACGTTCAAAACGAGAGGAAGGTTTGACTGAAGTAAAAGTTTGGAATAATTGGCCTGAAAATAGGAAACTTCGTGGAAAGATGAAAGAGCTATTTTCTTTGGGATATCGATATCATTCGTACGACTTCGATAAAATTTTGCACATTTGACGTTCAAAGCAAGACTACATACACATTAGCAAATGCGAAGTTTAGTAATAGATGTCTCATCAAATGCAGTTCTATGTCCATTTTCCAGAACATCTTCCACAACAGCTAACGTTCCGGCACAGCTTAATTGGAAACAGCTGTCAAGCTCTGTACAGCGCTGTTGTACAGTAAGAATAGTCTAGTCGACATAAAACTCCCCATACTCAAGCTGAACTTCGTATATGCCTGGATCATTAAGACCTACATCATGTTTCTAAGGATTCACTATTGCCGGATCTTTGCTTGAGGCCGGAAGATTATGTCAATTTTCAGTATCTTCAGCAGCCAGCTGGCTGGAATACTTCCTAAGTAATAGAACGCAGTACGTTGTTCTCGACGGCGACTGTTCATCAGAGACGAGAGTATCGTCAGGCGTGCCCCAAAGGGAGTGTGATACGACCGCTATTATTTTATATCTATACAAATGATCTGATGGACAGAGTAACTTGTAATTTGCGGCTGTTTGCTGATCATGCTGTGGTGTATGGGAGGGTGTCGCCATTCTTGGCACCAACTAGAAATTTTGTCCAAGTCATCCTGTATGCTATTACAGTCAGTTAAAGACAACTAGCTCTCAATGTAGAAAAAATGTAAGGTGATGCGCATGGGTAGGAAAAACAATCCCATAATGTTCGAATACAGCATTAATAGTGAGCTTCTTGATGCTGTCGAGTCGATCAAATATCTAGTCATAACATTGCAGAGCGATATGCAATGGAACGAACATGTAAGGACAGTTGTGATTAAGGTGGACAGCCGACTTCGGTTTATTGGGAGAATTTTACTTCATCTGTATAGGAGACCGCATATAAAACGCTTGTACGACCACGTCTTGGATATTGCGCAAGTGTTTGGGACCCGCAGGAGATCAGTTTAACCCTTTCACTCCGGCGCCGTGATTGTTGCGCCGTGAGCTGTGGACGAGCGCCAGTCGCGCCCGGCCGTGCCCGCCGTACGGCGCATTTTCCGCACTCCCCACGGCGCTACTCTGTCCTGCTTTCACACTCTCAGTATTATCGCAATAATTGGACTTCATACTATATATTTATTAGGGAAAATTCATTTGGAATAGAAACAGTTTTTTTCCTTCTTTGAGATAATTCGCGTAATTTTTTCGTAAATTCTATAAGATCCAAGTTTTGGATTCAGCTCCGGTGGGATGTGGACGTTATTATTATAAAAGCATATTTGTGCCATCCTTAGTGTTAGCCAGTTCGCAAGTAGTTTGTAAGTTTAGGGACTGATGACCCCGTAGTTAAGTCCCATAATCTCTACAAACATTTGAACATTTGGAACTGCTGCAGCAGTCCACCGGCTGGGCGGCACAGGCAGCAGTCGACAGCTGCAGCGGTCCATCGGCTGTGGAGATATAGAAACAGTTCAGAGGCGAGCAGCTAGGTTTGTTACTGGTAGGTTCGACAAATCCGCGAGTGTCACGGAAATGCTCCGGCAACTCAATTGGGGATCGCTGGAGGAAAGACGACGTTCTTTTCGTGAATTTCTGTTAAGTAAATTTAGAGGGCCGGAATTTGAAGCTGAGTGTAGTACGATCTTGCTGCCGCCTACTTACATTTCGCGTAAAGATCACAAAGACAAGATAAGAGAAATTAGGGCTCGTACGGAGGCATATAGGCATTCTTTTTTTCCTCGTTCAATTTGGGAGTGGAATAGGAAAGGAAATGCCTAGTAGTGGTACAGTGTACCCTCCGCCACGCACCTTACGGTGGATTGCGGAGTATCGATGTAGATGCAGATGTAATTTTATTGATGTCTTCTTTGGCGTTCTACTGACTTCATGGCTTGTGTGAAATAGTGTGTGATAATGGTGGTTAGAACTATTTTCCATGAAACCTTTACGTAAGTCACCCAGTTCTTTCGCTAGGTTTTTGGCATTTGAGTTGTATGTATCAAAAGTCTTCAGAAGAGGCCGTTTCTGGGTTAATTAGTGCTACCTTATGGCTTGTAGATACCGATCCATAAGGGGGAACTTGAGGTAAACGCCATGTCCTATACAGTGGACAAGAATGTCCAGAAATGGAAATGAATCGTCCATTTCTACGTCCGTTGTGTATTTGACGGGCATCCCATCGCCACTCCGTCTGTCTGGTTTAAACTTTCTCCACCATGTAAGAATTGCGACGATGTCAGAATGTGCTCAAATCCACTACATTGTTGTCAAACAGCTGTGGCAGCAGAAATCAGTAGAGACTGTGATGAGCAAACACGTAAGTATGGAAGCCACATCAAAACTAACCGTAACACACCCTTCATCAATTAATTTACCGATGATATTTATATAAGGAGGGGCACTGAATTAATTTTTGTGTCACCCGTGATTCGAATGTGGGACATCCTGGTTAGCTATACGTTTGCTCCACTCAGCAGTACCCATAATGCCCAATTTACACGACGATCATCGACAGTTCACAAGAATTATAATGGCTGCTGCGGCACTCCAGTCGTACCTACTCGGTACTGATGAGGTGTGATCATACAGGCTTGGTTGCATTTACACGATAAGCTTTTGTGTATTCACGGGATTACCACTGACAGTACCGGCTATGCGAAAATATAGCCGTACTACTATTTCTATACGCGAATTCATTACGTTTAGGTATGCCAGAGCCGATAATGTTCATTTTATGTTCCATAAGGCCCGCAGCGTGATAAAGGTCAGCAAGTGACACAATAATAAAATAATAAAATTAACCAAATCGCTGCTATATACTAATATTTATTTCAACACGACGGTCCCGTTTGGGCTTACATAGCCATTTTCAAGTGGCCTGCGGTATAAAGTGGACGGTAGTATAGTATAAATATATAGAGCATTTAAATTCACTTACTGTTATGTCTAGATCACCTGACATACACATGACATCTGACCGTCCGTATATAGTGTCAAATTTGGTAGGTACTTTTAATTCTGATATTGTACTTTGTAAACATACGTCATTGTGGCGGTTGACTGTCAAAATATGTAAACATAAATATGTTAAATTAAAGCAACAAAAGCGCGTCCAAGTTCTTAGCACCTATAAATCCTTAGCACACACAACACTTACAATGATTATACAAATTCTAATACCGCAATTATAACGTTCACATGTTTTGTAAACATACGACATCGTGACTATTAACTGTCAAAATACAAAATCAGAATTAAAAATACCAACCAAATTTGGCAGTCTATATACATACGTCTAGATATCATGTGTACGTCAGGCCATCTGGACATAACAGTAAGTGAATATAAATGTTCTATATAGTTATACTATACTATAGCGTAAAAACTAACTCCACCTAAGTACCACCCAATTTATACCTCAGGTCACTTGAAAATGGCAATGGAAACCGAAACGGGACTGTCGTGTTGAAATAAATATTAGTATATAGCAGCGTTTCAGTTATCATCATCATCATCATCATCATCATCATCATCATCATCATCATCATCATATTCAATTTATGAAGCTTACACTATCAGCAGTTGCAGGAGCCGTGCTAGTGTTTGGCCGCGGCGGAGCGCTTTGAGGCGCTATGCTACGATGCGTGGGGCCGTTCCCCGTCGGGGGTTCCAATCCTCCCTCCCATCAGTTAAGTTCCCTAAGCTTGGCATACATGACTTTTTTTTGTAGTGTTTGTTATAAAAGAACAGCGAAGAAGAAGTAAAGATTTCATGCGTCAGTCGTTGAGAAGAAGAGAAGAATGAGATGTGTATTGCATGCTAAGAATGAAGTAAATGACGCCAGAAGACACCAATAAATTCCGAATTTTTTACGAATAAATGATGATTGTTGCTTTCGTTCGTCCAAAGACTAAAATACGGTGAACTATTTCGCCAAGTTGAAGGTACAAAATAATTCTTGAACTTGAGTTGCTGCTGTTGTTGTTGTTGTTGGTTGTTTAAGGGGGACAAAACTGCAATGGTCATCAGTCCCCCATTCCACCTCTAGGCGACAAAAGGAAAACCATACACGTGAAAGATATCGCGCACAGAGGTTAAAGTTACGATGTGGGAGAGGAGTCCCACTGAGTCAATAAAACATCATCAAGAATAACAAGACGAAACGAAAAGACGGATACACAGAGACAACTTACAACAAAGAAACCGATGGCCGTGGTTGACCGACCATAAGGATAAAAAAGGAAAAGTCAACGACTGGGTTTCACAAAGAAATCTCCAGTCAGAGAGAACGATAAAATCCCCCTGCTCGAATAAAACGTAAAGCGGTATCTGCCATTGTGGCATCGTCACCTAAAACTGCCGATAAAACAGCAGGGAGGTTAAAATGTCTCCGCAAGTCGGCTAAAAGGGGGCAGTCCAACAATATGTGGACGACTGTCAAATTGGAGCCACACCGACATTGGGCTGGGTCCTCACCCCGAAGGAGATGTCCATGGGTGAGCCACGTATGCCCAATGCGGAGGCGACATAAAACCACTGAGTCCCGTCGTGAACCGCGCATGGAGGAGCGCCATGCAACCGTCGTTTCCTTGACCACCCGGAGCTTGTTGGGCGTGCGCAGGCTACGCCACTCAGTATCCCAAAGCTGACGTACTTTCTGGCGCAACAATGAACGGAGATCAGAAGCCGGGAGGTCGATCTCTAGACAGGACATACCGACAGCCTGCTTGGCAAGCCTGTCAACACGTTCATTGCCCGGGATACCAACATGACCTGGAGACCAGATGAACACCACCGATCGCCCGGACCGTGCAATGGCATAAAGTGTCTCCTGAACGGCCAACACCAGGGTAGACCGCGGGTAACACTGCTCCAGAGCTCGGAGGCTGCTCAGGGAGTCGCTGCAAACAACAAAAGACTCGCCTGAGCAAGACCGGATATGCACAAGAGCTCTGTGAATGGCCACCAGCTCTGCAGTGTAAACACTGCAGCCATTCGGCAGAGTGCTGTTCCACATGGTCACCGTGTGTATAGGCAAATCCGACACGGTCATCCACCATTGAGCCATCGGTGTAGATCAGGTCATAACCACGGAACTCCGCTATGACAGCCGAGAACTGACGGCGGAGCGCCTCCAGTGGTACTGAGTCTTTGGGCCCATGGGCCAAGTCCAGCCGAATAGACGGCCTTGTCAACCACCATGGAGGTGTATGCACCTGGACCCGATATGGACACGGAAGGTGCAAAGACTCAAGATCCAGGAGGAGGGACCGAACTCTATAGGCTATCGTATGACCTGACCTGGGGCGTCGCTGATGGTGAGGGACGACCACATAAGAAAAAAGAAAACGACGGTTTGGGTGGCCTGGGGAGCAATACACGTTCGCTGCATAAGCTGCGAGCAGGTGTTGGTGGCGGATCCCCAAAGGTGGGATCCCAGCCTCTACTAGTAAACTGTTCACCGGGCTGGTGCGGAAAGCGCCCGTCGCAATGCGGACCCCACAGTTGTGAATGGGGTCCAGGAGATGCAGTGCCGAAGGTGCCGCAGACCCATAGGCAATGCACCCAAAATCGAGACGGGACTGCACCAGCGCCGTGTAAAGCCGCAACAGTGTCGAGCGATCAGCACCCCAGGTCGTATGACCCAGGTGGCGGAGAAGGTTGAGATGGCGCCAGCACTTCCTTTTCAGCTGACGAATGTGGGGGAGCCATGTCAGCCGGGCGTCAAAGACCAGTCCTAAAAAACGGTGAGTTTCCACTACCGTAAGTGGTTCGTCATTCAGATAAAGTTCAGGGTGTGGGTGGACGGTCCGACGCCGACAGAAGTGCATCACTCTGTTCTTGGAGGCAGAAAACTGAAAGCCATGGGTAAGCGCCCAGTTCTGCGCCTTCTGAATAGCACCTTGCAACCTGCGCTCGGCAACTTGGGTGCTGGAGGAACTAAAAGAGAGACAAAAGTCGTCAGCATAAAGAGAGGGGGACACTGACGATCCAACCACTGCGGCTAAACCGTTGATGGCGATTAAAAATAATGGGACGCTTAAAACGGAACCCTGAGGAACCCCATTTTCCTGGACATGAGAGGAGCTCAGAGAAGCACCAATTTGAACACGAAAGGTACGGACAGCTAAAAAATTCTGAATAAAAATCGGTAGGGAGCCCCGGAGGCCCCAGTCATGTAAAGTGTTGAGGATGTGTCGTCGCCAGGTTGCATCATATGCTTTGTGCATATCGAAGAAGACGGCAACGAGGTGTTGGCGCCGGGAAAAGGCTGTGCGGATTGCAGACTCGAGGTACACCAGATTATCGGTGGTAGATCGACCCTGGCGAAAACCGCCCTGGCACGGAGCCAATAAACCCCGAGTCTCAAGAATCCAACACAACCGCCGACTGACCATCCGCTCCAACAGTTTGCATGGCACGTTAGTCAGGTTAATGGGCCGATAGCTATCCAAAGAAAGAGGATGTTTGTCGGGCTTAAGCACTGGGATGATGATACTCTCCCGCCACTGTGTCGGGAAAACACCATCACACCAAATGCGGTTATAGACCGCAAGTAGATTACGCCGACTGTCTGCTGAGAGATGTTGCAGCATGTTGCTATGGATGCTATCAGGCCCAGGCGCCGTGTTAGGACATTGTTGAAGAGCACTGAGGAGCTCCCACTCCGTAAAAGGAGTGTTGTAAGATTCAGAGCGGCTGGTACGAAAGGAGAGAGACTGGCGTTCTACCCTCTCCTTTACTGCACGGAAGGCCGGTGGATAATTTGCAGAGGCAAAGGCACGAGCATAATGCTCGGCAAACATCTCTGCAAGAGTGGCCGGGTCCGTACATAGGACTCCATTTGTGGAGATCCCAGGGATTCCCGATTTAGTCGGTATTCCCTGTAGCCGCCTGATCTTACTCCAGACCTGCGAGGCTGAGGTACCTGTCCCAATAGTGGAAACGTACCTCTTCCAGCACTCCCGTTTCCGTCTTCTTATAAGCTGGCGAGCACGAGCGCGAAGCCGTTTAAAATTGATTAGGTGCTCCTGAGAGGGGTGCCGTTTGTATCGCTGTAAGGCCCACCTGCGGTCTTTAGTGGCCTTAGCGATCTCCGGCGACCACCACGGCACTGTCTTACGCCGTGGGCACCCTGATGTACGTGGAATGGTCGCGTTCACAGCAGAAATGATGGAATGTGTGGCGCTCTCGACCACCACATCGATTTCCTCGAGTGGGGGAGGGCCAACGATGGCAGCAGAAGCATAGTCTTCCCAGTTAGCCCTGTGCAGAACCCACCTAGGAGGGCGCGCAGGGGACTCGCGTTGTGGGAGTGACAAAAAGACAGGGAAATGGTCACTGCCACACAAGTCGTCATGGGCTCTCCAGTGAACAGATGGTGGAAGGCCGTGGCTGCAGATCGACAGATCAATAGCCGAAAATGTGCCATGTGCCACACTAAAGTGTGTGGGGGCACCTGTATTTAAGAGGCAGAGGTCGAGTTGAGTTAGGAAATCCTCGACAACCCTGCCGTGACCTGAGATCGTAGAACCACCCCACAAGGGACTGTGGGCATTGAAGTCGCCCAACAGTAAGAAAGGTGGGGGTAGTTGAGCAACAAGTGCAGCCAAGACGTTCACAGATATGTCACCATCTGGCGGCAAGTAGATACTGCAGATAGTCAACTCCTGTGTGGTCCTCACCCTGACAGCCACTGCTTCTAATGGTGTTCAAAGGGGCACGGGTTCACTATACACAGAGGTGAGGACATAAACACACACTCCACCTGAGACCCGGTTATATGAGCTACGGTTGCAGTAAAATCCCCTGTAGCCACGAAGGGCAGGGGTCCGCATTGCTGGAAACCAAGTTTCCTGAAGAGCAATGCAGAGAGCAGGTGTCGTGCTCAGAAGCTGCCGTAGCTCAGCCAGGTGGGAAAAGAAACCACCGCAGTTCCACTGGAGAATGACATTGTTCGAGTGCTGGGAAGACATGAATGAGTCAAATGAGCGGGTCATACCTCAGCATCACTTTCATCCACCGATGGAGGTTTATCAGTTTCAGTCATCATCCTCAGAAGTAGAGGTGGAGGCGGAGGGGAGTGGTGGCACTGTAGCCACCGTGGTGTCTTGTGTCGTGACTTTCTTTGGCTTCTGTTTACCCCTCCGTTCCCTCGGGGGCTTCGCCGGTGGGAGGTGCTCCTCGGACTCAGCCACAGGGACTGAGGAGGAGCGCGAAGCCCTACGACCAGCAGTCTGCGAGCACGCCCGCTGCTGGTTAGTGTCGCTACCGACACTGGCGGAAGGGAGCGTCCCAAGGGACCCCTTCCGCCTGAGGGAAGCCGGAGAAGGTTGGTCTTTCTCCGGCGGAGAGGTGGTAGCTGATCCTGAGGCTTTCGCCTTGGGAGCTTTGGATGGATGGCCCCCAACCTCCGTGGGGTCAGGCTTAGGTTAGCGGCCCTGGGGGCCCACAGGAACAGAGGAAGTAGAAACTACTGTCGCCGCCAAGGAGAGTGGCGACGACGTCACTGCTGCGAACGTTTTTGTCATTGTTACCGGGTGCAAACGATCAAACTTTTTCTTGGCCTCATTATAGGATATACGGTCCAGGGTTTTATACTCCGTAATTTTCCGCTCCCGTTGAAGTGCGGGACATTGCGACGAGCAGGGAGGATGGTTCTGACTACAGTTGACACAGATGGGAGGCGGAGTACATGAGGCGCCCGGATGTGCTGGACGCCCGCAATCCCTACATGTAGCACTGGACATACAACGGGAAGACATGTGGCCGAACTTCCAGCATTGGAAGCACCGCACAGGGGGAGGAATATAAGGCCGCACATCAACACGGTAAACCATCACCTTGACCTTTTCGGGCAACGTATCACCCTCAAAGGCCAAGATGAAGGCACCAGTTGCGACCCTATTATCCTTTGGGCCCCTATGGATGCGCCGGACAAAATGAACGCCTCGTCGTTCAAGGTTCGTCCGTAGCTCGTCGTCTGCCTGGAGCAACAAATCCCGGTGGAAAATTACTCCCTGCTCCATATTCAGCGACTTATGGGGAGTGATGGTCACCGCAACGTCACCCAGCTTGTCACAAGCTAGTAGCGCCCGTGACTGGGTTGGGGATGCTGTGTGGATGAGTACAGACCCGTTGCGCATTTTAGAAATGGAGTCCACTTCCCCAAACCTGTCCTCCAGGTGGTCAACAAAGAACTGAGGCTTCACTGCCGTAAAAGATTCCCCATCAGTCCTTGTACACACTAAATATCGAGGTGAATATTGCTCATTTCCGGTAGCAGCCCTGCGTTCCTCCCAGGCCGTGGCCAAGGAAGGAAACGACTTGGGGTCATAAGAAGAGGCATGAAACTTCCCACGCTTAGAGACGGTGGTTGTACGTCCACCAACGTGTTCTTTTGCTCGTTTCATTTCGTTCCCACGAGCAGCTAGGGATCTAAAGGTCCACCCAGACAGAGCCCCGCTTGCCTGGGTAAGCCTTATACAACTGAGGTGCGGCAGGTTCCTCAGAGGTTGCTCGCTAGCGGCTGTTCAACCTCAACAGCCATGCATCTCCTCGGCACGTAGCACACCTTGAGATTGAGGTTTTTTTTATAGAGGTTTGTACCGTCCTCCCGACCCGGGCGATTAAGCCAAGATCCCCAGGCTCTGAAACGTACAACGTTCCACCGTCGCGCCGAACGATGGTCGTTGAGGCACGCACAGAGCTTACGGTGTAGCGGACTGTTGGCGCGACACAGCCCACGGCTCAGGACCCCGGGGTCGCCAAGCCCGTACTTAGCAAAGTAATGCTGAGCCCCTGAGGGGGAACTTTAGTTGCATTCTCGGTTTTGTTTAACTTATGCGTCATTTACTTCCTGTAATTGTTTGCAGGCTCGTCTCCAAATTGCTGTTTTTGGTGACAGGGTAATCTTTCGGAAGCCTATCCTTTGCACAAAGGATTTCTGTATCGACCATTTCAAATGTTGCTGTTGAAGTATCCAAAGCAATTTTAATTTCCGCCCCGTGTTGGAACCGCATCGAAATACATTTTGCTTTGCAATTGTGCAGAGTTAACCCGTGGCTTCAGGTTCTCGATTTTTTGTGGAACTGTCTCTCATCCCGCTACAACATTGAAGAATTTTTAGACTATGAAGTTAATCAAGTATTCAAACTTCATTTTAAATCAACACTTTTTATATCTACTCCACAATCCGCCCAAAGGTGCGTGCCGGAGGGTATCTAGTACCACAACTAGTTACTTGCTTTCCTGTTCTACTCCAGTATACAACGAGGAAAATGAATACTTGTATGCATATGTACGGACCCTATTCTCAATGTTCTCTGTGGTGTATATGCAAAATATTAGTTGGCAGCAGTAGAATCTCTCTATAGCCCGCTTTTAAATGCCGGCCCTCTAAATTTTTTCAACGGTGTTTCTCAAAAATAACGTTGCCTTCCCTTCAGCGAGTCCCATTTGAGTTCCCGAAGCATCTCAGTAACACACGTGCATTGATCGGACCTACCAGTAACAAACCTAGCCTTTCGCCTCTGAATTGCTTCTGTATCTTCCTTTAAACCGACATGGTGGGGATCCCAAACACTTGAGCAACACTGAAGACAGGATCCCACAAGCGCCGACCGCGGTTGCCGAGGAGACTGAGGCGCTCCAGTCACGGTCTGCACGGTCACTACGTTCGGGGGTTTGAATCCCCCCTCGGGCATGGATATTTGTGCCGTCTTTAGTATAAGGTAGTTGATAAGTGGTTTGTAAGTTTAGGGACTGATGACCCCGTCGTTAAGTCCCATAAGCTTAACAAACATTTGAACATTTTTTTGATCCCACAAGCGTTTTATATGTGGTCTTCTTTACAGACGAAGCACATCTTCTGAAAATTCTCCCAGTAAACCGCCTTCTTCACGGCTGTCCTTATATCATCGTCCCATTTTATTTCACTCTGCTGCGTCACGCCTAGATATTTAATTGACACTACTATGTAAAGCAGCACACTACTAATGGACGGGACTTTCTCCTGCTGATGTGCATCACCTTAATTTTTTTCTACATTTAGAGCTAGCTGCCATTTCTCACACGACGTAGAAATTTGGTCCAAATCAGCCAGCATTCTACTACAGTCATTCAATGACAGGACCTTCCTTCCTCCTTCCTATACACAACAGCTAACAGCCGCAGATTGTAAAACACTCTGTCAGGTCATAATATATGACCTGAATAATGAATATGGTAAATAACAGCGATCCTATCACATTTCCCTTGGGCACTCTTGACGATACCCTACTTTCCAACAAAACAAGCAATTGCACTAAGGACGCGGCTGTTTCCAAACGTAACCATGAAGGCGGCACAGCGAGCTCAGTTCTGTGAATGTGTGCTCTGTTCGCCGCTAGCAAATTTGGAACCTGTGCTATGGCGTACCAACCAGCACCAAACGCCGTTAGTTCCGCATTTACTTGCCTAGATTGGCGTGCAACGTTATCTGTTGATTACTAACGTGATCATCGTGTAAATTGGCCTTACGGTTGTGGTGGCTGAATGGTTATAGCGCTTGCCTTATAAGCAGGACGTCCAGGTTCGTATCTCAGTCATGGCATAAATTTTAGTTCTGTGCGTCTCCTTCAGTTCAATATCTTTGATTTTAAAAACATGAAGTGCTCCTGGAAATTGAACAATTTGTTGAAAATTACTAATGGATATTACTGTGAAAATATGCATTCATACATAATTGTATATTTATATTGTATATTTATATCATATATAGAGTGCTCCTGTGTTTGCGTTGCATGAAACTCTACAGTTTTCTTCCAATCTTGATGAAATGTTGCACAAATGACCTTCAAAACAATAGGAAGGTCGCCGTTGGTGTAAGGAACACGTACAACACATACTTACTTAACAGCCATATACAACCGCTCTCTCAAAGAAGGATCTCTACCAAAAGATTGGAAAGTTGCACAGATCACACCTATATTCAAGAAAGGCAGTAGGAGTAAGCCATTAAACTGCAGGCTTTTTTCATTGACGTCAGTTTGCAGCAGAGTTTTGGAACATATCCTGTATTCAAATATTATGAATTACCTCTAACAGAATGATCTATTGACTCAAGGTCAACACGGATTTAGAAAATATCGGTCATGCGTAACACAACTAGCTCTTTATCCACACGAAATGATGGGTGCTATCGACAAGGTTTCGCAAATAGATTTCGTATTTCTTGTTTCCCAGTAGACTTTTGACACCGTACCTCACAAACGGTTTCTAATCAAATTGCGTGCCTATGGTATATTGCCCAAAATTGTGATTGGCTAGTCGATTTCCTATCAGAGAGGACACAGTTCGTAGTAATCGATGGTAAGGTATCGACTAAAACAGAGGTGATATCGAGCGTTCCACAGGGTAGTGTTATTGGTCCTCTGATGTTCCTTACTTACATAAACGATTTAGGGAAAATTTTAGTAGCTCTCTTGGGTTATTTGCAGATGACGCTGTCATTTACCGTCTAGTTAAATAATCTGAAGATAATAACCAATTTCAGACCAATCTGAATAAGATATCACTATGGTGTAAAAATTGGCAATTGACTATAAATAATGAGAAGTGTGAAGTCGTCCATATGAGTACGAATAGAACTCCGTTAAACTTTGCTTGCAAGGTAAATCCATCAAAAGTGAAGGCCGTAAACTCCACAAAATACCTAGGAATTACTATTACTTAACTTAAATTGGAAAGAAGACGTAGATTATGTCGTGGGAAAGGAGAATTAGAGACTGTGTTTTGTTGTCAGAACCCTTAAAAGATGCAACAGAACTACAAAAAAAACTGCATACACTACGCTTGTCCGTCCATTTTTGGAGTATTGCAGCCCAGTGTGGGATCCTTATCAGGTGGGTTTGACGGAGGACATCGAAAGAGCCCAGACAAGGGCGCTTGTTTCGTATTGTCATGATACATGGGAGACAGCGTTACGGGAATGATACAGGATCTGGGATGGGAATCATTACAACAACGGCGCTTATCGCTGCGGCTTGAGCTACTAACTTAACTCCAATAGCCAATACTAGAAATGACCATCAGAGTAAAATACGAGAAATCAGAGCTCGAACGGAGAGATTCAGGTGTCCTTTCTTCCTGCGCGCTTTTCGAGAATGGAATGTGATTTGCAGAGTATCCCATTAGATGTAGATGTAGATACTGCAGGAGACATGACGACAAAAACAATGCAATGCGCGAAAAGCTGCTGCAACACGCAACATTGCTGCACCACTGCTGCTAAAGTAGTGGAGCTGCGAGCAATGGTTCCGTGGTCTAAGGCGTCATGCTACAGACTGAGCGGCTGTTTTCGCCGGAGGTTCGAGTCCTCCTTCGGGCAGGGTTGTGTGTTTCAGTCCTTAAGGTAATTTAGTTTAAGGAGTTTGTAAGTCTAGGTACTGGTTAACATAGCAGTTTCGTCCGACGGATTTACAAACATTTGAACAGTTTTTAAACCACTGAACCGATTTCAGTGAAATTTGGTGCATGTATTTCTCGACGGTAGGTAACGAGTTCTGTAAGAGGAAGAGACAGCTACGACACACGGTTCAGGAGATATGACGCGTACGGTGCGCGGCGGAGGTTACTTCACTTACAGACCTAGACAAATCTAATTTTCTTTCGATCTTGATAAAATTTTGCAGAGCTAACCTTCAAACCAAGTCAAACGTCAGTCTCTATATAAAATTTCAGGTTGTGCGTGATGGGTGGTAATATATATAGAGTGTCCCGGTCCGGCACAAATTTTCAGATCGTTTGTCCATCTTACAGGAGCAGCAGACGTCGGGAAATTTCGCAATTTGCGAAGCATATACATGGAAATATTTGTACATTTCACCTTGAAACCAAGAGGACGGTCATTTTGGGTGCAAGGGTCAGGTAAAAAACATGTTTCAGTAGGTATAACGTCGTTAGAGTCCATTACGTGAAAATCTGCTTCATCACATGACAATGTTTTATGTCTCCTTCTAAACGATCAGAATGTTATCTACCAGATGTGGTGCACATTCTTCTTACCGAGAGGTAATAATTGTTCTAGGTGTAAGAACCAGTTGCGACACATTATTTAGGACAATGATGTCTTAAGCAATAAAACGCAGATAAACCTCCCAGTAACACGAACGTTTTACATTTGCAATGTTTTCACTACTAAATCTATTCGCAAAACAAACTCCACTTGTTGTTACCTAATACTCGACCATGTGTAGTGGGACGAGATAGTTCTACTCCAGTTTCCTATGTCAACACTGTTTTGAAGTTGTAAATAGGAAAAACGAAAATTTTTATTTAAAATGTATACACATTTGATGTTCATGTAAATGTTATTTTATAATATGATTCTTAAAATGTTTTATTTTCTGTATGTTAAATGTACCTTGAAGTATGGTTAGATTGTGACAGTTGGTGTTGCTAGGGGACTGCAAATAACTAATCAACAACGTCGTTAGCAACTGATTAAATCTTTCTAGTATCAAAATACTGTCATGATTAGCGACTAAAGATGAACATGAGTAACTGTATTAACCATCGCAGTTATCACATCCCTGTTCCACCACACATGGAGAATTGCATTATTGTGCATTATTGTATTGAGCTACGTGGAAACGAAACTAGTCAATACAGATACGGGTGAAATGGATGGAATCAGAAAGAAGGCGATTGGCAGAGGACAAAGATGGAGACGAACTAACATAAGACTGGAATAAATACTTCCCTGGCAATGCCAGGTTTTCAGCTGGTTGACTATTATCATCAGAAGAGGGGACGTCCAGTTGGACAGAGACGTGGGAGATGGATGGCGAGTTTGAGAAGGAGAAGACAGGGGGAAGAGGAGATGTGTAGGGATGTTGGGGGCGCCGGAAAGAGGAGCAGGGGGAAATGACTGACAGCAGTCAGTGGACTCACTTGTCAATGGGGTCCACGGGGTATCCGGAGCCGAGGAAGCCGCAGTAGCAGCCGTAGCCCTTGTAGCGCAGCGGGTCGCAGCCGGTGGCGCACTGCACCATCGAGTACAGGTTGAAGACGCCGCGGCGGGGTCGCCGGTAGGAGCCGCCGCGCTCCATGTCGCGGTCCTCCTGCCTCAGCGCCAGCGAGGGCAGCCAGGGCCGGCCTCCGCGAGCCAGGAACACCGGGCCAGCAGCAGCAGTAGTGGCAACAGCGGAAGAGTTGCCGCCGCCGTCACCGCCGCACGCCACGCCTGCCGACACAGCAGACACTATAGTTCACGGCACGTAGGAAGGCGCTGCCGCGCATAGGGGCGGAGCGGTATAGTAGGTGTGGAGGGGGGGGGAGCTATCGCCGAGTGCCAACAGGAGAAACACTCGAAATTTCAAAGAAAACCTGAGTCAAATTACAAATACGTACCCGACTCACACGATAATAGTAGGTGGTGATTTTAATTTACCCTCGATCTGCTGGCGAAATTATATTTTCAAATCAGCAGGTAGGCATAAAACATCGTCCGAAATTGTACTCAACGCATTCTCTGAGAATTACTTCGAACAATTAGTTCATGAGCCAACTAGAATTGTAAACGGATGTGAAAACACACTTGATCTCTTAGCAACAAATAATCCTGAGCTCATAATGGGCATCAAAACGGATACAGGTATTAGTGAACACAGAGCTGTCGTAACGAAATTGAATATCGAAAGTCCCAAAGTTACCAAAAATAAACGCAAAATATTCTTGTTCAGGAAAGCAGATAGAAATAAAATACATTGCTTTTTGAAAGACAGCTTCCACTCGTTTCTAACGCTAAACGTAGGTGTAGACCACATGTGGCTCAAATTCAAAGAAGTGGTATCGACAGCAATTGACAGTTTTATACCAAATAAATTAATAAAAGAAGGAGGCGATCCCCTTGGTACACAAAACAGGTCAGGACACCAAGTGATGGGTGCTATCGACAAGGGTTAGCAAATCGATTCTGTATTTCTTGATTTCCAGAAGGCGTTTCACAGCGTACCTCCAAACGGCTTTTAATCCAATTGCGTAGTTATGGTATATCCCCCCCTCCCCCCCAAATTTGCGATTGGATAGGGGAATTCCTGTCAGAGAGGCCACAGTTCGTAGTAATCGATGGTAAGGCTTCGACTAAAACAGAGGTGATATCGGGCGTTCCACAGAGTAGTGTTATTGGTCCTCTACTGTTCCTTATTTACATAAACGATTTAGGGGAAAATCTAAGTAGCTCTCTTAGTTTGTTTGCAGATGACGCCATCATTTGTTGCTGTTCTTGTTGTTGTTTATAGGGGACCAAACTACAAGGTCATCAGTCCCCTGTACCAGGCAGTGATGAAACATGTGATAGAACGAAAACACAGAGAACAAGGATTAGAGAATTCCTTGAATGTAAAATAAAGACAAACACTACACTTATACACAGAGGAGTGCACAAAACGGATAAAAATACAATTTCACAGCAGAATGCTATGGCCGGCAGATCACTAAGATATTAACGGATGAGCGAGCCATGCTGTACACACTAAAAAACCAACTCAACCGAGAAGGTAGAGGCTTTCAAGTAACTTAAAAAACAGTGTAAAAATGAGGGTCTGTTAATCACTCAGAAGCGCCTTCCATTAAATGGAAGGATAGAAACCAGATGCACGAATAAAATTTTAAACAGTAGTAGCCGAGGAGGCATTGTCACCTAAAACTGATGGCAGCGAATCTGGTAGACTAAAAGACTGCCGTAAAGCGGCTAAAACCCGACAATGCAACAGTATGTGGACCACAGTCAGCTGGGCGCCACAACGGCAAACTGGTGGGCCCTCTCGACGCAAGAGGTGGCCGTGTGTTAACCACTTATGGCCAATGCGTAGTCGGCAGAGTACAACGGACTCCTACGAGAGGCTCGCAGGGAGGACCTCCAAATTGCCGTAGTAGGCTTAACAGCACGGAGCTTATTTGGCGCGTTCGATTCAGCCCACTCAGTATTCCAAAGGCTTAATACCTTCTGATTGAGCACCGCCCGGAGATCCCTCTCCTGGAGACCTATTTCCAGCATAGTTGAGGTAGTAGCCTCCTTCGCCAGTTGGTCAACACGTTCATTTCCTTTTATTCCAATGTGGCCCAGGAGTCCAAAGGAAGACCACAGTGCGACCAGATGTACATAGTCTGTATACAGCTTCCTGAATGGAACGTACCAAGGGATGTTTTGGGAAACAATGGTTAAGGGCTTGGAAACCACTCAGGGAGTCAGTACAGATAACCACAGACTCCCCGGGGCAGGCTCTGAGGTGTTCAACGGCCTGCCAAATGGCGACAAGTTCCGCCGTAAACACACTACTCCCACAGGGCAATGAACGTTATTCTATATGCCTGTCATGGGTATAGGCATACCCAACATGGCCATCGACTAGGGAGCCATCGGTGTATATAAATTCAGCGCCATGGTAGGAATCTAGAAGGGCCTGGAACTGTTGACGCAGAGTCGTCGGTGCAACGGAGGCTTTGGAGTCTCGGGACAATTCCAACCGAAGCTGGAGGCGAGGAATGACCCAAGGAGGAGTACTGGGACGGTACTGGAAGGTGAGAGGAATAGGAAGGGACTCTAGAGAAGAAAGAAGGGAACGAACACGAACCGCAATCGGGAGACCCGACCGTGGACGTCGTCGTGGGGAAGGGAGGACAGCAGCTGGTTCAAATGTTTGTTAAGCTTATGGGACTTAACTACGGGGTCATCAGTCCCTAAACGTACAAACTACTTATGAACTACGTACGAACTAGGACGGCACAAATATCCATGCCCGAGGGGGGATTCGAACGCCCGACCGTAGTGGCCGTGCAGACCGTTACTGGAGCGCCTCAGTCACCTCGGCCACCGCGGCCGGCGACAGCAGCTGGGAACAGAAGCCTGTGGTTCGGGTGGTCAGGTGAGGCATGAATATGGGCGACATATGAAGCCAGTAGCTGCTGTTGTTGTTGTTGGGTTTTTGAAGGGACTAAACAACGACGGTTATCAGTCCCTTTTTCCAGTCCAAGAGATAAAACATTTTGTTAAGTGATCCGAAGTGAATGCATTAACAAGTCAAAGTTTAAAACTTACAGACTAATAGAAAGAAAGGATACGATTAAAAACGAAGAAGGGATAAAACAGCTGAAACAGTACAAGAGTGTATTTGCTGGGTGGTCACAAGGATATAAGGAACACACCCAGCCACTCTGGAACACGTTAATACCGCCCACCTAACAGACTTAAGCAGGCGGAGGACAGAGAAATGACAAAGACAAACTTTAAAGTGACTTGTAAAGTCCACACTCACGCATAAAATTTAAAACAGAGTCAACCGTGGAGGTATTTTAAGCTAATGCAAGCTGCAAAATGTCGGGGATATTAAAATTTCGTCTCACTGCGGCTAAATTGTGGCATTCAATTAAGATGTGGGCGACCGTCAAAGGCGCACCACATCGACACTGCGGAGGGTCCTCGCGACGCAGAAGATGACCATGCATGAGCCAAGTATGGCCTATACGGAGTCGGCAAAGGACAACCGACTCCCTGCGAGAAGCCCTCAGGGACGTCTTCCATGCAGCGGTAGACGGCTTGACAGCACGGAGCTTATTTGGTTCAGTGGAGTTTGCCCATTCCGAATTCCAAACCCTCAAGACCTTGCGGGTCAACTGGGTGTGGAGGTCGGAAACTGGGAGGCCAATGTCCAGGGACTGCAAAGTGGTGGCCTGCTTGGCCAGCTGATCCACACGTTCATTGCCCGGTATACCTACATGCCCTGGCGTCCAAACAAAAACGACAGAACGGCCTGACTCGCCAAGGGCGAATACAGGATCTTGAATGGCTCGCACCACAGTGTGTTTGGGCAGAAACTGGTCGAGGGCCTGTAAGCCACTCAGGGAGTCGCTGCAGATGACGAACGACCCCCTGGGGCGAGCTCTGAGGTGTTCAAGAGCTCTCAAAATACCGACCAGTTCTGCGGTGAAGATTCTGCTTCCACAAGGCAATGACTGCTGTTCGATGTGGTCATCATACATAAAGGCATATCCAGCATGGCCATCGACCAAAGAACTGTCCGTGTAGATGATGGTTGCTCCATGAAACGTATCAAGCAGTGCATGGAACCGGCGACGGAGAAGCAGTGGTGAAATCGAGGCTTTCGAATCCCGGGACAAGTCCAGCCGAAGCTCCAGGCGAGGAATTTTCCAGGGGGGGATACGGACGGAGTAATGGTAAGGTGGAGGAAGGGGTAAGGAATCAAGTGAGGAGATAAGGGAACGGACGCGGACCGCAATCGGGAGACCCGACCTGGGCCGACGTCGTGGGGAAGGGAGAGCAGAAAGTGGGAAGAGAAGCCTGTGGTTCGGATGGCGGGGTGAAGCATGAACCCGGGCAACGTAGCTCACCAACAGCCGTTGCCGGCGATACCGCAGAGGGGGAACACCAGCTTCAGCTAGAAGGCTCGTTACGGGACTGGTGCAAAAAGCCCCTGTTGCGAGCCGCACGCCTGTGTGGTGAACGGGGTCTAGGACCCGCAAGGCAGAAGGGGCTGCTGAGTCGTACACCAAGCTCCCGTAATCAAGCCGCGACAGAATAAAAGACTTGTAGAGCTGAAGAAGGGTGGAACGTGCTGCTCCCCAACTAGTATGGCTGAGGCATCGAAGGACATTTAAATGCCGCCAACACTTCTGTCTCAGCTGACGTAGGTGTGGCACCCATGTCAGCCGGGCATCGAAGACCATGCCCAGGAAGCGATGTGTTTCCTCAACCTGAAGTAGTTCACCACCCAGGTAGAGCTCTGGGTCAGGGTGAACTACCCGACGGCGACAGAAGTGCATCACGCGGGTTTTCCGTGCGGAGAACTGAAATCCGTGAGAAGAGGCCCATGAGTGGGCCTTTCGGATGGCACCCTGCAGCCGCCGTTCAGCTACGCCGATGCTAACGGAGCTGAAATACAAGCAGAAGTCATCGGCGAACAGGGAGCAACTGAATGATGACCCCACAGCCGCAGCGAGACCGTTTATCGCCACTAAAAACAATGGAACGCTGAGGACGGAGCCCTGTGGGGCACCGTTCTCTTGAATACGGGGGGAGCTAAATGATGCTCCAACCCTCACCCGGAACGAGCGGTGGGAGAGGAAATTGCGAATAAAAAGAGGAAGGGCACCCCGTAAGCCCCAGTCATGAAGAGTTGTTAAAATATGGTGGCGCCAGGTGGTGTCATACGCCTTTCGAAGGTCGAAAAAGACAGCAACCAAATGCTCACGCCTAGCAAACGCAGTGCGAATGGCCGACTCCAATGACACGAGGTTGTCAATGGTAGAACGGCCCTTGCGAAAGCCCCCTTGTTGTGGAGCTAGGAGTCCACGCTCTTCAAGGATCCACATAAGCCGCCGACTCACCATACGTTCGAAGAGCTTGCAGAGAACGTTGGTGAGGCTGATCGGACGGTAATTGTCAGCCACCAGGGGATCTGCACCAGGTTTCAGCACCGGGATGATAGTGCTGTCCCGCCACTGCGACGGGAAAGCGCCCTCTGCCCATAGATGGTTAAACAGGGCGAGAATGCGGCGTTGAAACTCTGGTGAAAGGTGTCGGAGGAATTGGCCGTGAATCCTATCAGGTCCTGGAGTTGTATCAGGACACGCAGCAAGGGCAGTTCGGAATTCCCACTCGCTAAACGGGTCGTTGTATACTTCCCGACGACGACTGCGGAAAGATAACTGTTTCCGCTCGGGCCGCTCTTTGAGGGAGCGGAAGTCGGCACTGTACGTGGCAGTCGCAGAGCATTGTGCGTAGTGGTCTGCCATATGCTCGGCGATGGCTGTCGGAAGCGTGCAGAGCACACCCTGGATGGTGAGGGATGGAATTCCTGTCGGCGGGCGGTATCCAAAGACGTGTCGAACTTGCGTCCATACCTGAGTCAGGGAGGTGCGGGAGCCGATACTGGCTACATACCGCTCCCAGGAATCCAGCTTACTCTGCTGTACGAGGCGTCGAGCACGCGCACGGAACCGTTTAAAGGCCACCAAGTTCTCCACGGTAGGGTGGCGTCGATGGCGCTGGAGCGCTCGCCGACGTTCCCGGATAGCCTCAGCAATCTCCGGTGTCCACCAAGGCACGGACCTACGCCTAGTGGAACCGGTAGTTTGTGGAACTGCTACCTCTGCGGCCATGACAATACTATCAGTCACCTGCTGGACTGCATTGTCAATGTCATCTGGAAGTGGTGCAGCGATGACAGCGGTTTAAGTATAGACTGGCCAGTCAGCCCTACGGAGACACCAACGGGGTAAGCTGTCTGCAGCTTGGTACTGCGGGAGCGACACAAAGATTGGAAAGTGGTCGCTGCCACACAGATCATCATATACACGCCAACCAAGGTATGGTCGAAGGCTGGGGCTGCAGACGGAGAGGTCGATCGCTGAATACGAGCCCTGTGCCACGCTAAAATGCGTGGGGGCGCCTGTATTCAGCAGGCAAAGATCTTCTTGCGCCAATAATGTCTCAACATCCCTACCGCGGCCTGTGGTCTGGAGTCCACCCCACAAAGGGTTGTGGGCGTTGAAGTCCCCCAAGAGGAGGAATGGTGGAGGAAGTTGGGAGACCAGAGCAGTAAGGGTGTTGAGAGACACGGCCTCATCCGGAGGAAGGTACAAGCTGCAGACAGTGAATTCTTGCGTTACCCGGATTCTGACAGCCACTGCCTCAAGAGTGGTTGTGAGTGGCACGGGGGCACTGGGAACAGTGTCCAGGATATATAGGCAGACACCGCCAGACACCCTGTCGTAAAGGGTCCTGTTGCAGTAGTAGCCCCGATACCCACGGAGGGCAGGGGTTGCGCTGTGCTGGAAACCATGTCTCCTGTAGGGCGATACAAAGTGCAGGGTAGCGCCACAGTAATTGGCGCAGCTCGGCCAGGTGATTAAAGAAGCCGCCGCAATTCCACTGGAGAACAACTCTTTCTCCTCGCTGTAAAGCCATAAAATAAAACAAAGAAAAGAAGATCATATCATAGGAACATCTGTCACCTTAGGGTCAGGATCTACAGAATCTAAGACCATAGGTGATTCTGGATGTACAGAGCTCCCATGTTCAGGCGAAGCAAGAAGTGCGAGATCCTCAGCAGAGGCGAGGATCTCGGCCTCATCCTCTGAAGCAGAGGATGTAGGTGTGGGTGGCTTAGAAGCCACCAAAGAATCATTTTTCTTTCTCTCTTTCTTTTTACCCTCTCGCTGGCCCTTGGGTGTTAAGGGCCGTGGGGGCTTCTCAACAGGGGCTGCAGCTGCCGACGAAGAGGTGGAGGCCCCTCGATCAGCAGCCGCGGGATCCTTCAGCCATTTGCTGGGATCCACTTTCCCACGAAGAGAAGCCTCGGAAGGGAGTGTCCCGTGGGACACCTTCCGGGCGAGAGGAGCCGGAGAAGGCTGTTGTTTTTCCGGCGCTGGGGTGGGGACCGACGTCCCCCGCAATGGCTTGTCTGTTGCTCCCAACGTGAAAAGTGTGGGAGCAACCGAAGGAGTAGCACCCCCAACTGTCAAGGGGGCAGGTGCAGTGGTTCGGGCCTGGGGGCCCGCTGGCATTCGTGGTACAGATGGTCTGGAGACTGACGAAGCTACTGTGGCGTAAGACGTTGTCATGGTGACAGGATGGAGCTTCATATATTTACGTCTGGCCTCTGCGTATGTCAGCCGGTCCAGGGTCTTATACTCCATGATCTTGCGCTCTTTGTGGAGTACAGTACAGTCGGGCGAACAAGGAGGATGCTGCTGATTGCAATTGACACACACTGGAGGTGGGGTACAGGGGGCGTCTGGATGGGATGCACGCCCACACTCCCGACATGTTGGATTAGCGTCACATCAGGAGGACATGTGACCAAACCTCCAGCACTTGAAGCAGCGCATAGGGGGAGGAACGTAAGGCTTGACGTCGACCCGGTAAACCATCACCTTGACTTTCTCAGGCAATGAATCGCCCTCGAAAGCCACGATGAAGGCACCGGTGGCAACCCTCTTGTCCCTCGGACCCCTATAGATACGGCGGATGAAGTGCACACCTCGCCGCTCCAAGTTTGCTCTCAATTCATCGTCTGATTGCAGCAGCAGATCTCTGTGGAAAATGATGCCCTGGACCATGTTTAAGGTCTTATGTGGTGTAATGGAAACGGAAACATCACCCAGCTTGTCACAGGCTAACAAAGCCCTGACTGGGCCGGGGATGACGTCGTTATTAAAACGTATCCAGACCTCATCTTTGACAATCCATCGACCTCACCATATTTGTCTTCCAAATGGTCCACGAAGAACACTGGCTTCGTGGACATGAAAGATTCCCCATCTGTACGGCTGCACACTAAATACTTCGGGGCGTAAGCCTCACCTTGAGTTTTGGCCCTACGTTCCTCCCATGGTGTAGACAGGGAAGGAAACGTTTGGGGGGTCATACTGTTCAGCATTGTAGTCGCTTCTACCGCGCATAGAGACGGCGGTTGTACGTCCGCCAACGTTTCGTGGTCTTTTCATCGTGTTCCCCACGAGCAGCTAGGGAAATAAGGGTCCACCCAGGCAGAGCCCCGCTTGCCTGGGTAAGCCTTATACAACTGAGGTGCGGCAGGTTCCTCAGAGGTTGCTCGCTAGCGGCTGTTCAACCTCAACAGCCATGCATCTCCTCGGCACGTAGCACACCTTGAGATTGAGGTTTTTTTTATAGAGGTTTGTACCGTCCTCGCGACCCGGGCGATTAAGCCAAGATCCCCGGGCTCTGAAACGTACAACGTTCCACCGTCGCGCCGAACGATGGTCGTTGAGGCACACACAGAGCTTACGGTGTAGCGGACTGTTGGCGCGACACAGCCCACAGCTCAGGACCCCGGGTTCGCCAAGCCCGTACTCAGCAAATAAATGCTGAGCCCCTGAGGGGGCCGTCATTTAACGTCTAGTAAAATCATCTGAAGATCGAAAACACCTGCAGAACGATCTGAGTAAGGTATCAGTATGGGGTAAAATTTGGCAATTGACCCTAAATAATGTGAAGTGTGAAGTCGTCCACGTGAGTACGAAAAGAAATCCGTTGCACTTTGTTTACAAGATACATCAAAAGTGAAGGCCGTAAACTTCACAAAATACCTAGGAATTACTATTACTTCAGACTTAAATTGGAAAGAACACGTAAATAATGTCGTGGGAAAGGCGAATCAGAGACTGCGTTTTATTGTCAGAATCCTTAAAACATGCAACAGAACTACAAAAGAAACTGAATACACTACGCTTGTCCGTCCATTATTGGAGTATTGCTGCCCAGTGTGGAATACATTATCAAGTGAGTTTGACGGAGGACATCCAAAGAGTCCAAAGAAGGGCAGCGCTCGTTTCGTATTGTCACGATACAGGGGAGACAGTGTTACGGAAATGATACAGGATTTTGAATGGGAATCATTACAACAACGGCGCTTATCACTGAGGCGTGGGCTACTTACGAAACTCCAATCGCCAACATTCTCCTCCAAATGCGAAAATATATTGTTGACTCCTACTTACATAGGTAGAAATGATCATCAGGATAAAATACGTGAAATCGGAGCTCGAACGGAGATATTCAGGTTTTCTTTCTTCCCGCACGCTATTCGAGAATGGATTAGGAGATAAATGGTATAATGGTGGTTTGATGAAGCCTCTGCCAGGCTATTAAATGTGATTTGCAGAGTATCCCATGTAGATGTAGACAGGCGCCTAGAGAACGAATATTATTTTCTGTCAATGAGATAATGGAGGGGGATGCGCAGAACGGCTGAAAACTGGGCTGCCTTACCAAACGAAGTGGACTGTAGCAATTACCGGGGCCAGTCGGATGCTCACATACAAGGGCTGGGCCGTATGCACCAGGGGTGGACGCGCCAGCTGCCTTTTGGCACAGATTGCTGTCTGTTATATGCGAACAGCGTCAAAAACTGCCGATAGTATGCAATCCACAGCTGATGGGCTTGTTTGTAGTAGTGTTAGAATTATCCTTTGCAATGACCTTTATAGATTTACAATAATCATTTGACATGGTTAGTTGTAAATTGTTATTCCGAACAATGAAGGAAATAAATCGTTATTGGAGGGACAGGAGATTAATGTGGAACCTGAATAAAAGACAGGAGGCAGAGATAGAAGTGAATGATGTGAAGAAGTAAGTAAAAATAAGAAGGGGAGTAAGGCAAGGGTGCCCATTATCACCATATTTGTTCAACTTATTTATTGAAAAAGCCAATGAAAAGATCAACCAAAGGAATTAAAATTAACAGGGAACGAATACACTGTATTCGTTTTGCAGATGATATAGTAGTACTTGCTGACTCAGTAAAGGAAATGGAGTTTATGTTGCTAAAATTTGCCAAAATACTAAGAGAATTTAATGTAAAAAGTAATAAGAAGAAAACAAAAACTATGGTAGTTGGGAAGACAAAAGAAAAGGGTAAAATTAATATTAAACTAGAAGATGATGTTCTAGAGGAGGTTGAGAACTTCTCTTATTTGGTGTGCACAATCACTGGCAACAATAAATGTATCACAGACATAAAGAGAAGCAAGCTTTCCAAAATAAAAGGAATTTACTAACAGACTATCATATAAGCCTAGAAAGCAGGAAGAAGTTTGCCAAAACTTTTGTTTTGAGTGCCTTAACAAACGGATGTAAAGTGTAGACTGTGGGAAAGGCAGAGAAAAAGAGCCTGGAAGCCATGGAGATGTGGATATGGAAAAGAATGACGAAAACAAGCTGGCTAAATAGGAAAAGTTATGAACAGGTCTTAAGAGAAGTGAATGAGAACAGAACTCTGCTAAATTGTATAGGAAGAAGAAAATCAAAAATGATAGGGCACATAATGAGACACAACCAGTACCTAAAGAATGTATTTGAAGGAAAAGTTTTCCCGAAAAAACCAATACGTAGACCAAGAGCAACATATTTTAATAACATCAAAGAATATATGGGGATAAAATCGTATGCAGAATTGAAGAGGATTTCAATGGAGAGAGGGACGTACCTAAATCGACAAGGCATAGCCTTTAGTTTATGATGGTGATTGTCTTCATTACAAGAGTATGACAATGCATTGAATATTTACGATGAAATTCAACATTTGCATAGTATTTGAGGAAGTACTGCATGAAAGATCAATCTGATGTTCTAAAAAGGTATCGTGGAATAAGTAAACAATCTCAGCTTATAACATTTCTATCAGAGATGCAACGAAACATCAAAGGAAAAAATAAGGAAAAAATAAGGAAAAATATTGTCTTTGCACAATACTGTAATGAATACAGCAGTGTTGCAAAATAATACATTGATTACAATTTTAAACATGGTTGAACAACAGCAGCTGCACATATAATTAAAGAAAAATCTGGTACAGCCAGACCGATTGTGCAGGTTTTATGGTTCCTGGCCTGATTTTATCACCACTAATGGTAACTACATCAAAAAATTAAAAGGTTTACTTGAAAACATGCAGTCACAATTAAATATTACGAGCAAGGTTGCTCAGGTTGAGTAAGGTAAAAAGTAACATAACGTTCTTTAAAAAATAAAATATTAAAAATTACAACATCAGTCTGGTGTGAAGGACACTGGTAGTGTTTAAAGAACGTTATGTTGTTTTTTCACCTTATTCAACTTAATCAACGTTGGTCGTAAGATTTAAATGTGATGTCATATTTTCATGTAAACCTTTCTATCTATTGATGAAGTTCAAATGTTTGTAGAGCTTATGGGACTTAACTACGGGGACATCAGTCCCTAAACTTACAAACTACTTATGAACTAGCTAATACTATGGACGGGACAAATATCCATAACCGAGGGGAGATTCGAATCCCCGACCGTAGTGGCCGTGCCGACTGTGACTGACGCGCCGCAGTACGCTCGGCCACCGCGGCCGGCTACTGATGAAGTTACTCCAAGTGATGACAAAAGCAGATTAAGAACCATACAATTTGCGCAACCGGTTTGGCTGTATTATATTAAGAAAAAAAATAATAAATAAAAAAATAAAACAGAAACAATGATTACGTTGACAGCAGTTGCATTCAAATTATGTCGTTCAGGTCATTGGTGAGTAGGGACTAACAGTAACCAAAAAGGGCAATAAGCTATGCCTTCTGTTGACTTAATTTTTTTTATTACACCGACATAAAAGATAGAATATATGTATTTTTATTAAATAATTATTAACTTAGTACATATGATACTATTGAGAAGAGTTGAAAATGCACATAGTACTTATGAAGAAGAAGAAAAGTTTGCTTTCATCACCCTCTAATTCTGTTTAAATAGCGCAATTTTATGCCTTCTTGATAATTTCGGTTTTACGAAGTGTATTCTGCGGCATTGGCCCCCTACTTAGCTTGCATTTATAGCGAATCTTTAATTCAACGCAAAGTTCCCAGTAATTGGAAAAAAGTGCAGGTGATTCCCGTTTATAAGAAAGGAAAGAGAACTGACCCACACAATTGTTGTTGTTGGTTGTTTTAAGGGGACTAAACAGCTAGGTTATCAGTCCCCTGTTCCTAGCTGAGAGTCAACTGTCAAAGATAAAACAACGCCCTGAAAATGACACTGCACAAAAGGGCAAGTTAATAATAGACAAGTCACTGACAATACAAAACGGAGACACACAATTAGTAAAAGAATGTCACGAATAAAACTGCATAGCAGAGGTCATTGGCTGGCTGATCACAAAGAAAAAACAGGATGAGCCAGCCACACTGCAGATTGTTGTTGTTGTTGTTGGTGTTTAAAGGGGACTCAACTGCTGGGTTATCAGTCCCCTGTTCCCAGCTAGGAGTGAACTATTAAAAGTTTCCTTTTCGTCGCATACTACTCTAAGTCCAGGATGCTCCAGGTACAGAGCGACAGTCAATCGTAAAATGATGACAGAACAATGGACAAGACAGGAGTGGACAAAATAGACAGAACACTAAAACAAGGCTGCAGAAGCGTGTGGCTGGCTGATCACAAAATAATACAGGATGAGCCAGCCACTCTGCACACTTTAAAATCCGTAGTTAAAAAGCAAGTCATAAACCGTAAAATGACAGTGGCCTATTGTTCTGGAGGGGGTGAAGCCCGACAGGGCGGGCTTATAGGCCCCACCACTAAATAGACCCATAAAAGCCAGTTGCGCGAATAAAACCAAAAACACGATCGACCATAGCAGCATCGTCTCCTAACATAAAAGGAAGCGCATCTGGGAGATTAAAAGATTGTCGCAAAACAATTAAAAGTGGACAGTCCACCAGGATGTGGACCACTGTCAAGGGGGCGCCACAGTCACACTGTGGTGCGTCCTCCCGCCGAAGAAGGTGGCCACGCGTCAGCCATGTGTGGCCGATTCGTAGGCGGCAGAGAACAACAGATTCCCTACGAGACGACCGCAGTGAGGACTTCCATGCGGCCGTAGAGAGCTTCACTGCACGAAGCTTGTTGGGGTGAGCAGAGTTAGCCCACTCGTAGTCCCACAGGCTACGGATCTTCCGATGGAACTCCAGTCGGAGATCGCTCTCTGGAAGACCAATAGCCAATGGACTGGAGGAAGTAGCCTGCTTAGCCAGCTGATCCACACGTTCGTTTCCAGGAATGCCGATGTGGCCTGGGGTCCAAACAAAGACCACCGAGCGACCAGACCGAACAAGCCTGGAAAGAGACTCCTGTACGGATTGCACCAATGGATGTTTCGGGAAACATTTGCCGAGGGCTTGCAAACCAGTAAGGGAGTCAGAACAGATGACCAGAGACTCCCCATGGCAACCTCTGAGATGTTCAAGTGCCCGATAGATGGCAACTAGTTCCGCTGTGAACACGCTACTTCCACAGGGCAGTGAATGCTGTTCAGTATGCTCACCATGGACGTATGCATAGCCAGTACGGCCGTCGACCACAGAACCATCCGTGTACACGACGTCCGCGCCACAGAACGACTCTAAAACCGCCTGAAACTGGCGACGGAGACTCAGTGGCGCTACAGAGGCTTTTGATACATGCGCCAAGTCCAGCCGAAGCTGTGGACGTGAAAGTGACCAGGGAGCGATGCGGTAAGGCCTGTGAGAAGCAGGAGGGATAGGAAGGGACTCAAGAGACGACAGGACGGAGCGAACACGCACCGCGATCGGAAGACCCGACCTCGGTCGTCGTTGTGGAGATGGAAGTGCAGCAGTTGGAAAAAGAAGCCTGCGATTCGGATGATGTGGTATCTCATGAACATGGGCAGCATAGGAGGCCAACAGCTGCCGCCGCCGAAATCGCAGGGGAAGGACTCCAGCTTCGGCTAGTAGGCTTTCCACTGGACTTATCGGAAAGGCCCCTGTCGCTAAACGGACGCCACTGTGTAGTACTGGGTCCAAGGCCTGCAATGCAGATGGGGCTGCTGAACCATACACAAAGCTCCCGTAATCCAATCGCGACTGAATCAGCGCCCTGTAGAGCTGCAAAAGACTCGTACGGGCGGCTCCCCAACTAGTGTGGCTGAGGCAGCGTAGGATATTGAGGTACCTCACGCATTTCTGCTTGAGCTGGCGAAGATGAGGCACCCAAGTGAGCCGGTTGTCTAAGAGCATGGCAAGAAATCGATGAGTCTCTTCGACACGAAGTTCATCATATAAATATAGCTCTGGGTCCAAATGGACAGCTCGACGACGGCAGAAGTGCATAACCCGGGTTTTCGATGGAGAAAACTGGAACCCATGGGTTGAGGCCCACGACTGCGCCTTTCGAATGGCTCCCTGTAGACGCCTTTCAGCTACCCCAATGCTAGCTGAGCTGTAGTATAAGCAGAAGTCATCGGCGAACAAGGAGGAAGAAACCGATGACCCCACTGCCTCCGCAAGTCCATTGATGGCAATTAAAAATAGGGGGTACACTAAGGACAGAGCCCTGTGGGACACCGTTCTCCTGGACGCGAGAGGAGCTGAGGGAAGTACCAACCCGTAATCGAAAGGATCGGAGGGAAAGGAAGTTCTGAATAAAAACCGGCAGCGGACCTCTCAAGCCCCAAGCGTGCAGTGTAGCCAGAATGTGGTGGCGCCGAGTGGTGTCGTACGCCTTTCTGAGGTCGAAAAAGACGGCAACAAGATGCTCACGCCTACTAAATGCCGTACGAATGGCAGACTCCAGCGCCACTAAGTTGTCAACGGTGGAGCGGCCTTGCCGGAAACCCCCTTGACGTGGGGACAACAGACCCCGATGTTCAAGGACCCACATAAGCCGCCGGCTCACCATACGTTCAAATAGCTTGCACATAACGTTGGTGAGGCTGATTGGGTGGTAACTATCAGCCACCTGAGGATCAGCACCAGGTTTGACCACCGGAATAACGATGCTTTCTCGCCATTGTGACGGGAAAGCCCCCTCCGCCCATAAACGGTTAAACAGGGCGAGAAGCTGGTGTTTAAACTCCACGGAAAGGTGCCGGATGAACTGGCTGTGGATTCTGTCCGGTCCTGGAGAGGTATCGGGGCATGCGGCAAGAGCAGTTTCGAATTCCCATGCACTGAAAGCGGAGTTGTACACTTCGGCTCGACGCGTGTGAAAGGACAGCCGTCTCTGCTCAACACGCTCCTTCAGAGCACGGAAGTCCGCACTGTATTCGCATGTTGCAGAGGTGCGAGCATAATGCTCGGCCATGTGTTCTGCTATGGAAGGCGGGTCGGTGCATAGGGTACCGTGGATGCGTAGGCTGGGAATCGCCGCAGGTGGACGGTACCCAAATAGGCGCCGAACCTGCGACCACACCCGAGATGCTGAGGCGCGACGGCCGATGCTGGCAACATACGTCTCCCAACAGTCCCGTTTACCCTGCCGGATGAGCTGTCGAGCCCGGGCTCGGAGCCGTTTAAAAGCTATTAGGTTTTCTATACTGGGGTGGCGACGATGGTGCTGGAGCGCCCGACGACGATCCCGGATTGCCTCAGCGATTTCCGGCGTCCACCAGGGCACAGACTTACGCCGTGGGGAGCCAGACGTGGTAGGAATGGCTGCCTCAGCAGCTGAAACTATCGAACCGGTGACCTGGTTAACCGCAATGTCCAAGTCGGCTGGCAATGGGACGGGAACCGTAGCAGCTGAGGTGAAGTGGTTCCAATCAGCTCGATGGAGAGACCATCAAGATGGGCAGCCCGCTGGTTGAAAATCAAGGAGCGTCAAGAGAACAGGAAAATGGTCGCTGTTGCAAAGGTCATCATGGACCCTCCACTGGAAGTGCGGGAGCAGGCTCGGGGTACAAACAGAGAGATCAATTGCGGAATACGTGCCTCGCGCCACGCAAAAATGCGTGGGTGCACCAGTGTTGAGCAGGCAGATGTCGTGCTGTGATAAGAGCGTCTCTATGTGCCTACCACGACCTGTTGTCTGCGCTCCACCCCACAAGTGATGGTGGGCATTGAAGTCCCCCAGAAGCAGAAATGGAGGGGGAAGTTGTGCCACCAGGGCAGCAAGGTCAGTAAACGATACCACCTCGTCTGGAGGAAGGTAAAGAGAACAGATCGTCAGTTCTTGCGTAGCACGAATGCGAACAGCCACCGCCTCAAGAGTCGTGTGGAGAGGCACAGCGGCACTGGGGACAGTGGCTGTTGTTGTTGTTGTTGGTTGTTTTAAGGGGACTAAACAGCTAGGTTATCAGTCCCCTGTTCCTAGCTGAGAGTCAACTGTCAAAGATAAAACAACGCCCTGAAAATGACACTGCACAAAAGGGCAGGTTAATAATAGACAAGTCACTGACAATACAAAACGGAGACACACAATTAGTAAAAGAATGTCACGAATAAAACTGCATAGCAGAGGTCATTGGCTGGCTGATCACAAAGAAAAAACAGGATGAGCCAGCCACACTGCAGACACTAAGAACTCCAAAGGACGTGAAAAGTTAAAAAGCTGGGTTGGTGGCTGCCTAAGATGTCAGGCCACAGCACCTACCGTTAGATCGAGTCATAAAAACCAGCAGCGCGGATAAAACGTAAAACTTTGTTAGCCGTAGAGGCGTCGTCACCTAAAACTAAGGGTAGTGCGTCAGGAAGATTAAAATAATGCCGCAGGTCGGCTAAAAGCGGACAGTCCATCAAAAGATGGGCCACTGTCAACACAGTGCCACATCGACACACGGGTGGAGCCTCGCGCCGAAGGAGATACCCGTGGGTGAGCCACGTATGTGCAATCCGGAGGCGACAGAGGACAACTGACTCTCGGCGGGTTGGCCGCAGTGAAGATTTCCACAAAACTGTGGAGAGCTTCACTGCCCGAAGCTTATTCGGTGCAGTCGCCGTAGCCCACTCGGTACTCCAAGCTTCGCGTACCTTCCGGTGCAACACCAGTTTAAAATCGTGTTCCGTGACACCAATTGTCAGAGGTGGTCCCATAGTGGCCTGCTTGGCCAATCGATCTACATGCTCATTCCCTGGTATGCCAACATGACCTGGGGTCCACACAAAGACCACAGAACGGCCTGATTGGCCCAGGGAGTGAACAGTGTCCTGGATCGACCGCACTATTGGGTGCCGAGAGAAACACTGGTCGATCGCTTGTAAGCCACTCAGGGAGTCAGTACAGATGACGAATGACCCCCTGGGGCAGGCTTTGAGATGTTGTAGAGCTCTGAGAATAGCGACCAGCTCGGCGGATAATATGCTACTCTCACCGGGCAGAGAATGCTGTTCTACGTGGTTGTGATGTAGAAACGCATACCCAGCACGGCCATCTACTACGGAACCATCTGTGTAAATGGCGTCTGCGGCACGGAACGGCTCGAGCACTTGCAGAAACTGGTGACGGAGATGTACGGGAGAAACAGAGGCCTTCGACGCATGGGACAGGTCCAGACTGAGCTGCAAACGAGGAATGGACCAAGGAGGGGTGTGAAAGGAATAGTGGAAAGTGGTTGGAAGTGGATAGGATGTGAGAGCCGAAAGAAGGATACGAACACGGACCGAGATCGGGTATCCCGACCTTGGCCGTCGTGGAGGGATAGGGAGTGCAGCGTCTGGAAATAGGAGCCGGCGGTTCCGGTGGAAGGGCGAGGCCTGAACACGAGCAATATAGGATGCCAGCAGGTGTTGCCTACGGAACCGCAGCGGGAGGACTCCAGCTTCTACAAGGAGGCTTGTCACCGGGCTCGTGCGAAAAGCCCCCGAAGCTAAACGGACACCACAGTGTAAAATTGGGTCCAACGCCTGCAGTGCTGATGGCGCAGCCGAATCGTAGACTATGCAGCCATAGTCTAGGCGCGACTGGATGAGCGCCTTATAAAGTTGCAGGAGCGTTGGGCGTGACGCTCCCCAAACTGTATGGCTTAGACAACGTAGAATATTAAGGTGTCGCCAGCACTTTTGTTTGAGCTGGCGAAGGTGTGGCACCCAGGTGAGACGGTTGTCGAATAACATGCCTAAGAAACGGTGCGTCTCTTCGACACGCAGCAGGTCATCAGCGAGATACAGTTCGGGTCCAGGATGGACCGCCCGACGCCGACAGAAATGCATCACCCGGGTTTTCGTAGCGGAAAATTTAAAACCATGAGTAAACGCCCACGACTGCGCCTTTCGAATAGCTATCTGCAACCGCCGTTCAGCAACGCCGATGCTAGTGGAGCTGAAATACATGCAGAAGTCATCGGCATACAACGAGGTGGAAACCGATGACCCCACAGCAGTAGCAAGACCATTGATAGCGACCAAAAATAAAGGGACGCTTAGAACGGATCCCTGTGGGACACCGTTTTCTTGATAGTGAGGGGAGCTGAAACAGGAACCAATACGAACTCGAAAAGAACGTTGCGCGAGAAAATTCTGTATGAATACAGGAAGCGGACCGCATAAGCCCCAGTCATACAGCGTAGACAGTATGTGGTGGCGCCAAGTGGTGTCGTACGCCTTTCGCAGGTCAAAGAACACAGCAACCAGATGTTCGCGGCGTGTAAAGGCTGTACGGATGGCCGACTCCAGTGACACGAGATTATCGATAGCGGAGCGGCCACGACGGAACCCACTCTGTTGTGGGGACAGGAGTCCCCGGTCCTCAAGGATCCACATAAGCCTCCGACTCACCATCCGTTCGAGGAGTTTACACGGAACGTTGGTGAGGCTGATTGGGCGGTAACTATCAGCCACCTGTGGATCAGCCCCAGGCTTCATCACTGGGATGATGGTGCTATCCCGCCATTGGGACGGGAAGACACCCTCAACCCAGAGACGATTCAGCAAGGAGAGAAGTTGGCGTTTAGAGTCTGCTGACAGGTGTCGGAGGAACTGACTATGGATGCGGTCGGGTCCAGGGGACGTGGCTGGGCATGCGGGAAGTGCACTTTCGAACTCCCATTCGGTGAAAGGGATGTTGTAGATTTCCTGGCGTCTCGTTCGAAAGGATATCTGCTTTCGCTCTGTGCGCTCCTTAAGGGCGCGGAAATCCGCATCATATGCAGCGGTCGCTGAGGTGCGAGCATAGTGGTGTGCCAAATGCTCTGCTATTGTGTGAGGGTCAGTGCAAAAAGTACCCTGAATGCTCAGGCACGGAATTCCCACTGGTGGGCGGTGGCCAAAGAGGCGTCGAACTTGCGACCATACCCGTGAAGGCGATGCTCGGGAGCCAATGGAGGCGACATAGCGCTCCCAGGAGGCCCTCTTGCTTTGCTGGATCAATCGACGCGCCCGTGCACGGAGACGCTTGAAGGCAACAAGATGTTCAACACAAGGGTGGCGTCGGTGGCGCTGTAGTGCTCGCCGACGTTCCCGGATGGCCTCAGCTATCTCCGGCGTCCACCAGGGCACTGACTTACGGTGGAGTGATCCAAGTGAGACGGGTACGGTGTTCTCGGCAGCAGAAATGATGGCACGTGTGACCTGCTGGACAGCGGTATCGATATCAGCCAGAAGAGGAGAGGGAAGCACAGCGGCTATGGAATATGCTGGCCAGTCGGCCCTACGGAGGGACCAGCGAGGCAGACGGTCAGCAGGTGGACACTGTGGGAGCGACAGGAAGATAGGAAAATGGTCGCTGCCACACAGGTCATCGTGGACCCTCCAAGTGAAGTGCGGAAGTAGGCTTGGGCTACAGACAGACAGGTCTATGGTGGAGAATGTACCGTGTGCCACGCTAAAGTGCATAGCAGCACCAGTGTTCAGGAGGCAGATGTTCAGCTGGTTCAGTAGTGTCTCAACATCCCTACCCCGTGCCGAGGTCTGCATGCCACCCCACAAAGTGTGGTGGGCATTGAAATCCCCCAAAAGAAGGAAGGGTGGGGGAAGTTGGGCGACCAAGGCAGCGAGGTCCACAGGAGAGACAGCCTCATCTGGTGGGAGATAGATTGAACAGATTGTAACATCTTGCACTGCCCGGAGCCGAACAGCAACCGCCTCTAGGGGCGTTTGAAGGGGCACGGCAGCGCTCGGGACAGTGGCTAGGACATAGATGCAAACTCCACCAGATACTCTGTCACACATAGGCCGATTTTTAAAATAGCCCCTGTAGCCTCGAAGGGCAGGGGACCGCGTCGCTGGGAGCCAGGTCTCTTGAAGAGCGATACAAAAGGCAGGTGTTTGGCTGAGAAGTTGTCGTAGCTCAGGCAGGTGATGGAAAAAGCCGCTACAATTCCACTGGATGATGTTTCCTTCTGGCTGTACCGCCATGACGAATAAAAAGCAGATCACTCCATCGGATCATCTGCTACCATGTGCTTGGAATCCACGGAACCAGAGATCTTATTTTCTGGGGAATCGGTAATTGCAAGATCCTCAGGAGATGCGAGGATCTCGACCTCATCCTCCGAAGAAGAGGATGTGGGTGGTTGTGGCTTTGAAGCCACTGAACATTCTTTCTTCTTATGTCTCTTCTTGTCCTCTCGCTGGCCCTTTGGTTTGCAGGGCCGAGGGGGCTTCCCAGAAGTGGCATCCGGGAAGGAGGAAGAGCAGGAAGCTCTTCGACCGGCAGGTTGGAGATCCTGAAGACTGCGGCCAGGATCCTCCGGAGCACTCTGGGAAGCTGCAGAAGGGGTTGTCTCTAAGGACCCCTTCCGAGCGAGAGGGGCCGGAGAAGGCTTCTCCTTCCCCGGCTTAGAGGTGGGGACTGGAGTCCCCGGTGTTGTAGCAGGTGATGCTCCCACTGTGAAAAGAGTGGGAGCCACCGAAGATGAGGTGCCCCCTGCTGGTAGGGGGGCTGGGTCAGTCGATTGGGCCGGGGGGCGCGCTATCGTTGACGGAACAGGTGGAACAGCAGGCACAGTGGACGAGGACGATGAGGCTGCCGCGGCATAGGTAGTTACCAGGCGGACAGGATGGAGCTTCTGATATTTCCGTTTGGCCTCTGAATAAGTCAGTCGATCTCTGGTCTTGTATTCCATGATTTTCCTCTCTTGCTGCAGGACTGTACACATAGGTGAGCAAGGGGAGTGATTCTGGCCGCAGTTGACACATACTGGAGGCGGCGTGCAAGGGACGTTCGGATGAACTGCACGTCCACACTCCGGACATGTTGGGTTGGCATCACATCGGGAGCTCATATGGCCAAACTTCCAGCATTTAAAACAGCGCATAGGGGGAGGAACGTAGGGCTTTACGTCGATCCGGTAAACCATCACCTTGACCTTCTCGGGCAATGAATCACCCTCGAAAGCCAAGATGAAGGCACCGGTCGCGACCCTATTGTCCTTCGGACCCCTATGGACTCGCCGAATAAAATGTATTCCCCGCCGTTCTAGGTTGGCACGAAATTCGTCATCTGACTGCAGCAAGAGGTCTTTGTGAAAGATGATACCCTGCACCATATTTAGGGTCTTGTGCGACGTAATGGTAACGGAAACATCACCTAGCTTGTCACAGGCAAGCAGTGCCCGTGATTGAGCCGGGGATGACGTCGTTATTAATACTGATCCCGACCGCATCTTCGACATGCCTTCCACCTCTCCATACTTGTCCTCAAGGTTCTCAACAAAAAATAGTGGTTTAGTATTCTTAAAAGATTCCCCATCACTACGGCTACAGACCAGATACTTATGGGAATAAGCCTCACCCTTCTGTCTTCCCTGACGTTCTTCCCAAGGTGTAGCCAGAGAAGGAAACGTTTGGGGATCATAATCTGCAGCATTGTAGTCCCTTTTACCACGCTTAGAGACGGTGGTTGTACGTCCACCAACGTGTTCTTTTGCTCATTTCATTGTGGTCCCACGAGCAGCTAGGGATCTAAACGTCCACCCAGGCAGAGCCCCGCTTGCCTGGGTAAGCCTTGTACAACTGAGGTGCGGCAGGTTCCTCAGAGGTTGCTCGCTAGCGGCTGTTCAACCTCAACAGCCATGCATCTCCTCGGCACGTAGCACACCTTGAGATTGAGGTTTTTTTTATAGAGGTTTGTACCATCCTCGCGACCCAGGCGATTAAGCCAATGTCCCCGGACTCTGAAACGTACAACGTTCCACCGTCGCGCCGAACGATGGTCGTTGAAGCACGCACAGAGCTTACAGTGTAGCGGACTGTTGGCGCGACACAGCCCACAGCTCAGGACCCCGGGTTCGCCAAGCCCGTACTCAGCAAATTAATGCTGAGCCCCTGAGGGGCCCACACAATTACAGGCCAATATCGTTGACATCAGTTTCATGTAGAATTTTGGAGCATATTCTCAGTTCGAATATATTAAATTTCCTTGAAACGGAGAAGCTTCTTTCCATGAATCAGCATGGGTTTAGGACACACCGTTCATGTGAAACTCAGCTTGCCCATTTCTCACATGACATCTTGCGAGCCATGGATGAAGGGAAACAGGCGGATTGTGTTTTTCTCGAGTTCAGAAAGGCGTTCGACGTGGTGCCACACTCCTGACTGCTAACGAAGATACGAGCTTATGGAACAGGTTCACAGATTTGTGACTGGCTGGAAGACTTCCAAAGTAATAGAACGCAGTACGTTGTTCTCGACGGCGAGTGTTCATCAGAGACGAGTATATCGTCAGGCGTGCCCCAGGGAAGTGTGATAGGACCGCTCTTATTTTCTAACTATATAAATGATGGATAGATGGATGTTTAAGGGGGACCAAACTGCAATGGTCATCAGTCCCCCATTTCACAGTGGGCATAAAAGAGACAGGCTCAGAGGTAATGTGTAAAGTGGGAGGGGAATCCCACTGAGTCCTTAAAACATTTAAAACGACAAACAAACAGAACGCAAGGAGACCATCACATAATACAGCTCATAACAAGGGATGGATGGATAGGATGTTATGGGCGCACGACAACTAGGTTTTTAGCGCCCGTACAAGATAATTAGGCGACACGTGTGACCTGATTAAAATGAAATGAAGACAAATAGGGAACAGAAGAGAAAGTAGCCAAAGTAGCCAAACGATAAGGGGAACGAAACAAAGACCCAACCAAACATGGCAAGGTAGGAACAGTTGGTGAGCGTCTAAGGTTTACAGACGTACTCAAAATGCCATGCCAGAGGAGTGGTGGGCGAACCATTCGTTAACGTCCTAAAACCTCCAGCCTAAAAGCTTAGGCCAGAGTCTGGAAAGTTCACAGAAATTGAATACTTTCGTCACACTCGCCTCGTCATCAGTTAAAACAGAGGGCAGGGGACCACTAAGAGCCACCGCTGCCCTAGCAGCACGGTAGGAAATACATTCCAGTAAAATGTGGCGTACAGTGACTTGCACACCACAAGCATCGCAAATCGGAGGGTCCTCCTGACGGAGTAAATAGCCATGTGTCAAAGGACAATGCCCGATTCGGAGACGTGTCAAGGCCACCTCATGCTGCCTCAATGAATGACAGGATGTTCGCCACAGTCGGACAGTGGGCTTAATCAACCGCAGTTTATTGTTCGTCACTGCCTGCCACGTCTCCTCCCAGAAACGAAGGGACTTCCGGCGCACCACAGAGAGGATGTCCGGCAGGGGAACGGCACAATGAGTAATACCAGAACTGTCGCAAGCCTCCTTGGCAGCCCGATCAGCCATTTCGTTACCACTAATACCGACATGTCCTGGCACCCAACAGAATGTCACTTGCTTCCCCCGCTGCTGGAGAGTGGACATTCTGTCATGAATGAGCTGCACTATCTTCTCAGCTGGATACAAATTTCGTATTGATTGCAGCGCACTGAGAGAATCAGAGCACAGGAGAAACTTCGTGCCACGAACCCGCTGCATTTGTTCCAGCGCCCGCAGGATCGCATGGAGTTCTGCTGAGAAAACTGAGTATGCAGGAGGGAGGCGAATCCTGATGGTGGTGTTGGGGAACACTATGGAACAGCCTATCGAGTCCCCCTGTTTGGACCCATCCGTGTACACCACGGTAAAATCACGATGCTGATCTAAAATTTGAGAGAACAGAGATTGAAATATAAAATCGGAAGTAGAATGCTTCTGAAAATGTGTCAACTCTAAAAGTAGTCTCGGCCGCTGGAGGAGCCACGGTGGACGTTTACTCCAACCTCGCTGTAAAACATTAAAACCAGACACATCCATATCTAAAAGACAATCTTGAGAACGTATCCCAAAAGGCCTCGTTGCCCGTAGCCTGTTACGAAACAGCCGTTCCGCAGGAGGGTGGGCAACGACCGGATGGGCTGGTGTATTTGGCGAGGACAAAGTCGTATATGCCTGGCGTGCCACGAGAAACTGCCGCCGCATGTGAAGTGGGGGCTCACCAGCCTCGGCGCAGATACTTGGTATGGGACTCGTGCGGAATGCCCCAGTTGCGAGCCGAATCCCCTCATGATGCACCACCTCCAGCATCTTTAAATAAGAGGGTCTTGCTGACCCATACACGGTGCACCCGTAGTCTAGGCGAGAACGCACAAATGCTCTATAAAATCGTAGCAGACAAGTTCTGTCGGCTCCCCATGAAGTGTGGCTAAGACACTTTAAAATACTTAGTGCCTTCAGGCACCGTCTCTTCAAATCCCTAAGATGTGACAACCAGGTAAGTTTAGAGTCAAATGTCACACCCAGAAAACGCACAGTGTCTTTAAAATTCAGAACGGTGTCCCTCATCCGCAGTTCAGGTAAGTTAAAAATAGGACGAGAACGGTTAAAACAAACACACACCGACTTCTCTGTTGAAAATTTGAAACCGGTCTTCTGTGCCCATTCGTCGAGCCGCCGGAGAGTGAGCTGCAACTGACGAGTTGTCGTTGCAAGACTGGAAGAAGAGCAGAAGACAGAGAAGTCATCAACAAATAGTGAACACTGGACAGGACTTTTCACAACACACGTAATACTGTTAATGGCTATAGCAAACAACGTCACACTTAAAACACTACCCTGAGGGACACCGTTTTCCTGCTCAAAGCGGTCAGAGAGCACGCCACCGCCTCGGTATCTAAAAAAACGTGGAGAAAGGAATGACCGGATAAAAATTGGAAGGCAACCGCGAAATCCCCATTCGTGAAGCTGCCTAAGTATAAGATGCCTCCAAGTAGTGTCGTAGGCCTTCTCGATATCAAAAAATACACCCAGAAGGTGATGACGGCGCAGGAAAGCCTGTTGTATTGCCGCCTCCAGAGAGGCCAGGTTATCGAAGGTGGAACGATATCGCCTGAACCCACACTGGAAGCGACTAAGTAGCTGCCTGGATTCCAACATCCAGACAAGGCGGCGGTTGACCATCCGCTCCAGGGTCTTTCCAATGCAGCTAGTGAGGGCAACACTACGGTAACTGCTGGGGCATGTGGAATCTTTACCGGGTTTTAAAAGGGGAATTAAAAGAGCCTCTCTCCACAAGTCGGGAAAGTGTCCTGACATCCAAATGGCATTAAAAAGGTTAAGGAGGATAACTTTGTTGCGATCTGTGAGGTGCCGTAACATAGCATAGTGGATCCCATCGTGACCAGGTGAAGTGTCTCGGGCTACACACAATGCAGAATCTAATTCCCACAGGGAGAAGGGGCGGTTGTACTCCTCCGTAATCGCGGACCTGAAGTCCATGGGGCCCCTCTCAGCAGCCGCTCTGCGGCGCCGGAATTCTGGATCCTGACTAGCAGTGGCAGTAACGGAAGCGAAATAAGTAGCCATGGCTTGGGCAATGTCTGCTGGTCGTGTTTGTAAAGTTCCGTTACACATCACAGCAGCTATGGGGCACCTTCCTCCTCTTCCAGAAATCCTCCTGATGGTCTCCCATACTTTCGTGCTGGTTGTAGAACGGTTAATGGAACTCAGGAACTGCTGCCATGACCTCCGTTTGCTCTCTCTAATAACCTGACGACACTTGGCCCTTGCAACCCGGAAAGCAGCGAGGTTCTCTGAAGTCGGACGACACTTGAACCGACGCAGAGCCGCCCGCCTGGTCCTGAGGGCAGATCGGCATTCGTCATTCCACCAAGGGACTGGCTGCCGTTTTCGACGTCCCGAAGACTGTGGAATGGATGCATCAGCGGCGGAGTGCATCACGGCAGTAATATGGTGCACCCATTCTGTGACATTGTCACGATGTTCAAAGCGGGCAAGTTGGCTGTAAAGTGCCCAATCCGCTCTACTGAGTATCCATCGTGGTGGGTGTCTTTCAGGTTCGATTCCATACGGTTGGGAAATGGAGATTGGAAAGTGATCGCTGACATGGAGATCATCGACCACGTCCCATTGTATAGTGTGGGCAAGGGACGGAGAGCAAAGAGTGAGGTCTATGGCAGATAAAGACCCTGTCGCAGTACAAAGGTGTGTTGGTTGACCGGTGTTAAGTATATGTGCGTTCGACGACAAGAGGAGCCGCTCAATGGCCCTACCCCTGGGGCAAGTAGTGACAGAGCCCCAAAGCACATTATGTGCATTAAAGTCTCCACACAGAAGAAAAGGCTGGGGAAGTTGAGTAAGAAGGTCCTTGAGGTCCTCTTCATTAAGCGTATCATGAGGGGGCAGATAGAGGGAGCAAACAGACAGTCGATGACGCACATATACAGATACTGCGACTGCTTGGAGGCTAGTGGTGAGGGAGAGGGGCTCGGAGTGGTAGGCTGTACAAACAAAAATAGCCACTCCACCCCTAGCTCTCGCCCCACTTACGTCATCCTTCCTACATAGCGTGTAACCACGTATCTCAGGGGAGTCTGAAGGCTTAAAATTTGTCTCCTGGAGACACATACACAGAGGTCGACCCTGAGATAAGAGACGAAGTTCCTCCACATGGGTCCTAAAGCCCTGCATATTCCATTGTAGTATGGGAGCCATCGCTTACGGAGGTTTCACCCTCACTTTCTCTCTCCGCCGAGGCGGCGAGACGCTATGGGGTAGAGGGTCCGACTTGGGGCGGTTTGGCTGCCCCAAACGCACATCAAGGTCCATTGGCTCGGACAGAGAGTCAGATGGAGCATCTGTTACACGTACATGGACAGGCTCAAACAAAGTAACTTCTACTTTATCCTGTGACAGATACTTTTCAACTGCTTTTTTAGCCTTAGGTGGTTTCGGATGGGAGCCTGTTGCAGAGGTAGTGGCTGTGGTGGATTTCTGCACAACCTCTACTACTGGGGGGGGGGGCATAATCTCCACAGGAGGCGGATCAGTTCCTTTTTCCGATGTTTGGGGACCAACCGGACTGGAATCGTCTACGACTGCAGCAGCCGCCTGGCAGGTGCACTGGCAAGTGCAGGTGCTAGTACCAACACAGACAGACTCAGTTTGCGTAACAGCATCACACTTGACAATCGGCTTCTGGACAACAGAAGCGAAAGAAGCGGCAAAAGCTGGTGGTTGCATGGCCTGGAAGATTTTCTTGACCTCAGCATACGAGATGCGCTTCGTGGTTTTTATTTCCTGCACCTTTTTTTCCTCAAGGAAGACTTTACAATTACGACTCCAGACAGGGTGATCCTCAGAGCAGTTGACACACGTGGCAGGTGGTGTACACTCTGCTCCGTCATGTGCCACCTTGCCACATTTGCCACAGGTGGCCTCACCTTTGCACCCCAGGGTGGTATGCCCAAAGCGCTGGCATTTGAAGCAGCGCATTGGGTTGGGGACGTAAGGTCGAACTTTCAAACGAAGAAAACCTGCTTTGACATTATCTGGAAGTTGGGGATTATTGAAGGTAAGGATGAATGAGTCCGATTTCACCAACTCACCATCCACCCTTTTCATAATATTTTGCACATCCAAAATACCCTCCTGTGCCCACTCAGATTTCAATTCTTCCAAAGGGATGTTTACTATATCTCTACAGGTCACTACGCCTTTACTGTAGTTCAAGGTGTTATGCAACTCCGCCTCTATGGCATATTCACCCAGGAATTTCGCCTGCTGCAGGTTGGTTGCCTGCTGGGAACTCGATGTTTCGATCAGTAATGTCCCATTCCGCAAACGTTTCACTGATTTTAAACTGCCAGCAATTCCCTCAAGGCCTTTTTGAATATAGAAGGGAGACACTCCCTCAAACGAGCCGTCCTTTCGTTTCACAACAATAAACACATTCTGTACAACAGCCTGTGTTCTGTTACTATTCCCAAAATACTTTTTCTTACTCCCCAAATCAGGAGGACTGGATATCCTAGCCCTCTTTTTGGATTGGGTGTTGGTACCCCCCAGTGGTACACCCATCCCACTGGAAGGTTCAAGGGACAAATTGGAAGTGCTCATGTCGGTCCCACGAGCAGCTAGGGAAGTACATGTCCACCTAGACAGAGCCCCGCGTGCCTAGGTAAGCCTTATACAACTGAGGTGCGGCAGTATCCCCAGAGGTTGCTCGCTAGCGACTGTTCCTCTTCAACAGCCATGCATCCCATCAGCACGTAGCACACCTTGGGATTGAAGGTTTTTTTTATAGAGGTTTGTACCATCCTCGCGACCCGGGCGGTCAAGCCAAGATCCCCATTCCCCAGTACACACAACGTTCCACCGCCGCGCCACGCGGTGGTCGCTGAAGCGTGCCCAGAGGTTACGGTGTCTAGAGGACTAGCGGCGCTTACCAGTCCCCAGCTCAGGACCCCGGGTTCGCCAAGCCCGTACTCAGCAAATGAATGCTGAGCCCCTGAGGGGCATAACAAGGGAGCCGATGGCTGTGGCTGACCGACCATAAAAATAAAATAGGAAAAGTCAACCACTCGGCAGTACAAGGTAATCTCTAGTTAGAGAGAATGATAAAAAAACCCTGCTCGAATAAAACGTAAAACGGAATCTGCCATTGTAGCATCGTTACCTAAAACTTCTGATAAAAGAGCAGGGAGATTAAAATTTCTCCGCAAGGTGGCTAAAACGGGGCAGTCCAACAATATGTGGACGACTGTCAAATTTCAAATTGGAGCCACACCGACATTGGGGCGGGTCCTCACCCCGAAGGAGATATCCATGGGTGAGCCACGTGTGCCCAATGCGGAGGCGACACAAGACCACTGAGTCCCGGCGAGAGCCACGTATTGAGGAGCGCCACGCAGCCGTAGTCTCCTTGACAACCCGAAGCTTGTTGGGCGTGCTCAGGTTGTGCCATTCAGCATCCCAAAGCTGATGTACCCGACGGCGCAACAAGGCACGGAGATCTGAAGCTGGGAGGCCGATCTCTAAGATAGAGGCATTAACCGCCTGTTTGGCAAGCCCATCGGCACGTTCGTTGCCTGGGATGCCAACGTGACCCGGAGACCAAAGGAACACCACTGATCTGCCAGACTGAACAAGGGCAAAAACAGCCACTCAGATGGCCATCACCAATGGCGAACGTGGGTAACACTGTTCCCGAGCGCGTAAGCTACTCAGGGAGTCACTACAAAGAAGGAAAGACTCACCTGAGCAGGAACGCATATGCTCAAGAGCACGGAAGATTGCCACCAGTTCTGCAGTATGAACACTGCAGCCTTCTGGCAGAGACAGCTGCTCAACGTGGTCACCATGGACGTAGGCAAGGCCAATGCGGCCGTTGACCATTGAGCCGTCTGTATTAACAATGTCGTAGCCGGGGTGATCAGCAACGACAACAAGAAACTGGCGACGGAGAGCCTCAGGGGGAAGCGAGTCCTTGCGCCCGTGGGCCAAGTCTAAACGAAGATATGGCCGTGGCAGGCACCATGGAGGTGTGTGTGAATGGGCCCGAAATGGAGGTGGGAGAGGATAGGACTCAAGCTCCCACAGGAGGGACTGCACGCGGACGGCTATTGTGTGTCCTGACCTGGGGCGCTGCTGCTGGTGACGGGCAGCCGCAGTAGAAAAAAGTAGGCGGTAGTTAGGATGTCCTTTTGAACTATAGATGTGGGCTGCATACGCTGTCAACAGTTGCTGGCTGCGGACCCGTAGCGGGGGGACCCCGGCCTCTGCTAGAACACTGGCCACAGGGCTGGTTCGGAAGGCTCCTGTCGCAATTCGAACCCCACAGTGGTGAATAGGGTCCAATAAACGCAACGCTGAAGGCGCTGCGGAACCATAAGCAAGTCATCCAAAATCTATGCGCGATTGCACCAAGGCCGTATAGAGCCGCAGCAGGGTGGAGCGGTCAGCTCCCCATGCGGTATGGCCCAAACATCGAAGGGCGTTGAGATGTCGCCCGCACTCCCGTTTCAGATAACGAATATGAGGGAGCCAGGTCAGTCGGGCATCAAAGATCAGGCCTAGAAATCGGTGGGTGTCCACTACAGGAAGCAGTTGGCCGTCAAGGTAGAGTTCAGGGTGGGGGTGCACTGTCCGACACCGACAGAAGTGCATCACACGTGTTTTGCCGTCGGAAAACTGGAAGCCATGATGCTGGGCCCACGTGTGAGCCTGGCGGATGGCCGCCTGGAGTCGGCGTTCAGCAGCAGTTGTTGTGGTGGAGCAGAAAGATATGCAAAAATCATCGGCGTACAGGGAAGGAGACACCGATGACCCCACGGCTGCAGCCAGGCCATTAATGGCCACCAAAAACAGTGAGACACTCAGCACAGACCCCTGTGGGACCCCATTTTCTTGGACGTGGAGCGAACTATGGGCAACACCGACTCGGACCCGAGACGTGCGGAGTCGGAGGAAATTTGCAATAAAGATGGGAAGTGACCCCCGAAGGCCCAACTCATGCAGCGTAGCGACGATGTGACGCGGCCATGTGGTATCGTAGGCCTTCTGAAGGTCGAAGAAAACCGCAATGAGGTGCTGACGACGGGAAAAAGCTCTCCGAACCGCTGACTCCAGGTACATCAGATTATCTGTCGTAGAACGACCCTGGCGAAATCCACACTGCGATGGCCCCAGAAGGCCCCGTGACTCGAGCACCCAAGTCAAGCGACCATACGTTCAAAGCAACTTGCATAGAACGTTGGTGAGGCAGATGGGACGATAACTGTCAACCTCCAGTGGGTACCTGCCAGGCTTCAGCACCGGTATGACGACGGCTTCCCGCCCCTGGGATGGAAACTCGCCACCACCCCAAATGTGGTTGAATATCTGTAGGACATGGCGCTGAGAACTCCACGAGAGGTGTTTCAGCATCTGTGCATGGACACAGTCGGGACTGGGAGCCGTATCTGGGCAATCGGCCAATGCACTAAGCAGCTCACTTTCGGTAAATGGGGCGTTGTAGGACTCCCGACGGCGCGTCGCAAAGGAGAGGCGCTGTCGCTCCACACGCTCCATGCGGGAGCGAAATTCTGCACTGTAGTTAGCAGATGCAGAGCACCTAGCGAAGTGATCAGCAAGATGTTCAGCGATCACACTCAGGTTTGTACACACAGCCCCATGGATAGAAAGACCCGGGACGCCAATAGGAGTCTGGTGGCCATAGAGGCGCCTGATCTTAGTCCACACCTGAGATGGAGAGACACGAGAACCTAAGGTCGAGACATACCTCTCCCAACATTCTTGTTTGGCTCGTTTGATAAGTTGCCGAGCCTTGGCACGAAGTCGCTTGAAAGCGATGAGGTTGGCCACTGATGGGTGCCGTTTGTGACGCTGAAGAGCTCGCCTAAATTCTCTGATTGCGGCAGCGATTTCCGGCGACCACCAGGGCACGGACCTCTGCCGGGACGAACCAGAAGAAGACGTGATTGCAGACTGAGCTGCAGAGACAATGACGTCTGTTAAATTAGCGACCACCACATCAATGTTAGTGTCCGGCAAAGATCGAACAGTGGCAGCAGTCGTAAATGCATCCCAGTCAGCTTTGTTAAGAGCCCAACGGGGCAAACGGCTAGGGCAATGACGCTGGGGCAGTGACAAAAAAATCGGAAAGTGGTCACTGCCACACAGGTCGTCATGCACTCTCCAATAAAGAGCTGGAACGAGGCCAGGGCTGCAAATAGATAAATCGATGGCCGAGTAGGTGCCGTGTGCCACACTGAAATGCGCGGGAGCACCGGTGTTTAAAATACAGAGGTCGAGCTGGGAGACAAGATTTTCAACCTCCCTACCTCGGCCAGTAGTCATGTTGCCACCCCACAAAGGGTTGTGGGCGTTGAAATCGCCCATGATGAGGAAAGGTGGGGGGAGCTGAGCAATCAGTGCAGCTAACACTTGGCAGGGGACTGCACCATTAGGTGGAAGATAAACACTGCAGGCGGTTATAGCTACTGGTGTCCTGATCCGAACAGCCACTGCCTCCAAAGGTGTTTGAAGAGGCACAGCTTCACTGTAGGCAGAGTTGATGACATGAATGGAGACGCCACCAGATGCTCTGTCATACTCAGGACGATTCGTGTAAAACCCACGATAGCCACGAAGGGCTGGGGTTCGCGTTGCCGGAAGCCAGGTTTCCTGGAGGGCAACGCACAGTACGAGAAGAGCTTCAAAGTTGTTTTAACTCTGCTAGGTGGGAGAAATAACCGCCGCAATTCCATTGGAGGAAAGTGCTGCCTAAGGACTGGGGAGGCATTAAAGCGATTAAGAGAAGCGGTGCGCCTCAGTGTCACTTGCAGCCACCCGCTGAGGGTCTGTGGTGTCCATATCCATTGCGTCTAGGGTGTCTGTAAGAGCAAGGTCCTCTTTGGACGCAAGGATTTCGACCTCATTGTCTGAGTCAGAACTGGCAGCGGACGGCATCGAGGAAGCCGCCTTTGCCGCCAGCTCTTTCTCCTGAGGGACATCCTTTTTTCTCGCCCGCTCCCGCTTGGGTTTGGGCTTCGGTGCTCCAGTGGGCTTCCCAGAAGTGGCGTCGGATGTCGACGCAGATGGGGAGGCCCGGCTACCAGCGGGTACCTGGACTTTGAGCCACTGGCTGATGTTTGGCTGCGACAAAACTGGCGTTTCGGAGACCTCAACAGACCCTTTCCGTGCAGCAGTAGGTCTACTGCCATTCAGGGTGACAGACACAGTGGGAACTGCAGGAGGTGGAGGTGGTGGAAGGGGCTCGTCAGGCCCTTTCCCTGAAGGAAGAGCCGGAGAAGGAAGACATTTCTCCAGCAGAGGGACGGGGTTCAAAGACCCCCTTAAAGTGGGGGGCAAAAGCCTCACAGAAGAAGAGGCGCCCCCTGGCGTCTGGGGAGCCGAGATTAATTTATGGCCCAAAGGGCCCACACAAGGTGTGATAGGGGGTCGGGAAACCGCCCTCGATGGAGGCGAAGACACTGTGGCAGCAGCATATGTAGAAATCATGGATACTGGGTGAAGTTTTTCATACTTGCGACGGGCCTCAGAGTAAGTTACGCGATCGAAGGTCTTATACTCTACGATCTTGCGCTCCCTTTGGAAAGCGGGACAGTCAGGTGAGCAAGGCGAGTGATGGCCGCTGCAGTTGACACAGGAAGGTGGTGGTGTTGTTGTTTTGTTGTTGTTGTTGGGTTGTTTAAGGGGGACAAAACTACAAAGGTCATCAGTCCCCCATTCCACCTCTAGGCGACGAAAGTAAAACCATACACGTGAAAGATATCATGCACAGAGTTTAAAATTGCGATGTGGGAGAGGAGTCCCACCGAGTCCATAAAACATAATCAAGAATAACAAGACAAAACGAAAAGACGGTCACACAAAGACAACTTACAACAAATAAACCGATGGCCGTGGTTGACCGACCATAAGAATAAAAAAGGAAAAGTCAACCACTCGGTAACACACAGAAATCTCCAATTAGAGCGAATGATAAAAAACCCCTGCTCGTATAAAACGTAAAACTGTATCTGCCATTGCAGCATCGTCACCTAAAACATCTGATAAAACGGCAGGGAGGTTAAAATTCCGCCGCAAAGCAGCTAAAACGGGGCAGTCCAACAATATGTGGACGATTGTCAGACGGGAGCCGCACCGACATTGGGCTGGGTCCTAACCCCGAAGGAGATGTCCATGGGTAAGCCACGTATGCCCAATGCGAAGGCGACACAAGACCACATAGTCCCGTCGTGAACCGCGCATGGAGAAGCGCCATGCAACCGTCGTTTCCTTGACCACCCGGAGCTTGTTGGGCGTGCGCAGGCTACGCCACTCAGTATCCCAAAGCTGACCTACTCGCTGGCGCAACAACGAACGGAGATCAGAAGTCGGGAGGCCGATCTCTAGACAGGACATACCGACAGCCTGCTTGGCAAGCCTGTCAACACGTTCATTGCCCGGGATACCAACGTGACCCGGAGGCCAGATGAACATCACTAATCGCCCAGACAGTTCAACGGCACGAAGCGTCTCCTGTATGGCCAACACCAGGGGAGACCGCGGGTAACACTGCTCCAGAGCTCGGAGGCTGCTCAGGGAGTCGCTGCAAACGACAAAAGACTCGCCTGAGCAAGACCGGATATGCAAGAGAGCTCTGTGAACGGCCACCAGCTCTGCAGTGTAAACACTGCAGCTGTTGTTGTTGTTGTTGTTAGGTTGTTTAAGGGGGACAAAACTACAATGGTCATCAGTCCCCCATTCCACCACAAAATGTCAAAAATAAAAGCGCGGACGGTAAATAAATGCGCGCAGAAATTAGGTTTGGGAATCCCACTGGGTCCATAAAACATAAACAAAACGGAGAAGAAACTACAAGAAAAGGGGGCGAACACACAAAGACACCTTACTACAAAGAGGCCGAAGGCAGTGGTTGACCGACCATAGGAATAAAAAAGGAAAAGTCAACCACTCGGCAGTGCAAGGAAAAGACCAGTCATAGAGACTGATAAAAACCTCCTGCTCGAATAAAACTTAAAACTGAATTCGCTGCTGAAGCATCGTCACGTAAAATATCTGAAAAACGCCAGGAATGTTAAAACGACGCCGCAAGGCTGCTAAAAACGGGCAGTCCACTAGGATGTGGACTATTGTTAAGTGGGAGCCACAACGACACTGGGGCGGGGCCTCACCACGAAGGAGATGTCCGTGGGTGAGCCACGAATGGCCAATACGGAGTCGACACAGCACCACGGAGTCCCGGCGAGAGGCCAGCACGGAAGAACGCCATGTGGTGGTGGTCTCCTTGACTAGCCGAAGCTTGTTGGGTGTGCCCAGGCTATGCCACTCGGCATCCCAACGCTGATGTACGTGGTGGCGCAACAACGAACGGAGATCAGACGCCAGGAGGCCGATGTCCAAAATGGACGCACTGACTGCCTGCCTGGCAAGTCTGTCAACACGTTCATTGCCCGGGATGCCGACATGACCCGGAGACCAGACGAACACCACCGATTGCCCGGACTCTCCAATGGCACAAAGCGTCTCCTGTATGGCCAACACCAGAGGAGACCGCGGGTAACAGTGCTCCAGAGCTCGGAGGCTGCTCAGAGAGTCGCTGCAAACAACAAAAGACTCGCTGGAGCAGGACCGGATATGCATGAGAGCTCTGTGAATGGCCACCAGCTCTGCAGTGTAAACACTGCAGCCATTCGGCAGAGAGTGTTGTTCCACATGGTCACCATGAGTATAGGTATATCCCACACAGCCATCAACCATTGAACCATCTGTGTAGATCAGGTCATAACAACGGAACTCCGCTATGACAGCAGAGAACTGACGGCGGAGCGCCTCCAGTGGAACTGAGTCTTTGGGCCCCTGGGCCAAGTCCAGCCGAGTAGACGGCCTTGGCAAACACCACGGAGGTGTACGGGCACGGACCCGATAGGAAGTTGGAAGGGGAGAAGACTCAAGCTCCCGCAGGAGGGACTGAACCCGATAGGCAATACTATGACCTGATCTGGGGCGTCGCTGATGGGGACGGACTACCACATCAGGAAAGAGGAGACGATGGTTTGGGTGGCCTGGGGAGCAATGTACATGGGCTGCGTAAGCCGCAAGTAGGTGCTGGCGGCGGATCCCCAAGGGTGGAACCCCAGCCTCTACTAGTAAGCTGTTCACTGGACTGGTGCGGAAGGCACCCGTCGCGATGCGAACCCCACAGTTGTGAATGGGGTCCAGTAGGTGCAGTGCCGAAGGTGCTGCAGACCCATAGGCAATGCACCCAAAATCGAGATGGGACTGCACCAGCGCCGTGTAAAGCCACAACAGTGTGGAGCGGTCTGCACCCCAGGTCGTATGACCCAAGTGTCTGAGAAGGTTGAGATGGCGCCAGCACTTCCGTTTCAGCTGACGAATGTGGGGGAGCCACGTCAGCCGGGCGTCAAAGACCAGTCCTAAAAAACGCTGAGTTTCCACCACAGTAAGTAGTTCGTCATTAAGATAAAATTCAGAGTGCGGGTGGACGGTCCGACGCCGACAGAAGTGCATCACTCTGGTCTTGGAGGCAGAAAACTGAAAGCCGTAAGCGCCCAGGTCTGCGCCTTCCGAATAGCACCTTGCAACCTGCGCTCAGCAACTTGGGTGCTGCAGGAACTAAAAGAGAGACAAAAGTTGTCAGCATAAAGAGAGGGGGACACCGACGACCCAACCGCTGTAGCTAAACCGTTGATGGCGATTAAAAATAAGGGAACGCTTAAAACGGAACCCTGAGGAACCCCATTTTCCTGGATATGAGAGGAGCTCAGAGAAGCACCAATTTGAACACGAAAGGTACGGACGGCTAAAAAATTCTGAATAAAAATCGGTAGGGAGCCCCAGAGGCCCCAGTCATGTAAAGTGTTGAGGATGTGTCGTCGCCAGGTTGTATCGCATGCTTTGTGCATATCGAAGAAGACGGCAACAAGGTGTTGGCGCCGGGAAAAGGCTGTGCGGATTGCAGACTCGAGGTACACCAGATTATCGGTGGTAGACCGACCCTGGCGAAAACCGCCCTGGCATGGAGCCAATAATCCCCGAGTCTCAAGAATCCAACACAACCGCCGACTGACCATCCGCTCCAACAGTTTGCATGGAACGTTTGTCAGGTTAATGGGCCGATAGCTATCCAAGTTCAGAGGATGTTTGTCGGGCTTAAGCACTGGGATGATGATACTCTCCCGCCACTGTGACGGGAAAACACCATCACACCAAATGCGGTTATAGACCGCAAGGAGGTTACACCTACTATCTGCTGAGAGATGTTTCAGCATTTGACTATGGATGCTATCAGGCCCTGGCGCCGTGTCTGGACATTGTTGAAGAGCACTGAGGAGCTCCCACTCAGTAAAGGGAGTGTTGTAAGATTCAGTGCGGCGGGTACGAAAGGAGAGGGGCTGGCGTTCCATCCTCTCCTTCAATGTACGGAAGGCCGGTGGATAGTGTGCAGAGGCAAAGGCGTGGGCATAATGCTCAGCAAACATCTCTGAAATAGTGGCCGGGTCCGTACAAACGACTCCATTTGAGGAGATCCCAGGGATTCCCAGTGGTGTCCGTAATCCCTGTAGCCGCCTGATCTTACTCCAGACCTGCGAGGCTGAGGTGCCTGTCCCAATAGTGGAAACATACCTCTCCCAGCACTCCTGTTTCCGTCTTCTTATTAACTGGCGAGCACGAGCGCGAAGCCGTTTAAAATCAATGAGATGCTCCTGAGAGGGGTGACGCTTATAGCGCTGTAAGGCCCGCCTACGATCTCTAATAGCCTCAGCTATTTCCGGCGACCACCACGGCACTGCCTTACGCCGTGGGCACCCTGTGGAGCATGGAATTGCAGCTTTTGCAGCAGAAACAATTGTGTGAGTGACGTCCTCAACCACCACATCGATGGAATCGAGTGGGGGAGGTTGAACAATAGCAGTGGACGTGTAATCTTCCCAGTTAGCCCTGCCTAAAGCCCACCTGGGGGGGGGGGGCGTTCTGGGGACTGACGTTGTGGGAGTGACAGAAAAAGCGGAAAATGGTCACTGCCACACAGATCGTCGTGGGCTCTCCAGTGGACAGATGGTGGAAGGCTGTGGCTGCAGATCGATAAATCAATGGCCGAGAACGTGCCATGTGCCACACTAAAGTGTGTGGGGGCACCAGTATTTAATAGGCAGAGGTCGAGTTGAGAAAGTAAAGACTCGACTACTCTGCCTCGGCCAGAAAGCGAAGTACTACCCCACAACGGGTTATGGGCATTGAAGTCGCCCAATAAGAAGAAAGGCGGGGGTAGTTGCGATATAAGTGCAGCCAAAACATTCAAAGAAATATCACCATCTGGAGGGAGATAAAGGCTGCAGACGGTAAACTCTTGTGTTGTCCTTACCCTGACAGCCACTGCTTCTAGTGGTGTACGAAGGGGCACAGGTTCACTGTGAACAGAGGTAAGGACATACACACATACACCACCTGAGACCCTGTTATATGAGCTACGGTTACAGTAATATCCCCTGTAGCCACGAAGGGCTGGGGTCCGCATTGCTGGAAACCATGTTTCCTGTAAGGCAATGCAGAAGGCAGGTGTTGTGCTTAAAAGGTGTCGTAGCTCAGCCAGGTGGGGGAAGAAACCGCCGCAGTTCCACTGGAGGATAATGTTGTCTGATAACTGGGAAGACATGGAGATTACAAATCAGCGTCACTCAAATCCGCTGTCTGCCTTTGTTCTGGCTCAGTATCCATAATTTCTGTGATGTCCCCGACGGCGAGGTCGTCTGGGGACGCTAGAATTTCCACCTCGTCCCCAGAGGTCGAGGTGGAGTGGTGAGGTGGCTCGGGAGCCACCGTGGTATCCTTCACGTCGATGTTTTCAACCTTTTTCCTCCGGTCCTTCTTGCCCCTCGGGGGCTTCGCCGGCAGGGCTGGCTTCTCAGACTCAGCCTCAGGGACTGAGGAGGAGCATGAGGCCCTGCGTCCAGCAGCCTTCGGTTTTGCCTGCTACTGGCCTGTGTCAGAAGTGACACGGGCGGAACCCTCGGAAGGGAGTGTCCCAATGGACCCCTTCCGAACGAGGGGTGCCGGAGTGGGTTGTTGTGTCTCCGGCAGAAGGGTGGAGGTTGCTCCCGAGGCAGTTACCTGGGGAGCAGAAGAAGGAAGGGGGCCCCCAACCACCTTGGGGGCAGATGTAGGTTTGCGGCCCTGGGGGCCTACAGAAAAAGAATGAGCAGACAAGATGGGTGTCGCCACAGATGATGAAGATGATGCAATTGCCGCAAAAGACGTTGTCATGGCCACTGGGTGTAAGCGCTCAAATTTCTTTTTTGCCTCAGTATAGGTCAACCGGTCCAAGGTCTTATATTCGATGATTTTCCTTTCTTTCCGGAGCATAGGGCATTGTGATGAGCAGGGAGGATGCTCCTGGCCACAGTTCACACAGATGGGCGGCGGAGTACATGGGGCGTCCGGGTGGGCTGGACGTCCACAATCCCGGCAAGTGGCGCTGGAAGGGCAACGGGACGACATATGCCCAAACTTCCAGCACTGGAAGCATCTCATAGGAGGAGGGATGTAGGGTTTGACATCAACCCGGTAGCACATCACCTTCACCTTCTCTGGCAGTGTATCGCCTTCAAAGGCTACGATGAAGGCACCGGTGGCAACCCTATTATCTTTCGACCCACGATGGATGCGCCGGACGAAGTGAACACCCCGCCGCTCGAGGTTGGCGCGCAGCTCCTCATCAGATTGTAAGAGGAGATCCCGGTGAAAAATAATACCCTGGACCAGATTGAGGGACCTATGTGGCGCAATGTTGACCGCGATGTCTCCCAGCTTATCGCAGGCAAGCAATGCCCGCGACTGGGCAGGGGATGCGGTGTGAATCAACACAGAGCCATTGCGCATCTTGGAGAGGGACTCCACATCTCCAAACTTCTCCTCCAGACGGTCTACGAAGAACTGAGGCTTTACGGTCGTAAATGATTCCCATCAACCCTTGTACAGACTAAATATCGAGGCGAATATGGCTCATTGATGGTAGCAGCCCTGCGTTCCTCCCAGGGCGTGGCCAAGGAAGGGAACGACTTGGGGTCATATGAAGAGGCATAAAACTTACCACGCTTAGAGACGGTGGTTATACGTCCACCAACGTTTTCTTTTGCTCGTTTCATGTTGTTCCCACGAGCAGCTAGGGATCTAAAGGTCCACCCAGGCAGAGCCCCGCTTGCCTGGGTAAGCCTTATACAACTGAGGTGCGGCAGGTTCCCCAGAGGTTGCTCGCTAGCGGCTGTTCAACCTCAACAGCCATGCATCTCCTCGGCACGTAGCACACCTTGAGATTGAGGTTTTTTTTTTTTTATAGAGGTTTGTACCGTCCTCGCGACCCGGGCGATTAAGCCAAGATCCCCGGGCTCTGAAACGTCCAACGTTCCACCGTCGCGCCGAACGATGGTCGTTGAAGCACGCACAGAGCTTACGGTGTAGCGGACTGTTGGCGCGAAACAGCCCACAGCTCAGGACCCCGGGTTCGCCAAGCCCGTACTCAGCAAATTAATGCTGAGCCCCTTAGGGGTACATATAGAAATGAAACATATCTAAACTGGATGCACTTTGTGAAGTTGAACCCTACGACAATAGTTGTTGAGTTTTGAGCAGTTCACGCTACTATAAGGTATTTGGCTTACTGCATTAAAAATGCTAATATTCTTGCTAGATACCCCAATGCTAATGTTAGATACATTAGTTAAGAAAAAGTTATGGTATACTTGGTCTTCTTAAAAGAACTGGGTAGTGGTTGGTTGCTGTATCCACAAGGTAAAAAGCTATTTTACAGTTACGTACCTGATGGCATATTTCACTTTCACATTCGATTTTAAACATTAATGTTTCATTTTTTGATGCTATGAAGTATCTAAATATTGGAGAATATAGCACTAAAGCAAAGACATAAAGTGTGTAACTCTTCCTAAATTAATGTTTGTACAAAAGTTTCACCATCGTACAATACTCTGAGGAAGTGCAAAAACATCGTGTCTGACGATAAATTCCGTTCATATGCTGCACCTAGAACACTAAAAAACTAAATTTTATAGTTCGGTTTCCATAGGAAGAGGAAATGCTATTGGCCAATTTCTACACCGTATGTGTAATCAGTTTACATACAACCGATAGTTGCTTTTTATTCAAGGAGTCAAACTATTTTGTAGATATATATTTCAATTAGACAGTTTTCGTGACTTAAATGTAAACTCTCTCTAATCAAAAGAGCCACCGCAATGGCCGCCGAGTCGCTCTTCAATTTGTCCGCTATTCGCGCGGGATTGTGGGGGCTTGCCAACGTCAATGTTAAAAGTAGAGCTCCTAAAAACACAGGCTGGCGCATGCGCCATTTTCATTCCTTGCGAATGCTAAACACAATACGTAGCTTATACGAACAGTGTCGTTTTCTTCAAGTTTAGTGAAATATTTTGTAAGGGCCCGTAACAGAGCTTTTGCTCGTGTAATTTGAGCTTGCATTCCGCTCGTGTTTACATCGATATGTTGATAATATACAGAAATGTCGTGTTGTATTTACTTATTGCTGCTTTTCTTTGCTGTCCAAATAAAGAAAACGAAGCGCAAGAAACATAAATATATCTCTATGATAAAAATCGCGTACTGCGTTTAATTCTGCTGAAATTGATCATCTAGATAAAGGTTTTAAGCGATTTTGGCTTGTATTTGAATCATGACTGTCAATATGCGAGGTTTGTTTGCCGTCTCTCAATAAGTGTTTATTGTCTGCTGTGACAAATTCACCACATCAGATTTTTGCACTCACATTTCTGAATGTACTTCTATTGCTTTATTGAGAAAGTTTCAGAACGTATTGCAAACACTAAAACGAAAAAGAATATTACTGTACAGGACCTAAAGCTTACAGATGGAGAGGCACACGGTGTCGATGTTGGCAACAACCGTTGAATGCTACTTGAAAACCTAATGGTATAGAATGAGGGGAATAATCCTTTGTGTTGAACCTTCTCTAAGGTTGACAGGTTTTCGTATATAAGATACCCTCGTCTTGTCAGTAATTTAATAATTCTTGTAAAGCAAACATTTCGTTGCTAACATTATCACAATACACTGCAGCAGCCGTAAGTAAAATTAATCCGGTATTTTTGTCAGTTATAAGCCTCTTATAGATAAGCGTCAATATTGGCATTTAATAATGATAAATTGAATTGAGTGTGTACTTTGTATAAAAAAATCAGGTATCATTCTTTCAAATTGCATACAAGTTATGACGATAAAAATCGAAATACCACAAATAGCATTCAACGGCAGTTGCCTGTATCGGCAATGAACGCTGCCACGGCTATAAGTAAACTTTTTGCCCAGTGTATTTATTTTTTCCGTTTTAGTGTTTGTAATACTGTCTCGCAATAACGTAATAGAAGTATCTTCAACAATTTGTGCATTGTCAGGAAAAACTTTTTGATGTGGTGTATTTCTCAATATACTACATAATACACACATATTGTGATCTAAAAACAGTACGTTCTTTGATGTTTTGCTGTGTTATGATATCTTACGACAGCTTACTCCCGACATGCAGCTTTAGTATTAAATAGTACTACAAGTAATAATAATACATAATATTTACTTACAATACATAACTGTGCGCTCGGTCCAGGTTCCCAGTTTTTGCGCCGGCAGTTAATGATTGATTTTTTTTTCTCTCAGAATCTCCCCGGAAACTAAACATTCTGTAGCCACCTCTGGAATGTTCTGAGCAGTTTATGGCAACACAACCACCCATAATATCGTGCTAAAGTGCCGTGATGCAAATCCTATAGCACCGCAGAATGTTTAACTTACGAGCTACAGGAATAAAAATGGCGGATGCGTCAGCTCGTACTTACAGGAGCCTTAGTTAAAAATGGCGTTTCTCCTCGCCATGTCCCTGCCGCGGTAGCGGGGTGGGGGTGGGGGTGGGTGGAAGGGGGGTTCTGATGAGAATTTGAACCTTAGCCGCGCATGCGCAATGCAACGCTGCGACCACTGCCCCCTGTCTCCGCGACGTAAAACGTTTCTCATGAGATAACATTCCTTTAATGTGCATATAAATTATCCGATAGAGGAACGAAACGAAGAATGGTAGTTTAAAAATACTTTTTATTCTATTTATTCATTTTCTTATTTTATCACTACGAGCTTTTTTCCGGGGATTCACTGAACCAGTGAGCACACGGGACGCGGCGTCACTGACGTCTGGTCACCCCACGGTCTGTAGAAGACTGGTCTGGACACGAGTGCTCCTTATGGAGCCGACATTTTGGGTCTAGAGCGCACGAGGCAGCGCAGTATCGCTGGGAAAGAAAACAGTCACTTTCGCAAATTGTTATCATTCCACAGCCAATTGCGTACCGTTTGAGTCAGAAATTATATTCTTTCGTTTAGGAATAAAATACTGATAACTAAAAAGATCTGTAATCGTCAGTCCTACCAGGAGAGGTCACAATACCATTTTCAGAGATTTGATTCCAACTGTGAGAGAAGAACCGGCTAGCTGAACGTTTTAAATATCTGAAATATGTGGACAGAGTGGAGCGTAGAAAAGAAAAAATCCCACGAAATATTTCCAATTTCAGAATACAAGACGTATAAGCTAGATTTTTTGTAAATACTTTTTTCAGTGGACTCTTCACCAAATAATGAAAATGGTTTTACATCATTAATGAACGTAATCAAAGTAATTATAACTGAAACTAATACATTTATTTTACATAAACAAACTTCAGTTTCGTAATTTCTCAGTTGGCACAATGACTTTCTTGGACTTTTTCCGATATGTCTGTTACCTTTTCCAACTTAATTTCAATTAAAAAACTCTGATCTGCCCTACGTTTGTCTGACACAGATCCAGTATCTTGAAATTTCTTCCAGTTACGTAATGTCGAATCACTGGAAACGCACACACCAGCAAAATTTCGTGTGAATTCAAGCCGACATCCCATATAAGATTCTGTTCTCGAACAGTTCAACACAAACTTTCGTTTCTCCTTCGTCTATACATTACCGAATGGAAACTTGACAATATATAGGGTGTTACAAAAAGTTAAGGCCAAACTTTCAGGAAACATTCCTCACATAAAAAGAAAGGAAATATGTTTTGTGTCCGGAAACGCCTAATTCCCATGTTAGAGCTCATTTTATTACTTCTCTTCGAATCAATCATGGAATGGAAACACACAGCAACAGAACGTACCAGCGTGACTTCATACACTTTGTTACGCGAAATGTTCAAAATGTCCTACGTTAGCGAGGATACATGCATCCACCCTCCGTCGCATGGAATCCCTGATACGCTGATGCAGCCCTGAAGAATGGCGTATTGTATCACAGCCGTCCACAATACGAGCACGAAGAGTCTCTACATTTGGTACCGGGGTTGCGTAGACAAGAGCTTTCAAATACCCCCATAAATGAAAGTCAAGAGGGTTGAGGTCAGGAGGCCATGGAATTGGTCCACCTCTACCAATCCATCGGCCACCGAATCTGTTGTTGAGCAGCGTACGAACACGTCGACTGAAAAATGCAGGAGCTCCATCGTGCGTGAACAACATGGTGTGTCGTACTTGTAAAGGCACACGTTCGTGAAGAACACTAACCAGTTGATGCTACGTACTGATGTGCTTGATGCTAGTACTGTAGAGCAATGAGTCGCATGTCAACACAAGCACTGAAGTCAACATTACCTTCCTTCAAATGGGTCGACTGGCGGTGAATCGAGGAAGTACAGTATATACTAACGAAACAATTGGGTATTTTGACAATTGTCTGCACGAATTATTTCAATTTACATTTAAAGAGAAACACTAAAATGAGCTCTAACATGGAAATTAAGCGTTTCCGGTCACATGTCTGCATAACATATTTTCTTTCTTTGTGTGTGAGGAATGTTTCCTGAAAGTTTGACCGTACCTTTTTGTAATACCCTGTATATATCAGAAGAAAACACGTACAGCGTTATGTTACACAGATACGATTAGGGGAAAGGTGAATTTTGTTAATGAAAAAGCTACTTTTTCATCATAATGTTTGTTGTATTGTTAGCCATATCACGTATACAGTGCAATGAGAATGGATACAGACATACTCTGTAGCAATATTACATTCACTGCTTTAAGCAAGTAACACTTTTTAGTGACAAACATTATCCTAATACAGTCTGCTACAGCCGCGTTTTAGAACCAAAATGGCCGCCACCACAAAGGATCTCGGTAGCGTGACCAGACCTCTCCTATATAGATCTTGGGTCACCCTAGTCTGTTGCTTCCTCCATCTATCCTAAATTACGTAACTCTGTTAACTTTCAAGTCGATCTGTTTAATGCAAGGTACCCTCTGCCACTCACCGTACGATATCTTGTTGTTGTTGTTGTTGTTGTTATTTGGATGTTTAAGGGGGACAAAACTACAATGGTCATCAGTCCCCCATTCCATCTCAAAGTGTCAAAAATAAAAGCGCGGACCAGAAATAAATGCGCCCAGAGATAAAGCGTGCAAAGTGGGAGTGGAATCCCACTGGGTCCAGAAAACAACAAAACGGAGAAGAAACTAAACGAAAAGGGACGATCACACCAAGACTCCTTACAACAAAGAGGCCGACGGCAGTGGTTGACCGACCGTAGGAATAAAAGAGGAAAAGTCAACCACACGGCATTACAAGGGAAGGACCAATCAGAGAGACTTATAAAAAACCCCTGCTCGAATAAATCTTAAAACTGAATTCGCTGCTGAAGCATCGTCCTCACCACGAAGGAGATGTCCGTGGGTGAGCCACGAATGCCCAATACGGAGTCTACACAGCACCACGGAGTCCCGGCGAGAGGCCAGCATGGAAGAACGCCATGCGGTCGTGGTCTCCTTGACTACCCGAAGCTTGTTGGGTGTGCCCAGGCTATGCCACTCGGCATCCCAACGCTGATGGACGTGGTGGCGCAACAATGAACGGAGATCAGACGCCGGGAGGCCGACGTCCAGAATGGACGCACTAACTGCCTGCCTGGCAAGTCTGTCAACACGTTCATTGCCCGGAATGCCCACATGACCCGGAGACCAGATGAACACCACTGATCGCCCAGACTGTTCAACGGCACAAAGCGTCTCCTGTATGGCCAAGCCCGTACTCAGCAAATTAATGCCGAGCCCCTGAGGGGGTACGATATCTCAAGTACACGGTCATACTGCCGCGAGACACCACCTAAACCGACTGCCAGCGTGGCGCAGGGGATAGCGTCACGGACTGTGGTGCTGAAGGTCGCCGGTTTGATCCCGCCCATCGGCAAAAATTTATTTCTTTGTAATTAACATTTCCAGAATGTTCTACATCTTTCTTATGTTCACTTGTAAATTCTACTTGTTTCTTATGTTAACTGTTTTAATTTCTGGTACTTTCTGTCTGTGTATAAATAGCAGAGCACTCTGCCCGAGAGGCAGTCAGTGCTGCGTGTATGTTACGTTCGTAATAAACGTGCTTTGAATATACGTGCTGTGTTCAGTTCCCTTCGAAGTCAAGCCTGTTTCCATTTCAAAGCGATATTATTCCTAGTAGTGGTCGAATTGCCGCGCCGGGGCTTTCACAACTGAAAGTGGCCAGAGAGAGAGAGAGAGAGAGAGAGAGAGAGAGAGAGAGAGAGAGAGAGACGGGGCGCTGTTCGCGGACCAGCGCGCTGAACCTGGCCGCGTGACGGCGCGGCGGCGGCAGGCGTCGCGTGCGTCTTTGCGCGGTCGCCATCGACAGCGAAAGTGCTCGCCGGCAGACAGGAGGCGGGCGCACGCGGGCCGCGGCCGCCATTGTGGCCGGCACGCTCCGGTTGCCGTGGTTACGGGCTGCGGGCGCCCGCGCTTTCTCTGGCCGGAAGTGGCCGCCGCGGCTACCGGAAGCGCGTCTGTCCCGCTACACCCATGACGCCGGCTGGCCGGCACTCTGCGGTAGAGCAACGAGAGTAGCGAGAAGGTGGGTATCCCTAAGTACACTTGACAGCAAAAAAAGTGGATCACTGCTGAATGCAACCCAACTAACGAAGCATTGTTGCGGGTAGTCTACACACAAAACCCCTGTGGAGTACAGCCGTTCGACTATTCATAATGGGTATCATAAGACGCAGTAGAGAACAATGCTCCTTTTGGCAGTCATTAAAAAAAAAAAGAATTACAAGTTATTAGAGACTAGAAAGCAACGTAAATTCAATTTCATTACAATAGTTGAGAAACAGGATACCTTATAAAGTCATTCAATGACATGTGTTTTTGTTCGTGCTCTGAACGTGAATGAACCGTTAACCAAAAAAAGCTTGTGTTTCCGTTCGAGACTCGATTAGGCATAGAGAATGTAAAACATTGTTTTCATTACAAGGCCAATGTCAGAACCCAGAAGTGTATGGTTAACCTTAGTATTATATCAGGAATTGCATGGAATTCCAATTGTTGCTGTGAAGTAACCACTAAAGGTATATAATACAATGCAACTTACAGGTGTCAAACGTCATAAAATTGTGTAATAGACCGCAGTACCTATATAAATCGCTAACTAAGCTCGATCACGCGTCAGATATTAAATTCACAAATAGCGCTATATTTGAACTAAAAAAAAAAAGGTAAAGCAGTCAACAATCCGAAGATTAGTTTGAACACCACAGTGCTTTACTAGGCATGGTCCTGTTTGGAGGTGGTTTGCCGTTGCCTTCCTCCGACTTTCGAACTGACTTACCCAGCCAGTTATAGGGAGACCTACAGTTTAACGTGGGTTCCGAACCACGGTGCTACTCGGTATATTTCACATGAGCAATACTGCCAGAGGTGAAAGAAGTGGAAAGTGACATAAAAATCCTAGGACCTGGCGGGGATCGAACCCGCGACCTTTGGATTTTTAGTCTGGCACTCTACCACTGTGCAACCGAGGCAACTTTAAACACCGATAAAATTGACTTCTTTCCCGGCAGGGACTCAAACCCGGCACTACTCGCTATATCATAGAGCTGAAGTATTTACTGTTTTCTCACCATTAGCGGGATGTGCACATGTTCGGCTAGAAGTAGCGCAATAAATAATTTTGTGCTTCCAGAGACTCTAAACCAGCGCCTACCGTCACCGTTGACCTCAGACGACAAGGTAACAACTCTACCATTCTCGTTCACTGGTAATGAGGATCGCGCCGTTCGTAGAGACCTGGAGGGGTTTGGCATTTTGAGGAAACATCGAAAACTAATCCAACTTTGTTCTAGTCAGTAGCGAATGGACATGTGTAATATGATTTGAAACACGCCACAGACCTACATTCTTTATTTGGCACTACTAGAGGTGGAGAGGGGGATATTTGCGATTGTTAAAAATTTTTTCCCTAATAGTAATCAAATTATATCTTAGCCATTACAAGATAGCATCAGCCCGACAGATTTTCAGATATGGTAGTATAATGTCTTAGTCAAAATGGAGTGCAGAACACATGGTACTAGAAGTAAAATAGTTCATCAGTATCTCTCCACAAAACAGTAATTTCTTGGCCTCGCGATCTGAGGCGTCTTGTCGCGGAGTTGCGGCCGCTCCAGCCAGAGATTAGAATCCTTCTTCGGGCATGTGTAGTTGTGTGTGTGTGTGTGTGTGTGTGTGTGTGTGTGTGTGTGTGTGTGTGTCGTCCTTAGCGTAAATTAATTACAGTAGCATGTAAGGCTAGGTAGGGACTAATGACAGGTGTTTGGTCCATTGGAGTACAACAAAAAATTATATACAGTATGTATAAATATGTAGCATTGCGTATGATAGTATACTACGTTTCACCATGCTCCGAGGTGATTTTGTGTGGCTCGTTGCTGTATGTCTATTTACCTATGGTCTCGTTTTTCTCAAGTTTTTGCGAAAAATTTGAGTGACATCTCATGGGACTTAACTAGTGAGTTCACCAGTCCCTACACACTACTTAAATTCTCTTAACCTAAGGACAACGTAGACACCTAATCGCGAGGGAGGACTAACCACCGACGCGATTCACGACATGATACTTTAGACCGCACAGCTACTCTGCGCGGCGCTCAAGTTTGTAGCATAGCTCTTATAATAAAAGGAATGTTACGCATCTTGAAAGTTGCGAGGAGCGTCATTTACATATTAGAAAACGGTTTCTAAAACGGATAAATGTATATTATCTGTAACAGTATATTCTGTTGGGATGAAAGCAGAGGTGGTCAATCGAAACAGCAGTGCTCTGTATTTCACAGAACGAAGAACGTATTGTAGGTAAGTAGATATGAAAGAACATGGTCTTATAGAGAGGACTGATAGTAACGAAAGCATAAATTAAGAGAGAGTGTATGCTGTAAACGGAAACCAATAGATTTTATCATTATGTTTTGAGGGAACCGACCAGATGGGTAACTGAGGTTATGATGTAAGAGCGGCGACAGCGAGAGAGAGAGAGAGAGAGAGAGAGAGAGAGAGAGAGAGAGAGAGAGAGAGAGAGAGAGAGACAGAGAGAATAGAAGAGAAATTAACAATGAATAAATGCAAGACAAATCTATGGCGTATTTTGTGAAGGACAGAGGGTGTATTAATGGATCGAGGGGAGGAGAGTGAGTATTTTAAATAACAAAAACCACATTGACAGCGTCCATCTAAACTGATCACTATGTATGCATGCATGCATGGAGGCTGGGTATAAGTGAAACGATATAAAAAAGATATTGAGTGAAAGGAGAAGAATTGAATTAAAACTTGTGCCATGGGCGGGAATCGAACCCAGACTTCACGACTAACTTCAATTCAATACTTTTCCTTTCACTCAATGTCTTTTACATATTGACACGGAAAACTGTCTCTAGGAATATAAATTTATAATAAAAATAGAATAATAAAGGAACTGTATATTTAAAAAATTCAATTTAAAGGTAGCTCAAAGGAAAAAGAAACTCATTTTATTTCAGTTGCCATAGTCTCTCACTTAGGAAATATGAAAATAGAGGTGAGATAAAAAAAATTAAGGACTAATAATTTATTCAGAATCTCTCATTATTTGTTTCTTCCGTAATGCAACTCAGCATAGAATGTATAACAATCTATAACAAACTGCATCATTTAAATTTCTAGGGGGTGGATTAGTAATTTTGTCCACCATGGTGGGCGGGGGGATCTTTACAAATCAATTTACAAAATGTGAAATAAAAGTTATTTAATTTCAATATTAAACGACAAAGCACGATGTAGTATCACGGCTGTGTGTGTGTGTGGGTGGGTGGGGGGGGGGGGGATTGGGCGGAGTTTGGCGGTGAGAGTGAGGGAGTGAGTGAGTGATTGGCTTAGGGGGAGGATGGTGGGCACATCTGGACTTAAGCTTATCTAGAAGAATCCCATGATTTACACACTCAAAAGCCATTGAGAGATCACACAAAAAATTCCAGCTGGTGATTTTCGGTTATTCAAAGCATTTAATATTTCATCAGTGAAGGTATATATAGCATTTTCTGTTCAAAAGCTTTTTTTGAAAACCAAACATTTTTTTAGAAATTTAATTTTAATAATATGTGAAGCCATGCGAGAATAGATAACTTTTTCAAAAGTTTTGGACAAAGACGTCAGAAGTGAGATGGGGCGATGGTTGTTGACTTCAGATGTATACCCTTTTTATGCAAAGGTTCAGCAATAGCATATTTCAGTATATCCAGGAAAATAGCCTGCTTTAAAGAGCTATTACATATATGATTCAGAATCATTTTTATCTCTTGGGGAAAAAGCTTTAATACCCTGCTGGAAATGCTATCAATTTCATATGACCTTTTACTCTTGAGACAGTTTATTATTTTCCTAATTTCTGAAGGAGAAGGGGTGGAATTTCAATTGTGTAGGTATGGCCTCTTCCATTAACTGCCTTGCTACTTCTAATAAACATTTAGAACCTATTTTCTCTAGAACATTAACAAGAATTCTTTAAAAAGTTTTCAACTTCTGACTTTTTGTTACTGAAGTTTCCTTTTGCCCTGAATATACTTCCTGAGCTCATAGTTGCTCTGTCTTCCTTTTAATAATATTCCAAATTGTTTTAATTTTATTATCAGAGGAACTAATCTCAGACTTTATGCACATGCTTCTGGTTTTTTTAATAACTTTTCTTAATGTAGCACAGTAATTTTTATAATATTTGATTGTTTCTGAGTTATTAATCTTGCTTGCAGATAGATATAGTTCACTTTTTCGGATACAACATTTTTATTCCTTTAGTAAGCCATGGTTTTTTGCATGATTTCTTACAATTATATTTAACTATTTTCTTCGGAAAACATTTTCCAAATACCTTCACAAATGTATCACTAAATTAAGTTATATTTTTAATTAGCATAGGGATCCTTATAAATCTTATCTCAGTCTAACAACTATAGACTTTCTTTGAAATTTCTAGTTTTTAAGTCAGTAATAGGGCGCAAAACCCTGGAGGACTCTTTCGAATTACTGAACGGAGCTATACTATTACTAGTTGTGCACCATGATCAGAAAGACCATTCTCAACAGGACAAGCATTTACGTTGTTAAACTTATCTTGGTATATAAAAAAGTTATCTATCAAAGTACCGCTGTTCTTCACACCCTGAGTAGGAAAATCAGTAACGGATGTCAGAGTGAATGAGTAAAGTAAAACTTCCAGGTCATTTTTCCTATTACACTCTTCAATGAATCAACATTAAAATCACCACAAATAATAATTTTGTTCCCCAACAAGGCATCCAAGGTTTCCAGAAATGACGGAGTTTCCTGAAGCGGAACTATATAATGTTACAATTATAAAAGAGTTATCATTGAGTTTAAGCCTGTAGGCAAATGCTTCAGAATGTTGCTCTACACAACTTTTTTGTTTCTAAAGTTTTTACACTGTGATAGCTATTGACATCATTGCAACTTCTCCTCTTACCTTATCTCTACTTAGATTTGCAGCTAATTTATATGCACTGACGTTGACGTTTTCCATACCAGTGACAATGTGATGCTCAGATAGGCATAGTATATCTATTACATTATCAGTTTCTATAACATCTAAACAAACCAAAAGGTCATCTATTTTATTCTTTACTCCCCCAGTATTCCGGTGAAAAATGCTGACATCATTCCTTTACTCTACTTATGTGAGAAACATTTTATTTTTTTAACATCTTTAGCACCTGCCTGCCTGTGCTTCTTACCGGACACTGATCTTAAACTGAAAAAGAAGTACTTCCATGAATTGCATTGTCCCCCTTGAGGATTTTGCTATCAACCCAGCCAGATTCCCCTTCCCTTTCATATTGAGATGCAGGCCATGCCTAGTGGAATCCCACCTATCAATAGTATCAACAGAAACCAAACCTATGTCTGACAGAGTAGTCACCCTAAACAGATGATCAATCTCCATATTGATCCACCTGACAGGGGGGGATCAATTGGGGTCGATCATACCTCACGAAAGCAGGCAAAAGTCCAACCTTTGTCTGGGTCGTTGCAGAAAAACAGGTCACATTCAATGCCGTAGCCCTGATCCCTACCAATGCTGTTACCCACAGCACACACTATCACAACATGATTCTGTTTTGTGAAACCCTACTCTACCACCTTGCTAAGACCCGCACTGGCTTGAAGAAGATTGTGACCTGGGACCTGTCACCTAATGTTTCCTGCAAAATCACCTGTTCCATGGCTACTTCCTAACAACATAACTTTCCTCCTACTTTCTACTTTTGGCCCAGTTTAGGTTACGGTAGTGACACTAAAAGTGGGCCTTTACGATCGTCTTTTGACAGCTCGAAATTTAAATGAAAATAACGGCTTAACCGTTCATCTGACACAAAAATTGAATAACCTAATTTGTAGAGGGGAAAATTCTCTACAACTTCGTTCTGATATGAAACTTCCTGGCAGATTAAAATTTTAATCTGCCAGGAAGTTTCATATCTTTTGCTATTTGTTTGTCTTTATTTTCACTCACAAAAAGTACGAAATAAAATGTGTAGTCATACTTCTATTCAAAAACCGGTAATAGGTCATGCAACAGACCATTGTTGTTTAATTTTACCTAAAAAGTATGAAATACAATGAACTGTGCGTATTAGTGTTAAAAAAATCGATGCAAAAATTACATTTGCGGTCTTAAAGTTACGTTCACAAGCCGAGCAGCTTATGCGAATAGTGTCTTCAAGATGGGCGGCAGTTAATCTTCAGCGATACTTATTGAAGAAATTAATTTTTAAATGAAATTTAACAAATATATTTGAAGCCAAATATGGTAGCCAGTTAGATGGCTAATGTTTTGCAATTTTCATATTTTACCGGGACATTCGTCAATGGATTCATTTTATACGTTTGCAAAGAAATGTCGTCCTGCAAGTCTGTTATCTCCATTTCGAGTAACCGCTTTGAAAGATAAAACACCATCGCAGCCACATCCTTCCGTTCTGCTGCTAGAGAAACCTCAAAAGGTGATTATAAGAACACAAAAATGGTGTTTAAATGGGAATGCTCCGACCGCGTAAATAGAAAAATGTTTGTAAAGTCTATGGGACTTAACTACGGGGTCATCAGTCCCTAAGTTTACAAACTACTTCTGAACTAGCTAAGACTAAGGACGGCACAAATAGCCATGCCCGAAGGGGGATTCGAACCCCCGCCCGTAGTGGCCGTGCAGACCTGACTGGAACGCCTCAGTCCCCTCGGCCACCGCGGCCGGCCGCTTAAGTAGAGATGTCAGAGACTGTGTGCATACTTATAGAATTTCCTTCTTCATTGGATAAAGTTCTTTTGCTGCATTCGTGTGTAGAGTGCTTTTACGCGGATCATCGGCCACCTTGCTCCGTTTTGCCACTGGTCGTCGGCCTACTCTCCAGCGTTGCACATCATGACAACCATTTATTTAATATCCCTATAATAATTATTATGGGTTCTTATTATTAAACACTCAATTCTAAAATTCTAGGAAAATTATAAGGGTGGCTCTTGTACGAATTGTTATCTACAGAAAAAAAGTATTTATTAAATGATTTGAATGTGTAACTAATACTTTCAAAATATTTTTTGCGGTCCAGTTTTTGGCCTCCAGCGGTCTGAATCTGGATCGCGGTCCGCCAGTTGCCGACCCCTTATCTAGGGGTTTTAGAGATTGAACAAGAGAAATATATGAAATTGGTGTCGTAGCATTTACGTGGGTCATGAAAGGGCCTAAAAAAATGTAAAAAATGTGGCACTCTCAAAGAAAAGGTAAGCTACACACTAAGAAATTATTTAAAAACCTCTTTTTTATCTGAATTTTGATGGAAAACCGCAGTGAACCTAACTGTTGGAGATATCATTTACTAACAAAGTCCAAGGTTACCTAAAATTCTTAAAACTGAAATTTAATAAGTTGGCACAAAATCTCAGGATCGTATTCAGACAACAATTATTCATTAAAAGAAAAGAACGAATATGATTACTATTCCCATCACATCTCCAACAATTAGTTTCGAAATTAGATGTAATGGTGGAATCCCTTGCCCTGAAAAATGAATTGCATCACAGTTAATAAAATGTGAGAAGGAAAACTAAATCAGTTTTCTACTACATGAGAACACATTCGAAGTTCAGTTAAACTGCAGAGCTTATAATTGAATTAAAAAGCAGAAAATATACATAAAACGTACATCAGTTACATCATTCTCGCACATTTCCAGAACTTTCTACCCTGGAAAATTCGTAATAATTACAGAGCTCAAATCTGCTTCAGTGTGCGAACAAGAAGAAGACGGAGACGCATCTTCAATCTTTCTAGATGAGAAAAGTTGAACGTGATCATTATCTTTGTATTCTTTCTACAGATGATGATGATGATGATGGTGTTTTAGGGCGCTCAACAGCGAGGTTATCAGCGCCCGTATGCTAACGTAAGGAGATTTCTACAGAGCTTTACATAAATTAATAAATCTTCAAAGAGTATTACGTCCATATGACTGTGTATAATATATTAATATTTACGAAAGATTACAACAAAATATGAAAATATCAAAATAAATTAATTTTAAAATATCTGAAAATAAAACTTTTGGTACGTGGAGGCACAAGTAACAGTTCAGTGTCCAGTGTAGTACGCCCGTTGGCAGCCATTACATACACTCAAACGTAAAAAGTAAACAAACAGCAATACGGCCGTATTTTCGTAGAGGCACTGCAGCCAGTGGTAATCAAACGCGTACACGCAAGTCTATCGTATAATCGCGACGAAGCCTGTATGATCACATGGCATTAGTACCGTGTTAGTCCGCTTCGAGCGCTGCAGCAAACCGTAGTTGCTCGAGCTGAACTATCCGCCATTTTTTTCCCCAAGCTGTAGAGTTACCACGTTCCGGACGAAGCTCATGCCTTACCTCGCGTTTCATTCAACTCGCTCACACTCGCAAACTACTCACTGTATCAACGTGAAACTTTCATCAATGTGTTCGTTAAGAACTACACTACATTTTCATTTTAGTTTTATTTATGGCAATAATTTATGAACAGCATATACTGATAGTTGACATGCACTTTCTGACGACGTTACGGAATTTTCGGCATGCGTGGAACTTTTTTATTTTATTTTGAAGTTAAGTGTTCTCATTAAGCGAATGAAATGTTCAAAAGACATCAAATTTTCATTTTCTCCAAACAAACTCTTTGAGAAATGTATGACTTGAGATAACGTCAGTTAAATATGACGCACTGGGATCCGCCCGCCCGTCTAGTAGTAACATGTCTTCCGTATTAAAGCTCCTAATAATAAGGCACATGTTGTTACTGCATAACATCCATACTTTAAGATACTGGTACTGACTTCTTTTAAGCCATTAAATTTATAGTTGCACAGTACAAAAGTGCTGTGTCTCTATGTAATATGCAATTTCAATTTTTCAGTTATATGAAAAGGACATTCTAAATATCTCAATACTTAGTGCTTTATTATGTGAGGAAATGGGAACACAGTTCGTTAGCTAGTGAAGAGATCCTTGCTATCTGTCATTTTCAAGTATTCTCACATAAAATCCTCATTAGATCTAGTAACTTCCGTTCTGTTAGTGGTAGGCTTTAAACTGAGGCTTTAAACTGGTAGGCTTTAAACTGAGGCTTTAAACTGAGGTTTTCGAAACTGAGTAGTAGCTCTGAAACACAATGAACAAGAAGCAAAGTAATAAACATTTGTGAGTGACGAAGGAATATCTGCAAATCGAATAACAAATCACTAACTTGACTCTTTTTCATTGTACAACTATGTATTTCTTTGAATAACGCGACAATTAATGAAGTTTTGCGTAGTAACCATGTGGCAAAATAGTGCCCTCTTTGCATTTTATTATTTGTCAAAATATCATTTTGATACCTCTAACTGTGAACGAGATACGCACAGATTCATTCTGGCCTTATCGCCATCGGAAATGAGTGCGCTAAATAAAAAATGTTTCAAATGTATGTATAGCTTATGGGACTTAACTACGGGGTCATCAGTCCCTCCCGCGTTGGAGTAGCCGAGCGGTCTAAAGCGTCTCGCTGCGTAGCGCGCGGTTGCTCGCCGTGGAGGTTCGAGTCCTCCCTGGGGCATGGGTGTGTGTGTTGTCCTTAGGTTAGTTTACCTAGGTTTAAGTAGTTTGTAAGCTATGGACTGATGACCACGCAGTTTGGTCCGATAGATTTACAAACATAGGAACATCAGTCCCTCAACTTACAAACTACTTACGAACTAACTTACACTAAGGACGCCACAAATATCCATGCCCGAGGGGGATTCGGACCCCCGACCGTAGTGGCCGTGCAGACCGTGACTGGCGCGCCACAGTGCTCTAAATAAAATAAAGTTTAGTGGTATGAGTGAAAGGTAAAGATCTCCTCCTGAGTCGAAAATAACAAGCACCAATCGGAATATCATAGCAGCCTATATTTCTTACTGCAAACTTTTCCTAATGTAGCGCAGTCTCTTATTTCGAAGCAAATATCTTATTAACTATGACTATTAACTAAATGACGAGCTTTTCGTCACATTGCTGACATATATAGATTTAAGTACCGGAAAAATTAAATATTTCTACCAATTAGTTTTTGCGAAATCGTTTGTGAAAGATGGCAGGACATGCGCCTCTACGCTGTTAGTGCAGCGCGATTCCAACCATGTTGAGGAAAACATGGCGGACGATTCAGCCTGGGTAGCACTTCTTTCGTCGAGTAAACATGTCATAAGTCGCGACGGGATAACCGCGCGGTCTGAGGCGCCGTGTCGCGGATCGTGGGGCGTCTCCCTCCGGACGCACGGGTGTATACATGTGTAAGTCGTGGGACCGATGACTTGAGCAGTTTGGAAACTTAATTAAGCAAACTGTGAAGCGGGTAGAAGCGCTTGGCGCGGGTCGTGGTGAAGTTTCGCGAGGAAACACTTTCCCGTCGACGAAGAGGCGTGGGAGAGCAGGCATGTGCCGGGAACTTCACTTCCCACGGTGGCCGGCGTGGGAAAACATGGCCGCCACTCGTCAACAAATGTCCGACAAGTGGCGCGGCTGATGTGCGAGTGCGCCGTGCAGGCGTGAAAGCGCTCGGCGACAAGTACTGAACTGTGTACACTGCTCAAAACAGGTGCGGGATCAGGTGTGACATCATGCACAGTATACATATGACACCGTTTTGGCCCACTGTATGTTACGGTAATAACACTAAAAATGGGCCTTTGCGATCGACTTTTCACCGCTAGAAATTTAATTGAAAATAACGGCTTAACTATTCATCTGACACGAAAATTGAATAACCCAATTTGTAGAGGAGAAAATTCTCTAAAACTTTGCTCTGTTATGTTTTCATATCTCGTATCGTTTGAAAGATATTTGTAAAAATAACGGAGATTTGACACCCTCCAGCCGTTCGGAGATGTCACGTGACATCCTCGCCCAGAACACTCTCTGGCATCCCCCATCTTCCGTTGTGTATTTGATGATCATCTTACTGTAACTTACACGTTGTCATTTCAAAGCGATGGCGCACCGAAGAAAAACACATCGTTCTTCGTACGATAAATGATAATCTAGTGTCTACAAGCGTCAGTTAACAAAGGCCATCAATAGTGCGTAGTGGGCAAGGCGTTGGACTATGACGCTGACACTCAGTGGTTCGGAACTCTCCACTACGTAACTTTTTTGTTCCTAAAAGGGTTTCAGACACTTATTAATTAAGTTTTTATTATTTAGATTATTATTTTGGTCCAAAATGTTTGCAAATTTAAGGACCTCTGCCGCACCACAGAGAGGATATCCTGCGGGGGAATGGCACATAGTATTATATCACAGCCCCTACATGCCTCCTTGGCAGCCCTATCACCATTTCATTGCCACGAATGCCGGCATGGCCGGGTACCCAACAGAATGATATTTGCTTCCCCCCGCTGCTGTAGGGGGTACAGTTTGTCCTGTATGAGCTGTACCATCTTGTCTGCTTGGTACAAAGTTTGTAACGATTGCGACGCACTGAGCGAGTCTGAGCACAGAAGCAACCGTATGCCACGAACACACTGCATTTCCCATTGCCCGCAGGATTCCGCCTAACTCTGCTGAGAATACAGAATATGCCGTTGGGAGACGAATCCTGATGCTGTTGTTCGGGAACACTACGGAGCAGCCTAGGGGGGGCCCCGTGTTTGGACCAATACGTGTAAACCACCGTAAAACCTTGATGCTCATCCAAGATGTTAAAAAAACCATAGACTGAAATGTACAGGGTGTTCAGAAAACGACTCCCTGATTTCAAAATTAAATATCTCTAAAACAAAGATCGATAGACGAATGCAGTAACGATATGTTTTTTGTGAAAGCTGTAAGAAGTTTGAAATAATAGTTACAAAATCTGCTAACAGATGGCGATACGTAATGCCTAGTATAAACAGTGATCTGAAGTCCAGAGCGATCAGTTCCACTAGTGAAACGTGAAAGGAGTTTAGCGTACCGAAGGAAGAGATTACAACCATGTACTCCATTGAAAAAAGCGTTTTTCTGGTGCTAGAGTACCACAGGTTAGAAGAGAGTCCTACGGCAACTAGGCGAAGTTTTCAAACACGATTTAATGTTCCAAAAGGGCCCGATGCGAAAACCATTCGTACGCTCTTCGCAAAATTTCAATGAACAGGCAGCGTAAGTGATCTAGTGGGACATGTTGGCCGCAAGCAAAAAATGTTCAAATATTTGTAGAGCTAATGGGACTTAACTACGGGGTCATCAGTCCCTAAACTTACAAACTACTTATCAGCTACCTTATACTAAGGACGGCACAAATATCCATGCCCGAGGGGAATTCGAACCCCCGACCGTAGTGGCCGTGCAGACCGTGACTGGAGCGGCTCAGTCCCCTCGGCCACCGCGGCCGGCTGGCCGCAGGCCAACCGCAGCTACGCCTGAAAATATCGCCACAGTTTCTGGAATTATTAAGCGAAATCCAATGTCATCCGTCCGTAGAATTGCATCTGAGACTGGTTTGAAGCTTTCCAGCACGTAGGAAATACTGAGAAAGAGCCTACACATGTTTCCATTCAAAATTCAAACTCACCAGGGCATACCCGTACGAGCTGTGTAACAAAGGGTTGCCTTTGCTAATCTGATGCTCACAATGATTGATAGTGAAGGATTTGATGTTGGCTGCATCTGGTTTACAGATGAAGCACACTTCCACCTGAATGGCTACGTGAATAAGCAGAACTGGCGATTTTGGGGTTCCGAAAAGCCATATTGGTGTGAAGCGAAACCCCTGTATTCTCCTAAAGTTCCTGTGTGAGCTACAGTATGCAGCAGAGGCATTATTGGCCTTTTTTTCATTCGAGAAACGGTCACTGTTGCACGTTACGTTGCAATCTTGGAAAAATTTGTCGCCACATAGCAAGCGTTAGACAATCGACCAGGTACTGAATGTTTTATGCAAGATGGAGCCCGACCACATCAGACAGAACAAGTGTTTCGCTTTCTTGAGGAATACTTCGGGAATCGAGTCATTGCTTTGGAATATCCCAAATTTACTGGTGCAGGCATGGATTGGCCTCCATATTCGCCGGATTTGACTCCGTGACTTTTTTGGGGGCACAGTGAAAGACATGGTCTACCCGAAGCATCCACCCACGCTGGACGAGCTTGAATCGGCGATCTGTGTGGCATGTGAATCCATTTCGGTTGAGACACTACGAAATGTAATGACGAAATTCATTCTTCGTTTGCGCCACCTCTGTAGTGCCAATGGTGAAATTTTGAAAACATTGTGATGTGATGTTTGCAAAGAGTGTTTTCATATGATAATTTCACTTATGGCGCTGTACGCTGTACAGCTCATATCAGCATACCCATGTTAGCAGCTTTTGTAACTATTATTTCAAACTGCTGTATAAACTTCATACAGCTTTCACAATAAACATACCGTTTACTGCATTCTTCTACCGATCTTTTTTCGAGATATTTAATTTTGAAATCAGGGAGCCCTTTTCTGGACACCCTGTATGTTTCTTTCGCTTATTTTCGCCACGGCCTATAACATACTTACTGGTCCTCGCCTAGGGTCACCAAATGCCCCGGATTTGCCCGACATTCCCGGTTCTGGATTTAAAAACTTCAGTGTCCCGTAAAATATTATCAGGACTAGAACTTATTCCGTAATTCAAAAGCTTGGTTTAGATGAGCCAGTTTTTTACGGAAATAAGGGGCGGCAGCAATATGGCTACTCTCTGTATGGTTCAGCAACACTGCTGATTTTTCAGTGTACTGCAGGTATTTACTGACGTTTTGTCGAGGTGTGGATAATATTCCGTATTGAAATGCAGTATCTATCTTTGTCCTTTCCTGTTAATACTTTTCTCCGTACTCATCTTTGTTTGTTATTTCTTCGGAGTCACTTATTCCAGTGAAAACAATAGTGATGTTTTATTTCAGTTTTGGCAGCCTTTACTCGTACATACAGCCAACTAGCCACTCGTGCAGTAGTTTTCTGTCGCGAGTTTGTTGTGCGCCGAGACTACAAATTTTATAAACCCGAATCGTCAACGACTAGAGCTCTGTGGGATAATGAATGTAATATTCACAAACATCGCATGCTGTTAAATTGTACAGACATCTTCAGAATAATAAAAAAAATTGAAATCATGAAGTCTATGTCAAAATCGAAGCATAAAATTTGCCTAGGAAGAGTGGATTATTATGATAATGAAAAATAAAATCATTTCATTGAGTTTTCCTAATACTGTGTTTCTGAAACGTCGGTGTATCTTTTTTCAGAGCGATTTTTAATCGATTTTTTCCATATGAACATGACTGACCATCAATGTCTTCATCAGCGATGTCGCATTCCTATTTGCAACCCAGGAAATTGAAATCTAATATATAAAGCAGAGTGTCCGTATGTTTGTACGCGTTGCATACAAATCTGCAGCCTTGTTACAATCTTTATAAAATTTTGAACACGTAAGCTTCAATCCATGAGGACGGTCGCCGTAAGTGTAAGAATCACATACGATATATAGTTCACGAGAAATGACGTCATAAACAATGAGATGCGCGAAAAACTGCTGCATTTTGGGACAATGCTGCTCATTTGATCTTAAACCATTTGACCGATTTCAACCAAATTTCGTACACACATTCCTTACCGTGAGGTAACAATTACTGCATGGTTAAGGATCACATACGGCACATGGTTCAAAAGATATTACGTCATAACCAATAGAAATCGCAAAAAATGCCATATAATGCGGCGAGACTTTCGAAATACACTGTATGAGAATGGCAGTACTTAGCGACTTGCAACAAACTTTACACATAATTTCAAACCTTTATTAAACTTTTTCTCTCTGGCAACCATAGTAAAATGATGAAAGGAAAAAAGTTTCTCGCTTACTAATTTTGCGCTGTTTATGGAGTAAAACTACGGCTCTCGGTATGACGTTACAATTTATAATTTCAACACTACAAATTGTAGCGGCAGTAAATTTTACAGACAGTATACACATATATAGCTGAATGTACCTTCGAAATTGTATCACATTACGAATCTCAGTTCATGAGATATGAGCACAAACAGTAACGTTCATGGAAAAGCGCCCCATCACGCACCAAGTTTTAATCTATTACTTCTTTACTATTAATTGTATTCCCAAGAGATTTTACAAACAGCCCTTATACAAATGAATATATATCTGAAAAATGGCAGGAATATATAAATACCCGTGCAACGCCGGGTTTTCAGTTAGTCTAATATACTTCAGACAATAGATTCTAACCTAACCTAACTTTTTCCTTAACACGACCAAGTGACAAACTACGTCGGATGCAGTGTGACCTCCTCGTCGGCCGATGTTTTCAATCAAACTCAGGCGACGGCATCTGACGACAATTTGTCGGTGCCACCAGAGTCTAACATAAGAGTCACGAAACTCCCAGTGAATTTTTGCAACTTCGCGACTGCAACGCATACCGCAAAACGATTGAGTAATGAATGTGAATCTGGAGTGAAGCAGTACATTCATAATACTTCGTATTTAGTATCTTTCGTGACATTATAAATTGTAACAACTATCAAAAATGTAATTCGGAAATTCACATTTTAAAAGGACCCTAAATATTAAGACAATAATGTTACGAAAAACATTTGTTCATTTATGGTGGTTAATTATACTTTTACGCATAGAAGCAAATCTTCCACAATATAATCTCGTCCAGAATTCTGCTCTTAATCAGCATCACAAATACTTGATCACTATATCATAATATTACGGCTGTATAAAACTAATGTCTGAATGTTTGCCGCGGTGGAGTAGCCAAGTGGTCTAAGGCGCCTCGCTTCGGAGCGCGTGATTGGTCGCCGTCGGAGGTTCGAGTCCTCCCTGGGGCGCGCGCGCGCGCGCGTGTGTGTGTGTGTGTGTGTGTGTGTGTGTGTGTGTGTGTGTGTGTGTGTGTGTGTGTGTGTGTGTGTGTGTGTGTGTGTGTGTGTGTGTGTGTGTGTGTGTAGTCAAGGTATTTTAACATAGTTTAAGTAGTTTGAAAGATTTGGGACTGCTGACTAACGTAATTTGGTCCCATAGAATTACAAACATTTGAACATTTCACCATTTGAATGTTTCCAATAGCAGTTAACTATTTCAGTAGAGCTTGCTAAGTTTCGCTCCTCAATTTCACAAAAATTATAAGCTTGTGTACCAACATTGGCGGTAACCTACTAGTTTGATATAGTGAATGCGCAGCTACAAATAAATAACATGTTCATACATGGACTGTTAATAATAGCACATCACATTCTTGAAGATATTCAGTCTGATACCTACCAAGTAGCTAAAAAAATTGTCATAGGTACATGAAAGGCATTGAAGGAAGGACAAGGTGAAAAGAGGGTTTAAAAACGATGCAGAGTCTTGTGTCCTACAATGTAAAAATCATGTATAGTTTTGAAAGTATTACAACGTCCGAAATCCGCTAAAACAAAACTCATGCAACATCTCAGTATGTAGGCTATCGAGAACGCGAACATAATCATATTAAGTTACTTTTATACTTGAGCACTTCATGTTCCGATTTATTACTGCTTTCAAAACGTTTTTGGAGGATATGACTACGACTCATGTATTGTGAATTACACTGCACTGACAATTCGTTATTGTAGACTGTCAGTAACGGAAGCAGTGATATTAATTTTATGATGTTTCCATATTTGTATTAGAAAGTTCACACCAACGTTCGGCGACTAGGGAACATGGCCGGGAAAGTTACTTTTCTAAAGTAACTAAGATACAGTTAAAGTTACTTCCTTGAAAGGTAACTTAGTTGCAGTTGTAGTTGCTATACATCGAAAGTAACTGTATCAGTTACAAGTAAGTTTACTGTTACTTTTAAAGACTGTCATTGTAACTCATTTGTAAATCCATAATAAACCTTACTCGTGTAGAAAGGAAAAAAAAAAGCTTTAATGTCAATAAATAATTAAACACATTAATACACACACAATTAATAATAGTAGTAATACATAATTAATCCATTATTAAATGAATTGTCTACAGCATCTTCTATGTCATTGCATCTCAACTTCAATGGTTGATCATTGTCACCAAATGTAGTTTTTTCAAACGTTTCAGCTCATGGAAGTTAGGTTTCATCTTGTTCGTTGTTCGCGTCTCCGTGAGAACTGTCGAATTTGTTACGCAACGTCTGTTACGCTGAAACGGCAGCAATGAGCAAACAATTCACGCTGCGTATTCGTATCGAGAGCTACGCTATGGAAGGTTAAAAAAAATGTTCAAATGTTTGTTAAGCTTATGCGACTTAACTACGGGATTATCAGTCCCTAAACTTATAAACTACTTATGAACTAGCTAATCCTAAGGACGGCACAAATATCCATGTCCGAGGGGGGATTCGAACCCCCGACCGTAGTGGCCGTGCAGACAGTGACTGAAGCGCCTCAGTCTCCTCGTCCACCGCGGCCGGCGCTATGACAGGTGGAGAGAAGGAAGTAGTGATATGGGGTGCCACATTAATAGTAGACTACTCGACGAAATAAGCAGAGGAGGAAGACGTAGTTGTCTGAGGAGGGCAAAATACGCACTACAGATGTGACGCGAATGACACGCTGCTGATGTCTAAGGCATCATGCTACGAAGTGGGCGGTCGCTCGAGCGGAAGGTCAAGTCCTCCCTCGGACATGTGGCTTTATGTCTCTTGTCCTCAGTGTAAGTTAGTTTAAATAGTTTGTAAGTCTAGGGATTGATGAGCATAGCAGTTTGGTCCCATAGGTTTACAAACATTTGAATTTGACTGACAGGCTGTGCGAGCTGAATTTGTAAGACATTTATCCTTTTAGTAACTTTGAAGAGTGACTGTATCGTTTTGTATATCTCTGACGCAATATCTCTGGCTCCGCGAGGGCTATCTTTGACTCGCAGGGGCTCGCGTTTGAGCAGTGGTGTGTTGCGGCAGAGTTGAAGAGCTTCGAACAGAGGAAAGGCTATAGTAAACTGTCGTGGTAGTTAAACGAACATTATGGAGTGGAAATAATTTTTGCTAGTTTTATGATGGAAGAGACTGAGCTGTATTACAGCGAAACTGGAGGTAAGCTAACTACAATTTCATGCTGTTGTAATCCAATCAGTATAATCCATGTTTGACCATCAAAGAATTAAATAAAAAAAAGTATTGCAAACGAATTACGAAACACTGCCAAAGAAATAATGTTCTCTTGTAATTTTTTTTTTTTTTTTTTTTTTTTTTTGAAAGGAGAAGCGAAATGCGGATTGGCTTTGTGATAATTTTTTATTGCAACGTGTTAATGAACCGTTTTGTAATATGATGAAGAGTGGATTGTAAATTTCATTGTACTTCATATCTTGTGACACAACATCTCAATTAGATAAATACTTTAAACTTACCTAGATTCTCGACTTCATCATTTTTCCCAGAAAACAGCCCCAGTAATTTATTCACCTTTTTTTAATCGGTTAACATGGATTGTACTATCGGTAGTTAGTTGAGGATTTGCATTGTACATAGCGAATCATGTAGCTAGTATTCTTTTGCAGTGATTTTGAGAGCAGATGTGCAGCTGTGGTATAACAAAGGTTTGTGTTAATTGTAAAGGAAATGACTTCAGGAGTCATCAAAGCATTTGCATATTTTGGTTCAACGGTCGTGTGTGAATTTGTTTGGTAATCATATCACAATGGGTGAGGATACATTTTCTTTATGAACTTAGATACAAATCAGAAGTCGTTTTATTACGTAGGTTTGCTTTCCAGATAGCTTTCCATAGTGTGCTTACACAAGGGTTTAACCAGACAAAGTTGTGCTGTGGAAACAGGAGCAAAAATTTTAGTCTTAATCTGTTTCTTGTACGTATATAATCACGTTATATGGTGCGTCGGAATTTGTTTACAAATGTTATTAAAAAGACGGGTATGATGCGTAAACAGGTTTTTTTTACTAGCGCTTAATGAGCTCGTATTATTACAACGAAGTTTTTAGATCTTTTATAAAGCATTGTTACTTAATCATTAGAATGACTTATCTTGAGGCCTAGCAACTGTGATTCAACAGTCATTCACGTTTTACTGTGAGGCTAAAGATCGCACAGGGCAACTTTATTTTCTTTACACAGATAATTTTGATTCAGGTAAAGTACTTATAGATTGCCAACCTGTGCGTCACAAACAAGTTTCAATTATTTTAGTAACAACTCCCACTTAGGTCTCAAGTTCAATTTTTATTATCTATTACCAAGTTTCACTAAGCAGAAGTATAGCTTTCAGCAGACAACAATAATAATACTACTATTTTTTAATTAACACTTTTCAACTTCAAGATGTCGCCTTCAGATTTTGAAATTATAATGGCTATTATAGGGCTACTTGTTCCAAAGAAAAGAAAGTTCAGAAAAACAATTGAAGAGGAGACTAGCTGTTGCTCTTTGCCGGCCGCGGTGACTGAGGCGCTCCAGTCACGGTCTGTACGGCCACTACGGTCGGGGGTGCGAATCCCCCCCCTCGGGCATGGATATTTGTGCCGTCCTAGTTCGTAAGTAGTTCATAAGTAGTTTGTAAGTTTAGGGACTAATGACCCCGTAGTTAAGTCCCATAAGCTTTACAAACATTTGAACATTTTGTTGCTCTTTGTTCCTCGGCAGCAGGAAGTGCCTGTGAAAACATTGTATGTATATCCCACATTTCAAAGCCAGGCAAGTCATTACTGTCCCCGCAGTTTGTTGTAGAGCTTCGGATGAATGCTTATGTAAACGTAATTCAGTTACATTAATAGCATATATTTATTTATGTTTTCACGTTATTACAAATCGTTATTGCCACTGAAGGAAGCTTCTTTAGCCTCAAAGTCACTCACACCACAAATGAATGTGACAAGGAATCTGCTTCTGACGATCTCCTTTTCACGTCCACGTCTCTTACACTGTACTGCCTCTTACATACAGGTACTTTCATTTCTACTTCATAAAAAAACTCTGTAAAAACAAAATCTCATCGCTCTTTCATTGGCCGGAAAGTAATATACGGTAACTCGATAACGATTAATTTTTCCAAAATAAGGAAACGAATCCTGTTGATGTGTTGAGAAATGAGAGACTTGTTTGATCTACTTCACATACTGCTGGTGCCAAACAATGTCACAATTTTCTGTACGGAGTCGTGCTTCGTTTTAATTATTTTCGTGACATGCAGTATTTCACACGCCTCCTCTGCCTCTTATTAGGTGACGAATTCGTAAATGTTTCTTGTCTACTTAATTTCGTGAATGAAGACACAAAGAGACAACATGTAATTCTGTAGGTACGCAGAAAACAAAAATGAACAGTACCGCCGCAGAGGAGCACTTAGTGCTAGCAAGCCACGGACATTTTTTGTTTACCGACTCTGCCACGAATCGCAGCTTTTGTGTCGTCATTATGCTGTTAAAATCGGTGCCGTAGTCCAGGACTCGCGGAGAGCAATGTTGCAGAACGTGTTTGAAACTCATTGTAAACGCGCCTTAACGCCAACGAGCAAGACAACACTAATTGTACACGAATTCTTAAAGTTCGCTTTGGAGCTTCGATTGTTTTGTTTTCCCACCGCGAGACAATTTGGAGCCAAAGAAATCATTTCTTCCATCCAACGTCAAAAATTCGAACACTTCATCATAAGCTGGCCAAGGCATGCGTGTGTCTTCTTTCTTCTCCGCCGGCCGCGGTGGCCGAGGAGACTGAGGCGCTCCAGTCACGGTCTGCACGGCCACTACGGTCGGGGGTTCGAATCCCCCCTCGGGCATGGATATTTGTGCCGTCTTTAGTATAAGTAGTTTGTTAAGCTTATGGGACTTAACTACGGGGTCATCAGTCCCTAAACTTACAAATATTTTTCTTTCTTCTCCATGTCGATAGGTATGGAAAATAATCGGACACTACGTGTGATGCGTCGGGTGATTCTTATATACTCATTGTTTCGTACAAATAATTATAAATTAAAATTGTTTCGGATGAATGGGTACTATTAAATGTTATAACGGTATTGGAATATATGTTTCATACATTTCCACCGTACGTGATTGAAAATTACATAATTTAGAAACAAATATTCTTCCGTAATATAGAAATCCAAGTTTTCTGCTAACACAAGAAACTGTGAAAGCAACCAGTTGAACTTTTACTAACACCTAAAAAGCCAAAATGACACTGCTGAAAAAATCGAAACTGTTTTAAAAATTCTACACACAGTTCCTAAAGGCCATATTCTAGCCGACCGCGGAGGCCATGCGGTCTGCGGCGTGCCAGTCACGATCTGCACGGCTACTATTGTCGGGGGCTCGAATCCCTCCTGGGGCATGGATATTTGTGCCATCCTTAGTATTAGCTAGTTCATATTTAGTTTGTACGTTTAGCGACTGATGACCCCGTAGTTAAGTCACATAAGCTCCACAAACATATTTGCCTTATTCTAAGTAGTAATCTCTAACTACTAGAAGTTTTCACACACACCAAAAAATACCCATTTGATATTCTCAACGAGCAAACAGATATAAAGGATAGAAATTATTTAGAGAACTTTATTGAAATTTTGGAGAAGGGAAACTTATAAAAATTTCACGCAAGAAAAAAAAAAAAAAAGATGTTTCTTTGCTATTGTATTATCCATGACACACGAGTACACCCTCTGACTGGCACAGATATATTTTACTGTAAACATGAAGCATCAACAGAGTAAACCTTCTCTATATCTGCCAAATAAAACATCAATGAGATAAAACTTGACTATACCATCTTGTCACAAAAAGACACTAACTCTAACATGCTTTATGGGCGTCAGTGCAACTTAAACGTAAGTGAATTTGTAATGAAATATTTTAAATTTTTTTAACCAAAATTGTATATTGTAAACGTAGGTAATTATTATATATCACCAGGTCCACTTGAAAATGGCATAAGCCGAAACAAGCTTATAGTGGAGTCAATTTGCACAAGCTGAATAAATATTGTTAGCAGCAAACTTGAATTTCTATATTACGATAATGTAATATTTTGACCTTGTATATGCTGCGGGCCCAGTAGAGAAGAAAATATTGTTTCTTTTTTCTCTTCACTAAAATCAAAGCCTGGTTTTCTGTAGTCCTGAGAGGCTTACAAAAAATATGTTGTGCCACGAGCGACAAAAAAGTACCCATACTTCCGTTAAATCGTTAACCGATAAAAGGAACTTAGTTACAGTTAAAGTTACTCTATGCATATAATAACGCCGTTACCGTCCGTTACCTTTGAAAAGTAACTGTTACTATTAACGGCGTTACAACTAACGCGTTACTCTCCAACTCTAATAGGAAATACAGAAGTAACAGCATTAAAAACAGTAACTTCTAAGTTTGTATCGTGCCATTCCTCTGTTACTCCCTACTGGTCGCTTGGAGCGCTAGTATCGTTAAAATTTTTTCCTTGAGAGTTTCGCGACTGTCTGTGGTGTCACTGAACACAGTTTTACCACAGTCTAACATACGGTCGCGACACTCACTGCTGTGAAAGTTGTTACCAACTGACAGTTGCAACGACACTAGCGCTCCTAGTGGTGGGCAAGACGCCGCAGGAGTGATGTTTGTTTATAATTATTTGTGTGCGTAATTAACGAAATAGTTGGTGTATATTTTGCGTTACAAGCATTAGTAAAATATTAAGAGAGATACATAACACGAACATTAGTGTAAAAACAGCCGAATTTAATGTGTAATGAACAACTTCGTCATGAACAAATATTTACGAATGTGTGTTATTTTGCAGCTTATTCCGCTGAAAGTAAGTAGAATATAAACATAAGAGAGACATAAATTTCTATTGTGGTGTGTTCTTACTACGACAAGAGTTTTTTGACGTGTACCTATTCGGTGTGTAGTCTAATGTCCGAACATTTTTAGCCTTCACTCGACTTTCTGATACAAGCATATTCGTTTGAGTGTCATTACTTTAGCTTAGGAAGACAATGTCTTGAAAATTCTTGCCGTTTGTGGTTCAGTTGTAGACTACAATTGTGGAATTGGATTCTTTTGTGTTGAAAACAGTTTACTTTTTCCTTTTACTGGCCACGTCTGTGACGATTTTCCTTCTGCCACAACTGTGGTGGTTTCTATATGCTTTTCCTACGTTCCACTCATCGATTTTACTGGAATTGTAGTGAAGAAACCATAACGTTCTGGAGTACTGAAGCGAGGACTTTTTTCCAAAGGCGGGTCTTCCGGTGTTCCTTAGCCATTTCTTATTTTTTAATAGAGAATACATTATTCAGCAACAGCCTGTAGGTTACAAGATAATTCTACATCTACATCGATACTCTGCAAATCACATTTAAGTGCCTGGCAGAGGGTTCATTAACCATTTTCATAACTTTTCTCTACCGTTCCATTCTCTAATAGCGCGCGGAAAGAAAGAATAAGTCGTTCCGTTTTCGATCTGATTTTTCTTATATTATTGGGATGCTCATGTCTCCCTAAGTAGGTGGGTACTAGCAAAATATTTTCACATTCAGAAGTAGAAGTCGGTGACAAACTTCGCAAACAGATCACGCCGCAATGAATAACGTCTTTCTTTTAATGATTTCCACCCCAAATCCTGCAACATTTCCGTGACGCGCCCGCCCCCCCCCCCCCCGGTAACGTGATAAAAAACAAAACTAGCTGCCCTTCTCTGAATCTTCTCAATATCTTCCGTCAGTCCAACCTGGTAAGGGTCCTATAATGGGAAACAGTACTCCAGGAGAGGACGCACAAGTGTGATGTAGGCAGTCTCTTTAGTGGAGCTGGTGCATCTTCGAAGCGTTCTGCCATTGAAACGTAATCTTTGGTTCGCCTTCCCCACAAAATGTGTTTTCTCCAGTCAAAGTTGTTCGTCATTGTAACTCCTGGTTATTTAGTAGAATTTACGATCTTCAGGTATGACTGACTTATCGCGTAATTGAAGTTCAGCGGATTTCTTTTACTGGTCATGTGTATTACTTCACACTTTTCTTTATTTAGTGTCAATTGCCAATTTTCGCATCATGTAGAAATTTTGTCCAAATCGCTTTGCAGTTGCTTTTGATCCTCTGTTGACTTCACTAACCGATAAACGACAGCATCATCCGCGAACAGTTTAAGGGAGCCATTCAGATTGTCTCCTAAATCGTTTATAAACACAAGGAAGAGTAGGGGACCTATAACGCTTCCCTGTGGAACGCCAGATATCACTTTTTTTACTCGATGACTTACCGTCAATTACAACGAACTATGTCCTTTCTGAGAGGAAATCTTGAATCCAATCGCATAATTGGGGAGATATTCCATAAGCACGTAATTTCATTAGAAGCCGTTTGTGGGGTAATTGTAAATAAACTGTCCTCCAATATACTGTTTTGTACCTCATCAGTGATCTCAGTAAACGTAATAAAGACAAAGGTGGAGCTAATTTTAAATTACTATATTTTTATGGCACCACACACGTTCCCCATAGTGAAAAGTCTTTAAAAATCAATATAAACGATACTGACCGCACTCATCCAATACTGTATTCAGAAACGTAGCTTGCCGGCCTCTTGGAACGCTGCAGACTTAGTGTATAACGAAAATGTCGAGAATGTCGTGACTGTATGTGTTAAGCTCTTTCTATACGAGGCGTGCAACACGCACAAGGAAGTCGTTGTCAGCTGCAGCGCCCCTTGCGATAGACCGTCTAACTACAAATAAGCGTTCAAACAGTATGCTTTGTTGAGTCGTCTGCTTCACGCCTCTACTTCGTTTGTTGTCAACGTACAGCAAATGAATCGCCGCGTTAACATCACTTTTCGAAACTGTACGATATATTGTGATGATTAAAACATTTGTGTTTTAGACTGCCACTGTGAAACTGTATTCAATTGTTTCGTGCATTTCATGCGTAACTACGTCGCTTACATGTGTTAACGTCCTCATTATAAAATGCGATTACCTACTTTCGGCCCCTGCGGTTTGAGGCGCCTATGTATAAGGAACAAGATCAGGTGTCTATACATAGACATTTCACTTTGATTAAGCCTCAAATAATGCTCACCAAAAATATTTCATCTCTTAAGTACTGCATGTTTCAGGAAAAATAGCAAATATTTTAGAAGATGGTAGTAAAGACGATTTGCAGTTAAAATTTCATATAACGTGTGTCCAATTTTTATTGGGTACAGAGATACAGCTCTTGGTATGTACAACAAACTGATTTTGATATTTTGACTGATTCTTTCGTCGGTACTTTGTAGCTCACCATATTGAGTTTTATTTATGTAACCGGTTTTCGACGTTGTTTAAAGTCTGAATATGTCCTAGTAAGCAGAAAACCGGGTAACTAAGTCGAAATGAACGTGTAGAACATACACAAAATTCTACCTTTAAGTAAGTGTGATGTACTACAAAAAACCGACGGATATCAGTGAAAATTTCTTGATTTACATTTGCTCTACGTTTTTTGGCCCACTTTTGGTTACGGTAGTAACACTAAACGTGGGCCTTTGTATCGTCTTTTGACATCTCGAAATTTAAATGGAAATAACTGCTTAACTATTCATCTGACACGAAAATTGAATAACCTAATTTGTAAGAGGAGAAAATTCTCTACAACTTTCCTCTTATATTTTTTTTCATATCTCGTAGCGTTTCAAAAATATTTGCAAAAATAACGGCGATTTTGGGATGTAGGTCTGTCTGTCCGTAACGTGTTCCCTGCTTTTAAGACGAACCATTCAACCGATCACCACAATATTTTACAGACATGCTTGTAGGCCGCCAGAGACAAGAACCTCCATTTTTCAAATGTTTCGGACAGCAAATACGCTAGTAATACCAAAAAAAGCCGTTTCTAATATAATTGTAATTGCAAACGAGCCGTTCATCTTAAACAAAAATTGAATAACTTAATTGGTAGAGGGGAAAATTCTCTACAACTTCGCTCTATTATATTTTTTTCATATCTCGTATCGTTTGAGACATATTTGCAAAAATAACGGAGATTTGACACCCTCCATTGAATTAACGAAAACCAGCCGTTTGGAGATGTCACGTGACATTCCTCGCGCAGAACTCTCCGTGGCATAAGCCATCTTGCGCGTATTTGATGATTTTCTTATTGTAACTTACACGTTGTTATTTCAAAGCAATGGCGCATTGAAGAATTAACAAAAACACATCATTCTTCGTACGATAAATGATATTCTAGTGTCTACAACTGCCATATTAGCATCAGTTAACAACGTCCATCAATAGTATGAGATTATAGGACTCATCTTCTGATTGATAGCCGTAGCCAAGTGGGCAAGACGTTACACTATGATGCCAAAGGTCGGTGGTTCGGATCCCGTAACTACCTAATTGTTTTTTCCTAAAAGGGTTTCAGACACTCTTATTATTTTTTTTATTATTTAGAATATTGTTTTGGTCCAAAATGTTTGCAAAACTTATAAAACTCCAAATCTAAAGTGGGCCGTAAAACACGTCAGTGCGATTATTTGGATTTCATATTCACAGCTATATCTCTGTATTCAATAAAAATTGTACACAGGTTATATTAAATTTTTAATGTAATTCCTCTGTAGTATCACCTCTTAAAATACTTACGACTTAGACGAAAAAACTACGTTCCTCTGAGCAGGAGACAAGTACACATTCTGATTCAAATTCCCAACTTGGCTTCGTTTGTCAGCTGGGTTCCCCATTCGGTCGTCTGCGCATGCGCGAAGCACATCCACAAGCCTGAGAATAGGATCGATGCTATTCCGTCTACTAGCGATCGTATGCGTGCATCTTGTGCGAGTGGACGCGTCTACACTGTGCGCGGACGTCGTGACCGGTACATCAGGGGTAATTTCGTAAGCTCTCACGTCCCCGTGTAGAAAAGGCTTCAGGGGCGCGGAGGGGCGGACCGCCCGAGTCTCTCGTCTTTCGGGGGCCTCCAAATGCCTCGAAAGCACGTGACGTTTCGTTCTGGGACCTACAAATCTCGAAAGCAATTTTCTGCCTCTACCTGGGGGGCCGCCAAATCTCAAAATTTACTTTTATATTTTAATACCTGTATTTCCAAGTGGACGGGGGGGGGGGGGGCTAATTTTGTTTTTGTTTTACCACCGCCCCGTTCCTCCGACATCTTTAGTCCGCCACTGCATCAGCTTTGTTTACAAATACGTGTCAGGGAGATTTTCGGAGCATGTAAGTTATGGATGTATATAAGGGAGGGATCCGGACGCCCCACTTAGTTTACATCTAAAAATGTCAAGTAAAACTAGAAAATTTTCCGATACCCGCTTTCTTGAATTTCTACACATTCTCAAACAAATTCCCAGCTTGGCTTCGTTTGTCAGTTGGGTTCCCCATTCGGTCGTCTGCGCATGCGCGAAGCACTTCCATACGCGCGAGATCAGGATCCAGCCGGCCGCGGTGGCCGAGGGGACTGAGGCGCGCAAGTCACTGTCTGCACGGCCACTACGGTACGGGGTTCGAATCCCCCCCTCGGGCATGGATATTTGTGCCGTCCTTAGTGTTAGCTAGTTCGTAAGTATATATACATGCGGCGTCTGTGCCGAAAGAACAGACGTCACTTCTGATCCTGCAGTTGTTATACTTTAATATTCACAGAATATATGACATCTACTGCGTCACTGTGTCCCCAGTGGTGTAGGAGTCAACGCAACTGCCTAGAAAGCAGGAGACCCGGGTTCGAATCCCGGCTGGGTACACATTTTCAGCTTTGCCCAATCGCAGTTGATGTCATATATTCTGAGAATATTAAAGTTCGTAAGTAGTTTGTAAGTAGTTTGTAAGCTTAGGGACTGATGACCCCGTAGTTAAGTCCCATAAGCTATACAAACATTTGAACATTTGAATAGGATCCATCCTATTCCGTCTACTAGCGATCGTATGCGTGCATCTTGTCTACACTGTAGGCGGACGTCGTGACCGGTACATGATGGGTAATATCGTAAGCTCTCACTTTCCGTGTAGAAAGGGCTTTACTTTAGACTGTGGATTTACGACGACCGCCTTACCTTACGCAACGCAGGGCGTCCCCTCGTCGCCGGTCTTTGTCGTCGGGACTCACCTTGACTCAGCAGTAGCAGCAGCGTAAGCAGCGCGGCCGGCGAGGTCGTCGGCATGGCGTCGCATCCGCCGCTTAATCGCCTCCGTGCCTTCCCGGGCAGCGCGCAAGGTCCGCTGCCGAAATGCTCTGCCTGCGAAGAGGCCGCGGCGGGCGGCGTAGTGGCAGCAGGTAGCGAGACTTCAGCTCTCCCTCCCGCACTGCAGGTTTCACATACGTAACTCAAGAACCAGCGACACTAAAACCGTTACTGCTTTGTCCACACAGTCTTCAAGGCCCACGGGGAGGAAAATATATATAAGATTACTACTCCCCCACTCGTTCTAGAAATCGCACCATTGTTTACAGTCCCATCGAAATACTTTGCTCATTAGAAATCAAAGTTACAAAACACCTTTAATGAAGAAGCAAGTCTCGAAAAATCATTGTCTCCAACAATTTTTCCCAGTATTCTCACAACGCGGGCGTTACAAGTATACGGGCAGCCTTTGAAATTTATACTCCCATCTCCCACACCTAACCTCGTACAATTAGACAACGTGAGAAATAAATTCGTCACTATTTCTCCACTATTCCACGAGTTAATCCCGAAATCCCATGAGCGATAAAAAAAAAAAAAAAAAAAGAAACATTAACACGACTTACAACACTTTGGTACAACGCAAAATTTGTAAATTCTGTTTCAACACCTAAGTCTCGCGTCCGATGTTACCCGTACAGTTTCAGTCCTGTCTCGTACACCAACATATATTGTTACAAAAAAGAAAAGAAAATCGGATAGTTTTTGCTTTAGGAATACTTTCGTTGCGGCTATTTCCAGTGTACGCCGCAGTTCGAACATGTTTCCTCACAAAAATAGTTTTATCGTTTTAACGCACTCCAAAATTTCCAAAAAAAAAAAAAAAAAAAAAAAAAAACGAAGTCAAACACTTGGATTTATTCCAAACTCATTTCGGCTGTAAGGTAGAAAGAACATCACATTTGGGGCTCCATCCAGTTGCCTGCAAGTATACAAACATCAGCTGTCAAAAGTGCCGCACATCCAAATTGATTCAAACACGAACAATACTTTAGAAAGTACACCGCTCCTTTTTTTACGCGTCCGAAAAGATTTTCCGATTTACGAACAGGCAAAATAGTGTTTGTATTTCGCTTACACTCAGTCGTGCAGCAGCATCCTACACGCGTAGGGTACGCTAACACAGAAAAAAAACGAATAAATAATTATCGCATCTTACAAGTTGCGAAATACAAACTGACAAAGCAATCGACAATTTAAACGAGTACGGCACTAAATTGTGACCTACTCCTATTCCGTTGTGTGACACAAGCTTAATTCACTCCGTTGCGAAACTGTACGCAAAACACCACGAGCGAATTCCTTCTAAAACGAGTGGGGTTCGGAGCATGTAAAGCAGCTACTGTGCGATCTGTTCACAGAATGTCGCAGAATGCCGTCAGACGATACGCCTTTCGTGACGCGAAGTGTGTGACCGTCACCCCTACTGCCGGAGCAGCGTACGCTACGCGTGATGATCGCAATTTGAATCGTCTCGCGTGCGTCGACAGTGAAACTTGGCGCGCAGCTTTCTCTGATGCGACAGTCCCCACCACACGGTCGTCTGCGCATGCGCTGTAGCGAACGCGCCGCAGTGCGTTATACGAAGAGTGGAAAGCGAAAAAGCTGCATCTATCTGTGTGTGTGTGTGTGTGTGTGTGTGTGTGTGTGTGTTCACAGGGACGTAGGCACCGCGTATCACCCGTATCAGTGATGCGGGGCCCCCATACTATAGGGTCGCCGACTTCCGTCAGCGAAAATAAGGAAAGTACGAGTGCAAGTCGATTATCAACCGCAAAGTAGTTATAAAATTTTATTGTAATAAAATAGAAAAACTTACGAGAACATTTTTCGCCGTAGTCTCCTTACTTTTCAATGCACTTCGTCCATCGCTCTACCAGCTTCCTTATGCCCTCATAAAAGAAGGTTTTCGGTTGAGCTGCGAGCCAGGAATGCACCGCTTCCTTCGCAGCTACGTCCAAGTCAAATCGACGACACCTTAATGCCTGTTTGAGTGGACCAAACAAGTGATAGAAGGGGCAAGATCGGGACTATATGGAGGATGATACAGTACTTCGAGTTTCTGGAGCGTTTCAGCAGTGTCGACAGCAGTATGCGGACGTGCATTGTCGTGCAACAACACACCACCTTCTGACAGCAATCCTCGGCGTTTGCTTCGAATTGCAGGCTTTAGCCTGTCAGTAAGCATCTCACTGTAACGCACACTGTTTATTGTTGTGCCCCTTTCGCCGTATTGTTCCAGTACAGGACCTCGTGCATCCCAAAAAACTATAAGCATCAGTTTTCCTGCGGACGATTGGGTCTTGAACTTTTTCTTGCACGCCGAATTTGGATGTTTCCATTCCATACTCTGACGTTTACTCTCTGGCTCGTAATGGAGGATCCATGTTTCGTCACCAGTAATGATTCCGTTTAAGAAGTTGTCCCCATCGTTACCATAACTATCCAAATATTTCTTGTATATGTCGAGGCGCGTTTGCTTATGCAACTGTGTGAGTTGTTAGGGACCCATCTTGCACAAACTTTACGAAACCCAAGTCTGTTGTGAATAATTTCGTAGGCAGAACCATGACTAATTTGAAGACGATGAGCCACTTCATCAAAAGTTAATCGTCTAAGAGAATCATTTCACTTGATCGCTCAATGGTTTCTTCATTTGTGGCGGTAAACTGTCGTCCGGCTCCTTCATCGTGCTTTACACTCGTGCGACCATTTCGGAATTTTTCAATCCACTCGTACATACTTCGTTGTGGCAAAACACTGCTCTCGTACTGTACTGAAAGTCTTCTATGAAATTCGGCCACTGATACACTTTCCGCCCACAAAAAACGTATCACTGAACGTGCTCTTCTTTGGTGCAAACAGACAGCGGAGCAACCATGATTAACAGCACGGCAGCGACAACGAAACTAACGTAGCAGCTTGAAAATTGCAAAGATATAACAGCAAATAAACAAAGCATGCGTCACCAACGTAAAACGACAGTATTACCAACATCAACAAAAATATAACTAAATTGCGGATAATAATTGACCTCCCCTCGTATGGTCCCCTATCTGACTCAAGCTGAACATTTAAGTCTTAGTCCGTACTAAACTAGGAATTATTTCAATTAGTTATACAGTTCAACTCGCCCCAGTCAAGATAAAGATAACTCAACGGTACTTAAATTTTGTCCTGAGAATATTTAATTTTTGATAAAACAGTGAAAACGAAGTCGAAGAGATAACAATTTGATGTTATTTAAGATTTCCCCTTAATTAACATTTCATAACACAACAATGAACATAATTAAAGATCAAATTCCTTTCTCTTCCATTTAAGTGAATCACGTATGCAAAGTACAGTTACAATAAGAACAAGTTTAAGATCCAGGCTTCCGCCTTTTAAAACTATTCAACATTAACACTTCAAACGACCAATTACTCAAATTACAAACTTTCCCGACCGCTATTAAACAAACCCCAAATTAATTTTTTGTTGTCTTTTTTTATATAATTACTCTAGATTAAATTTGCAGTGTGCCATGCAACTTACAAGCAGAGAAAAACATTAAGACAATTTACAACTGACACTCTTGATGGCGTTTCTTTGAGACAAATACGTACGTGTACGTAGGTAACGGCACTGCTTAAATACAATTAAGTCACTGTAAAATTATTCTCAAAGTGACTCCAGGAACCACGCTGCGGGTTTTCAAGGTACAAAATACAGTAACTAATATAAAACACAAGAAATAACTTATATATCCAATATGTTGTTGCTCATCAATGAGCCCGATCGGCCAGAGACTCTCCCAGTTCCGTATACCCCGCTCAAACGCGGGAGCTTGGCCCACACAACCACTGGTCTTAGGTGGTGATATCACAACTAATGCCAACAAATCAAGAGGCAGGTAATAATAGGCAGTCACGAAATGGAGATTCATGACAAGAACAAGCTTGGCCAGTTACACAAAAGAACCTTATAACACATCACCGTTCCAGCTAAATGAAGAAATGAAGAACTCGATGCACGTTTTCAATCTTTATGATCCATAAACCATCAGTCATAAGAATAACACACGTGACCCATTACCACTCTGCAGTAAGTACCCAGCTGTGTAGTTAAGCAAACGAGGTTCTTAACACCCTACTTAACAATAATAACAAATTAAAAACACTTTTCAGGCTGAGAATGCAGTGACAAGTACTATGGGGAGGCGTATGCTACGTTTCTCCCATAAAACAAGTCGGCTCAGGAAAACACACTTTCACCGCTATGTTCGGCAGTCGTCAAGAAACAAAGTGCACTAGAATATGCACGGGAGACACTTTTGAGCTCACAACAAGATACCAAAAAAGGCGTCTTGTCCAGCGCTGACTATCAATGCCGCCGTTACTTCCTCAAAAACTTTCCCCTCTCCTACCAGAACTCAACTGCCCGTCGTTGCTCCAACACTCCCCATCCGTACCCGTGCCCCCTCGCGGAGATCCAACCCGAGCCACAGACGAAACCAAACAAGTGACAGATTTGCGCGGTTAAATCAAACTTGAACCATGACACGGATCACGTACCCTAAACAATTAATTAAACAAGCTTCCAGATGTTGGCGACAATGAACGTTTCTGATTTCCCGCGACGCAAGTCAGTAGACAACCCATTATATGGATTTGTCAAAAACGTATACGATCTTGCGCCCACAGTGTTACAGTTGTCTTAGATTGACATAATGATGTTGGGTTGAACCAGAACACTAATACATTTTAATATTTATTTATTTCTCTGGATATATTTTCGGGAAGGTGTCTTTGAATAAAAACAAAAAAACATTTTTCGTTAATAATACGTTGTTGTGGTCTTCAGTCCGCAGACTGGTTTGATGCAGCTCTCGACGCTACCCTGTCCTGTGAAAGTCTCTTCATCTGCGAATACGTTCGGTAACCTACAACGTTTTGAATCTGCTTACTGTATTCGTCCCTCGGTCTCCCTCTACGAGTTTTACCCCACACGCTTCCTTCTAAAGCTAAGCTGACGATTCCTTCATGTCTCAGAATGTGTCCAACCAATCTATCCCTCCCCTTAGTCAGGATGTGCCAGAAACTCCTTTTCTCCCCGATTCTGTTGAGCACTCCTCAATAGTTATGTGATCTACCCATCTAATCATCATTCGACTGTAGCACCACATATCCAAAGTTTCTATCATGTTTTTGTCTGACCTCATTGTCTACGTTTCACTCCCACAAAATGCTACGCTCCAGGCAAATGCTGTCAAAAAGTACTTCCTAACATTTAAACTAATATTGTATGTCAACAAATTTTGCTTCTTCAGAAACGCTTTTCTTCCAACGGCCATTCTGCATTTTATATCTTCTTTACTTCGGCCATCAGATGTTGTCTTGCTACCTAAATAACAAAACTCATCTATTATTTATTTTCTCATTACCTAATCTAATTCCTTTAGCATCGCTTGACTTTCTGACACTACATTCCATTACCTTTTGTTTTAATCTTATACCTCCCTTTCAAGATACGTCTGTACAGAATCTGTGTTGTGTTTATTCTGTGCTGACTTGCCTTCTTGAATTATAAACTCTTTGATGGACAAGAGACTGATTATAACATTGTTTTTCCAAGTTTGTTTCACGTATTCAATGTATCCAGCTACACCATATTATTAATTACATTGCTTAAGAATATAAGTCTTTAACATTATTTTTGCTTTCACAACTATAGTGTATATTCCGGTGTATGAACAATGCCTTTGAAACTATTAAAAACACATGGGCTATTGCTTGTGTTCACGTTTATGCATATAATAACACTGTCCATACCGTTTAATTGCTCTTTCACGTATTTTGCTGTCTCTGGCAGAATTACTATTTCGTCAGCAAACCGTAAGATTTTTATTCCCTCTCCAAATATCTGCTTGCATTCCTTCACAGCTCTCTCAATGTGTTGGTTGAATAACACTGGGGAAAGCTACAATCCTGTCTCAGTCCCTTCCCAACCACTGCGACCCTTTCATGACCTTCGACTCTAATAATTGCTGTCTTGTTTTTGTACTAGTTTAATACTACTCTTCGCTCCCTATATTTTACCTCTACTACCTTCAGAATCTGAAAAAGTATATTCCAGTCAACATTGTCAAATGCTTTCTCCACAAATGCTAAAAACTTAGGTCGTAATATATTGCCCCCGTGATGCTACGTTTCTCCTAAATCTAAATTGATCTTCCCCAAGGTGTAATTCCACCACTTTTTCCATTCGTTTGTAAATAATTCGTGTTAGTATTTTGCAACCCTGACTTATTAAACTGATAGTTCTGTAATTTTCACATTTGTCTGCACTTTCTTTCTTAGGAATTGGAATCACTATATTATTCTTGAGGTCTGAGGGTAATTCCGCTGTCTCCTAAGTCTTGCATACCAGGTGGAACAATTTGTTCATGACTGGCTCTTCTAACGATAATAGCAGTTCAGACACAACATCATCTACTCCAGGGTCTTTGTTTCTTCGCCAAATCTTTTAGTGCTCTGTCAAATTCTTCTCGCAGTGTCGTATCTCCTATCTCATATTCCTCTACTCCTTCCATTTCTAGAATAATGTTTTATTGTTGTTGTTATGGGGGGGGGTTTTAGGGGGACTAGACTGCTATGGCCATCAGTCCCCCGCTTCATATCTAGGCGACACACAGAAAAAACAGAATCATAAAAAATGTGCCTGAATGAGTTTTAAAACAAAGCAGAATGAAAGAATGCACCGTCAACGAATTATTGACAGAGTCAACACGAGACAATACGAAAGACACCAGACACACAGAAACAAATTCGAGACAAAAATGATAAAACCAATGAATGAGGCCATTAATGGCCACTAAGAAGAGGGGTACACTTAGGACGGACCCTTGTGGTACCCCATTCTCTTGGGTATGAGAGGAACTGAAGGAGGTGCCAATGCGGATTCTAAAGCGTCGTGAAAGTAAAAAATTCTGAATTAAAATTGGGAGGGAGCCACGGAGACCCCACCCATGTAGCGTGGCAAGGATGTGATGACGCCATGCCGTGTCATATGCTTTCCGGAGGTCGAAAAAGATGGCGACGATGTGGTGACGTCGGGCGAAAGCAGTACGGATCGCCGACTCCAAAGAAAGGAGGTTATCAATGGCAGAGCGACCCTGCCGGAAAGCACCTTGTTGTGGGGCGAGCAGACCCCGATTCGCGAGAACCCACAGCAGTCGCCGGCTCACCAAACGTTCAAAGAGCTTACAAAGAACGTTTGTGAGACTGATAGGACGGTAATTGTCAACGTTCAGTGGATCTGCACCTGGCTTCAACAGAGGGATAACGATGTTCTCCTGCCATTGGGATGGGTACGCTCCCTCGATCCAGAGACGGTTGAAGAAGTCCAAAAGATGGCGTTGCGAGTTTGCAGAAAGATGTTTCAGCATTTGACAGTGGATTCGGTCCGGTCCTGGAGATGTATTGGGGCAACTGGCAAGAATAGTTTTAAATTCCCACTCTGTAAATGGCGCATTGTACGGCTCCTGGCGGTTTGTGCGAAATACCAACTGCTTTCGCTCAGCCCGCTCTTTTAAGGTACAAAAACCTTGGCTGTAGGCAGTAGACGCCGAATTAACAGCAAAGTGTGCTGCAAAACACTCGGCAATGATGGTCGGGTCGGTATGAATAGTTCCATGGATAGAGAGACCCGCGATCCCTGCCGGTGGACGGTAGCCTGATATACGGCGAATCTTCGTCCAAACCTGGCTGGAGGAGACACGGGGTCCAATTGTGGAAACGTATTTTTCCCAGCATGCCTGCTTGTGCCGCCGGATAAGCCGACGTGTCTGGGCCCGAAGACGCTTAAATGCAACCAGGTGGTCAAGGGTGGGGTGGCGCCGGTACAGCTGCAGAGCTGTGCGGCGATTGTGGATAGCTGCTGCTGCTAACTCCTGTGACCACCAGGGCACTGGTTTTCGCCCAGGTAAGGCAGAAGAAGATGGTATCGCGGACTCAGCAGCAGAAACGACAACGGAAATAATTTGGTCTACTGCCATTGTCGCGTCAGCAGGGAGACGGGTATCCAATGTCGCAGCTGAAGTGTATGCTGCCCAGTCGGCCCTGTGGAAGGACCAGCGGGGTAGGCGTGCGTGGCGTTGGTGGTGGGGAAGCGAAAGAAAGATGGGAAAGTGGTCGCTTCCACCACAAAGGTCATCATGGACACACCAGTTAAGGAGTGGACGTAAGCCCGGACTACACACAGACAGGTCTATGGCGGAAAAGGTGCCATGGGCCACACTAAAATGGGTAGGAGCTCCTGTATTAAGAAGACAAAGGTCAAGTTGGTTAAAAAGTAGTTCAAATTCTCGACCACGTCCTGTAGTCACGTTGCTCCCCCATATGGGGTGATGTGCATTAAAATCTCCTAAAATAAGAAATGGTGAGCGAAGTTGGTCGATTAAGGCTGATAGGTCAGCTGGTGCCACTGCTGCATCAGGAGGGAGATAAAGGGAACAGATGGTAATGTCCCGCGATGCTCGAACCCTGACAGCGACAGCCTCCAGGGCTGTGTGAAGTGGCACTGGGGAACTGTAGGCAGAGGTATGTACATATAGACATACCCCGCCCGACACCCTATTGTAGATCATGTGGTTATTGAAGTACACCCGGTAGCCCCGAAGGGTGGGGGTCCGATCACCAGGAAACCAGGTTTCCTGGAGAGCAATACAAAGAGGTGGAAAAGAGCTCATCAGCTGACGCAATTCAGCCAAGTGACTGAAAAAACCGCCACAATTCCATTGGAGGATCAGACTGTCTCCTGGTTGACGGTGCATGATGATGAAGATGGAAGAGGAGTGGCATGAGCACTCGTCTCTGGCTGTGAAGCCTTATCCTCCGTGTCCATGGTATCCCCAAGATCGGCAAAGGCCAAATCTTCTGGCGTCGCGAGAAGGATTACATCATCCTCAGGCGCGTCAGGTGCAAGGGCTGGGGGCACTGAGGCCGCCAGTGTATCCTTGCGCTTTACCGTCTTATCTTTTTTGTCTTTATTGGCTTTCTTGTCTTCCCGTCGTTCCTTTGGCCTACTGGAGGAGGGGGGTTTCTCCAGCGGGGCTTGAGGAGTGTGGGAAGACTGAGAAGCCAGACGGCTTTCCGGCCGAGGGTCCTTCAGCCGCTGGCTAGTGTCCGATTTCTGGGGTGCCATGGTGGGAAGGGGAGGAAGGGGAGGAAAGGTTCCCTTCCCAGAAACAGAAGCCAGAGAAAGGGAACCCTTTTCTGGCTGGGGAGCGGGAGTAGCCACTCCCGACGTGGGGGGCAGTACCTGCCCACAGAGGATGGTGTGCCTCCAGATGTCTGGGAGGCGGAGGTAGAGGGGCGGCCCATAGGGCCCACAGGTGTAGGTACAACAGGGCGAGAAGTGGCCACTGGTGGTGGCGCCATCGTAGTAGCTGCAGAATATGAAGAAAGTAAAGTGACTGGATGCAGCTTTTCGTACTTCCTCCGAGCCTCTGAGTACGTTAGTCGGTCCAAAGTTTTGTACTCAACTAATCTTCCGCTCTTTCTGTAAAGTGGGACAGTCCTGCGAACAGGGAGGGTGGTGACCGCCGCAATTAACACAATAAAGAGGAGGCGCACAGGCAGTGTCCGGATGGGAGGGACGACCACAGTCCCGACAAGTTGCAGCAGCGTTGCAACGAGAGGACATGTGCCCGAAACGCCAACACTTGAAACATCGCATTGGAGGGGGGATGTACGGTTCGACGTCACATCGGTACATCATAACTTTGACCTTTTCGGGCAGATTGTCACCCTCAAAGGCCAACACAAACGCACCAGTGGCCACCCTATTTTCTTTCGGACCCCGAAAAACGCGTCTGACAAAATGTACTCCACGTCTTTGCAGATTTTCGCGTAATTCCTCATCCGTCTGCAGCAAAAGATCTCGATGAAATATCACCCCCTGTACCCTGTTTAAGGATTTGTGGGGCGTTATTGTGACAGGAATATCGCTTAAGTGGTCACACGTTAAGAGGCTTCGTGATTGAGCAGGGGTCTCCGCCTGAATCAGGACCGAACCGGCAACTTCGCCAAACCTTTCTTCGAGGTGTTCGACGAAGAACGAAGGCTTAGTTGCCTGGAAAGATTCCCCATCCTGTCTGGTAACAACTAGATATCGTGGTGAGTAGTGGTCAGTCTTCTTCGTGGGCCCACGTTCCCCCCCATGATGGTGTTAGGGAAGGAAACGATTTGGGGTCTTATCGAGCAGCATTGAAATTGAACTTACCCAACTTTGAGACACCTGGCTTAGAGCCAGGATTTTCAGAGGTTTGTTTCCTCTTCATTGCGGAATGTCCGCCCCGATGCCACCCACTCCGAAACATGGGCTCTCCTCAAGGGCGCCACCCAGCCACAGCAACGCCACCTGGCAGGATGACCGTTGCCGGGAGTCCTGATGCCCCGCAAAGACAAGCATCGACTCCTTGGAATGCTTGAGGAGGTCACAGCTCAGGCATCGGCAGTGTGATCCCTGTGCAATTCAGGGGGCTCAACCATGAGGGTACATAACAGCCCCACCACACGGACTGGCTACCGTGCTGGTGACCTAGCGGAGAGGGAGCTACGGCGAGGAAGGGATGTGGAAGGAAAGGGTAGGAATCTGCGCCGTAGGGGCTAGGTTGGGAGTTCTTCCCCAAATGGCTCACATTAACTCTGAAATTTAGATGGAGGTCTAACCCCGAAGGGGGACCTAACTGGGCCGAAAATGGTGAAAACGGCAAACAAAACATAACAAAACATAAGAGAGAAAGCAGGAGTACCGTGGACATAGCCGGGTCGTCATTGCGAGAACACGTAGAGACGGGGTTGGAGAAGGGTAGGGTGGGAAGAAGGATTAGGGAGGGAAGGGAACCGGGAGGAGGAAAAGCGGCCTGGGAAACTGGAAGGAAGGCCGCTATTGCTCGGGGACCCGTGCGCGCCACACTCGTACCCACAAAAGAGCTGTGGGGCCCCCTGGGGGGAATAATGTTTTCAAGCTTATTTCCTTTGTACAGGCCTTCCATATATTCCTTTCACCTTTCAGCTTTCCCTTCTTTGCTTAGTACTTGTTTTACATCTGAGTTCTTGACATTCATGCCGCTGCTTTTCCTTGTCTCCAAATCCCGCTTTTATTTTCGTGTAGGCTATATCTATCTTTCCCCTAGTTATTCTTGTTTCTACGGTCTTGCATTTCTCCTCAAGCCATTGCTGATTAGTCAGTCTGCACTTCCTGTCAACTTCATTTTTCAAACGTCTGTACTCCCTGTTGCCTTCTTCACTATACGCATTTTTATATTTTTTTCCTTTCATCAATTAAGTTTAGTATCTCCTGTGTTATTCAAGGATTTCTATCAGGCTTGGTCCTTCTCCATACTCGATCCTCTGCGGCCTTCACTACTGTATTTTTAAGTCAATACGTAGCCAAGTCTCAAATAAATAAAATTTACAAAATTATAATTATACGTGGTGCAGTATACATGGTATTAAAGGCTGTATTTTATTTTAACTGACTTTTTAGATGTTTCGTTTACAAAGTTTTCTTTCAAAGATTATATGTATAAAGGTTAATAGTGATTTCCTAATTTAGTTATTTTGTGTGTGTGTGCTGTTCTGTATGGAGTAGGGATTAAAAATTTATATTAGAAATTGTAGGAATTTGTACAATGCATTGAACTCAGTGGGAAGTGTGTACTTACAAACAATATACTTTCTTCAATAAATATGAATGAATACTCATAATTGGCTACATTTGAAAACATAATTTCCAAGGGCTAATTTGCACTCTTCTAACACGTTGTAGATCACGGCAAAACCGCTTACGTTTTATTCCAGCTTTAAGTGACCTAAAACATCAGCTCTACAATACGAACACTTCTCCAAGAATCAGCACTATGCCGGAGGCCGGCTTCACTTTTTCAGCTTTAGGGTGTCTTTTGTATTCTAAATTCCTTGATTTGGACCCACGAATGATGGCGAGTGGCGCATGTCTAGACAACAGAATCTTTGCCGTTTCAAGCGACAGTTGAAGCACAGTCTAACCTCACAGACATACATTAACTAGGCTACACTGGCGATACCATAAGCCGCATCACTGTTTCGGCGAAACCAGCCAATTACGGTCGCCGCCATGTTGCCATTACAAAATCTAACCTAACCAGGTAATCGTGTGTGAATGAAATGTCAGAAAAATAGGAATATTCTGATTTATGTACACGTTTAAATGAATTGGTGAATGGATGAGTCGTCTTAAGCTGTATAATTTTTTGTACCACACAAAATCTTTATGTTTGTAACCGTAAGATGTCGAAGTAGGGCTTTACTAATACCAGCGACATTGCCAGTGTAGTTGATGGATGGGTCTAACGTATACAGTCGCGACATTCATTGCTGTGACAATTGTTACCAACGGACAGTTGCAACGACGCTAGCGCTCCTAGCGGTGGGCGAGCCGTCGAAAGTGTGACGTTTGTGTATAATTATTTCTGTACTTAATTAACGAAATAGTATAACTTTTGCGTTACAAGCATTAGTAAAAAATCGAGTCATTCATAATACGGAAAATGATGTAAAAACAGCCGAACTTTACTGATTCAGTGGTATAACGAATAACTTCGTCATGAAGCAGTACTTAAGAATATGTGTATATTTGCACCTTATTCGACTGAAAGTAAGAAAAATATAAACATAAGGCAAACACAAATTTCTATTCTAGTCTGTTCTTACTATGGAAAAGAGTTTTTTATCCGTATCAATTCCATATGGAGACTCATGGTTCACACATTTTCAGGATTCATTCGTATTTCTTATACGCGCATGTTCTTTTTAGTGCGATTAATTTATCTTAAGACAATGCCTCAATGGTTCTTGCCGTTTGTGGTACAGCTGTAGCAATAGTGGGATTGAGTTCTTCATTGCTGACAACAGTTTGTTTTTCCTTCAGGTACAATTGTGGTGGATGATGTGGCATGTTAAATACTGTAGTAATTGTATTCCATATTAGTTTCTTACGTGTCACCCTCGACAGGTATTCTGGTGTACCCTAGCATTTTTTTAAAGAGAAAATGAAATTCTCAAGTAAAACCCTGTAGGTTACAAGAAACTTGTGCAGGAACTGTGCTGGAATGTAGAAATCTTCCCATTCCATTTTTACGTGGTGTGGTACAGCAACCGTGTTCAGTTGAATTCTTGAACAACAGAACGTCTTGGTTGCAAGAATTTTTTATTACAATTACATCTTCATATATCTGACAAAGAAGAAAATATTGATACAAAACTTACAATATTTACACGACATTATTTCGAAAATTTTTAGCTACAAGTCAATCTGAAACTGTTTTAAGCAATTGTGATAATGTACGGTACTAATGTTTTATATACTCTGTGGTGGAGGGTGATTAGATTAAAATGCGTATCCGGTAACATTGACCGTTGAAAACAGATTGATACATTGTTTAACTCAATGGACATCGCAAGATTTACCTTTAATGATGTCCCTGAATTTTAGGTCGTCAACATACGAGGTACGTTCAGAAAGTTTAGAAAGGATACTAGTTACATGTGTAAAATGAGTGATGTGGGAGTGTGTATTGAGCCCTGATTCGAAATATACCACACAAAACAAAATTTTTAAAATAGGCAGTACAATGAACCCTGCCATTTTACCGTAAGCTGAGGTCACTGGGGTCCAAAAAGTGAACATTTTTGTGCATTTAGTACCAAATGATGGTCTAAAAACAGTAATTTCCCTGATATACTAAATTTTATATTTTTTATGTTTTTCTAATACATTAGGTCTGTTTCAGAACAAATTTTAATACTGTGTAATAAATTATTGAAAATTGGGTTCGTGTAACCCCTGGGTTTGCGTAAGTTGGACCCTAGCATTATTTTCCATGTAAAAAGCAGTATAAAGCTGCATTGGGTGCCAGTAGAACATGGGCTCTGGAAATAAAGACATTTACAAACATTCTGGTTTGAAGAATGTTCATTTACTTTGACATTAAAATTGAATATATTCTAAACATATTAATAAACTGTGTTTGGTTGAAAGAAACATGTTAGCATTTGTTTTCATTGCTCTAAATAGTAATAATAAATTGTAGAGCACAATAAAATTACGTTATGTTACCACTGAAAATCGACCTATTAATTAAAGTGGGTGGGTCATTTTTTTTTAAAAATATCACGCCACTAGTACCATATTTTTCAACCCCCTGTTTTTTTTTAGGCTACTCTAAGACATTTCTCTAGACCTTATAGCATTTAAGCATTTTTGAAACTTATTTGTTGTAAAATTCGTATACAATTTTCTCCCAGGGGACCGTTTGTAATTTCTGGTCATTTATTGGCTCCATACCTGCAAGTAAATTAACATGAACAGTGTACAAATGATTTCATGAATGAAACAGTAATAACTTACTGTCAGTCGTTACTTTGTAGTGAAATGTGGAAGTGTGCAATTGAAATATAGCGCTAGTGGCTACCATAAGCCATTTCTGGGCTGGGTTCAAGTAACCCCATTTTTAGGTTGTCAGCGCACTATTCACGAAATAATATATATATTATTATTATTACTAGCCGTTCGTTCTATATAATTAATACAATTGTTATTGTGTTAGGAAATGTACGTAAAATTTAAATTTCAGCTTACTTTCCATGCAACTAAAGTGTCGTAAGAGGTGTAAGTGGAAGTTTCCCGATGGCGACAATCGTTGGTTTGACTACACAACAATATAACGTTAGCTATGAGAAGGCGCGAAAGGCATTATAGCAGATCCTGGACTGATTTAAAACATTTTTGTTTTGTGTCCAAGTCAGACTGCAGGGTTGATTGGTTGGTTGGATGGATGTTTAAGGGGGACCATAACACAAGACAGCTTATAACAAGGAAGCCGATGGATGTGGCTGGCCGACCATAAAAATAAAATAGGAAAACTCAACCACTTGCAGGGTTAAGTAACATCACTCTACGGTACCTCACTTCCTTCATTCTGGTATTTCATCGAACTCTGAAGATTTGTTTTGAGTGAAATAATACATAATACATAATACTTCATGTTGTTGTTGTTGTTGTTAGGTTGTTTAGGGGGGACAAAACTACAACGGTCATCAGTCCCCCATTCCTTCTCTAGGCATCAAAAGGAAAGCCATACACGTGAAAGATAACACGCCCAGAGTTTAAAGTTGCGAAGTGGGAGAGTAGTTCCACTGAGTCTATAAAGAAAAACAGCAAGAATACCAAGACACAAAACGAAAAGATGAGCACACAAAGACATCTGACAAGAAAGAAGCTGATGTCTGTGGTTGACCGACCAGAAGAATAAAAAAGGAAAAGTCAACCACTCAGGAACACAAATCTCCAGCTAGATGGAACGATAAAAACCCCCTGCTCGAATAAAACGTAAAATGGAATCTGCCATTGCAGCATCGTCACCTAAAACATCTGATAAAACGACAGGGAGGTTAAAATTCCGCCGCAAAGCGGCTAAAACGGGGCAGTCCAACAGGATGTGGACTACTGTCAGGCGCGAGGCACACTGACATTGGGGCGCATCCTCACCATGAAGGAGATGTCCATGGGTGAGCCACGTATGCCCAATGCGGAGGCGACATAAAACCACTGATTCCCGTCGTGAACCCCACATGGAGGAGCGCTATGCGGCCGTCGTTTCCTTGACCATACGGAGCTTGTTGGGCGTGTTCAGGCTACGCCACTCAGCATCCCAAAGCCGATGTACCCGTTGGCGCAACAATGAACGGAGATCAGAAGCCGGGAGGCCGATCTCTAGACAGGACATACCGACAGCCTGCTTGGCAAGCCTGTCAACACGTTCATTGCCCGGGATACCAACGTGACCCACAGACCAGATGAACGTCACTGATTGCCCAGACAGTTCAGCGGAACGAAGCGTCTCATGAATGGCCAACACCAGGGGAGACCGCGGGTAACACTGTTCCAGGGCTCGGAGGCTGCTCAGGGAGTCGCTGCAAACAACAAGACTCCCCTGAGCAAGACCGGATATGCATGAGAGCTCTGAATGGCCACCAGCTCTGCAGTGTAAACACGGCAGCCATTCAGCAGAGAGTGCTGTTCCACATGGTCACCATGGGTATACGGAAATCCCATACAGCCATCAACCATGGAACCATCGGTGTAGATCAGGTCATAACCACGGAACTTCACTATGATAGCCGAGCACTGACAGCGAAGCGCCTCCAGTGGAACTGAGTCTTTGGGCCCCTGGGCCACGTCCAGCCGAGTATACGGCCTTGGCAAACACCACGGAGGTGTACGGGCACGGACCCGATAGGAAGATGGAAGGGGAGAAGACTCAAGCTCCTGCAGGAGGGACTGAACCCGATAGGCAATCGTATGAACTGATCTGGGGCGTCGCTGATGGGGACGGACTACCACATCAGGAAAGAGGAGACGATGGTTCAGGTGGCCTGGGGAGCAATACACATGGGCTGCGTAAGCCGCAAGTAGGTGTTGGCGGCGGATCCCTAAGGGTGAAACCCCAGCCTCCACTAGTAAGCTGTTCACTGGGCTGGTGCGGAAGGCACCCGTCGCGATGCGAACCCCACAGTTGTGAATGGGGGCCAGTAGGTGCAGTGCCGAAGGTGCCGCAGACCCATAGGCAATGCACCCAAAATCGAGACGGGACTGCACCAGCGCCGTGTAAAGCCGCAACAGTGTGGAGTTTTCGGCATCCCAGGTCGTATGACCCAAGTGTCTGAGAAGGTTGAGATGGCGCCAACACTTCCGTTTCAGCTGACGAATGTGGGTGAGCCACGTCAGACGGGCGTCAAAGACCAGTACTAAAAAACGGTGAGTTTCCACTACAGTAAGTAATTCGTCATTAAGATAAAGTTCAGGGTGCGGGTGGACGGTCCGACGCCGACAGAAGTGCATCACTCTGGTCTTTGAGGCAGAAAACTGAAAGCCGTGGATAAGCGCCCAGGTCTGCGCCTTCCGAATAGCACCTTGCAACCTGCGCTCGGCAACTTGGGTTCTGCAGGAACTAAAAGAGAGACAAAAGTCGTCAGCATAAAGAGAGGATGTGGCGTCGCCAGGTTGTATCGTATGCTTTGTGCATATCGAAGAAGACGGCAACAAGGTGTTTGCGCCGGGAAAAGGCTGTGCGGATTGCAGACTCGAGGTACACCAGATTATCGGTGGTAGATCGACCCTGGCGAAAACCGCCCTGGCATGGAGCCAATAATCCCCGAGTCTCAAGAATCCAACACAACCGCCGACTGACCATCCGCTCCAACAGTTTGAATGGCACGTTAGTCAGGTTAATGGGCCGATAGCTATCCAAGGAAAGAGGATGTTTGTCGGGCTTAAGCACTGGGATGATACTCTCCCGCCACTGCGACGGGAAAACACCATCACACCAAATGCGGTTATAGATCGCAAGTAGGTTACGCGCACTATCTACTGTCAGACGTTTCAGCATTTGGCTATGGCTGCTATCAGGCCCTGGCGCCGTGTCAGGACATTGTCGAAGAGCACTGAGGAGCTCCCACTCAGTGAAAGGACTGTTGTAGGATTCAGAGCGGCGGGTACGAAAGGAGAAGTGCTGGCGTTCTACCCGCTTCTTCAATGTACGGAAGGCCGGTGGATAGTTTGCAGAGGCAAAAGCGCGGGCATAATGCTCAGCAAACATCTCTGCACGTGTGGCCGGGTCCGTACATAGAACTCCATTTGTGGAGTTGTTGTTGTTGTTGTTGTTGTTGTTATTGTTGTGTGTTTGAAGGGGACTCAACTGCTGGGTTATCAGTCCCCTGTTCCCTGCTAAGATTTAACTTCTATAAGTTTCGTTTTCGTCGCATAGTACTCGAAGTCCAGCGTGCTCCGGGTACAGAGAGACAGTCAATGGTAAAATGATGACATATAACAAAGAACAAGTTGAAAAAATAGACAGTAAACTAAAACAAGGCAGCAGAAGCGTGTGGTTGGCTGATCACAAAATAATACAGAATGAGCCAGCCACTCTGCACACACTAAAATCCTTAATTGAAAAACAAGTCTTAGACTGTAAAATAACAGTGGGCTATTGTTCTGGAGAGGTGGAAGCCCGACAGGGCGGGCTAATAGGCCCCACCACTAAATAGACCAATAAAAGCTAGTTGCACGAATAAAACCTAAAACACGATCGACCATAGAGGCATTGTCTGATAAAATCAATGGAAGATCAGAAGGCAGTGTAAAAGACTGCCTCAAGTCGGCTAAAAGTAAGCAGTCCACCAGAACGTGGACCACAGTCAATAGGGCGCCACAACGGCAAGTTAGTGGGTCCTCTCGTCATAGAAGGTGGCCGTGCGTCAACCACGTATGTCCAATACGTAGTCTGCAGATGACTAGACTCCCTACGAGAGGCTTGCAGGGAGGATCGCCAGACGGCTGTGGTGGGCTTGATTATGCGCAGCTTATTTGGTTCAGTCAAGGTAGCCCATTCCGAGGTCCAAATCCCTAGAACCTTACGGGTCAGTTGCTGCCTGAAGTCCTGGTCTGGGAGACCTATCTTTAAGGGCCGTGATGTGGTGGCCTGCCTGGCCAGGCGATCAACCCGTTCGTTTCCCGGAATGCCTACGTGGCCCGGGGTCCAAATGAACACCACCGAACGGCCTGACTCGCCCAGAGTGAAAACGGCGTCCTGAATGGACTGAACCAAATGGTGCTTTGGCATAAACTGGTCTAGGGCGATCAAGGCATTCAGGGAGTCACTACAGATAACTATAGACTCCTCGGGGCAGGCACGGAAATGTTTAAGAGCGCGAGGGATAGCCACCAGCTCAGCTGCGAAAACACTAGTCCCACAGGGTAAGGAACGCTGCTCAACATGATCACAGTGAACATAGGCGTACCCAACACGACCGTCCACAAGGGAGCCATCGGTGTATACTACTACTGCACCACAGAAAGAATCAAAGAGTGCCTGGAACTGACGACACAGGACCATTGGCGAAACGGAGGCTTTTGAGTCACCCGACAAGTCTAACCTAAGCTGTAGGCGAGGTACACACCATGGAGGTGTATGAGAAAGGTATCGGAATGTGGTAGGGATAGGAAGGGATGCGATTGAAGAAAGAAGGGAACGAACACGAACCGCAATCGGGAAACCCGACCGTGGACGTCGTCGTGGGGAAGGGAGAACGGCAGCTGGGAACAGAAGCCCGTGATTCGGGTGGTCGGGTAAGGCATGAATACGGGCGACATACGAAGCCAGTAGCTGCTGCCGGCGGATTCGGAGACTTGACACGGGACTTGTGCGGAAGGAACCTGTCGCTAAACGTACGCCACTATGGTGTATTGGGTCCAAGACACGCAGTGCAGAAGGGCTGCAGAATCTTATACCAGGCTACCATAATCCAGACAGGATTGGATAAGAGCCCTATACAGTTGCAGGAGAGATGTACGAGCTGCTCTCCAAGTGGTATGGCTTAGGCAACGAAGGACATTCAGGTGGCGCCAACACTTCTTCCGCAGCTGTTGCAGGTGTGGGACCCGCGTGACCCGGGAATCGAACAGCATCCCCAAAAAACGGTGCATTTGAACGACACAAAGCAAATCCTGACCTAAATACAGCTCAGGGTCTGGGTGCACTGCCCGACGGCGACAGAAGTGCATGTCCCGTGTTTTGGCGGCTGAGAACTGGAATCCATGGGTCGTGGCCCAGGACTGAGCTTTTGTGATGGCCCCCTGCAAACGCCTTTCAGCGACACCCATGCCGTGAGAACTGATTTTTTGTTGTTGGTGTTTAAAGGGGACTCAACTGCTGGGTTATCAGGCCCCTGTTCCCAGCTAAGAGTTTACTTTTAATGTTTCCTTGTGTCGCTTAGTACGCGAAGTCCAGTATACTCCCAGTACAAAGACAGTCAATGGTAAAAGGACGTAACAAAGAACAAGACAAATGTTGACAAAATAGACAGAAAACTAAAACAAGGCAGCGGAATCGTGTGGCTGGCTGATCACAAGGATAATACAGGATGAGCCAGCCACTCTGCAAACTTTAAAATCCTTAAAGTAAAGCAAGTCTTAAACAGTAAAATGACAGCGGCCTATTGTTCTGGAGGGGTGAAGCCCGACAAGGCGGGCCTATAGGCCCCACCTTTAAATAGACCAATAGAAGCCAGTTGCACGAATAAAACCTAAAACACGGTCGATCACAGAGACATCGTCAGATAAAATCAATGGGAGCGCACAAGGCAGCGTAAAAGCCTGCCTCAAGTCGGCTAAAAGTAAGCAGTCCACCAGAATGTGGACCACAGTCAATAGGGCACCACAACGGCAAGTTGGTGGGTCCTCTCTTCGTAGAAGGTAGCCGTGTGTTAACCACGTATGTCCAATACGTTGTCTGCAGAGGACTACAGACTCCCTACGAGAGGCTCGCAGGGAGGATCTCCACACAGCTGTGGTGGACTTGACTGTACGCAGCTTGTTCGGAACGTTCAAAGCATCCCATTCCGAGGTCCAAATCCCTAGAACCTTACGGGTTAGTTGTAATCGTAGATCCCTTTCTTGAAGTCCTATCTTCAAGGGCCGTGATGTGGTAGCCTGCTTGGCGAGGCAATCAACCCGTTCATTTCCTGGGATGCCTACGTGGCCTGGGGTCCAAAGGAAAACCACCGAACGTCCTGATTCGCTGAGGGTATATATGGTGTCCTGAATGGACCGAACCAAGTGGTGCTTTGGCATAAACTGGCCTAGCGCCATCAGGCTACTCAGGGTGTCACTACAGATAACTATGGACTCCCCGGGGCAGTTGCGGAAATGTGAAAGAGCGCGCGAGATGGCCACCAGCTCAGCTGTGAAAACGCTAGTCCCACAGGGTAGGGAATGCTGCTCAACGTGGTCACTATGAACATACGCGTACCCAGCACGTCCGTCCACAACGGAGCCGTCAGTGTAGACGACTTCTGCACCACGGAAAGTATCTACGAGTGCCTGGAACTTTCGACGAAGGACCATTGGCGAAACTGAGGCTTTCGAGTCACCGGACAAATCTAACCGAAGCTGGAAGCGAGGTACGAACCATGGAGGTGTAGGTGAAAGGTATCGGAATCTGGTAGGGATGGGAAGGGATGCGATGGACGAAAGAAGGGAACGAACACGAACCGCAATCGGGAGACCCGACTGTGGACGTCGTCGTGGGGAAGGGAGGACAGCAGCTGGGAACAGAAGCCTGTGGTTCGGGTGGTCAGGTGAGGCATGAATACGGGCGACATATGAAGCCAGTAGCTGCTGCCGGCGGATTCGGAGGGGGGGAACCCCAGCTTCAGCAAGGAGACTTGTCACGGGACTTGTACGGAAGGCACCCGTCGCTAAACGGACGCCACTGTGGTGTACTGGGTCCAAGGCCTGCAATGCGGATGGGGCTGCCGAACCATACACAAAGCTCCCGTAGTCTAACCGTGATTGGATCAGCGCTCTGTAGAGCTGCAGAAGACTCGAACGAGCGGCTCCCCAACTAGTGTGGCTGAGGCAGCGTAGAATTTTAAGGTACCGCACGCACTTCTGCTTGAGCTGGCGAAGATGGGGCGCCCAAGTGAGCCGGCTGTCGAAGAGCATGCCAAGAAATCGGTGAGTCTCTTCGACACGAAGAAGTTCATCATATAAATATAGCTCTGGGTCCAAGTGGACAGCTCGACGGCGGCAGAAGTGCATAACCCGGGTTTTAGATGGAGAAAACTGGAACCCATAGGTTGATGCCCACGACTTCGCTTTTCAAATGGCTCCTTGTAGACGCATTTCAGCTACCCCAATGCTAGCTGAGCTGAAGTATAGGCAGAAGTCATCGGCGAACAAGGAGGAAGAAACCGACAACCCCACTGCCTCAGCAAGTCCATTGATGGCAATTAAAAATAGGGGTACACTAAGGACAGAGCCCTGTGGGACACCGTTCTCCTGGACGCGAGAGGAGCTGAGGGAAGTACCAACCCATACTCGAAAGGATCGGAGGGAAAGAAAGTTCTGAATAAAAACCGGCAGCGGACCTCTCAAGCCCCAAGCGTGCAGTGTTGCCAGAATGGGGTGGTGCCAAGTGGTATCGTAGGCCTTCCTGAGGTCAAAAAAGACGGCAACAAGGTGCTCACGCCTGCTAAATGCCGAACGAATGGCGGACTCCAGAGCCACTAAATTGTCAACAGTGGAGCGGCATTGGCGGAAACCCCCTTGGCGTGGGGACAACAGACCCCGATGTTCAAGTACCCACATAAGCCGCCGGCTCACCATACGTTCGAATAGTTTGCACAGAACGATGGTGAGGCTGATTGGGCGGTAACTATCAGCCACCTGTGGATCAGCACCAGGTTTGATCACAGGAAGAACGATACTTTCTCGCCATTGTGATGGGAAAGCCCCCTCCACCCATAAACGGTTAAACAGGGCGAGAAGCTGGTGCTGAAACTCCACGGAAAGGTGCCGAATGAACTGGCTGTGGATCCTGTCCGGACCTGGAGAGGTATCGGGGCATACAGCAAGGGCAATGTCGAATTCCCATTCACTAAAAGCAGAGTTATACGATTCTGTTCGACGTGTGTGAAATGACAGCCGTCGCTGTTCTACCCACTCTTTCAGTGCACGGAAGTCTGCACTGTATGCCGCAGTTGCGGAATTGCGAGCATAATGCTCCGCCATATGCTCAGCAATGGCAGTGGCGTCAGTGCATACAGTACCCCTGATCCGTAAGCTGGGGGTCGCTGCTGACGTGCGGTACCCAAAGACGCGTCGAACGTGGGACCACACCTGAGATGGTGAAGCACGAGAGCCGATGCTGGCTACATACCTCTCCCAGCTGTCCTGTTTGCTCTGGCGATTGAGCTGTCGAGCTCGGGCCCGAAGCCGTTTGAAGGCTATGAGGTTGTCCAAGGTGGGGTGGCGTCGATGGCGCTGTAGCGCCCGCCGACGCTCCCGGATGGCTGCAGCAATCTCTGGCGTCCACCAGGGCACAGACCTGCGCCGAGGGGTGCCAGAAGTGGTGGGAACGGTGGCCTCAGCGGCGGAAACGATAGCAGCAGTGACTTGACCAACCGCTATGTCCACATTGGCAGGCAATGGTACAGGAAACGTAGCAGTGGACGTATAATCCAGCCAATTAGCTCGACAGAGGGACCATCGAGGTGGGCTGCCTGCAGGTTGGAAGTGCAGGTGCGACACAAGGATAGGAAAATGGTCGCTGCCGCAAAGGTCATAATGGGTCCTTCAGCGAAAATGTGGGAGCAAACTCTGACTACATAAAGAGAGGTCGATTGCCGAGTAAGTGCCTCGCGCCACGCAGAAATGCGTGGGGGCCCCAGTGTTTAAAAGACAGATGTCCTGCTGGGACAGAAGTGTCTCGACGTCCCTACCACGAACCGTCGTCTGCGTTCCACCCCATAACGGGTGGTGGGCATTGAAATCCCCCAAGAGGAGAAATGGTGGGGGCAGTTGCGCTACCACTGCAGCAACATCAGTAGTGGAGACGGTTGCATCCGGGGGAAGGTAAATGGAACAGACGGTGAATTCCTGTCCCGTTCGGATGCGAACAGCAACTGCCTCTAAGGTCGTTTGGAGAGGCACAGCAGCGCTAGGGACAGTTGCGAGGACGTAAACAGCGACACCACCCGAAGCCCTATCGCATATATCGCGGTTACGGTAAAAGCCCCGAAAGCCCCGAAGGGCTGGGGTCCTCTGAACAGGAAACCACGTTTCCTGCAGTGCTATACAAAACACCGGGATGTGGCATAACAACTGCTGCAACTCAGCTAATCGGTGGAAGAAACCGCCGATATTCCATTGGAGAATAACTTTGTCGTCTTGCTGAGATGCCATAAATAGTAGCTGAGGAGCAGGTTATTCCATTGCATCGCCGTCTGCCTTGAGTTCAGCATCAATAGATTCATGATCCATACGATCTATTGGATCAGTAAGTGCAAGATCCTCGGGGGAAGCGAGGATCTTGACTTCATCCTCTGAACCGGAGGATGAGGGTATATGTGGCTTTGGAGCCACCAAGGGTTCTTTTTTCCTTGTGGATTTTTTCTTAGCCTCTCGCTGGCCCTTGGGTTTGAAGGGCCCGGAGGGCTTCTCAGGCATGGTCTCGGGGGCTGACGAAGAGCAGGAGGCCCTTCGGTCAGCAACAAGAGGATCCTGCAGCAATTTGCTGGGATCCTCTTTGCCATGTGGAGAAGCCTCGGAAGGGAGTGTCCCAAGGGACCCCTTCCGAGCGAGAAGGGCCGGAGAAGGCTTCTCCTTCTCTGACTGAGAGGTGGGGACTGGTGTCCCCAATGTTTGTGCGGTTGTTGCTCCCACTGTGAAAAGAGTGGGAGCCACCAAGGAGGAAGTGCCCCCAGCTGGTAAGGGGGCAGGGGTAGTTGACTGGGCGTGGGAGCCCACTTGCAGTGGTTCAGTACGTGGTACTCGAGGCACTATGGATGACGATGAGGCTGCTGTGGCATAGGAAGTGGTCAGATGAACGGGATGGAGCTTTTGATATTTCCGTTTTGCTTCTGAGTAGGTCAGTCTGTCCCGGGTCTTGTATTCCATAATCTTCCGCTCTTGCTGCAATACTGAGCACGTAGATGAGCAAGGGGAGTGATGCTGGCCGCAGTTTACACATACTGGAGGAGGGGTGCAAGGGACGTTTGGATGGACTGCACGTCCGCACTCCCGACACGTAGGATTGGCATCGCATCGGGAGGACATGTGCCCAAACCTCCAGCACTTGAAACAACGCATAGGGGGAGGGACGTAGGGCTTTACGTCGATCCGGTAGACCATCACCTTGACCTTCTCGGGCAATGAATCACCCTCGAAAGCCAAGATGAAGGCACCGGTCGCGACCCTATTCTCCTTCGGACCCCTATGGACTCGCCGAATAAAATGGATTCCCGGCGTTCCAAGTTAGCACGTAGTTCTTCATCAGACTGCAGCAACAGGTCTTTATGGAATATTATCCCCTGGACCATATTCAAGGTCTTGTGTGGCGTTATTGTTACGGAAACATCACCCAGCTTGTCACAGGCAAGCAAGGCCCGTGACTGGGCTGGGGATGACGTCGTAATTAAGACTGACCCAGAGCGCATCTTGGACATTCCTTCAACCTCACCGAACTTGTCTTCCAAGTTCTCCACGAAAAACAAGGGCTTTGTGTTCTTGAACGATTCTCCATCATTACGGGTACAGACAAGGTATTTCGGAGCATATGCCTCACCCTTCTGTTTTGCCCGACGTTCCTCCCATGGTGTAGCCAGGGAAGGGAACGTTTGGGGATCATACTCTACCGCATTAAAGTCATTCTTACCACGCTTTGAGACGCCATGTTTGCGTGTGGCGACGCTATTGAGTGCTCGTTTCATGTTCGTCCCACGAGCAGCTAGGGAACTGAAGGTCCACCCAGGCAGAGCCCCGCTTGCCTGGGTAAGACTTATACAACTGAGGTGCGGCAGGTTCCTCAGAGGTTGCTCGCTAGCGGCTGTTCAACCTTAACAGCCATGCATCTCCTCGGCACGTAGCACACCTTGAGATTGAGGGTTTTTTATAGAGGTTTGTACCGTCCTCGCGACCCGGGCGATTAAGCCAAGATCCCCGGGTTCTGAAACGTACAACGTTCCACCGTCGCGCCGAACGATGGTCGTTGAGGCACGCACAGAGCTTACGGTGTAGCGGACTGTTGGCGCGACACAGCCCACAGCTCAGGACCCCGGGTTCGCCAAGCCCGTACTCAGCAAATTAATGCTGAGCCCCTGAGGGGCGTGAGAACTGAAATATAGGCAGAAGTCATCGGCATAGAGTGAGGAGGATACGGTTGATCCCACTGCCACAGCAAGGCCATCGATAGCGATCAGAAAGAGAGGAACACTAAGGACCGAGCCCTGCGGGACTCCATTCTCCTGCATACAGGGTGAGCTAAGAGAGGTACTGACACGAACTCGAAAGAACGAAGCGAAAGAAAGTTCTGTATAAAAAGCGGGAGTGAGCCCAGCAAGCCCCAACCGTGCAGTGTGGCCAGAATGTGGTGGCGCCAGGTGGTGTCGTAGGCCTTCCAGAGGTCAAAAAAGACGGCAACAAGGTGTTCACGTCTGCTGAAAGCCGTACGGATGGCCGACTCCAGAGTTACCAGGTTATCTACAGTGGAGCGGCCTTGGCAGAAGGCCCCCTGTCGTGGGAACAACAGACCCCGACGTTCTAGTATCCACATGAGCCGCCGACTCACCATACGTTCTAAGAGCTTGCACAGAACGTTGGTGAGGCAGATCGGACGGTAGCTATCAGCCACCTGTGGGTCAGCACCAGGTTTCATCACGGGGATAACGATGCTCTCCCGCCATTGTGATGGGAAAGCCCCCTCTGCCCATAGATGGTTGAACAGGGCGAGAAGGTGGTATTGGGACTCTGCTGACAGGTGGCGAAGGAACTGGCTGTGGATACGATCCGGTCCCGGGGATTTATCGGAACATGTAGCAAGGGCAGTTTCGAATTCCCACTGACTGAAAGGGGCATTGTACGTTTCTTCATGGCGGGTACAGAATGACAGATGCCGTATTTCGACCCGCACTTTCACTGCACGGAAGGCTGCACTGTAAGCTGCAGTTGCGGAGATGCACGCGTAGTGGTCCGGCAGGTGTTCAGCGATGGCAGTGGGATCTGTTTTTTTGTTGTTGTTGTTGTTGTTGTTGTTGTTGTTTTAGGGCGCACAACTTCTGTAGTCATTAGCGCCCAGCCAAGAACATAGATTCGCTATGATCTAAAAAAATGTAGACTGTCAGAACATCAACAAGAGGCTAAAAACGAAAGATAAAAGACAATGAAAGGGGTTAAATATCCTTGGATAAGTTGGCCAAGTTCATAAAACGCAAAACCCGAGCAGCTGCTCGTGTGTCATCAGCTAAAATTTCCTCCAGAGTAGACGGAAAGTGAAGGGCTACACGGAGATGATTAAAATTAACACAAGTCAGTAAAACATGTCGCACTGTCAGCAGTTCACCGCAGGAGCATAGCGGTGCAGGTTCGGCGGATAGCAAGTGACGGTGGCTGAAACGGCAATGACCGATCCGCAACCGAGCCAGGATGACCTCCTCCCGCCGAGAGGGGCGTGAGGATGTCCTCCAAGCGGTCGGGATCGGTTTGACAGTTCGCAATTTATTGTTGTACAGTGAAAGCCACACACTGTGCCATTGCGACACGATACTCCGGCGAAGAGCCCGTTGAACATCGTCCGATGGGACGCAAAAGGTAGCCATGCGAGGCAAAAGAGCTGCTGCCTTGGCTGCTATGTCGGCGGCCTCATTCCCGGGCACACCCACATGGCCAGGGACCCACAGGACAGAAACGTGACAGCTGTCATCCGCCAGCAACTGGAGGGAGCGTTGGATCCGATACACGAGAGGATTGTTCGAGAAAGGGTCCTTAAGACTCTGCAGGGCACTAAGGGAGTCTGAACATATGGCATAGAAAGGTTGGCGGTGGCGGCAGGTATACAAAACGGCCTGGTGGAGGCCGAATAGTTCAGACGTGAAGTTCGAGCACCGGTCAGGGAGCTTGCACTGGAAACGGTTGTCCCCAACGACGAAGGCAGATCCGACACCGGCAGTGCTCTTGGAACCATCAGTGTAAATAAATACGGCATTATCGAACCGCGAACGGAGTTCGACAAGCCTCGAGCGGTATACCAAATCCGGAGTGCTCTCCTTGGGGAGCGAACTAAGTTCAAGGTGTGTGTGAACCTGGGCCTGATGCCACGGTGGCAATGGGCTTTCGCTCAACCGAAAGGTGGAAGGAAGTGTAAAATCGAGCCGCTGTAGCAGGTGGCGAAACCGAACTCCAGGTGGAAGCAAGGCAATCGCAGACAGCTGATATTGGCGATCGAGTGAGTCGTCAAAAAATAATCTGTAAGATGGATGGTTGGGCATCGACCGTAGGCGGCATGCGTACCGACACAAGAGTATTTCACGTCGAGTGGTCAAGGGTAATACAGCAGCCTCGGCATACGGACTTACAACAGGGCTGGTATAAAATGCACCGGTCACCAGACGTAATCCACGATGGTGGATAGAGTTGAGACGGCGGAGAATCGACGGCCGTGCTGAAGAGTATACAAGGCTTCCATAGTCGAGCTTCGACTGAACAATGGCCTGGTAAAGTGAAGCAGGACGGTACGATCCGCGCCCCATGACGTGCCACTGAGGACACGAAGAACGTTAAGGGATCGGGCACAACGGGCAGCCAGGTAGGACACGTGTGTGGACCAGCAAAGTTTCCGATCCAACATGAGTCCCAAGATTTTCATAGTCTCTACGAAAGGGAGAGCAACAGGGCCGAGACGTAGAGAAGGTGGAAGAAATTCCTTGTATCTCCAGAAATTGATACACACAGTTTTCTCAGTGGAGAATCGGAAGCCGTTTGCGATGCTCCAGGAATATAGACGGTCAAGACAGCGTTGGAGAGAACGCTCCAAGAGACACGTCCGCTGGGCGCTACAATAAATTGCGAAATCGTCAACAAAGAGAGATCCGGAGACGTCGGCTGAAAGGCAATCTACGATCGGATTGATTGCAATGGCAAAGAGCGCCACACTCAAGATGGAGCCCTGTGGTACCCCATTCTCCTGGCAAAAGGTATCTGACAAAACAGAGCCCACCCGTACCCGGAACTTGCGATCCGCCAAAAACGCTTGAATGAAAAGAGGAAGGCGGCCCCGAAGGCCCCATGTGTGCAATGTGCGGAGAATGCCCGCTCTCCAACAGGTATCGTATGCCTTCTCCAAGTCGAAGAACACTGCTACTGTTTGACGCTTCTTTAGAAAGTTGTTCATAATGAAGGTCGACAACGTAACGAGATGGTCAGCAGCAGAGCGGTGTCGACGAAAACCGCATTGGATATTAGTCAGGAGGCGGCGAGATTCGAGGAGCCAGACCAACCGAGCGTTAACCATGCGTTCCATCACCTTACAGACGCAGCTCGTCAGAGAAATGGGGCGATAACTGGAAGGAAGGTGTTTGTCCTTCCCTGGTTTGGGGATGGGGACAACAATGGCTTCACGCCAACTTGTGGGAACATGACCTTCGGTCCTTATGCGATTGTAGGTACTAAGAAGAAAGCACTTGCCCGCAGGAGAGAGGTTCTTCAGCATCTCAATATGAATGGAATCGGGCCCGGGAGCAGAAGACCGGGACAGGGCGAGAGCACGATGTAGCTCCTGCATGGTGAAGGCGACGTCATAATTTTCACGATTAAAAGAGCGGAAAGAAGGCGGCCGTGCCTCCTCTACCTGTTTGCGAGGGAGAAAGGCAGGGTGGTAATGGGCAGAGCTCGAAACCTCCGCAAAGAAAAGACCCAATGCGTTGGAAACATCAGCTGGGTTCACGAGGACTGCGTTCTCCACGGTCAGGCCAGGAATTGGGGAGTGGACCTTGATGCCGGACAAACGGCGTAGGCCACCCCAGACAACCGTGGAGGGAGTAAAACGGTTAAATGAACTAGTAAAAGCAGTCCAGCAAGCTTTCTTGCTGTCGTTTATGATACGACGGCACTGCGCTCTCATACGTTTGTAATTGATGCAATTCTCCAAAGTTGGGTGGCGGCGGAAGGTGCGTAAAGCACGGCGTCGGGCTCTAAGCGCGTCGCGGCAGGCTGCAGTCCACCAAGGGACCTGGACACGACGTGGAGTAGAGGATGTACGAGGTATGGAACCTTCAGCAGCAGTGAGAATAACCTCTGTGAGGTATTCGACCTGACTGTCACAGTTGGGAAAATTCTGATTGTGAAAAACAGCCATGGAAGAATAAAGCCCCCAGTCGGCTTTAGAAATGTTCCAACTGGTGGGACGTGGAGATGGGGAATGATGTAGGAAGTGGATGATACAAGGGAAATTGTCACTCGAGTACGTGTCAGAAAGTGCATACCACTCAAACCGACCGGCAAGCTGAGGAGTGCAAATTGCGAGGTCTATATGGGAATAAGTGTGTGTTGTGTCAGAAAGGAAGGTCGGTGCACCGGTGTTGAGGCAGACAAGATCGAGGTGGTGGAGAAGGTCCACCAAAAGGGAGCCTCTCAGACAAGGTGCCGGAGAGCCCCATAGGGGGTGGTGGGCATCAAAGTCGCCTACCAACACGAAAGGTGAAGGGAGCTGGTCAACAAGGTTTAGCACATCTGCCCTAGTAAGGGCAGATGACGATGGCGAATATATATTACAGAGGGAGAAGGTAAATGTGGATAAGGTGATGCGGACAGCAACTGCCTGTAGGTGAGTGTGCAAGGAAATGGAATGGGATGGAAATAGACGTCGTCTCGAAGGAGCATCAGAACCCCTCCATGGGCTGGGACACCTTCCACAGGTGGCAGGTCGAACCGCACAGAGGTGTAGTGTGGAAAGTCTGCACGATCACGTGGACGCAACTTAGTTTCCTGGAGGCAGACTAGAAGCGGGCAGTGCAATCGAAGGAGTAGTTTTAACTCTTCCCGATTAGATCGAATGCCGCGAATGTTCCATTCAAGGAGCGCCATGATAAAAATGAGAGAAGAAATAAGGAGAAAAACCAAGTAGCGAGCGGGGTCACCTCGACGGCCGCTGAGGACCGAATTTCGAGGGAGCACTGCTATCGCTGTCTGGGGGCAAAGGGTCATGTTCCATTGGTTCGACCGACGTGCCTGCCACCTCCCTGAGTTGATCAGGAGGGGCAGTTTCCACCGCCAGTAAAGGGCCGGGCGCCCGGCAAACGGAGCGTCCCGGTGAAACAGAAGACGGCCGAGGCCGGCAACTGTTGGACGGCGTGACAGATGGGTCACGCCTCGGCGGGGAAGGAGAGGAACTTTTTTTCTTGTCAGCTCTTCTGGAAGAGTGACGGCGGGAAGAGGCAGTTGACGGTTGGGAAGCCTGAGAACGCAGAAAATCCTCACGGACGGGTTCCTTTTTCAAGGTCCGGGCATCTTGTTTAGGTGCCCGCGGTTTACTAGAGGTTGACGAAGACTGTACCTTAGAAGCAGCAGGAGGAAGCGGGAACGTGGAACGGGCAATCTTCGGGCTGGCGGATCGCACAACTGTGTCAGCGAAAGTGAAATCACAAGTCTGGGTACTGGAATCCTTAGTAGGTCGAGTTGAGGTGAGGACCTTACTGTATGTACCCGCTGGGAGGACAGTGGGCTTTCGACTCGCCAACAACTTTCGAGCGGCAGATGTTGATACCTTCTCCATGACCCGAATTTGCTGAATGAGTTTTTCATCCTTATATACAGGGCAGTCGCGAGAGGAAGCCGCATGGTCGCCGTTGCAGTTAAGGCAGTGAGGGGACGGAGGTGGGCAATCCCCCCTCATGGGCGTCCCTACCACAAGTGACATATTGCTGCATGTGGGCAATGTTCACGGGTATGGTTGTACCTGTGGCATTGGTAGCAGCGCGTTGGGTTTGGAATATAAGGGCGGACTGAGATATCTTCGTACCCTGCTTTGACCTTCGACGGGAGGTCAACTCTGTCGAATGTCAAAAACACAGTACGAGTCGGTGTCAGCTGGTTATCTACCTTTTTCATCACCCTGTGGACGGGTGTCACACCCTGATCGGACATATAGGACCGGATGTCGTCATCAGACAACCCGTCAAGGGATCTCGTAAAAACTACCCCACGTGACGAGTTGAGTGTGCGGTGCGCTTCTACTTTGACTGGAAATGTGTGTAATAATGTAGTCCGGATAAGGTTCTGGGCTTGGAAAGCACTGTCCACTTCCAGCAACAATGAGCCATTGCGCTGACGCGAACAGGTTTTAACAGGACCAGCAATTGCATCAACACCTTTCTGTATAACGAAAGGATTGACAGAATTGAAATCTTTTCCGTCGGTGCGCGACACAACAAGAAATTTCGGCAAATTAGGCAGAGTCTTCTTTTGCTGAGGCGAATCTATCTTACGTTTCTGGGTCAATGTCAGTGAAGAAGAGAAGGAAGTCATTGCGGAAGTGTCCCCCGTGATTACCGGCGTCTCCGATGGCGCGCTCCTTCCTAGTGGGGGCCCTCTCCGAGGGCTTACCCGCCTTAGGTGATTGTTCACACCTCAGGTCACACCTCCCGAGAACTGACGGAGGGACCAATCGGCATGTTCGGAAGGTACCAGCTCGGGTAATCACCCCTCCCTGGGCCGGGCCTTTACCAGGGGGTACGTACGTGCCCTACTTGTCTACCCGGGGCGGGGAATTACGCGTTACCCCGTCACCTGCTACGCATGATAATGCGTGGGTCGGCCTTCAGACACGCACAGGGAGGAAGGAAGAATAGAGGAAGTGCAGAGAAAGAAGGAAAGAATTGTCTCAAACGCCGAGGCGGAGACTAATGAGGAGAAGAAGGCGAGGGGAGGACAAGGAGAGAGAGACAGAAACAAAGGGTAAGAAAGGAAGGAACCAAGGAATAAGAGAAACGACAACAAGAAAACACCTGAACTCGTGAAATACACCCGTCTCCGGGCGAAGGCATAAACCGGGAGGGAAAGTGAAGCAGCCTGGGGCAGAAGAAAGGCTGCTCCGGCTCGGGGCCCCGTGCGCGCCTCACACGTACCCACAAAAGAACTGTGGGCCCCCTGGGGGGGCAGTGGGATCTGTGCAGACGGTGCCCCGAATGTTTATGCTGGGAATTGCTGCTGGTGGTCAGTGCCCAAAGAGGCGCCGAACTTGAGACCACACCGGAGATGAGGATGTGCGAGAGCCAATGTTGGCGACATACTGCTCCCAACATTCCTGCTTACTCTGTCAGATGAGATGTCGAGCTCGGGCCCAGAGCAGTTTAAAGGGGATCAGGTTGTCCATGGTGGGATGACGGCGGTGGCGCTGGAGCGCCCGTCGACGATCCCGGATGGCTTCGGCGATTTCTGGTGTCCACCAGGGCACAGACCTACGCCGGGGGGAGCCAGATGTTTTGGTGATAGTTGCCTCAGCGGCCGAGACTATGGAGCTGGCAACCTGGTGAACTGCCATGTCCGCATCAGCTGGCAGTGAAACAGGAATCACAGCGGCTGAGGTATAACGTTGCCAATCAGCTCTTCGGAGAGACCATCGAGGCTGGTGGCCGGCAGGTTGGAAATGCAGCAGCGACACGAGGATAGGGAAGTGGTCGCTACCGCAAAGGTCATCATGGACCTTCCATTGGAGATGCGGGAGCAGGCTCGGGCTACAAACAGAAAGATCTATCGCCGAATATGTGCCTCACGCCACACAGAAGTGCATGGGGGCACCTGTGTTTAAGAGGCAGACATCTCGCTGTGACAAAAGTGCCTCCACATCTCTACCACGGCTCGTCGTTTGCGTTCCACCCCACAATGGGTGGTGGGCATTAAAATCCCCCAAAACGAGAAATGGTGGGGGTAGCTGTGTTATTAAAGCAGCGATATCGGCGATAGAGACAGCTTCATCTGGAGGAAGGTAGATGGAGCAGATGGTGAACTCCTGCCTCGCCCGAATTCTACCAGCAACTGCCTCCAGAGCCGTGTGGAGAGGCACAGTAGCACTGGGGATAGTTGCGAGAACGTAGAGACAGACGCCTCCTGAGGCTCTGTTGTATGTCACGCGGTTCTTATAATATCGCCAATAGCCACGAATGGGTGGGGTCCGCTGGGCAGGAAACCACGTTTCCTGCAATGCCAAACAAAGCACAGGAAAGCGGCACAACAACTGCTGCAATTCAGCTTGGTGGTTGAAAAACCACCGCAGTTCCACTGAAGGAGTACGTAGTCGCCGAGCTGAAAGGCCATATTAAAGTTTCGAACTGGGTTCATCCATAGTTACATCTGCTGCCAACTGTTCAGAATCGCCAGTGTCAGCGATCCTGGATGCTGGAGAACCCAGTATTGCGAGATCCTCGGCAGACGCGAGGATCTCAACCTCATCCTCCGAAGTAGAGGATGAGGATGCCTGTGGCTTTCTAGCCACCAAAGTCGCCTTCTTCCTGCTTTTTCTCTGTCGTCCCTCTCGCTGGCCCTTTGGTCTAGAGGCCTGGGAGGGCTTCTCACTGGTGGCATCGGGGTTGGACGAAGAGCGAGAAGCCCTTCTACCAGCAGGTCGTGGACCCTTCAGCCGTCGGCTGGGATCCCCACGTTCACTGTAAGAAGCCTCGGAAGGGAGTGTCCCGAGGGACCCCTTCCGAGCGAGAGGAGCCGGAGGAGGCTGTTCCTTCTCCAGCTGGGAGGCGGGGACTGATGTCCCCAATGGAGGGGACGTATTTGCTCCCACTGGTGCTGATGTGGGAGCAACTGATGGAGTGGTGCCCCCCATCCATCGAGGGGCAGTAGGTCGTTGTTGGTCAATAGGGCCCACGGACGGAGAGAACACGGATTCAGTTGACCGCAGTAAAGATGGTGCCGCTGTGACTGCGGCAAAAGATGTTATCTTTACCGGATGAAGCCGATCATACTTTTTTCGCGCCTCTGAGTAAGTCAAACGGTCCAGAGTCTTTATCTCCATAATTTTCCTCTCACGATGCAATACACAGTTCGACGAGCATGGCGGATGGTGTTGCCCACAATTCACACAAACTCGAGGTTGAGTACATGGGGCATCTGGGTGCGATGGTCGCCCACATTCCCTGCAGTTAGGGCTGGAAGTACAACGGGAGGACATGTGCCCTAACTTCCAGCACCTAAAACACCGCATAGGGGGAGGGACATAGGGCTTTACGTCGCACCGGTATACCATCACCTTGACCTTCTCAGGCAGTGTATTGGCTTCGAAGGCCAAGATAAAAGCACCGGTGGCAACCCTCTGGTCTTTAGGTCCCCTGTGCACTCGCCAACGAAGTGAACCCCCCGACGTTCCAAGTATGCTCTCAACTCCTCATCGGTCAGAGAGGAGATCTCTATGGTAGATTAAACCCTGGACCATGTTGAGGGACTTATGAGGCGCGATACTGACTGGAACATCACCCAGCTTGTCGCAGGCAAGTAATACATCGACTGTGCTGGGGACACCGTCTGTATCAGCACTGCCCCACTGCGCATTTTCGAAAATGATTCTATTTCACCGAATTTATCTTCAAGCTGTTCCACGAAAAACTGCGGCTTAGTGGTCATGAATGATTCTCCATCTACATGCGCACAAACAAGGTACTGTGACGAATATGGTTCTGATCTATTTCGGGCCTGTCGTTCCTCCCACGGGGTGGTTAGGGAAGGAAACTCTTTAGGGTCATACGTAGACGCATTGAATTCTGTCTTGCCACGCTTAGAGGCGCCGTTTTCGCGACCGGCCACGCTTTTGTTTGCTCGTTTCATTGTCGTCCCACGAGCAGCTAGGGAAAAGAGGTCCACCCAGGCAGAGCCCCGCTTGCCTTGTACAACTGAGGTGCGGCAGGTTCTTCAGAGGTTGCTCGCTAGTGGCTGTCCAACCTCAACAGCCATGCATCTCCTCGGCACGTAGCACACCTTGAAATTGAGGTTTTTTTATAGAGGTTTGTACCGTCCTCGCGACCCGGGCGATTCAGCCAAGATCCCCGGGCTCTGAAACGTACAACGTTCCACCATCGCGCCGAACGATGGTCGTTGAAGCACGCACAGAGCTTACGGTGTAGTGGGCTGTTGGCGCGACACAGCCCACAGCTCAGGACCCCGCTGACAGAGGAAAGAGACATAACTGAATGAAAGGTTACAGCAGAAAAGTGTGGATGACTGATCGCGAGGATAATAAAGGATGAGCCACCCACTCCGTACATTCGAAAACATGTGAGTAATACCAGGGAGACAGCACAAAAGAAGAAGAGTAAAAATGTGTGAAAGATGGGTGCCTGAGAGATCAGGCTAAAATATCCACCTTTAGATCAAATGATAAAACCCTGCTGCATGGATAAAACGTAAAACAATCAGCTGTAGCAGCATCATCACCGAGAATAAAAGGAAGTGCAGCTGGCAGGTCAAATGACTGTCTTAAGGCAGCTAAAAGGGGACAGTCCACAAGGATTTTTTTTTTGTGGTTTTAGGGCGCACAACTGCTGTGGCCATTAGCGCCCAACACTGCCCATAGTAAAAAAGAACCGAGGTTAGAAATTAAATGGCTTTCGCCATATTTGAACGATGTATAAAAAGTAAAACTCATTTTAGCTGATGACCCGCATTCGGTTAACAGTGAGACATTTCAAATGGTAAACACAGATCATGACGGAGACGATTAAAAAACGGACATTCCACTAAAAGATGGTTCACAGTAAAAGGTGCATCACAGTGCTCACATAAGGGAGCAGGACCACCACGTAATAAATGCTGGTGGCTATAACGGCAGTGGCCAATACGAAGCTGGGCCAGAACAATCTCCTCTCGGCGGGAGGGTCGAGATGACGTTGACCAGAGATCAGGCACTAGTTCAATGGCGCGCAATTTCTTCCCTGACAGGGATGACGAATGTAGATACCAACGGGAGATAATACGCTGGGACATACCAGCGCAAAGGTCATCAGAGCCAGTTGACAAGGTAGATAGCCGAGGAAGGAGAACTGCCTCCTGGGCAGCCGTATCGGCAGCCTCATTCCCAACACTCCTACGTGGCCAGGGACCCACAGAAACGTCACCGTAGTTCCGCTCGTTGAAAGAAGTAAGGCAATTGCGGATGCTTTGTACCAGGGGATGCGCCGGATATAGCATGCGAAGGCTCAACAAAGCACTCATACAGTCCGAGCAAATGACAGTCTTACTGAGCGAGTTTCGCCGGACGTATTGTGTGGCTTGGTATAATGCATACAGCTCAGCTGTAAAAATGGAACTCCACTCAGGAAGACGATATTTAAAAGAGACGTTGCCAAGTACAAAAGCACACCCAACACCCTGGTCTGTCTTTGAGCCATCAGTGTAAATGAACAAATTGTCATCAAATTTAAACCGGAGTGCGTGAAATTCTCTCTGGTAGGCGAAACTAGGTGTGGAGTCCTTTGGAAGAGAATGAAGATCAAAGTTAACGCGGACTTCGGGGCTTCGCCACGGTGGAAAGGTGCTCTCTCCAATCGAGAAGATAGCAGGCATTGTAACGCCAAGCTGGCCGAGTAGGGAACGCAAGCGTACTCCCGGCGGTAGCAGAGTAGACGGGCGCATAGCGAAGAGACTGTCAAGTGAGTCGTTAAAAAAACTGCGTACGTCGGGTGTCCTCGCATGGACGACAAACGACTAGCGTAACGGCTAAGCAGGAGTTCCCGACGGTAAGAAAGGGGTAGTTCGGCGGCCTCGGCATAGAGGCCTTCAACGGGGCTCGTGTAAAACGCTCCTGTCGCCAGACGGAGACCTTGGTGGTGGATTGTATTAAGGCGGCGCAGTATGGACGGTCGAGCCGAAGAATAAACGATGCTATTATAGTCCAGTTTGGACCGAACTATGGTGCGATACAGATGGAGGATAGTAGACCTGTCAGCTCCCCACGAGGTGCCACTTAACACCCGCAGCACATTAAGAGAGCGGGTACAGCGAACTGCTAAACAGGATATGTGGGGAGACCAACTTCCTGTCGAAAACAAGTCCCAAGAACGTCGTGGTATCCACAAATGGAAGTACTATGGGGCCCAGACGAAGGGACGGGGGAAGGAACTCCTTCCGCTGCCAGACGTTCATGCAGACAGTCTTGTCAGCTGAGAATCGAAAGCCAGTGTCCATACTCCACGCGTGGAGATTGTCTAGGCACCGCTGAATGCGCCGCTCCAGGAGACCCGTTTGTTCAGAGCTGCTGTAGATCGCGAAGTCGTCAACAAAGAGGGACGCCGACACTCCTAGTGGAAGGTGATCGGCTATAGAATTGATTGCCACTGCAAATAAAAACAACGCTCAGGACCGAGCCCTGAGGGACTCCGTGCTCCTGAATGAAAGTGCTCGATAAAACCGAACCAACACGCACTTTAAAAACACGGTCTGTTAAAAATTCGCGGATAAAAATTGGCAGGCGACCCCGAAAACCCCATGTATGCAGAGTGCGGAGGATGCCAATCCTCCAGCAGGTGTCGTATGCCTTTTCCAGATCAAAGAACACCGCTACTGTCTGGTGCTTCCGTAAAAAGTTATTCATTACTGAGGTAGATAGGGCAACAAGATTATCCACCGCAGAACAGTGCTTGCGAAACCCACATTGGACATTAGAAGGGAGATGTCGCGTTTCAAGCCACCATACCAGGCGCCCGTGCATCATCCGTTCCTGTTGTTGTTGTTGTTTTTTAAGGGGTCTAAACAGCTAGGTCATCTGTCCCCTGTTCCTAGCTAAGAGTCCTCTGTCAATAATATAAAAGTAAAACACAGCTTCGAAGATGAAAACTCACAAATGGGGTAAGCTGACATTAGAGAATTCGCTTACAACACGAAAGGAAGAGACAATAGGGAAACGAAGTCGAGATCTAAGCTAAGAAAAACACGGCTGGCTGATCACAGAAAAAACAGGATGAGCCAGCCATACTTCACACACTAAAAACCCCTTGGTACATTACAGAAGGGTCTTAAAAGGGTTTAAAATCGCCGGATAGGTGGGGACCTGAAGAATCAGGCTATAGTACCCTCACTAGATGGAGTTGTAAAAACCAGCTGTGCGAATAAAACTTAAAACATAATAAGTCATGGAGGCATCGTCGCCTAAAACTAAAGGTAGCGCGTCTGGTAGGTTAAAAGACTGGCGCTATGTAGCTAAAACTGGGCAGTCCATCAGAAGATGGACGACTGTCAGCGCTGCTCCACACCGACACACAGGTGGGGCCTCACGGCTGAGGAGATGACCATGGGTCAGCCAGGTATGCCCAATTCGGAGGCAGTAGAGGACAACTGACTCTCGACGTATGGGCTGCAGTGAAGACTTCCACAGAGTTGTGGATAGCTTCACTGCTCGGAGCTTGTTTGTTGCACTCGTGGTAGACCATTCGGCACTCCAAGCATCACGCACCTTCTTGTGCAATGATGTCCTGAGGTCTGATTCCATGACGCCAATGGTGAAGGTTTTTTTTTTTTGTTTTTTTGTTTTGTTTTTTGTTTTTTTTTTTTGTGGTTTTAGGGCGCACAACTTCTATGGTCATTAGCGCCCAGCCAAGAACATAGATTCGCTATGATCTAAAAAAATGTAGACTGTCAGAACATCAACAAGAGACTAAAAACGAAAGATAAAAGACAATTAAAAAAGTTAAATATCCTGGACAAGTTGATAAAACGCAAAACTCGAGCAGCTGCTCGTGTGTCATCAGCTAAAATTTCCTCCAGAGTAGACGGAAAGTGAAGGGCTACACGGAGATGATTAAAATTAACACAAGTCAGTAAAACATGTCGCACTGTCAGCAGTTCACCGCAGGAGCATAGCGGTGCAGGTTCGGCGGATAGCAAGTGACGGTGGCTGAAACGGCAATGACCGATCCGCAACCGAGCCAGGATGACCTCCTCCCGCCGAGAGGGGCGTGAGGATGTCCTCCAAGCGGTCGGGATCGGTTTGACAGTTCGCAATTTATTGTTGTACAGTGAAAGCCACACACTGTGCCATTGCGACACGATACTCCGGCGAAGAGCCCGTTGAACATCGTCCGATGGGACGCAAAAGGTAGCCATGCGAGGCAAAAGAGCTGCTGCCTTGGCTGCTGTGTCGGCGGCCTCATTCCCGGGCACACCCACATGGCCAGGGACCCACAGGAAAGAAACGTGACAGCTGTCATCCGCCAGCAACTGGAGGGAGCGTTGGATCCGATACACGAGAGGATGGTTCGAGAAAGGGTCCTTAAGACTCTGCAGGGCACTAAGGGAGTCAGAACATATGGCATAGAAAGGGCGGCGGTGGCGGCAGGTATACAAAACGGCCTGGTGGAGGGCGAAAAGCTCAGCCGTGAAGTTTGAGCACCGGTCAGGGAGCTTGTATTGGAAACGGTTGTCCTCGACGACGAAGGCAGACCCGACACCGGCAGTGCTCTTGGAACCATCAGTGTAAATAAATACGGCATTATCGAACCGCGAACGGAGTTCGACAAGCCTCGATCGGAATACCAAATCCGGAGTGCTCTCCTTGGGGAGCGAACTAAGTTCGAGGTGTGTGTGAACCTGGGCCTGATGCCACGGTGGCAATGGGCTTTCGCTCAACCGAAGGGTGGAAGGAAGGGTAAAATCGAGCCGCTGTAGCAGGCGGCGAAACCGAACTCCCGGTGGAAGCAAGGCAATCGCAGACAACTGATATTGGCGATCGAGTGAGTCGTCAAAAAATAATCTGTAAGATGGATGGTTGGGCATCGACCGTAGGCGGCATGCGTACCGACACAAGAGTATGTCACGTCGATTGGTCAAGGGTAATACAGCAGCCTCGGCATACAGACTTTCAACAGGGCTGGTATAAAATGCACCGGTCGCCAGACGTAATCCACGATGGTGGATAGAGTTGAGACGGCGGAGAATCGACGGCCGTGCTGAAGAGTATACAAGGCTTCCATAGTCGAGCTTCGACTGAACAATGGCCTGGTAAAGGTGAAGCAGGACGGTACGATCCGCTCCCCATGACGTGCCACTGAGGACACGAAGAACGTTAAGGGATCGGGCACAACGGGCAGCCAGGTAGGACACATGTGTGGACCAGCAAAGTTTCCGATCCAACATGAGTCCCAAGAATTTTGTAGTCTCCACGAAAGGGAGAGCAACAGGGCCGAGACGTAGAGAAGGTGGAAGAAATTCCTTGTATCTCCAGAAATTGATACACACAGTTTTCTCAGTGGAGAATCGGAAGCCGTTTGCGATGCTCCAGGAATATAGACGGTCAAGACAGCGTTGGCGAGAACGCTCCAAGAGACACGTCCGCTGGGCGCTACAATAAATTGCGAAATCGTCAACAAAAAGAGATCCGGAGACGTCGGCTGAAAGGCAATCTACGATCGGATTGATTGCAATGGCAAAGAGCGCCACACTCAAGACGGAGCCCTGTGGTACCCCATTCTCCTGGCAAAAGGTATCTGACAAAACAGAGCCCACCCGTACCCGGAACTTGCGATCCGCCAAAAACGCTTGAATGAAAAGAGGAAGGCGGCCCCGAAGGCCCCATGTGTGCAATGTGCGGAGAATGCCCGCTCTCCAACAGGTATCGTACGCCTTCTCCAAGTCGAAGAACACTGCTACTGTTTGACGCTTCTTTAGAAAGTTGTTCATTATGAAGGTCGACAACGTAACGAGGTGGTCAGCAGCAGAGCGGTGTCGACGAAAACCGCATTGGATATTAGTCAGGAGGCGGCGAGATTCGAGGAGCCAGACCAACCGAGCGTTAACCATGCGTTCCATCACCTTACAGACGCAGCTCGTCAGAGAAATGGGGCGATAGCTGGAAGGAAGGTGTTTGTCCTTCCCTGGTTTGGGGATGGGGACAACAATGGCTTCACGCCAACTTGTGGGAACATGGCCGTCAGTCCATATGAGGTTGTAGGTACTAAGAAGAAAGCACTTGCCCGCAGGAGAGAGGTTCTTCAGCATCTCAATATGAATGGAATCGGGCCCGGGAGCAGAAGACCGGGACAGGGCGAGAGCACGATCTAGCTCCTGCATGGTGAAGGCGACGTTATAATTTTCACGATTAAAAGAGCGGAAAGAAGGCGGCCGTGCCTCCTCTACCTGTTTGCGAGGGAGAAAGGCAGGGTGGTAATGGGCAGAGCTCGAAACCTCCGCAAAGAAACTACCCAATGCGTTTGAAACATCAGCTGGGTCCACGAGGACTGCGTTCTCCACGGTCAGACCAGGAATTGGGGAGTGGACCTTGATGCCGGACAAACGGCGTAGGCCACCCCAGACAACCGTGGAGGGAGTAAAACGGTTAAAAGAACTAGTAAAAGCAGTCCAGCAAGCTTTCTTGCTGTCGTTTATGATACGACGGCACTGCGCTCTCATACGTTTGTAATTGATGCAATTCTCCAAAGTTGGGTGGCGGCGGAAGGTGCGTAAAGCACGGCGCCGGGCTCGAAGCGCGTCGCGGCAGGCTGCAGTCCACCAAGGGACCTGGACACGACGTGGAGAAGAGGATGTACGAGGTATGGAACGTTCAGCAGCAGTGAGAATAACCTCTGTGAGGTATTCGACCTGACTGTCACAGTTGGGAAAATTCTGATTGTGAAAAACAGCCATGGAAGAATAAAGCCCCCAGTCGGCTTTAGAAATGTTCCAACTGGTGGGACGTGGAGATGGGGTATGATGTAGGAAGTGGATGATACAAGGGAAATGGTCACTCGAGTACGTGTCAGAAAGTGCATACCACTCAAACCGACCGGCAAGCTGAGGAGTGCATATTGCGAGGTCTATATGGGAATAAGTGTGTGTTGTGTCAGAAAGGAAGGTCGGTGCACCAGTGTTGAGGCAGACAAGATCGAGGTGTTGGAGAAGGTCCACCAAAAGGGAGCCTCTCTGACAAGGTGCCGGAGAGCCCCATAGGGGGTGGTGGGCATTAAAGTCGCCTACCAACACGAAAGGTGAAGGGAGCTGGTCAACAAGGTTTAGCACATCTGCCCTAGTAAGGGCAGATGACGACGGCGAATATATATTACAGAGGGAGAAGGTAAATGTGGATAAAGTGATGCGGACGGCAACTGCCTGTAGGTGAGTGTGCAAGGAAATGGGATGGAAATAGACGTCTCGAAGGAGCATCAGAACCCCTCCATGGGCTGGGACACCTTCCACGGGTGGCAGGTCGAACCGCACAGAGGTGTAGTGTGGAAAGTCTGCACGATCACGTGGACGCAACTTAGTTTCCTGGAGGCAGACTAGAAGCGGGCAGTGCAATCGAAGGAGTAGTTTTAACTCCTCCCGATTAGAACGAATGCCGCGAATGTTCCATTGAAGGAGCGCCATGATAAAAATAAGAGAATAAATAAGGATAAAAACCAAGTAGCGAGCGGGGTCACCTCGACGGCCGCTGAGGACCGGATTTCGAGGGAGCACTGCTATCGCTGTCTGGGGGCAAAGGGTCATGTTCCATTGGTTCTACCGACGCGCCAGCCACCTCCCTGAGTTGATCAGGAGGGGCAGTTTCCACCGCCGGTAAAGGGCCGGGCGCCCGGCAAACGGAGCGTCCCGGTGAAACAGAAGACGGCCGAGGCCGGCAACTGTTGGACGGCGTGACAGATGGGTCACGCCTCGGCGGGGAAGGAGCGGAACTCTTTTTCTTGTCAGCTCTTCTGGAAGAGTGACGGCGGGAAGAGGCAGTTGACGGTTGGGAAGCCTGAGAACGCAGAAAATCCTCACGGACGGGTTCTTTTTTCAAGGTCCGGGCATCTTGTTTAGGTGCCCGCGGTTTACTAGAGTTTGACGAAGACTGTACCCTAGAAGCAGCAAGAGGGAGCGGGGACGTGGAACGGGCAATCTTCGGGCTGGCGGATCGCACAACTGTGTCAGCGAAAGTGAAGTCACATGTCTGGGTACTGGAATCCTTGGTAGGTCGAGGTGAGGTGAGTACCTTACTGTATGTACCCGCTGGGAGGACAGTGGGCTTTCGACTCGCCAACAACTTACGAGCGGCAGATGTCGATACCTTCTCCGTAACCCGAATTTGCTGGATTACCTTCTCATCCTTGTATACAGGGCAGTCGCGAGAGGAAGCCGCATGGTCACCGTTGCAGTTTAGGCAGTGAGGCGATGGAGGTGGGCAATCCCCCTCATGGGCGTCCCTACCACAAGTCACACACTTTGCTGCATTTGGGCAATGTTCACGGGTATGGTTGTACCTGTGGCACTGAAAACAGCGCGTTGGGTTAGGCACATAAGGTCGGACGGAGATGACTTCATACCCTGCTTTGACCTTCGACGGGAGGTCAACTCTGTCAAACGTCAAAAACACAGTACGAGTCGGTGTCAGATGGTTATCGACCTTTTTCATTACCCTGTGGACGGCTGTCACACCCTGATCGGACATATAAGATTGGATATCTTCATCAGACAACCCGTCAAGGGATCTCGTGAAGACTACCCCCCGTGACGAGTTGAGTGTGCGGTGCGCTTCGACCTTAACTGGAAAAGTGTGCAACAACGTAGTACGTATCAGTTTTTGGGCTTGGAAGGCACTTTCCACTTCCAGCAACAATGTGCCATTACGCTGACGTGAACAGGTTTTAACAGGGCCAGCAATTGCATCTACACCTTTCTGTATAACGAAAGGATTGACAGAATTGAAATCCTTTCCGTCGGTGCGAGAGACAACCAGAAATTTAGGTACATTAGGCAGAGTCTTTTTAGGCTGAGGCGAGTCTAACTTACGTTTGTGGGTCAACGTCACGAAAGAAGATAAGGAAGTCATCGCGGAAGTGTCCCCCGTGATTACCGGCGTCTCCGATGGCGCGCTCCTTCCTAGTGGGGGCCCTCTCCGAGGGCTTACCCGCCTTAGGTGATTGTTCACACCTCAGGTCACACCTCCCGAGAACTGACGGAGGGACCAATCGGCACATTCGGAAGGTACCAGCTCGGGTAATCACCCCTTCCTGGGCCTGGCCTTTACCAGGGGGTACGTACGTGCCCTACTTGTCTACCCGGGGCGGGGAATTAAGCGTTACCCCATCACCTGCTATGCATGATAATGCGTGGGTCGGCCTTCAGACACGCACAGGGAGGAAAGAAGAAGAATAGAGGAAGTGAAGAGAAAGAAGGAAAGGTGTCTCAAACGCCGAGGCGGAGACTAATGAGGAGAAGAAGGCGAGGAGAGGACAAGGAGAGAGAGACAGAAACAAAGGGTAAGAAAGGAAGGAACCAAGGAATAAGAGTAACGACAACAAGAAAACACCTGAAATCGTGAAATACGCCCGTCTCCGGGCGAAGGCATAAACCGGGAGGGAAAGTGAAGCAGCCTGGGGCAGAAGAAAGGCTGCTCCGGCTCGGGGCCCCATGCGCGCCACACACGTACCCACAAAAGAACTGTGGGCCCCCTGGGGGGATGGTGAAGGGTGACGCAGTGGAGGCCTGTTTGGCCAACCGGTCAACACGTTCATTCCCCAGTATGCCGACGTGGCCAGGGGTCCACAGGAAGACCACACATCGGCCAGATTTGCCAAGAGAGTAAGTAATGTCTTGAATGGACTACACTAACAGGTTACGAGGGAAGAACTGGTCGAGTGCCTGCAAGCCAGTCAGGGAGTCACTACAGATGACAAATGACCCCCTGGGGCAGGCTCGGAGGTGTTCTAGAGCCTTGAGGATAGCGACCAGCTCTGCAGTGAAGACACTACTTTCACAGGGCAATGAATGTTGTTCGACATGGTCACCATGGAGACATGCATACCCAGCACGACCATCAGCTAGGGCCCCATCAGTATAGATGGCTTCAGCACCACGGAAAGAATTGATGAGATCCAGGAACTGGTGTCTGAGTTGCGTTGGAGAAACGGAGTCCTTTGATCTATTGGACAGATCCAGACAAAGCTGCCAACGGGGGATGGACCAAGGAGGGGTTTGAAAGGAATAGTGGAAAGTGGCAGGGAGTGGTTGGGATTCGAGGGACGAAAGTAGAGAACCAACGCCGATCGATATTGGGTAACCCGACCGAGGTCATCTTGAAGGGATAGGGAGTGCAGCGCCTGGAAAAAGAAGCCGGTGGTTCGGATGGTGTGGCAAGGCCTTAACATGGGCAACGTACGAAGCCAGCAGGTGCTGCCGGCGGAACCGCAGAGGAAGGACCCCAGCTTCAACTAGTAGGCTTGTCACAGGGCTCGTGCGGAAAGCCCCTGTCGCCAAACGAACTCCAGAATGTAAGACTGGGTCTAATGTGTGCAGTGCTGAAGGTGCAGCCGAATCATATACTACGCAGCCATAGTCTAGGCGCGACTGGATGAGCACATTATAAAGTTGCAGGAGCGTTGGGCGTGACGCTCCCTAAACAGTATGGCTTAGACAGCGTAGAATATTAAGGTGTCGCCAGCATTTTCGTTTGAGCTGGCGAAGGTGTGGCACCCAGGTGAGACGGTTGTCGAACAATATGCCTAAAAAACGGTGAGTCTCTTCGACACGCAGCAGGTCATCAGCGAGATACAGTTCGGGTTCAGGATGGACCGCCCGACGAGGACAGTAATGCATCACCCCCGTTTTCGTAGCGGAAAATTTAAAACCATGAGTAAACGCCCACGACTGCGCCTTTCGAATAGCTATCTGCAACCGCCGTTCAGCAACGCCGATGCTAGTGGAGCTGAAGTACATGCAGAAGTCATGGGCATACAACGAGGTGTAAACCGATGACCCCACAGCAGTAGGAAGACCATTGATAGCGACCAAAAATATAGGGACGCTAGGAACGGATCCCTGTGGGACACCGTTTTCTTGATAGTGAGGGGAGCTGAAACAGGAACCAATACGAACACGAAAAGAAAGTTGTGCGAGAAAATTCTGTATGAATACAGGAAGCGGACCACGTAAGCCCCAGTCGTACAGCGTAGACAGTATGTGGTGGCGCCAGGTGGTGTCGTACGCTTTTCGCAGGTCAAAGAATACAGCAACCAGATGTTCGCGGCGTATAAATGCTGTACGGATGGCCGACTCCAGTGACACGAGATTATTGACAGCGGAGCGGCCACGACGGAACCCACTGTTGTGGGGCCAGGAGTCCCCGGTCCTCAAGGATCCACACAAGCCTCCGACTCACCATCCGTTCGAGGAGTTTACACGGAACGTTGGTGAGGCTGATTGGGCGGTAACTATCAGCCACCTGTGGATCAGCCCCAGGCTTCATCACTGGGATGATGATGCTATCCCGCCATTGGGACGGGAAGACACCCTCAACCCAGAGACGATTCAGCAAGGAGTCCGCTGATAGATGTCGGAGGAACTGACTATGAATGCGGTGGGGTCCAGGGGACGTGGCTGGGCATGCGGCAAGGGCGCTTTCGAACTCCCATTCGCTGAAAGGGATGTTGTAGATTTCCTGGCGTCACGTTCGAAAGGATATCTGTTTTCGCTATGTGCGCTCCTTAAGGGCGCGGAAATCCGCATCATATGCAGCGGTCGCTGAGGTGCGAGCATTGTGGTGTGCCAAATGCTCTGCTATTGTGTGAGGGTCAGTGCAAGTTGTACCCTGAATGCTGAGGCACGGAATTCCCACTAGTGGGTGGTGGCCAAAGAGGCGTCGAACTTGCTGTTGTTGTTATTATTATTTGGATGTTTAAGGGGGACAAAAGTACAATGGTCATCAGTCCCCCATTCCATCACAAAGTGTCAAAAATAAAAGCGCGGATGGCAAATAAATGCGCCCAGAGATCAGGTTTGCGAAGTGGGATGGAAATCCCTCTGGGTCTATAAAACAGCAACAAAACGGAGAAGAAACTAAACGAAAAGGGCCGATCACACAAAGACACCTTACAACAAAGAGGCCGACGGCAGTGGTTGACGGACCATAGGAATAAAAAAGGAAAAGTCAACCACTCAGCAGTACAAGTGAAGGACCAGTCAGAGAGACTGATAAAAACCCCTGCTCGAATAAAACTTGAAACTGAATTCGCTGCTGAAGCATCGTCACGTAAAACATCTGATAAAACCCCAGGAATGTTAAAACGACGCCGCAAGGCGGCTAAAAACGGGCAGTCCACTAGGATGTGGACTATTGTTAAGTGGGAGCCACGACGACACTGGGGCGGGGCCTCACCACGAAGGAGACGTCCGTGGGTGAGCCACGAATGCCCAATACGGAGTCTACACAGCACCACGGAGTCCCGGTGAGGGCCAGCATGGAAGAACGCCATGCGGTCGTGGTCTCCTTGACTACCCGAAGCTTGTTGGATGTGCCCAGGCTATGCCACTCGGCATCCCAACGCTGATGGACACGGTGGCGCAACAATGAACGGAGATCAGACGGCGGGATGCCTATGTCCAGAATGGACGCAATAACTGCATGCCTAGCAAGTCGGTCAACACGTTCATTGCCCGGAATGCCCACATGACCAGGAGACCAGATGAAGACCACAGATCGCCCGGACTGTTCAACGGCACAAAGCATCTCCTGTATGGCTAACACCAGAGGAGACCGCAGGTAACACTGGTCCAGAGCTCTAAGGCTGCTCAGGGAGTCGCTGTAAACAACAAAAGACTCACCTGAGAGCTCTGTGAATGGCCACCAGCTCTGCAGTGTAAATACTGCAGCCATTTGGCAGAGCGTGCTGTTCCACACGGTCACCAAGAGTATATGCAAATCCCACACACCCATCAACCATGGAACCATCGGTGTAGATCAGGTCATAACCAGGATACTCGGCGACGACAGCCGAGAAATGGCGGAGGAGTGCCTCCAAGGGAACCAAGTCTTTTGGTCCATGGGCCAAGTCAAGCCGGGTACGCGGCCTTGGCAAGCACCACGGGGGCGACCGTGCATGGACCCGATAGGGAGATGGAAGAGGAAAAGACTCGAGCTCCAGCAGGAGGGATCGAACTCTAAAGGCAATTGTATGACCTGATGTAGGGCGTCGCTGATGGGGACGGACGACCACATCAGAAAAGAGGAGACGCCGGTTTGGGTGGCCTGGGGAGCAATATACACTGGCTGCATAAGCCACGAGCAGGTATTGGCGGCGTATCTCTAAATGTGGGACCCCAGCCTCCACAAGTAAGCTGTTCACAGGGCTGGTGCGGAAGGCACCCATCACAATGCGAACCCCACAGTGGTGGATGGGGTCCAACAGGCGCAATGCCGAAGGGGATGCTGAACCGTAGGCAATGCATCCAAAGTCAAGCCATGACTGTACCAGTGCTGTGTAGACTCGTAATAGTGTGGAGCGATCCGCGCCCCAACTTGTATGGCCCAGGTGGCGAAGAACGTTCAGATGGCGCCAGCACTCCTGCTTCAGCTGACGAATATGAGGAAGCCACATCATCCGAGCGTCGAAGACAAGCCCTAAAAACCAATGTGTGTCTACTACCTGAAGTAAGTGGTCGTTGAGGTAAAGTTCGGGATGTGGGTGAACAGTCCGACGCTGACAGAAGTGCATAACACTTGTCTTGGCCGCAGAAAACTGGAAGCCGTGGGGAAGAGCCCAGGACTGCGCTTTTCGTATCGCTCCCTGCAGCCTGCGTTCAGCCACGTGTGTGCTGGAAGAGCTAAAATAGATGCAGAAGTCGTCAGCATATAGTGAATTCTCGAGGATCCAGCACAACCGCCTACTGACCATGCGCTCCAACAGTTTACAGAGAACATTGGTCAGGCTGATGGGTCGATAGCTATCCAAATGAGCAGGGTTTTTGCCCGGTTTCATCACAGGTATGATGATACCCTCCCGATACTGCGAAGGGAATACCCCGTCGCTCCAGATCCGATTGAAAATGGCGAGGATATTGCCCAGGCTTTCTGCAGAGAGGTGTCGCAGCATTTGGGCATGGATGCTATCAGGCCCAGGGCCCGTGTCAGGACATTGCGCGAGGGCACCAAGTAGCTCCCACTCACGGAATGGAGCGTTATAAGCCACAGTGCGGCAGGTGGTAAAAGAGATAGGCTTGCGTTCCACCCGCTCCTTTAACGTACGGAAGGCCGGTGAGTAGTTTGCAGAGGCAGAAGCACGAGCATAATGCTCAGCAAACATCTCTGCAAGCGTCATTTTATCCGTACATATGGCTCCATTCACGGAGATCCCAGGGATTGTTGTTGTGTATCCCCGTAAGCGCCTAATCCGGCTCCAGACCTGGGAAGTAGAGATACCTGACCCAATGGTGGAAACGTACGTCTCCGAACACTCCCGTTTCCGTCTTCTAATTAAACAGCAAGCACGAGCACGGAGCCTTTTAAAAGTAATGAGGTGCTCAAGAGAAGGGTGCCGCCTGTACGGCTGTAGGGCCTGCCTACGGTCTTTAATGGCGTCAGCGACCTCTGATGACCAGCATGGCACTGTCTTACGCCATGGGCGCCACAAGTAACGAGGAATAGTAGCTCCTAAAATGTTCAAATGTTTGTTAAGCTTATGGGACTTAACTACGGGGTCATCAGTCGCTGAACTTACAAACTACTTGTCAACTACCTTATACTAAGGACGGCACAAATATCCATGCCCGAGGGAGATTCGAACCCCCGACCGTAGTGGCCGTGCAGACCGTGACTGGAGCGCCTCAGTCCCCTCGGCCACCGCGGCCGGCATAGTAGCTTCTGCAGCAGACAATATGGACTGCGTGGCACTATCAACCACCACATTGAGTGGGGGAGGGCCAACGATGGCAGCCGAGGTGTAGCCTTCCCAGTGAGCCCTATGAATAGCTCACCGAGGAGGGCGTGCTGGGGACTGACGTCGTGGGAGTGACAAAAACATCGGAAAATGATCACTGCCACACAAGTCATCATGTACACTCCAATGGATGGATGGCGGAAGGCTGTGGCTGCATATCGACAGATCAATGGCCGAGAATGTGCTGTGTGCCACACTGAAATGTGTCTGTTGAATACAGGTGCCCCCACAGAGGTCGAGCTGAGAAAGCAGGTCCTCGACAACTCTTCCACGTCCAGAGATCGTAGAACCACCCCCACAGGGGATTGTGGGCATTAAAGTCCCCAAATAGCAAAAAAGGTGGCGGGAGTTTTGAGATAAGTGCAGCCAAGACAGCCATATAGACATCGCCATCAGGAGGGAGGTAGAGACTGCAGACAGTAATCTCTTGTGTCGTCCTTACCCCAACAGCCACCGCTTCCAACGGTGTCCGAAGGGGCACAGTTTCACTATATACAGAGGTAAGGAAACACAAACAAACACACAAACACACAAACACACAAACACACAAACACACAAACACACAAACACACAAACACACAAACACACAAACACACAAACACACAAACACACAAACACACAAACACACAAACACACAAACACACAAACACACAAACACACAAACACACAAACACACAAACACACAAACACACAAACACACAAACACACAAACACACAAACACACAAACACACAAACACACAAACACACAAACACACAAACACACAAACACACAAACACACAAACACACAAACACACAAACACACAAACACACAAACACACAAACACACAAACACACAAACAAACAAACACACAAACACACAAACACACAAACACACAAACACACAAACACACAAACACACAAACAAACACACAAACAAACACACAAACACACAAACAAACACACAAACAAACACACAAACAAACACACAAACAAACACACAAACAAACACACAAACAAACACACAAACACACAAACAAACACACAAACAAACACACAAACAAACACACAAACAAACACACAAACAAACACACAAACAAACACACAAACAAACACACAAACACACAAACACACAAACACACAAACACACAAACACACAAACACACAAACACACAAACACACAAACACACAAACACACAAACACACAAACACACAAACACACAAACACACAAACACACAAACACACAAACACACAAACACACAAACACACAAACACACAAACACACAAACACACAAACACACAAACACACAAACACACACAAACACACACAAACACACACAAACACACAAACACACACAAACACACACAAACACACAAACACACACAAACACACACAAACACACACAAACACACACAAACACACAAACACACACAAACACACACAAACACACAAACACACACAAACACACAAACACACAAACACACAAACACACAAACACACACACAAACACCTGACACCCTGTTATACTGGCTACGATTGCAGAAGTATCCCCTATAGCCCAGGAGAGAAGGGGGTCCGCATTGCCGGAATCCAGGTTTCCCGCAAGGGCAATGCAGAGAGCAGGTGTAACGCCCAGAAGTTGTCGTAGCTCAGCCAGGTGGGTGGGTGAAAAAACCGCCGCAGTTCCATTGGAGGATGACAGAGTCCGACAGCTGGGAAGGCATGAATGAAAAAAAGTTATGAATTACACCTCGACATCTTTTGTAGCCACCGGTAGCGATGCATCAGCTCCGATGTCCATTGCATCTGATGCATCCAAGGTCCTCGGGGGATGCAAGTATCTCCACCTCGTCCTCAGAGGCAGAGGTGGAGGGGGCGGGTGGCACAGTGGCCACCGTGTAATCTTTTGTCTTATCCTTTTTCTCTTTTTTTTTTACGAACCCTCGAATCCCTCGGAGGGGCTTCGCTGGAAGGAGGGGCTTTGCAGATCCAGCCTCCGTCTCAGTGACAGGGAGAGTGCAACGCCCTGTGGCCAGCAGCCGGCGACGGTGCCTGCTGCTGGCGGCCAGTGCTTCGCTGGAAGGAGGGGCTTTGCAGATCCAGCCTCCGTCTCAGTGACAGGGAGAGTGCAACGCCCTGTGGCCAGCAGCCGGCGACGGTGCCTGCTGCTGGCGGCCAGTGCCGGTACCGGCACTGGTGGAAGCCGCAGAAGAGAGCGTCCCAAGGGTCCCCTTCTGAATGAGGGCAGCCGGAGAAGGTTGAATCTTCTCCAACGGAAGGTTGGGGGCTGCTCCCGAAGCAAGTGCCTTGGGAGCAGGAGGAGGAATGGAGCCCCCAGCCACTGTGGGGGCAGGCGTGAGTGGACGGCCCTGAGGGCCGGCAGATGGTGGAACACTAGTGTCTGCTGCAGGTTTATAGGCGGATGGCGACGATGTCACTGCTGCGAAAGAGGCAGTCATGGTAACGGGGTGAAGTCGCTCATACTTCTTTCGAGCCTCAGAATACGAAAGTAGGTCCAAGGTCTTAAGTTCCATGATTTTCCGTTCCTTACGAAGAACGGTGCAATCCGACGAACAAGGAGGATGATGCAAGCCACAATTAACGCAGATGGGAGGCGATGTGCATGGCGCGTCCGGGTGTTCTGGACGTCCACAGTCCCTGCATGTAGCGTTGAAAGTACATCTAGAGGACATGTGGCCGAATTTCCAGCATTTGAAGCATCTCATAGGGGGAGGAATGTAAGGTTTCACGTCGCACCGGTAAACCATTACCTTGACCTTCTCAGGCAGGTTATCGCCTTCAAAGGCCAGGATGAAGGCACCGGTGGCAATCTTGTGATCCTTTGATCCCCTATGGATATGCCGGACGAAGTGGACTCCTCTACGCTCCAAGTTTGCGCGTAACTCGTCGTCGGACTGTAACAAAAGGTCTCGGTGTAAAATTATACCTTGGACCATATTTAGCGACTTATGTGGTGTGATGCTCACAGGGACATCACCCAGCTTGTCACAGGCAAGCAGTGCCCGTGACTGAGCTGGGGATGACGTCGTTATTAAGACAGACCCTGACCGCATCTTAGACATCCCTCCCACCTCACCATACTTGTCCTCCAAGTTTTCGACGAAGTACAAGGGCTTAGTTGTCTTAAAAAAGTCCCCATCAGTGCGGGTGCAAACTAGATATTAGGGGCATAAGCCTCACCCTGCTTTCTTGCCCGACGTTCCTCCCATGGTGTAGCCAGGGAAGGGAACGTTTGGGGATCGTACTCTGCAGCATTCTACTCGTTTCTTCCACGCTTAGAGACGCAGGTTTGCGTGTGGCGACGCTATTTATTGCTCGTTTTATGTCTGTCCCACGAGCATCTAGGGAACTGAAGGTCCACCCAGGCAGATCCCCGCTTGCCTGGGTAAGCTTTATACAACTGAGGTGCGGCAGGTTCCTCAGAGGTTGCTCGCTAGCGGCTGTTCAACCTCAACAGCCATGCCTCTCCTCGGCACGTAGCACACCTTGAGATTGAGTTTTTTTTTATAGATGTTTGTACCGTCCTCACGACCTGGGCGGTTAAGTCAAGATCCCCGGGCTCTGAAACGTACAACGTTACACCGTCGCGCCGAACGATGGTCGTTGAGGTACGCACAGAGCTTACGGTGTAGTGGAGTGTTGGCACGACACAGCCCACTGCTCAGGATCGTGAGTGCGCCAAGCCCGTACTTAGCACATTAATGCTGAGCCCCTGAGGGGAATGTGATGCTCAGACAGTCCTAGTGTATTATCAGTTTCTGTATCATCTAAACAAACCGAAAGCTCATCTATTTAATTCTTTTTATTCTTTTTTGTGGTGTAATACAGTAACATTTTTTACTTTACTTTTCTGAGAAACATTCTATTTTTCAACGTTTTTAGCACCCGCCTGCCTGAGCTCATTTATCTTAGCCTAAAAAAGAAGTAATTTCATGAATTGCAGTGTCCCTCCTTAAGGATTTTGCTATCAGCCCAGCTAGCTTTCCCTTCCCTTTCCTACTGAGATGCAGCACATGCCTAGTGAAATCACACCTATCAATACCATCAACAGCAGCCAAACCTATGTCCGACAGCGTAGCCACCCTAAGCAGTTGATAGATCTCCATTTTGACCCTCCTGACAGATCGGTTCAATTGGGGTCGATGATACTGCATGAAAGCGGGCAGGCAATTGTCTGGGTCGTTGCAGAAGCTATTTTAACTTTGTCACAATACTGTAGCCCTGATCCCTATCAATGCTGTTTCCCCACCTCCGACCACTATCAAAACATGATCCTCTTTTGTGAAATCCTTACTCAAGGAACCTATATCCTATACCAACTGGCTAAGACCTGCACTGGGCTTGAAAATGTTTGTGACCTGGTACCTGTCGTCTAGTTATTCCTGCAAAATCTGGCCCATACCTCTTCCATGGCTACTCCCTAATAGAACTTTCTTCATACTATTTAATTTTATTAAACTGTTCGTTTCCTAGTGTAAATTTGTTGTTTCCTAACTGCACCTACTTCTAAAGGAGCCTGTTCCTCACTTGACTGTGGCAGCAAGGCAAATCTCTTGGTTGTGCCAATTGTGAAGCTGTCAGGAGCTATTCTCTGTGATCCCTGTTCCCTGCTACCATTTCCCACCCCTGCTCATCATCCTCTCCCCTAACCTCGTTAGTTCCCCCTAGCACTATCCGGTTCAGCCTGAAGGGTTCTAATCCTTCCCTCCTGTTCAACTATTTTTCTGTCCCTTTAACACAATATACAAAACAAAGTTAGAGACTCGTTTGATTCCCTCTTTCCCGCACTGCTACATCCTCCCCCCAATGAAACCACTTGTCCCAACAGCTGCATTGAAACCCAAAACTAACAAACCTACTGCAGTGCAAACACATTGCATTCATGATTGTTACTTATATCGACAATATATATTAACTACAGGTGCTAAGGATTACTAGTATTATTTAGGGCACTGACATATGCGTGAGATGTTGGTAAATACACTTAAAATTGCCGTTTAACGCTAAATCTGTACACATGCGAATTTGGCCTATGAATATACACAACTTATCGCGATTACTGAGAGTGAGCGAAAAAAGGAAAGACCCTTTAATGGTGAGCTTGAAGAGCACACTAATATACGTATTTAATTAGTTAACTGTGTTTAATTCACTTAAAATTACAAAGAACCGCTAAATATGCACACTCGGAATTTAGGCTTAACAAGGAGTATGTTAACAAAACGAACTTTTAGTGATTACTGAATCAATACGTGAAACAAAGAAATACCGTTAATGGTAAGCTTTAAGAACACACTAAGTAGCTAAAACATTTATTATAGTGGTTAACTACATTTCATTTCTACCTAAATTACTTAACTTTTCCGATCGCACTATCACCGCACATATGGCTTTGTGCAGGACTACCAACCAATTCAGCAGAAGCTATAACCCCATCACACGATGACAATTCGAGGAATCGAGCCCGGACGGTCGAAAAACTGTCTGAGCCTCTGATTCAGACCTTCCACATGGCTCTGTACCACAGGTCCACAGTCGGTCCTGTCAACTATGCCGCATATGGTGAGCTATGGTTTCGTCTTTCAAATAAGACTGGCAGTCCTTACCACTTCACATAGCCGCTCAAAACCTGAGAGAATCTCTTCAGATCCGTAACTACGCAAATCGTAGGTACCAAGGTCAGCCATCAGCTGCAGTTGGCTGCATCCTGTAGTTTTCATGGCATCCCAAAGGATGACTCCACCTGGTATACTTATGTAGTGCACGTGGGCTATCTTCCTCTTTGGCATCCATCTCTAATGGGGCTTCATTACCCGCCAAACAGTTGTGAACTGAGTACATCCACTCAGTGATAGCCCAGATCTAGCTTGCTGTGTGGTGACCTCACGATAAGGTACACCATCAAGCTCACGAACATTATGCTTAACAGATAGCGCATCAAACCTATTCGCGAGGTGTACAAGGGAGGCCTCACCATCGGACCCCGGAATGTCTTGCGCCATCTGCCATGCACCACAGTTACCTCCGACACATCCACAGGTTGAGTATGACTCATTGCTGGCAGCATCAGGACATGTCACTCCCACAGTCGAATCAGTGGAGACGATGGGATCTCGTTCGGCCCCCACGACATGCCAACGACGTCCCTTGATCGCAATTGCCACCTGTGTGAATGAGGGTAACACAGATTGAAGCTGGGACCGAAAGTTCACTAAAAGACTTCATCCGCACAGTCCCTATTCATAAGATCATTACAGAGAAAGCAATACTGACTACTGTCGCCTTGTGCTGAAAGGGAGAGTAAACTTTCCTAAAACGCGATTTGAAATCCAATATACTCTAGAGCACAGTATAAATTTACAAACAAATGAAAACGCGCAGACAAAAATCAAAATAATGTGCATTGATTGTAATCAGAAGCTGGTTTCACTTACGAAGTATGAAGGTGGTGTCTGCATCTCATCTGACAGATCAACAGAAACGAACTATTAACGAACTATTAACGAACTATTAACGAACTATTAACGAACTATTAACGAACTATTAACGAACTATTAACGAACTATTAACGAACTATTAACGAACTATTAACGAACTATTAACGAACTATTAACGAACTATTAACGAACTATTAACGAACTATTAACGAACTATTAACGAACTATTAACGAACTATTAACGAACTATTAACGAACTATTAACGAACTATTAACGAACTATTAACTTACCACAAATCTCTCCCTTTTTAAGTCTTACAATCACTGTCCAATTTTGACTGAAAAATGTGCTGATGTTACTGGCAGCATGTTCGCTGGAACTGCACATACAGCCTGCTATATACGATCAGTGTATGTGCAATTTGAAGTAGTCTGCTGCCTCCGATACTGCTTCCATTGTGTAGTGCACCCTTGTCCTGTCAAGGTGAGGCCTAATTGTCCAACTTCATAACGCAGTTCTAGAAATCTAATAATGATCATCACTGGGTCGCTGAAGCCTTTGGTTGAGACTCCACTAGGCTTAAAATTTGGGGATGTTGTTGTTGTTGTTGTTGTTGTTGTTGTTGTTTATAGGGGACCAAACTACAATGTCATCAGTCCCCTGTTCCAGGCAGTGATGTAACATGTGATAGAACGAAAACACAAAACAAGGATTAGAGAATTCCTTGAATGTAAAATAAAGACAAATACTACACTTATACACAGAGGAGTGTACAAAAGGAATAAAAGGACAATTTCACAGCAGAATGCTCTGGCCTGCTGATCACTAAGATAATAATGGATGAGCGAGCCATGGTGTACACACTAAAAACCACCTCAACCGAAAAGGTAGAGGCTATCAAGTAACTTAAAAAACAGTGTAAAAAAGAATCTGAATCACTCAGAAGCGCCTTCCATTAAATGGAAGGGTAGAAACCAGATGCGCGAATAAAATTTAAAACAGTAGTAGCCAAGGAGGCATTGTCACCTAAAACTGATGGCAGCGAATCTGGTAGGCTAAAGGACTGCCGCAAAGCGGCTAAAAACGGACAATGCAACAGCATGTGGATCACAGTAAGCTGGACGCCACAACGACAAACTGGTGGGCTCTCTCGACGCAAGAGGTGGCCGTGTGTTAACCATGTATGGCCAATGCGTAGTCGGCAGAGTACAACGGACTCCCTACGAGAGGCTCGCAGGGAGGACCTCCACATTGCCGTAGTAGGCTTAACAGCACAGAGCTTATTTGGTGCGTTCGATTCAGCCCACTCTGAATTCCAAAGGCTTAAAACCTTCCGATCGAGCACCGCCCGGAGCTCCCTCTCCTGGAGACCGATTTCCAGCATAGTTGAGGTAGTAGCCTCCTTCGCCAGTTGGTCAACACGTTCATTTCCTTTTATTCCAATGTGTCCCGGAGTCCAAAGGAAGACCACAGTGCGACCAGATGTACATAGTCTATACAGCTTCCTGAATGGACCGTACCAAAGGATGTTTTGGGAAACAATGGTTAAGGGCTTGCAGACCACTCAGGGAGTCAGTATAGATAACCACAGACTCCCCGGGGCAGGCTCTGAGGTGTTCAAGGGCCCGCCAAATGGCGACAAGTTCCGCCGTAAACACACTATTCCCAAAGGGCAATGAACGTTGTTCTATATGCCGGCCATGGGTGTAGGCATACCCAACATGGCTATCGACTAGGGAGCCATCGGTGTATACAAATTCAGCGCCATGGTAGGAATCTAGAAGGGCCTGGAACGGTTGACGCAGAATCGTCGGTGCAACAGAGGCTTTGGAGTCCTGGGACAAGTCCAACCGAAGCTGGGGGCGAGGAATGACCCAAGGAGGAGTACTAGAACGGTACTGGAAGGTGAGAGGAATAGGAAGGGATCCTAGAGAAGAAAGAAGGGAACGAACACGGACCGCAACCGGGAGGCCCGACTGCGGCCGTCGTCGCGGGGAAGGGAGTGCGTCAGCTGGGAAGAGGAGCCTGCGATTTGGGTGGTGAGGTAAGGCATGAATACGGGCAACATAAGAAGCCATTAGCTGTTGCATTCTGAATCGCAGGGGGGAACCCCAGTCTCAGCAAGAAGGCTTGTCACAGGACTGGTACGGAAGGCCCCTGTTGCTAAACGGATGCCACTGTGATGGACTGGATCTAATATCTGCAGTGCAGTTGGAGCTGCCGAATCATACACAAGGCAGCCATAATCCAGGCGTGACTGGATAAGTGCCTTATATAGGTGCAGTAGAGTGGGGCGAGCAGCTCCCCAACCTGTGTGGCTGAGGCAGCGGAGGATGTTTAGATGTCTCCAGCATTTTTGTTTTAACTGGCGAAGATGCGGTATCCAGGTCAGCCGGGCATCAAAAAGCATGCCTAGGAAGCGGTGTGTCTCCTCAACGCAAAGGGGTTCATCATTCAAATATAGCTCAGGTTCTGGATGAGCTACCCGACGGCGACAAAAGTGCATGACGCAGGTTTTCTGCGCCGAAAATTGGAAACCATGCTCAGAGGCCCAAGACTGTGCCTTTCGAATGGCTCCCTGCAGCCGCCGTTCTGTGACGTTAATGCTGTTAGAGCTGAAGTAAAGGCACGTAAGCCCCATTCATAAATTGTAGAGAGGATGTGATGACGCCAGGTTGTATCATAAGCCTTACGGAGGTCAAAAAAGACTGCGACAAGGTGCTCTCGGCGAGTAAAAGCGGTACGTATGGCTGATTCCAGGGACACGAGATTGTCTAGAGTGGAACGGCCCTGATGGAAGCCTCCCTGTTGTGGAGCCAGGAGACCTCGATCCTCCAGTAGCCACATAAGCCGTCGACTCACCATACGTTCGAGGGTCTTACACAGAACGTTGGTGAGACTGATGGGGCGGTAGCTCCCAGCGTCGGACGGATCTGCGCCTGGTTTCATCACTGGGACGATAGTACTTCTCCGCCATTGTGACGGGAAAAGGCCTTCCGTCCAGAGACGATTGTAAAGGGCGAGTAGCCGCCATTTAAAGTCCGCTGAGAGGTGACGGACGAACTGGCTGTGAATACGGTCCGGACCAGGAGAGGTATTGGGGGATGCAGCAAGAGCAGTCCTGAACTCCCACTCACTAAATGGGGCATTGTACGCTTTCTGTCGACGTGTGCGGAAGGACAATTGCCTCTGCTCAACTCGCTCTTTGAGGGCGCGAAAGTGTGCACTGCAGGCCGCGGTCGCAGAGCAACATGCGAAGTGACCTGCCATTAGCTCGGCAATAACCGTCGGGTCAGTACAAAGACTACCTTGGATTCGGAGTGATGGGATTCCGCTTGGTGGGTTGTACCCGAAGAGGCGCCGTACCTGTGACCACACTCGAGACATGGAGGCGCGGGAGCCTATGGTGGCTACATGTCGCTCCCAACAGTCCTGCTTACTCTGTTGGATCAGTCGCCGGGCTCGGGCCCGGGACGCTTAAAAGCGATTATATGTTCAATACTGGGGTGGCGCCGGTGGCGTTGAAGCGCCCGTCGTCGCTCCCGGATAGCATCAGCTATCTCCTGCGTCCACCAAGGCACCGACTTCCGCCTAAGTGAGCCTGTGGTAGTCGGGCTATTCGCTTCAGCAGCGGAAATAATGTCCTCAGCGAGTTTTTGTACTGCCATATCAATGTTATCTGGCAATGGAGCAGTAGCCACAGCTGTCGAGGTATAGCCATGCCAGTCAGCCCTATGGAGGGACCATCGAGGCAGGCGTCCTGCAGGGTGAAATTGTGAGAGCAACAAAAGGAGAGGAAAGTGGTCGCTCCCACAAAGGTCATCATGGACCTTCCAAGATAAATGCGGAAGGAGACTCGGGCTACAAATGGATAGGTCGATGGCGGAGAAAGAGCCATGCGCCACACTGAAGTGTGTGGGCGCCCCACTGTTCAAGATGCAAACATCAAGCTCTGTGAGAAGGTTCTCAAGGTCTCTACCACGGCCTGTGCTCTCATTTCCACCCCATAGAGGGTGGTGGGCATTGAAATCACCCAAGAGGAGGAATGGTTGTGGTAATTGGGCAACCAATGCAGTGAGGTCAGCAGGATAGACAACATCCGGGGGAAGGTATAGGGAACAGATGGTAAATTCCTCTATTGCCCGGAGTCTAACAGCCACTGCCTCCAGGGTCGTGTTGAGAGGCACAGCAGCGCTTGGGACGGTTGCAAGAACATAGACACATACTCCGCCAGATACCCTGTTATAGATGGAACGATTGCTGTAATAGCCCCGATAGCCACGAAGGGCTGGGGTTCTCTGTGCAGGGAACCAAGTTTCCTGCAGGGCTATACAGAATGCTGTAAATCGGCACAACAGTTGTTGCAGTTCGGACAAATGGCGGAAAAAACCGCCACAGTTCCACTGCATGATCATAGAGGCTCCTGGTCGCTGTGACATGCAGATTGGGATGGTTCAGTGGACTCTGCAAGATTGTTCGCCGTCGCTGATGGAGGCAGAGCCTCAACGTTCATCACGTTTTGGGACTCGGCATAAGCCAAGTCCTCAGGAGACGTGAGGATTTCTATTTCGTCCTCTGAGGCTGACGTTTGTTGTGGTGGCTCAGAAGCCACTTTGTGTTCAGACTTTTTGAGCCTCTTTTTCTTTCTGTCCCGTTTGTCTTTTGGTCTCTCCTGTTGGGAGGGTTTGTCTGCCACATCGAGGACAGAGGATACCCTCGAGGCCCTGCGACCAGCAGGTAGTGGCTTTTTGAGCCATTCACTGGTATTCACTGGTATCTGCTGTACCAGCGACAGAGACCTTAGCAGGAAGGGCATCGAGGGAGCCCTTCCTTGCAGGAGGAGCCAGAGACGGTTGTTGGTTCTCTGGATCAGGGATGGGGACCGTTGTCCTTTGTGGTTTTGTATTCGTTGCTCCCAAAGTAGGGACCTTGGGGGCAACAGAAGAGGAGGCGCCCCCTGACAGTATGGGGGAACTGGTAACTGTTGGGCCGGAGGGCCCAGGATGGTAGATGGAACTTGATGTGACTTTACCATTGATGTAGCTGTAGCATATGTCGACTTCATGCTGACAGGATGAACCTTTTCGTATTTGCGCTTGGCCTCGGAATATGGAAGTCTGTCCAGGGTCTTGTACTCAATTATCTTTCTCTCTTTTTGAAAAACTGTGCAGTGTGGCGAGCAGGGAGAGTGGTGCTGGCCACAGTTAACACAGACTGGAGGTGGTGTACATGGGACGTCTGGGTGTGATACACGTCCGCACTCCTGACAGGTGGGGTTGGCATCGCAGCGAGATGACATATGGCCAAACCTCCAGCACTTAAAACAGCGCATAGGGGGAGGAACGTAGGGTTGGACGTCACCTTGACTTTTTCAGGTAATGAATCACCCTCAAAAGCCAAGATGAAGGCACCAGTGGCCACCCTGTTGTCCTTCGGACCCCTGTATATACGCCGAATAAACTGCACACCTCTCCTCTCCAAGTTCTTCCGGAGTTCGTTATCGGACTGGAGTAAGAGATCGCGATAAAAGTTTAAACATGGTACAGGGTATTATATTTCATGTGGTGTGATGGTAACAGGAACGTCACCTAGCTTGTCACAGGCAAGCAGTGCCCTTGACTGGGCTGGGGACGACGTCGTAATCAGAATCGACCCGGATCTCATTTTAGATATTCCGTCTACCTCGCCAAACTTGTCTTCAATGTTCTCAACAAAAAACAGAGGCTTAGTTGACAAACGATTCGCCATCTGTTCGACTGCACACCAGGTATCGAGGGGCATAAGCCTCACCTTGATGACGAGCCCGACGTTCCTCCCACGGCGTAGCCAGGGTTGGAAACGATTCGGGGTCATACGATGCAGCATTGAACGAAACTCTTCCACGCTTTGAGACGCCGTTTTCGCGGCCGGCCACACATTTGTTTGCTCGTTTCATGTTCTCCCCACGAGCAGCTAGGGAACTAAAGGTCCACCCAGGCAGAGCCCCGCTTGCCTGGGTAAGCCTTGTACAACTGAGGTGCAGCAGGTTCCTCAGAGGTTGCTCGCTAGCGGCTGTTCAACCTCAACAGCCATGCATCTCCTCGGCACGTAGCACACCTTGAGATTGAGAGTTCTTTATAGAGGTTTGTACCGTCCTCGCGACCCAGGCGATTAAGCCAAGATCCCCGGGCTCTGAAACGTACAACGTTCCACCATCGCGCCGAACGATGGTCGTTGAAGCACGCACAGAGCTTACGGTGTAGCGGACTTTTGGCGCGACACAGTCCACAGCTCAGGACCCCGGGTTCCCCAAGCCCGTACCCAGCAAATTAATGCTGAGCCCCTGAGGGGAAAATGTGGGGACAAACTCTGGAAACCATGTAGCAATTTTGCAGCTCTGTTAGCACATCACAGACGAGGGCAGCAGATTTCAATCACACCAGCCACCCTTCGCGTTTGCACGGATCTTTGTGATGGTAGTTAATGGTACTGACATGTGCCACTGCTTGCGGACAACTGCACCCTGTATGGTCTGCAGAGGCAGGCAACACTGCTGGTTGGTTGGTTGGCGGTTTTTGAAAGGGACTAAACATCAAGGGTTATCAGTCCCTTGTTCCAGTCAGAGAGATAAAACATTGTGTTAAGCGTTCCAAAGCATATGCTTTAACACTTTAAAGTTTAAAAGGAACCTGTAAAAACGAATGCTTGACATAAATATAAAGAAGGGATAAAAGTACTGGGACAGGACAAGAGTGTTTTTGCTGGGTGATTACGTAAATATAAGTATCACATCCAGCTACTCTGTACACATCAAAACACCTAATAGACTTAGGCAAGCGCAGAACAGATAAATGACAGACAAGAGAATTTCAATTGATTGGTACAGTCCACACTCACGAATAAAATTTAAAACACTATCAACCATGGAGGCATTGTCAGCTAAAACAAGCGTCAAGGCGTCAGGGATATTAAAATTCCGTCGCTCTGCGGCTAGATTGGGGCATTCCACTAAGATGTGGGCGACTGTCAAAGTCGCACCACAGCAACACTGAGGAGGGTCCTCACGACACATAAGGTGTCCATGTGTCAGCCAGGTATGGCCAATACGCAGCCAGCAAAGGACCACCGACTCTTTGCGAGAAGCCCACAGTTAGGACTTCCACACAGCGGTGGAGGGCTTGACAATGCGGAGCTTGTTTGGTTCGGTAAAGCTCGCCCACTCACAGTTTCAAACCGCAAGGACCCTGCTACGTAACTGGGATCTGAGGTCTCTTTCTGGTAGGCCAATATTCAGAGCCCGTGAAGTGGTGGCCTGTTTGGCCAGCTGAACAATACGTTCATTGCCTGGGATGCCTATGTGGCCTGGCGTCCAGATGAAAGCAACAGAATGGCCTGACTCGCCAAGGGCAAAGACAGCATCTTATATTGCTCGCACTAAAGTGTGCTTGGGGAGAAACTGATCGAGGGACTGTAAACCACTCGGAGTCGCTGCAGATAAACGCATGGCCCCTGGGGCGAGCTCTGAGGTGTTCAAGAGCTCCTAAAATAGCGACCAGCTCCGCAGTGAAGATACTGATTCCACGAGGCAATGAACGCTGTTCAGTATGGTCACCACAAATAAATGCGTACCCAGCATGATCATCCGCGAGGGAGCCGTCCGTGTAGATAACAGCTGCATTGCGGTATGAATCTAGCAGCGCTTCGAACTGGCGACGGAGAGCTTGTGGTGGGACCGAATCTTTCGAGTTCCTGGACAAATCCAACCTAATCTGCAAGCGAGGGATACTCCAGAGAGGGGTATGGAAGGAGCAGCGGAAACTGCGAGGGATAGGAATGGAGTCAAGGGATGAGAGAAGGAAATGGAGACGGACCGAGATCGGGAGACCCTATCTCTGCTGTCGCTGCAAAGAAGGGCGGGCGGTAGTCGGGAAGAGAAGCCTGCGATTAGGATGGTGAGGTGAGGAGTGTATGCAGGCAGTGTAGGAAGCGAGCAACTGCTGCCGCCGGAACCGCAGGGGAGGTACCCCTGCTTCGACTAGGAAACTCGTGAACGGACTCGTGCGAAAAGCTCCCATTGTCAAGCGGACACCACTATGAAATACAGGATCCAGTACCCGGAGTGCTGAAGGCGCCGCCGAGTCACACTATGCTCCCATAATCCAGTCGTGATTGTATTAGGCCCTGTAGAGCTGTAGAAGTGTTTGGCGAGAGGCTCCCCACACAGTGTGGATGAGGCAGCGAAGGATGTTAATATGCTGCCAACATTTCTGTCTCAGCTGACGAAGGTGCGGCACCCAAGTAAACCGGGTGTCGAGAACCATGCCGAGGAAGCTATGGGTTTCTTCAACATGAAGAGGTACATCGCCCAGGTACAGCTCGGAATCAAAGTGCATTACTCGGGTCTTGGGGTCCACCTTTCCAATAGCACCCTGCAGCCGACGTTCAGCGACACTAATGCTCGTGGAACTAAAGTAGATGCAGAAGTCGTCGGCAAATAGAGAGTAGGATACCTTTTTTTTTTTGTGGTTTTAGGGCGCACAACTTCTATGGTCATTAGCGCCCAGCTAAGAACATTGATTCGCTATGATCTCAAAAAAATGGTGACTGTCAGAACATCAGCAAGAGGCTAAAAACGAAAGATAAAAGACAATTAAAAGGGTTAAATATCCTTGGATAGGTTGGCCAAGTTCATAAAAAGCAAAACCCGAGCAGCTGCTCGTGTGTCATCAGCTAAAATTTCCTCCAGAGTAGACGGAAAGTGAAGGGCTACACGGAGATGATTAAAATTAACGCAAGTCAGTAAAACATGTCGCACTGTCAACAGTTCACCGCAGGAGCATAGCGGTGCAGGTTCGGCGGATAGCAAGTGACGGTGGCTGAAACGGCAATGACCGATCCGCAACCGAGCCAGGATGACCTCCTCCCGCCGAGAGGGGCGTGAGGATGTCCTCCAAGCGGTCGGGATCGGTTTGACAGTTCGCAATTTATTGTTGTACAGTGAAAGCCACACACTGTGCCATTGCGACACGATACTCCGGCGAAGAGCCCGCTGAACATCGTCCGATGGGACGCAATAGGTAGCCATGCGAGGTAAAAGAGCTGCTGCCTTGGCTGCTGTGTCGGCGGCCTCATTCCCGGGCACACCCACATGGCCAGGGACCCACAGGAAAGAAACGTGACAGCTGTCATCCGCCAGCAACTGGAGGGAGCGTTGGATCCGATACACGAGAGGATGGTTCGAGAAAGGGTCCTTAAGACTCTGCAGGGCACTAAGGGAGTCAGAACATATGGCATAGAAAGGTTGGCGGTGGCGGCAGGTATACAAAACGGCCTGGTGGAGGGCGAAAAGCTCAGCCGTGAAGTTTGAGCACTGGTCAGGGAACTTGTATTGGAACCGGTTGTCCCCGACGACGAAGGCAGATCCGACACCGGCAGTGCTCTTGGAACCATCAGTGTAAATAAATACGGCATTATCGAACCGCGAACGGAGTTCGACAAGCCTCGAGCGGTATACCAAATCCGGAGTGCTCTCCTTGGGGAGCGAACTAAGTTCGAGGTGTGTGTGAACCTGGGCCTGATGCCACGGTGGCAATGGGCTTTCGCTCAACCGAAGGGTGGAAGGAAGGGTAAAATCGAGCCGCTGTAGCAGGCGGCGAAAACGAACTCCCGGTGGAAGCAAGGCAATCGCAGACAACTGATATTGGCGATCGAGTGAGTCGTCAAAAAATAATCTGTAAGAGGGATGGTTGGGCATCGACCGTAGGCGGCATGCATACCGACACAAGAGTATGTCACGTCGAGTGGTCAAGGGTAATACAGCAGCCTCGGCATACAGACTTTCAACAGGGCTGGTATAAAATGCACCGGTCGCCAAACGTAATCCACGATGGTGGATAGAGTTGAGACGGCGGAGAATCGACGGCCGTGCTGAAGAGTACACAAGGCTTCCATAGTCGAGCTTCGACTGAACAATGGCCTGGTAAAGGTGAACCAGGACGGTACGATCCGCTCCCCATGACGTGCCACTGAGGACACGAAGAACGTTAAGGGATCGGGCACAACGGGCAGCCAGGTAGGACACGTGTGTGGACCAGCAAAGTTTCCGATCCAACATGAGTCCCAAGAATTTCGTAGTCTCCACGAAAGGGAGAGCAACAGGGCCGAGACCTAGAGAAGGTGGAAGAAATTCCTTGTATCTCCAAAAATTGATACACACAGTTTTCTCAGTGGAGAATCGGAAGCCGTTTGCGATGCTCCAGGAATATAGACGGTCAAGACAGCGTTGGAGAGAACGCTCCAAGAGACACGTCCGCTGGGCTCTACAATAAATTGCGAAATCGTCAACAAAAAGAGATCCGGAGACATCGGCTGAAAGGCAGTCCACGATCGGATTGATTGCAATGGCAAAGAGCGCCACACTCAAGACGGAGCCCTGTGGTACCCCATTCTCCTGGCAAAAGGTATCTGACAAAACAGAGCCCACCCGTACCCGGAACTTGCGATCCGCCAAAAACGCTTGAATGAAAAGAGGAAGGCGGCCCCGAAGGCCCCATGTGTGCAATGTGCGGAGAATGCCCGCTCTCCAACAGGTATCGTACGCCTTCTCCAAGTCGAAGAACACTGCTACTGTTTGACGCTTCTTTAGAAAGTTGTTCATAATGAAGGTCGACAACGTAACGAGGTGGTCAGCAGCAGAGCGGTGTCGACGAAAACCGCATTGGATATTAGTCAGGAGGCGGCGAGATTCGAGGAGCCAGACCAACCGAGCGTTAACCATGCGTTCCATCACCTTACAGACGCAGCTCGTCAGAGAAATGGGACGATAACTGGAAGGAAGGTGTTTGTCCTTCCCTGGTTTGGGGATGGGGACAACAATGGCTTCACGCCAACCTGTGGGAACATGACCTTCAGTCCATATGCGATTGTAGGTACTAAGAAGAAAGCACTTGCCCGCAGGAGAGAGGTTCTTCAGCATCTCAATATGAATGGAATCGGGCCCGGGAGCAGAGGACCGGGACAGGGCGAGAGCACGGTCTAGCTCCTGCATGGTGAAGGCGACGTTATAGTTTTCACGATTAAAAGAGCGGAAAGAAGGCGGCCGTGCCTCCTCTACCTGTTTGCGAGGGAGAAAGGCAGGGTGGTAATGGGCAGAGCTCGAAACCTCCGCAAAGAAACGACCCAATGCGTTTGAAACATCAGCTGGGTCCACGAGGATCGCGTTCTCCACGGTCAGGCCAGGAATCGGGGAGTGGGCCTTGATGCCGGACAAACGGCGTAGGCCACCCCAGACAACCGTGGAGGGAGTAAAACGGTTAAAAGAACTAGTAAAAGCTGTCCAGCAAGCTTTCTTGCTGTCGTTTATGATACGACGGCACTGCGCTCTCATACGTTTGTAATTGATGCAATTCTCCAAAGTTGGGTGGTGGCGGAAGGTGCGTAAGGCACGGCGTCGGGCTCTAAGCGCGTCGCGGCAGGCTGCAGTCCACCAAGGGACCTGCACACGACGTGGAGAAGAGGATGTACGAGGTATGGAACGTTCAGCAGCAGTGAGAATAACCTCTGTGAGGTATTCGACCTGACTGTCACAGTTGGGAAAATGCTGATTGTGAAAAAAAGCCATGGACGAATAAAGCCCACAGTCGGCTTTAGAAATGTTCCAACTGGTGGGACGTGGAGATGGGGAGTGATGTAGGAAGTGGATGATACAAGGGAAATGGTCACTCGAGTACGTGTCAGAAAGTGCGTACCACTCAAACCGACCGGCAAGCTGCAGAGTGCATATTGCGAGGTCTATATGGGAATAAGTGTGTGTTGTGTCAGAAAGGAAGGTCGGTGCACCGGTGTTGAGGCAGACAAGATCGAGGTGTTGGAGAAGGTCCACCAAAAGGGAGCCTCTCGGACAAGGTGCCGGAGAGCCCCATAGGGGGTGGTGGGCATTAAAGTCGCCTACCAACACGAAAGGTGAAGGGAGCTGGTCAACAAGGTTTAGCACATCTGCCCTAGTAAGGGCAGATGACGATGGCGAATATATATTACAGAGGGAGAAGGTAAATGTGGATAAGGTGATGCGGACGGCAACTGCCTGTAGGTGAGTGTGCAAGGAAATGGGATGGAAATAGACGTCGTCTCGAAGGAGCATCAGAACCCCTCCATGGGCTGGGACACCTTCCACGGGTGGCAGGTCGAACCGCACAGAGGTGTAGTGTGGAAAGTCTGCACGATCATGTGGACGCAACTTAGTTTCCTGGAGGCAGACTAGAAGCGGGCAGTGCAATCGAAGGAGTAATTTTAACTCCTCCCGATTAGAACGAATGCCGCGAATGTTCCATTGAAGGAGCGCCATGATAAAAATGAGAGAAGAAATAAGGATAAAAACCAAGTAGCGAGCGGGGTCACCTCGACGGCCGCTGAGGACCGGATTTCGAGGGAGCACTGCTATCGCTGTCCAGGGGCAAAGGGTCGTGGTCCATAGGTTCGACCGACGCGCCTGCCACCTCCCTGAGTTGATCAGGAGGGGCAGTTTCCACCGCCGGTAAAGGGCCGGGCGCCCGGCAAACGGAGCGTCCCGGTGAAACAGAAGACGGCCGAGACCGGCAACTGTTGGACGGCGCGACAGATGGGTCACGCCTCGGCGGGGAAGGAGAGGAACTCTTTTTCTTGTCAGCTCTTCTGGAAGAGTGACGGCGGGAAGACGCAGTTGACGGTTGGGAAGCCTGAGAACGCAGAAAATCCTCACGGACGGGTTCCTTTTTCAAGGTCCGGGCATCTTGTTTAGGTGCCCGCGGTTTACTAGATGTTGACGAAGACTGTACCTTAGAAGCAGCAGGAGGAAGCGGGGACGTGGAACGGGCAATCTTCGGGCTGGCGGATCGCACAACTGTGTCAGCGAAAGTGAAATCACATGTCTGGGTACTGGAATCTTTGGTAGGTCGAGGTGAGGTGAGTACCTTACTGTATGTACCCGCTGGGAGGACAGTGGGCTTTCGACTCGCCAACAACTTACGAGCGGCAGATGTCGATACCTTCTCCGTAACCCGAATTTGCTGAATGATTTTTTCATCCTTATATACAGGGCAGTCGCGAGAGGAAGCCGCATGGTCGCCGTTGCAGTTAAGGCAGTGAGGGGACGGAGGTGGGCAATCCCCCTCATGGGCATCCCTACCACAAGTGACACATTTTGCTGCATGTGGGCAATGTTCACGGGTATGGTTGTACCTGTGGCATTGGTAGCAGCGCGTTGGGTTTGGAATATAAGGGCGGACTGAGATAACTTCGTACCCTGCTTTGACCTTCGACGGGAGGTCAACTCTGTCGAATGTCAAAAACACAGTACGAGTCGGTGTCAATTGGTTATCTACCTTTTTCATCACCCTGTGGACGGCTGTCACACCCTGATCGGACATATAGGACCGGATGTCGTCATCAGACAACCCGTCAAGGGATCTCGTAAAAACTACCCCACGTGACGAGTTGAGTGTGCGGTGCGCTTCTACTTTGACTGGAAACGTGTGCAATAACGTAGTCCGGATAAGTTTCTGGGCTTGGAAAGCACTGTCCACTTCCAGCAACAATGAGCCATTGCGCTGACGCGAACAGGTTTTAACAGGGCCAGCAATTGCATCAACACCTTTCTGTATAACGAAAGGATTGACAGAATTGAAGTCTTTTCCGTCGGTGCGCGACACAACAAGAAATTTCGGCAAATTAGGCAGAGTCTTCTTTTGCTGAGGCGAATCTATCTTACGTTTCTGGGTCAATGTCAGTGAAGAAGAGAAGGAAGTCATTGCGGAAGTGTCCCCCGTGATTACCGGCGTCTCCGATGGCGCGCTCCTTCCTAGTGGGGGCCCTCTCCCAGGGCTTACCCGCCTTAGGTGATTGTTCACACCTCAGGTCACACCTCCCGAGAACTGACGGAGGGACCAATCGGCATGTTCGGAAGGTACCAGCTCGGGTAATCACCCCTCCCTGGGCCGGGCCTTTACCAGGGGGTACGTACGTGCCCTACTTGTCTACCCGGGGCGGGGAATTACGCGTTACCCCGTCACCTGCTACGCATGATAATGCGTGGGTCGGCCTTCAGACACGCACAGGGAGGAAGAAGAAGAATAGAGGAAGTGAGGAGAAAGAAGGAAAGGTGTCTCAAACGCCGAGGCGGAGACTAATGAGGAGAAGAAGGCGAGGAGAGGACAAGGAGAGAGAGACAGAAACAAAGGGTAAGAAAAGAAGGAACCAAGGAATAAGAGAAACGACAACAAGAAAACACCTGAACTCGTGAAATACGCCCGTCTCCGGGCGAAGGCATAAACCGGGAGGGAAAGTGAAGCAGCCTGGGGCAGAAGAAAGGCTGCTCCGGCTCGGGGCCCCGTGCGCGCCACACACGTACCCACAAAAGAACTGTGGGCCCCCTGGGGGGAGTAGGATACCGACGACCCCACTGTGGTAGCAAGTCCATTTATGGCTATCAGAAACAAGGGAACACTAAGAACTGAGCCCTGTGGGACACAGTTCTCCTGGATACGAGCGGAACTGAGACCGGTGCCAACCCAGACCCGGAAAGAGCGGAACGACAGAAAGTTCTGTATGAAAATCGGGAGCGACCCCCGGAGACCCCATTCATAGAGTGTAGATATAATATGGTGACGCCAGGTGGTGTCATATGCCTTTCTAACGTCGAAAAAAGACTGCGACCAGATGCTCACGCCTGGTGAAGGCAGTGCGGACAGCGGACTCCAGTGACACGAGGTTGTCAACCACGGAATGGCTTTGACAGAAGCCCCCCTTGTTGTGGGACAAGAAGTCACCGATCTTCAAGAATCCACATGAGGCGCCGAATCACCAAACGTTCAAAGAGCGTACAGAGAACGTTGGTGAGACTAATCGGGCGGTAGTTGTCGGCCACGTGCGGGTGAGCACCACGTTTCATCACTGGGAAGACAATGCTCTCACGGCACTGGGACAGGAAAGCAACGTCCACCCAGAGGCGATTGAATAAGCTGAGAAGATGGTGTTGAAAGTCCGCCGGCAGGTGACGAACGAATTGGCTGTGGACTGTCAGGGCCTGGGGGGTGACAGGACATGCAGCGAGGGCACTGTGAAATTCCCATTCAGTAAATGGGGCGTTATGTATTTCCTGGCGGCACGTGAGGAAAGAGGACTGTCGCCAGCATTCAACGCGCTCTTTGAGGGCACGGAAGTCTTCGCTGTAAGCTGCAGTTGCAAAAGTCTGGGCATACTGGTCAACAATAATGGCTGGGTCGGTGCATAGAGCGCTCTGAATCTGCAGACAGGGTATTCCTGCTGATGGGCGGTATCCGAAAACTTGTACCTGGGACCAGACCCGCGAAGGGGAGGTGCTAGAGCCAATAGTGGCTACATACTGCTCCCAGGATTGTTGTTGTTGGGTTTTTCAAGGGACTAAACAAAGACGGTTATCAGTCCCTTTCTCCAGTCGAAGAAATAAAACATTTTGTTAAGCGATCCGAAGTGAATGCATTAACAAGTCAAAAATTTAAAAACTTACAGACTAATAGAAAGAAAGGATACGATTAAAAACGAAGAAGGGATGAAACAGCTGAAACAGCACAAGAGTGTTTTTGCTGGGTGGTCACAAGGATATAAGGAACACACCCAGCCACTCTGGAACACGTTAAAACCACCTACCTAACAGACTTAGGCAGGCGGAGGACAAAGAAATGACAAACACAAACTTTAAAGTGACTTGTAAAGTCCACACTCACGCATAAAATTTAAAACAGAGTCAACCGTGGAGGTATTGTCAGCTAATGCTAGCTGCAAACTGTCAGGAAGTTTAAAATAGCGTCGTGCTGCGGCTAAATGGCGACATTCAATTAAGATGTGGGCGACCGTCAAAGGGGCATCACATCGACACTGAGGAGGGTTCTCGCGACGTAGGAGGTGACCATGCGTAAGCCAAGTATGGCCTATACGGAGCAGTGGCGGCTGGTGGGCTGTTTATTAGGAGGGGCGGCATGTCTCTTCAATTGTACACGACATTTTGTCCCTTCAGAACATTTCTTGAACGGGGAGAATATGGCATTAATTTTATTAGCTACTTACGTAATTTAACCCTTCATCTAACACGACTTTTTCCTCTTATACCAAAACTCGAACAAATTTACGGACAAATATGCAATTTTTAATATTTTCTGCAGGCAATGAAAACCTCGTAACTCCATTTTATTAGATTTCAGAAGAGACCCAGACACTGTACCTTAAAATAATATGAAGTGGTAAGAAGTAAATTCGTGGTATGTGTAACTATATAAGTAAGTGTTCAGACAACACAAATACTTCGTCAGCGACAAATATAATATGCTACTGAAATTAGAAGACTGTCACCAAGAAATGTAGTAACGAGATTTTCATTGCCTACCATTGGTACGAAATAAAATCAAAATAGCATAATTTACCTCAATTAATATGTTTATAGACGAAATTCAGTCTCCTCTCCTTCCCTTCAGCAAAATGGTCAATTAGAATTATGCATATTAAGAAAGGTGTTTTTTTTAATCTATAGAGCAGATAGCTAACGCACTAAGTCTCTGTTTTCATTGAGTGTCTGGGGAAAGTCTTGATTCTTTTGAGTGTAGTGAAACCTTTCAATTTCCGCTGTTGTCATTGGTATTGTATAAATAATACCCATTAGTTTCACTAATTCTGGTAGCACAGTTTCTAAATTATTCTCGTATATACAATTGAGAAGTGTGAAAGTTCCGTTTGCTGTTTGGAAATCATTTCTACTGTACATGACTGTCAATTCCTGTCGCAGTTCATTTTCGTTTAAGTGAAATATTTTAACTGTGGTCTGAAATTATTTTTCAGGAAATAGCAGCTTATGTTTCGGAAACAAACTGGGTTGCAATAATACAACTGCTGACAAGTGATTGATAAATGCGAAACGCTCGTCAGTGTTAGCCATATCAAGGTCACAAACTTCATTTGCAACAGTTTTACGACAGTCTAAAAAACGGAATCGTTTTGAGCCATTGATCACTTCATTTCCATTCCCAGTTTCCCAATGATGATCGACATCAAGAGAGTTTCTCGTCAGTTGTATAGCTGACTTGAAATCGGAGACATTCTTAAGAGCTTTCGCACTATCAACATCTCTGCATTTCAGCTGATTAAATAAAATATTGCAGTGTGGCAAGAGCTTACTGAAAAACTCAAGCCAAAAGAGAAACTCTTGGTCGATGATAAGTTTGCCAAGTCCAACTGCTTTCCTAGTTGTTGAATAATCATTGCTGGCATCATTCCCAATTATCCCAAGGCATTCAGCTATTTCTTTTTAGTTCTTAAATACGGTGTTCACAATTCGCGTTTTAAAATTCCATCTTCTGTCAGCATTTCTTAGAAGACGTTTCTTCACAACATTATCCAGTAGGGCAGTTCTTTTCACTGACTTTGAGAAGAAAGTAGAGAATCCCTGTAATTTGCTAAAAAGGATTCTCAGTTCTTCGTGCTGCGTTGCACAGCGCTCTACAATGAGATTGAGTTGGTGGGCGTAACAGTGTACAGAATTTGCTCTCTCATTCACTGCTTTCACTCTTGCCTGCACCCCAGTGTGCCTGCCACTCATTACCGAAGCTCCGTCATAACTCTGAGCTATCAGTTTTTCCGAGAGTCGTCAATCTTTAGTTTTTTAAGCTCGTTGAACATTTCACTACTTATTGCATCAGCTGTGTGATCTTTGGGTGTTACGAAATTTATGAACCTTTCATTTACTGTCCCTTTTAATTCGTATCGAATAATAAATACTAGTTGAGACAAGGTAGCACAATCTGTCGTTTCATCAACTTCAATAGCGACATAATCTGTTTCTGACAATTTCTGTGGAAATTAACTGATGGCACACAGTGTATATAGAGCCCATCAGTTCGTTCTGAATTGTTTTGGTAAGCCCCAAAAAACACTGGTTTTTTTCCAATATGTCCCTTTAACGTGGAATCCAGTTCTGCCATGTGATTGACAAATCCCCGAAAAATACCAGGATTATCTGAAACATCCGTTTCGTCATATCCCCTTAGTGCAAGTTCAAAATTCCCAGAGAACTTGGTACAGTCGATCAACTTGCTAAGGATGTAACGATTCTTAGATACATCTTTATTAAACTTCTTAATCCTCAGTCCGTAAGCTTTGTCCAGCTGACATCTAATATCTACTTTGCCAAGCATAACGAATTCGATGTTACTTTTTTTTTTTTTTTTTAACTATCAGCTAAATGTTTAATGACTTACCCCATCCGTGGTCCAAGGATGTTCCGCAACATTCATTACCAGACACGTGTAGCAGAAGAAAGCATTTCTTATTTCACATCTACAAAGCCAGTCTGCATGTTTATATAGGAGGAGGATTAAATTTCCTAGTGAAACTACTTTTGCTTTTGCACGCATTTTGTGTCTATACGATGTTCAAATCAGGTCTCAGTGGTCCTAACCTTTTAAATTCCTCCTTTTCCTCAAAAGTCAGTTATTGACTACCAAATGTTAAAATGTAGTTTACGCTATTTATATCATTCATTCTAAATGGGAAACTAGAAAAACCGCTAAGCAATAACCTTGACAACAACGACACTAGAATCGCGCGCACTGCCTGACCGGTGGCGGTGTGCCTTTGTATATTTCGCGCCCTTGGTGCGGACGCCGTCCTAAGCGGCCCGGTTCAGCACACTACCCCCACCCAACCCCCAGTACCCCCCACTCACTCCAGCGCCCGTTGCCAGCCTTTACATGCCGCGGACGGATCGCGTAGAGTCCGACAGTCAGCCCATTCTGAAAACATTCGCCGACCCTCGCTGGCAGACTACCTAGTCTAAAAACATTGATCATTCACTTACACGGGCGGCTGATACACGTAAATTATAGGAGTCGATTTCTGATTAACGATTTGTACGTATTCCGTGTAGGATATTTTAGGGAGGGCGCTGTCCCAGAGTCCTTAAGGAGTAGCCGCCACTGATACGGAGTCGGCAAAGGACGACTGACTCCCTGCGAGAAGCCCTCAGGGACGTCTTCCAAGCAACAGTAGACGGCTTGACGGCACGCAGCTTATTCGGTTCAGTCGAATCTGCCCATTCAGAATTCCAAACCCTTAAGACCTTGCGGGTCAACTGGGTTTGGAGGTCTGAAACTGGGAGGCCAACATCCAGGGACCGCATAGTGGTGGCCTGCTTGGCCAGCTGATCAACACGTTCATTGCCCGGTATACCTATGTGCCCTGGCGTCCAGACAAAAACGACAGAACGGCCTGACGCGCCAAGGGCGATGACAGCATCTTGAATGGCTCGCGCCACTGTGTGTTTCGGTAGAAACTGGTCGAGGGCCTGTAAGCCACTCAGGGAGTCGCTGCAGATGACGAACGACCCCCTGGGGCGAGCTCTGAGGTGTTCAAGAGCTCTCAAAATACCGACCAGTTCTGCAGTAAAGATGCTGCTACCACAAGGCAATGACCGCTGTTCGATGTTGTCACCATGGATAAAGGCATATCCAGCATGGCCATCGACCAAAGAACCGTCCGTGTACACGATGTTTGCTCCGTGAAACGTATCAAGCAGTGCATAGAACCGGCGACGGAGAAGCAGTGATGAAATCGAGGCTTTTGAATCCCGGGACAAGTCCAGCCGAAGCTCCAGGTGAGGAATTTGCCAGGGGGGGATACGGAGGGAGTAATGGTAAGGTGGAGGAAGGGGGTAAGGAATCAAGTGAGGAGATAAGGGAACGGACACGGACCGCAATCGGGAGACCCGACCTGGGCCGGCGCCATGGGGAAGGGAGTGCAGAAAGTGGGAAGAGAAGCCTGTGGTTCGGATGGCGGGGTGAAGCATGAACCCGGGCAACGTAGCTCACCAACAGCCGTTGCCGGCGATACTGCAGAGGGGGAATACCAGCTTCAGCTAGAAGGCTCGTTACGGGAATGGTGCGAAAAGCCCCTGTTGCGAGACGTACACCTGTGTTTGGACGGGGTCTAGGACTCTCAAGGCAGAAGGGGCTGCTGAGTCATAAACCAAACTCCCGTAATCAAGCCGAGACAGAATAAGTGACTTGTAGAGCTGAAAAAGGGTGGAACGTGCTGCTCCCCATCCAGTATGGCTGAGGCATCTAAGAATATTTCAATGCCGCCAACACTTTTGTCGCAGCTGGCGTAGGTGTGGCACCCAAGTCAGCCGGGCATCGAAGACCATGCCCAGGAAGCGATGTGTTTCCTCGACCTGAAGTAGTTCACCACGCAAGTAGAGCTCTGGGTCAGGGTGAACTACCTGACGGCGACAGAAGTGCATCACGCGGGTTTTCTGCGCAGAGAACTAAAAACCGTGAGTAGAGGCCCATGAGTGGGCCTTTCGGATGGCACCCTGCAGCCGTCGTTCAGCTACGCCGATGCTAACGGAGCTGAAATACAGGCAGAAGTCATCGGTGAACAGGGAGCAACTGACCGATGACCCCACAGCCGCAGCAAGACCGTTAATTGCAACTAAAAGCAACGGACACTGAGGACAGAGCCCTGTGGAACACCGTTCTCTTGAATACGGGGGGGGGGGGGAGCTAAAAGATGCCCCAACCCTCACCCGAAACGAGCGGTGGGAGAGGAAATTGCAAATAAAAATAGGAAGGGCACCCCGTAAGCCCCAGTCGTGAAGAGTTGTTAAAATATGGTGGCGCCAGGTGGTGTCATACGCCTTTCGTAGGTCGAAAAATACAGCTACCAAATGCTCACGCCTAGGAAACGCCGTGCGAATGGCCGACTCCAGTGACACGAGGTTGTCAATGGTAGAACGGCCCTGGCGAAAGCCCCCTTGTTGTGGAGCAAGGAGTCCACGCTCTTCAAGGATCCACATAAGCCGCCGACTCACCATACGTTCGAAGAGCTTGCAGAGAACGTTGGTGAGGCTGATCGGACGGTAATTGTCAGCCACCAGGGGATCTGCACCTGGTTTCAGCACCGGGATGATAGTGCTTTCCCGCCACTGCGACGGGAAAGTGCCCTCTGCCCATAGATGGTTAAACAGGGCGAGAATGCGGCGTTGAAACTCTGGTGAAAGGTGTCGGAGGAATTGGCCGTGAATCCTATCAGGTCCTGGAGTTGTATCAGGACACGCAGCAAGGGCAGTTCGGAACTCCCACTCGCTAAATGGGTCCTTGTATACTTCCCAACGACGTGTGCGGCACTGTACGTGGCAGTCGCAGAGCATTGTGCGTAGTGGTCTGCCATGAGCTCGGCGATCGCTGTCGGGAGCGTACAGAGCACACCCTGGATGGTGAGGGATGGGATTCCTGTCGGCGGGCGGTATCCAAAGACGCGTCGGACTTGCGTCTATACCTGAGTCAGGGAGGTGCGGGAGCCGATATTGGCTACATACCGCTCCCAGGAATCCTGCTTGCTCTGTTGCACGAGTCGTCGAGCACGCGCACGGAGCCGTTTAAAGGCCACCAAATTCTCCATGGTAGGGTGGCGTCGATGGCGCTGGAGCGCTCGCCGACGTTCCCGGATAGCCTCAGCAATCTCCGGTGTCCACCAAGGCACGGACCTACACCTAGTGGAACCAGTGGTTCGTGGAACTGCTACCTCAGCGGCCATGACAATACTGTTAGTCACCTGTTGGACTGTATTGTCAATGTCATCTGGAAGTGGTGCAGCGATGACAGCGGTTGAAGTATAGACTGGCCAGTCAGCCCTACGGAGACACCAACGGGGTAACCTGTCTGCAGCTTGGTACTGCGGGAGCGACACAAAGATTGGGAAGTGGTCGCTGCCACACAGGTCCTCATACATACGCCAACCGAAGTGTGGTCGAAGGCTGGGGCTGCAGACGGAAAGGTCGATCACTGAATACGTGCCTTGTGCCACGCTAAAATGCGTGGGGGCACCTGTATTCAGGAGGCAAAGGTCTTGTTGCGCCACTAATGTCTCAACATCCCTACCGCGGCCTGTGGTCTGGAGTCCACCCCACAAAGGGTTGTGGGCGTTGAAGTCCCCCAAGAGGAGGAATGGTGGAGGAAGTTGGGAGACCAAAGCAGTAAGGGTGTTGAGAGACACGGCCTCATCCGGAAGGAAGGTACAAGCTGCAGACAGTGAATTCTTGCGTTACCCGGATTCTGACAGCCACTGCCTCAAGAGTGGTTGTGAGTGGCACGGGGGCACTGGGGACAGTGTCCAGGATATACAGGCAGACACCGCCAGACACCCTGTCGTAAAGGGTCCTGTTGCGGTAGTAGCCCCGATACCCACGGAGGGCAGGGGTGCGCTGTGCTGGAAACCATGTCTCTTGTAGGGCGATACAAAGTGCAGGGTAGTGCCACAGTAATTGGCGCAGCTCGGCCAGGTGATTAAAGAAGCCGCCGCAATTCCACTGGAGAATAACTTTCTCCTCGCTGTAAAGCCATAAAACAAAAGGAACATCTGCCGCCTTATGGTCAGGATCTACAGAATCTAAGACCATAGGTGATTCTGGATGTGCAGAGTTCCTACGTTCGGGGGAATCAAGAAGTGCGAGATCCTCAGCGGAGGCAAGGATCTCTACTTCATCCTCTGAAGCAGAGGATGTGGGTGTGGGTGGCTTGGAAGCCACCAAAGAATCCTTTTTCTTCTTTTCTTTCCTTTTAGCTTCTCGCTGGCCCTTGGGTGTTAAGGGCCATGAGGGCTTCTCAACAGGGGCTGCAGCTGCCGACGAACAGGTGGAGGCCCCTCGATCAGCAGCCGCGGGATCCTTCAGCCATTTGCAGGGATCCACTTTCCCATGAAGAGAAGCCTCGGAAGGGAGTGTCCCGTGGGACCCCTTCCGGGCGAGAGGAGCCGGAGAAGGCTGTTGTTTCTCCGGCGCTGGGGTGGGGACCGACGTCCCCTGCAATGGTTTGTCTGTTGCTCCCAACGAGAAAAGTGTGGGAGCAACCGAAGGAGTAGTACCCCCAACTGTCAAGGGGCAGGTGCAGGTGCAGGTGGCATTCGTGGTACAGATGGTCTGGTGACTGACGATGAAGCTACTGTGGCATAAAACGTTGTCATGGTGACAGGATGGAGCTTCAAATATTTACGTCTGGCCTCTGCGTACGTAGGCCGGTCCAGGGTCTTATACTCCATGATCTTGCGCACTTTGTGGAGTACAGAACAGTCGAGCGAACAAAGAGGATGCTGCTGATTGCAATTGACACACACTAGATGTGGGGTACAGGGGGCGTCTGGATGGGATGCATGCCCACACTCCCGACATGTTGGATTGGCGTCACATCAGGAGGACATGTGACCAAACCTCCAGCACTTGAAGCAGCGCATAGGGGGATGAACGTAGGGCTTGACGTCGACCTGGTAAATCATCACCTTGACTTTCTCAGGCAATGAATCGCCCTCGAAAGCCACGATGAAGGCACCGGTGGCAACCCTCTTGTCCCTCGGACCCCTATAGATACGGCGGATGAAGTGCACACCTCACCGCTCCAAGTTAGCTCTCAATTCATCGTCTGATTGCAGCAGCAGATCCCTGTGGAAAATGATGCCCTGGACCATGTTTAAGGCCTTACATGGTGTAACGGAAACAGAAACATCACCCAGCTTGTCACAGGCTAGCAAAGCCCGTGACTGGGCTGGGGATGACGTCGTTATTAAAACGGATCCAGACCTCATTTTTGACAATCCATCGACCTCTCCATATTTGTCTTCTAGATATTCCACAAAGAACATTGGCTTTGTGGACATGAAAGATTCCCCATCTGTATGGCTGCACACTAAATACTTTGGGGCGTAAGCCTCGCCCTGAATTTTGGCCCTACGTTCCTCCCACGGTGTAGACAGGGAAGGAAACGTTTGGGGGTCATACTGTTCTGTGTTGTAATCGCTTCTACCGCGCTTAAAGACGGCGGTTGTACGTCCGCCAAAGTTTCGTGGTCTTTTCATCGTGTTCCCACGAGCAGCTAGGGAAATAAGGGTCCACCCAGACAGAGCCCCGCTTGCCTGGGTAAGCCTTATACGACTGAGGTGCGGCAAGTTCCTCAGAGGTTGCTCGCTAGCGGCTGTTCAACCTCAACAGCCATGCATCTCCTCGGCAAGTAGCACACCTTGAGATTGAGGTTTTTTTTATAGAGGTTTGTACCGTCCTCACGACCTGGGCGATTAAGCCAAGATCCCCGGGCTCTAAAACGTACAACGTTCCACCGTCGCGCCGAACGATGGTCGTTGAGGCACGCACAGAGCTTACGGTGTAGCGGACTGTTGGCGCGACACAGCCCACAGCTCAGGACCCCAGGTTCGCCAAACCCGTACTCAGCAAATTAATGCTGAGCCCCTGAGGGGGGGACGGTAACTGTCAGCCACCTGTGGATCAGCGCCAGGTTTTATCACTGGGATGACGGTGCTTTACCGCCATTGGGAGGGAAAAACACCGTCTGCCCAGAGACGGTTAAACAAGGCGAGCAGTTAGTTCTGAGCGTCCACAGAAAGATGCCAAAGAAATTGGCTATGAACACGATCTGGTCCTGGACAAGTATCTGGGCATGCAGAAAGGGCACTTTTAAACTCCCACTCACTAAAGGGTGCATTGTATGGCTCCCGGCGACGTGTGTGAAATGACAGTGGCTTCCGCTCAACTCGTTCTTTAATGGCGCGAAAGGCTTCACTGTAAGCTTCAGTTGAACTGATGTCTGCAGAAAACTGTGCCATGTGCTCGGCGACAGCAAGCGGGTCTGAGCAGACAGTACCCTGTAGGCGAAGACAGGAGATTCCTGCTGGAGGGCGGTACCCGAAAAGACGACGAACCTGGGACCACACCCGAGAATGTGAGGCACGAGATTTAATAGAGGCGACGTACCTGTCCCAACAATCTTGCTCACTTTGCCATATAAGCCGTCGTGCTCGGGCCCGTAGCCGTTTAAAAGCAATCAGGTGATCGATGGTGGGATGTTGCCGGTAGTGCTGAAGTGCCCTACGCCGATCCCGAATGGCTTCAGCGATTTCTTGTGACCACCGAGGCACAGATTTGCGCCAAGGGGACCCTGAGGTGGTTGGAACAGTGGCCTCAGCAGCGGAAACTATGGCGATAGTCACCTGTTGAACTGCCACCTCCACATCAGCTGGCAGTTGGGCAGGAGTGACAACAGCAGAAGTGTAATGCTGCCAATCAGCCCTATGGAGGGACCATCGAGGCAGTTGTTCCGACTGTCGAGGCTGTGGGAGCGACAAAAAGATAGGAAAATGGTCGCTCCCACAGAGGTCATGATGCGCCCTCCATGTGAGGTGTGGAAAAAGGATCGGGCTGCAGACAGATTGATAGCTGAGAAAGTGCCATGTGCAACACATAAGTGCGTCGGGGAACCGGTATTTAAAAAGCGGATATCTTGTTGTGCAGTAAGAGATTCAACATCCCCACCACGTCGGGTCGTCTCTGTTCCGCCCCATAAAGGGTGATGGGCGTTAAAGTCCCTCAAAAGAAGAAACGGTGGGGGCAGCTGTGCTACCAGAGCAGCAAGATCAGTAGGCAAAACATCCCTGTCTGGAGGAAGGTAGATTGAGCAGACAGTCAATTCTTGCATTGCCCGAAGGCGAACAGCAACAGCCTCAATAGGTGTGCTGAGAGGCACAGCAATACTGGGGACAGTGGCAAGGGTGTATATACAGACACCACCAGAGGCTCTGTCACAGTCGGCGCGGTTGTTAAAGTAGCCCTGATAGCCTCGAAGGGCCGGGATCCGCTGAGCAGGAAACCAAGTTTCCTGCAGAGCTATACACAGCACTGGGAAACAGCACAACAACTGCTGTAGCTCAGCTAGGTGGTTGAAAAACCCACTGCAGTTCCACTGAAGAACGTGATTCATGGTTTGCTGGGAAACCATGATGAACTCAAGTTTGTCAGTCCAAAAATTTGCGGGCTGCTAGTCGCACATCTACATCTAGGAGCATTGGGTAAAGTGTCTTAGTGAGGGCCAGATCCTCAAGAGACGCGAAGGTCTGCACCTCATCCTCCAAAGTAGATGATGTAGTAATGGACTTTGAAGTCACTGAAGAGACTTTCTTTTTATGTTTCTTCCTCTTTACCTCCTGCTGCCCTTTCGGTCTTAAGGGCAAGGAGGACTTCTCACGATTGGTTTCTGGGCCTGATGTCGATCGGGAAGCCCGTCGACTGGGGGCAGGTGGATCCTGCAGCCTCTGACTGGGACCCTCCAAACCACTCGTGGAAGCCTCAGGAGGGGGTGCCACAAGGGACTACTCCTGGGCGAGAGGGGCCAGGGAAGACTTGCTTCCCCGGCTGAAGAGTGGGGACTGGAGTCCCCGATGATGGGGTGGATAATGCTCCCACAGGCATTGGGGGAGCATGGGATATAGATGGTCCCCCACCCATCAAGGGGGTAGTAGAAGATTGGTTCATAGGGCCCACAGATGGGGAGGACACTAGTGCCATTGATCGTATCGATGCCGCTGTGACTGCGGCAAAAGATGATGTCATCTTAACAGGATGGAGTTGCTCATATTTCTTGCGTGCTTCTGAGAAAGTGAGCCGGTCCAGGGTCTTTATTTCCATGATATTCCTTTCCCGATGAAGAATAGTACAGGTCGGCGAGCATGGTGGATGATGTTGCTCACAGTTTACACTTACAGGAGGTGGGGTACATGGGGTGTCCGGGTGCGACGGCTGCCCACATTCCCTGCAGTTCGGGCTGGAAGTACACCGGGACGACATGTGCCCGAACTTCCAGCACCGGAAACACCGCATGGGGGAGGGACATATGGCTTTACATCAACTCGGTAGAGCATTATCTTGACCTCAGGCAGTGTTTCGCCCTCGAAGGCCAAGATAAAAGCACCGGTGGCAGCCCTGGTTTCCTTAGGTCCCCTGTACACTCGACGGACGAAATGAACACCTCGACGCTGCAGGTTAGATCGCAACTCTTCATCGGTCTGGGACAGCAGGTGTCTCTGGAAGATTATGCCCTGGACCATGTTTAAAGACTTAAGGGGGCGTTATACTTACCGGGATCTCACCCAGCTTATCGCATGCAAGTAACGCGTGTGATTGGGCTGGGGACGCCGTCTGTATCAGTACAGCCCCACTTTTCATCTTTGAAAAAACTTCACTTCGCCAAACTGGTCTTCGAGATGTTCGACAAAGAACTGTGGTTTAGTGGACATAAAAGACTCTCCATCAGTACGGGCACACACCAGATATCATGGGGAGTGTGGTTCGGATCGGCGAATTCCTCTACGTTCCTCCCATGGGGTGCCAAGGGAAGGGAACGTCTTAGGATCGTAAGCAGATACATTTAATTCCGTTTTTCAACGCTTAGAAACGCCAGGTTTGCGTGTGGCGACGCTATTAATTGCTCGTTTCATTCTCGTCCCACGAGCAGCTAGGGATCTACAGGTCCACCCAGACAGAGCCCCCCTTGCCTGGGTAAGCCTTATATAACTGAGGTGTGGCAGGTTCCTCAGAGGTTGCTCGCTAGCGGCTGTTCAACCTCAACAGCCATACATCTCATGGCACTTAGCACACCTTGAGATTGAGGATTTTTTTATAGAGGTGTGTACCGTCCTCGCGACCCAGGCGATTAAGCCAAGATCCCCGGGCTCTGAAAAGTACAACGTTCCACCGTCGCGCCGAACGATGGTCGTTGAAGCATGCACAGAGCTTACGGTGTAGCGGACTGTTGGCGCGACACAGGCCACGGCTCAGGACCCCGGGTTCGCCAAGCCCGTACCCAGCAAATTAATGCTGAGCCCCTGAGGGGCCCATCGAAGTAGATGGCCATGTGTCATCCACGTGTGACCAATACACAGACGACAAAAGACGACTGACTCCTTCCAAGAGGCCATCAGGGAGGACTTCCACGGAGCTGTAGAACGCTTCACTGCACGGAGCTTATTTGGGACAGGTGACTCAACCCACTCAGTGTTCCAAAGCCCAAGTACCTTCCGGTGGAACTCTCTCTTGAAGACCTATTTCTAAGAGGCTGGAAGTAAATGCCTGCTTAGCCAGCCGATCTTTGAGTTCGTTTCCCGAAATTCCAACGTGTCCAGGGGACCAAACAAAGGTCACAGTGCGGCCAGACTGGACGAGATGGTTAATAGAGTCCTGTATGGACCGCACCAGGGGGTGTTTTGGAAAGCATTGGTCAAGGGTTTGCAAGCCGCTCAGGGAGTCGCTCCATATAACATACGACTCCCCGAGACAGGCTATAAGGTGCTCAAGTGCTCGACGGATAGCGATCAACTCTGCAGGCAGTGAATATACTACTCCCACAGGGCAACGAGTGCTGTTCCATGTCGTCATGGGTGTAAGCATACCCACAACGGCCACCAACGAGAGACCCGTCTGTGTATACGACTTCGGCACCGTGGAAAGAAATCAGTATCACCTGAAACTGGTGGCGGAGAGTCAACGGTGCAACAGAGGTTTTACACTCACGGGACAAGTCTGACCAAAGCTGCGGATGTGGTACAGACCAAGGAGGAACACGGAAAGAGTAGTGAAAAGCGGGAGGAATAGGAAGGGATTCTAGTGAAGAAAGAAGGGATCGAACACGGACCGCGATCGTGAGACCCGACCTTGGTCGCCATCGTGGGGAAGGAAAGACAACATCCGGAAAGAGAATCTTTTAATTTGGATGGTGGGGTAAGGCATGTACATGGGCAGCATTAGAAGCTGCCGGTGGTACCCCTGCTTCGGCCAGCAGACTTGTCACCGGACTCGTGCGGAAGGCCACTGTCGCCAAACGGACACCACTATGGAGGACCTGGTCCAATACCTGTAGTGCTGATGGGGCTGCAAAGTCATACACGATATTCCTGTAGTCCAGGCGCGATTGTATGAGTGCCTTGTATAGCTGGAGAAGTGTTGGGCATGATGCTCCCCAAGCCGTGTGGGTCAGTGCAGAGAGCACCGTTAATGGTGAGCGATGGGATTCCAGGCGGTGGGCGATATCCGAAGAGGTGCCGTACTTGGGCCCAGACCCAAGAAGGGGAGGCGCGAGTGCAGATAGAGGCTACAAACCTCTCCCAGGAATCCTCCTTACTCTGCCGAATCAATCGCGGAGCTCGTGCACGGAGACGTTTAAGGGCGATGAGGTTCTCTAGAGAAGGGTGTCGTCGGTGTCGCTGAAGCGCGCGCCGACGTTCCCGAGTGGCCTCAGCGATCTCCTGTGTCCACCAAGGGACCGACTTACGCCTAAGTGACGCGGATGCGGTTGGAACAGTTTTCTCGGCGGTGGAAATTATGGCCTTCGTGACTTGCTGGACAGCCACTTCGATGTCAGCCGAAAGTGGAGGCGTAACCACCGCAGCTGAAGCATATGCCGGCCAGTCAGCCCTACGAAGCGACCAATGAGGCAGCCAGTTTGCGGCTTGAATATCTGGGAGCAACAGAAAGATGGGAAAATGGTCGCTGCCACAGAGATCATCATGCACAGTCCAATTCAGATGAGGGAGAAAACTCTGGCTACAGATAGATAGGTCGATGGCCGAGTATGTGCCATGAGCTACGCTTAAGTGCGTCGGAGCACCCATGTTGAGAAGGCAAAGGTTCTTGTGTCAGGAGCATCTGCACATCCCTACCACGCACTGAAGTCTGCGTCCCACCCCACATCGGGTGGTGGGCATTAAAATCCCCATAAGGAGAAACGGTGGGGGAAGTTTAGAGATCAAGGCACCAAGGTCAGCAAGACAAACAATCTCATCTGGCGGGAGGTAGAGGGAACAGATCGTTAGTTCCTGCCTTGCTCTGATCCTAATAGCCACTGCCTCAAGATTCATGGTGAGGAGCACAGCTGCACTGGCGACAGTGGCAAGGACATAGAGGCATACACCTCCAGAGACCATGTCACAGAAGGGGCGATTTTTGAATTAGTCCCGGAGCTACATAGGACAGAGGTCCTCTGGGCAGAAAACCACGTTTCCTGTAACGCAGAGCAAAGGGAGTTGGTACATTAGCTGTTTCAGCCCAGCCAGGTGGTGGAAAAAACCGCCGCAATTCCATTGGAGAATTTGATGGTGCATGACTAATGGCTATGATGCAAAGTATAAATAATACTATTGCATGGGTTTATCTGCTGCAGCCGATTTGAAGCATTCAGAATCCAGGATCATGCGTTCTGGAGAGTCAGTAAACGCAAGATCCTCTCGTGACACGAGGATCTGTACCTCATCGTCCGATGCAGAAGATGAGGTGGCAGGTGGCTTTAGAGCCACCTAAGACTCTTTGGTCTTTTTCTGTCCCTCTGACTGGCCCTTAGGTTTGCAGGGCCAGGAGGGCTTGTCTATAGTGGCGTCAGTGGTAGATTAAGAGCGGGAAGCCCATCTAGCAACAGGTTTGGGATCCGCTGGATTACTAAGAGAAGCCTTTGAAGGGAGTGCTGCAAGGGTCCCCTTCCGAGCGAGGGGAGCCGGAGGAGGCTGCTCCTTCTCTGGCTGGAAGGTGGGTACTGGTGTCCCCAATGTTAGTGGTGGAGAGGCCCCCCCCCTCAGGTGGTAGTGGGGTGACAGTGAGAGGAGTGCCCCCGACCTTGATGGAGGCAGGTGAGCTTTGATGGCCCTTTAGGCCCACAGATGGTTGTTGCATGGTAGATATCCGAGGAGGTGGCAATGATGCAACAGCAGCGAGAGACGTCATAGAAACCGGGTGAAGCCTTTCATATTTTTTACGTGCCTCCGTATGTGTCAGTCAATCCAGGGTCTTTATTTTCATTATCTTCTGCTCTTTGCGGATCACAGTACAGTCTGGAGAACAGGGTGGATGCTGCTGCCCACAGTTTACACAAATAGGTGGAGGAGTACACGGAGCGTCCAGGTGTGATGGACGCCCGCATTCTCTACATGTGGGGCAGAGTTACATCTGGAGGACATATGTCCTAATTTCCAGCATTTAAAGCAGTGCATAGGAGGAGGAATATAAGGCTTTCCATCACACAGGTAGACCATAACCTTGACCTTTTCGGGCAATGTATCACCGTCAAAGCCCAAGATGAAAGCACCGGTGACTACCCTATTATCCTTCGAACCCATACGCACGCGCCAGATGAAGTGGACACTCCGTCACTCAAAGTTGGCGTGTAGCTCGTCATCCGACTGTAAAAGAAGGTCCCTGTGGTAGATAAGACCCTGGATCATGTTGAGCGATTTGTAGGGTGTTATACTGACCAGAACGTCACCCAGCTTATCACAAGCAAGTAATGGGCTGATGACTCTGTTTCGATCAGTACCGAAGCGCTCCTCATCTTGGACATACCCGAGACTTCACCAAACTTATCTTCAAGGTTTTCAACGAAGAAAAGTGGTTTCATTGACATGGTTTCCCCATCAGTTCTACTGCAAACGAGATACTTCGGAGAGTAAGACTCATCCCTATCTTTAGCCCACCGTTCCTCCCAAGGGTCGGCTAGGGAAGGGAACGTTCGGGGAGCATACGTCACTGCATAATAAGCAACTCTTCCTCTCTTAGAGACGGCGTTTTTGCGACCACCCACGCTATTTATTGCTCGTATCATTTCCATCCCACGAGCAGCTAGGGAACTAAAGGTCTACCCAGGCAGAGCCCCGCTTGCCTGGTTAAACCTTATACAACTGAGGTGAGGCAGGTTCCTCAGAGGTTGCTCGCTACCAGCTGTTCAACCTCAACAGCAATGCAACTCCTCGGCATGTAGCACACCTTGAGATTGAGGTTTATCATATCGGTTTGTACCGTCCTCGCGACCCAGGCGATTAAGCCAAGATCGGCGGGCTCTGAAACGTACAACGTTCCACCGTCGCGCTGAACGATGGTCGTTGAGGCACGCACAGAGCTTACGGTGTAGTGGGCTGTTGGCGCGACACAGCCCACAGCTCAGGACCCCGGGTTCGCCAAGCCCGTACTCAGCAAATTAATGCTGAGCCCCTGAGGGGGTGAATCAAGTTTAAACGGCGTAAAATGGAGGGCCGTGCAGAAGAGTAGACTAAGCTTCCATAATCCACCTTGGATCTGATAGTGGACCGACAGAGGTAAATCAGGACTGTACCTACGTAAGTTCGTACAGACCGTTTTCTCATGGGAGAAATGAAAGCCGTTTGTGACACTCCAGGAATAGGGACTGTCAAGACAATGCTGAAGACGACGCTCCAGGAGACACGTTCTCTGAGCGCTGCAATTGATTGTGAAGTCGTCCACAAACAGGGAGCCTGATATCAGCTGGGAGACAATCCGTAATTGGGTTGATCGCAACGGCGAAAAGTGGTAAGTTCAAGAGGGTGCCGGAAGGCACCCCATTCCCCTGTCTAAAGGTGTCTGGCAAAGCAAAGCCCGCTCGCACCCTGAACATTCTAGTTTTTAAAAAGGCACGAATAAAGATGGGGAGATGGCCACGAAGACCCGATGCGTGCATGGTGCGTAGAACACTAGTCTGTCAACAAGTGTCGTAAGCCTTCTCCAAATCAAAGAACACAGCCACCGTCTGACGCTTCCGCAAAAAGGTATTCATAACGAAGGTCGCCAAGGTAACGAGGTGATTAACAGAAGAGCGATGCCTTCGAAACCCACATTGGACGTTTGTGAGGAGATATCAAGATTCGAGTATCCAAACCAGCCGAACATTCACCATGCACTCGATTACCTTACAGACACATCTGGTCAGGGAAATGAGGGGGCGATAACTGGAAGGAAGATGTTTGTTCTTCCCTGGTTTGGGGATGGGGACAATGGCTTCACGCTTCAGTCCATATGCGATTATTGCTGCTAAGAAGGAAACACTTGCCCGCAGGAGAAAGGTTCTTCAGCATCTCAATATGAATGGGATCTGGCCCAGGAGCAGAAGATCGGGACAGGGCGAGAGCACAGTCTAGCTCCTGCATGCTAAAGGAGACATAACTTTCACGATTAAAAGACTGAGAAAGGCAGAGTGGTAATGGGGAGAGCTCGACACCTCCACAAAGGAGCGACTTAAAGCATTGGAAACATAAGTAGGGTCCACAAACCGGGGAGTGGACCTTGATGCCAGATAAACGGCGTAGGCCACCCCAGATAGCCGAGGAGGGAGTAAAACGGTTATAAGAAATGGTAAAAGCAGTCCAGCTTTTTTGCTGTCGTTTATAACTCTACGACACTGCGCTCACTGTCGTTTATAATTTATAGAATTCTCATACTTTGGGTGATGGTGGAAGGTGCGGAAAGCACGTCTCCGGGCTGTAAGAGCGTCACGGCTGGCTGCAGTCCACCAAGGGACCGGGACGCGACGTGAAGAGGACGTATGAGGTGTGGAATGTTCGGCAGCGGTGAGAATCTCTGTGGTGTATCCGACCTGACTGTCAGAGCTGGGAGAAGTCTGATAATGAAAAACAGCCATGGAAGAAAAAAGTCCCCAGTCAGCTTTAGAGATTTTCTAACTGGTGCGACGAGGAGATGGGGTATGATGCAGGAAGTGGATTACACAAGGGAAATTATCACGCGAGTACATGTCAGTGTGCATACCACTCGAACCGACGCACAAGCTAAGGAGTGCATAATCCGAGGTCTAAGTGGGAGTAAGTATGTGTTGTATCGGAAAGGAAGGTTGGAGCACCGGTGTTGATGCAGACATGATTAAGATGGTTAAAAAGGTCTGCTAGAAGGCAGCCTCTTTGGCAAGATACTGGAGAACCCCATAGCGGGTGGTGGGGCGTTGAAGTCGCCAAGCAAAATAAGGAGGAAGCTGGACAACTAGTTGCAGCACATCTGCCCAAAGAAGGTAGACGATGACAGGGTATAGATATTGCTTTGAGAGAAGGAAAGGGTGTGGAGAGTGATGCGGATGTCAAGTGCCTATATGTGAGTGTTCAGAGAGATGGCGATAGATGTCGTCCCGAAGTAGCAATAGAATTCCTCCATGGTCTGGAATACCATCTTAAGAAGGTAGGTAATAACGCACAGAGGTATATTGAAGAAAGGCTATACGGTTCTGTGGACGTAACTTGGTTTCTTGGAGGTTAACTGTGAGCAGACAGTGCAATCGAAGGAGTAATTTTAATTCCTCGTTATTTGAGCGAATGCATCTAATATTCCACTGGAGAAGCGCCATGATAAGGGGAGGAAAGTGTAGAACGACGCAAAAGGGTAACCTCGACGGCCGCTTAGGGCCTGACTTCAAGGGAGCACTGCTGTCGCAATCCATAGGTGGTTAATATTGTTCCATCAGTGCGACTGGAATTTTTGCCACCTTCCCGAGCTGCCGATAGGGGCAACATCTTCCAACGGTAAAACGCCGTTTGCCCGGCTAACGGTAATGCGTCCTGGCGAGACGGAGGATGACCAGGGCCGGCTACTGTTGAGTGGCGTGATGGGCGAGTCACGCTTCGGCGGAGAAGGGGAGGATCTCTTTGTTAGCTCTTTTGGAAGAGTGACGATGAGAAGAGGTAGTTGACGGTTGAGAAGCCTGAGTACGTAGAAAAACTATCAAAAAGGAATCTGTCCATGAAGTTTGGCGTCTTATTTAGGTGCCCAGGGTTATTAGAGGTTGACGAAGACAACTTTAGAAGGATCAAGAGGGTGCGGGGACGTTAAATGGGCAATCTTCGGGCTGGCCGATCGCACAGCTGTCAGCAAACGTGGAATCACTGGTCTTTGTACCTGCATCTTTAGTAGGTCGGGGGGAGGTAAGGACCTTACTGTATGTGCCCGCTGGAAGGACAGTGGGCTTCCGACTAGCTAATAATTTTCGAGCAGCAAAGAGTGATACCTTTTTCCGTGGCCCGAATTTGCTGAATGACCTTCTCGTATTCATAAGCAGCGCAGTCCCTAGAGGAAGCAGCATGGTCACCCATGCAATTAATGCAGTGAGGGGACGGAGGTGGGCAGTCGCCCTCATGGTCGTCCTACCACAAGTGACATTTTGCTGCATTGAGGCAAGATTAAGGGGTGTGCTTGAATCAATGGCATTTAAAACAGTGCGTAGGGTTTGGTACATAAGGGCGAACGGAGGTAACTTCATATCCTGCTTTGACCTTGTATGGGTGTCCAACCATATCGAACGTCAAAAACAGTTCGAGTTGGTGTTAACTAGTTATAGACATTTTTCAACACACGGCTGTTACATACTGATTATACATGTAGTTTTGAATCTCTTCGACTGATAACCCGTCAAGGTATCTTGTGAAAACTACCCTCGTGATGAGTTGAGCATGTGATGTGCTTCTACTTTGACAGGAAACGTGTATAGTAGCGTAGTCCATATTAGTTTTTGCACCTGGAAAGCACTGTCTGCTTCAAGCAACAATGTTCCATTGCACTGCAAACACATCAACACCCTTCTAAATTACGAAAGGATTAACAGAAAAGGAATGTTGGATGTCAGTTCGAGAAACAACAAGAAATTCGGTAATATTAGGCAACGCTTTCTTACTCTGATGTTAGTATCTTCCTTTTTTGGGTCTAAGAGTAGAAGAGAAGGAAGACATTGCGGAAATTTTCCCCACGATTACCAGCGTCTCCGATGGCGTGCGCTCCTTAGTGGAGTCCCTCACTGAGGGCTTACGCGCCTTAGGTGATTGTTCACACCTCAGGTCACACCCCCTGAGAACGGACCGAAGGACCAATCGACATGTTCTGAAGGTACCAGCTCTGATAATCACCTCTCCCTGGGCCTGGCCTATACCCTAGGGGGTACGTACGTGCCCTACTTGTCTACATGGAGCGGAGAATTACGCATTACCCCGTCACCTGCTACGCATGAGAATGCGTGGGTCAGCCTTCAGACGCCCGCAGGGAGGAAGAAAGGAAACCAAAGAGGAAAGAAGGAAAGAAGTGGGAAAGTTGAGTCTCAAATGCCGAGACGGAGACTAATGGAGGAGAAGAAGTCTACAAGAGTACAGTAAGGAGTGAAAGGCAGAAGCGAAACCAAGAAAAGGAAAAAGCTAGCACATGAGACACCACTCTCCAGGCAAAGGCATGAACCGGTGGGTGGCGAGTCGGACAGGGGTGAACTGAAGCAGCGTGAGGCGGGAAGGAAGGCTACTTCGGCTTAGGGCACCATCGACGCTAGAAAACCATTTAATGATGTTCAACGTAAAGTAAACCAGTTAACCAGAAAATTGTGTGAATACCGTAGTGCTTAAACAGGCTTTCCTTTTGTGACTAGATACATGGATTTTTCACTTTATACAGAAATAACTTAGCATAGTTACATCGTTTCACATAATTTCTTCAAAGTTAATATAAAGCTGTAGATTTCTATCACACACACACACACACACACACACACACACACATACACACACACACACACACACACACACACACACTACGTAATACGTTCCTGTTGTAGTTCTAAATGATTTTACAGTCCGTTTATAAACGGCGAGCAATGAACGATGCCTTTTGGATGTTAGCGATTCCTGTGGGCCTTTCAGAGTGAAAACGTACTGATGATATTCGGCGACAGTGGATTAAAAAATGTACTGACGCCACTAACCTCGCCAGCAAATAATGCAATCGGGCTAATATGCGGTGAAGGGTACCAACATTATTAAAAACATGTAAACGCAGCTAAATTTATTTGCCTGTAAAACTATATACATTAGTCGTTATAGCCTGAGCGGATGGGCATCAGTACTAGCATACTACCGGACAAAATATAACCATTTTTTTCTTATCTAGTGCATCGGTATTGTTCTTATCTCTGCCGTCGTTCATGACCATGCAATCATTTTCTGTTTTAACATTTAGTACCACCGTATTTTTACACGGAAGGAATGTTTTCTGACGTGTTTCTTAACACAGTACAGCTGTCAACAGGTTAAAACATTTATTAAGTCTTTGCGTATGGCACATTCTGAGAGACGATACACCACACTTCGCAATTTTCCTTCCATTTTGAGTCTGACCGAGACGCCCCGCTTGCGAGCCCCATTGCTCGAGCTACAAACTGATCGCTGCACCACTGCCGGGCAGCGGCCGCGCTTGTGACTAAGGAGCCAGTTTTTTTTTTTTTGTGGTTTTAGGGCGCACAACTTCTATGGTCATTAGCGCCCAGCCAAGAACATAGATTCGCTATGATCTCAAAAAAAATGGTGACTGTCAGAACATCAACAAGAGGCTAAAAACGAAACTTAAAAGACAATTAAAAGGGTTAAATATCCTTGGATAGGTTGGCCAAGTTCATAAAACGCAAAACCCGAGCAGCTGCTCGTGTGTCATCAGCTAAAATTTCCTCCAGAGTAGACGGAAAGTGAAGGGCTACACGGAGATGATTAAAATTAACGCAAGTCAGTAAAACATGTTGCACTGTCAACAGTTCACCGCAGGAGCATAGCGGTGCAGGTTCGGCGGATAGCAAGTGACGGTGGCTGAAACGGCAATGACCGATCCGCAACCGAGCCAGGATGACCTCCTCCCGCCGAGAGGGGCGTGAGGATGTCCTCCAAGCGGTCGGGATCGGTTTGACAGTTCGCAATTTATTGTTGTACAGTGAAAGCCACACACTGTGCCATTGCGACACGATACTCCGGCGAAGAGCCCGTTGAACATCGTCCGATGGGACGCAAAAGGTAGCCATGCGAGGCAAAAGAGCTGCTGCCTTGGCTGCTGTGTCGGCGGCCTCATTCCCGGGCACACCCACATGGCCAGGGACCCACAGGAAAGAAACGTGACAGCTGTCATCCGCCAGCAACTGGAGGGAGCGTTGGATCCGATACACGAGAGGATGGGGCGACAAAGGGTCCTTAAGACTCTGCAGGGCACTAAGGGAGTCAGAACATATGGCATAGAAAGGTTGGCGGTGGCGGCAGGTATACAAAACGGCCTGGTGGAGTGCGAAAAGCTCAGCCGTGAAGTTTGAGCACCGGTCAGGGAGCTTGTATTGGAACCGGTAGTCCCCGACGACGAAGGCAGATCCGACACCGGCAGTGCTCTTGGAACCATCAGTGTAAATACGGCATTATCGAACCGCGAACGGAGTTCGACAAGCCTCGAGCGGAATACCAAATCCGGAGTGCTCTCCTTGGGGAGCGAACTAAGTTCGAGGTGTGTGTGAACCTGGGCCTGATGCCACGGTGGCAATGGGCTTTCGCTCAACCGAAAGGTGGAAGGAAGGGTAAAATCGAGCCGCTGTAGCAGGCGGCGAAACCTAACTCCAGGTGGAAGCAAGGCAATCGCAGACAACTGATATTGGCGATCGAGTAAGTCGTCAAAAATTATCGGTAAGATGGATGGTTGGGCATCGACCGCAGGCGGCATGCGTACCAACACAAGAGTGTCACGCCGAGTGGTCGAGGGTAATACAGCAGCCTCGGCATACGGACTTTCAACAGGGCTGGTATAAAATGCACCGGTCGCCAGACGTAATCCACGATGGTGGATAGAGTTGAGACGGCGGAGATTCGACGGCCGTGCTGAAGAGTATACAAGGCTTCCATAGTCGAGCTTCGACTGAACAATGGCCTGGTAAAGGTGAAGCAGGACGGTACGATCCGCTCCCCATGACGTGCCACTGAGGACACGAAGAACGTTAAGGGATCGGGCACAACGGGCAGCCAGGTAGGACACGTGTGTGGACCAGCAAAGTTTCCGATCCAACATGAGTCCCAAGAATTTCGTAGTCTCCACGAAAGGGAGAGCAACAGGGCCGAGACGTAGAGAAGGTGGAAGAAATTCCTTGTATCTTCAGAAGTTGATGCACACCGTTTTCTCAGTGGAGAATCGGAAGCCGTTTGCGATGCTCCAGGAATATAGACGGTCAAGACAGCGTTGGAGAGAACGCTCCAAGAGACACGTCCGCTGGGCGCTGCAATAAATTGCGAAATCGTCAACAAAGAGATCCGGAGACGTCGGGTGAAAGGCAATCTACGATCGGATTGATTGCAATGGCAAAGAGCGCCACACTCAAGACGGAGCCCTGTGGTACCCCATTCTCCTGGCAAAAGGTATCGGACAAAACAGAGCCCACCCGTACCCGGAACTTGCGATCCGCCAAAAACGCTTGAATAAAAAGAGGAAGGCGGCCCCGAAGGCCCCATGTGTGCAATGTGCGGAGAATGCCCGCTCTCCAACAGGTATCGTATGCCTTCTCCAAGTCGAAGAACACTGCTACTGTTTGACGCTTCTTTAGAAAGTTGTTCATTATGAAGGTCGACAACGTAACGAGGTGGTCAGCAGCAGAGCGGTGTCGACGAAAACCTCATTGGATATTAGTCAGGAGGCGGCGAGATTCGAGGAGCCAGACCAACCGAGCGTTAACCATGCGTTCCATCACCTTACAGACGCAGCTCGTCAGAGAAATGGGGCGATAACTGGAAGGAAGGTGTTTTTACTTCCCTGGTTTGGGGATGGGGACAACAATGGCTTCACGCCAACTTGTGGGAACAGTACCTACAATCGCATATGGACTGAAGGTCATAAGAAGAAAGCACTTGCCCGCAGGAGAGAGGTACTTCAGCATCTCAATATGAATGAAATCGGGCCCGGGAGCAGAAGACCGGGACAGGGCGAGAGCACGATCTAGCTCCTGCATGGTGAAGGCGACGTTATAATTTTCACGATTAAAGGAGTGGAAAGAAGGCGGCCGTGCCACCTCTACCTGTTTGCGAGGGAGAAAGGCAGGGTGGTAATGGGCAGAGCTCGAAACCACCGCAAAGAAAAGACCCAATGCGTTTGAAACATCAGCTGGGTCCACGAGGACTGCGTTCTCCACGGTCAGGCCAGGAATCGGGAAGTGGACCTTGATGCCGGACAAACGGCGTAGGCCACCCCAGACAACCGTGGAGGGAGTAAAACGGTTAAAAGAACTAGTAAAAGCAGTCCAGCAAGCTTTCTTGCTGTCGTTTATGTTACGACGGCACTGCGCTCTCATACGTTTGTAATTGATGCAATTCTCCAAAGTTGGGTGGCGGCGGAAGGTGCGTAAAGCACGGCGCCGGGCTCTAAGCGCGTCGCGGCAGGCTGCAGTCCACCAAGGGACCTGGACACGACGTGGAGTAGAGGATGTACGAGGTATGGAACCTTCAGCAGCAGTGAGAATAACCTCTGTGAGGTATTCGACCTGACTGTCACAGTTGGGAAAATTCTGATTGTGAAAAACAGCCATGGAAGAATAAAGCCCCCAGTCGGCTTTAGAAATGTTCCAACTGGTGGGACGTGGAGATGGGGAATGATGCAGGAAGTGGATGATACAAGGGAAATGGTCACTCGAGTACGTGTCAGAAAGTGCATACCACTCAAACCGACCGGCAAGCTGAGGAGTGCATATTGCGAGGTCTATATGGGAATAAGTGTGTGTTGTGTCAGAAAGGAAGGTCGGTGCACCGGTGTTGAGGCAGACAAGATCGAGGTGTTGGAGAAGGTCCACCAAAAGGGAGCCTCTCAGACAAGGTGCCGGAGAGCCCCATAGGGGGTGGTGGGCATTAAAGTCGCCTACCAACACGAAAGGTGAAGGGAGCTGGTCAACAAGGTGTAGCACATCTGCCCTAGTAAGGGCAGATGACGATGGCGAATATATATTACAGAGGGAAAAGGTAAATGTGGATAAGGTGATGCGGACGGCAACTGCCTGTAGGTGAGTGTGCAAGGAAATGGGATGGAAATAGACGTCGTCTCGAAGGAGCATCAGAACCCCTCCATGGGCTGGGACACCTTCCACGGGTGGCAGGTCGAACCGCACAGAGGTGTAGTGTGGAAAGTCTGCACGATCACGTGGACGCAACTTAGTTTCCTCGAGGCAGACTAGAAGCGGGCAGTGCAATCGAAGGAGTAGTTTTAACTCCTCCCGATTAGAACGAATGCCGCGAATGTTCCATTGAAGGAGCACCATGATGATAACGAGAGAAGAAATAAGGATAAAAACCAAGTAGCGAGCGGGGTCACCTCGACGGCCGCTGAGGACCGGATTTCGAGGGAGCACTGCTATCGCTGTCTGGGGGCAAAGGGTCATGTTCCATTGGTTCGACCGACGCGCCTGCCACCTCCCTGAGTTGATCAGGAGGGGCAGTTTCCACCGCCGGTAAAGGGCCGGGCGCCCGGCAAACGGAGCGTCCCGGTGAAACAGAAGACGGCCGAGGCCAGCAACTGTTGGACGGCGCGACAGATGGGTCACGCCTCGGCGGGGAAGGAGAGGAACTCTTTTTCTTGTCAGCTCTTCTGGAAGAGTGACGGCGGGAAGAGGCAGTTGACGGTTGGGAAGCCTGAGAACGCAGAAAATCCTCACGGACGGGTTCCTTTTTTTTACCTGCCAACGAACTGCCAACGAACTGCCAACGAACTATCAACGAACCAAAAATCTATCTTGTGTTTCATTGCCGCTGGTTGTCCTAGTTGTCGGTGGCCATGTGCAGAGAGACTAACAGGGAAGTAGGATGCACACGTGCAGGTACAGAGTCTGAGAGGACCATCCAGTGGGACAGCAGAACCTAGAAACACTAAGATTAGAAGAAGGTATATATTTCTTAGATATATTACAATACTTAAATTTGTTAACTGAATAGTAGTGGAATGCAGATAAATAGTTTAACTCGGTAGAGGCCTGCCTATTGATCAGATTCTATTCTAGTGCCTGTTCTATTGCCAAATTGGCGTTGCAGTTCAGTGGTGGGCACGAGCGGGGTTTCAGCAGAGGGCGCTCGTAGCCGACGTCTTAAGAACGCCGCGCCGTGCTTGCATGGCGGTGCGCTGCGATAGTACATGGCGCACACTTCAGTCTTGTGACATCACACTCAATTTTTTTTATACTAACATTCACTGTCAAACGTTTTTCTGAAAAATGCGATGTTAGTGGCAGTATGTCTACTGGCAAATTTTGCCTGGAACTGCACCTACAGCCTGCTGTATACAATCAGTGAATGTGCATTCTCAAGTAGTCTGGTGCCTCCGATGCTCCTTCCATTGTGTAGTGCACCCTTGTCCTATCAAGGTGAGGCCTAATTGTCCAACTTGATAATGCAGGTCTAGAAGTGTAGTCATGATCATCACAGGGTCGCTGAAGCCTTTCGTTGAGACTCCACTAGGCTTAAAATTCGGGGACTAACTCTGGAAATAATGTAGCAGTTTTGCATCTCTGCTAGCACATCATCACAGACGAGGCCAGCAGATTTCAATCACACCAGCCACTTTTCGTATTTGCATGGATCTCTGTGATGGTAGTTAATGGTACTGACATGTGCCACTGCTTGCAGACAACTGCACCCCGTATGGTCTGCTGAGGCAGGGAACACACTGCCTCCAAATGGATAACGTGCCGACTGCACACTGATAGAGAATGCTATCTATTGCTCAGTTATCTTCAGTTGCACACTACTCAAAAAGTAAGCACTACGCAAATTTACACATGGAGGACGCTGAAAGAAAAAACCCTCTGAAATGCAGTAAAACTAGGCGTTTATAATTAAAAAGCGAAAGAAAGCAGTCACGGTCACGTAAACTAATATAGCTGAAAGTGTGTGGCTGCTGCAAAAGCCTGGTCACTGGCTCGAGTTTTCTGTTTCACTAAGCTCTTGCTATAATTGACAAATTGAGCCGTGTTTAACATTTACGGACTACACCAGTACAAACTAATGAAACGTGGGTGGCCAGGAATAGCAACTGTAGGTTACACTGTCATCAAAACAAAAATATTTAAGTGGATTAATTATTACCCTACACAAACATTTCAGTTAATCATATTAAAAATGCAACGCTATTTCCATTACGTCTAAGTAAGTGCCATTAAGTGTGGAAAATACGTAATCAGTTTACTAACTGATGGTTGGAACACACACAGGTTATTTTGACATTAATGTATTATTTGGTATATTCTGACTTTGAATTTAAGAGAAATGTATGAGAGTGAGGGAATACTCACATTACGACTTGTCTAATGAGATAGGTTAAGGAAAGGAAAAACCGCGTGTTCAGTCACTCTTGATAGTGAGAGCCTTTAAAAATGTTGGCTCGAATACACTGTTTCAATTTCTGAAGGTAGCAGGGGTAAAATATATCGAAGGAAAAGTTACATCCAATATGTACTACAACTAGACTGTTAGAGTCTAACATTTTCTGATGACATTGATTGTTTCAGGGTAAAGAACCTGGAAGATCGAGTGAACCGAATGGAAGTGTCTAAAGGAGTTACTGATAATATTTGAGAAGAGCAAAATTAGGGTAATTCATTGTTTTCAAAGAAAGTCGGTTGATGAATTTGATTACATAACATGACAAAAGTATTCTGCGCGTTTCATTATTTGGATAGGAATATAACTTCTGATGGGCATAGTCAGGATAAAAAAAAACGCAGAATAGCTGTGATAAAATCATATCTGGAAAATCGAAATTTTTTAACACCCAAAATTAAGTTGAATGTTAGAAAGTCCTATATAAAAACATTTGCTTGTAACGCAAAATTGTATGGAGTGAAAAGTCGACGAAGGGGATCAAGACAAAAAGATAACTATTTAAACGCGATGATATAGGCAAATGCTGAAGTTTGGATATGTGCATCATGTAACTAATGAGTTACACAACAGGATTGAGGAGTAAGAAGGGATAGGATGGTGACGCACACGCACACAACCACAGAATTCAACACCTGCCCCAACACCACAGCTAAATGATTCGGACAATGCAATACCAACTCCCCGTACCAATCACTATCACAGTCGCCGAAAAAATGAGAAAGGAACAAGTGCTCCAGCCTACCCATTCACCATACTCACCGAAGACAGGGTAGCTCTAACAACTGCCTAATGGAAATGTCATGACAACGCTGATTTAAGCCAGCGAGGCATTACTGTTCCCCTTGTCGATAAGTATCCCATCTTAGCCAAGGGTAAATTTCCTGATATCCTGACACTACTCTGCGTAGCTGAGCCCACCTTATGTAGTTTCCATCATGAACATGGGTCACACCTAGTCATTATCTACTCCACACCTGCCTTCCCTCCTCACCCCTCTTTGATAACCAGCTGTCCACGCCATTTAAGACATTCGACATCATAATTCACATGGGTCGTCACTGAGGGAGTGAATTATTCGTGTACATAGGGTAACAGTATACAGATTTATTACGTTAACCGACCAAGCTCATAGTGGGACCTACATACATCAAGCTATAGCATTGAGGGACCGAACGATAAAAGAAAGGAAGCACTAAGATGTTGACAAAAATATAGGTAACCAAAACGCTAAGCATCGTTAACTGTATCGCCCTGAGACCACAGCAATGTAATTCAGCACAGCCAAACACATGCATATATCATAAAATCTATGTATGAACATCATATCACTCATTATTACCAAGTTAGATACCAGCTGGGTATCTGAAACCTAAACACCTCAATTTGAAGATAAAATCGTGAAGCAAGAAACGTTACACTCATATGGTGAAACTACATGATACTACGCCAGTCAAACAAACATACAAACTGTATCAAAGATGGCAAGCCAGTTATAAGATCTAGTCGTCACAAAAGAACATTGCTGCTGTTTCAAAGCACCTGGGCCTCACAGCCCATGCCAGTTCTAGTGTACACGAAAACTTCCGCTCTCTCAGCTGCTGGTGACCACGGCCAATAGCAGACTATTTCCCAGGATGTTCTGGGCCTTATCTAAACACGAATATATAGTTTACTCTCAGCAAATCAGACGGCCGTTCTGTTAACAGAACGGTAACTGTAGCTTGGGAACAGTCCAGGAAGAAATAACAGCATTTTATACGCACAGTGGCCCTGCCTTGATAGCAGAGTTCGATACAATTGTCAGGTGTGTGAAACCAACGTATTCAAGTGAAGGAGCGAATGTTTGGCGAGAATTAATGGAAGGGGAAGAGGCAAGGTATTTTTGTGTCCCACAATATTTGGAAGCAACATACTCGCTGTCAGAAACAGGATAAATGGTATTTCATACCACACGTACTTTTACATGCTACGCTTGAAGTTTTCCTATCAGACGACTTTTGTTAGGATAAAAGAAATTATTTTACTTTACTCGGCAAACGAACCAACTTACTAATTATATATGCTTGTGGCATCTGTTCTGAAAGAACAGTCATTTTTATCCTGCAGTTGTTATTTTTTTATATTTACAGAATATCTATGACAACTGCGAATAGTTAAAGCTGACCATGAATACCTAGCCGTGATTTGAAACCGGGTCTTCTGCTTTGTAGACAGTTGCGCTGACCATTACACCACTGCACACATAGTAATCACTGCACCGGCGAGGACTACCTAACCAAGCCTCCCGCCAGACCAATTCAAAGCTCTGTCCTGCACACAGTACTCAAACTTTTAGTTCTTAATTCGCATAATATTAAGGGCCCCAAACGTGCCCACCCCTCCACTACAAACTAGCTTACGTTAACCTGCCGACGACCCTACCGACTAGCTTACGGTAACCTGCCGACGACCCTACCGACTAGCTTACGGTAACCTGCCGACGACCCTACCGACTAGCTTACGGTAACCTGCCGACGACCCTACCGACTAGCTTACGGTAACCTGCCGACGACCCTACCGACTAGCTTACGGTAACCTGCCGACGACCCTACCGACTAGCTTACGGTAACCTGCCGACGACCCTACCGACTAGCTTACGGTAACCTGCCGACGACCCTACCGACTAGCTTACGGTAACCTGCCGACGACCCTACCGACTAGCTTACGGTAACCTGCCGACGACCCTACCGACTAGCTTACGGTAACCTGCCGACGACCCTACCGACTAGCTTACGGTAACCTGCCGACGACCCTACCGACTAGCTTACGGTAACCTGCCGACGACCCTACCGACTAGCTTACGGTAACCTGCCGACGACCCTACCGACTAGCTTACGGTAACCTGCCGACGACCCTACCGACTAGCTTACGGTAACCTGCCGACGACCCTACCGACTAGCTTACGGTAACCTGCCGACGACCCTACCGACTAGCTTACGGTAACCTGCCGACGACCCTACCAACTAGCTTACGGTAACCTGCCGACGACCCTACCAACTAGCTTACGGTAACCTGCCGACGACCCTACCAACTAGCTTACGGTAACCTGCCGACGACCCTACCAACTAGCTTACGGTAACCTGCCGACGACCCTACCAACTAGCTTACGGTAACCTGCCGACGACCCTACCAACTAGCTTACGGTAACCTGCCGACGACCCTACCAACTAGCTTACGGTAACCTGCCGACGACCCTACCAACTAGCTTACGGTAACCTGCCGACGACCCTACCAACTAGCTTACGGTAACCTGCCGACGACCCTACCAACTAGCTTACGGTAACCTGCCGACGACCCTACCAACTAGCTTACGGTAACCTGCCGACGACCCTACCAACTAGCTTACGGTAACCTGCCGACGACCCTACCAACTAGCTTACAGTAACCTGCCACCGACCCTACCAACTAGCTTACAGTAACCTGCGTACGACCCTACCAACTAGCTTACAGTAATCTGCGAACGACCCTACCAACTAGCTTACAGTAATCTGCGAACGACAACACAAGGTATTAACATGTAAAAGAGCCTGAGTGGATAACTGGGGGGGGGGGGGAGGAATATCCCCCGAGTCAGTTAATGCACAACAAAGTCGGCAAGAGACAACTAAAACAATGACAATCACTCAGTAGAACAGAGTAACGACAAGAAATAAAATGTAAAAGCCGACCGTGAGACTAAAAAACAGGAAAAGTCTGCCACACAGGAATAAAGGGAAACCTCCAATCGGGGGTCATGACAGGACGGACAGACAGAGGCAGACGCTGAAGAAAAGCTTTAAATGGAGGGGTAAAAACCACTGTCCTGAATAAAACTGAAAACAGTATCAGCCATTTTGGCATCGTCAATTAAAACTTGGGATAAAAGCGCAGGAAAATTAAAACTCCGCCACAGATGTGCGCTACCGTCAGGCGGACGCCACAGCGACACACTGGCGGTTCCTCACCACGAAGGAGATGCCGTGTGTCAGCCAGGTATGGCCAATGCGGAGCCGGCACAGGACTATGGAATCCCGGCGGCAGGCCTGCATAGAAGAACGCCACACAGTCGTCGTCTCCTTGATAGCCCTGATAGTGATCTGAAGGCTGACCATTTCATCATCATTCTCCCCGCCGACAAGGGATCCACGACCGTGGTACTTGATTGGCGGGAGTATGTGGCTGAGGGACTGCGTCAGCTTTCAGACAACACTACCTACAAAGTCTGCAAGACGACCCCATTCCTGATGTCCAGGCAGAGCTTCAGGGAATTCTCAGATCTTTAGGCCCCCTACAAAACCTTTCATCTGAGTCCATCAAACTCATGACCCCACCGACACCCTGCACCCCTACCTCCTACCTACTTCCTAAGATTCACAAACCTAATCATCCAGGCCGGCTGATTGTAGCCGGTTACCAAACCCCCACAGAACGAATCTCTGCCTACATAGACCAACATCTTCAACCCATCATGTTCAGTCTCCCATCCTTCATCTAAGACACCAACCACTTTCTCGATTGCCTGAAATCATTACCCAGCCTGTTACCTCCTGAAACCATCCTTGTAACCATTGATGCCACTTCCTTATATACAAATATCCCACATGCCCAGGGCCTCGCTGCAATGGAGTATTTCCTTTCACGCCAACCACCAACTTCCCTACCTAAAATCTCTTTCCTTAATACCTTAGACAGCTTCATCCTAACCCACAACTTCTTCACCAACAACTAAAGGGAACAGCCATGGGAACCATGGCCCACTCGTACGCAAACTTATTTATGGGCTCCTTGAGGAAGCCTTCCTGGATACCCAAGCCTGTCAACCCATTGTTTGGTACAGATTCATTGATGGCATCTTCATGATATGGACAAACAGTGAAGAAGAACTCCAGAATTTCCTCTCCAACCTCAACTCCTTTGGTCCCATTAAAATTCACCTCGTTGTATTCCAAATCCCATGCCACTTTCCTCAATGTCGACCTCCATCTGTCCAACGGCCAACTTCAAACATCCATCCACATCAAACCAACCAACAAACAACAGTACCTCCATTGTTACAGCTGCCATCCATTCCACATCAAACGTTACCTTCCGTACAGCTTAGATCTTTGTGGCAAATGAGTCTGCTCAATTCCCGAATCCCTGAACCAGTTCATCAATAACCTAATAGCAGCTTTAACATCCCGCAGCTATCCTCATCTAGTACAGAAGCAAATTGCCAGAGCCACTTCCTCATCCCCCCAAATCTGAAAACTTCCGCCGAAGAACCCCAGAAGTGCCCCTCTTTTCACTGGATACTTTCCGAGAGTGGAGCGGACACTGAATGTGGCTCTCCAGCAGGGATACGACTTCCATAAATCCTGCCCCCAAATGAAATCCATCCTTCATGACATCCTTCCCACCCCACCGAGAGTGTCTTTCTGCCATCCACCTAACCTTCATAACCTCCTATTCCATCTCTTTGAAATCCCCAAACCACCTTCCCTACTCTCTGGCTCCTACCCATGTAATCGCCCCCGTTGTGAAACCTGCCCTATGCACCCTTCCACCAGTCCAGGTGTACATGATAAAGGGCAGAGCCACTTGCGATTGCACCCACATGATTTACCAACTGACATGCCTGCACTGTGAAGCATTCTGCTTGGGAAAGACCAGCAACAAAATGTCCATTCGCATGAATGGTCAAAGGCATACAGTGTTTGTTGGTAATGAGGATCGCCCTGTGGCTAAACATGCCTTGGTGCATCGCTAGCACATCTTGGTGCAGTGTTACACCGTCCGCATTATCTGGATACTTCCCACCGGATACTTTCAGAACTCCGGAGATTGGAACTTGCCCTTCAGCATATTCTCTCTTCCCATTGCCCACCTGGTCTCAACATCCACTAAATTTAAATTCCTGACCACCATCTTAACATCTGTGCCTCAGTTCTCTGGACAGAGTCTCTGCCTCAACTGTTATCTCTGTCCAATCTCTTTGCTTTCTACAAATGTCTACTTTGTTGTGTTGGCAGCAGACATTTAGCCATAAAAGCAAGGACTAGTATTGTTAGCCAATAAACAGATTGTAAAAATACCTAGAAAGTGTATTTTTTTAATAAAACATACAATTTTTTAAATGGAACAATGGTTGTTTGTATCATTCAGTGTAATTTTTGACAGCAGCTGTGTACAAAGAATTTTGGGTGACATTTTTATCATGTTTAGTTTGGCTGCTACAACCATTCAAAGTTTTGGGGGCGGAGGCTACGACAGTGTAGCTCACTGGCTGGTGGTCATGAGACAGTGGGCTGTCCCCCAGGGACTAGCCACTCGGCCAGTCAGCTATACTCTCACAGTCTCCACCCCCGAAACTTTGAACGCCTTTAGCTGCCACACTAAACATGTTATAAATGTCATTCAAATTTCTTTGTACACAGCTGGTGTCAAAAATTCTAGTGCATGATAGAAACAGCCATTGTTACATTAAAAAACTGTATGTTTGCATAAAAAATACACTTTCTAATAATATTACAATCTAGTTCAAATGAGATAGAATGGCTGGCTGGTACTTACCTTTGTGGTGTACCGCCGATAGTAACACAAATGAAGAAACAGAAAAAAAGGGGACAAAAAGGACAAGCTTTCGGAGCACAGTTCCTTCATCAGGTAGGAGAGAATGGAAGAAGAAAGAATGGAAACGGAAGGAAAAGGTAATTCACGACCTAGGTCATGAAGGTGGTGTTTTGGGAGTGTGGACGTCAGAAATACTGCGTATCTGACAGAGTATCTCTGATGTCCACACTCCGGAAACACCACCTTCATGACCTAGGTCGTGAATTACCTTTCCCTTCTGTTCCCATCCTTTCCTCTTCCCTTCTCTCCTACCTGATGAAGGAACTGTGTTCCAAAAGCTTGTCCTTTTTGTCCCCTTTTTTCTGTTTCTTCATTTGTGTTACTATCGGCGGTACAGCACAAAGGTAAGTACTGGCCAGCCATTCTATCTCGTTTGAACAATATTTATCATCTCTGAGGAGAATTTACATCATTAATCTAATATTACAATCTGGTTGTTGGCCCCTGACTACCAATCCAGTCTGTGAAACTGCACATCAATTGCACTTTCCGTTTCCACAATATTTGTGGTGCAAGTGTTAGGTGATTCATAATTCTCAGTAAGCTAAGTTGTTTGAACTATATTGTTTCTCCATGTGGTGCTCAAAAGCTATCATGTAAGTGGGCCAAATTAGCTAATATATTTAAATTAACTTTATCTGAGTGTAGTATAATATCAGAATTGGCTTAAAAATTATTTGCTTTCTTTTTAATAACAGTTTATTTTTTGCACAGGATGGTCCCAAATCCAGCTTTACATACATTTATTAGAAGAATGTCTGCTTCAGAAAAAAGGTATTTTTATAAACTTTAAAATGACATTTATGTCCTATAACAAATGTGTTTATGGTCCCTTATGATTAGTAGCTTTTGAGCATCATGAAAATGTGTTAGTTTCGTATTTATTAGTATATTAATATGTATCTGTTATTAGTTTCATTTTTAAAATTGGAAAAGGATTTCAGTGTAGACACTTTATTAATAAATGAATAATTAAATGAGATTACAGGATATGGTGGGTTGAATATACGAATTTACCATCTGGTGATATTATGTATAGATTCTCACAATAAAAACACTTGAAATTAATTCCTTACATAACTTTTATGTCCATGTTCAAGGATTGGGACAATATAGGTACATTTTACTGTCTAAGGGGAATAAAAATGTGAAAATGAGGAATATTCATTAGTATTTAGTTATATTATAGAGGAAAACAGTACCATTGTTGCTTCTGACAAACATATTTGGGAATACCTTCTCAGAGATGCCTGAGAACTCATTTATGAAAATATTACATTTATCATTAACCTCATCCACCCTGTTTACTCTGCTCCAGTTCATCTGGTGGAGTTTGTGTTTAAAGTCTTCCAGGGAGTCATCATTAATTATCCTAATAGATTTACAGCGGGGTGCAAGGTCATGCAGAGTAAGGAGTTGTCCATTCTGGTGTGACAGACTATTGAAGACAGCGGTAACATTGAAGCTAAGGAACCTACTTATATCTATAAAAATATTGTCTGTCAAAATTATATCTTTGCCGCTGTCACTATCAGCTGTTAAAAACATCCAACTGTCTAGCTGTCATACTACAACTATTTTAAATTACTGTACTGACATATAATTATATAAATCGACAGCTATCAATTATTATCAAACTATTCTGATGATGCTCTTGTGTATACATTAAAACCGGTTAATTCAGTAAATAATTATAGCGACTTGTTGCTGTTTTTAAAATTGAATTCATTTTCAACAGTTGCTTTCCCCTACATGCATTGCCTGCTTTTCCTGGAGTAGTCGCTTGCAATATCGTAGTTAGCATGTAAAAGGAATAATTCAATGCTATTTGTGATATGGTGTTCTGTAAAGCATAACATTTGAGCATTGTTTAGACTATTTCTGTTTCTTATATTAACTGATAACTGATCTACTTTGCTGCTAAGCACAATTATATTTGATGAAAGATTGACAGGTGTCACTTGTTAGTCAAGTTGTTACTTATCTTGGGAGCCTTTTGTTATTTGTACCTTTTGATAGCAAAAAATCCTTAAAGTGAGAGGGACGCACTACTTTCCATCTGCTTGCTGTTCCATATTGAGTTTTCTTCTGTTGCTGCTGTTACTTCTTCCCCTGTAGGTGATGTTCTGCCTAAAAGTGCTTGGAACCACAGTCGTGGGTGTCTTTTACTCTTTGGAGATGATCAAGTGGTGTTCATTTTTAGCTTGCAAAATTTGTGTCCCTAACATATCTGTCTTTATTATCTTAATTATTTCGTAATTTGCGACTGTTTTAAGACTAGATTGCTACATTCTGGCCTACTGGGTTTCAACCACTTTGTAATTTGCAACCTACTGGTGGTTTTATTGTTTGCTGTTTGCGACAGGCGCTTTGTGCTTAGCATTTGATTGCCACTTGGCCCACTTACTTCATTGTCTTGTGAAATGTTTTTAAATATTTTCTCAGCAAGTACCTCCTTTCTTGTTATGTTTAAATGCAGACCGTGAGTTGTACAAAACATTTGGTCCAAACTGTTAATGTCTATAACATGCAAGACCAGGTCGGTAAATCATGGCATTGTGGGATATCCACAACAAGCACATTTGTATTAGTTAAATTATTTAGACATTGTTTTGGTTCAATAGTAGCCTTTCTATAAACGTCGTTAGATCCTCCTAGTAACACAACAATAGTGTCCTTATTAAAATTGTTTACTTCACTTGATTTTATTAGCTTTGTTAGTTCATGGAATGGGTCACCAGGCTTCATGAATCAAGTTGCATAGAGCTTGTATTTTTCCTTTAACAGTGCAGAAATTCTGTGGCCGTGACTATCACCTAACAAGCAAATTTTTTCATAATTTCTAGCTTTTGCACTTGGAGATTCAGTGAGCGATGGAATTTAGTACTTTTTAGATTGAATTCTCAACTTATCTACTTCTGCTCATGTTTCCATTGAATGTGCAGTAGTGGACACATCAACAAAAATTTTATGCACACGAGTTAGGCTACTTTCATGCACTACAGTTTTACTGAATTTTCACACTGATGATGATGGATGAAAAAAGAATTCATCATAATACATGAAAGGAAAAATGTTAAGAAACTCTAAAGTGGAAGTAGCAAAGAATATTCACATGACTGGAAAACAAAAGAAAAAAATTACTTGCTATTTATAGGGAAAAAAGAATGGCCTGAAAGCATTGTGGAACAATGAGAAAGAAATTCAAATTACTATTATTGGATTGAGTGCAAAGCAGTATTATAGATCATGGACAGCAAAGAGAATAATAAGCTGTTAAAATTGTGGCAATCATTACTAAAACAGTATTCGCAGGCGGATAAATTAAGACTGCAGAAGCCACCACTCACTTATAGCTGTTTGATTTAGACAAATATTTATTTATTTATTTGTCATTAGCCATCATTTGTTGAAATAGTCAGTTTGCAGTTGTTTACTTTAAAATATCTCCTTATTGCTAGTGTCAAGTTGTTGGTAGGTAACTGCCCTCACTATACCTTATAATACATTTGTGCAATTTTATATATTTGGCTGTTTAAGTAAATTACATCACTTTGAATCTTTCTTAACTTAGTAAATAAGTATTTTTATATGTACATGTGGATGAATTAATTTAGTCTTTCTTTAAATTCTTTAACACTATAAACACACTCATCAATTAATAGATTATGTAATTGCTTTCCAAAAGCATTAATTGGTAGGTCTCTTATTGTTGTTGGTAGTTTGTTATATAATTTCATGCCTACATGTTTAAAGCTACTTTTGAACTTGCAAAGTCTTGTGAAATCTATGTCTAATTTACTTCTATTTCTGTTATCATGTGTGTGTATTACGTTTCTGAGTGGTAATGTGGTTATTTCTGGTGTTTTTTGCAAGCAGGCAGGTTGTAATATAAAGGGAGGTTACAGTCAGGATTTTTAGATTTTTGAAGTGTTGTCGACATGATTCTTGGGTTTTAGTCCATGTAATCACTCTTACAGCGTTTTTTTTTTTTTTTTTTTTTTTTTTTTTTTTTTTGCCACGTGAGGACTGTTTGGGCACCAGGAAGAGTTGCCCACAGTTTTATGGCATATTGTAGATGAGAGTGGAAGAAGGCATAGTAAGAGTTGGTTTTTGGTTACTAGTGGTTTTAATTTCCGTAGCAGGTAGACTACTATAGATAGTCTGGTACACAGATGTTCTGTGTGACTGTTCCACCTCAGTTTGGGATCTATGTGGATTCCAAGGAGTTTGACAGAGTCAGACTCATTCACTTTTTCCTGTAGCTTGTGTAGGAAGAAGCACATAGTCTCAAGTCTTGTTGTTCAGGATGAGCTTGTTTTTGTGAAGCCATATGATACATTTTTCAAGCACTGCATCTGTGGTTTCCTTGATCTCCTCCAAGCTTTTTGCCACAGTAACCAGGGTGGTGTCATCGGCATATATTATGGATTTGAGAGGCAGGAATGCAGGCATGTCATTCATGTAGACTAGGAAAAGAAAGGGTCGTAGCACTGATCCTTGTGGCACTCTTTAATCTTGCAACACCACATACATATATAAAAATCTCTTCTTGTCTAGTCTGGTTAAATTTTTAGTTGAGGTCCTGGTTAACCAGTGCATCTATTATTCCCTCTTCCAATAGTAGTCAAGTAATTAAGTTATGTTGAGAAGTTGTTACACCAGAAGATAAATTGGCACTACTGAAATGAAAATTCTTTACAGTACATTTCTTATAAACATATCAGGGTTTTATTTGACCCATAACTACAGAATGTTTGAGTCCAGTATCTGGTTTACACCACGGTACATCCAGATATTCGTACAACTTTTTAATGTGTTAGCTCAGTCAGAACTAATCAACAACTATAACAACTGAATGACAATTCCATGATGGTTTAATTATTCTGAGGTTCACCATAGTTTTATTAAAGAAATAAAATGTCTCTTTGGAACCTCTTATGACACATGGGAGGTTTATTTTCAACAATTATCCTGTAAAAGATAACTTAAGACTGTAATAGTCCACAAAAAACCTCCTACAACATATAAAAATAATTCATTTGGACATCTTGTCCATCCAAGGTGAGCACGTAGTGTTTGAGACACTACAAAGTATGTTCTAATTAGAGCCAATTCATTATTTTTGATGCCATTACTATCTAACTTATCTATGAGTATTTCATGTGATACAGTGTTGAATGCTTTGCTGAGATCTAATAGTAAGGCACAGGTGAAAGAATGGTTTTCAAACCCATCGAGACTATTGGTAACAAGGGTTTCTACAGCATGAACTGTTGAAAAGCCTGGCCTAAAACCATAAAGCGAGGAGGATATCAAATTATTGCAGTAAGGCAGTAAAAATTGTGTGATGTCAAAGTGTCTAAAAATAGACTTGTCTTAGGATTTTTCAGAAGAACATCTAAGTTAAAATCACCAAAGATGAATATTCTATACATCTTATATTTATGTAAAGATAGCAGCAGAGCTTCCATGTAGTCCAGGAAGTTTTGGGTGGACAGTATACAGACATTACAACCACTTTGCAATATGGCAGTTGAATAGCAGCAGCTTCAAATTTCCCTTCTACAGTTAAATGTTTCATGTCTATTACTTTGGCTTTATTGGACATTTGTTCATTGACTGCATTTTCTGAGATCTGGAGTACCCATTTAAGCTTGTGAAGCCAACTGGAGTGTATAAGTTGGATTCCTCCACCCAGGTTCCTAGGAAGGACTGCTCATAGTTTGTTAACAAAAGCAATATGCATTGTTTAGTTTCAAAATCTGCAGGAGCATTTCAGAACTTAATCATATGGAATCAAACTCTCTATTATAGTGACTACCTGTGCCAGTGTGTGGTTTCTTTTATTTCCTCTCTTAGTATTCTAACATTATTTGTATCTTTTTGTTTCAAACTCTTTCTGCATCATTTCAAATGAATATTTATGTGTTGCCTCTCACACATTCATTGCCATCTTTACGTTTTAAGTTTCTCAAACTTCTTCAATGGTCTGGGAAAACTACTCATCATTTACTGTTTTCTCTTCAAAGAGAAGCTTTTTTATTTATTGTTTAACAGCCTTGCTACAACATTTACCATATTGTGTGTAACACTACATCTCTTCACTCTGTTTCTTATTGTGTTTCACTTTCTGTAGACTAACGTCTCTGTATATTTTCTTTAGTTAGTTGAAATCTGAGTATTAATCATTGCTATTTATATTTTACAGCCTTTCTGACCTGAATTTTCTGACCTGGACTATGATGTTGACTACCGCTCCTATGGGCCAATAAACTACAAGAAAGCATCTATAGAGGCAGCAGAAAGAAAGAAAGAAAGAAAGAAGAATCACAAGCAAAAACAAAGCAGCAAGAAAATGGTTCTCAGGCTGAAGATCTGCTTTAAATGGTGCATTTATATTTGTGTGTATCTATTTCAACCATCCATCCATCCACACAGTGGAAGAAAAAAGGGAATAACACAGCCTGTACAGATATAAATTACAGCATTCTTCACAAAATGTTGAGTTTCATTTGTAACAAATATTAACAAAAACTAACAGCTACTTTCGTAGTTCTGAATCTTATTCGCTCTTAACATGAACAGTACCGGTACTATTAGAAATGTGTAATGGTGTATTAATAAAAACGTATGGTGGTGCTTTTGCTACTCTTATACAGGTACTGCAACAAATTTATAGTGACTGAAAGTGATTTGTATGTGATTATATGAAAATGGACATTTGATTACTGAATGTTAAATATACATATATATCACACACACACACACACACACACACACACACACACACACACACACGTACGTACACAAACAATACAGATTGTGGTACTAATGTACATATGCCAAAGGAAAAAAATGTAAGTTATGTAAATTTATGAACAAGTTATACTCAGCATATTTAGGTTGTGAGTGTTTTAATAAAGCAAATAGTTTTTTTAATGCAAAAATGTTTCATGAAAGTACTTTAAAAAAAGTACCCACTATAAGATGTTTTAGTGTGTTTACTAGCGTGTGAATATGACAGAAGAGAACTGTGAATGTTAACTTTGAAGCTGATGTGTGCGTAGTGTTATGGCTTCCATTAATGTCTCAGAGAACAAAGGAGACGGGAGTCACTGCAGGTATTTTTGTATCCATATTGAATGCACAAGTTAAATGTATGAATGAACAAGCAGTCTTACGTTTTTTAAAGAAAGTGGACATTTTCCATGAAAGATATGTTGTTTATGCAAACAATTTGCTTACTCTTGTGTTTAATGCGTCCACGTTTGTATTAGTAAATGGTCTATAAATAACCAGTATTCTTATGGAAATTTATATATATATATATATATATATATATATATATATATATATATATATATATATATATATATATATATATTGTTTCCCACCACTAACACAATCATTCTACGTCAGTACGGGCCCTATGGATGTTAGATACATTTGAGAGATTGGAGTGTTGCTCAATCATTGCTTTGGCATAAAGTAGCTTTTTGCTTCAGTGTTGTCCTAGTTCCTCTTATTTTTAGTGTTGACCAAACTAATTTTTGTACATACTTACATATAATTTTTTAAGTGATTACCACATATGTCATTTTGTAGTTATTATTTTATTGCAAATAAGAAATAAAATTTGACTATACCATGACTACAATAACTGATAACAGTTTTATTTCTTCTTCATAGTAAAGATTCATAATCTCTTCTGCTGCCAGTATACTTTTAGTTTCAGAAGGTGACTGCATTGCCCAGTTTCTTATGTTTGTTGATAGATAAGTATTTTTTACCTCTTGTATGTTGTCTGTTGTATTTAATTAATAAGACAGTTGTCTCATTTACAGAAAAGCATTGTTTATTTTCTGTTATGTAACTCACTTTCTATTACTGAAAGATGAAATGACAATTATCTGTGATCAGAATAAATTTGTTTGCAATGTAAATGTATCAGATGTTGTTCACATAAAATTATTTTTAGCTCACAAGCACAGGAAGAAGCAATTAAAATATGCTTCAATAGTATTAATATTGCTATACAGCTATAGAAGTAATTAACTATACACAGCTGGTAAATGATCATTTGAAAAAATAACATATGAGCTTGCACTGTGTACACAGTATGTGTGCACATTGAGGCACAAATAACCTACTGTCATACACAATCACAATCATTTTTGTAGCAGCAGTGTTAAGGTATTACTATTACACTTTTTTCTTCCTTGTCTTTATCTGACATTAATAGACTGACACAGTAGTGAAAGTTCACTATGCCTTTAGTGTAGTTGACTGGTATAGCAGTTCAGCACTGGCATGCCAACTGAGTGCTCTACATGTTTTGAGACACATGCTTGTTTCTTCTGATTGTAGTACTACTGACTGACTCCCACCACAACTTATTGATTAAATCCAGCAGATGATAGCTCAATGTACATTACTCAGAATCTTGATGGAATTTGTAGTTTGCTGTACATGTTATTTGTGTGTATAACATGTGACTCACGTTGGTTTTGCTTTGTTGTGTTTTGCTGCAATACTATTGAAATTGCAGACTGGAGTAAATAAATAAAATCATCTACTTTGAAGCCCATGGAAACTGGAGAGGATGTGATCTCTACATGTGTAGGATGGCAAGCTAAAATTGCTGGAGTTGTAGACCAAAAAATGACAGAGGAGCTAATTACACAGTTTTGGCAGTAAATACTAGGATTGTGTTCAGCCAAATCCATTATTCGCCCAATCTTGCACACTGGCTTCATATTCGAGATTCCATGCATAATGGCCAAATACTACCGAATCCCATCCAAAGTGTTATATGGGAACTTTCAGTTACAAATGCCGTAGTTTATTTTGCATAACAGTGCACTTTCATTTGTGTTATTTTTTTAAAGTGAAACCACTACAAAACTTAACCAATTGAGTGGTTATTGTGAAAACAATCTACTGTATTTATCCAAATCTAAGCTGCACTTTCCTCCTGTGGTTTAAGTCGAGTACAAAGTGAACAAAGTTGTGAAAAATGCCACTAGGAGCCACCACAAGTAACTTTTCTCATGTAATATAAGCAATGTACTTACCAGGTGAAGGAGCACAGATAATGATAGTAACATAAGTACATAAACACAGGCTTTCGCAACCTAGTTGCTTTTTCAGGCAGAGTAGGGAAGGAGAGGGAAAAGGAAAGTATAAGGGTTTTAAGGGAGTGGGTAAGGAGTCATTCCAATCCCGGGAGAGGAAAGACTTACCTTGGGGGGGGGGGGGAAGGAAGGTAAACAAATACACACACACACACACACACACACACACACACACACACACACACACACACACACACACACACACACACTCGCAAACACTCCTAAGCAGACTTTCTACAATATGTCTGCTTAGGTGTGTTTGCGTGTGTATATGTGTGAGTGTGTTTCAGGCACACTCATCCACATATGTCGGCCATCTCTGCCGTTTATTACAGACTGTGTTGGGCGGCCAGACATGGCTGACGTGTTTGGATGAGTATGCCTGAGTGATCGTGTGAATGAGTGTTCTCTGTCTGAGGAAGGCCGCGGCCAAAAATTTAGAATTGTGTGTGTGTTTGTGTGTCTTTTATTTGTCTCTGTCAGTGGCTCAATGTTTGGCTTTATTGTGAGTTGTTACCTGTCTACATATTATTATTAACATTTTACAACTCACCTCAAAGGCACTAGCTGAGAAAGGCACGTAAAAAGCACACACACATACAACATTTAAGCAATCAGCCATGGCCTCCCTCAGAATATAGAACATTCATGCAATCACACAGGCACACAACTGCCATTTCTGGCTGCTGAACTCAGAGTAGGAAACATGCAGCATGCTCTCACAGCATGTCATTCATGGTTACTGTGAGAGGAGGTTCTGTCTGAGTTGAGGCAACTCACTGGTATCCGTACCACCATGTGGGAAAGGTGGCATCATATGTGTTTGAAATGTGGCAATTATTTCCACTCCTTTTCCAAATCCTCCATAGATCATGCACCTCTTTCTTCTGGAGAAAGTGGCACCAGAATTAATTATAGGAGCAGTGTCTGGCTTGAAGAAGGGAGGTAAATTGACCACCTCCACTGATTGGCATGTCTACACCTGGTGTTGGGGGCAAAACTGTAGAATGTTATTGTTGGGGCCACTGGAGAAGGATGGTATCCAACATATTGGCTGTAGCTGATTGCAATAATGAACCATCTTTTCTTGTCCAATTACCACGTCAAACTACTCACCAGCTCCACTGAATGTGTGGGCTCACACGTGAGAGCCAGCGCAGTAGTATGGCTGGATGAGAGGCCAATAAGCCTGCTATGTAGGGTGTAGCAGGTCAAACAGTGTACAGGCCCAATGCCCATGTAAGATCTTGCCCAAACTATGTCCATTCACTGGGGTGGCTTGATACAAAGCTAAGGAACTCGTCATCACATCCCTGATGTTACCCAATAAATGTAATGGGGCAATGGTTCAATGCTTAATGATGTGATGTATACAAAAGTATTGAAATACTGGGGCCATAAATTGAGGGTAAATAAGTGTAGCAAAACTAATGGGCAAAAGTGCAGACCGTAGCTGCTGAAAGTAATGTAGATATCCAGTGACCAGTAACAATATTGCTCCTTGGAAGGATCTGGCAAAATCTACATGTACTGTTGTTGAAGGCTGTCAGAACGGTGCACAGGCATAACAGTTTTGGACATGTGTTGTAGGGCAGCATCCATGCTCTTAGTTTCACTATATAGCCACACGCACGTAGATTTCAGTTGTGCCACAGTGTCATCGGCTACTGAAAGTATGTGAGATTATTTGTAATTGGCTGTAAATTCCTGTTGTTATGGTTATCTGGATCTAAAATAGGTGCAGAATTTTCAAGCAATGAAGAGTCAAAGGCCTGTGCTGCTTATCAGATGACTCAAACCACCATCTGATGAGGTTGAGAAAGATGATGGATTTCAACTAAAACAATGAAGAAACAAAAACCAAACAAGAAATAACAAATTAAGGTGAACAACTAGTTGCAAAATGGAACACCAAGATAAAAAATCTGGGAAATACAGCAAAACAAAAGTGGCTTCTTGTGAAAGCTAATGAAAAATAAAGCACTCGTCATTCTTCAATTGGAGCATCCACTGTAAAAGAAGACAATCCTCTGAATCCAATGGTAGAATCTACTATTGTGGTCATAAACAATCTCAACAAAGATGTAACTCACAAGGAAAGTACTTGGGCTCAAACAAACACATCTGTATGAATGTGTGGTTACAGTATCTCTACGTACGCCTCAATTTGATGGTAGGTGTTATTTGTATGCAAAACTTTGCAATCAAGCTCTAGATAGCACTGTAGATGTAAACGTAGATTCCATACGTAATGCAGAGATCTGAACTATATCGTATGTAATAATCGTCGTACATGTTCTCTAGCGTATTGTCATCAAAAGCCGTGATAATAGTTGCAACATTAAACCTTCTTATCGGAAGACTGTTGGTATTCACTGCCACTGCTTCCACCGCCTCTTCCCGCATTTACCGTACCACTACTGCTAGCAATGAGTTCTTCATCATTATCAACCCTATTATCATCATTATGTGTTAGTGTGACAACAGTAGCTAACTTATGCTCATATTTCTGTACCATAACAGATAGGAGAAAGCACTCGAATAATTCATCTTCTACACTAATACCATCTTCACGAAGAATGGTTCTTCATAACTTCATCTCAACCAATCTAAATACTTTAGCAGGATTGATTATCAATCGCCGCTCCATCTTGACGCTTCACCACACAAATGTCACAAAACGTAACTTTGGAGGCACACTACACTGTCCCTACTGGTGAACCGACAGGCCAAAGTGCAATGTGGTAAGGCACACGCGGAGGGCTCTAACGGATGACTGCAGACTTTTGCAGATGCGGGAGTGTCACTAGAACAAAAAGCGATCTTTACATTATCTCTTGTACAATTTTGATGTATATGTGTTTGTTCGAGCCCAAGTACTGTCCTTGTTGGAAAAAAAGTTTATCTGACATTTCAAATTAATTTTTTTGATGAACAATTTCGACTCCTTCAATTTTCAAAGAGACAGTTGGGTAAAAATAGTGAGCTGCAATTCAGATATCTTCTACAAAGTCAATAATTTCACCAAAATTATTGTTTTGAAGCTACAGCCACACCACCAAGAACACAAAACAATAAATCTCTGGAACAAAAAAACAAAGATATAACTGACAACATTTAATATGGCCATAAAAAATATTGACTTCAATGTTGAAACTAAAGAATTTATGGAAAAACTGACTTGACATGGTAGTAGTGCACAATTGACTACCTACTTTAAAATCATTTTAAATTTCAAGGGCAAATACACATAGTGGAGCCACCAAAGCAACTTCCACCACAGAATGTTTTCGGCAGAATGTTTTATTTTGCTGTTTCTTAATGGTAATGCAGTTTATTCGCCGTTTGTTTAAGTAAAATAGTCATAGTTTCAAGGAGCAGATGATTTTGGATGTATATAGTTGCAATGGCCCGGTGGGCGTCTGGTGCGCGATTCACCGGTTTTGACACTTATAGCCACTACCTTCATTTTTTCGAGAGAATGTTTTATTTTGCTGTTTCTAAATGGTAATGCAGTTTATTCGCCGTTTGTTTAAGTGAAATAGTCATATTTTCAAGGAGCAGATGATTTTGGATGTATATAGTTGCAATGGACAACGGGCGTCTGGTGCGCGATTCACCGGTTTTGACACTTATAGCCACAACCTTCATTTTTTGGGCTGAATGTTTTAATTTGCTGTTTCTTAATGGTAATGTACTTTATTCGCCGTTTGTCTAAGTAAAATAGTCATATTTTCAAGGAGCAGATGATTTTGGATGTATATAGTTGCAATGGGCCGGTGGGCGTCTTGTGCGCGATCCACCGGATTTGTCACTTATAGCCACTACCTTCCTTTTTTCGACAGCATGTTATATTTTGCTGTTTCTTAATGGTAATGCAGTTTATTCGCCGTTTGGTTAAGTAAAATAGTCATAGTTTCAAGGAGCAGATGATTTTGGATGTATATAGTTGCAATGGGCTGGTGGGCGTCTGGTGCGCTATTCACCGGTTTTGACACTTATAGCCACTAACTTCATTTTTTCGACAGAATGTTTTATTTTGCTGTTTCTGAATGGTAATGCATTTTATTCGCCGTTTGTTTAAGTAAAATAGTCATATTTTCAAGGAGCAGATGATTTTGGATGTATATAGTTGCAATGGGCCGGTTGGCGTCTGGAGTGCCATTTATCGGTTTTGACGCGTATAGCCACTACCTTCCTTTTTTCGTCAGAATGTTTTATTTTGCTGTATCTTAATGGTAATGCAGTTTATTCGCCGTTTGTCTCAGTAAAATAGTCATATTTTCAAGGAGCAGATGATTTTGGATGTATATAGTTGCATTGGGCCGGTGGGCGTACGGAGTGCGATTCAACGGTTTTGACGCTTATAGCCACTACCTTCATTTTTTCTGCAGAATGTTTTATTTTGCTGTATCTGAATGGTAATGCAGTTTATTCGCCGTTTGTGTAAGTAAAATAGTCATAATTTCAAGGAGCAGACGATTTTGGATGTATATAGTTGCAATGGACAACGGGCGTCTGGAGTGCCATTTATCGGTTTTGACGCGTATAGCCACTACCTTCATTTTTTCGGCAGAATGTTTTATTTTGCTGTATCTTAATGGTAATGCAGTTTATTCGCCGTTTGTTTAAGTAAAATAGTCATATTTTCAAGGAGCAGTTGATTTTGGATGTATATAGTTGCAATGGGCCGGTGGGCGTCTGGTGCGCGATAAACAGGTTTTGACACTTATAGCCACTACCTTCATTTTTTCGGCAGAATGTTTTATTTTGCCGGTGATTCGTGCACCAGACGCCCACCGGCCCATTGCAACTATATACATCCAAAATCATCTCCTCCTTGAAAATATGACTATTTTACTTAAACAAACGGCGAATATACTGCATTACCATTAAGAAACAGCAAAATAAAACATTCTGCCGAGAAAATGAAGGTAGTGGCTATAAGTGTCAAAACCGCTGAATCGTAGTTACCAGGCGCCCAGCGGCCCATTGCAACTATATACATCCATAATCATCTCCTCCTGGAAAATATACTATTTTACTTAAACAAACGGCGAATATAATGCATTCCCATTCAGAAACAGCAAAATAAAACATTCTGCCGAGAAAATGAAGGTAGTGGCTGTAAGTGTCAAAACCGCTGAATCGTGGTTACCAGGCGCCCAGCGGCCCATTGCAACAATATACATTCAAAATCATCTCCTCCTTGAAAATATACTATTTTACTTAAACAAACGGCGAATATACTGCATTACCATTAAGAAACAGCAAAATAAAACATTCTGCCGAGAAAATGAAGGTAGTGGTTATCGGTGTCAAAACCGGTGATTCGTGCACCAGACTTCCACCGGCTCATTGCAACTATATACATCCAAAATCATCTCCTCCTTGAAAATATGACTATTTTACTTAAACGGCTAATATACTGCATTACCATTAAGAAACAGCAAAATAATACATTCTGCCGAGAAAATGACGGTAGTGGCTATAAGTGTCAAAACCGCTGAATCGTGGTTACCAGGCGCCCAGCGGCCCATTGCAACTATATACATCCATAATCATCTCCTCCTGGAAAATATACTATTGTACTTAAACGGTGAATATAATGCATTACCATTCAGAAATAGCAAAATAAAACATTCTGCCGAGAAAATGAAGGTAGTGGCTATAAGTGTCAAAACCGCTGAATCGTGGTAACCAGGCGCCCAGCGGCCTATTGCAACTATATACATCCAAAATCATCTCCTCCTTGAAAATATGACTATTTTACTTAAACAAACGGCGAATATACTGCATTGCCATTAAAAAACTGCAAAATAAAACAATCTGCCGAGAAAATGAAGGTAGTGGCTATCGGTGTCAAAACCGGTAATTCGTGCACCAGACGCCCACCGGCCCATTGCAACTATATACATCCAAAATCATCTCCTTCTTGAAAATATGACTATTTTACTTAAACAAACGGCGAATATACTGCATTACCATTAAGAAACAGCAAAATAAAACATTCTGCCGAGAAAATGAAGGTAGTGGCTATAAGTGTCAAAACCGCTGAATCGTGGTTACCAGGCACCCAGCGGTACATTGCAACTATATACATCCAAATTCATCTCCTCCTTGAAAATATGACTATTTTACTTAAACGGCTAATATACTGAATTACCATTCAGAAACAGCAAAATAAAACATTCTGCCGAGAAAATGAAGGTAGTGGCTATAAGTGTCAAAACCGCTGAATCGTGGTTACCAGGCGCCCAGCGGTCCATTGCAACTATATACATCCAAAATCATCTCCTCCATGAAAATATGACTATATTCCTCCTTGAAAATATACTATTTTACTTAAACAAACGGCGAATATACTGCATTACCATTAAGAAACATCAAAATAAAACATTCTGCCGAGAAAATGAAAGTAGTGGCTATAAGTGTCAAAACTGCTCAATCGTGGTTACCAGGCGCCGAGCGGCCCATTGCAACTATATACATCCAAAATCATCTCCTCCTTGAAAATATACTATTTTACTTAAACAAACGGCGAATATACTGCATTACCATTAAGAAACAGCAAAATAAAACATTCTGCCGAGAAAATGAAGGTAGTGGCTATAAGTGTCAAAACCGCTGAATCGTGGTAACCAGGCGCCCAGCGGCCCATTGCAACTATATACATCCAAAATCATCTCCTCCTTGAAAATATGACTATTTTACTTAAAAAAAACGGGGAATATACTGCATTACCATTCAGAAACAGCAAAATAAAACATTCTGCCGAGAAAATGAAGGTAGTGGCTATAAGTGTCAAAACCGCTGAATCGTGGTTACCAGGCGCACAGCGGTCCATTGCATTTATATACATCCAAAATCATCTCCTCCTTGAAAATATGACTACTTTACTTAAAGAAACGGCGAATATACTGCATTACCATTAAGAAACAGCAAAATAAAACATTCTGCCGAGAAAATGAAGGTAGTGGCTATCGGAGTCAAAACCGGTGATTCGTGCACCAGACGCCCACCGGCCCATTGCAACTATATACACACAAAATCATCTCCTCCTTGAAAATATGACTATTTTACTTAAACAAACGGCGAATATACTGCATTACCATTAAGAAACAGCAAAATAAAACATTCTGCCGAGAAAATGAAGGTAGTGGCTATAAGTGTCAAAACCGCTGAATCGTGGTTACCAGGCGCCCAGCGGTCCATTGCAACTATATACATCCAAAATCATCTCCTCCTTGAAAATATGACTATTTTACTTAAACAAACGGCGAATATACTGCATTACCATTCAGAAACAGCAAAATAAAACATTCTGCCGAGAAAATGAAGGTAGTGGCTAGCGGTGTCAAAACCGGTGATTCGTGCACCAGACGCCCACCGGCTCATTGCAACTTTATATATCCAAAATCATCTCCTCCTTGAAAATATGACTATTGTACTTATACAAACGGCTAATATACTGCATTACCATTCAGAAACAGCAAAATAAAACATTCTGCCGAGAAAATGAAGGTAGTGGCTATAAGTGTCAAAACCGCTGAATCGTGGTTACCAGGCGCCCAGCGGCCCTTTGCAACAATAGACATCCAAAATCATCTCCTCCTCGAAAATATACTATTTTACTTGAACAAACGGCGAATATACTGCATTACCATTCAGAAACAGCAAAATAAAACATTCTGCCGAGAAAATGAAGGTAGTGGCTATAAGTGTCAAAACCGCTGAATCGTGGTTACCAGGCGCACAGCGGTCCATTGCATCTATATACATCCAAAATCATCTCCTCCTTGAAAATATGACTACTTTACTTAAACAAACGGCGAATATACTGCATTACCATTAAGAAACAGCAAAATAAAACATTCTGCCGAGAAAATGAAAGTAGTGGCTATGTGTCAAAGCTGCTCAATCGTGGTTACCAGGCGCCCAGCGGCCCATTGCAACTATATACATCCAAAATCATCTCCTCCTTGAAAATATGACTATTTTACTTAAACAAACGGCGAATATACTGCATTACCATTCAGAAACCGCAAAATAAAACATTCTGCCGAGAAAATGAAGGTAGTGGCTATAAGTGTCAAAACCGATGAATCGTAGTTACCAGGCGCCCAGCGGCCCATTGCAACTATATACATCCAAAATCATCTCCTCCTTGAAAATATGACTATTTTACTTAAACAAACGGCTAATATACTGCATTACCATTCAGAAACAGCAAAATAAAACATTCTGCCGAGAAAATGAAGGTAGTGGCTATAAGTGTCAAAACCGCTGAATCGTGGTTACCAGGCGCCCAGTGGCCCATTGCAACTATATACATCCATAATCATCTCCTCCTTGAAAATATGACTATTTTACTTAAACAAACGGCGAATATACTGCATTACCATTAAGAAACAGCAAAATAAAACATTCTGCCGAGAAAATGAAGGTAGTGGCTATAAGTGTCAAAACCGCTGAATCGTGGTTACCAGGCGCCCAGCGGTCCATTGCAACTATATACATCCAAAATCATCTCCTCCTTGAAAATATGACTATTTTACTTAAACAAACGGCGAATATACTGCATTACCATTAAGAAACAGCAAAATAAAACATTCTGCCGAGAAAATGAAAGTAGTGGCTATGTGTCAAAGCTGCTCAATCGTGGTTACCAGGCGCCCAGCGGCCCATTGCAACTATATACATCCAAAATCATCTCCTCCTTGAAAATATGACTATTTTACTTAAACAAACGGCGAATATACTGCATTACCATTCAGAAACCGCAAAATAAAACATTCTGCCGAGAAAATGAAGGTAGTGGCTATAAGTGTCAAAACCGCTGAATCGTAGTTACCAGGCGCCCAGTGGCCCATTGCAACTATATACATCCATAATCATCTCCTCCTTGAAAATATGACTATTTTACTTAAACAAACGGCTAATATACTGCATTACCATTCAGAAACAGCAAAATAAAACATTCTGCCGAGAAAATGAAGGTAGTGGCTATCGGTGTCAAAACCGGTGATTCGTGCACCAGACGCCCACAGGCCCATTGCAACTATATACACCCAAAATCATCTCCTCCTTGAAAATATGACTATTTTACTTAAACAAACGGCGAATATACTGCATTACCATTAAGAAACAGCAAAATAAAACATTCTGCCGAGAAAATGAAGGTAGTGGCTATAAGTGTCAAAACCGCTGAATCGTGGTTACCAGGCGCCCAGCGGTCCATTGCAACTATATACATCCAAAATCGTCTCCTCCTTGAAAATATGACTATTTTACTTAAACAAACGGCTAATATACTGCATTACCATTCAGAAACAGCAAAATAAAACATTCTGCCGAGAAAATGAAGGTAGTGGCTATAAGTGTCAAAACCGCTGAATCGTGGTTACCAGGCGCCCAGCGGCCCATTGCAACTATACACATCCAAAATCATCTCCTCCTTGAAAATATGACTATTTTACTTAAACAAACGGCTAATATACTGAATTACCATTCAGAAACAGCAAAATAAAACATTCTGCCGAGAAAATGAAGGTAGTGGCTATCGGTGTCAAAACCGGTGATTAGTGCACCAGACGCCCACCAGCCCATTGCAACTATATACGTCCAAAATCATCTCCTCCTTGAAAATATGACTATTTTACTTAAACAATCGGCGAATATACTGCATTACCATTTAGAAACAGCAAAATTAAACATTCTGCCGAGAAAATGAAGGTAGTGGCTATCGGTGTCAAAACCGGTGATTCGTGCACCAGACGCCCACCGGCTCATTGCAACTTTATACATCCAAAATCATCTCCTCCTTGAAAATATGACTATTTTACTTAAACAAACGGCTAATATACTGAATTACCATTCAGAAACAGCAAAATAAAACATTCTGCCGAGAAAATGAAGGTAGTGGCTATAAGTGTCAAAACCGCTGAATCGTGGTTACCAGGCGCCCAGCGGTCCATTGCAACTATATACATCCAAAATCATCTCCTCCATGAAAATATGACTATATTCCTCCTTGAAAATATACTATTTTACTTGAACGGCGGATATACTGGATTACCATTAAGAAACAGCAAAATAAAACATTCTGCCGAGAAATTGAAGGTAGTGGCTATAAGTGTCAAAACCGCTGAATCGTGGTTACCAGGCGCCCAGCGGCCCATTGCAACTATATACATCCAAAATCATCTCCTCCTTGAAAATATACTATTTTACTTAAACAAACGGCGAATATACTGCATTACCATTCAGAAACAGCAAAATAAAACATTCTGCCGAGAAAATGAAGGTAGTGGCTATAAGTGACAAAACCGCTGAATCGTGGTTACCAGGCGCCCAGCGGCCCATTGCAACTATATACATCCAAAATCATCTCCTCCTTGAAAATATGACTATTTTACTTAAAAAAACGGGGAATATACTGCATTACCATTCAGAAACAGCAAAATAAAACATTCTGCCGAGAAAATGAAGGTAGTGGCTATAAGTGTCAAAACCGCTGAATCGTGGTTACCAGGCGCCCAGCGGCCCATTGCACCTATCTACATCCAAAATCATCTCCTCCTTGAAAATATGACTATTTTACTTAAACAAACGGCGAATATACTGCATTACCATTAAGAAACAGCAAAATAAAACATTCTGCCGAGAAAATGAAGGTAGTGGCTATCGGTGTCAAAACCGGTGATTCGTGCACCAGACGCCCACCGGCCCATTGCAACTATATACACACAAAATCATCTCCTCCTTGAAAATATGACTATTTTACTTAAACAAACGGCCAATATACTGCATTACCATTCAGAAAAAGCAAAATAAAACATTCTGCCGAGAAAATGAAGGTAGTGGCTATAAGTGTCAAAACCTCTGAATCGTGGTTACCAGGCGCCCAGCGGTCCATTGCAACTATATACATCCAAAATCGTCTCCTCCTTGAAAATATGACTATTTTACTTATACAAACGGCGAATATACTGCATTACCATTCAGAAACAGCAAAATAAAACATTCTGCCGAGAAAATGAAGGTAGTGGCTATAAGTGTCAAAACCGCTGAATCGTGGTTACCAGGCGCCCAGTGGTCCATTGCAACTATATACATCCAAAATCATCTCCTCCTTGAAAATATGACTATTTTACTTAAAGAAACGGCGAATATACTGCAGTACCATTAAGAAACAGCAAAATAAAACATTCTGCCGAGAAAATGAAGGTAGTGGCTATAAGTGTCAAAACCGCTGAATCGTGGTTACCAGACGCCCACCGGCTCATTGCAACTTTATATATCCAAAATCATCTCCTCCTTGAAAATATGACTATTTTACTTAAACAAACGGCTAATATACTGCATTACCATTCAGAAACAGCAAAATAAAACATTCTGCCGAGAAAATGAAGGTAGTGGCTATAAGTGTCAAAACCGCTGAATCGTGGTTACCAGGCGCCCAGCGGCCCTTTGCAACAATATACATCCAAAATCATCTCCTCCTCGAAAATATACTATTTTACTTGAACAAACGGCGAATATACTGCATTACCATTCAGAAACAGCAAAATAAAACATTCTGCCGAGAAAATTAAGGTAGTGGCTATAAGTGTGAAAACCGCTGAATCGTGGTTACCAGGCGCCCAGCAGCCCATTGCAACTATATACATCCAAAATCATCTCCTCCTTCAAAATATACTATTTTACTTATACAAACGGCGAATATACTGCATTACCATTCAGAAACAGCAAAATAAAACATTCTGCCGAGAAAATGAAGGTAGTGGCTATAAGTGTCAAAACGGCTGAATCGTGGTTACCAGGCGCCCAGTGGTCCATTGCAACTATATACATCCAAAATCATCTCCTCCTTGAAAATATGACTATTTTACTTAAACAAACGGCGAATATACTGCATTACCATTAAGAAACAGCAAAATAAAACATTCTGCCGAGAAAATGAAGGTAGTGGCTATTGGTTTCAAAACCGGTGATTCGTGCATCAGACGCCCACCGGCCCATTGCAACTATATACATCCAAAATCATCTCCTCCTTGAAAATATGACTATATTCCTCCTTGAAAATATACTATTTTACTTAAACAAACGGCGAATATATTGCATTACCATTAAGAAACATGCCCTGCTAAAGGGCGAAATGCCTCATTAATTAATAAAATAATTTGCAATCAAGACTGTTTGAAGGAATATTTAAGTGAAAATCTGTCACAAATCAGTTTTCAATGTCTTGCATGATGTTCTCCATTCTCATACATCTTGCTCACCAAATGGAATAATTTTGACATTAGTAGCTCTGAAAGAATTTCATCTACTGCAGGGGCCTTGTGTCAGCTTAGATCTTTCGGAGCTATGTGATATTCCCCTAGCAGTATTGTATCTCCTGTCTCATCTTAATCTACTTCTTATTCCCGTTTAACAATACTTCCTTCGTGTCCGTTTCCCTTGTATAGCCCCTCTATATATTCCTTCCACCTTTCAGGTTTCCCTTTTATTCCTTGGTACTTCTTTTCCATCTGAACTTTTGTTTCATAACCTCTCTTTTATTTTCCTGTTGGCAGCATCTCTTCCATAGTTCCACATTTTTCTGTTGACTTGCATTTGTCCCCAAGCCACTCTACTTAGCCAATTTTCACTTTACGGCAATATAATTTTTTAGTCATGTATACTTCCTGTATGGTTTTTTGTATGTATTTTATCCTACATCAGTTAAATTCAGTATTTACTATGTTATCCTAGAATTTCTACTAGGCCTTATATTGGTACCTATTTAGTTCCATGCTGCCTTCACTATTTGATTTCTTAAAGTACCTGTTTTTCTTCTACTTTATCACTTTTTTCAGTCGGTCGCCTAACGCTCCCTCCAAAACCCTCAACAACTTCAGGTACATTCAGTTCATCCACATTTCTTCTCCTTACTTTTCTACTTTTTTGCAGTTTCTTCAGTTTTAATATACAGTTCATAAATGAGAAATATAAAATTTGTAATTCTGTTGCCCATAATGGTGTTTCCAGCAGAGTAATGTAATCCTTTACTTATTATTGGAAGTTGCTTAAAGGTTTCTTTGTAATCAGTCAGTGACTCAGCATATTTTCTGACTGTTTTAAATATCCTGCAATAAAAGCTATCTATAAATCTATATATTAGTAAATCAGCTACAATTACCAGAATGAATAATGATGTAAAATAGAAGAACTAGCTTCTGAAGTTATGTGCAGCTTTAAAAGCAATCCAATCATATAAGTACATTTTTACAAGTTAATTACACAGTCAGCACAGTAAGGTCTTGATGGGCTGGAGGTGCATCAGTAATAACTAGTATCCTGTTTGGGGATGCATGCACCCTGAACTTCAGTAACATTTACTTTTATGATGAATGTCTTGAAAATGCTAGGTTAGTTTACCTTAGTTTAAGTAGTTTGTAAGCTATGGACTAATTACCAAGTATATTTTTAAAAACACAAAACTGCCACAAATCAGCGATCAATCTAACTTCTCACTATGACTCCAGTGAGCCCGCTCCTGGCATGCCCTCTAAGCCGCCACATGAAACATTTAAATTTTGTGTGGCATCATTGGTTTCATGCCATCCTTTGCATTGGTATCCTTGGTTGGTGCAGATTCCAAACTTGGTTCCATATCTTGCACCCCCACAGCCTTATCTCCAGACCCTGATACAAAGCATGTATGTGTGATGTCTGTTCTTTTGGATGCAAGTTCTTTATATCTATAATGTAAAGTAGTTTTATGATGAAAGAACAATTACAGATAAAAGTTGCTGTTGGGTGTTGAAAATTCACCACCGAATGTTGAACATTTGTACTAGACCAGTACTCAATCCAGATTTCTCTCTTTATGTAAGTGATCACCTTAACTGTTTTGACTATTCAAGCATGCCTCCTGTCTTGACTTATCATACACTACCAAGTGTACTACATCTACATCTACATCTACATACATACTCCGCAATTCACCATAAGGTGCATGGCGGAGGGTATACTGTACCACTACTAGGCATTTCCTTTCCTATTCCACTCCCAAATTGAACGAGGAAAAAAAGATTGCCTATATGCCTCCGTACGAGCCCTAATTTCTCTTATCTTGTCTTTGTGATCTTTACGCAAAATGTAAGTAGGCGGCAGCAAGATCGTACTACACTCAGCTTCAAATTCCGGCCCTCTGAATTTACTTAACAGAAATTCACGAAAAGAACGTCGTCTTTCTTCCAGCGATCCCCAATTGAGTTGCCGGAGCATTTCCGTGACACTCGCGCATTGGTCGAACCTACCGGTAACAAATCTAGCTGCTCGCCTCTGAACCGCCTCTATGTCTTCCTTCAAACCGATCTGCTGCGGGTCCCAAATACTTGAGCAATACTCAAGACGTGGTCGTACAAGCGTTTTATATGCGGTCTCCTTTACAGGTGAAGTACATCTTCCCAAAATTCTCCCAATAAACCGAAGTCTGCTGTCCGCCTTACTCACAACTGTCCTTACATGCTCGTTCCATTTCATATCGCTCTGCAATGTTACGCCTAGATATTTGAACGACGCGACCGCATCAAGAAGCTCACTACTAACGCTGTATTCGAACATTATAGGATTGTTTTTTCTACTCATGCGCATCACCTTACATTTTTCTACATTGAGAGCTAGCTGCCATTCTTCGCACCAACTAGAAATTTTGTCTAAGTCAACCTGTATGCTATTACAGTCAGTTACAGACGACACCCTCCCATACACCACAGCATCATCAGCAAACAGCCGCAAATTACAACTATCCCCATCCAAGTCCTCCATTGCTTGCAGCCACACTGTATTCCTGCAAAAAGCCAGACAATATTTGTGCATTATCATCAAGTGTCATTTTGATTATCTTAACCATGTAAAATCCTACTGGAAATTTCAATAATGGAGGAGAGGTAACAACTCACCGTAAAGAGGCACGAAAAAAGATAATCAGATACACACAACTTAAATTTTCGGCCATGGCCTTTGTCAGAAAAAGAAACACATACACTCATGCAATCACTCAGACAACTATACACACACAACCACCATGTCTGGCAACTCCAGCGCCACAAGCATCGAGACTGTGAGAGAGATGGGGAGTGGACAGGGAAGGATGCCAGGTAAAGGTGGGAATTGAAAGTGATGCGGTACATGATGGATTGTAAAGACACTGATTGGTGGGAATTTGAATTATGGCAATGAATACTGTGTAGGGAAGGAGTGGGAAAAGATAAAAGAGAAGTGTAGAGGAGTTTAGGCAGGGAGTGGGGGGATTTGAAATGATAAAATATGGAAAAATAAAAATAGGAAAGACAGGAAGAGGATAGGAAAAAATAATAAAACAGGAAAATATAAAAATAAAAAAAATTAATTAATGGGAAGATTCACAATAAATGCAAGCTGAGTAATGAGTCAATGCCGCAGATTACTCTTTGTGAAACCAGGTTGGTACCCCATCTGGACTTGGCATCTTGTTCATTTTCAACTCTCAGTTGTTTCTCTACTCCGGATTTGCTTGCTACAATGTTCTCCACTTGGGAGTCAGTGTGATCATGAAAAGAAGGTATGTTTGTCTGATTCTCCTGTGCAAATGGTTTTTTAAATGTTAAATTTAAGACTTTGGCCTTCATTTTCCTGACTTTTATCACCACCTCAGATTGATTGAGTGACTGGATTGAAGTCCTTGATCTGATTACCGATTTTATACAGGAGCAGAATTTCTTTCAGATTCTCGGCACGATCTATTGCTAAGGTATGATGATTTTTTATTTATTATTTAACATGCACCGTAATATTACATGTTAAGGTGTGATGATTGTAGTTATTGTATGCTTCGCGCATCGATCATTTTACAGATATGCAAATCTGTACTAACTCTGGCCTGTCTTGATTTGCTTCACCTTTTTCTGAACTGAGAGTACAAGTGCCTCTGCTATCTCAACATCTTTTTAATATTATTATTATTGAACCATGGTGGTTCTTTCCTATGTTTTTGTGTTACATTGAAAAATAATTAAGTTATAAATATTTAGGCTCTTGTTGTACTCTGCCTACAATGGGCTCCATGAAACTCAAACAGTGATTGACTACAGCTTTGCATGATTCATTGATGTTACATAATATGGTGTAGCACGCCAGGTGATGTACTGTGGAGTCTGCCTCCTTATATTGTAAATTTTTTCCCCTACAGCTTTTTCAATGAAGATACAATGATGTGGTACTTTGTGTTTAAATCTAATGTTGAGAAATATGACCTCATTCTTATTTAATGTAAAATTGTGTTTTTCAAGAAAAATGTGATAAAAATAACATGAATTTAAGTTCTAAAAGTACTAAAGATTTATCATCTGAAATTATACAATATCAAGTTCATTTTGAATTTTTATTAAGAGTTGCACTTTGAATAGTTTCTGAGCTACAAGTTTCAGAATTGTGTGATTTTATTACATTACACACTAATTCATAACAGTTTCAAGTTTGCAAAAGTTTCAGTTTAATATCTCTTTTAGATGACTGAACACCCCTAAAATTTAAAGTTTCCTCCTGACTGAAATGAAATGTAACAGCCCTAATATGTACTGATGACAAAGTTGGGAAAGTGTAAAACCTGGTGCCAGCTGATAAACTCTTCCCTTCATAGAGCTCAGCTTAAGATACACAGATTGAAGATGGATCATTTTATTCTGGAATTTGTGCATTCTTTCTGTAACATAGAGATTGGGGACAGAGATTTTGTAAAAGAATTATAACTTAAATAATTTTTTACATAAACCACAGTTGCTGTGTACCCCCCGCCAATCCCAAAATATTCACGTTGTTGTGATGTATTCCCTTTTGGCACAGGAAAATCATTATGACACCACTGCCTCATCCATTGGTCATGGTGTATAGATGAGACAGCAATTTGTCATGATTTTTCTGTGCCACAAGGGGTTAGAGCACAGGAAATAGAGGTTTCTCAGTGAATCCACTGTGACACAAAGGGTGGTTAAGTGAGGAAAATAATGGAAGTCATATTAGTGTTGCCATTATTCCTGGCTATAAGCACTGCTACATGCCGTGGCATTGAACCACAGAGGTGCTGAATGTGTTGTTGCTGAATAGCAGTCCATGTTGCTTCCATATATTGGTGGATTCCAGGCCATTCGTGCCACAATCATCGACCAGACATTTGTGGGATGCAGGAGAATAGGGAGGCCAAGGAAACAACACAGTGCAATGCAGTGGGTGGTAAAGAAGTTTTCAACACCTTGTGCTACATGTGGTCACACATAATCCTCCGAAGGCTCCAAAGGTGTGAATGGAATCCAATAATACCTCGAACCATAATGTTGGGCACAGGACATTATAGTGATCCATGAGGCAGCAGTTCTCTCACTGTTTATGTGTCTCTGTAATCCAACCACTGTGGTGGACACTGGGCAGGAAGAATTGGGATCAGAACAACATTAAGTGGATTTTATCCATGATGGATGTAGTTGAACTCCGCGACTGTTCCTATTATAGGATTGAGAATAAAAACCACTACCAGTCACACTAAAGATTGTATTAATTTGCGGTTGGTATTTGTATTATTTACTTATAATCCCATCATCAGGTGCTTGTACAATCAGAATTATGTGCAGTTTGTTTGGGATAGTTCAATGTAAATTTAGCATTCATATTGTCATTGCCCACACTTTTTGCTCATCTATTTCACATTTTCGCACCTGTTATTGTTGTCTTTAACAATATTCTAATAGTTCTATTTCACATGTTTTGTGTGTATCCCAGCAATGCATTCAGAGCCTCTTGGTTCAGTGCCGAGACATGTATAACAGTTACAGCCAGTAATGATGCACAATGAGTACTGATTTCATCACACAAAACATGGGAAGTAGATCTGTTAGAATACTGTTGAAGATAACAATATCAATTGTGAAAATCAAAATTGTGTTTAGAAAAGTGAAATACATGTGCAAAAGTGTGGCATAAGGGCAATGACGATATGGATGCCAAATTTCCATTGAGCTCCACCAACAAACTGCATATAGTTCTGAATGTATGAGCAGCTGGTGATGAGCACAGGCCCAAAACCAGTCATTTTATAAATAAATAATCAATCATACATAAAAAATAGATGAGGTCCACTTACCAGGCGAAGGAGCACAGGCAGTGATAGCAACAAATAAACACACAGACACACACACACAAATGCTAGCTTTCGCAGCCTAGCTGCTTCGTCAGGCAGAAGGGAAGGAGAGGGAAAAGGAAATGATTTATTTTCAATGCTTGAACATTGTTTTTGCTGATGATTTTCAAATTGTCATGGATCACTGTGGTTTTTGGATTACAGTGTGACCACACCATGATGATGGACTGTTAAACTATTGTCTCATGTAGCACCATACTATTCCTGGATCTGGTATTAAGGATTCGGGTGTTATTCGAGTGTATCCTCTCAGTCCTACTCCTTCCATCAGCTTCCTCTGTTCACATAGAATTGCATTTTCAATTGTGTCTTTTTTGTACAATGTGTTATCTGCAAAATAAATGTGACTGTGATATCTCCAGTCCTTCTTGGTGTTGCATTTTATATGGCCAGTAGCTTGGATCATATTTAACTGGTTGAAAGTTGTCTTTAGGCACAATGAAAATGATAAATTATTGTTACACTTATTTTTATTGTCATTATTTCAGTTTCTTATAGATAAACATATTTTAAAATGTTTAAGATAAACTGAGAAAATATTCCTTAAAAAGTTCAGAGTGTGTAATTCACTATTCTTTGTAAGAAGATAATTGAAAACTGAATGGAAATTGAATTATCAAATGAGGAAAAGACAGCTACTCACAACATAGAAGAGGCACCTCATAGAAAATAGGCACATACATTCACAGGAAGAAAGAAAGATAACATACTTATCTCAAGACTGTCACTATGGGCTATGTCAGCCTTAGCACAGGAGAATGTCACTTTCTGTGTAGGGACTCACGTTGTCACACATGTTCAGAGAATAAGGTTAACTGTTGTTCAGTGCCTCTGTTTTGTAAGTAGTAGTTGCCTTTACTCATACAGTGCTTCTGTTTTGTAAGGAGTAGTTGCATTTACTCATTACATCATCAGTATTACATTAGTATGAATAATACTAGTAAATGAAAAAACAGATCATTTGAAATTGGAATTCTATATAGTTCTACTGATCATACCATGTGCATTTTTGTTATTAATTAGAATTTATTTAAAGCTTTCCCTCTTATAGGATGGTTGTTATACATCTGCATTTATTTGTGAGACTGCTGTTTAAGTGAATCCATTTTTATATATAAATGATGTAAGTTAATCGCTACTGATATAATTTTCATTGACCAGCATGTTTAGCAAGTAAAATCTTTAAAAAGCATGAAACTTCATGATGAGATTTTACAAATGTGTCTCCCATGATTGTGTTTGTGTGGTTGACTGAAACCACTCATAGTCTGAAATGGTGTTCCTTTGCTGTGGTCTTACTAGTACTGGAGTTGAGAAGTAAAAGACTGTGACAGAAAAGACGTGGCAACGAGCTGCGACAGGCACATACAAAATCAGCCATTGCCTTCTTCAGAAAATAGAACCCTCATGCAATCACACAGGCACACAACACAGTCATACATCCATCACCTCCAGCAGCCACAAGGAGTGATGGTTGTATGAATGTGTTGTGTGCCTGTGTGACTGCCTGTGTGGCTGAAGAAGGCCATGGCTGATAGCTGAAAGTGTAGAATGTGTGTGTCTTTTGAATGTTTGTGTCTTTTATATGTGCCTGTCGCAGCTCGTCGCCACTTCTTTGCGGTGAGTTGTAAACTGTCCTTACGATATTATTAATTCCAACCTGGACTTTCCATTATTATACTGTGACAGAAAACCTTCGCTTGGTAGCAATTAAGAGATAAAGCGCAATTCCATCTCTTCATAGGACTTAAGAATATAGCAGTAGGTTTTAAAATTAATGGTTTTCTTCCTAATAAAAGTGCTGCACAGCTACTGTATGGATCACTGAATAAAATGCCACCTATTTCTTTATTTTTTTGTATTTTGTATATTACCAATCAGCAGAATATCATATAACCTTTTTCGGTTGACCTCTCATAAAAGCTATACCTTTATGTACATACTACAATCCAGCTCAGCAGCAGAATGTATATGACATTTTGATGATGGGTCATACTTAAAACACATCAGAAAATAAAGTCATTGGTTTCATTATCTGGTGGTCTTTATTCAGTGGCAAATACAGTAATTGTGCATCACTACTATTAATTTGCAAGATGGTTGCAATCTTTTTGTGTGACTTCATGTCTCAGATTTAGTTTCCTTATAGTAATTTACTTGATCTAGAACAACAGGAATGCAGTGTTTTGTTACAGTTGTTCTACTTCATCAATTATTACCAGGTATCATGTTTCCATTCATCAACAGTCCAGTGTCAGTGTTGACAAGCCCAGGTGAGGCATAAAGTTTTGTGTCATGCAGTCAGCAACAGTACACAAGCAGGCCTTTGCAACACCGTCTGAAGAGAAGGCCTGTGTGCTGCCGTGCCACCTCACGCAGAGTAGGTCACGACTGCGTGGCTCACTGGCTAGCCAATGCATGGCGGTGGGCTATGCCCCATCGGCCAGCTAGTGAGCTAAGCGATCGCGACCTACTCTGCATGACGTGGCAGAGAAGCACACGGGCCTTCTCTTCAGACGGTGTTGGCCTTTGGCTCCTAAAGCCCTTATCAATGATGTTTCAGTGATTGGTCCAAAGACTGCAGCAGTTTGTGGAAGAGATGCATTTCTACCATGTTGAATGATTCTCTTCAGATGTCATTGGTCCCATTTTTCCAAGACTTTTCTCCAGCCACAGCAAAGTTTGAAATTTGTTTTACCAGATTCCTGATATTCATTGTGCACTTGTGAAGTGGTCATACAGGAAAATCCACACATCATCAGTACCAGAAAGATGCTGTGCCCCATCTCTTTTACCCCATTCAAACCCAATTAAGTCATGATAACCTGCCATTGTAACACCTGTGCAAGACACCTGTTGTATTATATAGGAGTTGCCAGCCAAATGATATGTAACAGATAAGACCTACAGCAATATTTAAACAAAGGTACCACCCCATTTTCTAAGCTAGACATACTAAATTAAGACTATAATGTTTTTGATACACCAGTGAAAACATGAAAAAGGTCAACTAGACACATCTCAACACACAGTGGATCCCTACGCAGACATACTTTCTACAGTATGTCTGCCTAGGTGTGTTTGAGTTTGTATATATTTGTGGGTGTGTGTTTATTTATTTACCTTCCTTTTTTTCCCCCATGGTAAGTCTTTCCTCTCCCTGGATTGGAATGGCTCCTTACCCACTCCCTTAAAACCCTCATCATTTGCCTTTCCCTCTCCTTCCCTTCTGCCTGAAGAAGCAACTGGGTTGCAAAAGCTTCCGTTTATGTGTGTGTGTGTGTGTTTTATTTATGTTACTATGAATACCTGCACTCCTTCACCTGTTAAGTAAACTACATCTACTTTATATATATATTTTTCCTGCTAAGAATTTTTCCTCTTCCTGGTGGGAAAAATATGTATAAAAATAGAGATTGTTTGACTTACCCAAAGTACAGGCTTGCCGATAGAAACAAAAACCACAAATAAAAACACACAAACATTCAAGCTTTCGCCACCACTGCAGCTTCTTCAGGAAAAAGAGGAAGGGAGGAGAGAAGAAATGGAAGGATACGGGTTGTAAGGAAGTGGAAAAGGATTCATTACAATCCCAGGAGTGGAGGGACTTACCTTAGGCGAAAAAAAGGTAGGTGAACAATTACACACACACTCACACATATCCACACGAAAACACACCTAGGCAGACATTTGTAGAAAATGTTCATACGAATGGACAGTTTGTTGCTGGTCATTCCCACATATAACACTTCACAGTGCAGGCATGTCAGTTGGTAAATCACGTAGGTGCTATCACAAGTTTGCTCTGCCCTTGATCGGGTACACCTTCCAGGTTACGGGACTGGAGTAAGTTGTGGTGGAAGGGTGCATAGGGCGGGTTTCACGATGGGGGCAGTTACAAGGGTAGGAGCCAAAGGGTATGGAAGGGGATTTCATAGGGATGGACTAGGAGGTTACTGAGGTTAGATGGGCGACGTAAAGAGACTCTCGGTGGAGTGGGAAGGATGTCATGAAGGATGGATGATATGAATATTCTAGATGAAAAATTCCTAGCAGGAAAGAATATATATATAAAATAGACATAGATTACTCACCAGGCGAAGGAGCACAGGTGTGACAGCAGCACAAATGAACAGAACACACTCACACACACACACACACACACACACACACACACACACACACACACACACACACACAAGCTTTCGCAACCCAGTTGCTTCTTCAGGCAGAAGGGAAGGAGAGAAAAAAGGAAATGATGAGGGTTTTAAGGAAGGGGGTAAGGAGCCTTCCAATCCTGGGAGAGGAAAGACTTACCTTGGGGGAAGAAAAGGTGAACAAATACACACACACCAATACACTGACGCAAACACACCTCCTTCCCTTTTGCCTAAAGAAGCAACTGGGTTGCGAAAGCTTGCGTTTGTATGTGTGTGTGAGTCCTCAGATTGGAATGACTCCTTTTCCACTTCCTTAAAACCCGTATCCCTTCCTTTCTCCTCTCCTTACTTCCTCTTTTTCCTGAAGAAGCTGCCAGTGGTGGTGAAAGCTTGAACGTATGTGTGTTTTTATTTGTGTTTTGTTTCTATCGGCGAGCCTGTGCTTTGGGTAAGTCAAACAACTTTTATGTTTATACATATTTTTCCCACCAGGACAGTCTCCTTTATATGATAGATGGAGTTCACTTACCTGGCAAAGGAGCACTGGTAGTGACAGCAAACATAAATACAGGAAACATAAACACACACAAAAGCAAGCTTTCGCAACCCTGTTGCTTCTTCAGGCAGAGTAGGGAAAAAGAGGGAAAAGGAAAGGATGTGGTTTTAAGAGAGTGGGTAAGGAGTCATCCCATCCCGGGAGAGGAAAGACTTACCTTGGGGAAAAAAAAGGAAGATAAACGAATACACCCCCCCACACACACATACACACACAAACACACATAGGCAGACGTATTGTCGAAAGCAAAGAAGTTGGACAGAGATACCAATTGAAGCAGATGCTCTGTCCAGAGAAATGAGGCAAAGATGTTAAAGATGGTGGGCGGGAATTTTAATTTAGCGGAGGTTGAGACCAGGTGGGCAACAGGAAGAGAGAATATGCTGACGGGCAAGTTATCATCTCCGGAGTTCTGAAAGATTGGTGTCGTGGGAAGTATCCAGATAACCCGAATGGTGTAACACTATGCCAAGATGTGCTGGCCGTGCACCATGGCTTGTTTAGTCAGTGGGTGATGATCATTACCAAAAAACACTATCTGCCTGTGACCGTTCATGCAAATGGACAGTTTGTTGCTGGTCTTTCCTGCATAGAATGCTTCACAGTGCAGGCATGTTAGTTGTTAAATCACGTGGGTACTATCGCGAGTGGCTTTTTACAAATGTCTGCCTTTTTCTCCTCCTTCCTTTCTCTTTTACTGACGAAGCAACCAACAGTTGTGAAAGCTTGAATATTTGTGTGTGTTTTTATTATGTGTTTTTTGTGTCTATCGGCGAACCTGTGCTTTGGAAAAGTCAAACAATCTTTATTTGTATACATATTTTTCCCACCAGAAGAGAGTCCTTATTCCTAACAGGAAAACACACACACACACACACACACACACACACACACACACACACACACACACACAAACGCAAGCTTTTGCAACCCACTTGCTTCTTCAGGCAGAAGGAAAGGAGAGGGAAAAGAAAATGATGAGTGTTTTGAGGGAGTGGGTAAGGAGCCATGCCAATCCCGAGATTGGAAAGACTTACCTTGGGATAAAAAAAAAAAAAAGTAAACATATACACACACACCCACACATTTACACAAACGCAGACACACCTAGGCAGACATACTGTAGAAAGCAAAGGAGTTAGACAGAGATACCACTTGAGGTAGAGGCTCTGTCCAGAGAACCGAGGCAAAGATGTTAACGATGGTGGGTGGGAAATTGAATTCATTGGAGGTTAAGACTAGCTGGGTTATGGGAAGAGAGAATATACTGAAGAGCTAGTTCCCATCTCCGGAGTTCTGAAGGATTGGTGTCGGTGGGTAGTATCCAGATAACCTTGATGGTGTAACACTGTGCCAAGATGTACTAGCCATGCACCAAGGCACGTTTAGCCACAGGGTGATCCTCATTACTAACAAACAATGTCTGCCTGTGACCGTTCATGCGAATGGACAGTTTGTTGCTGGTCATTCCCACATAGAATGCTTCACAGCACAGGCATGTCAGTTGGTAAAGCACGTGGGTGCTATCGTAGGTAGCTTTGCCCCTGATTGTATACACCTTCCGGGGCTGGAGCAGACTTGTTTGCCACCTAAGACCTAAGCTGTAGGGAAGGGAACGTTCGATGTGGGATGGATGGCAGCTGTCATAATGCAGGTACTGTTGTTTATTGGTAGGTTTGATGTGGACGTATGTGTGAAGTTGGCCTTTGGACAGATGGAGGTCGACATCGATGAAAGCGGCATGGGATTTTGAATAGGACCAGGTGAATTTGATGGGACCAAAGGAGTTGAGGTTGAAGAGGAAATTCTGGAGTTCTTCACTGTGAGTCCAGATCATGAAGATGTCATCAATGAATCTATACCAAACTTTGTGTTGACAGGCTTGGGTGTCAAGGAAGGCTTCCTCTAAGTGTCCCATAAATATGTTTGAGTACTTGGGGGCCATCCTGGCCCCCATGGCTGTTCCCTTTAGTTGTTGGTATGTCTGGCCCTCAAAAGTGAAGAAGTTGTGGGTTAGGATGAAGCTGGCTAGGGTAATAAGGAAAGAGCTTTTAGGTAGGGAAGGGGTGGTCAACGTGAAAGGAAATATTCCATCGCAGCGAGGCCCTGGGCATGTGGGATATTTGTGTATAAGGAAGTGGCATCTATGATTACAAGGATGGTTTCAGGAGGTAACACGCTGGCTAAGGATTTCAGGCAATCGAGGAAGTGGCTGGTGTCTTTGATGAAGGATGGGAGACTGCACATGATGGGTTGAAGGTGTTGGTCTATGTAGGCAGAGATTCATTCTGTAGGGGCTTGGTAACCAGCCACAATGGGGCGGCCGGGTTGATTTGGTCTGTGGATCTTGGGATGTAGGCAGAAGGTGAGGGTGCGGGGTGTCGGTGAGGTCATGAGGTTAATGGAGTCAGGTGAAAGGTTTTGTATGGGACCTAAGATTTTGACGATTCCTTGAAGCTCTGCCTGGACATCAGGGATGGGATTGCCTTGACAAACTTTATATGTGGTACTATCTGAAAGCTGACGCAGTCCCTCTGCCACACGCTCCCGCCGATCAAGCACCACGTTCGTGGATCCCTTGTCAGCTGGGAGAATGACGATGGAATGGTCAACCTTCAGATCACGGATAGCTCGGGATTCAGCTGCTGTAATGTTGGGAGTAAGATTAAGGTTTCTCAGGAAAGACTGGGAGGCAAGGTTGGAAGTAAGGATTACCTGGAAGGTTTGAAGAGGGTGATTTTGAGGAATAGCAGGTGGGTCTCACTGTGATGGAGGACGGAACTGTTCCAGGCAGGGTTCAATTTGAATGATGTCTTGGGGATCTGGATCATTAAGAGTAGGATTATTTTTCTTCGTGGAATGGTGATATCTCCATATATCCCTTACAAGCCTTATCATTTCCTTTTCCCTCTCCTTTCCTTCTGCCTGAAGACTAACTGGGTTGTGAAAGCTTGTGTTTATGTGTGTGTGTGTTTTATTTGTTACTATCACTACCTGTGCTCCTTCGCCTGCTAAGTAAACTTCATCTATTTTTTACAAATATTTTTCCTGGAAGGAATTTTATCTCTGAAGATTACTTACCAGGAGAAGGAGCACCGATAGTGATAGTAACACAAATAAAACACACACACACACACACACACACACACACACACACACACACACACACACACACACAAACGCTAGCTTTCGCAGCCTCAATGCTTCCTCGGGCAGAAGGGAAGGAGAGGGAAAAGGAAATGATGAGGGTTTTAAGAGAGCGGGTAAGGAGTCATTCCAATCCCGGGAGTGGAAGGACTTACCTTAGGGGGCAAAAAGGAAAGGTAAACAAGCACCCACCCACCCACACACATACACTCGCAAACAGACCTAGGTAGACATTTGTAGAAATCAGAGAAGTTGGACAGAGACGACAGTTGAGGCAGAGGCTCTGTCCAGAGAATTGAGGCAAAGATGTTAAAGAATGGTGGGCGGGAATTTGAATTTAGCGGAAGTTGAGTCCAGGTGGGCAACAGGAGGAGAGAATATGCTGAAGGGCAAGTTCCCATCACCGAAGTTTTGAAAGATTGGTGTCAATGGGAAGTAACCAGTTAACCCAGATGGTGTAACACTGTGCCAGGATGTGCTGGCCAATAACCAAGGCATGTTTATCCACAAGGTGATCCTCATTTCCAACAAACACTGTCTGCCTGTGACCATTCACGCGAATGGACAGTTTGGTGCCAGTCATTCACACATAGAACGCTTCACAGTGCCAGCATGTCAGTTGGTAAATCATGTGGGTGCTATCGCTAGTGGCACTGTCCCAACACCTTCCGGGTTATGGGACTGGAATAAGTGGTGATGGAAGGGTGCATAGGGGAGGTTTTACAATGAGGGTGGTTACATGGGTAGGAGCCAGAGGGTAGGGAAGGTGGTTTGGGGAATTCCTAGGGATGGACTAGGAGGTTACAAAGATTAGGTGGGCGGCAGAAAGACACTCTCAGTGGAGTGGGAAGGATGTCATGAAGGATGGATTTCATTTCAGGGCAGGATTTAAAGGAAGTCATATGCCTCCTGGAGAGCCACATTCAGAATCTGATCCAGTACCGGAAAGTATCCAGTGACAAGAGGGCCACTTCTGGGGGGGGGGGGGGGTGGTGGACATGAGGGACCAAACAACGAGGTCATCAGTCCCTTCAACCTCAAATTGAATACGCCATGGAACTCGACAAAAAATAGGTGAAAGCCAAAAGACCATTACACTAGGAAGTAAAATCGACTCGTCAACAAGACTAAGACCAACCCAGGGCAGCAAATGCTTCAGTGTCCGAACCCACAGCTCTGGAAGCGACCTCTAGCCTAAACCACAAGGTACTAATGGCACAGCGGTCAACGTATCATAGCTCCAGAGCAGGGAGAAATAAAACTACATTAAAATGTAAAAGAGTGGGGGGGGGCTGATGGGGATAAGGCTCTAAACCCCACAATCAGCCAAGAATCACAAACCCACTCACCCCGAACAAGCGAGTCCTAGAGCTTACAATAAAATCTACTTTCACGGAGGAAGGCAAGGACGCGATCAACCATCCGTGGGTCATCCGCCAAAACTGAAGGCAATGCAGGCGGTAGGCCATAGTCGCCACGGAGTGTGGAATGGAGAGGACATTCAGTCAAAATATGAGACACGGATTGTACGGCTCCACAATCACAATGTGGTGGATTGTCATTTCGTAAAAGAAATCCATGGGTCAGCCTGCAGTGTCCAAGACGGAGGCGACAGAGGACAATTGACTCTCTCCGGGAAGGGCGTAAAGATGAACTCCAAGCTGCAGACGTATCCTTGATGGTGCGGAGTTTATTGGAAGGGGCAGTAGCTTTCCAACTGCTATCCCATGAGGAGTGAAGCAAAGATCTGATCTGCACCCGCAGATCCGCACCCGGAATTTGAAAGGGAGACGGGCAGCGAGTAATTGCCGATCTAGCCAACTGGTCAGTAACTGAGCAGGCAGCACGATGAAGGTCAGCAAGGAGTTCATGGATGGAAATAACTAAAGGATGGGAGGGGAAACAACGATCAATGGCCTGCAGACTGCTCATGGAGTCAGCACAGATTAAACCACGTTCCACGGCAGAACGTTTAATAAAACAGAGGGTTCTATAAATCGCCATCAGCTCTGCCGTAAACACACTGCATGCCTCTGGCAGAGAATGGCATTCCGCCCCAACAGGAGACGTAAAAGCATATCCGGAGTGGCCCGCTGTTTTCGAGCCATCAGTGTAGAAGATAGAGGCTCCCTGAAACTCTTCTAGTACTGGGCGCACCAAACGCCGAAAGACCATGGGGGAAATTAAAGCGTTTGGGCCCTGGAAGAGATCGGTCCGAATTAGTGGTCGCGGCACCATCCACGGAGGTGTGCGTGCAGTAAAATGGGGGGCGCAATCTAGCGAAGGGAAATGGAAATCCCGGCAAAGAGAGGCAAGCCGCAGTCCGACGGGAAGGCCCGCCCGCGGCCGGGTATCAGGGGGTCGAAGCCCTTCATATGCAAAAAGAACCTGGTAAGCGGGATGAGCAGGATATTGCCGGATGGCGATGGCATAAGACGCCAGAAGCTGATGCCGCCTGACCTGAAGAGGGCAGATTCCCGCCTCAACAAGGAGACTGTCGACCGGGCTAGTCGGGAATGCACCTGTAGCCAAGCGGACACCATAATGGTGAACCGGGTCTAATAATTTCAGGGCAGAAGGAGCTGCCGAGCCATAAACTTGACACCCATAGTCCAATCGGGACAAGATTAGAGCCCGATAGATACGGAGGATAGTTGTTCGGTCTGCACCCCAAGATGAATGAGCAAGGAAACGTAGGGCATTGAGTTTCCTCATACAACTAATCTTTAGGTGGCGAATATGGGGCACCCAAGTCAATTTTTTGTCAAAGAGAAGACCCAGGAAACGATGCTGTGCTACAACTTCCAGGCGCTGATTACCCAAGAACAGTTCTGGATCAGGGTGAACTGTAGTACGACGACAAAAGTGCACCACCCTCGTTTTTGATGAGGAAAACTGGAAACCATGGGACGTAGCCCACATTGAAGCCCGCCGAATGGCGCTCTGGAGCTGACGTTCAGTAGAGGCTAATGAGTAGGAGCTGTACCATATGCAAAAGTCGTCGACATACAATGCCGGGGTTACCAGTGACCCAACAGAGCTCACCAACCCATTGATGGCGATTAGAAAAAGTGTAACACTCAACACTGAGCCCTGGGGGACACCGTTCTCCTGTATCCGAGGGGAGCTAAAGGAAGAGCCAACTCTGACACGGAACAGGCGGTGGGATAAAAACTGACGGATAAAAATTGGTAAGGAGCCTCTGAGGCCCCAGTCATGAAGAGAACGTAAAATATGATGACGCCAAGCAGTGTCGTACGCCTTATGCAGATCGAAGAAGACTGCTACCAGATGATGTCTTTTAGAGAAGGCCTGTCTGATCGCAGTCTCCAGTCGAAGTAAATGGTCAATAGGGGATCGTCCCTCCCGGAACCCACACTGGTAAGGTGAGAGAAGTCCCCGGGATTCAAGAACCCAGCATAATCTGCGGGCTACCATCCGCTCAAGTAGTTTACAGGGGACACTTGTCAGGCTTATTGGCCGATAACTGTCCAGCGCCGACGGGTCCTTGCCAGGCTTGAGGGCAGGGACCACAATACTCTCCCTCCACTGGGAGGGGAACACCCCTTGAAGCCAAATACGGTTAAAAACTTTTAGGAGAAATTGTCGTTGTGAGGGGTTAAGGTGTTTCAGCAATTGATTATGGATATCATCAGGGCCAGGTGCTGAATCACGAGAAGAGGAGAGGGCCAGCGACAGCTCCCAGTCAGTAAAAGGTTCGTTATATGGTTCCACCTGGTGAGACGTAAAGCCTAATTTGAAGGTTTCGGCCTGGCGTTTCTGAAGGAGAAAGGTCGCCGGATATGAAGTTGTCGCCGAGACATTGGCGAAGTGAGTTGCAAGATGTTCTGCAACAACAGATGGCTCCGTGCAGACCCCATCAGGCAGGGCAAGACCAGGGACGGAAGACGGTCGCCAGCTACCTTGGATAGATCGGAGCATAGCCCACACTCTTGTCAAAGGGACAGAAGAACCCAACGAGGAGACAAAATGCTCCCAGCATGTCCGCTTACTTTGTTTGATTAAGTAACGAGCTCTGGCACGCAGACGTTTGAAATTTATTAGACCAGCGAGCGATGGGTGGCGCTTAAGATGTTGCAAGGCCCTTCGGCGCTCGCGAATGGCTGCGGCAACAGTTGCATTCCACCAAGGGACAGGCCGGCGAGTAGGAGGGCCTGTCGACCGGGGAACAGCGGCGTTGGCAGCTTGGGTGATCATGTTGGTCACTTGGCTTATAATATCATCTATACAGCCTGAGGGGGAAGATGGGAACGCAACCTGGGATGTATATAGCGGCCAATTAGCACGACGGAATACCCAGCGGGGTACCCTGGCTCGTGGTAAGCGTGAGGGAAGTGAAAGGATCAACGGAAAGTGGTCGCTATCGCAGAGGTCGTCATACGCCGACCAGTGAAATAAAGGAAGGAGAGAAGGAGAAGTGAGAGAGAGGTCTATGGCAGAAAAGGTGCCGTGAGCGGCACTAAAATGAGTTGGGGAACCATCGTTGAGAAGGCTCAGATTGTGGTCAGCAAGAAACTGGTCTATGAGGCGGCCCCGGCTAGATGTATAAGCACTGCCCCACAAAGGATGGTGGGCATTGAAGTCCCCAAGGATGAGGTAAGGAGGGGGGAGTTGCTGAAGGAGGGCCACTAGGGACGTGAGTGTAGGTGGCCTGTCAGGTGGAAGGTAGAGGTTGCAAATGGTCAATGGAGTGTCCAAGTGAACCCGGACAGCAACCACTTCCAATGGAGTTTGGAGAGGAATCCAGGTACTGACAATATCTGTCCGGACCAAAGTACAAACCCCACCAGACGCCTGGAGGGGACCAACCCGGTTCCGACAAAAAGCACGGAACCCACGGAGGGTCGGTGAATGTGCATCCATAAACCTCGATTCCTGCAGGACGACACAGGCCGCAGAAGAGAGAGAGATTAGCTGTTTAATCTCCAAGAGGTGACGGTAGTAACCATTACAGTTCCATTGGATGATCACATCACGAGGATCTAGGCGGGAAGCGAATGGCATAACGTCTGTCACGCTGCTTTGTCAGCGTCCGTCACCAAAGAAGAAGGGACAACATCCATAAATAGCTGATCAGCCTCGGGCTCAATGGGATGAGCGAGTTGCGAAAGCACAGTCGGCACCTCCGGTGGTACCGGAGGGGCTTTATCTTGCAACTTTGGTTTCTTCTTCTTCTTCTCCTCCTCTTTCTCTTTCTCCTTCTCCTTCTCCTTCTCTCGTGTGGGACGGGCAGGACCCACCCCAGAGAGAGGACTTTTGTCAGTTAGGTCTGGTACTGACGAGGATCGGGCGACCTTTGAACTCACTGACTGGGAGTCCGATGGCCGGCTGGAGGTCGAAGATCTCCGATCTGGGGAACGCCGGGACGGAAGACCCTGAGATAGGGCACTGTCACCGGCAGGCGACGGAGAAGGGGTGCACTTCTCCGGCTGGGAAGGGGTGGGACACAAAGGGAGGGCTACAGGAGCTACAGGAGAGGGAGATGTGAGGGTGGGGTGTGGACGGGGTGTAGGGGGGAGATGGGAGTGGGAAGGGAAGGGTGAAAGGCTAGACGATAACGTCGTAGCGAAGGTCGTCGCCATTTGCATGGGATGCAGACGTTCATATTTGCTGCGGGCCTCAGGGTACGTCAAACGCTCCAGGGATTTGTACTCTTGTATCTTCTTTTCTTTTTTGAACATAGGGCAATCTGGCGACCGTGAAGAGTGGTGTTGTTGACAGTTGACGCACACCGGCGGAGGAACACAGGGGCTCCCCTCATGTAGTGGGCGTCCACAATCACCGCATACTGGGACTGCTGTACAGCGAGAGGACATATGACCAAACCTCATACATCGAAAACACCGCATGGGAGGTGGAATGTAGGGCTTCACTTCACATCGATATATCATGATCTTGACCTTCTCTGGGAGTGTGTCCCCCTCGAAGGCCAAGATAAAGGCCCCAGTATCGACGCGGTTATCTTTAGGTCCCCTCTGAACGCGGCGAACAAAATGTACACCACGCCGCTCGAGATAGGCCCTAAGCTCCTCATCAGTTTGAAGGAGGAGGTCCCGGTGGAATATCACACCCTGTACCATATTCAAGGATTTGTGCGGGACAATTGTGACTGGAATGTCGCCAAGGGTGTTGCAGGCGAGCAAAGCTTCAGACTGGGCTTCCGAGACTGTTTTAATGAGTAACGAACCAGATCTAAGCTTACCCATAGATTCCACTTCACCAAACTTGTCCTCTATGGTCTCGACAAAGAACAGAGGTTTGGTGGAAGTGAAAGTCCCTCCATCAGTCCTTGAGCAAACGAGATAGCGAGGAAAGGGTTTTGCTCCTAACCGGCGAGCCTGGCCTTCCTCCCAAGGGGTAGCAAGGGAGGGAAACATCCTCTTATCTGCAGTAACAGCATTAAACGATCTCTTCCTGTCTTGAGAGACGGCCGATGCACGACCATTTTGGAGTCTAACTCTCTTCATAGTGCTAGACGTCCGCCCTGGTGTCACCCACTCCGAAACCGGGGCTCTCTCCATGGGCGCCACCCAGCCTCAGCAAAGGCCACCTGGCACGATGGCCATTGCCGGGAGTTCTGATACCCCCGAGGACAGGCATCAACTCCTTGGCTTGCATGGAGAGGTCGCAGCTCAGACACCAGTAGTGTGATCCCTGTGGTGTCAGGGGGCTCAGCCAAAGGGTACATAACAGCCCCCCCACACGGACTGGCTACACGTGCTGGGGACCTAGCGGGGGATGGGGGCTACAGCGAGGAAAGGAAGTGGAAAGGAAAGGATAGGACCCGCGCTGTAGGGGCTAGGTCGGGAGTTCTTCCCCAATTGGCTCACACATTATCCGACAATTTTGGTATGGAAGGTCAAACCCCGAGGGGGACCAAACTGGGCCAAAAACCGGTGTACACAGCAGACAAAACCAAAGTGCAGGACAATCGGTACCATGGGATAGCCAAGCCGTCATCCAGAGTACCACCGAGAGACGGGGTTGGAGAGGGTGGGAAGGAGGAATTGGGATGGGAAGGAGGGGGAACTAGGAGGGGTAATGCAGCCTGGGGAAAGCAGGAAAAAAGGCTGCAATGGCTCGGGGACCCGTGCGCGCCACACACGTACCCACAAAAGAGTTGTGGGCCCCCTGGGGGGGGCCACTTCTGGGATTCTTCTGTGGAAGGTTCTGGATTTGGAGGGACGAGAAAGTGGTTCTGTCTATTTGGGACATGTCAAGGTTTATAATATGATATGTGAGTGGTGGTGGGGAAGGGGGGGGGGTAGAAGGAGAATTAATGATCAGTGGGGTAGTAGGGCAGTGTGTTTATTTACCCAATAATACAGGCTGCACTTCTTTCATGGTCATATTCTTTTTTGCTGCTTTGCTGTGTGCTGTTTAGTTACTATGTGCTTGATTACTGTATTTTTCAGTTTTGCATGTTACATATACAACAGTTGTTTTATTCTGTTCAGAAAAGATTTAAGTTTTTATTCTGAGCACCACATAGAAAAATAACACAATACGTACTAATGCATAAGTAAAAACTGCAGCAAAGTCTGTCTTCAGTTGTGCAATATATTTTTGTGTTTGCATTGCTTTCTTTTTTCACTCCTGCATGAGATTGTTTATTTACTTTTTATTTTGAGTGTGCCTTGTAAGCTTGCATGTGCCTTACTTTTTTCTTACAGCTTGCAGCATCTTCATCTAATGCAAATATTACTAGCAGACCAACAAGTCAGCTTAGTCATTGTGGTTCTTCTGGTTATGGGTCAACCAGGAGTCATGTCAGTCCTCATTCCAAGAAAAATGGATGTGACAGTTTCTCGCTAGACAAAAAGTATCATTCATTTCGAGAACATACCAGGGGGATAAGGAGAACATCTCAAAAACTGGTGCCAAAATTTTATTCTCTGAGAATTTACAAAAGGGACAAGCAAAGAATGAAAGAAGATAAAAAGAAAATTGTGATGCATGTCTTAAAACAAGACACTTCCTGTCATGCAGTTCAAAATGAACAAGAAACAAATTTGGATACTAATTATAGACGTGATGAACAAGAAAAGAAATTGGACATTAGTTGTAGAAGTGATGAAGTTAACAATAGACCAGTACCACCCACCCCAGCTCCTCGAAGACAAGCAGCATTCAAATTAGTAAAGCATACTTACCAAAATGTTCCTATTCCCATAAAACCCAACACATTGGAGCTGACCACTCAACCAAAGGTTAGTAGCAATAAATAATGAACATAAGACATTTTTTAAAATAAGTACACAGCTGTGATTCTAGAAATTTGCCAAAGACCTATAATTTTAGTGTGAAAATTGCTTGCAACTATTCTGTTTTTAATATGTAACAAGAAGCTACATTTGTAATGTCTTCTGGTTTTTCAGTAATTCATTAAATAATGTAATAAATTTACTGCCATGCATTGAACCTTCTTAATAGATATTAACACAGTTAAATAAATTCAGAGATAGTGATGGCATCATTTTCATAGAAGATTTGTATTGACTGGGTATATGTTCATTCCATTCTTTTTTTGGTCCATGTTCTTCATGCCCCTCTGTCCATTGCCTTCTGATACACTTTATATCCATTTCCCAAGTATCTGTAATTAATTTTGACCTGCAGTTTTATTTTACATGACTCAGTCCTAGAGTAATATAGTTTACAAAGTATACATTTATTTATTTACTTAAATTAGAGGCAGATAATAAGAATGAATAACATACAAAGCAATTGAAGTACATAGAATTTATACATACACATAATAAAATCAAACTGTCTTTACCCAGAAATGGGCCACAACAGTTGCATTTGCTTGTGCCTTAAACAACTCCTCATCACTGCAAGAATCGTGTAACATGAACACTGTCACAGATGTTTTGTAGTCTATAGCATTCCACATTCATAAAATGTTGGTTCTTGTAGCTATTCCCACTTAGCAAGCTTATCCTTAGTTTTGCCAACACCTACTCACACTCTCTTCAGCTTTTTCTATGTGTCTGGCTGGCAAACATTCTGCTGGTACCGTATTACCCCTATCAGAAGATGGTCAATTTTGGCTGCCCACAGTTTTGCTCTGCCTTTGTTCACAAGTGTTTTAAGTGGCAAAGTTGACAGTTTTTGCATGAGTGTGTTACAGCCAGACAGGGCATGCATATTCACTGGTGGAGAAACACAGTACATTTAGGAGAATAATAAGAAATGTGCTGTTAACAATAAGGATGCAACAATTTAAACCTAGTGCATAATGGGATGGCAATTTATGTATTATTGTTTATGGCATTTTATCTCCTGACCTTTGTGCTATACTATTATATAATTTTGAAGATACTTTCAATCATATATGTGTATAGTCCCTGTAAAAATCTTCTGAATACAGTTAGTTATGAAGAAGTAATAAATGTTATGTTTGTATTTAATGTCATAGTTTTACTGTGTGAACAGCAGAAAAGTTGTGGTCTTCAGTCTGCAGACTGGTTTGATGCAGCTCTGTTTTTGTTGTTGTTGTTTAGAGGGGACTAAACTGCTAGGTCATCAGTCCCCTAGATGCAACTCTCCACACTACCCTGTCATGTGCAAGCCTTTTCAACTGAAAATAAGAATGGCAACCTACATCCTTTTGAATCTGCTTACTGCATTGGCCCCTCAGTCTTCCTCTATGATTTTTACCTTTTCTTCCTTTCATCAGTTGGTTGTTAGTGAAAAAACATTCATTAAATTTTTCAAATTGTGTGTTAAGTTTGTTCTCAAACAGTGACTGAAAACCTAGTTACTTATGTGTTCCCAGCATTGCTGACTGCTGATGCAAGGCGCCTGGGTTTGATTCTTAGCAGGAGACTGGGTGTTGTATACTTGTCCTCATCATCACTTTCATCATCAACAACATACAAATTTCCAAAGTGGCATCAATAGAAAGACTTGCATAGGCAGCCGAACTCCTATGGGTATATCCCGGCCTTCAAAAGCCATACAATCATTTCATTTATTTATGTTTGTGGTTTGAGCATTTATTGTTTTCGTAATTCTATAGACCTGTGTTCTCCGATTATTAAAACAATAATGACAAAAGTGTAGTAATAATAACAGAAGAAGGTACTAATACGTTGTGTGATCACCACTAAATACCAACAACTCCTTTGAATGTTGTGGCCTTTATCTTATGCGGCCACTAACAAATCACTTTTACATAATTCTCACTGCATTGCTTGTCTCCAGTGCAGGCCAATTTGTTGTTGTAGTCTTCAGTCCACAGACCTACATCTTTTGTATCTGCTTACTGTATTTGTCCATCAGTTTTCCTTTTATTATTTTTACCCCACACACTTTCTTCTAATCCTAATTTGATGATTCATTTATGTTTCAGAATATGTCCCATCAACCTGTCTCTTGTCTTAGTCAGGGTATGCCAGAAACTCCTTTTCTCCCCAATTCTTTAAGCAGCTTTTCATTAGTTACATGATCTACCAATCTTATCTTTATCATTCATCTGTAGCACCACATTTCGAAAGCTTCCAACATCTTTTTGTCTGAACTCCTTATATCCATGTTTCACTCCTATACAATGCTGCACACCAGACATATGCTTTCAGAAAGACTTCATAACATGTAAATAATTGTTGGATGTCAACAAATTTCACCTTTTCAGGAACGCTTTTCTTCCCAGGGTATTAAAAGTTATTTTACTACCCAAATAAAAAAAGTCATCTACTACATTTATTGCCTTATTAACTAATCTAATACATTCAGCATCATCTGATTTTTTTGACACTACAACCCTTATTTTGCTCTTGTTAATCTTCAGCTTGTACCCTCTTTTCCAGATGCTGTCCATTCCATTCAATTGATCTTACAGGTCATTTGCATCTCTGACATTATTACTGTGTCATTGGCAAATACAAAATTTCCATTCCTTCTCCCTTACTTTAATTCCCTCTCCAAATCTCTCTTTGCATTCCTTCACAGCCTGATCAATGTACACATTGAACAACATTGCAGAAAGGCTACAACCCTGTCTTTCTCCAGTCTCAACCTCTGTGACCCTTTCATGGCCTTTGACGGTAATAACTGCTGTCTGGTTTGAATATAACTCTTCGCTCCCTATATTTTACTCCTGCTACCTTCGGCATTTGAAAGAGTTTATTCCAGTCAGCATTATCAAAATCTTCCTATATATATGCAAATGTTAAAAAATGTATGTTTTCCTTTCCTTGACCTATCTTTTAAGATCGGTTGTAATGTGAGTATTGCCTCCCATGTTCCTACATTTCTCCTAAATTCAAACTGATCTTCCCCAAGGTTGGATTCTTTCAGTTCTGTTCCCATTCATCTGTAAATAATTGGTGTTAGTCTTTTACATCCCTGACATATTAAATGATAGTTGTGTAATTTTCACATTTGTCTGCACTCGCTTTCTTTGGAATTGGAATTACTATATACCTCTTGAAGTCTGAGGAGATTTCCCCTGTATTGTACATTTTGCATACCAGGTGGAATGATTTACTCATGATTCGCTCTCCTAACGATATCAGCAGTTCATATGGAATATAATTTACTCCAGGGGCCTTGTTTTGACTCAAATCTTTCAATACTCTGTCAAATTCTTCTTGCAGTATCATGTCTATCTCAGTTTTCCTCTACTTCATCTTCCTTTCATCAATTAAGTTCATCATATCCTGTGTTATCCAGGAATTTCTATTAGGCCTTGTCTTTCTGTCTATATGATTCTCTGTGGCCTTCACTATTCTATCTCTCAGGGCTATCCATTCTTCTTCTACTGTATTACTTTCCCCTGTTTCAGCAATTTCTTGCCTAATGCTTCCTTTGTGACTCTAAACAATATCTGTTTCTTCTAATTTGTTCAGGTTCCATCTCCTTAATTTTCTACCTTTTTGAAGTCTCTTGAGTTTTAATCTACAGTTCATAACCAATAAGTTACAGTCAGAGTGTATATATGCCCCTGGATATGTCTTACAGTTTAAAACCTGGTTTCTAAAACTTGCCTTACCAAAATAAAGTCAATAAGGTGGCTTTAAGTGTCTCTTGGCAAAATTATAAAATAATAAAACCTTAAAACATATTGGATTGCCTTTCTGTATGTGTTATTGGTTGAAACACAGATTTTAAATTGTGTGTATTATGAAAAACAACATGTTACATTAGGTAGTCAGAAGCAGCTTATTTTGACTTCATTGTGAGGAATGTAACTGAGTAACATATCACTCATAACATAGACTGCTATAAAGTTTATATATTGCCAATGGCACCCATTGCCTCAGAAAATTCTTCAGTTTTGCTGCTCTGTTCTTTCTGTACTACCTTCTAATGTAGTTGAGCAGCTAAAACACTTCAGCCCCACAGAGATATTTTTCCCCTCACAGTGATTCTTACAGTCACTGGTAATTGCTCAGTAGCTTATTCTGGCTGATTATCAATGGACCTCAAGTATCTTCCTAGAGTTGTCATTTAAAGTTGGTTTCTTGTAAGAACATTATAGATCTGATTTCTGTACTTTTGTACATTCCCAAAAAACAAACACCATTGGTTTACATTAACAGCTGTATATTTGTGAATTATAAATATTTCAACATTTCAGTTTGTTTCAGGACATTGAATTAAATTTGATGGTGTAGTTGACAACTTGTGCTGAACTAGGTCTCAAACCCAGATTTACCACTGTGGGACAGCTTGACCTTAAACATTGTGCTCTCTGCACTAATTATCAAATTAGCACACTACTGTCATAGTATCCCCTGTGTGTAACTTCATTTTCTGCAGTTTCATCTGTATTTCCACAATGGATTGGACTTAAATGTGCATCTGCTCTGAAATTGTCAGTTACCTGTTTGAGACAAACATACAATTATAGATGAGGTGACTGTTCTGATATCCTGTCTCAAACAGGTAAATGACAATTTCAGTGTGAATGCACAATTAAATCTGAGACCGACCATATTGTCAGCAGTGGAAATCAAAATATCGCAGTAACAAAGCAACGCTATTTCTTAGCAATATGTAAATACATGAACATGGAGATTGATGTACCATTTTTCAATAATAATTATACAATGCACAAAACAATCAGCTGTGTATGGAGCCATTAAGAGTGGTTAAAGAAAGTGAATGTTTTCATATCTAAAGGCATTATTTGACAACAATATGCCACAAAAGGTACAGGTCTAGCGTGACAGCCATCTCGTGTTAGAACGGGTGGAAATACAGGCTGGACTGTGCACCCAGCAGTAGCAATCAAATTTTGGGTCTAACAGAATAATTTTATTTATTATTTCTTGTATAGCTATGACTTCTTACTTCCCTTATTGATTAGAAACTACATTTTTTTAGGCAATAACTTCACAGGGATCCATTTGTAAATAAGATTTTAGATTCCAATAAATCCAATTACATTGATAAAACAGTTTAGTCACTTTGTAAACGTAGTTGATACCTGTAGACTACAGGCAATACTAGTAAAGATAAAACTGCAAGCAAATGGTATAACGGACAGGAGATGTTATGATGGTAATGTATGATGAGAATTTAAGCAGGACAGAAAGCATGTCCATATAGCCTAATAATTATTAAGGTGACTGCTGGTCCCTAGGAGGAAACACACATGCGAGTCCTGTTTCGGCACAAATTTTCAACTTCATCATTGAATTTATTCAGCTGAGATGTTAAAATATTTGTAATTTCTAAATTTATGACTGTTAATGTCAACCAATGACGTCTGTTCTTTTGGAAATGTCCAAAAGTACAGAGACTATATCATTAATTATATCAGAGAGGTTTAATAGAAGAGGTAGTGAAACTGTGATAGTCAAACTGTGTGCCTCATTATTAGCAGAAATAGTTGCTGCAATTCTATAACTGCAGTGGGAAATGTTACAGAGAGGCAATACAAAATTCCAAAAATTTGTAAGACTAGAGGACTGAATGGATAATAGGTACATACTTTCAGGAGGTAAATTTTTTCTACTGCCAATAGAAAGTTACAAAAGCAAAAGAAACTATATTTTGTTTAAAACTATTAGATTATATTGCTGTGGTAAGAAAAATGGATTAGTTGATGAAGGTTAGCTGTGTGTGTGTGTGTGTGTGTGTGTGTGTGTGTGTGTGTGTAAATCTTTTCCCCACTCAGTTTTATTCAGTTCATTTCTCTTTACTACTTGATCTATCCATTTTGGTTATATTCCTCTTTGGTTTGCTTTTGGCTTGGCTAAGTACATGACATAGAGCATCTGTGACTTCCACAAATTGCCCATCGTCTTCTCATGGCCTAGGTCATGAATAACCTTGCCCTTCTGTTCCCTTCCTCTTCCCTTCTCTCATACCTGACAAAGGAAAATATTTCTGAAAGCTTATGTCAACTTTTTTCATTTCATTTTTCGTCCTTTTGTGTGACTGTTGGCGGAACAGAACTACGCTAAGTACTGGCCAGCCAATCTGTCTCTTTTCAGGAATATTTCAGCATCTATGTGGAGAATTCCCATCAGTAATCAAATTGTTTTAGTGTCAAGCACTTTCAGTTTCCTCTTCTACAACACATCAAATGTGACACACTTGCATTTATATAATAACAGAAAGTCCAGGTTGGAATTAATAATATCGTAATATCATACTACAATACTTTCAGCTATCGGCCATGGCCTCCTTCAGAAAATAGAACACTCACGCGATCACACAGGCACACAACACAGTTATACATCCATCACCTCCGGCTGCCGCACTTTGAATCATGCTCTGCAGCGAGTAAATTGTGGATGGGCGGAAGGGGGGGGTGGAAGAGAGGGTGATAGGAAGGTTATGTCATGGTGGTGAGGATCAGTTAGATGGGAGTAAGGAGATGCAGCTTAGGAATGGAGTGGGGAGCAGGTGAGGGGAGAAAAATAAAATAACTAAACAAAACTAGATAACCTGGTGAACTTTGTGTCACTTACCTCTTAATATAAATTATAAACCATACTAATTTAAATCATATGTATTTTAGACCCAGTAGCTTTATAAGGACATTCACTTTGAATGTCAAATGTGCAAAATTTTATTGCAATCGTCTGAATAATATTGATATCCCAAAGAAAAGAGCTATTTCAGTTTTCCACAATTTTTCCTATTTTCTGGCCAACTATTCCAAACTTTTACTTCACTCAAACCTTCCTCTCGCTTTGAATATTGAATGTGCAAAATTTTATCGCAATCTGATGAATGGTATTGATATTTCATAGAAAAATCTCTATTTTTTCTGTATTTTCTGGGAAACTTTACCAAATTTTTATTTCATAAGAACGCTACTCTAGCTTTGAACCTCAAATGTGTAATATTTTATTGCAACCAGACGAATGATATTCATATCCTTTGAAAAAGGCTCTTTCAGTTTCTCGCAAATTTCCAAATTTTCTGGGTAACTTCCCACGAATTTTTAGTTCATAGGTACATTCATCTTTCGTTAAATGTCAAATGATCAAAATTTTATCGCAAGCGGATGAACGGATATCAACTTATAGTATTGAGTACATTTAGAAAAAGAAACTTGGTTCAAATTTTGCGACTTTTCTTTTTAACTATTTTTTTTTTTTTTTTTGTGAAAACTTTTCCAAGACCATAATGACTAAAAAAACAAAAGAAGTATCTCTCTCCATCACACGAATAGTCAGTTATAGTGCTGAATTCAATCAAAAATACATTGAAATACGCACTTTCAGTTTTTCTCAAAATTTTCCAATTTTCCGGTAGATTTTACAAAGGGAAAAAAAATTATTTCATACAAACCTCATCCTGTCAAGCCGTACTCAAGTGATACTCTTACAACCATGTGGCAATTTATTTTTATTCATAGAAAAAAAATCACTTTCGGTTTTTTCTAAATTTTCTTACTTTCTGGACGTCTTTTCCAATATTTCAAGACTAAAATTAGTCAAATCAGTTCAGCTGTTCTCAAGTTTTAGCAAGACTAATGAACAGCAATTCATTTTTATATAATATATAGATTTGTGCGCACTGCAAGTACACAAGACTGTGTACTAATACACACTCACTCACTCACACACACACACACACACACACACACACACACACACACAAGCACATGAGCTCACACACACACACACACACACACACACACACACACACACACACACACACACACACACACACACACACACACACACACACTTGCACATTCACGCACCACTCAAAATAGGATAAAAATTTCAATTATTCCCATCTAACCCATCCCCACCACCGTGACGTAACCTTCCTATCCCTCTCCCAACCCATCCCCTCCCGTCCCCGATTTACTCGCCGCTGAGCATGATTCAAAGTGCGGCAGCCGGAAGTGATGGTTGTGTGACTGTGTTGTGTGCCTTTTTTCTGAAGAAGGCTATGGCCGATAGCTGAAAGTGTTTTGTGTGTGTGTGTGTCTTTTGTATGTGACTGTTGCAGCTCGTCGCCACGTCTTTGCGGTGAGTTGTAAACTGTCCTTACTATATTATTAACACTTGCATTTATTATCTATGACCCATTGGTGGAAGGTGACAAAACAAAAAAGTTATCTCTATTGGCAATTTTGCCATAATTACATATGATGTAAACTGTAAATGTCCGTAGCCATAAACTATCACAGTTAACAGTACATTCCATGCTATTGTGTCATGGTGTATTTCTGATTCTGACCCAACATTTCTTTCCCAACTGTAGAGGACATTTTCAAGGGGGATATGAGAGTCATCCAACCACGGCATAATTGCATGGAATATTTTATACACTGAACAAGTACTTGTGTATTATACAAAATTCATTATTGCAGCAAAGTTATTGTAAATGGTGTACTAATGAATTCTGTAAAATGCTTATGTAACTGTATCAAACCTGTCAACAGAGAACTTGAATCTTTTACGGCAAGAATTGATAGACTACAAAGTTGACATATTCAGCTTGGTTTAATTCCATATTTGAAACGAGTTGTGTGTCAGATAATTGGATTGTTAGCTTAAGCCAAGGCTGAAATTAATGGAATATAAATTATTCCAGCAGGAATCCACAGTTAAGGCAATTTAAATTAATATGTGTTAGGTAAGAAAACTACATAACAGATTGAAACCTGAGGAAGAAAATGTTTAAAATTAATTTAAAGTCAGTCTAGATAGCATTTCTTTCTTTTGGTAACTACTTTCAAATTTTTTACAAGCTCATCTTCAAACCGTGTTGGAGCAGGTGATACTGGAATTGCAGCATGATCTGAATATGATCTAATTAGGTTGAAAGAGGTTGCCAAATGAAATAAACGTGATACAGACTGACTTTAAATTAATTTAAAATATATATCAAGATAGTGGTTGTTCAATAATGCTTTTTAAAAAGAAAATGTTTGTTAATACACTAAACTTAGCATAACAAAGTCTTTCCTTAGCTAGAATTCACAAACAATAAGACTTATTCCTATAAAAAATGGATTCATCATGTACATCCTGCTGAATTCCTTGGTGACAATGACACTTCCTTACGAGTCTATTCATCCACCTAATGGCTGTAATAATCCACACTAACAGCTGTAATACTTTTCCATAGTGATGAGTGCAGAAATATTTTGCATGAAGTCACAGCTTGACAAAAGGGGCAGTGAAAGCAGAAATCAAAGATATAAGTAATGAGCCTACTCTTGTAACCAAGAAAATAAAATGTTGAAACCAGGGAAACCATCATGCAGACAATGTACAAAAGTCTAACTAAACTGAATTTTGTTGTCTTACTGGTTATATGCCTTCTGTGTGAAATATATAACTGGTTTAGAAAAATCATTATTTATATTATATGCTATTTTTGTAATGAGTAATTCTTTACTTACCTGTGCATTGTTTTGTTAACAATTACTAATGTGCATGGCTTCTCAATGTGATTCCAGAGTCAAGTGCATCAACACCACCATCATCATCACCACCATTACAATCTAACATCTCACCACCTACTAATAAATCCAACAAACACTTCTATGGATATGACTCGACAGCAGCAGCCACCGCCACCACCACGGCAGCAGAATCGGTTGCAAAATATTTATGGAAGTAATAGTGCCAAAAGGAACAATCAAACTTATCTCCCTCCCCTTCGTCTCGAATATCAGCAACCTTATTATGTCACAGATCCATTCACAACAAACAGTATTGTTTATGCAGATCTATCATTATCAGCAAATGGAATTCAGCAAGAGACACATTTTCCACAAAGCAATAGACCACCACAAAATTCGACAGAATATGCAATTCTCAAGTTTCATGATGTGGGTCAAGAAATAGATGTGTGATAATGGTGCGTACCTATATCAGAAAATTATTATAGAACAACTTATCATATTGTTTAAGGTTTCATAATATGATTGATATATTGTTACCATTCACTCCAGTATTTAGCATAAGATGAATCCATTTTAGTCATAGTTGTAATCCTTTCTTATTGTTTATGTGGTGTACATCATTTAGTTTTCTTATTAGGCTGTGGAAGTATTAGATTTTCCTTGTGATAAATACCCTGTCATCAAATAATTTATACTAAAATAATATAAAATATTAGTAACAATTTTTGAAATGAAAGCTGTCAAAAAAGTATAACATTCCCATTCCCATTATGACTGTTTTGCAATATTGTCTTTACTTTCTCTGAGGTAATGGCATCATGGAATTTATGTGAACTTTACTAAATAATTTGATAAAAGAAAGTGGAATTTCCAGTTTCACTTTAACAGTGTTTTTATTTTTATATAATCTGAGGACTTATGTTATATTTTGTCATAACTTCTTTTCATCATAAAATTTTCGTAATATTCAAATATCTACAATGTTTCTTGATTTATAATTAGTATTCTGTGAATCAGTTATATATTTTAACAAATTCATTATTATAAATTGTATGTGCACCATCTCCCATACCTTCTGACTGAACTTCTTTCATATTTTCAGGATTAGTGTCTCTTGAGAGATTCAATGAAAATAATCACAATGATTGTCAACTAACTGCATTTTGTTTGACATGTATTCTAATTTTGATATATAAAGACCTGTTAACTGGACTTATGTACATCACAATGTCTTATTACCACTTACACTCATTCAGTATTATGACTCCATAAAACTCATTTATATTCTGAGGATATGCGGAAGAATAAATGAACCACAGTAATTGAAATTCCTATTTGTGCTGCTCTGAAAGAGATAGAGAGACCGAAAAGGGAGGCCAGGGCAACAACATAGGGAGTTATTTAGAATTCTTCACTATGATCTCAATATTGGGAGCGAACAAGGTGCACCAAATGGAATAAAATTCTAAGTTTTCTACAACCTTCGTCCAAGGAACATACTCATATGCCTTTTTTAGATCTATAAAACATAAATACAATTTCCGGTTCTACTTGTATTCTTAAATTGTTTTTTATTTATCCCGTTGATTAAAATGGTACATAGAATTATATCGTAAATAGGCAGTAAGTCAGTTATTAATAATATGTAGATAGGGAACAACTCACTGTATAGACGAATGTTCAGCCGCCGACAGACACAAATGAAAGACACACAGTCACACACACAATTCTAAAGTTTTGGCCTTGGCCTTCCTCAGAAAGAGAATAGTCATCCACACAACCACTCAGGCACACTCATCCACAGACATCAGCCACATCTGGCTGCCCAACACAGTCTGACTGCCGGCAAAAGGAAAGGATGGGAGGGGGGGGCGGGGTAGTAGTGAGGGAAGGAGCGGAGGAGGGGGAGAGTGGAGAGGGAAGGTAAGGGTGAGGATACAACAAACAGAGGCGAGTGTGTGTGTGTGTGTGTGTGTGTGTGTGTGTGTGTGTGTGTGTGTGTGTGTGTGTGTGTGTGTGAAAAAAAAAATAAATAAATTAAAATAAAATAAAATAAAATAAAAAAATAAAAACAGGATGCAGACAGTAGGGAAAGTAGCATGAAGTAATGTAGGATGTGAGAGTGTAGGGGCTGTGGGGCATGGAAAGTAGGTTATCTGAGGTTGAGGCCAGGATGGTTGCGGGACTGTAGGATGTGCTGTAGGGATAACTCCCATCTCTGAAGCTGGTGGAGGAGGGGAGGATCCAGGTGGCTCGGGCGGTGAGGCAGCTGTTAATGTTGAAGGTGTTCTGCTCCGCTGCATGCTGTGCCACAGGATAGTTCATAGTGCTCTTGGCCACAGTTTGACAGTGGCCATTCAACCTTATGGAGAACTGGTTAGTTGTCATTCCAATGTAGAATGCAGATCAGTGATTGCAGCAGAGTTGGTATATTATGTGGCTGCTTTCACAGGTGGCCCAGCCTCTGATGGGACTGGAATAGGAAGTGCTAAGTGGGTGGATGCGACAGGTTTTGCATCGGGGTCTACCACAGGGCTGTGATCCATGTGGTAGGGGGTTGGGATCAGGAGTTGCATAGGGATGGACTAGGATGTTGTAGAGGTTGAGTGGGTGACAGAACATCACTTTAGGGGGGTTTTGAGGATCTTAGGTAGGATGTCTCTCATTTCAGGGCATGTTGGCAGATAATCAAAGCCCTGACATACAATATGGTTGAGTTGTTCCAGTCCAGGATGGTATTCGGTGATGGGGGTGGGGGGGCTCTCCTTTGTGGCTGGTTAGTAGGGTTGGAGGGAGGACTGTTGGTGTGTGAAGATATGGCACGGGAAATCAGTTTAGGACTAGGACTGGTGGGTAATTTCTGTCTGTGAAGAACTTTGTGAGGTTTTCGGCATACTGGATAAGGGAGTTCTCATCCCTGTAGATACGCCTTCTACAGGTGGCGAGCCTATATGGGAGGGTTTTTTATGTGGAAAGGGTGGCAGCTGTCAAAGTGAAGGTACTGTTGAGAGGTGGTGGGTTTGATGTGGACAGAGGTGTGGATGTGAGCCATCAGAGAGATGCAGAGTAACATCCAGGAACGTGACATGTCGGCTTGAGAACGACTAAGTGATGGGTGAGAAAGGGTTGAGGTTGTGAGGAATGAGGATAGGGTGTCCTGGCCTTGAGCCCAGATCATGTAAATGTCATCAAAGAACCTGAACCAGATCTGGGGTTTGTGGATTTGGAAGGCTAGGAAGGTGCCATACAGGTGCCCATGGCAGTGCTGCGGATTTGTTTGCATACTTTTCCCTCAAAGGAAAAGGTTGTTGGTTAGAATGTAGTTGGCAAGGGCTATGAAGAAGGAGGTAGTGGGCTTGGAGTCTGAAGGATATTGGGAAAGGTAGTGCTCGAGTTTGCCAAGACCATGTGTGTGAGGGATATTTGTGTACAGGGAGGTGGCGTCAACAGTTACAAATAGGATCCAGGAGGTAGAGGAGTGGGGACGGTGGAGAGTTGGTGAAGGAAGTGGTTGATATCTTTGATGTGGGAGTGTAGATTTCAGACAATAGGTTTGAGGTGTTGATCAATGAGGGCAGAGATTCTTTCACTGGAAGCATAGTAACCAGCCACAGTTGTGTGTCTCAGATTATTAGGTTTGTGAATTTTAGGAAGCATATAGTGCCTTTGGAGTGTGGAGAGAGATGGATTCAGGTGAGAAATTCTGAGAAGGGCCAAAGGATTTTATCAGGGATTGAAGGTCATGCTGGACGTTTGGGATGGGATCATCCTGGGATACCTTGTAGGTGGAGGAATCAGAAAATTGCCAGCGACCTTCAGTCACATAGTCACTGTGATTTAACACTACATTGGTGGAACCTTTCTCTGCAGGAAGGATGATTAGGTTCGGATCTTTCTTGAGGTTATTTAAGGCTCCGGTTTCATCTGCAAAAAGTTGACATTCTTAGGAAATTGTGTATACAAAGTTAGCAGAAAGTAATGTCATTGTTGATTACACTTCATTATCTGCTGTAAGCTAAAGATCTGATCCTGTTAGCTTCAAAGAGGCCTAAACCTACACTGATTTTCATCCAACTTGTTTTCAACTAATACTCACACTTTCCTTTCAACGATACCTGAGAATAATTTGTCAACAATGCTAATTAAAGAAATACCTCTGTAATTGTTAAATCTTTCCTGTTTCCATGCTTAAAAATTTGTGTGATTACTGCTTTCGTCCAGTCAGACAGAACCTGTTCTGAGTCCCACATCATTTCAGTTATCCTGTGTAGTATTTTGAGATCTGATATTCCAGTATATTTCGTGAGTTCTGACTTAATTTCATCTACCCTGGCTGCTTTATTGAACTGCAATCTATTGTCCATTCTCTCAACTTCCTCAAATGTAATCCTGTTTCCATCATCATTTCTGTACCATTGTACCTCAAAATCTGACCAATCATCGAATGTTTCACCTACATTTAGCAACTCTTCAAATTAATCCCTTCATCTGCCCAAGGCAACCACAGGATTCACTAGCAACTTTCCTGACCTCTCCAAAACACTTGTTAATTCAGCAGAGTTTTCTCTGTCTGCCTGACTTCTAATATGGAGCCATTTTTGAAACACCTTTTTTCCTTTTACAGGCTGCCTTGACTATGTCATTCCACCAAGCTGTCTGCTTCTTCCTCCCTTTACACACTACTGTTATAAGACATTCTGTATCCACTACTAGTATTGTGTCCCTGCACCTTGTACATTGTTCATAGTTTCTGTAGTCATGTCCTAATTCATGAACCACAGGCAACATATGAGTGGCCAAGTAATTCATCCTGACAGTTACTTTCAAATAAGATTGGGCATCTCGGACATATTCTAAGGAGTGCCACCTTTGTGCTCATATGACAAAGACTACCAAATCCTTCGGTTAGTCTCTCAGCTATTAGAGATAAAATCGAATGGTACATTGGGCAAGTAAGGCTAGCAATCTGCTTCCCAGGTACAGAGCAAAATCCCTCGTAAAAATTAAAAATGAAGGATATTTTATTCAGACCACAGAATGAGAGGGAGTGAGTAATTGTGAGAATTGAGGCAGACAAAATTGTTTCACCTAGTCTCCATTAGTTGAACATACACTACTGTGTGATTCAGAAGACCTGAGCTGCACCTCAAATGTCTTATGTGTGAGATATATAACACTCACTCTATGGGACACGGAAATCCTGTCTCGATCTCACAAATTGCCTTCAGTGAACTCTATTTTGGGCAGGTTCTTGCCAGTTGTCCATATTCAGGCATCTACATTCTTTCCAGAAACTTCTTGGTCTTGCTACTGGTCTTTTTCTTGTTAGTTCTTCTTTTAAGCTTCATAAGAACATTCCATTATCTTCCATCCTTAGAAGATGACCAGTCTACTAAAGTCTTCTGGAGTTGTTGATGTTGATTATTGGTGCTTGTTTTGATAGTGAATGTATTTTTTATTTGATCTCTTTTCCTAGGTTTAAGTTAAAGAATCTAAGTATGATCCAAAAATTATCCTATAAATTTTATTTTCAAAAACTTGCAACTGAAGTGCATGCGACCGTGCATGTATGTGTGTGTTCACCATGTGTGCATTTTATTTTTATATCTGTATTTATTTTGTATATTTTATTTTATGTTTCTCCCCTCAACCACCTCCCCACTCCATTCCTAAGCGGCATCTTGTTACTCCCATCTAGGCTGTGCTGTACCCATCCCCATCACCATGACATAACCTTCTTACTTGATTTACACACCACAGGGCGTGATTGGAAGTGCAGCAGCCGGAGTGACGGTTGTATGACTGTGTTGTGTGCCTGTGCGATTATGTGAATGTTCTGTTTTCTGAAGAAGGCCATGGCCATTAGCTGAAAGTGTTGTATGTGTGTGTCTTTTGTATGTGCCTGTTACAGCTTGTTGCCACATCTTTGCAATGAGTTTTTAACTGTCATTATTATATTATTAAAAGTCGACAGCTGTGAGATGCATATGTTGTGCAAATATCACACATAATACTTATGTACATATTTGCACATGAGAATCCGAATAAATTCTCAAATTTTGTCAGGAAAGACACGGACAAATACGTGAGCAGTGTTTTATTATTGAAATACCACTTTAGGAGGGGTCAGATCCTTCCGACACCTCCTAAAGTGGTGTTCTGTGGTCCACCCACCCTCCATAACATCCTAGTCCATCACTGTGCCACTCCCAACTCCAACCCCTTGCCACAGGGATAATATCCCTGTGGACGACCCTAATGTAAAACCTGCCCAATCTACCCACCCAGAACTTCCTATTCCAGTCCTACCTAATCATAGGTCAGGTCTCCTGTAAAAGTTACCATGTGATATATCAACTCTGCTGCAATAATTGCACAGTGTTATATATCAGTATGATGACAAACCAGCTGTCCGTCAGGGTGAATGGCCACTGCCAAACTGTGGTCAAAAACAAGGTGGACCTCCCTGTGTGGCACAGCATGTAGCTGAGCGCAACACTCTTGATTTCAATGGCTGCTTCACTACCCAAGCCATCTGGATCTTCTCCTCCACCACCAGCTCTTCCGAACTGCACAGATGGGAATCTGTCCCTTCAACACATTCTATGCTCCCAGAACCATCCTGGCCTCAACCTAAGATAATTTCTCATCCCTGTACCCTATGCCTAACATCTTTCCCCTATCTTTCTTCCCTACCCATTATCCTGTATCTCATGTGTTCTGTACAACTGTGTATCACCACTTTCAATATCCCCTTAATTAATTAGTTAGTATTTATAGTTATTTTATATTTTTTCCTTTTTTCCAAACTTTTTCCCCTCTTTTTCCTATTATTATTTTTCCATATTATTCTTATCATTTCAAATCCCCCACTCCCTCCCCACACTCCTCTACTATTCCCTGTGTTCCTTTCCCGCCTCTTCCCTTCACTGTATTCATTGTCCCAATTCAAACTCCTGCCTTTAAAATCCATCATGCAGTGTGGAACTTTCCATCCCCACCTTTACCCAGCATGCTTTCCCCTCCACTCTCTACTTCACTTGCAGTCTAGAAGTTTGTGTCGCCGGATGTGATAGTTATGTGTGTATAACTTTTATAGGCTATATTAAGAACAGATATCCCATAGTAATTTTGAATGTTTTCTTTGTCACCTTTTTTATACAGTGGCACTATGAAAGATTCTTTGCCCTCTTAAGGCATAGTTTTGTCTTGCCAAATCATGAAGATGACTTGGAACATATGTTTGTATAGTATTTCTAGTTCAGATTTTATTAATTTAGCTAGAGTGTTATCATTACCTGAAGCTTTATTATTTTATAGATGCTTAATTCTGTTTACTGCATCCTCATAAGTAGGCTCTGGAATCAAATCTTACTTAGGAGGACACTTAAGTGTCAGAACTAGTGATTCTGGATCAAGCCAATTTTGCAGATTGTCAAAATATTTCTTACAAAGAGATAGGGGTTCATTCTTGGTTTGAAGCCTTTCTTTACAGTATTAATTGCACCATACATTTTACGGATTATTATTTTGATGTTCAACTAGTATTGCTTTAGTTTGTTCATAAAATACTGTTTCTTTTTCCTTCTAATCAGTTTGCTGCAATTTTTCTGTTTCTCTTTGTAGGATTGCTCTATAACAGAATCCCTATTAGACCACAACCATTCTGTATGTAATACCCTTACTTCATTCATTGCTTCCTCACATGTCACATCAAACCATTTCTTTTTACTTTTACTCCTTTTAGGTAAACAACTCTCAACTGCCTCATTATTCTCTCAAAATATACTATCATCCAAATGTTTGAATTTATTTTCAATTTCAATAATAATTTGTAGATAATAAACAAATCATCGTAAAGATAAACGTTGAGCCACCAACACACACAAATAAAAGACACACACACCATTTTCGCCTGTGGCCACCCTCAGAACACTTATCCACATAATCACTCAGGCACCCTCAATCCACACATGCCAAACATCTCTGGCCACCAACACAGTCACGGCAAACAGAAGGGATGGGAGGGGGGGGGGGGGGGGAGTGAAGAGGGAAGATAAGGGTGAGGATACAACAAGCAGAGGCGATCTCAGGTGAAAAATGAGATGCAGTATGAAAAAGGTCCTTTGTGTCCTGCTGTAGCAGATGTTCAGTACCTGGATGTTTATGAGGCAGACAATTTTTGTATCCTCATTCATCTTCTTAGTCGGTCAGTCACTCTTATATAAAACTAGCCATCTGCCCTGGCAGCAGAATATATATAAACCAACTTTTTTGTCATAGTTTTGCATCAGCCTGATTCATTGAACATAGTTATAAGATAAAAAAGGTACCTCATGTTCATCCTATGAATTATGAAACATTATCCGCATTATCACATGTACAGGAAGTAATGTTCGTAAGCCACAGCATATACAGCTATTTCTAAAAATATATATTGCTTTCTTTCACGGATATTTTCTTGCCACTCTCAATCACTACCACTGATTTTCAGATCTAGAATCCCCATCAATTAACGACAAGCAGATACAGGAGAAAAGAGCATGCTGCTAAATGAGAATCCTAAAAATGTAAAAAGGAAAACAATGTGAATTAAAACCAAGTTAAAAAGAGAAACGTAAGTCATCAGGGGGAGGGGAGGGGAGAGCTCCAAACCCTGCCACAAACCCACCTACCCGGTCCAAGCATCAGAGATAAAATCTTGTAGCCAAGAGTAAAACCGCTTTCACGGATAAATCCAAGGAGTCTGTCAGCTATCATTTTAATGAATTATTCACCCAAATCTCCCTCATTAATCACACCGTCCATTGGTGAAAACTGTATGAAAATCCATTTAGTAGTTTTTCATTTTATTGAGGACAGACACAGATAGGCAGATGCAGCAGGACAACTTTTTATTATTGTATAAACAGATAGATTTCAGACACAACATTATAACTTGATTATTATGAAAGTCTGAATATTGAGACTGTGTAAGTGTAGTATTATGAAACAATAAATTTGTTTTCACATGTATGGTAAAGTTCTTCAATCCACATGTTATACAGTTATTCCTAAGAGTATTTATTTTGGTCACCACACTCACTCACTAGCACACATTTGAATGAATTATACACCTGAATGTCCCTCATTAATCACACTGTCCATTGGTGAAAACCACATTAAAATACATTCAGTAGTTTTTGAGTTTATCATGGACAGACATACAGGTGTGGCAGGAGGACTTACATATATATATACATACATATATACATACACACACATATATATACATACATACACACACACACACACACACATATATATATATACATACACACACACACACATATATATACACACACACACACACACACACACACACACACACACACACACACACACACACACACACACACACATATATATATATATATAAAAAAAATAGACGAAGATTACTCACCAGGCGAAGGAGCACAGGTGTGACAGCATCACAAATAATTGCTTTCTACAGTATGTCTGCCTAGGTGTACTTGTGTCTGTGTGAATGTGTGGGCATGTGTGCATTTGTTTACCCTCCATTTTTTCCCCCAAGGTAAGTCTTTCCTCTCCCGGGATTGGAATGGCTCCTTACCCCCTTCCTTAAAACCCTCATCATTTCCTTTTCCCTCTCCTTCCCTACTGCCTGAAGACGCAACTGGGTTGCGAAAGCTTGCGATTGTGTGTGTGTGTGTGTGTGTGTGTGTGTGTGTGTGTGTGTGTGTGTGTATTCATTTATTTATTTGTGATGCTGTCACACCTGTGCTCCTTCACCTGGTGAGTAATCTTCGTCTATTTTTTATATTTATATATATATATATATATATATATATATATATATATATATATACTGTGTAGTGTACACACATTAAAAGAAAACAACTTACATTGTGTTGAAACTTGCTCTGTCAGTAACTGTGATAATGGGTAGTTTCCGGGGGAGGTTTTATGGCAAGAATAGTTCCAAGGGTAGGAACCTTGGTGTATTTGGTTTGATAAAGATGAGATTAATGAGAGGTTAATGAGGGATTATCTCAAAAAGAGGAGCATGGCCTTGGTGTTACTAGGTGACAAGGAACATACTTTGGATATTTTAGAAACTGGGAGCTTCGTTAGGAAGAAGATGGAACAGGATACTGCCCAAGAAATATGATTGCATATGAGATATGTGGTGTATTTATAGGTGGAGGAGAGGAAAGTTTAATAATGTTAGGTGGTATAGGTGGTTGTTGAGTGATTCAGTGAGTGAACTGGTATCATTGCCTCAAGCCTGGAAGGTAGGATTTGCTGTGGAAAGGATATTTGTCAGAGTGTAATTATTGTTGCCATTCGTGGTCTTATATGGATTGACGTTTGCATATTGTCCCCAATGAGATGGAGACAAATTTTGAGAATAATAACTGTGGTATTCAGGAGGACCAGAGTATTTTAGTTTGGAAAGGAGTTCTAATGTTACTGGAAGTGAAAAAGTCCTCACTGTGGGTATTGGTTTTTTTTTTTTTTTTTTTTTTTTTTTTTTTTTTTTTTTTTTTTGTGGTTTTAGGGCGCACAACTGCTGTGGTCATTAGCGCCCAACACTGCCCAAAGTAAAAAAGAACCGGGGTTAGAAATTAAATGGCTTTCGCCATATTTGCACGATGTATAAAAAGTAAAACTCTGTTAACCGATTGCGGGTCATCAGCTAAAATGTCAGACAATTCAAATGGGAAACACAGATCATGACGGAGACGGTTAAAAAATGGACATTGCACTAAAAGATGGTTCACAGTAAAAGGTGCATCACAGTGCTCACATAAGGGAGCAGGACCACCACGTAATAAATGCTGGTGGCTAAAACGGCAGTGGCCAATACGAAGCCGGGCTAGAACAATCTCCTCTCGGCGGGAGGGTCGAGATGACGTTGACCAGATATCAGGCACAGGTTTAATGGCTCGCAATTTGTTCCCTGACAGGGATGACCAATGTAGATACCAACGGGAGATAATACGCTGGGAGATACCAGCGCGAAGGTCATCAGAGCTGGTGGAAAAGGTAGATAGCCGAGGAAGGAAAACTGCTTCCTTGGCAGCCATATCCGCAGCCTCATTCCCCAACACTCCCACATGGCCAGGGACCCACAGAAACGTTACCGTAGTTCCGCTCGTTGAAAGAGAAGTAAGGCAATTGCGGATGCTTTGTACCAGGGGATGGGCCGGATATAGGACGCGAAGGCTCAACAAAGCACTCATAGAGTCCGAGCAAATGACAGTCTTACTGAGCGAGTGGCGCCGGACGTATTGTGTGGCTTGGTATAATGCATACAGCTCAGCTGTAAAAATGGAACTCCACTCAGGAAGACGATATTTAAAAGAGACGTTGCCAAGTACAAAAGCACACCCAACACCCTGGTCTGTCTTTGAGCCATCAGTGTAAATGAACAAATTGTCATCAAATTTAAACCGGAGTGCGTGAAATTCTCTCTGGTAGACGAAACGAGGTGTGGAGTCCTTTGGAAGAGAATGAAGATCAAAGTTAACACGGACTTCGGGGCTTCGCCACGGTGGAGAGGTGCTCTCTCCAGTCGAGAAGATAGCAGGCATTGTAACTCCAAGCTGGCCGAGTAGCGAACGCAAGCGTACTCCCGGTGGTAGCAGAGCAGACGGGCGCAGAGTGAAGAGACTGTCAAGTGAGTCGTTAAAAAAAACTGCGTACGTCGGGTGTCCGCGCATGGACGACAAACGACTAGCGTAACGGCTAAGCAGGAGTTCCCGACGGTAAGACAGGGGTAGTTCGGCGGCCTCGGCATAGAGGCTCTCAACGGGGCTAGTATAAAACGCTCCTGTCGCCAGACGGAGACCGTGGTGGTGGATTGTATTAAGGCGGCGCAGTATGGACGGTCGAGCCGAAGAATAAACGATGCTACCATAGTCCAGTTTGGACCGAACTATGGTGCGATACAGATGGAGGAGAGTAGACCTGTCAGCTCCCCACGAGGTGCCACTTAACACCCGCAGCACATTGAGAGAGCGGGTACAGCGAGCTGCCAAACGGGATATGTGGGGAGACCAACTTAACTTCCTGTCGAGAACAAGTCCCAAGAACGTCGTGGTATCCACAAATGGAAGTACTATGGGGCCCAGACGAAGGGACGGGGGAAGGAACTCCTTCCGCCGCCAGAAGTTCATGCAGACTGTCTTGTCGGCTGAGAATCGAAAGCCAGTGTCCATACTCCACGCGTGGAGATTGTCTAGGCACCGCTGGAGGCGCCGCTCCAGGAGACCCGTTTGCTCAGAGCTGCTGTAGATCGCGAAGTCGTCAACAAATAGGGACGCCGACACTCCCAGTGGAAGGTGATCGGCTATAGAATTGATTGCCACTGCAAATAAAACAACGCTCAGGACCGAGCCCTGGGGGACTCCGTTCTCCTGATTAAAAGTGCTCGATAAAACCGAACCAACACGCACTTTAAAAACACGGTCTGTTAAAAATTCGCGGATAAAAATTGGCAGGCGACCCCGAAAACCCCATGTATGCAGAGTGCGGAGGATGCCCATCCTCCAGCAGGTGTCGTATGCCTTTTCCAGATCAAAGAACACCGCTACTGTCTGGCGCTTCCGTAAAAAGTTATTCATTACTGAGGTAGATAGGGCAACAAGATGATCCACCGCAGAACGGTGCTTGCGAAACCCACATTGGACATTAGACAGGAGATTTCGCGTTTCAAGCCACCATACCAGGCGCCCGTGAATCATGCGTTCCATCACCTTGCATATGCTACTGGTGAGGGAAATGGGGCGGTAGCTGGAAGGAAGACATTTGTCCTTCCCAGGCTTTGGTATGGGAATGACTATGGCTTCACGCCAGCGTTGCGGAAAGGTGCCTTCTATCCATATGCGGTTGTAGGTGGCCAGTAGGAAGTGCAAGCTCGTTGGTGAAAGGTGTTGCAGCATCGCCACGTGAATGCCATCTGGTCCTGGAGCGGAGGACCGCGAAGACGAGAGTGCGTGGTGAAGCTCTCGTACAGTAAACTCGGTATTGTAGCATTCACGGTTCTGAGAGGTAAAGGGCAATGGAGTCGCCTCCACCGTCCGTTTCCTAGCTAGGAAAGCGTCAGTGTAATGTGAAGAGCTAGAGACCTCTGCAAAATGTCGACCCAGTGCGTTGGCTATTTGTGGAGGATCGACGACGGTGTCAGTTGCGACACACAGACCGGGAATTGGGGAATGAGCCATAGTGCCCGAAATTTTTCGAAGGTTACCCCAAATGATGGAGGAAGGGGTAGACCTATTAAAAGAGCTCGTGAATGAGCGCCAACTGGCGCGTTTACAGTCGCGAAAGAGGCGACGACAATAGGCCCGCAGCCGTTTGTATCGGATGCAGTTGTCGAGCGTGGGCCGTTGTTTGAAGATTCTAAGGGCACGTCGCCGTGCTCTCAGAGCGTCACGGCATTCCGCAGTCCACCACGGGACAAGGGGACGACGTGCGTGGGAAGTCTTGCAGGGGATGGAACATTCCGCGGCTGTCAGAATAACTGTGGTAATGTGTTCCACTTGGTCGTCTATACTAGGATAATGGTAAGTACCAAAATCCGCCAGTGACGTGTAGAGCTCCCAGTCCGCTTTCGTTAACTGCCAGCGGTGTGGATGCTCAAGGGTGTCAGGCATCATTAGGTGAATTACACACGGAAAATGATCGCTCGAATGTGTGTCTGAGAGAGCAGACCATTCAAGACGCCGTGCCAGCTGAGCAGTGCAGATAGCTAGATCTATATGGCTGAAAGTATTTGTAGTGTCTGAAAGATAAGTTGGTTCACCAGTGTTAAGGCAGATGAGTTGAAGGTGGTTCAGTATATCTGCCAGGAGGGAGCCCCGTGGACATGGTCGTGGGGAGCCCCAAAGGGGGTGGTGGGCATTGAAATCTCCCACCATCCAGGGGATGCCATCGTCACATTGTGAGGTAGGAGGGGGGAGAATTTTCCCCCTATTTGATTTCTTGGAGCCCTGGTGAAGCTCCTTGGTTGGCTCAGACGTTTTGGTAGGGGTGCGGAGGAAATCCTCGCGCGAATGCTCTTTCTTAGACTTTCGCGTCTCTATCTGTGGTTTCACAGCTGAAGATGAAGATGAAGACTTGGAAGAGGTACTCACACTTTTCGTTGAACGTGACGCCGTTGTCGATGTAGACTGTTTGACAACTACTGTCGTAAACTGTAGGTCACAAGTCTGTGTGGCCATATCCCGTGTTGTTGGAGGCGTTGCAACTACAGTACTGTAGTTACCACGCGGCGGGGTCTTGGGCTTACGACTGGCGTACATCTTACGTGCAACTGGTATGGGAACCTTTTCCTTTACACGGATTTCCTGGATGGCTCGTTCATCGGCAAACACGGGACATTCCCAGGAGGAAGCAGCATGATTCCCGTTACAATTGATGCAATGAGGGGACGGTGGTGGACAAATCCCCTCATGGGCCTCTTTACCACAGGTGACACATATGACTGGGTTCTTGCAAGACTGGCTTGTGTGGTTAAATCGATGGCACTGATAACACCGAGTAGGGTTAGGGATATAAGGTCGTACTGTGATGACCTCATACCCTGCCTTGATCTTCGGCGGCAGAGCCACTCGGTCGAAGGTCAGAAACACTGTGCGAGTGGGCACTACAACATTATTCTCTTTTTTTGTCACCCTGTGTACTGCGACGACGCCTTGAGCTGCCAGATATTCTTTCAGTTCATCCTCAGTCAGACCGTCCAAACTGGCCGAGAAGACTACCCCTCGGGAATAATTGAGGGTCGGATGGAGCTCAACACGAACCGGGTAGCTGTGGAGCAGAGTAGCCTTAAGCAGCCGCTGTGCCTGGGAGCCACTTTCTGTTTCCAACAGTAGTGTTCCATTACGTAGGCGGTTGCAGGTCTTAACTGGGCCGGCAATGGCATCAACCCCTTTTTGAATAATAAATGGGTTCACCGACGAAAAGGATTGTCCTTCCTCGGTACGGGTCACCACAAGGAACTTTGATGTCTGTAAATTTTTCTGTTCAGACACACTATTGTCTAGTCCATCAATTTCTAAAGACTCTTTACATTTTCTTTTTTTTAGAACCATCGCGGTTGTATCCCCCACGATTGCCAGTGTCTCCGATGGCACGCTCCTTCCTGCTGGGGGCCCCCAATGGAAGCACACCCGCCTTGGGTGATTGTTCACACCCCAGGTCACACCTCCCGATCTACAGACGGAGGGACCAATCGGCGAATCGGGAAGGTATCAGCGCAGGCAATCGCCCCTCCCCTGGCCTGGCCTTAACCAGGGGGTACGCACGCACCCTACATGCCAGCCCGGGGCTGGGACTTACGCATTACCCAGTCACCCATATGGGTGGCCTTCAAGTGCGTACAGGGAGGAGGAAGAGAGAAATAGTAGGAGGAGAAGCCTCAAACGCAGACGCGGAGGCAAAGAAAGAGGTGAAAGAAGACTGTAAAGCCAAAAGGGTCAGAACTTCGGTTCCCCGAAGGATGCACAGACTCGGTCCCCAAGAGAGGGGAAAAGGACAGTAGAAGAAGCGTCATGTAGCACGGAAAGGAAAGAGTGCTACAAAGGCTGGGGCCCCGTGCTCGCCACGCACGTACCTACAAAAGAACTGTGGGCCCCCTGGGGGGGGGGGGTGGGGGGGTGGGGGGGGGGGGGTATTGGTTTGTAGGCCGGCTTTCAAAAGTGAAGTGGTCGCAGGCACAGATTAAGATGTCTAAAGGAATTGAATTCAACAATATAATAAATACACATTGCAAACTCAGTGCAAAGACAATCTTCAAGCAGCAGACAGGCATGTAGAAAGGCAATCATACACCCAGTACTTTGGCCACAGCCTTCATCAGTACAAAACACACTCTCACTCTTACAATCATAGGCACAACTCACTGACACACATCAGTCATCTCTGGCTGTTACAGCTTGGGAAACAGCAGTAAAGATGACAGTTGGTGTTAGTAAGTAGTGCATGTGATTGAACTGATGAAGACTGCAGCCAAAAGCTGTTGTACTGTGTATACGATTGCCTTTTTTTTATGTGTTATTTGTTTTTTTGTGAGTTGCAAGCTCTCCTCACTAATGAAATAATCACCTTTACATCACTCCCATATATGAATAAAAAATAGAAAAGAGATGACTTACCAAGCATCTTTGCCTTGGTTCTGTGGACAGAGCCTCTACCTCAATTGGTATCTCTGTCCAACTTCTTTGCTTTTTACAAATGTGTCTTGGTGTGTTTGCGTTTGGATATGTGTGAGTGTGTGTGTGTATTTGTCTACCTTCCTTATTGTCCCCTAAGCTAAGTCCTTCCACTCCTGTGATTGGAATGACTCCTTTTCCACTTCCTTAAAACCCATATCCTTCCCTTTTTCCTCCCCTTTTTTCCTCTTTTTCCTGAAGAAGCTGCCAGTGGTGGCGAAAGCTTGTATGTGTGTGATTTTATTTGTTTCTATCGACGAGCTGGTCCTTCTGGTAAGTCATCTCTTTTCTATTTTTTATTTTTGTTTATCCCCCGGGGAAAGTTTCCCTATATATACATATATATAGGGAACCTTGCCTCCCAGTGTTTTTTGAGAAACCTTAATCCTACTCCTAACATTACCGCAGCTGAATCCCGAGCTATCCATGATCTGAAGGCTGACCACTCCATCGTCATTCTCCCTGCCGACAAGGGCTCCACAACCGTGGTACTTGATCGGCGGGAGTATGTGGCAGAGGGACTGTGTCAGCTTTCAGACAACACTACCTACAAAGTTTTTCAAGGCGATCCCATTCCTGATGTCCAGGCAGAGCTTCAAGGAATCCTCAAAACCTTAGGCCCCCTACAAAACCTTTCACCTGACTCCATTAACCTCATGACACCACCAACACCCCGCACCCCGACCTTCTACCTACTTCCGAAGATTCACAAACCCAATCATCCCTGCCGCCCTATTGTGGCCAGTTACCAACCCCTACAGAACGAATCTCTGCCTACATAGACCAACACCTTCAACCCATCATGTGCAGTCTCCCATCCTTCATCAAAGACACCAACCCAGCTGGTTACCTCCTGAAACCATCCTTGTAACCATTGATGCCACTTCCTAATACACAAATATCCCACATGCCCAGGCCACACACATATATACAAACACTAGCTTTCGCAGCCTAGCTGCTTCGTCAGGCAGAAGGGAAGGAGAGGGAAAAGGAAATGAGGGTTTAAAGGAGTGGGTAAGGAGTCATTTCAATCCCGGGACAGGAAAGACCCACCTTGGGGGAAAAAAGGAGGGTAAACAAGTACACACACACACACACACACACACACACACACACACACACACACACACACACACACACACACACACAGACGCAAGCACACCTAGGCAGACATACTGTAGAAATCGAAGAAGTTAAGAAGGTCCTAGCAGGAAAAATTATATATAAAAAATAGACAAAGATTACTCACCTGGCGAAGGAGCACAGGAGTGACAGCAGCACAAATAAATAGAACACACACACACAAACACAAAAGCTAGCTTTCGCAGCCTACCTGCTTCGTCAGGCAGAAGGGAAGGAGAGGGAAAAGGAAATGTTGAGGGTTTTAAGGCAATGGGTAAGGAGTCATTCCAATCCTGGGACAGGAAAGTCTTACCTTGGGGGAAAAAAAAGGAGGGTGAACAAATACACACACCCACACATTTACACAAATGCAAGTACACCTAGGCACACATACTGTAGAAAACTTTCTTCTTGGCAAAGTGGTATCTCCATTAAAGACTACGAGTATAGGAAAGTAAAGGTAGAGGCTACCATGATGGATGAAAAATCGTAATCAACACCACTAGGGGTTGCCCACAAGGAGGATTGATTTGATTTGTTTTTTCCAGGGAAGCCAAAACAGTCTTGGTCCAACCCACCACTGCCCGCACCGAAACTAAGATTTTTTGTGCAGTATCGCTCCCTGTATATCTAGTAAAGCCAACCAATGCCCTTGAACAGTGCAAGGAGTCCCTTTACCAGTTCTTTATTAGACACAATTTCTTCCGGTCTGGTTGTCGCAAATATTCTGTGCCTTTTACTCTCCAATGCAATGCATTCGAAGATCAGATGTGATGCAGTTTCATCTTCGTCATCACAGATCCTACATTTATGGTCCTCTTCGGGTTTTCCCATAGTACGTAGGTGCTTTTCGAAATTCCCATGGCCTGTCAGCAATCCAACCATGAGTCTAATCTCTCTCCTGTTCAGACCCAGGATTGCTGAGCTTCTTTTAAAACATGGCTTTGGCATCATTACCTTGCCATGTTTTTGTTGATGGACTTTGGTCCAATATTCTGCGTGCTGTCTTCTGAGCCAGTTACGTAGCTCCAATTTGATCAGTGCCTTGGTGATTGTCAGGACAGGTTCCCGCCCAATAAATGGAGTCTCTGCCCCCATCCTGGCTAATCTGTCGGCATGTTCGTTGCCACTGATCCCCGAGTGGCCAGGGACCCACAATAGATTTACTCTATTGATTTCCCCTAGCTCCACCAGAACCCTGTGACATTCTGCAACAATTTTAGACCTTGTTGCATGAGCTGCCAGTGATCTCAGGGCTGCCTGGCTTTCTGAATAGATATAAATTCTACGATCTTTGTAGCACCTACGCAAATTCTCCTCCACACATGCCCTGATGGCAGTGATTTCGGCCTGGAATACTGAGGCCAGTTTTCCTAGAGAGATAACGCCCTTCAGTCTTGGCTGCACCCCATATACCCCGGCGTCAACACTTTGGTTGGATTTTGACCCATCAGTGAACCGGACAATATCCCCCGTACGGTGTCGAACTATTTTCTCCCACTGCTCCCTACTTCCAATTGTTATATTGAAAGGCTTGTTGAAGCAGTATGGGGTTATAATATAGTTGCCTGGCATTTCCCCAACCTTTCCTATATTTACCTCACCAGTTGTTGCCAGATTTGAGTCTGTATGCACCAGCTGCTGCCGCCATCTTGACCCAAAGGTGTAATGGGGGCATATCCAGCATGGTCTCCATCCCAGCAGTTAGTGTGCTGCTGATTCCGCCTGTTATGGCTAAGCAGGCTAATCTCTGCACCTTACCAAGCTCCTTAGCAGCAACCTGCCGTTCTACCTTCTTCCACCACACGACCGCCCCATAGGTGATCCTAGGTCTAATCACTGTGGTGTATATCCAGTGCATACCCTGGGGGCTCAGGCCCCTCCGCAAGGAGGAGTTCTTTCCCCTTTATTTTGGAATCTAGTGGTGAATGATCTCATTGGAGAATTAAACTCTAGGCAGTACTTTTGCCAAGGATACGCAGATGATCTTGTCATAGTAATACTTGGCAAATTTCTTACACAGTGAAGAATATGGCACAATGTGCATTGGACACCTAGGCAGACATACTGTAGGCTTTCTACAGTATGTCTGCCTAGGTGTACTTGTGTCTGTGTGGGTGTGTGTGAATTTGTTTACCCTCCATTTTCCCCCCCAAGGTAAGTCTTTACTCTCCCGGGATTGGAATGGCTCCTTACCCCCTTCCTTAAAACCCTCATCATTTCCTTTTTCCCCTCCTTCCCTTCTGCCTGATGAAGCAGCAGGCTGCGAAAGCTAGCGTTTGTTTGTGTGTGTGTGTGTGTGTGTGTGTGTGTGTGTGTGTGTGTGTGTGTGTGTGTGTGTGTGTGATTCATTTATTTATTTGTGATGCTGTTACACCTGTGCTACTTCCCCTGGTGAGTAATCTTCGTCTATTTTTTATATTTAATTTTTCCTGCTAGGAATTTTTCGTCTTCGGTACAGCAACAGAAAAAAGGGGACAAAAAGGACAAGCTTTCAGACCACAGTTCCTTCGTCAGGTGGGAGAGAGGGGGAGGAAGGGAAGAAGAAAGGATGGGAACAGAAGGGAAAGGTAGTTCACGACTTAGGTCATGAAGATGGTGTTTCGGGAGTGTGGACGTCAGAGATACTGCATGTATGTACTGAGCCAAGCCAGAGAGGATAAATATAACCAAAGAGGAAAGATCAAGTAGTAAAGAGAAGAGAAGATGAGTGAAATGAATGATGTTGAGTGGTTTAGGAGGGGTGATGGGGGGGTGTCTAAAACTTTTTCATTAACAGGGAAATATGGATGGACACACACACACACACACACACACACACACACACACACACACACACACACACACATACACACACACGGAGAGAGATAGAGAGAATGACAGAGAGGGCGGGAGGGAGAGGTAGAGAGAGAGAGATAGGTAGGAACGGATAATGAATAGGTGAGCTGAGGATGGAGGAAGGGGAGGGGTTAGCATAGATTTAGGCCAGGGGGGTGGCAGGAAGAGAGGATATGTTGGAGGGCAAGTTCCCACCTCCGTAGCTCTGAGGGACTGGTGTTCGTTGGTACTATCCAAATGGCACGTGGTGTAACATGTGCCCAGGTCCCTGGAGTTATGCTGGAGGGCATGTTCTGCCACAGGATATTGGGCGTCCCCCAGGCGAACAGTCCATCTGTGCCCATTCATCCGCTCAGCCAATTTGTTAGTAGTCATACCAACATAAAAGGCTGAACAGTGGACACATATATATATAATATTTCATTACTTTGCAGTCAGTTATTCAGTACATATTTCTCACTTTTCCATCCCATATATTATGCCACCCTACACCCTCCGCAAGCATGCTTTTTTCCCTAGCTAGATTGGGGTCGCATATTTTATTTACTCAGGCTTGTGTAACATCTGGAATCACCCACAAGGGCATCACACTAAAAGTTCCCTTCTCTGGCTGTAACCCATCCTTTCATTCTGCCTTATACCAATTCCAAACAGATCAATCCATAGCCCTCACCCTCCTGATCCTTAACCTATACATCATCTCCGCCAATGAACACACCTGTCAAGTCCTATCCCTAATCAAAATCCTCAACCTTTCCACTCCCTCAGCCATACCTACAGTTCAGAACATTTGGTGGCCCAGAGCTCACGCATTATGTCGCAGCACTGTCCACAGATCGGCATCTGGGAGGCCTATCTCTAAAACAGGCGCTTCAACTGCCTGCTTGGCCAGCATATTAACATATTCATTGCCCGGAATACCGACATGGCCCAGGGACCATGATCGAGCGGACCTGTCAAGGGCAGATAGGGCCTCCTGAATTTCCAACACCAGAGGAGACCGTGGATAACACTGGTCAAGGGATCTAAGGCTGCTCAGGGAGTCACTGCAGATGACAAAGGACTCACCTGAGCAGGACCTGGTGTGCTCGAGAGCGTGGGAAATAGCGACCAGCTCTGCAGTGTAGAGACTGCAGCCAACCGGCAGAGAGTGTCATTCAACATGGGTGTCATGAGCGAACGCAAAACCAACCCGGCTCTTAACTTTCGAACCATCCGTGTAAATTAGGTCGTGTCCAGGAAATCTAGCTACGAGTGCTAATAACGGGTGACGGAAAGCTTTAGGTGGAACTGAGTCTTTGGATCCACAGGCTAAGTCCAGGCAAATAGATGGCCTTGGCAGGCGCCACGGAGGCGTACGTGCGTGGGCCCAATATAGAGGTGGTAGAGGGTAAGACTCAAGTTCCTGCAGCAGTGACTGGACCCTGAAGGCGATCGTATTACCCGAACTGGATCGTCGTCATTGGTCATGTACGGCCATGCGGGAGAAAAGAACACGGTGGTTCGGGTGGCCTGACGAGCTGTGCACAAGCGCTGCATAGGCTGCAAGCAGTTGTCGGCGACGGATCGACAAAGGCGATACCCCGGCCTCAGCAAGCAAGCTGGTCACAGGGCTGGTACAAAAGGCACCCGTCGCGATGCGAACCTCACAGTGGATGAGGTACAACAGGTGCTATGCTGAAGGCAATGCTGAACCGTAGGCAACGCATCCAAAGTCAAGCCATGACTGTACCAGTGCTGTGTAGAGTCACAATAGTGTGGAGCGATCAGCGCCCCAACTGGTATGGCCCAGGTGGTGAAGAACATTCAGATGGCGCCAGCACTCCTGCTTCAGCTGACGAATGTGAGGAAGCCACGTCAGCCGGGCATCGAAGACAAGCCCTAAAAACATATGTATGTCCGCTACTTGAAGTAAGTGGTTGTCGAGGTAAAGTTTGGGGTGTGGGTGAACAGTCCGACGCTGACAGAAGTGCATAACACTTGTCTTGGCCGCAGAAAACTGGAAGCCATGGGCAAGAGCCCAGGACTGTGCTTTTCGAATCGCTCCCTGCAGTCTGCGTTCAGCTACTTGTGTGCTGGAAGAGCTAAAATAGATGCAGAAGTCGTCACCATATAGTAAAGGGGATACTGACGACCCAACTGCTGTCGCTAGGCCATTAAAGGCTATTAAAACTAAGGGAACACTCAGAACAGAGCCCTGAGGAACGCCGTTTCCCAGCACATGAGACGTGCTTCGAAAGGCACCAACTTCAACTCTAAAAGAACGGACAGCTAAAAACTTGATAAAAATCGGAAGGGAGCCCCGGAGGCCCCACCCATGTAAAGTAGTGAGTATGTGGTGTCGCCACGTTCTGTCATATGCCCTGTGCATGTCAAAGAAGACGGCTACGAGATGTTGGCGCCTGAAAAAGGCTGTGCGGATTGCGGACTCGAGGTACACCAGGTTGTCGGTGGTGGAGCGACCCTGGCAGAATCCGCCCTGGCATGGAGCCAGTAAGCCCCAAGTCTCGAGGATCCAGCACAACCGCCTACTGACCATGCGCTCCAACAGTTTGCAGAGAACATTGGTCAGGCTGATGGGTCGATAGCTATCCAAATGAGCAGGGTTTTTGCCTGGTTTCATCACAGGTATGATGATACCCTCCCGCTACTGCGAAGGGAACACGCCATCGCTCCAGATCAGGTTGAAAATGGCGAGGATATTCCACAGGCTTTCTGCAGACTGGTGTCTCAGAATTTGGGCTTGGATACTATCAGGCCCAGTGGCAGTGTCAGGACAGTGTGCGAGGGCACCAAGTAGCTCCCACTCACGGAATTAAGCAGTGCGGCGGGTGGTTAAAGAGAGAGGCTTGCGTTCCACCCGCTCCTTTAACGTAGGGAAGGCCGATGGGTAGTTTGCAGAGGCAGAAGCACGAGCGTAATGCTCAGCAAAAATATCTGCAAGCGTCATTGAACCCGTACATATGGCTCCATTCACGGAGCTCCCAGGGATTGTTGTCATTGTGTATCCCTGTAAGCGCCTAATTCGACTCCAGACCTGGGAAGTGGAGATACCTGACCCAATGGTGGAAACGTACGTCTCCGAACACTCCCGTTTCCGTCTTCTAATTAAACAGCAAGCACGAGCACGGAGCCTTTTAAAGGTAATGAGGTGCTCAAGAGAAGGGTGCCACCTGTGCGGCTGTAGGGCCCGCCTACGGTCTTTAATGGCGTCAGCGACCTCTGATGACCAGCATGGCACTGTCTTACGCCATGGGCGCCACAAGTAACGAGGAATAGTAGCTCCTAAAATGTTCAAATGTTTGTTAAGCTTATGGGACTTAACTACGGGGTCATCAGTCGCTGAACTTACAAACTACTTATCAACTACCTTATACTAAGGACGGCACAAATATCCATGCCCGAGGGAGATTCGAACCCCCGACCGTAGTGGCCGTGCAGACCGTGACTGGAGCACCTCAGTCCCCTCGGCCTCCGCGGCCGGCATAGTAGCTTCTGCAGCAGACAATATGGACTGCGTGGCACTATCAACCACCACATCGAGTGGGGGAGGGCCAACGATGGCAGCCGAGGTGTAGCCTTCCCAGTGAGCCCTATGAATAGCTCACCGAGGAGGGCGTGCTGGGGACTGACGTCGTGGGAGTGACAAAAACATCGGAAAATGATCACTGCCACACAAGTCATCATGTACACTCCAATGGATGGATGGCGGAAGGCTGTGGCTGCATATCGACAGATCAATGGCCGAGAATGTGCTGTGTGCCACACTGAAATGTGTCTGTTGAATACAGGTGCCCCCACAGAGGTCGAGCTGAGAAAGCAGGTCCTCGACAACTCTGCCACGTCCAGAGATCGTAGAACCACCCCACAGGGGATTGTGGGCATTAAAGTCCCCAAATAGCAAAAAAGGTGGCGGGAGTTTTGAGATAAGTGCAGCCAAGACAGCCATATAGACATCGCCATCAGGAGGGAGGTAGAGACTGCAGACAGTAATCTCTTGTGTCGTCCTTACCCCAACAGCCACCGCTTCCAACGGTGTCCGAAGGGGCACAGTTTCACTATATACAGAGGTAAGGACACACACACAACCACACAACCACACAACCACACAACCACACAACCACACAACCACACAACCACACACAACCACCTGACACCCTGTTATACACGCTACGATTGCAGAAGTATCCCCTATAGCCCCGAAGGGCACGGGTCCGCATTGCCGTTAACCATGTTTCCTGGAGGGCAATGCAGAGAACAGGTGTAACGCACAAAAGTAGTTGTAGCTCAGCCAGGTGGATGATAAAACCGCCGCAGTTCCATTGGAGGATGACAGAATCCGACAGCTGGGTAGGCATGAATGAAAAAATGTTATGAATCACACCTCAACATTTTTAGCCACCGGAAGCCATGCATCAGCTTCGATGTCCATTGCGTCTAATGCATCCAAGAGAGTATCTTCACCTTGTCCTCAGAGGCAGGGTGGAGGAGGCGGGTGGCACAGTGGCCACCGGGGAATCTTGGGTCTCATCTTTTTCTTTCGAACCCTCGAGTCCCTCGTAGGCTTCGCTGGAAGGAGGGGCTTCGCAGACTCAGCCTCCGTCTCAGTGACAGAGGAGTGCGACGCCCTACGGCCAGCAGCCGGCGACAGTGCCTGCTGCTGGCAGCCAGTGCCAGTACCGGCACTGGTGGAAGCTGCAGAAGGGAGCATCCTGAGGGTCCCCTTCTGAATGAGAGCAGCCGGAGAAGGTTGAATCTTCTCCAACAGAGGGTTGGGGGCTGCTCCCGAAGCAAGTGCCTTGGGAGCAGGACGTCGTATGGAGCCCCCGGCCACTGTGGAGGCAGGCTTGAGTTGACGGCCCTGAGGGCCGGCAGATAGTGGAACACTAGTGTCTGCTGCAGTCTTAAAAGTGGATGGTGATGATGTCACTGCTATGAAAGAGGCAGTCATGGGAACGTGATGAAGTCGCTCATACTCCTTTCGAGCCTCAGAATACGAAAGTCGGTCCAAGGTCTTAAGTTCCATAATTTTCCGTTCCTTACGAAGAATGGTGGAATCAGACGAACAAGGAGGATGATGCAAGCCACATTTAACGCAGATGGGAGGCGATGTGCATGGCGTGTCCGGGTGTTCTGGACGTCCACAGTCCCTGTATGTAGCGTTGAAAGTACATCTAGAGGAAAAGTGACCGAATTTCCAGCATTTGAAGCATCTCATAGGGGAAGTAATGTAAGGTTTCACGTCGCATCGGTAAACCATTACCTTTACCTTCTCAGGCAGGTTATCGCCTTCAAAGGCCAGGATGAAAGCACCGGTGATCCTTTGGCCCCCTATGGACACGCCGGACGAAGTGGACTCCTCTACGCTCCAAGTTGGCGCGTAACTCGTCGTCGGACTAACAAAAGGTGTCGGTGGAAAATTATACCTTGGACCATATTTAGCGACTTATGTGGTGTGATGCTCACTGCGCCGCTTCGCATCTTTGACAATCCGGAAACTTCGCCGTACTTTCCCTCAAGATATTCCACAAAGGAAAGAGGCTTCGTAGATGTATATGACTCACCATCCGTGTGGCTGCATACAAGGAATTTGGGAAAATATGGCTCATTCGCAGATCTAGTCTGACGCTCCTCCCACGGTGTTGGCAGGGAATGGAACGAACGGCGGTTATATCCAGCAGCATTGTTATCTCCTCTTCCACGCTTAGAGACGCCGTTTTCGCGACCGGGCACGCTTTTATTTGCCCGTTTCATCCTGGTTCCACGAGCAGCTAGGGAACTAAAGGTCCACCCAGGCAGAGCCTCGTTTGCCTGGGGAAGCCTTATACAACTGAGGTGCGGCAGGTTCCTCAGAGGTTGCTCGCTACCAACTGTTCAACCTCAACAGCCATGCATCTCCTCAGCACGTAGCACACCTTGAGATTGAGGTTTTTTTTTTATAGAGGTTTGTACCTTCCTTGCGACCCGTGCGATTAAGCCAAGATCCCCAGGCTCTGAAACGTGCAACGTTCCACTGTCGCACCGAACGATGGTCGTTGAGGCACACACAGAGCTTACGGTGTAGCTGAGTGTTGGCGCGACACAGCCCACGGCTCAGGACCCCGGGTTCACCAAGCCCGTACCCAGCAAATTAATGCTGAGCCCTTGAGGGGGTAATGTTGGTAGATGTAGCCGTACCATTGTCGGATGTTTTGATGATTAGAAGTTTTGTTTTACAACTCTGTGGGTGTATGATGATTTAGTTATTAACATTGCTTTGCTATTATAATTATTTTATTGTCTCCCAGGTCCGCACAAAGGAAAGGACTAACACCAGAAGAAGTTGAGCGTCTTTTTCCGTTATCATCTGACGAAGACGATTACGCAGATTTCTCTGACAGCAACGAGGAAACAAACAGTTGAAACTGCAGATCATTCTAGCGAATCTGAGCAGTCATCTGTTTACGAGAATGAAGTGATAGGAATGCCACATGATGACTGCCATTTTTATATTGGTAAGGACGAAGAAACTTTGTGGTTAAATAATCCGTTAGCACTACCAGGGAAAACAACGTACGAATATAATCAAAGTCCTACTTGGCCCGAAACTGAATAGTAGAGAAGCTAAAACTGAAATTGAAAGTTTTCTCACAATTTTTGATCCTGAAATAATTATGTTGTTTCAGACACAAAAAGTACATAAATAACAAGAGATCATCTGTGAATTACTCAAGGGCTAGAGATTGCAAAACTATTTCTGCTTCTGAAATAACGGCCCTTTTTTGGAGCACTGTTTCTCATTGCTGTACTAAAAGGAGGATGCACAAATGTATTAGAACTGTGGGCATCAAATGGAACGATAATGATTAATCTAAGGGCAGCATTTAGCTACAAGCGCTTTTTGTTCTTGCTCCAGTCACTAGAAAAGAACGACTAGCAACTGATAAACTTGCTGCCATATGCAATCTACAATTAGCATTTCTGAACAACTGCAGAAATGCAGAAGTAACTACAGTCCAGAGGAGTTCACAACCATAGACGAAATGGTTGTCCCATTTCGCGGACATTGTGGTGTTTCTTCATTACTACTACAAAGATTTTATACATAATACACTTTTGTAAAAATTGTTTTAACTATGGTAAACCATCTAATCATGTATGTGGTTATAATTTATTTAGAATTTGTTACTGAAGTAGCGCTTATGAAATATCCTGGAAACTGATGTCAGATATACTGTGACAATTTTAGTTTTCCCATTCACTGTCTATATATGTATACATGTCATTAAAAGATGCCGTTAGTAATGATGTTATACGCAATAAACAATTCCACCCAAATTTAAAAAAAATAGCTTTTCTATGTATTTAAATGTAGGCGGCACCGAGTTCCGAACGCGTCCGCTGAGGTAACAATCTTAAGCGCGCCTGCCGCAGGGTTACTGTAATCTGCTAACGAACCTACCAACTAGCTTACTACAGGTGTTACAAAAAGGTACCGCCAAATTTCGGGTTAACATTCCTCACTCACAAAGAAAGAAAATATGTAATGTGGACATGTGTTCGAGACGCTTAGAGCTGATTTTATTACTTCTCTTCAAATCACAATCATGGAATGGAAACAGCAACAGAACATACCAGCGTGACTTCAAACATTTTGTTAAAGGCAATGTTCAAAATGTCCTCCATTAGCGAGGATACATGCATCCACCCTCAGTCGCATGGAATCCCTGATGCAGCCCTGGAGAATGGCGAATCGTATCACAGCCGTCCACAATACGAGCACGAAGAGTCTATATTTGGTACCGGGGCTGCATAGAGAAGAGCTTTCAAATGACCCCTTAAATGAATGTCAAGAGGGTTGAGGTCGGGAGAGCGTGCAGGCCATGAAATTGAAACACGTCGACTTAAATGTGCAGGAGTTCCATCGTGCAAGAACGACATGTGTCATACTTGTAAATTTGATTTAATTTACAATTTGATCACGTTTGAATGAAGCCTCATCTGCAAATATTAAAATGAGCTCTAACATGGAAATTTAACGTTTCCAGACACATGTCTACACAACAATTTCTTTCCTTTTGTGTGCGGAATGTTTCCTGGAAGTTCAGCCATACCTTTTTATAACACCCCTTATAACGTGCCCACCAACCTACTAACTAGCTTATCGTACCCGGCCAACGAACCTACTAACTAGCCTAGCGACCAACATTAATAGACGCAATTATCTTGGATGGAAAATAAATGAATGCTGTACTTATGTAGGACATTGGCAGATATGTTTGGCTTCTGTCAGATAATCTAATTCGTGAAAGCTGTTGTGAATACCTTTAGTCTGAAGGGAAATCTTTATTAATGCCGACATGATTCACTGCCTGTAGCTTGCTACATCTTGTTTTCATAATGAGAAAACGGAATTGCTTCTACATCTGGGGAACATCAGCATTCACATCGTGTGCAAGGGTCAGTTTCCTGGTTACTTGGCTGCTGTATCCTTAGTAGACATTACTGTAATTGCAGACTGCATTTTGTTACTGACAGTAATTTTCAGTAAATTCTACCATTCTGATGCCTTCCACTTCCTCTAGAAAGTGCCATTTATCATGTGTATTCGACTATCAGTAGCGTCCAAAAGTACCAGTAATCTCTGTAAAGAACCACAGACGTCGTCGTCGTCGTCGTCGTCGTCGTCGTCGTCATCGTCATCATCATCATCCCCTGGTCCCAGCTAAGTGTTCACACCCATAAAACAGCCATTTATAATGTAGCACGCTACATTTAGTACACACTGGACCGAGTGTCAGTCAATGTTAAAATGGCAAGTTAAAACGGAAGACACATTGACTGTTAATCAAAATATCCACGGGTGTACTGCCGGTCTACAGTGTCCAACGGGCACAATATTTCGGCGACCATACATGTCGCCATCATCAGGTGAACTGACGGACTGAGCTCCTGGAAACGTGCCGGCACGGAGATCCGCACGCTACGGCTGCTCTAAGGGAACTGGGTTCTAGCCCGGGCGATTTAAATACCCTCGGCCCGCGGAGCGACCCCTCCGCGGTCCGCGCCCCGCGCCGCGGCCGCGCAGTGGAACCGATTGCGCCGGCGTCCGAGATGACGTCGGTGTGAGGGCTCTGTCCGCCGTGGTCGTCACTTCGTTACGTTTGCTAGATTTACTCTTAATTAACCCAATCGCTGGTTCTCAAGCTTTGCTAAGATTATAGCCACAGTCACGGTTTATGAGGTCGTTACTTGTCCGAATTTCAATGGCCTCTTAAACGACGCAGGCCCAGTATCTCTACGTCTGTACCAGAATCCTAGTGTGTTCATAGTCCATCGCATGATTCTCAGACAAACAATGTTCAGCGACCGCCGACTTGCTCGGATACATCAATCGTGTGTTCCTCTGGTGTTCAACGCAACGATCCTCGACGATACGCATCGTCTGTCAAATATATGACTTTCCACACTGACACGGAATCTGGTACACGCCGGCCTTCCTCAAACCGAGATCTTTGGCGCTCCCCACCAGTGCACGAATTTTATTCGGTGGACAAAAAACAGTTCCAACCTGGTGTTTTTACAAAATGCGGGCGATCTTCCCCGAGAGTGCGCCGGTATATGGAACGAACGCAGTGCCCACATCCTCCGTGTTTTCATCCGTTTCCACAGGTTGTGGAAATCTGCCATTCTAAGTACCCATTTTTTCGAAATACAGTTCTCAAGTAGACACACTGCGTCTGAGATAGGGCGCGCACTATGTACTACAGTTTCAAGTACCCTATTCCTCTGTGAAGGGTGGTGACAGCTGCCTGCGTGTAAATACAGATCAGTGTGCGTTGTCTTCCGATATACACTATGACCCAGGATGCCATCAGCTCTTCTCTTGACCAAGACGTCAAGAAACGGCAATTTACCCTCTGTTTCAGTCTCCATAGTGAATTTGATGTTGGGGTGTATGGAGTTCAGATGTGTAAGGAAGTCAAGGAGTTTATCCATACCATGTGGCCAGATGAACGTATCGTCCACGTAACGGAAAAAGCAAGTCGGTTTCCATTGAAATGATGCGAGGGCTTCCTCCTCGAAATTCTCCATATACAAATTTGCGACCACAGGGAAGAGTGGGCTACCCATGGCGATTCCCTCAGTTTGTTCGTAGTATTCGCCATTAAAAAGAAAATACGTCGAGGTCAAGACATGCCTATAAAGTTCGGTGGTCTTCTCGTCAAACTTCTGGCCAATCAAATCTAGTGACTCTCGAAGGGGCACCCTCGTACACAAGGAAACGTCAAAACTCACGATATCTGACTCATCCAACCTGAAGCTGTTAAGACGTTTAACAAAATCCACGGAATTACGGATGTGATGAGGGCATTTACCCACATAAGGACTTAATATTCCCGTCAAGTATTTGGCCAACAAATATGTAGGTGCTCTGATGTTACTGACAATGGGACGTAACGGCACCCCATCTTTGTGAACCTTAGGGAGTCCATAAAGTCTTTGCGGTACCGGACCTTGAGGTAGCAGTTTCTTGGCGACACCCTCCGGTAAACCCGCATCGTTGGGAAGCGCCCTCGTCTTGTTTTCCACCTTCTTTGTGGGGTCAACGCTGATCTTCCGGTAGGAATCGTCATTTAGCAGGCCCTGCATCTTTTCAGTGCAGTCCTTGTGGGAGACAACAACCGTAGCATTGCCTTTGTCAGCCGGTAAGAATTTCAGGACGCTCCCTCAGGTCACGAATAGCCGCCCTCTCCTTACTAGTGATGTTCGACTTCATGGGCTTTGATTTCCTCAACGCACGGCAAGTTTCACTACGTATTTCCTTAGATGATTCAGGCGGAAGTCGAGCTGCAACCTTCCGCCTGAATCAGCTGAGGAAATCAGGCAAATGAGCCCACCCCTAAATAGAATGGTGAAAGCCAGCTGCGCAATAACACCTAAACACAGTCGGCCATCGCAGCATCGTCATCTAAAATTTATGGAAGTGGAGTTGGGAGATTAAATGAGTTCTTCAAAGCAGCTAAAAGCGGACAGTCTATTAAAATGTGGACCACCGTCAGCGAAGTACCACAATGGCACTTTGGTGGGTCCCCTCGGAGTAGGTGGCTATGGGTCAACCACCTGTGGCAACTACGCAAAGAGCAATTCCCAACAAGAGACCCTCATGGATGACTTCCATACACCTGTGGAGGGTTTAACTGCGCGGAGGTTATTTGGTACACTCAAGTCAGCCCATTCAGCATTCGGAAGCCCTAGGACCTTGCAGTTTAACTCCCCATTCCCTCTTATTCCAATATGGTCAGGGGTAAAAACGAAAGTCACTGACTGGCCTGACTTTACCAATGGGGGTTTCCCTAAACACTGATCTAGTGCCTGCAAGCAACTCGGGGAATCGCTACAGATGACAATCGGCTTCCTTGGGCAGGCTCTTAGATGCTCTAGAACTTCAGAGGTAGCGACCAGCTCCGCAGTGAAAACACTACTCCCACTCTGCGAGGACCACTGTTCCAAGAGGTCACAATGGATGATGCTCTGAGGCGTGGACACGGGCAACATACAAGCCCAACAACTGTTGCCAATGGAACCACAGTGAGGAACACCAGCTTCAGTGATGAGGCTTGTCAAAGTTTTAAGAGGATTAGACGTGCGGCTCCCCAAGCAGTGTGGCTGAGGCAGCGCAGTATATTGAGGTACCGCCAACAGTTTTGTTGCAATTGTTGATGGTGTGGGACCCACGTGCTCTGGACATCTAACAGCATGCCCAAGAAGCGATGCGACTGTTCAGTGCAAAGAATTTCATCACACATACGGTTTTAGGACTGGGTGCTCTCCCTGACAGCGACGGAAGTGCATAACCCGAGTTTTGGAAAAACCCTAAAACCATGGGCTAAGGCCCAGGAATGCGCCTTTTGAATGGCTCCCTGCCGTCGCCTTTCACTGACATCAATACTAGCACAACAGTAGTACATACAGAAGTCATTGGCCTACAATGAGGAGGCAGACACGTTCAACCCAGAGGCGTTTGAATAGGGCAAGAAGTGTGTTTTACGTCTTTTCAGGTGGCGCAGGACCTAGTTGTTTTGATCTGGCCCTGGGGTGGTATCAGGACAGGCAGTGAGTTTCCACCGTCGTGTGTGAAAAAACTGCCTACACTTGACCTGTTCCTTTGGCTGAGGAAGCCCACACTGAGCTGAAGTCTAAGTTATTGGCGTTATGGCCTGTCATATGTTCAGCGATATCAGCTGGGTCCAGGCATATAGTACCCTGAAATTTCAAGCTGGTTTTTCCTGCCTGTGGTCGGTACCCAAAAAGGCGCCGAACTTGTTACCACACCCAAGATGAGGCGGCTCGAGAACCGATGGTAGCGACGTCTCTCCCCCAGCAATCCTGCTTACTCTGGCTTAACCACCGAGCTTGTGCCCAGAGCCACTTAAAAGTAATCAGGTGCTCTATACAAAGATAGCGCCAGTGGCGCTCAAATGCCCAGCGACGTTCCCTGATGGCCTCAGCTATATCCGTGAACCAGCACGGTACCAACTTGGGCTGAACTGAGCCAGTGGTGATCGGAACAGTGGCTTCAGCAGCGGAGATGATGGCCCTAGTGATATGCGTAGCCTGATAATCTTCGTACAGGATTCGAGGAATCACCTTAATAGCCGAGGTATGAGCAGGCCAGTCAGCCCTACAGAGATACCAGCGAAGCAAGCTATCTGGCGGCTGAAACTGGAGAAGAGAGATATGGATGGTGAAGTGGGCACTACCACATAGGTAATAATGGGCCCCCAATTTAGCTGTGGTAGAAGTCTTTGGCTGCAAAGAGAAAGAAAAATGGCTGAAATGTGTGGGGCACCGGTATTGAGAAGGCAGCAGTCCAGCTGTGCTATTGGAGATTCCATGTCCGTACCACGACCTGTGATCCGAGAGCCACCCCAGAAGGGGTGTGGGCATTGAAATCCCCCAAAGGAGGAATGGTGGAGGAAGTTGTGGATCAAGTTCGCAAGGTCTGCAGGAGAGACTGCCTCATCTGGAAGAAGGTAGATTGAGCAGATTGTAATGTTCTGTCATGTCTGGATTCTCACAGCCACTGTCTAATGCGCCATGTAATGTGCCACAGGTGAACTGGGGACAGTGGAAAGTACGTATAGACAGACACTTCCAGACACCCTGTCATATGCTGTGCCGTTTTTATATTAGTCCCTATACACACCAAGTGCAGGAGTCCACTCGGCAGGAAACCAGGTTTCCTGTAAGGCTACGCAGAGAGAGGGGCAGTGACACAGCAACTGCTGTAACTCAGCCAAGAGACAGAAGAAGTCGCCACAGTTCAATTGCAGCACCACACTATCTCCCGACTTACAGGGCACATTTGAGGAGATGGCGGAGTATAGCCCATAGGTTTATCTGACTCAGGAGGCATAGCCTCGATGTTCATTGCTTCCAAAGTCTTGGCAATTGCGAAGCCTTTAGGGGACACGAGGATCTCCCCCACGTCCTCGGAAGCAGACTTTTTGTGATGTCATGGTAGCCACATGTGAGTCTTTCGTTTTACATTTCTTCTTCTTCTTCTCTCGCTGATCCTTCGGTTTCTCGCACTCAGAGGGCCTGTGTGACTCAAGGACTGAGGTTGCCCTTGAGGCCCTACGACCAGGTTTGGAAGGCACTTTGTGCCACTCACTAGCATCCACTGTGTCAGTTGGAGAAACCGTGGGAGAAAGAGATTCAAGTGATCGCTTCCTCGCGAGAGGAGCCAGAGCAGGCTGCTGTGTGTGTACATGTCCCGGTTGGTAAGGGAGTTTGTGCTCCCAAAGCAGGGGATGTGGGGGCACAGAAGGAGACGTGCCCCCAACCACGAAGGGGGGGGCGATATTGACCGTTGGGCTTGAGAGCCCACTAGGACTGGATGAACAAATGCAAACATTGTCTGGAGTAAAGATGGCGTCATGACAGCTGCCGTTTTGCTGCTGACGGGGTGGAGATTGTCTTATTCTGAGGATAAACGGAAATACGACAATCGGTCCAGGGTTTTATACTGCAGTATCTTTCGCTCCTTTTGCAAAACTGAGCAGGTAGGCGAGCAAGGTGGCTGATGTTCGCCACAGTTTACACAGATGGGAAGTGTGCAAGGGAGGTCTGGGTGTTACTAACGGCTACAATCTCGACAGGTTGATTTAGCAGTACATCTGGAGAACATGATCTGAAACCATCACTTAAAACAGTACATACGGGGAGGAACGTAGGGCTTGACGTCGCACCGGTAAATCATCACCTTGACCACCCTGGACAATGAATCGCCTTAGAATGCGAAGATGTGGGCAACCCTGTTGTCCTTTGGACCCCTGTAAACACGCCAAATAAAATGGACTCCTCGCCGCTCCAAGTTCCTGCGGAGTTCGTCACACTGCAAGAGTAGACCTCCATGGAATAGAATTCCTTGGACCATGTTTAGGCTCTTGTTCGCTGTAGGCTGTGGTCTCCACAAATGGAAGTACTATGGGGCTCAGACAAAAGGACGGGGGAAGGAACTCCTTCCGCCCCCAGAAGTTCATGCAGACTGTCTTGTCAGCCGATAATCAAAAGCCAGTGTCCATACACCACGTGTGGAGAGTGTCTAGGCACCGCTGAAGGCGCTGCTCCAGGAGACCCGTTTGTGCAGATCTCCTGTAGATTGCGAAGTCGTCGACCAAGAAGGACGCCGACTCGCCCAGTGGTGATCGGCTGTACAATTCCCACTGCAGATAAAACTACGCTCAGGACCGAACCCTGAGGGACCCGTTCTCCCGAATAAAAGTGCTCGATAAAACCGTCCAACTAACACTTTAAACACACGGTCTGTTAAAAATTCCCGGATAAAATTGGCAGACGACCCCGAAAACCCCATGTATGCAGAGTGCGGAGGATGACCATCTTCCAGTAGGTGTCGTATGCCTTTTCCAGATCAATGAACACAGCTACTGTCCGGCGCTTTAAAAAGTTATTAATTACTTTAGTAGAGGGGGCGACGAGATGATCCACCGCAGAACGGTGCTTGCAAAACCCACATGGACATTAGAAAGGAGATGTCCCATTTCAAGCCACCATATCAGGGGCCCGTGAATCATGTGTTCCATCACCTTGCATACGCTACTAGTGAGGGGAATGGGGCGGTGCCTGGAAGGGAGGAATCTGTCCTTCCAAGGCCTTGGTATGGGAATGACTATGCTTTCACGCCAGTGTCACGGAAAGGTGCCTTCTATCCGTATAGGATAGAAGGTGGCCAGTAGGAAGTGCAAGCCCGTTGGTGAAAGGTGTTGCAAAATTGCTACGTGAATGCCATCTGGTCCTGTAGTGGAGAACCACGAAGACCAGAGTGTGTGGTGGAGCTCTTTTAGAGTAAACTCGGTATTGTATCATTCACGGTTCTGAGAGGTAAAGGACGATGGAGTCGCCTCCACCGTCCGTTTCCTAGAGAGGAAAGCGTCAGTTGCGACACAGACCAGGAATCGAGGAATGAGCCATAGTACCTGAGGTTGCCCCAAATGAAGGAAGGAGTAGACCTACTAAAAGTGCTCAAGAATGAGCGCGACTGGCGCATTTACAGTCGCGAAAGAGGCGACGACAATAGGCCTGCAGCCGTTTGTATCTGATGCAGTTGTCGAGCGTGGGCCGTTGTTTCAAGGTTCTAAGGGCACGTCGCCATGCTCGCAGAGCGTCACGGCATTCCGTGGTCCACCACGGGACAAGAGGATGACGTGCTTGGGTAGTCTTACAGGGGATGCAACGTTCTGCGGCTGTGAGAATAACTGTGGTAATGTGTTCCACTTGGTCGTCTATACTAGGATATTTATGAGCACCAAACTCCGCCAGTGACCAGTAGAGCTCCCAGTCCGCTTTGGTTATCTGCCAGTGGTGTGGATGCTTGAGGGTGCCAGGGGTCATTAGGTGAATTACACGCGGAAAATGATCGCTCGAATGTGTGTCTGCGAGAACAGACCAATACGCCGTGCCAGCTGAGCAGTGCAGATAGATCTATGTGGCTGAAAGTGTTTGTGGAGTCTGAAAGACAAGTTGGTTCACCAGTGTTAGGGCAGATGAGCTGAATGTGGTTCAGTATATCTGCCAGGAGGGAACCCTGTGGACATGGTCGTGGGGAGCCCCGAAGGGGGCAGTGGGCATTGAAATCGCGCACCGTCAAAATCTGACGTAGAAGCTGGTCAATAAGATCTAGAAGATCAGCTCTAGTTACGAGGAAGGAGGAAGGAGCGTAAATATTGCACAATGTGAAGAAAAATCTAGGAAGGTTTATCCGGACAGCAACAGCTTGCTGTGGAGTACACAACGAGATGGGTGTACTGTGTATGTCATCCTGAATGAGCAACATTACGCCCGCGTGGGCTGGGATTCCTGCCACTGGAGGCAGGTCAAAGCGAACGGCAGTGTAGCGTGGAAAAATAAGTCTTAGTACCAGGGAGCAACTTTGTCTCCTTTAGAGAGAAGATAATTGGGTGATATGTTCGCGTAAGAAGCTGCAGTTCTGTCCAATTCGACCGGATACCACGAATGTTCCATTGAATATCCATCGTAGGATAAAAAGAGATGAAGGTGGACATCAGCCCGACGAAAGCGGCAAGCCACAATGCGAATGTTCGCAACTGGTGGTGTGAGACTGGAGGGTCTTGCTCCATATTCTCAGAGGTGACCACAGCAACCGCGGGACGGTGGTCTGCAGCCCCATCTTCGGCTGAGACACCTGGAGATACTATAGGCTTCCAGGGGTTGCCATTTTCGCATTGTGAGGGTGAAGGGGGGAGTTTTCCCCCTACTTGACTTCTTTGAGCCCTGTTGAAGTTCCTTGGTAGGCTCAGATGTTTTGGAAGGGGTGCAGAGGAAATCCTCGCATGAATGGTCCTCCGACTTACGTGTCTCGATCTGTGGTTTCACAGCTGAAGATTTGGAAGAGGTTTTCACACTTTTTGTCGAACATGACGCCGTTGTCTATGAAGACTGTTTGACGACTATATAGTGAACTGTAGGTCACATGTCTGTGTGGCTATGTCCCGCGTTGGTGGAGGCGCTGCAACTACAATACTGCAGTTACCATGTGGTGGGGTCTTAGGCTTACGAGTGGCATACATCTTACGTGCAACTTGAATTGGAATCTTTTCCTTGACACATTTCCTATATGGCCCGTTCATTGGCAAACTTGAGACATTCCCAGGAGGAGGCAGCACGATTCCCATTACAATTGATGCAATGGGGGGACGGTGGAGGACAATTCCCCTCATTTGCATCTTTACCACAGGTGACGTATGTTAGCGGGTTCTTGCACGACTGACTTGTGTGATTAAAGCGATGGCACTGGTAACACTGAGTAGGGTTAGAGATATAAGGTCGTACTGTGACTGCCTCAAATCCTGCCTTGATCTTTGGTGGCAGAGCCACTCAGTCGTAGGTCAGGAACACTGTGCGAGTGGGGACTAAAACGTTCTCATTTTTCCTCACTGTGTACTGCGATGACGCCTCGTGCTGCCAGGTATTCCCTTAGTTCTACCTCAGTCAGACCGTCCAAACAGGCTGAGCAGAATACCCGCCCCCCCCCTGGAATAATTGAGGGTTGGATGAAGCTCGACACGAACCTGATAATTATAGAGTAAATTAGCCTTGAGCAGCTGCTGTGCCTGGAAGCCACTGTGTTTCTAACAGTAGTGTTCTATTATGCAGGCGGTTGCAGGTCTTAACTGGGCCGTCAATGGCATCAACCCCTTTCTGAATGATAAATGGGTTTACCGACGAAAAGGATTGTCCTTCCTCACTACGGGTCGATGTGTATTGTAGATGCTTCTTTTCAGATACACTATTATCCAATATGTCAACTTCCAGAGACTCTACATTTTGTTTTTTGATAAATACCGTCACGGATGTATCCCGCACGATTGCCAATGTCTCGGATGGCGCGCTCCTTCCTGCTGGGGAGCCCAAACGGAAGCACACATGCCTTGGGTCATTGTTCCCACTCGTGGTCGCACCTCTGGATCTACAGACGGAGGGGCCAATCGGCGAATAGGGAAGGTACCAGCGCAGGCAATCGCCTCTTGCTGGCCTGGCCTTACCCACATGCCAGCTTGGGGCTGGGAGTTACGCATTACCCAATCACACATATGGGTTGCCTTGATGTGCGTACAGGGAGGAGGATGAGAGAAATAGGAGGAGGAACAGCCTGAAACGCTGATGCAGAGGCAAATAAAGAGGTAAAAGAAGAGCTTAAACTAAAAAGGTCAGAACTTCGGTTCCCTGATGGATGCACAAAACTGTCCCCAAAAGGGGGTAAAGGACAGTAGGAGAAGCGTCGTATAGCATGGAACGGAAGGAGTGCCAAAAAGGCTGGGGCCCCGTGCTCTCCACGCACGTACTCACTACAGGGCAGTGAGCCCCCTGGGGGGCAGTGTTGAACGTAATAATCTTTCTTTCATTCTTTACTCAATGCGCCATATTGGCCAGTACGGCTGTAACTGAAGGAAATAGTGAAACGTGAAAATAAAACTAAGGAAGAAAAAAGCTTCCCAACCAAGCAAAAGGCAGTTCCAAACTTGTAGCTACAGATGCAGTGGAAAAATGGTGGAATCATTAGACTCCATAACCTGTCAAGAAAGTGCATGTCATAAGAACAGACCACAACATAATATCTCTCGCCTCTACTTTGTCAATTTCAAGACCAATTATCCCTCATCGGATAAGTACGTGGAGAAGCTAATACATTTGATTTTACGCATTTCGAAGAAAGTGGACGATCAAAATTTACACGATTCTCAGACAATGGTGGGGAGGGGGGGGGGCAGTGCGGCAGAGCGTTCATTAACTAAAACATTCACACGTATTACTGATTCTATGGACTGCTGTTACCACAGTAACCCATTCAATATACATCTGATCAGTTCGAAGAGGAACTTGTCTCAGTACTCTAGTATCATGACAAAATTGACATCCCACACAGCTCGCCCATCTTTAACTACAGTTGGATTGACACCAAGAAGAGCTGGAAACGCGGAAAGTTTAGGCAATTTATGTACAATCAAGGAGAAATTTAAGGAAATATTGAGGAACGAGTTTTGTAACTGCATTGTGTACTGGACATTTAAGTACAATGTGGTTAGTGAGCAAGTGGACAGCGTACGGTATGAGTGTCACTTCAGTAGATCATCAGCTAAGACCCAGTACAGTGCTTACAGGTTAGTGGCTTCCACAGGTAACAAATTTATTTGTACCTTGAAATTACCAATCTCAAAAATTCAATGTTTTGTCTATTCGTGTTTATAGGGTTAGCGACATGAATGTAGTTCTGAATTGTGCCCTGCGTAATCACAACTGACGGCGCGCCAGTGCTGTTAATGGAACCTCTCAGTAACAAAACTTACCGACACATTGACTGCAAGACGTTTTGTAAACTGTACATTTATGAGACATATGGTTCTCCCTCTCAACGTAGCCGTATTTAAGGGACATGGAAGATATCGAAAACTATGTACTACATTCATTTGTATTTAAAACTTTTCTTTAAAAACTTCATCTGTTACACCTATTACTTACAGCTAACAATTTCCATTCTTTAGAACTGTCTTCTGCAATGTTTTGTGTGCAAAGCATATTACATTATTCAGTAACATTTCTAAATCTAATTCATGTCAGTGGCATGTATATTTGAACAATGGAAATACATAATGCAGTCTCAATTTAATCGAAGGCATAATTTTCATCATCTGCAAGCCCCCGAACTGTTGTTTGAACTTACGAAACTATATTACAAATTATTCGGCGACACTAACAATAAGAAGCCCAGATGCATTACTTTGTCAATGCATTCCTATTTTTAAAAGTACTTGTTGAGAAGTGATAGTTATGTCTTATTAGAAATATTCGCAGCTCAACGATAATAGATTTACTGTCGTTATAGTCACTAATTACTTATTTCACAGTTCCCATTACGGACCACCTGGCTTTACAGTGTGCCATCATCTTTCAACTTATATTCTGTCTAAGTGGTATATTTGTGATGAGTTCCTTATGTAAATTAGCTGCTCAATACTTTATTCAACCCTTTAGATCCTCCAAGGAACTGTGGAACAAGCGTTACACATCAGCTGTGGGTAAATCACTACGATTCACATTTTTCATGGTGAAGGTGAATGATCTCCAGGCAGTGTGCATACAATTAGAGACAGCAAACTAAATTATATATACAGATATATGACACTAGTAGTTAATTAGGACATCTAACTGCGAAATAGCCTTCAATTTAATAATTTGAAGCATATCAAATTTGACCATATACTATCAGACTAGGCAAACAACCTTACTGCAATTTTTTTTAACTACTATAACAGGAAAAGGCTGTCGATAACGTATGGTACATATACGTGAAAATTATTTTGATTAATATTTCGCGCAAAAATTAGAGTAGTCACTATAATCCATGCATTGCTGCCCATAAACAGATAAGCTTTTATTTGTTCACAAACTATTGTACTGATGTTTCCATTAAGTTCATACCGTAAAATACGAATTACAATCATCTAAACATCTTTGCTGTTTCAGAGCATTGAAATTCAGCAGAGTAACAGACAAGTCACTAGCAAATAATGCTGGAAGTAGGACATTTCACGATGACGATAGATGTGCCGAAGTAGCTTACTCGTCGAAGCTACCACGGGGCTAAAGCAAGAGATCCGGGTTGGAGCCCTAGTCCGACACGAATTTTCAGTTTGAAGTTTAACTTCTGTGCAGCACTCTGAACCAGCCGATATGTTTTAGTATACGGAGTGCACTAGTTAATGATTATGGCGTCGATGTGCCAGAAAAATGGCTTCGTTTTATTTTAATTTGAAATTTTGTCTATTTTTTCATACAAGTTATATAAGTTTCAAACAATTTGAAAATCCGGTGATGCCAATGAATCATCTAAAAGCGTCATCGCGTAAAAATCAGCAATCTTCGTTTAAATAATGATACTAAACTGATTGCTCCATGTGCAACTGACAAGCTCTCCGTTCATTTGTTTAGCTAGCTGCTAGTGTGACGCAACATCCTTTTCCTTAGCAGATATCCAGAAGAATGGGTATTACCCATCAGAGTAGGCGACAACGCAAATATATCAAACCTTTAAAATGAATTTATGCTTAATAAATTATATCCGTCAGCAGAACTAATACACCAGACATTGCGGTAAACAGTAAGCTCTAGTAACTAGTTAAATAAGTTTTTGGTTTATTTTACAACAAAATAGGTACAAAGCATACTATAGGTCAAGTCATGAGCATGTAACACTACTTTCGACAAAATTATATGGCCGCAAATGAACTTATTTTGGTCGATTGCATACTACAGTGGCACTTTGCTGTCCATATAATTACTAAAATACTCTAACGGACTGTTCTGAAACCAACAGTACGAGACTAATAAAATTAAAAAAAATATGAGTAACAATTTTACAGAACAAAGGCCTACACGAAAGTTACGGATTTTTTTTTTTTTTTTTTTTTTGATATTGAGATAACTGTAGGAAGTAAGGTTTTTCCGTAATTAAGCAGACTTCCCTTTCTCCTCTTTGACTACATGGTGTCACTGCTGTTTGTTGTTTACAAGTCGTTAAATGTGATCCTGACGTAAGAACTAACCCCTCTGAAAACGACATACGTTTTTGTCCCATCAGATATTCCGCTTTGTTGCTATGATTTAGAAACGTGAAAAGTGAGATACTGGAGAGCAGTAGTGTGTTTTCACAGTGTAGACTTCTCTGGTCATTTGCTCTCCCACGAGGAAAATTGTTCAATCTTTGTCCTCCTCGACTTCTATTGAAAGCGGTGTAAATGTAGTTGACAAATGCTGGTAATTTAACTCTCCGATTTGGTTTGTAAGAGAGCACGTTTGAAGGTCAGGTTAACACAATAATGCGTTTTTTTCTCTTGAGTTATCTGCTGTCCCGTCAGGCAAAATTATAGTGCACTGGTGGTTAAGACAGCATTAAACCCAGAAGAGAGTCGGGACACATATCGCTAGTGACTGAAATGTGGCAGTCTGGAAGAGAGTCCCCAGTATGTAGTAGGAGACACTTTAAAATCGCTGCTCATACTTGGGTACACTTGCACCTTCAAATTCTTCAGAACATTTGTGGGAAGCTTAGGACACGTCTGTAACCAGAATGCTGCTCAGCTGCTGAGCATCTGTGAGGACCCACGTTCGACCACAGGCGGATTATGTCCTCTCCAGGAAAACTAACGTAACACGCTTCATGGACAGCTTTACTCGATCTTCATGCCAGCTGGGATGTAGGTTCCTTGTGCTTCTAGTAGTTGGCACAGAAATCCGAAGGGCTAGCAAGATGCATCTCCTTGAGGATACATACAGAAGAGTAGCGACAGCTGCACCTCACTTTCTCAATAGCACGAGAGGCTTTTTTTCACTTCCTCTCCCTCAGTAGTGTCCAGTGTGTTGCTCAATGTCTGTTTAGTTCTGATCAGTAGTCTTCTGTCGCGCATTCACCAGCCGTCAAGATAGGTTCAGTGCCGTACTGTGCTGTGATGATTCTCTTCAGGATGGTCTTCGAAATTATGGAAGTAAGACGTTAGTGCATGTTTCCAAAATTCCGCATTAAATCCCTTCAGTTGAATTATTTAATAGCTGTAACACCATTTCCACTCATTATGGTTAACACACTGTCAAGTGCACTCCTTTAAACATGTCACTTTTGCTATCCAGTTTATTTTTGATGCCTAATTATCTCCACCTGTGGCGGCATATTTCATCTCTAAATAAAAATCTGGTGTAAGTATTTAGAAAAGCACGTCACAGTCTATTAGTGGCTTCACCCACACGGCAACCAGCTGGATGTCTTCAGTTCCCTTCTTTCGCAGATAAAATTAGAGAAAGAAAATGAACGACACCCTCGGGCCTCGCAACCTAATACCGTCGGGGTCGAAAAGAGCAAGAGTTGGCCAAGGGAGGCCGACAGGCAAGGAGACAGACGTCTGACAGGAAGTGGAAGCATGCCAGAGTGAGAAGAGAAAGCCGGTAGTAAGGCAAACGTGCTGTTTTAACATTACCAATTACATTGACAACATTTTGTACCTATTAGATTTATTATTCTTTACTACACTTTTACACCTTGAAATTTAATAATTGTCGACGTTGTCGGTATGGAGAGCGATTATTTTTTGTTTAATGTGGTGAATTCACTGAGAATACAAATGAAAGATAGCATGCATAATATAGTTATTTACTATATGCCATTACCAGCTGCTATTATCAAATGTTGAACCGTTACTTCATCGAACTAATAAAATACTTGTTCAAAAATGCAAGGTATATAAATTCAGAACATACATCACCGATTATTTTTTGTGGTGCACAATGGACATCTGTCTTCTGATGCTTACAGATTTAAAGTTGTAATGTATGTAGCACTGTACATGTTTAGTACACCATTGTCATAATACCTTGCACATCTGATGTTTGCATCCCTTAAGATCAAATGAAGTTATTGCGTCCATGATGAAGCATTTCTACATTTTAATTTGTTGTCTTCTTCCATCTTTGTCACATTAAAAAACATGTAAATATAATGGAAGTACTTTTAGCAGCATGCTACATTGCTGGAGACTAGTAGCACGTTAAATTTCCGATTAGTCGTCTATCAGGATTGAGTGTTTCCCTCCGTTGGTCACTCTCTTCGTCCATTTTTTAGTACTTGTACGGTCTCTGGAGTGTAATGGTGGATCCAAGCTTAAGCCAAGGTTATGAACCTGTGGAACAATGTCCTGTGGATTGCGCCTGAACAGTGAGATTCTGAGCAGAAACGTACTTTCATTTCCGTTTTTGTTCAAGAATGAGCATCCACGAAGCTCAGAACTTTATGGCCAGTGTTCAATGGAGGATGTAATGCACTCATTTGCATGCCTTCAATGTTAGCTATATCGGAAACTGTTGATCTTCAATTACCGTTTCATGCACCTTATCGACCGTTTCTAATGTGGTGACCAACGGGCCGAACGGACCGTGCTCCATATTCCGTCTTCTACGTTCGAAGTCATTGATCGAAAAGTGAATCTTTTTCAGCATTGGTGCCTCATCTAACGAGATTTGTGGGTAGCTATCCAACCATTCCAATTATATTTAATGAGCGCTCGAAATTAATTTTTCTTCATCGTAGGAAACCAACTACGTTTTTAACATTTCATCTGGCAGCTAACAATCTGATAACCGCTGACGTTCGAAACATTCTGTAGTATCACTGGATATATCAGGCTTGCCAACAACTGTACAGCTTTCGAATGTTACCCGCTCTTTCATACAAATTCAGGCTTATCAAAATATCCTCATACATCATTATGTGTGTATTAACTTGTAACCTAGATACTAATACATTTTTGATAAACTTGTTTATGGCATTCTGCAGAAATCATTACATTGTCTAACAATGGTTATGTAAATACAACTTCCATTAAGCACGATACGAACACATTTAATACATATGTGAGTATAATGTGTAGTTTTCATGAAGAAAATTGATATTTTTGTTATGAAAATTGCTCCACCCTTTAAATATCGCATTCTAGCGACTGTGTGTTGTAATTTATGCTTTACATTTTTTCGATCTTTGCGGTCAAAAACAAAAATGTAACAGAAGATCAATTTAACACGTTAACTACTAGTCTTGTTCATGCATTGAAAATACGAGCTTCACATTGATTAGCATTTCTTTGTATGTCTTTGATAGTCCAATAGATACAAAATGTTTTTACTGATAGTATGGTTATATAAACAGCATAAACTTACAATATTGAACAATGGAAAAAGTGACTCATTTTAACTGAAATCTAAAATGTGCAAAAGAACACGAAAATGCACTGGAACCTAGCTATCAATACAATCGATAGTGACATGTACCGATCTACAAATTACCATTCAATTTTTTTTGTGGTTTTTAGGGCGCACAACTTTTACGGTCATTAGCGCCCAGGCAAGAACTTAGATTCACTAGATCTTAAAAAAATTTGGTGACTGTCAGAAAATCAAGAAGAGGCTAAAAACGAAAGATAAAAGACAATTAAAAGGGTTAAATATCCTTCGATAAGTTAGCCAAGTTGATAAAACGCAAAACTCTAGCAGCTTCTCGTGTGTCATCAGCTAAAATTTCCTCCAGTTTAGACGGAAAGAAGGGCTACACGGAGATGATTAAAATTTACGCAAGACAATAACACGTCAGCAATTCACCGCAAGAGCACAGCCGTACAGGGTTGGCGGTTAGCAAATGACGGTGGCTGAAACGGCAGTGACCAATCCGCAACCGGGCCAGGAAGAACTACTCCCGCCGAGAGGGGCGTGAGGTGGTCCTCCAAGCGGTCGGGATCGGTTTTACAGTTCGCAATTTATTGTTAAACAGTGAAAGCCACGCACTGTGCCATGACGACACGATACTCCGGCGAAGAGCCCGTTGAACATCGTCCGGTGGGATGCAAAAGGTAGCCATGCGAGGCAAAAGAGCTGCGGCCTTAACTATGTCGGCGGTCTCATTCCCGGGCACACCCACGTGGCCAGGGACCCACAGGAAAGAAACGTGACAGCTGTCATCTGCTAGCAACTGGAGGGAGCGTTGGATCCGATACACGAGAAGATGGTTCTTTTGTGTCCCAGCCTCGTCGCCGCTTTGGTGTCTCGTTTCCGTCGTAGGTGTCGGTGGCCGAGTGGAATGAGAGCGACACAGGAATAAAGGTTGCACGCTTGTGCAGGTACGGAAGTGAGCAGCCAGAAACTAGAAACACTAGAGTAAATTAGAACGAGATATATATTGCACAGAATTTATACAATACTTAACTTTTACATAGTACAGCAGAATGCTGATACATAGTGTGGCTAGAGGTCTGCCTAGTGCCTAACTGATAGCCAAGTCTTCACTGGTGCCTATCTGATTCCGAAGGTCCTAATTGGTTCCTATCTCAGTCGCAAGTGAACGATGTCGTTCAGTGCTGGTCACGAGCGGGGTTGTAACAGAGGGCGCTCGTGGCTGACGTAAGAACGCCGCGCCGTGCGTGCATGACGGCGCGCGGCGAAAGTAGGTGGCGCGCACTTTGTACTAGTGCGACACCACAGGTTCGAGAAAGGGTCTCTAAGACTCTGCAGGGCACTAAGGGAGCCCGAACATATGGCATAGAAGGGTTGGCGGTGGCGGCAGGTATACAAAACGGCCTGGTGGAGGGCAAAAAGCTCAGCCGTGAAATTCGAGCACCGGTCAGGGAGCTTGTATTGGAAACGGTTGTCCCCAACGACGAAGGCAGATCCGACACCGGCAGTGCTCTTGGAACCATCAATGTAAATAAATATGGCATTATCGAACCGCGAACAGGGTTCGACAAGCCTCGAGCGGTATACCAAATCCGGAGTACTCACCTTGGGGAGCGAACTAAGTTCAAGGTGAGTGTGAACCTGGCCCTGATGCCACGGTGGCAATGGGCTTTCGCTCAACCGAATGGTGGAAGGAAGGGTAAAATCGAGCCGCTGTAGCAGGCGGTGAAACCGAACTCCAGGTGGAAGCAAGGCAATCGCAGACAACTGATATTGGCGATCGAGTGAGTCGTCAAAAAATAATCGGTAAGAGTATGTCACGTCGAGTGGTCAAGGGTAGTACAGCAGCCTCGGCATACAGACTTTCAACAGGGCTGGTATATACTGCACCGGTCGCCAGACGTAATCCCAAATGGTGGCTAGAGTTGAGACGGCGGAGAATCAACGGCCGTGCAGAAGAGTATACAAGGCTTCCGTAGTCGAGCTTCGACTGAACAATGGCCTGGTAAAGGTGAAGCAGGACGGTACGATCCGCTCCCCATGACGTGCTACTGAGGACACTAAGAACGTTAAGGGATCGGGCACAACGGGCAGCCAGGTAGGACACTTGTGTGGACCAGCAAAGTTTACGATCCAACATTAGTCCCAAGAATTTCGTAGTCTCCACGAAAGGGAGAGCAACAGGGCCGAGATGTAGAGAGGGTGGAAGAAATTCCTTGTATCTCCAGAAGTTTATACACACAGTTTTCTCAATGGAGAATCGGAAGCCGTTTGCGATGCTCTAGGTGTATAGACGGTCAAGACCGCGTTGAAGATAACGCTCCAAGAGACACGTCCGCTGGGCGCTGCAATAAATTGCGAAATCGTCAACGAAAAGAGATCCGGAGACGTAGGCTGAAAGACAATCTACGATCGGATTGATTGCAATGGCAAATAGAGCCACACTCAAGACGGAGCCCTGTGGTACCCCATTCTCCTGGCAAAAGGTATCTGACGAACCACAGCCCACCCGTACCCGGAACTTGCTATCCGCCAAAAACGCTTGAATGATAAGAGGAAGGCGGCCCCGAAGGACCCATGTGTGCAATGTGCGGAGAACGCCCGCTCTCCAACAGGTATCGTATGCCTTCTCCAAGTCGAAGAACACTGCTACTGTTTGACGCTTCTTTAGAAAGTTATGAATAACGAAGGTCGACAACGTAACGAGGTGATCGGCAACAGAGCGGTGTTGACGAAAACCGCATTGGATATTAGTCAGACCAAACGAGCGTTAACCATGCATTCCATCACCTTACAGACGCAGCTCGTCAGAGAAATGGGGCGATAACTGGAAGGAAGGTGTTTGTCCTTCCCTGGTTTGGGGATGGGGACAACAATGGCTTCACGCCAACTTGTGGGAGCATGACCTTCAGTCCATATGCGATTGTAGGTACTAAGAAGAAATGGTGGTGGTGGTGGTGGACATGAGGGACCAAACAACGAGGTCATCAGTCCCTTCAACCCCAAATTTTATATGCCACGGAACCCAACGAAAAATAGGTTAAATCCAAAAGACCATTACACTAGGAAGTAAAATCGACTCGCCAACAAGACTAAGACCAACCCAGGGCAGCAAATGCTACAGTGTCCAATCCCACAGCTCTGGAAGCGACCTCTAGCCTAAACCACAAGGTACTAATGGCACAGTGGTCAACGTATCACAGCTCCAGAGCAGGGAGAAATAAAACTACATTAAAATGTAAAAGAGTGGGGGGGCTGATGGGGATAAGGCTCTAAACCCCACAATCAGCCAAGAATCACAAACCCACTCACCCCGACTAAGCGAGTCCTAGAGCTGACAAAATCTACTTTCACGGAGGAAGGCAAGGACGCGATCAACCATCCGTGGGTCATCCGCCAAAACTAAAGGCAATGCAGGCGGTAGGCCATAGTCGCCACGAAGTGTCGAATGGAGAGGACATTCAGTCAGAATATGAGACACGGATTGTACGGCTCCACAATCACAATGTGGTGGACTGTCATTTCGTAAAAGAAATCCATGGGTCAGCCTGCAGTGTCCAAGACGGAGGCGACAGAGGACAATTGATTCTCTCCGGGAAGGGCGTAAAGATGAACTCCAAGCTGCAGTCTTATCTTTGATGGTGCGGAGTTTATTGGAAGGGGCAGTAGCTTTCCAACTGCTATCCCATGAGGAGTGAAGCAAAGATCTGATCTGCACCCGCAGATCCGCACCCGGAATTTGAAAGGGAGACGGGCAGCGAGTAATTGCCGATCTAGCCAACTGGTCAGCTACTTCATTCCCTGTAATACCAACATGGCTTGGCACCCAGAGAAAGGTAACGGAGCAGGCAGCACGATGAAGGTCAGCAAGGAGTTCATGGATGGAAATAACTAAAGGATGGGACGGGAAACAACGATCAATGGCCTGCAGACTGCTCATGGAGTCAGCACAGATTAAACCACGTTCCACGGCAGAATGTTTAATAAAACAGAGGGTTCTATAAATCGCCATCAGCTCTGCCGTAAACACACTGCATGCCTCTGGCAGAGAATGGCATTCCGCCCCAACAGGAGATGTAAAAGCATATCCGGAGTGGCCCGCTGTTTTCGAGCCATCAGTGTAGAAGATAGAGGCTCCCTGAAACTCTTCTAGTACTGGGCGCACCAAACGCCGAAAGACCATGGGGGAAATTAAAGCTTTTGGGCCCTGGAAGAGATCCGTCCGAATTAGTGGTCGCGGCACCATCCACGGAGGTGTGCGTGAATTAAAATGGGGGACGCAATCTAGCGAAGGGAAATGGAAATCCCGGCAAAGAGAGGCAAGCCGCAGTCCGACAGGAAGGCCCGCCCGCGGCCGGGTATCAGGGGGTCGAAGCCCTTCATATGCAAAAAGGGCCTGGTAAGCGGGATGAGCAGGATATTGCCGGATGGCGATGGCATAAGACGCCAGAAGCTGATGCCGCCTGACCTGAAGAGGGCAGATTCCCGCCTCAACAAGGAGACTGTCGACCGGGCTAGTCGGGAATGCACCTGTAGCCAAGCGGACACCATAATGGTGAACCGGGTCTAATAATTTCAGGGCAGAAGGAGCTGCCGAGCCATAAACTTGACACCCATAGTCCAATCGGGACAAGATTAGAGCCCGATAGATACGGAGGATAGTTGTTCGGTCTGCACCCCAAGATGAATGAGCAAGGAAACGTAGGGCATTGAGTTTCCTCATACAACTAATCTTTAGGTGGCGAATATGGGGCACCCAAGTCAATTTCTTGTCAAAGAGAAGACCCAGGAAACGATGCTGTGCTACAACTTCCAGGTGCTGATTACCCAAGAACAGTTCTGGATCAGGGTGAACTGTAGTACGACGACAAAAGTGCACCACTCTCGTTTTTGATGAGGAAAACTGGAAACCATGGGACGTAGCCCACAATGAAGCCCGCCGAATGGCGCTCTGGAGCTGACGTTCAGTAGAGGCTAATGAGTAGGAGCTGTACCATATGCAAAAGTCGTCGACATACAATGCCGGGGTTACCAGTGACCCAACAGAGCTCACCAACCCATTGATGGCGATTAGAAAAAGTGTAACACTCAACACTGAGCCCTGGGGGACACGGTTCTCCTGTATCCGAGGGGAGCTAAAGGAAGAGCCAACTTTGACACGGAACAGGTGGTGGGATAAAAACTGACGGATAAAAATTGGTAAGGAGCCTCTGAGGCCCCAGTCACGAAGAGAACGTAAAATATGATGACGCCAAGCAGTGTCGTACGCCTTATGCAGATCGAAGAAGACTGCTACCAGATGATGTCTTTTGGAGAAGGCCTGTCTGATCGCAGTCTCCAGTCGAAGTAAATGGTCAATAGGGGATCGTCCCTCCCGGAACCCACACTGGTAAGTTGAGAGAAGTCCCCGGGATTCAAGAACCCAGCATAATCTGCGGGCTACCATCTGCTCAAGTAGTTTACAAGGGACACTTGTCAGGCTTATTGGTCGATAACTGTCCAGCGCCGACGGGTCCTTGCCAGGCTTGAGGGCAGGGACCACAATACTCTCCTTTCACTGGGAGGGGAACACCCCTTGAAGCCAAATACGGTTAAAAACTTTTAGGAGAAATTGTCGTCGTGAGGGGTTAAGGTGTTTCAGCAATTGATTATGGATATCGTCAGGGCCAGGTGCTGAATCACGAGAAGAGGAGGGCCAGCGACAGCTCCCAGTCAGTAAAAGGTTCGTTATATGGTTCCACCTGGTGAGAAGTAAAGCCTAATTTGAAGGTTTCGGCCTGGTGTTTCTGAAGGAGAAAGGTCACCGGATAAGAAGTTGTCGCTGAGACATTGGCGAAGTGAGTTGCAAGATGTTCTGCAACAACGGATGGCTCCGTGCAGACCCCATCAGGCAGGGCAAGACCAGGGACGGAAGACGGCCGCCAGCTACCTTGGATAGATCGGAGCATAGCCCACACTCTTGTCAAAGGGACAGAAGAACCCAACGAGGAGACAAAATGCTCTCAGCATGTCCGCTTACTTTGTTTGATTAAGTAACGAGCTCTGGCACGCAGACGTTTGAAATTTATTAGACCAGCGAGCGATGGGTGGCGCTTAAGATGTTGCAAGGCCCTACGGCTCTCGCGAATGGCTGCGGCAACAGTTGCATTCCATCAAGGGACAGGCCGGCGAGTAGGAGGGCCTGTCGACCGGGGAACAGCGGCGTTGGCAGCTTGGGTGATCATGTTGGTCATTTGGCTTATAATATCATCTATACAGCCTGAGGGGGAAGATGGGAACACAACCTGGGATGTATATAGCGGCCAATTAGCACGACGGAATACCCAGCGGGGTACCCTGGCTCGTGGTAGGCTTGAGGGAAGTGAAAGGATCAACGGAATGTGGTCGCTATCGCAGAGGTCGTCATACGCCGACCAGTGAAATAAAGGAAGGAGAGAAGGAGAAGTGAGAGAGAGGTCTATGGCAGAAAAGGTGCCGTGAGCGGCACTGAGTAGGGGAACCATCGTTGAGAAGGCTCAGATTGTGGTCAGCAAGAAACTTGTCTATGAGGCGGCCCCGGCTAGATGTATAAGCACTGCCCCACAAATGATGGTGGGCATTGAAGTCCCCAAGGATGAGGTAAGGAGGGGGGAGTTGCTGAAGGAGGGCCACTAGGGACGTGAGTGTAGGTGGCCTGTCAGGTGGAAGGTAGAGGTTGCAAATGGTCAATGGAGTGTCAAAGTGAACCCGGACAGCAACCACTTCCAATGGAGTTTGGAGAGGAATCCAGGTACTGACAATATCTGTCCGGACCAAGGTACAAACCCCACCAGACGCCTGGAGGGGACCAACCCGGTTCCGACAAAAAGCACGGAACCCACGGAGGGTCGGTGAATGTGCATCCATAAACCTCGATTCCTGCAGGACGACACAGGCCGCAGAAGAGAGAGAGATTAGCTGTTTAATCTCCAAGAGGTGACGGTAGTAACCATTACAGTTCCATTGGATGATCACATCACGAGGATCTAGGCGGGAAGCGAATGGCATAACGTCTGTCACGCTGCTTTGTCAGCGTCCGTCACCAAAGAAGAAGGGACAACATCCATAAATAGCTGATCAGCCTCGGGCTCAATGGGATGAGCGAGTTGCGAAAGCACAGTCGGCACCTCCGGTGGTACCGGAGGGGCTTTATCTTGTAACTTTGGTTTTTTCTTCTTCTTCTTCTTCTTCTTCTCCTTCTCCTTCTCCTCCTCCTGTTTCTGTTTCTCTCGTGTGGGCGGGCAGGACCCACCCCAGAGAGAGGACTTTTGTCAGTTAGGTCTGGTACTGACGAGGATCGGGCGACCTTTGATCTCACTGACTGGGAGTCCGATGGCCGGCTGGAGGTCGAAGATCTCCGATCTGGGGAACGCCAGGACGGAAGGAAGTGGAAAGGAAAGGATAGGACCCGCCCTGTAGGGGCTAGGTCGGGAGTTCTTCCCCAATTGGCTCACACATTATCTGACAATTTTGGTATGGAAGGTCAAACCCCGAGGGGGACCAAACTGGGCCAAAAACCGGTGTACACAGCAGACAAAACCAAAGTGCAGGACAATCGGTACCATGGGATAGCCAAGCCATCATCCAGAGTACCACCGAGAAACGGGGCTGGAGAGGGTGGGAAGGAGGAATTGGGATGGGAAGGAGGGGGAACTAGGAGGGGTAATGCAGCCTGGGGAAAGCAGGAAAAAAGGCTGCAATGGCTCGGGGACCCGTGCGCGCCACACACATACCCACAAAAGAGCTGTGGGCCCCCTGGGGGGGTACTAAGAAGAAAGCACTTGCCCGCAGGAGAGAGGTTCTTCAGCATTTCAATATGAATGGAATCGGGCCAAGGAGCAGAAGATCGGGACAGGGCGAAAGCACGGTCTAGCTCCTCCATGGTGAAGGCGACGTTATAATTTTCACGATTAAAAGAGCGGAAAGAAGGCGGCCGTGCCTTCCCTACCTGTTTGCGAGGGAGAAAGGCAGGGTGGTAATGGGCAGAGCTCGGAACCTCCGCAAAGAAACGGCCCAATGCGTTGGAAACATCAGCGAGGTCCACGAGGAGTGTGTTCTACACGGTCAGGCCAGGAATCGGGGAGTGGACCTTGATGCCGGATAAACGGCGTAGGCCACGCCAAACAACCGTGGAGGGAGTAAAACGGTTAAAAGAACTAGTAAAAGCAGTCCAGCAAGCTTTCTTGCTGTCGTTTATGATACGACGACATTGCGCTCTCATACGTTGATAATTGATGCAATTCTACAAAGTTGGGTGGTGGCGGAAGGTGCGTAAAGCACGGTGCCGGGCTCTAAGCGCGTCGCGGCAGGCTGCAGTCCACCAAGGGACCTGGACACGACATGGAGAAGAGGATGTACGAGGTATGGAACGTTCAGCAGCAGTGAGAATAACCTCTGTGAGGTAGTCGACCTGACTGTTACAGTTGGGAAAATTCTGATCGTGAAAAACAGCCATGGAAGAATAAAGCCCCCAGTCGGCTTTAGAAATGTTCCAACTGGTGGGACGAGGAGATGGGGAATGATGCAGGAAGTGGATGATGCAAGGGAAATGGTCACTTGAGTACGTGTCAGAAAGTGCATACCACTCAAACCGACCGGCAAGCTGAGGAGTGCATATTGCGAGGTCTATATGGGAATAAGTGTGTGTTGTGTCAGAAAGGAAGGTCGTTGCACTGGTGTTGAGGCAGACAAGATCTAGGTGGTGGAGAAGGTGCACCAAAAGGGAGCCCCATAGGGGGTGGTGGGCATTAAAGTCGCCTACCAACACGAAAGGTGAAGGGAGCTGCTCAACAAGGTGTAGCACATCTGCCCTAGTAAGGGCAGATGATGGCGAATATATATTGCAGAGGGAGAAGGTGAATGTGGATAATATGATGCGGACGGCAACTGCCTGTAGGCGAGTATGCCATGAAATGGGATGGAAATAGACGTCTCGAAGGAGCATCAAAACCCCTCCATGGGCTGGGATACCTTCCACGGGTGGCAGGTCGAACCGCACAGAGGTGTAGTGTGTAAAGTCTGCACGATCACTTGGGCGCAACTTAGTTTCTTGGAGAGACTAGAAGCGGGCAGTGCAATATGAAGTAGTTTTAACTCCTCCCGATTAGAACGAATGCCGCGAATATTCCATTGAAGGAGCGCCATGATAAAAATGAGAAAGAAATAAGGATAAAAACCAAGTAGCGAGCGGGGTCACCTCGACGGCCGCTGAGGACCGGATTTCGAGGGAGCACGGCTATCGCCATCTAGTGGCAAAGGGTCATGTTCCATTGGTTCGATCGACGCGTCTGCCACCTCCCGGAGTTGATCAGTAGGGGCAGCTTCCACCGCCGGTTGACGGCCGGGTGCCCGGCAAACGGAGTGTCCCGGTGAAACAGAAGACGGCCGAGGCCGGCAACTGTTGGATGGCGTGACCGAAGAGTCACGCCGCGGCGGGGAAGGGGGACTTTTTTTTTTTGGAAGCCTTCTTAGAAGCCTGACGGGTTGAAGAAGTGGTTGACGATTGAGAAGTCAGAGTCTTGAGAAAATCTTCACGAACGGGTTCCCTTTTTGAACCCCGGGCAGCAGATTTGGGTGCACAGGATGTGTGTGAACTGGTCGACGAATTCACTGTAGAACGGGTAGAAGGCATCGGAGAGGTGGAACGAGCAATTTTCGGGCTAGCCGACCTGACGACAGTGTCACTGAACGTTAAATCGCAAGTCTGAATGCCTACCTCCTTAGTTGGTCGAGGGGAGGCGAGGACCTGGCTGAAAGTACCTGATGGGAGTACTGCGGGCTTCCTACTAGCTAATAACTTCCGAGCGGCATAGGTCGAGACCTCCTTCACGCGAATCTCTTGGATGACCCGCTCTTTATAAACTGGGCAGTCCCGTGAAGAAGCAGCATGGTCACCCATGCAATTAATGCAGCGAGGGGATGGAGGTAGACATTCACCCTCATGAGCGTCCCTGCCACAGGTGGCGCACTTGGCTGCATTTGGACAAGATTTACTGGTATGATTGTACCTTTGGCAATGGAAGCAGCGTGTAGGATTTGGTATGTATGGGCGGACGGAAATGACCTCGTAGCCCGCTTTCACTTTCGATGGTAGGTCAACCTTGTCAAAAGTCAAGAAGACAGTACGGGTTGGCACGAGGTCATTGTTAATCTTTCTCATCACGCGATGAACATCCGTGACTCCCTGATCGGACATATAGTTCAATATCTCCTCGTCCGATAACCCATCCAGCGATCTAGAAAACACTACCCCCTGCAAAGAGTTGAGGGTGCGGTGAGCCTCCACTTTCACAGGGAAAGTATGTACAAGGGTAGCTCGAAGTAACTTCTGCGCCTGGAATGCATTTTCTATTTCGAGCAACAAGGTCCCGTTGCGCTGCCTAGAGCAGGTCTTCAAGGGACAAGCGATCGCATCGACACCCTTCTGAATAATGAACGGATTTACTGCAGAAAAATCCTTATCGTCGGTACGTGATACCACCAGGAACCTAGGAATGTTTGGCAATGCTTTCCGTGGCTGAGAATCATGTTTCCGCTTATGGGTCAGGGTTATAGATGTGGAAGGTTTCATAGCGGAGGTGTCCCCCATGATTACCGGCGTCTCCGATGGCGCGCTCCTTCCTTGTGGGGGCCATCACTGAGGGCGCACCCGCCTTAGGTGACTGTTCGCACCTCAGGTCACCCCTACCTTGGCCCGGCCTTTACCAGGGGGTACGTACGTGCCCTACATGTCTACCCGTGGCGGGGAGTTACGCCTTACCCCGTCACCGGCTACGCAGAGCGTGGGTCGCCCTTCAGACACGCACAGGGAGGAAAAGGAGGAGGAAGGAGAGAAAGGAATGAAGGAGGAGGGAGAATCTCAAACGCCGAGGCGGAGATTAAAGGATGAGTCAAGAACAAGGAGATAGGAAAAAGAGAAGGCTGAAGAACAGGAAAGGAAGAGGACCAAGAAGAGAAGACAGGAAGCGAAAAAGAAACCTTTGATGAAAAACGCCCGTCTCCGGGCGAAGGCACAAGCCGGGGGGGAAAGAGGGAAGCGGCCTGGGACGGAAGAAAGGTCGCTTCAGCTCGGGGCCCCGTGCGCGCCACACGTACCCACAAAAGAGCTGTGGGCCCCCTGGGGGGAAGTCTTAAGTAATAGTAATTCCTAAGAATTTTTTGTAGTTTACGGCCTTCACTTTTGATTGATTTATCTTGTGAACAACGTTTGACGGACTTCTTTTCGTACTCATGTGGACAACTTATTGTTTAGAGTCAATTGCTAATTTTTACACCACAGTGCTATTTAGATCGTTCTGCAGTTGGTTTTGATCTTCAGTTGATTTTACTAGACGGTAAATTACTGCATTATCTGCGAACAACCTAAGAGCTACTTACATTTTCCCGTAAATCGTTTACGTAAATAAGGAACAGCCGACGACCAACAACACTACCCTGTGGAACGTCCGATATCACCTCAGTTTTAGTCGATGGCTTACCATCTATTACTACGATCTGTGTCCTCTGACAGGAAATCCCTATTCAGTCCTAAATTTGGGGCGTTATACCATAACCACGCAATTTGATTAAAAGCCGTTTTTAAGGTGCGGTGTCAAAAGCCTTCTGGAAATCAAGAAATACGGCATCTATTTGATAACCCTTTTGAATAGCACCTATCAGTTCGTGTGAATTAAGAGCTAGTTCTGTTTCGCATGAACGATATTTTCTAAATCCGTGTTGACCTAGTTTAGTGGGTTGCTTTTACTGCCTTTCTTGAATATAGGTGTGAACTGTCAACTTTTTAATATTTTGGTACAGATCCTACTTTGAGCGAGCAGTTGTATATGGCTGTTAAGTAAGGAGCTAAAGCTTCAGAATAATGAAAAATGTAATGGGTATACAATCCGGACCAGAAGACTAGTTCTTGTTAAGTGATTTTAGTTGCTGCACTACTCCGATGATATCTGTTTCTACGTTACTCATTACGGCCTCTGTTCGTAATTCGTAATCTGGAATATTGGTTTCGTCTTCTTTGCGAATGAGTTTCTAAAAGCTATGTTTAGTAACTCTGCTATAGTAGCGCTGTCATAGGAAGGATCGCTATTACTATCTCGTAGTGAGGGTATTGTTTTGCCCCTAGTATATTTAACACATGACCGATATCTCTATTTTGGTTTTCAGTCAAATTTCAAGAGTGTTTCGCTGTGGTAAGTATTGTAGACATCTCGCGTCTAGATCCTCGCCGAATTTCGAGTTTGTGTGGGATAGCCAATCCTGCGGATTTTGTGTTCGTTTAAATTTAGCATGCCTTTTCCTTTGCTTTTGCATGAGTGGCATGACCTCTTATGTACCAAGGGGTATCACCTGTCTTTCAAGAAGCAATGTATTTTCTTTCTATATGCTTTCCTGAACAAATATACTTTTCGTTTAATTTTGGTAACTTGGGGACTTTCGATATTCAATCTCGCTGCGACAGCTCGGTGTTCATTAATGCCTGTATGCTAAGAGATCAAGTGTGTTTCCACATCCATTTACAATTCTAGTTGGCTCATGAACTAATTGTTCAAAGTAATTCTCAGAGAATGCGTCGAGTACAATTTCGCACGATGTTTTATGCGTACCTCCTGATTTGAAAATAATTTCGCCAACAGATCGAGGGTGAATTAAAATCACCGCCTACTATTATCGTGTGGATAGTTTACGTTTTTGTAATTAGAGTCAGGTTTTCTTTGAACCTTTCCGCTATTGTATCGTTAGAGTCGAGTGGCCGGTAAAAGGTACCAATTATTAACTTCTTACGATTTTCAGGTACAACGCCTACCCATAATAGATCACAGGAACTTCGCTACACGAAATACTACTTTTTATGACAACAAGCGCGGTTTCATCTATTTTGTTTATCCTTTCTGAACACAGATCTTTTGCAAATACTTCTGCTTAACTTGTTTCTGGCTTGAGCCAACATTCACTGCTCACAATCATTGTTTCGATGCTTTCCATTAAATCTTTGTGTTCTGGTACTTTCCCGACACCCTATACGGGCAACGAACGACGTATCCAACGCCCCCACCCCCCTAACGAACGACGAATCTAACAGCTAACGAATAAAATACTGGCTCATTAAGGAGTCAGTATAAATTTGGTAAGTTAATAACTCGGATTAATGTCGAAGTAGAGGTAAAAATTGGCACACATGCTTTGAATGTTATGGGGTTTTATTAGAACAATAAAAGTTCAAGAAATGTCTGACATGTCGCTCCATATGATACAAACAGCAGTAATTAGCATAAGATATAGCAAGATGGTCATCTTTACAGGAAAAGCTCAAGATGTTCACTATCATTCCTCAACAATAGCTGTAGTTAAGGAATAATGTTGTGCACAGCACTGTAAAGCATGTCCAGAGCTATGGTGAGGCATTGGCATCTGATGTTTCAGCATCCCTAGAGATGTTGGACGATCACGATACGCTTGTGACTTCAGGTAACCCCAATGCCAATGATCACATGGACAGAGGTCTGGGGGCCTGGGAGGCTTAGCATGACAAAAGTGGCAGCTGAGCGCATGATTATCAAATGACTTGTGCAGAGGATGCTGACACTTTTGAACGTTTTTTCTCCATAAATCGTTATGTCATTTAAGGATGTGCGTCAGTTTTTACCTCTACATTATTCGATGATTTATTAAGTTTTCAAATTTATACTACCCAGTATCCTACCCTACACGGCTAACAAACCTAACATCCTACCCTACACGGCTAACAAACCTAACATCCTACCCTACACGGCTAACAAACCTAACATCCTACCCTACACGGCTAACAAACCTAACATCCTACCCTACACGGCTAACAAACCTAACATCCTACCCTACACGGCTAACAAACCTAACATCCTACCCTACACGGCTAACAAACCTAACATCCTACCCTACACGGCTAACAAACCTAATATCCTACCCTACACGGCTAACAAACCTAATATCCTACCCTACACGGCTAACAAACCTAATATCCTACCCTACACGGCTAACAAACCTAATATCCTACCCTACACGGCTAACAAACCTAATATCCTACCCTACACGGCTAACAAACCTAATATCCTACCCTACACAGCTAACAAACCTAATATCCTACCCTACACAGCTAACAAACTTAATATCTAACCCTATATGGCTAATGAACGAAGCAACTTTACAGTGGTAGGTTGAGTCAAAGTAGAGAAACCAATTTTCATCCTCCAGAGGAAACCTCCAAAAAGAGAAGAGTAACCTCCAACACAAAGGCTTTGTTACATCATCTGTAAAAACATGATAAAACTATGCCGCAAGACCCATGATATCCCCGTGGGAGGATGCGAAGCTGTTGGTCAAGACAGCAACCGAACTCCTGAAGACCGCAAAGGTATCAATATGGGTACCAAAGATCCTTAAGGATGTCCATCCAGAGACTGTTCGAGAAAATAAGGGTCCAGAACCCATAAGACTCGTCAGAGGGGGGGGGGTAATTAACCAAAAGGTCGTTCCGAAAGGACGAACCCTGGTGGTGGAGGTCTGAGAGAAGTCCCTGAAGGCAACGCGAGAGCAAGGCCTGAAACTGTTTAGGGTTCTCGCAGGTCGCCGTCAGTATAATCAAAGACCTTAATGGCAACAATGGCAGCAGTATGGGGACTGGAAGTGCTGCAGATAAACGTGCAGCACAGTGAAGGGGCCACTGCTGCCCTGCGCCGTCACCTGAGGAGACAGGAGGTGGACGTGGCCTTGATACACCCCCTGTGTATAAATAGGGTTATTGTATCAGGCCTTTGTGGTACTGGAGGTAAGCTGATTTATGCTAGAAATCTAACAAACTCCAGAACTTGCATTTATGTTAGAAATGGAATCCCTTTCATACCGATGATGGATTTTTGTTCCAGGGACCTGATAACAATCAGGATGCAGCAACGTAAGTTATCGCGAGGGAAATTGTTTTGGCCTCAGCATACCTTCCTTACGAAGACAGCTCTCCTCCTCCCTTGGAAGTAAGGAGACTGACTGAAGCCTGCCATCGGCAAGGTGACGAACTGGTGGTGGGATGTGATGCCAATGTCCACCATCTGTCGTGGGGCAGCAAGGACATTAATAGTACAGGTGAGCACCTTCTTGAATTTCTAACAACTTCGAGATACTTAGTAGGGGTGATGAACCTACATTCAGGAATAGTAGAAGGGAAGTAGTAATTGACTTAACTTTTGGATTCATGATGGGAAGTTACGTCAAACAGTGGCATGTGGTCCTGGAGCTATCCTCATCAGATCATATGTATATTAAATTCAAGGTTGAAATGGGAACCAGACAGACCATGGCCTATAGGAAGTAGCAGATGCCGTAACCTCTGCTATAGTGACCTCATACCAGGACAACTGCTCAATCACCAAGAAGTGCAGAAATAGGACTGTGCCTTGGTGGAATAATAACCTGGAAATACAAAGGAAACGGGTACGAAGACTGTTTAACCGTGCGAGGCGCAAATGACACTGGGCAAAGTACCGTGATGCCTTTAATTACAACTTTCTCATCAGACGGGCAAAGGAGGCATCTTGGAAGGTATTTTGTGAGGAAGTGGAGGGCACGGCAGCTCAAACGAGACATAAAATCCTCACTAGGGTACCAACTATTCCAGGAGGAAAATTGAGGGAGGAGGATGCGGAGTATATAGAGAGAGCATATGAATCGCTGGAACTGCTCAAGACTCACTTTCCTCAATATACTCTGGTGGATAACTAAGACCAGAATGCGATTCCTGAGAAACAACGGTTCTCAGTAATTCGCAAAGAGGACTGGGATTTGGCCAAGGAGTGTGTGTGATTTCAGTAACGTCCGATGGGCGGAGGGAACATTTCAACCGTTCAAGTGACCTGGCCCCGATGGAATCTTTCCAGCTCTCCTGCAACAAGCGGGAGAAATTCTTATTAGATTCCTATGCAGGTTATTCAGGGTTAGCTTAGCAGCAGCGAATCCTCCGTGACGGCAACATCCGCACTTCATATTTGTTTTTGGCGTAGTCAAGATACATCAGAATCACGTCATTTGGTAATGTATTCTGTAGCTATAGTATAAAGCCCCATAAATTGCAAAAGCTTTCACAAGGTCCGATAATGAATAACAATTCATACTCTCCACCTAGCTAAAATAGCCACATGGTTAGCGGCATCGCGCTCCGCCGTCGATGGTGGTGCGTTTAAGACAAACTGCAAGGAATTTTTTTAAACCTATTTTCTTAACACATATGGGAACTAAAATGACATTTGTATTGATACTTGCCACATACCTTTGGACGTTCTAGCAAATGTCATGATTTTGAGGGTAAATCACCTTTATACTCCTGGTAACTAATATTTAAATGTTGGTAAAATACGTGTGAGAGGAGCGTTCGCGCATTCTTAAGGACAGGAACACGTGTTGCTTAGTGTCACGTGTCCCAAAAGTAGGTTGTTTTCGTAAGATTATTTTTTTTACCGCCACAACAGCGTCATCAGTTGTTTACTGTGTTCATGAGCACATTCCTATATTCTTTGTTTTTATTATCAAAGAAAATTGAACAACGTTTAGTGTATTTTAGAAACAAATTACTCAGTTTTAATGGTTAGGGGGAGGGGCGTAGGACCTCAAGCAGCCCGTTTTGGAGGAGAGGCGTGGCATGACATTTTAATTTAAATTTTCTATAGCTTTACAAATAAATTTACGAAACTATGGCATAAAGTTTCGAGATTGCAACCGGATGCCGTCGACTTCTTGCCATGATATTTCGGCTGACAACCGTTCAGCCATTTTCAGGTGAGTGCGTTCCACTAGAGATTGTTAGTTCCCGACGACGCCTATATAGTAAAAATAGGCGCGTAGGCGCATGCGCATCAGTGGCCGTCACAAGCGCGCCTTTTTTCCAATTTACCGCTCTCTGCGAATAACAGTTGACAAGCGGCGAGCGGGTGTTTGCGCGAAGTTGAAACTGCAAGTCCGCCATCTATCGGAATGCGTCAGTACTGCGTAAGGTGGAAAAACAGTACGTGTCCGCACTCTGCTCGAATGCGCACTCAGTACATTGCTTGTCAGATGTACATTTTTTTAAATTATCGCTAGTAGCGTCGTCCTAGATAAAATCTTTCGTCTGAGATGATATTAAAGCCGAGCATTGTATTATCACAGGGAATTTTGTGGATTACTCCGCCACTGACATCTTGGTCGCGACAAGATCGTTCTGGGATTCACTAATCAAAGAAACTGTGGAAATACGTTTATCCCAAGATCTTATTCATCGTAACGGCGGCTTTCATCTGGACAAGGTTTGGGACCCTGTGATTTCTTTAATATCTTCAGACGAAACATTTTATCCAGGACGACGCTTCTAGAGATAATTACAAAATTTTACACATCTGACAAGCAATGTACTGGTGCGCATTCTAACAGTGTGCGGACACGTACTGTTTTTTTCCAACTTACGCAGTACTGACGCGTTCCGATAGATGGCGGACATGCAGTTTCAACTTCGCGCAGACACCCGCGCGCCGCTTGTCAACTGTTTTTCGCAGAGGGCGGTAAATTGGAAAGAGGGCGCGCATGTGACGGCCACAGGTGCGCATGCGCCTACGCGACAATTTTTTACTATATAGGCGTCGTCGGGAACTAAATCTCCAGTGGAACGCACTCACCTGAAGATGGCTGAACGTGGAATATTCCGTACGCCGGGAAAACTTCAAGAATTCACAAAATTGTCAGCATGACCGGGAAGGATTCAGGGTTCACACAGCTGTGGAAGTTCTAAAACATGACCATTTTTATTTGCATGTGAGAAAACCATCTTTTCACTAACTATTATCTGCATTTGTTGCTATAGGTACACTTCTTCCCAAGTAAGAGATTGTTCGATGAATTTTGCACAACATACAAACAATATTGTTGTTGGTTTTTTGAGGGGACTAAACATCTAGGTCATCAATCCCCTGTTACTGAGAGTCCACTGTCAATAATGAAAAGTAAAACAAAGCTCTAAAATTGGTCACGCACATGACGTACAGGTTGACTATGGACAGACCACTGATAACGTAAAACAAAGACACACAGAATTGTTAAAAGGAAGTCAAGAATAAAACTGGCTAGTGGAGTATCTTCGCTGGCTGATCACAAAGAAAAAACAGGATGAGCCAGCCATACTGCATACACCAAGAACCCCTAAGGGTGTGAAAAGGGAAAAAACTATATTGGTGGTGGCCTAAGATTTTTTTTTTTTTTTTTTTTTTTGTGGTTTTAGGGCGCACAACTGCTGTGGTCATTAGCGCCCAACACTGCCCAAAGTAAAAAAGAACCGGGGTTAGAAATTAAATGGCTTTCGCCATATTTGCACGATGTATAAAAAGTAAAACTCTGTTAACCGATTGCGGGTCATCAGCTAAAATGGCAGACAATTCAAATGGGAAACACAGATCATGACGGAGACGGTTAAAAAATGGACATTGCACTAAAAGATGGTTCACAGTAAAAGGTGCATCACAGTGCTCACATAAGGGAGCAGGACCACCACGTAATAAATGCTGGTGGCTAAAACGGCAGTGGCCAATACGAAGCCGGGCTAGAACAATCTCCTCTCGGCGGGAGGGTCGAGATGACGTTGACCAGATATCAGGCACAGGTTTAATGGCTCGCAATTTGTTCCCTGACAGGGATGACCAATGTAGATACCAACGCGAGATAATACGCTGGGAGATACCAGCGCGAAGGTCATCAGAGCTGGTGGAAAAGGTAGATAGCCGAGGAAGGAGAACTGCTTCCTTGGCAGCCATATCCGCAGCCTCATTCCCCAACACTCCCACATGGCCAGGGACCCACAGAAACGTCACCGTAGTTCCGCTCGTTGAAAGAGAAGTAAGGCAATTGCGGATGCTTTGTACCAGGGGATGGGCCGGATATAGGATGCGAAGGCTCAACAAAGCACTCATTGAGTCCGAGCAAATGACAGTCTTACTGAGCGAGTGGCGCCGGACGTATTGTGTGGCTTGGTATAATGCATACAGCTCAGCTGTAAAAATGGAACTCCACTCAGGAAGACGATATTTAAAAGAGACGTTGCCAAGTACAAAAGCACACCCAACACCCTGGTCTGTCTTTGAGCCATCAGTGTAAATGAACAAATTGTCATCAAATTTAAACCGGAGTGCGTGAAATTCTCTCTGGTAGACGAAACGAGGTGTGGAGTCCTTTGGAAGAGAATGAAGATCAAAGTTAACACGGACTTCGGGGCTTCGCCACGGTGGAGAGGTGCTCTCTCCAGTCGAGAAGATAGCAGGCATTGTAACGCCAAGCTGGCCGAGTAGCGAACGCAAGCGTACTCCCGGTGGTAGCAGAGCAGACGGGCGCAGAGTGAAGAGACTGTCAAGTGAGTCGTTAAAAAAAACTGCGTACGTCGGGTGTCCTCGCATGGACGACAAACGACTAGCGTAACGGCTAAGCAGGAGTTCCCGACGGTAAGAAAGGGGTAGTTCGGCGGCCTCGGCATAGAGGCTCTCAACGGGGCTAGTATAAAACGCTCCTGTCGCCAGACGGAGACCTTGGTGGTGGATTGTATTAAGGCGGCGCAGTATGGACGGTCGAGCCGAAGAATAAACGATGCTACCATAGTCCAGTTTGGACCGAACTATGGTGCGATACAGATGGAGGAGAGTAGACCTGTCAGCTCCCCACGAGGTGCCACTTAACACCCGCAGCACATTGAGAGAGCGGGTACAGCGAGCTGCCAAACGGGATATGTGGGGAGACCAACTTAACTTCCTGTCGAGAACAAGTCCCAAGAACGTCGTGGTATCCACAAATGGAAGTACTATGGGGCCCAGTCGAAGGGACGGGGGAAGGAACTCCTTCCGCCGCCAGAAGTTCATGCAGACTGTCTTGTCAGCTGAGAATCGAAAGCCAGTGTCCATACTCCACGCGTGGAGATTGTCTAGGCACCGCTGGAGGCGCCGCTCCAGGAGACCCGTTTGCTCAGAGCTGCTGTAGATCGCGAAGTCGTCAACAAATAGGGACGCCGACACTCCCAGTGGAAGGTGATCGGCTATAGAATTGATTGCCACTGCAAATAAAACAACGCTCAGGACCGAGCCCTGGGGGACTCCGTTCTCCTGATTAAAAGTGCTCGATAAAACCGAACCAACACGCACTTTAAAAACACGGTCTGTTAAAAATTCGCGGATAAAAATTGGCAGGCGACCCCGAAAACCCCATGTATGCAGAGTGCGGAGGATGCCCATCCTCCAGCAGGTGTCGTATGCCTTTTCCAGATCAAAGAACACCGCTACTGTCTGGCGCTTCCGTAAAAAGTTATTCATTACTGAGGTAGATAGGGCAACAAGATGATCCACCGCAGAACGGTGCTTGCGAAACCCACATTGGACATTAGACAGGAGATGTCGCGTTTCAAGCCACCATACCAGGCGCCCGTGAATCATGCGTTCCATCACCTTGCATATGCTACTGGTGAGGGAAATGGGGCGGTAGCTGGAAGGAAGACATTTGTCCTTCCCAGGCTTTGGTATGGGAATGACTATGGCTTCACGCCAGCGTCGCGGAAAGGTGCCTTCTATCCATATGCGATTGTAGGTGGCCAGTAGGAAGTGCAAGCTCGTTGGTGAAAGGTGTTGCAGCATCGCCACGTGAATGCCATCTGGTCCTGGAGCGGAGGACCGCGAAGACGAGAGTGCGTGGTGAAGCTCTCGTACAGTAAACTCGGTATTGTAGCATTCACGGTTCTGAGAGGTAAAGGGCAATGGAGTCGCCTCCACCGTCCGTTTCCTAGCTAGGAAAGCGTCAGTGTAATGTGAAGAGCTAGAGACCTCTGCAAAATGTCGACCCAGTGCGTTGGCTATTTGTGGAGGATCGACGACGGTGTCAGTTGCGACACACAGACCGGGAATTGGGGAATGAGCCATAGTGCCCGAAATTTTTCGAAGGTTACCCCAAATGATGGAGGAAGGGGTAGACCTATTAAAAGAGCTCGTGAATGAGCGCCAACTGGCGCGTTTACAGTCGCGAAAGAGGCGACGACAATAGGCCCGCAGCCGTTTGTATCGGATGCAGTCGTCGAGCGTGGGCCGTTGTTTGAAGATTCTAAGGGCACGTCGTCGTGCTCGCAGAGCGTCACGGCATTCCGCGGTCCACCACGGGACAAGGGGACGACGTGCGTGGGAAGTCTTGCAGGGGATGGAACATTCTGCGGCTGTCAGAATAACTGTGGTAATGTGTTCCACTTGGTCGTCTATACTAGGATAATGGTAAGTACCAAAATCCGCCAGTGACGTGTAGAGCTCCCAGTCCGCTTTCGTTAACTGCCAGCGGCGTGGATGCTCAAGGGTGTCAGGCATCATTAGGTGAATTACACACGGAAAATGATCGCTCGAATGTGTGTCTGAGAGAGCAGACCATTCAAGACGCCGTGCCAGCTGAGCAGTGCAGATAGCTAGATCTATATGGCTGAAAGTATTTGTGGTGTCTGAAAGATAAGTTGGTTCACCAGTGTTAAGGCAGATGAGCTGAAGGTGGTTCAGTATATCTGCCAGGAGGGAGCCCCGTGGACATGGTCGTGGGGAGCCCCAAAGGGGGTGGTGGGCATTGAAATCTCCCACCAACAAAAACGGACGCGGAAGCTGGTCAATAAGATCTAGGAGATCTGATCTAGTGACGGGAAAAGAGGAAGGAGCGTAAATATTGCACAGTGTGAAGACAAATCCAGGAAGGTATATCCGGACAGCAACAGCTTGTATTGAAGTACACAAAGGGACCGGTGTACTGTGTACGTCATCCCGAATAAGCAACATTACGCCCCCGTGGGCTGGAATTCCTGCCACTGGAGGAAGGTCAAAGCGAACGGTAGTGTAGCGTGGGAAAGTAATTCGAGTTCCAGGGAGCAATTTTGTCTCCTGTAGAGAGAAGATGATTGGATGATATGTTCGCGTTAAAAGCTGCAGTTCTGTCCAATTCGACCGGATACCACGAATGTTCCATTGAAGAATATCCATAATGGGATAAAATGAGATGAAGGTGGACATCAGCCCGACGAAGGCGGCGGGCCACAGTGCGAATGTTCGCAACTGGTGGTGTCTGAGACAGGAGGGTCTTGCTCCATATTCTCAGAGGTTACCACAGCAGCTGCCTGAGTGTGGTCGGCAGCCCCATCTTTGGCTGATGCACCTGGAGAGACTATAGGCTTCCAGGGGATGCCATCGTCACATTGTGAGGTAGGAGGGGGGAGAGTTTTCCCCCTATTTGATTTCTTGGAGCCCTGGTGAAGCTCCTTGGTTGGCTCAGACGTTTTGGTAGGGGTGCGGAGGAAATCCTCGCGCGAATGCTCTTTCTTAGACTTTCGCGTCTCTATCTGTGGTTTCACAGCTGAAGATGAAGATGAAGACTTGGAAGAGGTACTCACACTTTTCGTTGAACGTGACGCCGTTGTCGATGTAGACTGTTTGACAACTACTGTCGTAAACTGTAGGTCACAAGTCTGTGTGGCCATATCCCGTGTTGTTGGAGGCGTTGCAACTACAGTACTGTAGTTACCACGCGGCGGGGTCTTAGGCTTACGACTGGCGTACATCTTACGTGCAACTGGTATGGGAACCTTTTCCTTTACACGGATTTCCTGGATGGCTCGTTCATCGGCAAACACGGGACATTCCCGGGAGGAAGCAGCATGATTCCCGTTACAATTGATGCAATGAGGGGACGGTGGTGGACAAATCCCCTCATGGGCCTCTTTACCACAGGTGACACATATGACTGGGTTCTTGCAAGACTGGCTTGTGTGGTTAAATCGATGGCACTGATAACACCGAGTAGGGTTAGGGATATAAGGTCGTACTGTGATGACCTCATACCCTGCCTTGATCTTCGGCGGCAGAGCCACTCGGTCGAAGGTCAGAAACACTGTGCGAGTGGGCACTACAACATTGTTCTCTTTTTTTGTCACCCTGTGTACTGCGACGACGCCTTGAGCTGCCAGATATTCTTTCAGTTCATCCTCAGTCAGACCGTCCAAACTGGCCGAGAAGACTACCCCTCGGGAATAATTGAGGGTCGGATGGAGCTCAACACGAACCGGGTAGCTGTGGAGCAGAGTAGCCTTAAGCAGCCGCTGTGCCTGGGAGCCACTTTCTGTTTCTAACAGTAGTGTTCCATTACGTAGGCGGTTGCAGGTCTTAACTGGGCCGGCAATGGCATCAACCCCTTTTTGAATAATAAATGGGTTCACCGACGAAAAGGATTGTCCTTCCTCGGTACGGGTCACCACAAGGAACTTCGATGTCTGTAAATTTTTCTGTTCAGACACACTATTGTCTAGTACATCAATTTCTAAAGACTCTTTACATTTTCTTTTTTTTAGAACCATCGCGGTTGTATCCCCCACGATTGCCAGTGTCTCCGATGGCACGCTCCTTCCTGCTGGGGGCCCCCAATGGAAGCACACCCGCCTTGGGTGATTGTTCACACCCCAGGTCACACCTCCCGATCTACAGACGGAGGGACCAATCGGCGAATCGGGAAGGTATCAGCGCAGGCAATCGCCCCTCCCCTGGCCTGGCCTTAACCAGGGGGTACGCACGCACCCTACATGCCAGCCCGGGGCTGGGACTTACGCATTACCCAGTCACCCATATGGGTGGCCTTCAAGTGCGTACAGGGAGGAGGAAGAGAGAAATAGTAGGAGGAGAAGCCTCAAACGCAGACGCGGAGGCAAAGAAAGAGGTGAAAGAAGACTGTAAAGCCAAAAGGGTCAGAACTTCGGTTCCCCGAAGGATGCACAGACTCGGTCCCCAAGAGAGGGGAAAAGGACAGTAGAAGAAGTGTCATGTAGCACGGAAAGGAAAGAGTGCTACAAAGGCTGGGGCCCCGTGCTCGCCACGCACGTACTCACCACAGAGCAGTGAGTCCCCTGAGGGGGTTGGTGGGTGGCCTAAGATGTCAGGCCACAGCACCCACCGTTAGATAGAGTCATAAAAACCAGCAGCGCGGATAAAACTTAAAACTTTGTTAGCCATAGAGGCGTCGTCTCCTAAAACTAAAGATAGTGCGTCTGGAAGAGTAAAATAGTGCCGCAGGTCAGCTAAAAGCGGACAGTCCATCAAAAGATGGGACACTCAATACAGTGCCACATCGACACACGGGTGGAGACTCACGCCGAAGAAGATACCCGTGGGTGAGCCACGTATGTCCAATACGGAGGCGACAGGACAACTGGCTCTCGGCGGGTCGGCCGCAGTGAAGATTTCCACAAAGCTGTGGAGAGCTTCACTGCCCGAAGCTTATTCGGTGCAGTCGCTGTAACCCACTCGGTGCTCCAAGCCTCGCGCACCCTCCGGTGCAACACCAGTTTAACATCCTGTTCCGTGACACCAATTGTGAGAGGTGGTCCCATAGTGGCCTGCTTGGCCAATCGATCTACATGTTCATTCCCTGGTATGCCAACATGACCTGGGGTCCACACAAAGACCACAAAACGGCCTGATTGGCATAGGGAGTGAACAGTGTCCTGGATCGACCGCACTATTGGGTGCCAAGAGAAACACTGGTCGATCGCTTGTAAGCCACTCAGGGAGTCAGTACAGATGATGAATGACCCCCTGGGGCAGGCTTTGAGATGATGTAGAACTCTGAGAATAGCGACCAGCTCGGCGGAGAAGATGCTATTCTCACAGGGCAGAGAATGCTGTTCTACGTGGTTGTGATGTAGAAACGCATACCCAGCACGGCCATCTACTACGGAACCATCTGTGTAAATGACGTCTGCGGCACGGAACGGCTCGAGCATTTGCAGAAACTGGTGACGGAGATGTACGGGAGAAACAGAGGCCTTCGACACATGGGACAAGTCCAGACGGAGCTGCAAACGAGGAATGGACCAAGGAGGGGCGTGATAGGAATAGTGGAAAGTGGTAGGTAATGGATGGAATGTGAGAGACGAAAGAAGGATACGAACACGGACCGAGATCGGTTAACCCGACCTGGGTCGCCGTGGGAGGATAGGTAGTGCAGCGTCCGGAAAAAGGAGCCGGCGGTTCGGGTGGAAGGGCGAGGCCTGAACACGAGCAACATAAGATGTTAGGAGGAGTTGCCTACGGAACCGCAGTGGGAGGATTCCAGCTTCGACGAGGCGGCTTGTCACAGGACTTGTCCGAAAAGCCCCTGTCGCCAAACGGATACCACTGTGTAAAATTGGGTCCAAAGCCTGCAGTGCTGATGGCGCAGCCGAATCGTAGACTATGCAGCCATAGTCTAGGCGTGACTGAATGAGGGCCTTGTAAAGTTGTAGGAGCGTTGGGCGTGAGGCTCCCCAAACAGTGTGGCTGAGACAATGTAGGATGTTGAGGTGACGCCAGCACTTGTGTTTCAGCTGGTGAAGGTGTTGCACCCAGGTGAGACGGTGGTTGAACAACATGCCTAGAAACGTGTGTCTCTACGACATGTAGCAGGTCTCCAGCTAAATAGAGTTCGGGCTCCGGGTGTACTGCCCGACGTCGGCAGAAATGCATCACACGGGTCTTCGACGCAGAGAACTGAAAACCGTGGGCAAACGCCCAAGACTGCACCTTTCGAATGGCTATTTGCAACCGACGTTCAGCAACACCGATGCTGGTGGAGCTAAAATACATGCAGAAGTCATCGGCATACAAGGAAGTGGTTACCGATGACCCCACCGCCGCCGCAAGGCCGTTGATGGAGACTAAAAATAAAGGGACACTGAGAACGGAACTCTATGGGACTCCGTTCTCTTGACAATGAGGTGAGCTAAAACAAGAACACGAACTTTAAAAGAACGCAACGCCAGGAAATTCTGAATAAATATGGGAAGCGGACCCCGTAAACCCCAGTCGTACAGCGTAGACAAGATATGGTAGCGCCAGGTAGTGTCGTATGCCTTCCGCAGGTCGAAGAATACAGCAACCAGGTGTTCGCGGCGACTAAATGCTGTACGGATGGCCGACTCCAGTGACACAAGATTGTCAACAGCGGAGCGACCTTGACGGAACCCACCCTGTTGTGGCACCAAAAGTTCCAAGCGTTCGAGGAGCTTGCATGGAACGTTGGTGAGGTTGATCGGGCGGTAGCTATCTGCCACCTGCGGATCTGCCGCAGGCTTAATCACCGGGATGATAATGTTTTCCCGCCACGAGGACGGAAAAACACCCTCAAGCCATATGCGATTAAACAGGGCGAGAAGTTGGCTTTTGGCATCCGCTGATAGTTGTCGGAGGAACTGGCTGTGAATGCGATTGGGTCCAGGGGAGGTATCCGGGCATGCAGCAAGGGCACTTTCCAACTCCCACTCAGTAAATGGGACGTTATATGGTTCACGACATCGTGTTCGAAATGTAATTTGCTGGCTCTCTGCTCGCTCTTTAATGGCACGAAAATCTGCACTATAGGCAGCAGTCTCCGATGTACGTGCAAAATGATCTGCCAGGTGCTCAGCGACGGCGGCAGGGTCAGTACACAGCGTACCCTGAACGCTGAGGCATGGAATTCCCGCCGGTGGGCGGTGCCCATAGAGGCGTCGAACTTGCGACCACACCTTGGAAGGAAAAGCCCGAGAACCAATGGACGCGACATACTTCTCCCACGAGGCTCTCTTACTATCTTGTATCAGTCGCCGGGCCTGTGCCCGGAGGGGCTTGAAGGCTACAAGATGTTCAACAGAAGGGTGACGTCGGTGGCGCTGTACTGCTCGCCGACGTTCCCGAATGGCCTCAGCAATCTCTGGTGTCCACCAGGGCACCGATGGACGATGGAGCGAACCGGAAGTTGTGTGAACAGTTTTCGGCTGCAGAAACAATGGCCTCTGACCTGCTGAACGGCGGCATCAACGTCTACTGGAAGCGGAGAGGAAATCACAGCAGCTGAAGAGTAAGCTGGCCAGTCAGCCCTACGGAGGGACCAGCGAGGCGGATGGTCAGCAGGCGAACACTGTGGGAGCGACAGGAAGATCGGGAAATGGTCACTGCCACACAGGTCGTCATGGACCCTCCAGGTGAGACGTGGAAGGAGGCTAGTGCTGCAGACGGACAGGTCTATGGCAGAATACGTACCATGTGCTGTGCTGAAGTGGGTAGGAGCACCGGTATTAAGAAGGCAGGGCTTCTGCTCTGACAGGAGAGACTCAACATCCCTACCCCGGGCCAAGGTCTGCGTGCCACCCCACAGAGGGTGGTGGGCGTTGAAGTCCCCCAAAAGAAGAAAGGGTGGGGGAAGTTGGGCGACCAAGGCTGCGAGGTCTGTGGGAGAGATGGCCTCATCAGGTGGAAGGTAAACAGAGCAGACGGTAAAATCTTGCACTACCCGGAGTCGAACAGCGACCGCCTCTAGAGACGTTTGAAGAGGCACAGCAGCACTGGGGACAGAGGCGTGGACATAAACACCCATGCCGCCAGACACCCTGTCGTAGATGGCTCGGTTTTTAAAATAGCCCCGATAGCCTCGGAGGGCTGGGGTCCTGTCGACGGGGAACCATGTTTCCTGCATCGCTAGACAGATCGCAGGGAAGTGGCAGAGTAATTGTCGCAACTCTGCCAGATGGCGGGAAAATCCGCCGCAGTTTCACTGCAAGATTTCGTTTGCAGTCTGCTGAATAGCCATAATGTACGAGATGAAACGGTCATTCAGCAGGGGCACCTGCTGCCGATTGTACAGAATCCGCAGGATCGAGAACCATGGTTTCTGGCGATCCTAGGAAGGCGAGATCCTCAGGAGACACGAGGATCTCCACCTCGTCTTCAGTGGCCGAAGATGTGAGCGAGCGCTCCTTTCGAGCCACTGAAGGGTCCTTAATCTTTTCTTTCTTCTTTTTGGTCTTCTTTGTTTCTCCCGCTGGCCCTTTCGTGGTAAGTGCTGGGAGGACTTTCCAGAAGCGACATCAGGGACTGCCGAAGAGCTGGAAGCCCTTCGGTCATCAGTTGTTGGATCCTTTAGCTAGGATCCCCTGGCGCACTCTGAGAAACCTCGGAAGGGAGCGTCCCGAGGGACCCCTTCCTAGCAAGAGGGGCCGGGGAAGACTGTTTCTTCTCCGGCTGGGGAGTGGGGACAGATGTCCCCGATGGTGGGGGAGAAGTTGCTCCCACAGGTGTCGACGGAGCGAGAGATGGAGACGAGCCCCCACCTGTCACGGAAGATTGACGGCCCTTAGGGCCCACAGGAGGAGACAACACCGGTGGTTTCACTGGTCTCAAGGAAGCTGCTGTAACTGTGGCAAAAGACGTTTCCATACGGACAGGGTGTAGCCGCTCGTATTTCTTACGTACCTCATAGAAGGTCAGCTGGTCCAAGGTCTTGATTTCCATAATTTTCCGTTCCCGATGTAAAACTGAGCAGTTCGGCGAGCATGGCGGGTGATGTTGCCCGCAATTCACACATAGCGGAGGCGGGGTGCATGGGGCGTCTGGGTGAGGTGGCCGCCCACATTCCCTACATGTTGGGCTGGAAGTACATCGGGACGACATGTGCCCGAACTTCCAGCACCGGAAACACCGCATAGGAGGGGGGACATAGGGCTTGACTTCACATCGGTAGACCATTACCTTAACCTTCTCAGGCAGTGTATCGCCTTCGAAGGCCAAGATAAAAGCACCAGTGGCAACCCTACTTTCATTAGGACCCCTGTACACCCGCCGGACGAAGTGGACAGCTCGTCGCTGCAGGTATGCTCTCAGCTCGTCATCGGTCTGGGATAAAAGATCGCGATGATAGATAAGACCTTGGACCATATTTAATGATTTGTGGGGCTCGACACGCACCGGGATATCACCCAGCCTGTCGCAGGCAAGTAGTGCCCGCGACTGGGCCGAGGACGCCGCCTGTAACAGAACGGCCCCACTCCTCATCTTCGAAAATGATGCCACTTCACCAAACTTGTCTTCTATTGTGTCAACAAAAACCTGGGGCTTTGTAGAATTGAAGGATTCGCCATCAGTACGCTCACAGACCAGATATTTAGGTGAGTATGGCTCAGATCTATTAAGTGCCCTTCTTTCCTCCCATGGTGTGGCAAGGGACGTAAACGTCTTAGGATCATAAGTAGAGGCGTTAAAATCTGTCTTCCCACGCTTAGAGACGCCGTTTTCGCGACCGGACACGCTTTTATTTGCTCGTTTCATGTTCGTCCCACGAGCAGCTAGGGAATTAAAGGTCCACCCAGGCAGAGCCCCGCTTGCCTGGGTAAGCCTTATACAACTGAGGTGCGGCAGGTTCCTCAGAGGTTGCTCGCTAGCGGCTGTTCAACCTCAACAGCCATGCATCTCCTTGGCACGTAGCACACCTTGAGATTGAGGTTTTTTTATAGAGGTTTGTACCGTCCTCGCGACCCGGGCGATTAAGCCAAGATCCCCGGGCTCTGAAACGTACAACGTTCCACCGTCGCGCCGAACGATGGTCGTTGAAGCACGCACAGAGCTTATGGTGTAGCGGACTGTTGGCGCGACACAGCCCACGGCTCAGGACCCCGGGTTCGCCAAGCCCGTACTCAGCAAATTAATGCTGAGCCCCTGAGGGGTACAAACAATACTTACAGCTGTATGAAACTTATTTTGAAAATATATTGAGAACTGTGGTAAAAGCCCCGTTTGGTAAGTATAAACTGAGTTTTTTCTGAAATTTAAATTTAAAAATTAACAGCTCATTTTTCATATATTAAATTCTAGAGTTTGAAACACCTATAACTATGGGTTGTAAGCTGAGCAAAAGTCATCGAAGAATCTTACATATGAAGGTATGTGCAGCTACAACAGATGCAGCAAATGTTAAGTGAAAAAATTAATTTTCAAATGTAAATAGTTTTGTTATGTTTTAGAACTGCGACTGCTGTCAGTGTATCCTGAATCCTTCCCGGTCATGCTGACAAAGTTTGTGAATTTTTAAAAGTACAGACCGTGGAAGTTAATGTCATGTCCTGTCTCTTGTTTCAAGTCGGCCCGCTTCATGTCCTACCCCTTTAAGCTTTGAGTGTGGAAGAAAGAAGCTTGGTAGGCCGACGCATCAGCTCGAGTTCCAGCTAGCTCAAACAAGCTGAGGTAAAACATTCAGCAAGTCTCTTACCAAAAATGTATCTGAAGTGTGTGTGTGGTGGTGGCCGCGGCGGCGGTGGTGGGGGGCATAGCTGCCTCTTCTACCCAGTGCCACTCGCATAGTTGCGCCAAATTGTCACTTTTGGACGCCGAAACATCGTCGCGCCGAGGGTGGGTTGAGGTGGAGGGGGGGAGGTCGGCGGAGGCACTATCGAGATCCGGCACTCCAAGTGAACCCCCAGGCTCTGAAGCACCATCGCCACTGACATACGGTGATCTTTTTATCGAAGTACTATCCTGCTGTAGCTAGTAAAATAGGACCAGTTACACGATGCTCCAATTATTATGTTTTAAACACTGCCGAAGTCGGGAGTAAGCTGCTTCAGTCCACCTTCCTTCAACTCTTAGCATGCGAACATACAGATGGTCTGCTCGAACTTGGTCAAAGCGTATTCTATTATTTTTAACTATGTCAACGTAACCAACATTGCTGACCATTGTACTTTCTCGTTGACCCCTACGACAGTGTCACAGTGTCGCTGTTGAACAGTAAGACCTTCACATTATGTTCAGCCTGATGTTCACTGTTCAGCTTTAACCATGATGACTGCAGTTAAGTTTCCAGCTCCGGGTATTTTCACGGGTCGTACTGACAAAAATGAAATATTCAAATAGCAGTTACATATTTGGGTAACTATTTCCTAAGTGAGAAACTCGCTTTTTGGAACTAAAATTGTTGGTTTATAACGGATGTGGCTTATGTTAGAGAAGTATTGACAGATTTACATCAAGAAAACATAAGAAGCGTCTGACCCGCCTTGATAAACCAAACAGGTTAGATCACCCTTGAAAAAGCAAAGATAGTATGCCAAATTCAAATGGATACAAAACCTTGAAGACTGACCGTCATTTACAGATACGCGATATTTAGCTCTAACGTCAATGCGAGAGTTTTACAACAGATACTACAACTAAACCCTGTCACGTAATTTGGTAGAGAATGCTAAGTAATTCTGGTCGCATGTGAAGTATACTAGCGGTAAATATTTTCACTTTGCGTTAGAAACTGTAATGTTACTGATGACAGTTCTGCTAAAGCAGAATTGCTTAATACAGCCTTCCGAAATTTCTTCACGAAAGAAGCAAATACTCCAGAATTCCTATCAAGAACAGCTGCCAGCACACGGAATTTAGACGTTGATACCCTGGTGTATTCAAGCCACATTTGGCCGCTGTTATGGAAGTGCTGACCACAGTTAAAAATCAATGTGTCGTCAATGCATGTACTGATGCCCTCTGCCAGGCACTTAAATGTGATTTGCAGAGTATCCCATGTAGATGTAGAACTGTTTGCCAATGGTGATTTTGCCATTTTCAAGTCCCTTGCTGTACATACGTTTTGTACATAGAGGGAGTCCAGAAAAGGGCTCCCTGATTTCAAAATTAAGTATCTCAAAAACAAATATCGATAGAGAAATGCAGTATACGGTAAGTTTATTGTGGAAGCTGTTAGACGTTAATACATCACTTTGAAATAATAGTTACACAAGCTGTTAACAGATGGTGCTCTAATCGTCATACGTAATGCCTAGTATAAATAGTGATCCGAAGCCCAGAGCGATCAGTTCCCTATTGAAACGTGAAAGGTTAGCATACCGAAGGAAGAGATTAAAACATTGTACTCCATTGAACGTGTTTTTCTGGTGCTATAGAGTACCACAGAAGAGAGTCCTACGGCAAGAAGGCGAGGTTTTCAAGCACGATTTAATGTTCCAAAACGACCTGATGCGAGAACCATTTGTACGTTATTTGCAAAATTTCAACGAACAGGCAGCGTAACTGATGATCTAGTGGAGCATGTTGGCTGCAAGCAAACCGCAGTTACACCTGAAAATATCGCCCCAGTTTCTGGAATTATTCAGCGAAATCCAATGTCATCCTTCCGTAGAATTGCACCCCAGACTGGTTTGAAGCGTTCGAGTACGCATAAAAAACTGAGAAAGAGCCTACACATGTTTCCATTCAACATTCAAACGCACCAGGCCATACCAGTACGAGCTGTGCAACAAAGGGTTGTCTTTGGTAATAAGATGCTCACAATGATTGATAGTGAAGGACTTGATGCTGGCTTCATCTGGTTTACAGATGAAGCACACTTCCACCTGAATGGATACGTGAATAAGCAGAAATGGCGATTTTGGGGTTCCGAAAAGCCATTGGTGTGTAGATAAACCCCCTACATTCTAAAGTTACTATGTAGGCTGCAGTATGCAGCAGAGGCATTATTGGCTTTTTTTTAATTCGAGAAACCGTCACTGGTGCACGTTACGTTGCATTTTTTTAACAGCTTACCGCCACACAGCAAGCATTAGAGGATCGACCAGGTCCTGAATGGTTAATGCAAAATGGAGCCCGACCACATCGGACCGAACAAGTGTTTCGCTTTCTTAAGTAATCTTTCGGGAAGAGTCATTGCTTTGGAATATCACAAATTTACTGGTGCAGGCATGGATTGGCAGTCATATTAGTCAGATTTGACTTCCTGTGACTTGTGGCGCACAGTGAAAGACATGGTCTACCTGAAGCATCCCGCCACGCTGGACGAGCTTGAATCTGCGATCTCTGTGGCATGTGAATTCATTTCGGTTTAGACACTACGAAATGTGATGGCGAATTTAATTTTTCATTTGCGCCACCTCTGTAAAGGCAATGGTGAACATTTTGAAAACACTAATGTGATTATTTGCATTGAGTGTTCATACGATTATTTCACTTATGAATGCAGATATGAGATGTACAGCGCCATCTGTTTTGTGCTTCAGGTTTCTAAATATAGCCTTTTTTTTAGGAATTCAGTTAAGGTTTTTAAGTATGTTAAAGAGCTTAATGCAATTGGTTTTGCTTTTCAAGAAATATTTATTTCGGCTACTCAGGGAATAAGTGGGATTCGTTACCAACAACTGTCTTCACTGTAGAGCTTCAAGCGATTCTACGGCATTGCAGGAAACGCGTGTTCCAAATACATGGTTCATTACCTGCTCCGATTCACTTATCTCACTACAATCGCTGATCAGCATGTACCAAGAGTAGAGGATGCCAGATACTCTTTCCAGCGACGGGGTAAGTAGATGTCATTCTGCTGGGTACCTGGGCATATGGGAATTTAAGGAAATTAAGTGGACGATAGGGCTGCAAGGGCGGCCTGCATCGCTCACAACGTAATACAATCTGGAATTCCCCTGCAGAACGTCCTCTTTTGGTTCAGCAGAAGTCCTCTCAGCTGTGGGAAGATACGTAGCTGTCAGTGACTGGCAATAAGCTGCTGTACCCTTTAACACCCAAGTTCTTACTTCGTCAAGAAGAGCCTCCTCTGTGATGCCTGTGGCGTGCAACTTACTATACGCCACATTCTAATAGAGTAAACTTTAAGATTAGCTTCTGCCCTCGCAGCACGGTATAGTGGTGATTGGTCCTCCGTTTTAGCTGCTGAAGAGAAGTGTAAAACGGTTTTAACATTTTGAGAAGCGTCTGCACTTTGGCCTAAAGCCAGATTTTAATTTGATGCTGAGTAGCTGTGAGTTCCTCCTTGTGTGATCTGCCAGCTGTGCTGACCTACCTAGTCCTCTGGGAAACTGTGACAAGAATGATTTTATGGCCTCATTTAATTGGCTTGTCTGTTACCTCGTTAGACACCCATCTCACTGTTTCCGTCTGGGCACTAAAATCCACGATGCCGTGCGCCCTGCTTCCATACCATCACAACCACTGTTAATCATTTCTCAAGAGTGGCTTATGAAATTCTCTACTGTTCCAGTGACTAAATACCAGAGTAAAAATGGTTTATTCCAGGAATTTCTCCGTTGTTGCCATCGCCTTCACAGCACCTGCCGCCGCCACTTGCGTTGAGGCAGCTGCGGCGCCGCCACCACCACCACCACCACCACCACCACCGCCACTGAGGGACAGCGCTAACAAGAATAAGCACAACTGAACAACTGTACAAGTGAGTTGAACAGCAATTTTAACAAAATTGTGACATTTGTCGTATGTCATATGATTGTTCACTATGCACTTAGGAAATGTTGTATACTCAAAACTGCATGAAACACTTTATTAATATGCGAGTATAAAAAGTGGTGCAGGTCATAAACAGAATTTGCATTCTGCCTCTAGCGACATTTTAATAGATAGACATATAACAGGATTAGTGTAATTGTAATAAGGCAAAAAGTTCAGTTTCAACCAACAGCAGCTGGTGCATCACTTCTTTCTGTACTGGATCTCTATAGTGGGGTCCCTTCCCTTTAATCAGAACTTGGGAGTCTGCCCCCTCCCCCACGTCCAAAGAGGCAATTTGGCGCACTTCGAGTAGCGCCGGGAGAAAGCGCCCCGTCAGATACATATATCCCCAACCCCTCTTGGGGGACCCTCAGCTTATTTGTGGGTTTGTGTATGGTGCACATGGTTCATTGCAAGTAAACACCCTCGTCAGACCTCTTGTGTGAAATATATCTGGCCACACTGTCTCAGTAACCCCACCCATCTTCCGGTACATTCTCGTTGACACCCTGACACTACTGTCAACAGCTAGGTAGAAAGTCGTACATGTTTAACAGCCTCGAGCGCCCTACTCGCTGACTTTCAACCCTGTGAGTGCTGCACCTGCCCGCCGTTGCGGCCGTCTGACCCATCCACCTGCACTGGCAGCCCTCTATTGTGTGTGTCGTCCTCCGCTCGGCAGTCCTCGACCTGGCCTAAGCATTTCTGAAGCCAGGCCGGCCCCGATAGTCACTCAGTGTGCTCACTGACGTTATAAATAAACACAGTATCTCCCCGTTAATATCAGGCATAGAGAATTACGTGCACCTGCGTGAGGCTCCTCTAGAGAGACGCTAGTTCACTGTTGATCGAGCTGATGTCTTCCACCTTACGAGAGTAACTCGGGCGTCTGATTTTCGATTGTCGTGAGTGCACTCGAGCTCCGTGATAATCCATTTTTAGCCTGGAGGTACATCCCAGAGGTAAATTAAATTTGCCCCAATGCCCCTGTTCCGACCAAGGTTTGAGAGGTTTTTGTAAGACGAATGCCCGAACTGGTAAGCCCCTCCCACTTACAATTGGGATCCCCTTGCCACGCTATCAGCTCGTCTGGTAATTGGCTTAACAGAACCATGGCTCTTTATGGGACGCCTCTCAAACCGCCTCTCCACGCCTCTGAGTGGAGAATGAATAAGTTCCCTCCCCGTTTACATGGGCTCTAAAATCGAATTTCGTAAACCGATTTCCCTATTCCGTCATTGTAAACGATTAACATCGATTCTGGAAATCCGCTTTTCTAAAGCGATTTTCCTGTTTCACAATAGATTTTCATGCCCAAGTGAACGCAACCGTTTTTAAAGCGTTCTTGGTTTGTCAGATTGTTTCCTTGTTAAAAATTTTCGGCATATATGAAAAGTGTTAATTTGTAATGTGAAAGTATAAATATTAGCGTTTAATTATATACACAGATTTATGTTAAGGAAAAAATAGCGACTGTGCTGACTAAATCAGGAACCGAATCAGCTGCTTTTCAGCCATCACATTAAGTGCGCTAGGAAATCCGATTCAGGCAGTAAACACGACAGCGAAAAACGGTTTACGAAAATCGGGTTTCGTCTTCCGGAAGATATGTTGCATGTAAACGTAGTCTATATCTGGATACTTATTCCACGGCTTTCAATCTGGAAATATCGATCTAACTCCTGCGTCCTAGCATGACAAATAGCCTAATTTCGGAACGTATAGCAGATCGACTATCATGGGCAATTTTACGTGAACATTGGTAGCAGTCCCCAATGAACACTGGTGAACTAAGATTCGTGGAAGCAATACTGACCCAGATTTAGTTATTTGTTTTACGCCATGCGCGACTTTGCGCTGGGCGAGCGTGAATTTCTAACAACCTTGAGGCGTTGAACTCAGGCCATATTTCGTTGAAAAACGTAAAATGCGGCTATCGTGTACAACTGTACGCATTCTCATAGTAATAATATTGAAGAGAATTTTAGATTCTATATATAGCCAGAAAACTATAAGCAAAGTTAGTAATGAATCAGCGCCCAGGAAAACTTCATAGGCATGTTGTATCTCAGGAACTAAAGCTATGACGAACGCGAAACTTTGAATGTGGTAACCTAACAATACAAAGTTCTGAAACGAAGTTAGTTTCGTGCCTGCCACTGAAACTGGGACATATCAATCCTAGCCAGGGTATGGTCCACTTTGACAGTTCGTGGCCCCTACCCTACGTACTTTAACTGGGGACCAACGACACCGTAGCATGTACATAGGGGAGTTTGGCTCCCGAAAACAGTCTTACACTGTGCAATATACAGAACTAACGCAACACTACCAGACGACCACGATATACAGACGGTCATCCAGGACAAAGACACATGGGAGATACTAAATCGGATAGTCGATGAGGTATCCACTCTTCAACTCTAATATATATTATATTCCACATATATAGTGGTTAAGCCACGTCACGCAAATTGAATTTTAATTTACAAAACGTAACTAGTTTCAATGAACCGTGTCATCAATCTTAAGCAAAAATTGCATTAAACACAAACTGAGAAAAATTATCGAAAGGTGTGGTAAATGTAGCCAGGCCATCTATGGGATTGACAGTGAACTGTCGGCCATAGTCACGTGGTATCGCACTATTTCCAGCTATATATAATTCCATACCATGCCACAACAGCTGTATTAGCAATATGAATGGTATGTTATCAGATCTTTAATTGTTCATCTGGGCCTAGCTCCATACTGTAGCTATATAGTATATCTGTGACCTGCCTATATAGCTTTTATATGTTTGTTCAGATAACTAATCATAAGCAAACTCAGTATATTTTGCATTCATGTATGTTGTGCAGATTGTGTACTGTTTATGACATTTGTGACTTATATTTTATTCTGTTGACTATATTATTTTTGAATGACCAATCAGTTGTTCAGTTAACTTACTCTAAGCATATAGTATGTACCATTCAGTTATGATGTACAGCTTCCATCTTTATTTTTATATGACATCCAATCAATTTTTAGGAAACTTAAGCATACATTTGATACTTCCCATTTACTGTATGATGACTATGGACATGTAAGTGGCTATTTAACATTGTTTACCTTAGCCCCACCCGACTTACACGCACATTTCAGATATATAAAAACACTTATGGATTGTATATTGATATAGTAAAAATTTATGTCGTTTGTATGCATGATTAATGTATTATGAATTGTAACAGACATTAGGTCTTATTTTGTTTACAATATTTCGAATGTCACCCTCTGTGGTATTAGTGTACATGTCAGCCTTCATCTGTTATTTTATCATCGAGACAACTATACCCTCTAATGGTAGGCTTATCAGTCAGTCACTGTATCCATGTCATACTAGTTAGTGTGTTGACAGCTCCCAATGGAATCACTTCTGGTACTTGACAACTTTGATATAGAACATGGTACACATTGGTACTATGTTCTGAATTCATTTCGTTTGTTCCTGTATGTGTGAGATTTTCAGTAAGATATTTTTACTTATTCACTAATTTTAGTTCCCATCGCCATACATAACAATTGCTACATATATTAAAGTCTTGATCTTACAGAAAATCTTGGTTGTGCCTGCCATATCACATGGTCATTGCAGCTCAGCAATCAAATACAATTCATATTGTAAATAAAGATGTTGTGGCATGGTATGGAATTATATATAGCTGGAAATGGTGCGATATCATGTGTGGCTATGGTAGACAGTTGAGTGTCACACCCTTAGTTGGCCTGGCTACATTTACTACACCTTTTAGTAATTTAATTATTTTCAAAGTTTCTGTGTAATGCAATTTTTGCTTACATTTGATAAAGACAGTTCATTGAAACTAGTTACGTTTTGTAAATTGAAATTCAAAATGTGTGACGTAGCTTAACCACTGTATATGTGGAATGTAATAGTCACACTCTCCTTACTACAATGTCATATCTAATACCTTAATACACGCAGTCATCATCGGTACATACGCACATGACTCTTGGCACAGCAGCAACAATGAAGGCACAGGCTGACACCTCTGAATTATCTCTACAACAACTTACACATGATTTAGTCCAAATAATTAGGCCAGAATGCATAGAAATTTATCGAAGACTAAATTACTAAACGAGAATAGTTTAGGGAATAAATGAATTTTACAATAGACTGGCCAGGGCCGCAGGGCTCTTTGTTAATTCCGAGGCATTCACCCCTGACCTGCCATCGGCAATAGTTCTCTGCCCCACTTACCACTATACTGTCCTCTTTTTCCATCTATTCTTAAAATTATAGCATAAATTTAAGTTACTGACACCACCCCATTTTTCCTTTTTCCAATTTAGTTTTATTTTCATTATAACGATTTTTCCCTCACCGATAATTAAATTCAAAATAAATATTCCAAACTGTCAATATACTTACCAGCCTAACATTTATATAAGAATTACTAATGTACTTAGATAAGAAGAGAAATAGTAATGTAGTAATTCGAATGTAAAAATTGGCCACAATTCACGACCAGCTTTATACGCACAGGCAGCTGGTCTAAATGAATATTTAAACCAAGTGTTACTTGCTGGTTTCATTTTCGTACCACGAGCAGCTATGGATTCGAAGGTCCACCGAGGCAGAGCCCCGCTTGCCTGGGTAAGCTTTATACAACTGATGTGCGGCAGGTTCCTCAGAGGTTCGTCGCTAGCGACTGTCAACCTGAACAGCCATGCAGCTCGTCGGCACGTAGCACACCTTGAGATTGACATGTTTTTATAGAGGTTTGAATCATCCTCGCGACCCGGGCGATTAAGCCAAGATCCCCGGGCTCAAATGTACAATGTTCCACCATCGCGCCGAACGATGGTCGTTGAAGCACGCACAGAGCTTACGGTGTAGCGGACTGTTGGCGCGACACAGCCCACGGCTCGGGACCCCGGATACACGAAGCCCATACTCAGGAAATTAATGCTGAACCCCTTAGGGGACAGCCATGTCATCGTAATTTAGGTATGTTATTTTTAAAACACGAAACCGCGCCTAATAAACACCGATTTTAAAATACACAAAGCTTATACCTTACAAATTCGAGATAGGGAATGATGTTCTTTGCAGACAAGGGAACTAAAGCATATACCATATATTCTTTTACTAGCAGTCAGTGTAGGAAATAGTAGCACATAGTAGAATGACTCGACAATGTTTGAGTAATGTAGCGAAGGCCGATCTACGACAAGTTTCGAATCCCCCTTCCGGCATGGATGTTTGTGCCGTCTTCAATATAAGGTAGTTCATAAGTAGTTGGTACGTTTAGGGACTGATGACCCCACAGTGATGTCCCTTAAGCTCTACAAACCTATGAACATTTTGAACATAGGGAAGTGTCGTATGGCGTTTACCGTCTTAGATTAGGAATGTACTAATCTATGGCCTGGGTACCATCCTATTGGGAGAAGCGAGGTGGTGTGCGAAAAAAAAATATAGGTAAGTTAGCCCATGTACGAGACATTTTGTCAGCACAGGTAGAGGTTTATTCCGTTTGGTAATCCATAGATTTGGTAATACATAGAAGGTATTCGCACGTCGAACGTTGTGCGCTAATAATGTTTCCTGTCCGCCTACTACTGCGGCAACATTCACGACACGAAGGTGTCGCGGGTTGCCGAGCTGTGAGGCCAACACTAGACGGGACAACGAGTTAGCAGGCGGTGCTAGCCGCGTTCCCAGAGGGCGCAGAAAGCAGGGACCTACTCCCGTCCACCGTACACGCGATCGTTAAGTAAGGTAGCTAGCTATCCTTCCGCGTGCATACGTAAGGTCGCGCACAGCCTAGCCACAGTAATCTGACACCAGCCAAGGGACCTGCAACTTCTCTGCCTTTCGACCTGATCGCCACCGCTGCTCAATATTTGGCTGCTTGTTTTAAGGAAGCAGATTTTGTAGATCCAGGGAAATTGTTTTTCGTTTCAGTGGAGAGTACGAAAACGTTACGAATGCTTTCTTAACTCAAATGATGTGCTGCACGAGGCACATAATGCTGTTTTGAATTTATTTCTGTGTGTCTTAAACCAGTGTAGACGATTTTTTTCATTTTGTATGATTAGCCTCTACATTCAATATAAATGCAATTTTTGACTGGGTTTTCAGTATTACCTCACCTGCAATTTCGTTCTTCTGATACAGGAATGGAAATATACTATTCTAGTTCAGTTATCTATGACGAAACTTAACATGTGGAATCTTCACTTTAGATAAGGATATCCCTTATTTACAATCCTCTATGGTTATTCTTTATATTTATTTAGAAATTTGCTGAATTACTTCATGAACTTACTAAAAATCTACGAAATTTTCCCTGCCCCCTTTCCCCACAGAAGTATCTCGTTCTGTGTGTTCATCGATAAAGGAAGCCAACTCGCTTCTAAGTACATTACGAATTTACTGATAATTGAGTGTAGCATTGTCTGCACAGTAGGGGACGTATATAACTCTTGTCTGCACTTGTTACGAGCCTCTGGTCAGCACAACACTACATTTTGGCCCAGTTTAGCTAGCAAGCCGCGATGAAGTAGTAATACACTGTAATGAACACCATTATCTTTCCACGAAGATTTAATATCTTTGGACAGAGGCATCCTCACGCAACAAATAACTGCTGAATGCAGAATGCATTCACAAAACACTTTCAAGGCTTATTACTACTCCTGGGAGGAGTATGTGGAGAAGCTAACACATTCTATTTTACGCAATTCAAGCAATGTAGACAATTTACACGACTTGTTGAGAGAGAAGGGGGAGGGGCGGTGCTATCATGAACTAAAACATTCACACTTGTTACTGATTTTATGGACTGCTGTTACCACTGTAACCCATTGAACAATGTCTTATCCGTTTGAAGAGAACCTTGTCTCAAACTTTAGGTCCATCCCACAGCTCGCGCGTCTATTACTTCAATTTGACACCAAGGAGAGATGGAAAAATGCGAAGCCTTAGACAATTTATGTACCATCGTGGAGAAATAAGGAAATATTGAGGAACGAGTTTTTAAAGTAAATTATGTATTGGACATGTCATGTAAGTATGAGAGTGGTTAGTGAGCAAGTGTTCAGAGTACGGTATGAGATGGCCACTGCACTGATACGACAGCTGAAACCCAGTACAGTGCTTAGAAGCTAATGGCTTCCACGGGTAACGAACTTATACCTCAACATTAGCTATCTCTCAAAATTCCATTACCTTGCCCATTCGTGTTTCCCGGGTTAGCGACACTATTATAGTTCTGAATTGTGTTCTGAGTAACCACAACTGACGGTGCGCCAGTGCTGTTAATGTAATTTTTTTTTTAGCTTATGGGACTTAACTACGGGGTTTATCAGTCCCTAAACTTACGAACTACTTACGAACTAGGACGGCAGAAATATCCATGCCCGAGGGGGAATTCGAACCCCCGACCGTAGTGGCCTTGCAGACCGTGACTGGAGCGCCTCAGTCTCGTCGGCCACCGCGGCCGGCTTAATGTAATCTCTCAGTAACAAAACTTCCATTTTGACTGCAGGACGTTTTGTAGACTGTACATTTGGGAGACTATTTCCTTCTTAACGTAGCTGTATTTAAGGTACATGAAAGATATCTAAAACTAGGCACAGTTTTATGAAACTACATTGATATGCATTTAAATCATGCTATGAAAAACACAGTGTTACCTTTATTACAGCTCACTATTTTCATTTTTTATAACTCATCAAAGTGTTATGTGCATAACGTATTACATTACTCAGTAACGTTTCTAAATCTAATTCATGTCAGTGACATGTATATTTGACTAGTGGAAATAATGAATTCACAATTCAATCAAAGGCATAATTTTTATTACCTACAAGCCCCGAAATGTTTTACAGCATCAACAAACTTACCAAACTATATTACAAATGATTGAAGGACACTGATGTATATGGGCTTCTGTTAATGTCAATGCATTCCTACACTGACTACTTTCTGTGAAGTGTTGGCAACAATGTCTGGTTAGAAATATTCGCAGCTCAAGGATAATGGTACTTTACCGTCCTAATTGTCACTAATTTGTTATTTCACAGTTCCTATAACGGACTCCCAGGCCTAACAGTGTGACATCATTGAAATTGTTTCCTGTCTAAATGGTTTATTTGTGATGTTGAGTTCCCTATCTGAACTATCTGCTCAGTACTTTAATCAACCCGTAAGATCCTTTAAGACGAAGTGTGGAACAAGCGTCATACAGAAGCTGTCTGTGAAACAGTTCGATACACACTTCATGGTGAAAGTAATTGCTCATGCAGTGTGCATATAATCCGAGAGAGTAAAGCTAATTATATGTACAAAACATGACACTACTAATTAATGAGGACATTAACTGCAAAATTGCCTCCAATTCATCAATTTTGAGTATATCGTAATTTATCACATACGATCACCGTCTAGCGATACAATCTTACTGCAATTTCTTATATTTAATACAATAACAGGAACAGGCAGTCGATGAAGTATGGTACATATACGTGAAAATTATTTCTATTAATATTAAGCGCATTAATTAGTATGATCCATGCATTGCTGCCCATAAACAGATGTAGCTTTTATGTATACACGAACTATTGTACTAATGTTTCCAGTAACTTCATACCAGTATGTACGAATTACAATTATTCAACCATCTTCGCTGTTCTGAGCACAAATTCAGCAGAGTAATGGACAAGAGACTAGCACAGTATGCTCGAAGTTGGAAATTTCACGATGACGTTAAGTGTGTCGTAATTGCTTACTTGTTGAAGCTACCACCGTGCTCAAGCAAGAGATCCGGGTTGAAGCCCTGGCTCGACACAAATTTTCAGCTTCAAGTTTACTGTTCAGCACTCTGAACCAGCCGAGATATTTCAGTATCGGGGGTACACTAGTAAATAATTATGGCGTCCATGTACCAGAAAAATGGATTGGTTTTTATTTTAATTTGAAATGTTGCCTATTTTTCCTTGCATTAGGAACGTTTTTATATAAAAAGTTTGAAACAATTTGAAAATCCGGTAATGCCAATGAAACATCGAAAAGCGTTATCACGTAAAATCAGTAATCTTGTTTACATAATTTTACTAAATCGATTACTCCAGGTACATGTAACAAGCCCTCCGGTCATTTTTGCTTTTTTTTGGCTGGCTGCTAGTGTGAAGAAACATCCTTTTCTGTAGCAGATATCCAGAAGAATGGGTATTACCCATCAGAGTAGGTCACAACGCAAATAATAAACCTTCATAATGCATTTATGCCTAATAAATGATATCGCTCAGCGTAAGTAATACACCAGACTAGTCATACTAGTTAAAGACGTTTTGGTTTATTTTACAACAAAATTCGTACAAAGCATACTAGAGTTATGTAGCAGCAGTGGAACTAAGAGCATATAACACTACTTTTGACAGAATTATATGCCCGAAAGTGAATTTATTTTGGTCCAATGCATACTACAGTGCCAACTTCCTGCCCATATAATTACTAAAATAATGAACTGTTCTGAAACAGTACAACACCAATCAACAAAATAAATATGCATATCAATTTTACAGAACAGTGGCCTACACGAAAGTTACGGTTTATATTTGTTGATAATGAGATAACTGTAGAAAGTAAGGTTTTTCCATAAGCAAGCATACTTTCCTTCCTCCTCTTTGACCACATGGTGTCACTGCTGTTTCCGTGTTTTCTAGTTGTTAGATGTGATCCTAACATAAGAACTGATCCCTCTGGGCAACACGAGATTCTTTTTGTCCCATCAGACATTCTGCTTTGTAGCCATGATTTAATAACGTGATAAAAGTGAGATACTGGTGAGCAGTAGTTTCTTCACATTTTAGACTTCTCTGGACATTTGCTCTCCCACGAAGAAAGTTTTTCAATATGTATCCTCTACGACTTCCGTCTGCATAAGGTGAAAATGTATTTGACCAATGCTGGTAATTTAACTCTCCGACTTTGTTTGGAAACGTCTAGCAAAGACTACGTTTGAAGGTCAGGTTAACATTTTGCATTTCTTCCTCTTGAGTTATCTGCTGTCCCGTAAGGCAAAATTCTAGTGCACTGGTGGTTAAGACAGCATCAAGCCCAGAAACGGCTCGGGACACGATATGTCACTACTGAGTGCTGCTGCTCATACTATGTTACACTTGCACCTTTAAATTCTTCAGGACGTTTGTGGGAAGCTCAGGACACTTCTAATTATGCTGCTCAGCTGCTGAGCACTAGTGTGGACCCCCGTTCGACCACAGGCAGATTATGTCCTCTCCAGGAGAATAAATGTAACACGTTTCCCGCACAAGTTTACTAGATCTTCCTGCTAGCCGGGATGCAGGTTCGTTCTGCTTCTAGTAGCTGGCACAGAAATCCGAAGGACTAATAAATCGCGTTTCCTTGAGGATATTCACTGGAGACTAGCGACAGCTGTACCTCACTTTCTCAACAGCACGACAGATATTTTCACTTCGTCCTGCAAGATCTGATTCCAATAAGGTAACTTCCTCTCCCTGAGTTGTGTCCAGTGTGTTGGTCAATGTCGGTTGAGTTCTTATAAGTAGTCTTCTGTCGCGCAATTCACCAGCCATCAACATAGGTTCAGTGCCGTCCTGTGCTGTGATTTGATTCTCTTCACGATTGTTTGAAATTATGGCAGTAGGACAGTACTGTACGTTTTCGATATTCCGCATTAAATCCCTTCAGTTGAATTATTAAATAGCTGCAACACCGTTTCCACTCATTGTGGTTGACACACTGTCAAGTGCACTCCTTCAAACATATCACTTCTGTATTCAGTTTATTTTTTATGCCCAATTATCTCCACCTGTGACGGCATATTTCATCTCTAAATACAAAATCTGGTCTAAGTATTTTGACTAGCACGTCACAGTCTATTAGTGGTTTCATCCACACCGGCAACCAGCTGGATGTCTTCAATTTCCTTCTTTCGCAGATAAAATTAGAGAAAGAAAATGAACGACACCCTCGGGCCTCGCAACCTAATACCGTCGGGGTCGAAAAGAGCAAGAGTTGGCCAAGGGAGGCCGACAGGCAAGGAGACAGACGTCTGACAGGAAGTGGAAGCATGCCAGAGTGAGAAGAGAAAGCTGGTAGTAAGGCAAACGTGCTGTTTTAACATTACCAATTACATTGACAACATTTTGTACCTATTAGATTTATTATTCTTTACTACACTTTTACACCTTGAAATTTATTAATAGTCGACGTTGTCGGTATGGAGAGCGATTATTTTTTGTTTAATGTGGTGACTTCACTGAGAATACAAATGAAAGATAGCATGCATAGTCATTTACTGTATGTCATTACCAGCTGCTATTATCAAATGTTGACACGTTACTTCGAAAATTGTTCCACCTTTTTAAAATAGCATTCTATCTGCTGTCAATTTATGCTCTGTATTTTTCGACCTTTGCGGCCACAAACAAAAATGCAACAGAAGATCAGTTTAACACACTTACTACTAGTCTTGTACATGCATTAAAAGTAAGTGCTTCACATTGATTAACATTTCTTTATATGGCTGATGGTTCCATAGATACAATGTTTTGACTGATAGTATGTTTATATGAAAAGGATGAAATTACGATCTTTAACAGTGGATGAAAGTGTGACTCCTTTTAACTGAAAATCTGAAATGAGCAAAACAACACGAAAACTTACTGGAACCTACATTTCAATGCAATCAATATTGCCATGTACCCATCTACAAAGTACCATTCTATTAAGGTCGACATATTTCGGAATCTCATTCCAGTTAATCAATGTTAAGATACATATTATGTATAAAATAAATTACCTACATTAAAGAGGAGAGATCCATATTAGCAAGCATTTCGAAGTATCCATTTAAATATGTAGTAGTGACAAGTGCTAGTGAAATCACTAGGAGTTATTATGGAATGTATTTTATTTGCAGATTCAATTTCACGACAATTTTATTACACAGACCAGTCGAAAACGTTCTTGAAAAAATACAATAGTACCCATGTGGGTTCGCTAAGAAATCTTTAACAGGACCTGGTGGTACACAAATTACAACTATTTTCGTCTCAATGTTTTGAGTTGCACAACGGTGTGCCATGTGGAAGACAACCTGTTGAACCATGGAAGATAAAGGAATTTAGAAACCATTTTAAATTTAGTTGTGCTATTTCGACATTGTTATTCAATAATCAAGCAACACAATGCTTATTAAATTACAACTCTGGACAGATGTGCACTTCAGTACATGAATGACTCCATGTTAAGAACCGAAAGTAATACATATAATAGCAACAAATAACGGTGGTACAATGAAAAAACTGGTTCTAAGCATTCATAATGATTTCATCGAACATCGATACATTTGTAGCGGATCAAATAACTGCAAAAATTAGATCAGGATTGTCATGAACCGTTATGCTGTTACTTTTACAAAAATTGAAAGATACCATTGTGGTATGACACTTTAGACAAGCGTCTATTATCAAGGTAAAACATTTTTACGAAGAGCCAGTAACATTGTTCAGAGTTACATAGTTCTTACTCATTTAGGCCTATTTACGTATATGTACAGGTTCAGGTATCTGTTGAATAAATCTTAGAACATCATAATTCCGAGTTTGTTGTATTAAGCTTCTAAGAATTTCTACTGTCAAAGGGTTTAATGAATAGAATATGCGCCCTTTAATTGTATGTATGACTGATGAAGCAAGCATACCGCACATGCTGTTACTGATCTGCTAATCGATAACCACAACGTGTATTATGCAGTTATTGCTACGCCATTAATTACGTTTCTACATGCATTGATCATGGCAGTGGTTTCAATTATTTATCGTTATCATTTAAGATCAAATTTTTGTAGTCCCTGGAAGCCATTAGCTTGACACCGTGATTGCTGCGCGGAAGTAGCCGAGCGGTCTGGAGCGCTACATTTCGGATCGCGCAGTCTCCCGCGACGGAGGTTCGAATCATACCTCGGGCATGCATATGTGTGTTGTCCTTATGTTAACTTAGTTTAAGCAGTATTTAAGACTAGGGACTTATGACTAATGTAGTTTGGTCCCATAGTATTGCAAAGATTACAACACTTTTGAACACTCCGAGATCGCAAAGAATACTTGCAATTCCTGCAAGTGTACAAAACGCCATAATTGGCTGATGTTTCGTCTTAACTTAATAGAAATTTCTTGTACGTGTCATTCACTTCACCACCTTAACTTATTTCGAAAGGCTATTGACAATGCCACACTCAGCAATGGTTCTTTGTGTTTTGTTTGATGGCGCACAACTTATACGGTCATTAGCGCCCAGACAAGAACAGATTCGCTAGATCTAGAAAAAATTGGTAACTTCCACTTAGAACATCAAGAAGAGGGTAAAAACGAAAGATATAAGACAATTAAAGGGGTTAAATATCCTTAGATACGTTGGTCAAGTTGATGAAACTTTAAAATCGAGCAGCTGCTCGTGTGTCAGCTAAAATTTCCTCCAGCGTGGACGGAAAGTGAAGGGCTACACGAAAATCATTAAAATTAGCACAAGACAGTAAAACATGTCGCACTGTCAGCAGTTCAACGCAGGAGCACAGCGGTGCAGGGTCGGCGGTTAGCAAATGACGGTGGCTGAAACGGCAGTGACCGATCCGCAACCGGGCCAGGATGACCACCTCTCGCCGAGAGGTGGGTGAGGAGGCCCTCCAAGCGGTCGGGATCGGTTTCACAGTTCGCAATTTATTGTTGGACATTGAAAACCACGCACTGTGCCATGACACGATACTCCGGCGAAGAGCCCGTTGAACATCGTACGATGGGACGCAAAAGGTAGCCAGGCGAGGCAAAAGAGCTGCGGCCTTGGCTATGTCGGCGGTCTCATTCCCGGGCACTCACGTGGCCAGGGACCCACAGGAAAGAAACGTGACAGCTGTCATCTGCTATCAACTGGGAGCGTTGGATCCGATACATGATAGGATGGTTCGAGAAAGGGTCCTTAAGACCCTGCAGGGCACTAAGGGAGTCCGAACATATGGCATAGAAAGGTTGGCGGTGGCGGCAGGTATACAAAACGGCCTGGTGGAGGGCAAAAAGCTCAGCCGTTAAATTAGAGTATCCGTCAGGGAGCTTGTATTGGAAACGGTTGTCCCTGAAGACGAAGGCAGATCCGACAGCGGCAGTGCTCTTGGAACAATCAGTGTAAATAAATATGGCGTTATCGAACCACGAACGGAGTTCGACAAGCCTCGAGCGGTATACCAAATCCGGAGTGCTCTCCTTGGGGAGCGAACTAAGTTCAAGGTGAGTGTGAACCTGGGCCTGACGCCACGGTGGCAATGGGCTTTCGCGCAACCGAAAGGTGGAAGGAAGGGTAAAATCGAGCCGCTGTAGCAGGCGGCGAAACCGAACTCCAGGTGGAAGCAAGGCAATCGCAGACAACTAATATTGGAGATCGAGTAAGTCGTCAAAAATTATCGGTAAGATGGATGGTTGGGCATCGACCGATGGCGGCATGAGTACCAACACAAGAGTGTCACGCCGAGTGGTCAAGGTTAATACAGCAGCCTCGGCATACAGACTTTGAACAGGGCTGGTATAAAATGCACCGGTCGCCAGACGTAATCCCCGATGGTGGATAGAGTTGAGACGGCGGAGAATCGACGGCCGTGCAGAAGAGTATACAAGGCTTCCGTAGTGGAGCTTCGACTGAACAATGGCCTGGTGAAGGTGAAGCAGGACGGTACGATCCGCTCCCCATGATGTGCTACTGATGACACGAAGAACATTAAGGGATCGGGCGCAACGGGCAGCCAGGTAGGACACGTGTGGACCAGCAAAGTTTACGATCCAAAATGAGTCCCAAGAATTTCGTAGTCTCCACGAAAGGGAGAGCAACAGGGCCGAGACGTAGAGAAGGTGGAAGAAATTCCTTGTATCTCCAGAAGTTTACACACACCGTTTTCTCAGTAGAGAATCTGAAGCCGTTTGCGATGCTCCAGGAATATAGACGGTCAAGAAAGCGTTGAAGAGAACGCTCCAAGAGACACGTCCGCTGGACGCTGCAATAAATTGAGAAATCGTCAACATAAAGGGATCCGGAACGTCGGCTGAAAGGCAATCTACGATCGGATTGATTGCAATGGCAAAGAGACCCACACAAGACGGAGCCCTGCGGTACCCCATTCTCCTGGCAAAAGGTATCTGACAAAACAGAACCCACCCGTACCCGTAACTTGCGATCCGCCAAAAACGCTTGACTGAAAAGAGGGAGGCGGCCCTTAAGGCCCCTTGTGTGCAATGTGCGGAGAATGCCAGCTCTCCAACAGGTATCGTATGCCTTCTCCAAGTCTAGGAACACTGATACTGTTTGACGCTTCTTTAGAAAGTTGTTCATAATGAAGGTCGACAACGTAACGAGGTGATCAGCAGCAGAGCGGTGTCGATGAAAACCGCATTTGAGATTAGTCAGAAGGCGTCGACATTCGAGGAGCCAGACAAAACGAGCGTTTACCGTGTGTTCTATTACCTTACAGACGCAGCTCAGAGAAAAGGGGAGATAACTGGAAGGAAGATGTTTGTCCTTCCCTGGTTCGGGGATGAGGACAACAATGTCTTCAAGCCAACTTATGGGATCCTGACCTTCAGTCCATATGCGATTATAGGTACGAGAAGGAAACACTTGCCCGCAGTATAGAGGTTCTTCAGCATCTCAATATGGATGGAATCGGGCCCAGGAGCAGAATATCAGGACAGGGCGAGAGCACGGTCTAGCTCCTGCATGATGAAGGCGACGTTATAATTTTCACGATTATAAGAGTGGAAAGCAGGCGGCCGTGCCACCTCTGCCTGTTTGCGAGGGGGAAAGGCAGGGTGGTAATGGGCAGAGCTCGAAACCTCCGCAAAGAAACGGCCCAATGCGTTGGAAACATCAGCGGGGTCCACGAGGACTGTGTTCTCCACGGTCAGGCCATTAATTGGAGAGTGGACCTTTACGCCGGATAAACGGCGTAGGCCACCCCAGACAACCGTGGAGGGAGTAAAACTGTTAAAAGAACTAGTAAAAGCAGTCCAGCCAGCTTTCTTGCTGTCGTTTATGATACGACGACATTGCGCTCTCATACGTTTATAATGTATGCAATTCTCCAAAGTTGGGTGGCGGCGGAAGGTGCGTAAAGCACGGCGCCAGGCTCTAAGCGCGTCGCGGCATGCTGCAGTCCACCAAGGGACCGGCACACGACGTGGAGAAAATGATGTACGAGGTATGGAACGTTCGGCAGCGGTGAGAATAACCTCAGGTATTCGACCTGACTGTCACAGTTGGGACAGTTCTAATCGTGAAAAACAGCCATGGAAGAATAAAGCCCCCAGTCGGCTTTAGAAATGTTCCAACTGGTGGGACGAGGAGATGGAGAATGACACAGGAAGTGGATGATACAAGGGAAATGGTCACTCGAGTACGTGTCAGAAAGTACATACCACTCAAACCGACCGGCAAGCTGAGGAGTGCATATTGCAAGGTCTATATGGGAACTGGTGTGTGTTGTGTCTGAAAGGAAGGTCGGTGCACCGGTGTTGAGGCAGAAAAGATCGAGGTGTTGGAGAATGTCCACCAAAAGGGAGCCTCTCGGACAAGGTGCCGGAGAGCCCCATAGGGGGTGGTGGGCATTAAAGTCGCCTACCAACACGAAAGGTGAAGGGAGCTGGTCAACGAGGTGGAGCACATCTGCCCTAGTAAGGGCGGATGACGATGGCGAATAGAGAATACAGAGGGAAAAGGTAAATGTGGATAGAGTTATGCGGACGGCAACTGCCTGTAGGTGAGTATGCAATGAAATGGGATGGTGATAGACGTCGTCTCGAAGGAGCATCAAAACCCTTCCATGGGCTGGGGTACCTTCCACAGGTGGCAGGTCGAAGCGCACAGAGGTGTAGTGGGGTAAGTCTGCACGATCACTTGGACGTAACTTAGTTTCTTGGAGACAAACTAGAAGCGGGCAGTGCAATATGAAGTAGTTTTAACTCCTCCCTATTAGAACGAAAGCCGCGAATATTCCATTGAAGGAGAGCCATGATAAAAATAAGAAGGGAAGATAAAAAGGAACAAGCAGGTGCAGTCACCTCGACGGCCGCTGAGGACCCGACTTCGAGGGAGCACTACTGTCGCCATCTAGAGGCAGAGTCATATTCCATAGGTTCGAACGAGACATCTGCCACCTTAGACATTATCAGGAGGGGTAGCTTCCACCGCCGGTAAAATTCCGGTTGCCCGGCTAACAGTAGTGCGTCCCAGCGAGACAGAAAATCGGGGCCGACTACTGTTGGGCGGCGTGAGGGATCGGTCACGCCTCGCTGGGGAACGAGAGGAACTCTTTCTTATTGGCTCTTCTGGAAGAGTGACGGTGAGAAGAGGCAGTTGACGGCTGAGAAGCCCGAGAACGCAGAAAATCCTCACGGACGGGTTCCTTTTTAAAAGTCCGGGCATTTTGTTTAGGTGCCCGCGGTTTACCAGAGGTTGATGAAGACTGTACCTTAGAAGCAGCAGGAGGAAGCGAGGACGTGGAACGGGCAATCTTCGGGCTGGCGGATCGCACAACTGCCTGCGAAAGTGAAGTAACAGGTCTGGGTACCTAAATCCTTAGTAGGTCGAGTGCAGGCGAGGACCTTACTGTATGTGCCCGCTGGGAGGACAGTGGGCTTACGACTCGCCAACAACTTTCGAGCGGCAGATGTTGATACTATTTCCGTAACCAGAATTTGCTGGATGACTTTCATCCTTATATATAGGGCAGTCCCAAGAGGAAGCTGCATGGTCACCGTAGCAATTAAGGCAGTGAGGGGATGGAGGTGGGCAATCCCCTCATGTGCGTTCCTACTACAAGTGACATTTTGCTGCATTAGGGGAAGATTGACAGGTATGGTTTTATCTGTGACACTGGAAACAGCGCGTTTGGTTAGGCACATAAGGGCGGACGGAGATAACTTTGTACCCTGCTTTGACCTTCGACGGGAGTTCAACTCTAACGTCAAGAACACAGTACGAGTTGGTGTCAGCTGATTATCTACCTTTTTCAACACCCTATGCACGGCTGTTAGACCCTGATCGGACATATAGGTTTGTATGTCTGTCAGACAACCCGTCAAGGGATCTCGTGAAAACTCCCCCCATGACGAGAGTGGGATGCGCTTCTACCTTGACAGGAAACGTAACAATGTGGTCCGTATGAGTTTTTGCGCCTGGAAGGCACTGTCCGCTTCCAGCAACAATGTACCATTTCGCTGACGAGAACATGTCTTAACAGGGACAGCAATTGCATCTACACCTTTCTGTATGACGATAGGATTTCCAGAGGTAAAATTTTTACTGTCTGAGATACAACAAGGAATATTGGAAGATTAGGCAAGGTTTTCTTTTGTCGAGGCGAATATATCTCGTTTCTGGGTCAACGTCACAAAAGAGAAGGAAGTCATTGTGGAAGTGTCCCCCGTGATTACCGGCGTCTCCGATGGCGCGCCTCTTCCTAGTGGGGGCCCAATCGGCATGTTCGGAAGGTACCAGCTCGGGTAATCACCCCTCCCTGGGCCTGGCCTTTACCAGGGGGTACGTACGTGCCCTACTTATCTACCTGGGGGCGGGGAATTGCGCGTTACCCCGTCACCTGCTACGCATGATGATGCATGGGTCGGCCTTCACACGTGCACAGGGAGGAAAGAAGAATAGAGGAAGTGAAGAGAAAGAAGTGCCTCAAACGACGAAGCGGAGACTAATGAGGAGGAGAGCAAGGCTAGGAGAGTACAGCAAGGAGAGAAAGACATAAGCAAAGGTTAGGAAAGGAAGAAAGCAGGAGTGTGAGAAACTACTATAAGAAACCACCAACGCGCAAAGGGCGCCCGTCTCCGTGCGAAGGCATAAACCGGGAGGGAAAGTGAAGTAGCCTGGAGCGGAATAACGACTTCCTCAGCTCGGGGCCCCGTGCACGCCACACGTACCCACAAAGGAGCTGTGGGCCCCCTTGCGGGCCCATGCAATTAATGCAGTGAGGGGATGGAGGTGGACATTCACCATCATGCGCGTCCCTGCCACAGGTGGCGCAATTGGCTGCATTAGGACAAGATTTAATGGTATGATTATATTCTGGCAATGGTAGAAGCGCGTAGGATTGGGTATATACAGGCGAACGGAAATGACTTCGTAGCCCGCTTTCACCTTAGATGGTCGGTCAACCCTGCCGAAAGTCAAGAAGACAGTACAAGTCGGCACGAGGACATTGTTAACCTTTTTCATCACCCGATGAACAGCCGTAACTCCCTTTTCGGAAATATAGTTAAGTATATCCTCGTCTGATAACCCATCCAGGGATCTTGTGAAGACTACCCCCCGCGAAGAGTTGAGGGTGCTGTGAGCCTCCACTTTCACAGAGAAAATATGCACAAGTGTAGCCCAAAGTAACTTCTGTGCCTGGAATGCATTCTATATTTGAATAATAAGGTCCCATTGCGCTGTCTGGAGCAGGTCTTCAAGGGACCTGCTATCGCCTTGTACCCTTCTGAATAAGAAGATTTAAAGCAGAAAAATCCTGATCGTCAGTACGAGATACTACCAGGAATTTAGGAACGTTAGGCAAAACTTTGTTGCTGAGAATCGTCATGTTTCCGCTTTTGGGTCGAGGTTATAAAAGATTTAGAAGGTTTCATAGTGGAGGTGTCCACCATTATCAGCGTCTCTGATGGCGCGATCCTTTTTTGTGGGGGCTCCCCCCGAGAGCACACCCGCCTTAGGTGACTGTTCGCACCTCGGGTCACACCTCCCGAGGTACCAATCGGCATGTTCAGAAGGTACCAGCGCGGGTAATCACCCCTCCCTGGGCCCGGCCTTACCGGGGGGTACGTACGTGCCCTGTATGTCTACCCGGGGCGGGGAGTTACGCCTCACCTCGTCACAGGCTATGCAGAGCAAGGATTGAACTTCAGACACGCACAGGGAGGAAAGAGGTAGAAGACAAAGGGATGAAGGACAGAATCTGAAATGCCGAGGGGGAGATTAAAGGGCAGGTCGAGGACAAGGAGAAAGGAGGAAGACGGGAAGATGAACGAACAGGAAAGGAAGAGGACCAAGAAAAGGAGAAGTCTTAGAGGAGAAAAAGAAACCTTGGATTGACGGAAAACGCCCGTCTCCGGGCGAAAGCACAAACCCGGGGAAAGAGGGAAGCGGCCTGGGAAAAGAAAGGTCGCTTCGGCTCAGGGCCCTGTGCGCGCCACATGTACCCACAAAAGAGCTGTGAGCCCCCTGTGGGGAGCTGTGGTCGAGGAATAATGCGAACAGAACTGTAAAGCATATCCGGTGTTGTGATGCTTTGGCATTTGACGTTGTCTTTCAGTGTCCATAGAGGTGTCAGTTGACACTTGCGACAAGGTAACCATAAAGCCAATAATCGCACGGACTGAGGTCTGAGGCCAAGCATGACGGAAGTGGCAGCTTAGCACACGATCACCACCAAACGACTTGTGCAAGTGATCTTTCACAGTTCTTTCGAACAAGTTGTTCTGAAAAACCTTATGTGATTCCAAGCATGTGCGTCCTTTTATCCCTCTATCTACATTATTCCGCGATTCATGAGGTTTACAAATGTATACAGACCTATTGATCACCTAGCATCTAACCCTACACGGCTAACGAACGAAATATCCTACCGTATTTTGTATCCCATCCTCACCACCACTTTTGTGTCTCGTTGCCGCCAGTTGCCCTAGGTGTGTGGCCGAGTAGAGACAGACCGACACAGGAAAATAGGATGCATGTGTGTGCCGGCACAAAGGTGACAAATCAGTGGGACAGCAAAAACTGAAAACACTAGGCTAAATTAGAACAAGATATATATTTCACAGAGATGGTACAATACTCAACTTTGAGGGCAGTAGTCTAGTGGAATGCTGGTTCATAGTTAAACTATGAAGAGGCCTGCCTACAGATGTGTTCTAATGCCTGTCCTAATCCCAAGTGGCCAATGCAGTTCAGTGGTGGCAACGAGAGGGGTCACAGCAGAGGGCGCTCGTGACTGACATCTTAAGAACTCCATGCCGTGCTTGCATGGCTATGCACGGAAGAAGTACGTGGCACACACTTAATACTTTTGCAACACCACACCCTACACGGCTAACCAACCTAATACGCTACCCTACACGGCTAACCAACCTAATACGCTACCCTACACGGCTAACCAACCTAATACGCTACCCTACACGGCTAACCAACCTAATACGCTACCCTACACGGCTAACCAACCTAATACGCTACCCTACACGGCTAACCAACCTAATACGCTACCCTATACTGTTGTACAGGATAACCAGCCAGTCTACATCAGGTTAGGGAAGTAATTAAAAAAATTATTTCAAGACTTCGCCTAAGTTTTACATGAGTTCTTCAACTGCGACATATGCCTTGACAATGTGACCAAGGCTGTCCACCTTGCAGGACAGTCGGCCAGAACCAGTATTGAATGCTGATTCTAAAATCACGCCACCCTCCTGGCGACCGTGCTGAATCTACTGACGTTTCCATGCTACCGTGGAACCAATAGCAGACACCACGTTTCATCGTGTGCACTACTGCTGCAGGACTCAGAGGTGCGAGAATCAGTTCCTTCGCTCTCTTCAGTTTGAGTTCTCGTACAGAGCAGACGCACTCCAGAGTGCCAGCCTCTGTGCGGGCCGAATGGCTGCATGCCGTCCGCCCCCGCCTAGTGGCTGTTCGGTATCAGCCACAAACTGTGTGAACTATTACCGCAACCTTCACCTTTCCCATTTTCTTATCCTCTAACTTAGACTGGCATTGATTGATTGATTCATTCATTGCATCCGACCCCAGGGCGACTCCCGCCATGTATCCCGTATTTCAGAATATACCAAATATTAACTTCAATTCTATCTTATTTGCCGTTCAGCCACCCTTTTCTACGGCGCCAACAAGCCTTCATCGCTCCGCCTTCCATCCTGACAACACCTTCAATCCATTTTACTTATGCAGCACTGGGATTTGTTGTACAATTTTCCTATCATCCGTAGGATAAAGAGTAAGTGCTGCGCACCGAGCTAATGAACGTAATATCCGACCCTACACAGTTAACGAACGTAATATCCGACCCGACACAGTTAACGAACGTAATATCCGACCCGACACAGTTAACGAACGTAATATCCGACCCGACACAGTTAACGAACGTAATATCCGACCCGACACAGTTAACGAACGTAATATCCGACCCGACACAGTTAACGAACGTAATATCCGACCCGACACAGTTAACGAACGTAATATCCGACCCGACACAGTTAACGAACGTAATATCCGACCCGACACAGTTAACGAACGTAATATTGTGTGCAGGTACGAAGGTGACTAGCCAGGGGGACAGCAGAAACTAGAAACACTAGGCAAAATTAGATCAAGATATATATTTCACAGAGATGATACAATAATTAACTTTGAGGGAAGCAGACTAGTGGAATGCTGGTACATAGTTTAACTAGATAGAGGCCTGCCTTCTGATGGGTCCTAGTAACTGTCCTAATCCCAAGCGGCTGATGCAGTTCAGTGGTGGCCCCAAGTGGGGTTGCAGCAGAGGGCGCCCGTGACTGACGTCTTAAGAACTCCGCGCCATGCTTGCATGGCGACGCGCGGTGAAAGTACGTAGTGCGCACATCAGACTTGTACGACATCACACTCTACATGGCTAACGAGCGAAATATCCCACGCTACACGGCTAACGAAACCAGTATCATCCCAACAGCTAACGAACCCAGTATCTTACCCGTTTTTGTACTGGAGGTGAACTGTCCGACGTTGACAAATGAAGACCACTTGGCTTTGCAGGAGAATGTGTAATTACATTTCTGTGAATTGCTGACAGTGATTTTCAGAGAACAGGCACGATTATTTACGACAGGAAGGCACTGTGCGTGGTCCAGAGTCCACTTGGTGGACTATCGGCCTAGAAAGGAGGCGGCAGCGGCTAGCTTTAAGGACATGCAATCTGTGCACCGTAGTATGGTAGCCTCCACACAATCTGCGCCAGTCGCTAACTTCAATGGACACTGCGTCTAGCCTCATACGGTTTATAAGAGTGGACAGCAGATACAGTTTATTTTTTTTTTTTTTTTGTGGTTTTAGGGCGCACAACTTCTATGGTCATTAGCGCCCAGCCAAGAACATAGATTCGCTATGATCTAAAAAAATTTAGACTGTCAGAACATCAACAAGAGGCTAAAAACGAAAGATAAAAGACAATTAAAAGAGTTAAATATCCTTGGATAAGTTGGCGAAGTTGATAAAACGCAAAACTCGAGCAGCTGCTCGTGTGTCATCAGCTAAAATTTCCTCCAGAGTAGACGGAAAGTGAAGGGCTACACGGAGATGATTAAAATTAACACAAGTCAGTAAAACATGTCGCACTGTCAGCAGTTCACCGCAGGAGCATAGCGGTGCAGGTTCGGCGGACAGCAAGTGACGGTGGCTGAAACGGCAATGACCGATCCGCAACCGAGCCAGGATGACCTCCTCCCGCCGAGAGGGGCGTGAGGATGTCCTCCAAGCGGTCGGGATCGGTTTGACAGTTCGCAATTTATTGTTGTACAGTGAAAGCCACACACTGTGCCATTGCGACACGATACTCCGGCGAAGAGCCCGTTGAACATCGTCCGATGGGACGCAAAAGGTAGCCATGCGAGGCAAAAGAGCTGCTGCCTTGGCTGCTGTGTCGGCGGCCTCATTCCCGGGCACACCCACATGGCCAGGGACCCACAGGAAAGAAACGTGACAGCTGTCATCCGCCAGCAACTGGAGGGAGCGTTGGATCCGATACACGAGAGGATGGTTCGAGAAAAGGTCCTTAAGACTCTGCAGGGCACTAAGGGAGTCAGAACATATGGCATAGAAAGGGTGGCGGTGGCGGCAGGTATACAAAACGGCCTGGTGGAGGGCGAAAAGCTCAGCCGTGAAGTTTGAGCACCGGTCAGGGAGCTTGTATTGGAAACGGTTGTCCCCGACGACGAAGGCAGATCCGACACCGGCAGTGCTCTTGGAACCATCAGTGTAAATAAATACGGCATTATCGAACCGCGAACGGAGTTCGACAAGCCTCGAGCGGTATATCAAATCCGGAGTGCTCTCCTTGGGGAGCGAACTAAGTTCGAGGTGTGTGTGAACCTGGGCCTGATGCCACGGTGGCAATGGGCTTTCGCTCAACCGAAGGGTGGAAGGAAGGGTAAAATCGAGCCGCTGTAGCAGGCGGCGAAACCGAACTCCCGGTGGAAGCAAGGCAATGGCAGACAACTGATATTGACGATCGAGTGAGTCGTCAAAAAATAATCTGTAAGATGGATGGTTGGGCATCGACCGTAGGCGGCATGCGTACCGACAAGAGTATGTCACGTCGATTGGTCAAGGGTAATACAGCAGCCTCGGCATACAGACTTTCAACAGGGCTGGTATAAAATGCACCGGTCGCTAGACGTAATCCACGATGGTGGATAGAGTTGAGACGGCGGAGAATCGACGGCCGTGCTAAAGAGTATACAAGGCTTCCATAGTCGAGCTTCGACTGAACAATGGCCTGGTGAAGGTGAAGCAGGACGGTACGATCCGCTCCCCATGACGTGCCACTGATGACACGAAGAACGTTAAGGGATCGGGCACAACGGGCAGCCAGGTAGGACACGTGTGTGGACCAGCAAAGTTTCCGATCCAACATGAGTCCCAAGAATTTTGTAGTCTCCACGAAAGGGAGAGCAACAGGGCCGAGACAGAGAAGGTGGAAGAAATTCCTTGTATCTCCAGAAATTGATACACACAGTTTTCTCAGTGGAGAATCGGAAGCCGTTTGCGATGCTCCAGGAATATAGACGGTCAAGACAGCGTTGGAGAGAACGCTCCAAGAGACACGTCCGCTGGGCGCTACAATAAATTGCGAAATCGTCAACAAAAAGAGATCCGGAGACGTCGGCTGAAAGGCAATCTACGATCGGATTGATTGCAATGGCAAAGAGCGCCACACTCAAGACGGAGCCCTGTGGTACCCCATTCTCCTGGCAAAAGGTATCTGACAAAACAGAGCCCACCCGTACCCGGAACTTGCGATCCGCCAAAAACGCTTGAATGAAAAGAGGAAGGCGGCCCCGAAGGCCCCATGTGTGCAATGTGCGGAGAATGCCCGCTCTCCAACAGGTATCGTATGCCTTCTCCAAGTCGAAGAACAATGCTACTGTTTGACGCTTCTTTAGAAAGTTGTTCATAATGAAGGTCGACAACGTAACGAGGTGGTCAGCAGCAGAGCGGTGTCGACGAAAACCGCATTGGATATTAGTCAGGAGGCGACGAGATTCGAGGAGCCAGACCAACCGAGCGTTAACCATGCGTTCCATCACCTTACAGACGCAGCTCGTCAGAGAAATGGGGCGATAACTGGAAGGAAGGTGTTTGTCCTTCCCTGGTTTTGGGATGGGGACAACAATGGCTTCACGCCAACTTGTGGGAACATGACCTTCAGTCCATATGCGATTGTAGGTACTAAGAAGAAAGCACTTGCCCGCAGGAGAGAGGTTCTTCAGCATCTCAAGATGAATGTAATCGGGCCCGGGAGCAGAAGACCGGGACAGTGCGAGAGCAAGATCTAGCTCCTGCATGGTGAAGGCGACGTTATAATTTTCACGATTAAAAGAGCGGAAAGAAGGCGGCCGTGCCTCCTCTACCTGTTTGCGAGGGAGAAAGGCAGGGTGGTAATGGGCAGAGCTCGAAACCTCCGCAAAGAAACGACCCAATGCGTTGGAAACATCAGCGGGGTCCACGAGGACTGCGTTCTCCACGGTCAGGCCAGGAATCGGGGAGTGGACCTTGATGCCGGACAAACGGCGTAGGCCACCCCAGACAACCGTGGAGGGAGTAAAACGGTTAAAAGAACTAGTAAAAGCAGTCCAGCAGGCTTTCTTGCTGTCGTTTATGATACGACGGCACTGCGCTCTCATACGTTTGTAATTGATGCAATTCTCCAAAGTTGGGTGGCGGCGGAAGGTGCGTAAAGCACGGCGCCGGGCTCTAAGCGCGTCGCGGCAGGCTGCAGTCCACCAAGGGACCTGGACACGACGTGGAGAAGAGGATACACGAGGTATGGAACGTTCAGCAGCAGTGAGAATAACCTCTGTGAGGTATTCGACCTGACTGTCACAGTTGGGAAAATTCTGATTGTGAAAAACAGCCATGGAAGAATAAAGCCCCCAGTCGGCTTTAGAAATGTTCCAACTGGTGGGACGTGGAGATGGGGAATGATGTAGGAAGTGGATGATACAAGGGAAATGGTCACTCGAGTACGTGTCAGAAAGTGCATACCACTCAAACCGACCGGCAAGCTGAGGAGTGCATATTGCGAGGTCTATATGGGAATAAGTGTGTGTTGTGTCAGAAAGGAAGGTCGGTGCACCGGTGTTGAGGCAGACAAGATCGAGGTGGTGGAGAATGTCCACCAAAAGGGAGCCTCTCGGACAAGGTGCCGGAGAGCCCCATAGGGGGTGGTGGGCATTAAAGTCGCCTACCAACACGAAAGGTGAAGGGAGCTGGTCAACAAGGTTTAGCACATCTGCCCTAGTAAGTGCAGATGACGATGGCGAATATATATTACAGAGGGAGAAGGTAAATGTGGATAAGGTGATGCGGACGGCAACTGCCTGTAGGTGAGTGTGCAAGGAAATGGGATGGAAATAGACGTCGTCTCGAAGGAGCATCAGAACCCCTCCATGGGCTGGGACACCTTCCACGGGTGGCAGGTCGAACCGCACAGAGGTGTAGTGTGGAAAGTCTGCACGATCACGTGGACGCAACTTAGTTTCCTGGAGGCAGACTAGAAGCGGGCAGTGCAATCGAAGGAGTAGTTTTAACTCCTCCCGATTAGAACGAATGCCGCGAATGTTCCATTGAAGGAGCGCCATGATAAAAATGAGAGAAGAAATAAGGATAAAAACCAAGTAGCGAGCGGGGTCACCTCGACGGCCGCTGAGGACCGGATTTCGAGGGAGCACTGCTATCGCTGTCTGGGGGCAAAGGGTCATGTTCCATTGGTTCGACCGACGCGCCTGCCACCTCCCTGAGTTGATCAGGAGGGGCAGTTTCCACCGCCGGTAAAGGGCAGGGCGCCCGGCAAACGGAGCGTCCCGGTGAAACAGAAGACGGCCAAGGCCGGCAACTGTTGGACGGCGTGACAGATGGGTCACGCCTCGGCGGGGAAGGAGAGGAACTCTTTTTCTTGTCAGCTCTTCTGGAAGAGTGACGGCGGGAAGAGGCAGTTGACGGTTGGGAAGCCTGAGAACGCAGAAAATCCTCACGGACGGGTTCCTTTTTCAAGGTCCGGGCATCTTGTTTAGGTGCCCGCGGTTTACTAGAGTTTGACGAAGACTGTACCCTAGAAGCAGCAAGAGGGAGCGGGGACGTGGAACGGGCAATCTTCGGGCTGGCGGATCGCACAACTATGTCAGCGAAAGTGAAGTCACAAGTCTGGGTACTGGAATCCTTGGTAGGTCGAGTTGAGGTGACGACCTTACTGTATGTAAACGCTGGGAGGACAGTTGGCTTTCGACTCGCCAACAACTTACGAGCGGCAGATGTCGATACCTTCTCCGTAACCCGAATTTGCTGGATTACCTTCTCATCCTTGTATACAGGGCAGTCGCGAGAGGAAGCCGCATGGTCACCGTTGCAGTTTAGGCAGTGAGGGGACGGAGGTGGGCAATCCCCCTCATGGGCGTCCCTACCACAAGTGACACACTTTGCTGCATTTGGGCAATGTTCACGGGTATGGTTGTACCTGTGGCACTGAAAACAGCGCGTTGGGTTAGGTACATAAGGGCGGACGGAGATGACTTCATACCCTGCTTTGACCTTCGACGGGAGGTCAACTTTGTCAAACGTCAAAAACACAGTACGAGTCGGTGTCAATTGGGTATCGACCTTTTTCATGACCCTGTGGACGGCTGTCACACCCTGATCGGACATATACGATTGGATATCTTCATCAGACAACCCGTCAAGGGATCTCGTAAAAACTACCCCCCTTGACGAGTTGAGTGTGCGGTGTGCTTCTACCTTAACGGGAAACGTGTGCAACAACGTAGTACGTATAAGTTTTTGGGCTTGGAAGGCACTTTCCACTTCCAGCAACAATGTGCCATTGCGCTGACGTGAACAGGTTTTAACAGGGCCAGCAATTGCATCTACACCTTTCTGTATAACGAAAGGATTGACAGAATTGAAATCCTTTCCGTCGGTGCGAGAGACAACCAGAAATTTAGGTACATTAGGCAGAGTCTTTTTAGGCTGAGGCGAGTCTAACTTACGTTTATGGGTCAACGTCACGAAAGAAGATAAGGAAGTCATCGCGGAAGTGTCCCCGTGATTACCGGCGTCTCCGATGGCGCGCTCCTTCCTAGTGGGGGCCCTCTCCGAGGGCTTACCCGCCTTAGGTGATTGTTCACACCTCAGGTCACACCTCCCGAGAACTGACGGAGGGACCAATCGGCACGTTCGGAAGGTACCAGCTCGGGTAATCACCCCTCCCTGGGCCTGGCCTTTACCAGGGGGTACGTACGTGCCTTACTTGTCTACCCGGGGCGGGGAATTACGCGTTACCCCGTCACCTGCTACGCACGATAATGCGTGGGTCGGCCTTCAGACACGCACAGGGAGGAAAGAAGAAGAGGATAGGAAAGGAAGAGAAAGAAGGAAAGAAAAGAAGTGTCTCAAACGCCGAGGCGGAGACTAATGAGGAGAAGAAGGCTAGGAGAGTTCAAGGAGAGAAAGACAGAAAACGAAGGGTAAGAAAGGAAGGAACGAAGGAAGAAAAACCACAACAAGAACCACCGTATCTCACGAAATATGCCCGTCTCCGGGCGAAGGCATAAACCGGGAGGGAAAGTGAAGCAGCCTGGGGCAGAAGAAAGGCTGCTCCGGCTCGGGGCCCCGTGCGCGCCACACGTACCCACAAAAGAACTGTGGGCCCCCTGGGGGGTCCTTACTAGTCTAGGTGGAATAACGCATTATAACGCCATATGCTGCCCCTAATGTTCGGATCCCTTTATGGTCTGTAAAGAGGTGGCGGGGCATTCTAGATTTTTTCCAGCCGGTCCTGCTTTGTGCCAACAGTGTTATTTCATTTGGGGTTTGAGAGCAGGAGGTGTACGGTTGAGGTTTTGGTGAGTCACATTTCGGAGCTGCTCTTTTTTGCGATCGAGAGACCAGTTGTGTTTAGTAGAATTCAGAAAAAAAGGGCTGTACTTTATTGTACCGATAGCCAAGTATACGACCACATTATACCGTATGTGTACAATATCAACGGAGCTCCCTGCAAAACCCTACATTTCAGCAGGATAATGCAAGACCGCATGTTCAGGTCCTGTACGGGCCTTTCTAGATACGGAAAAATGTTCGATTGCTACCCTGGCCAACAGTTTCTACAGATGTCTATCTGGTCAATGGTGGCAGAGCAACTGGCTGTGCCAATACGCCAGTCACTACTCTTGATGAACTGTGCGCCACGTTAATTCATTCTCCTTATCACGCATTAGACTTCGTTGACAGCAGGGTTGCATTACTTCAGGGGAACCCCCAATCCCAAAACTCAATGATAAAGGCCTATTCATTGTGTTATCCTGTAATACATGACAAACATGATACATGGAAGAGCTACGGAATCATTTGAGGAAGTACTGTTTTTGTACCACTGTAGAGCACATTCTTTTGTCAGTAATTGCTCATTGTCCAATAAATCTAGTTTTTTCATACACTATTATTTTCAACAATACCCAGTAGTAACAAGAATCTTATTGGCCGTGGAAGCCACATGCCTGCAACCTCTAGACAAAGTACCGTTCAGGACTAAATATGCAACTTCGATTACAACTCGTCTAAGCCTTTCATTCTTAGAGGATTGGTTTTTTTTTTTTTTTTTTGTGGTTTTAGGGCGCACAACTTCTATGGTCATTAGCGCCCAGCTAAGAACATTGAATCGCTATGATCTAAAAAAAAATGGTGACTGTCAGAACATCAGCAAGAGGCTAAAAACGAAAGATAAAAGACAATTAAAAGAGTTAAATATCCTTGGATAGGTTGGCCAAGTTGATAAAACGCAAAACTCGAGCAGCTGCTCGTGTGTCATCAGCTAAAATTTCCTCCAGAGTAGACGGAAAGTGAAGGGCTACACGGAGGTGATTAAAATTAACACAAGTCAGTAAAACATGTCGCACTGTCAACAGTTCACCGCAGGAGCATAGCGGTGCAGGTTCGGCGGACAGCAAGTGACGGTGGCTGAAACGGCAATGACCGATCCGCAACCGAGCCAGGATGACCTCCTCCCGCCGAGAGGGGCGTGAGGATGTCCTCCAAGCGGTCGGGATCGGTTTGACAGTTCGCAATTTATTATTGTACAGTGAAAGCCACACACTGTGCCATTGCGACACGATACTCCGGCGAAGATCCCGTTGAACATCGTCCGATGGGACGCAAAAGGTAGCCATGCGAGGCAAAAGAGCTGCTGCCTTGGCTGCTGTGTCGGCGGCCTCATTCCCGGGCACACCCACATGGCCAGGAACCCACAGGAAAGAAACGTGACAGCTGTCATCAGCCAGCAACTGGAGGGAGCGTTGGATTCGATACACGAGAGGATGGTTCGAGAAAGGGTCCTTAAGACTCTGCAGGGCACTTAGGGAGTCCGAACATATGGCATAGAAAGGGTGGCGGTGGCGGCAGGTATACAAAACGGCCTGGTGGAGGGCGAAAAGCTCAGCCGTGAAGTTTGAGCACCGGTCAGGGAGCTTGTATTGGAAACGGTTGTCCCCGACGACGAAGGCAGATCCGACACCGGCAGTGCTCTTGGAACCATCAGTGTAAATAAATACGGCATTATCGAACCGCGAACGGAGTTCGACAAGCCTCGAGCGGAATACCAAATCCGGAGTGCTCTCCTTGGGGAGCGAACTAAGTTCGAGGTGTGTGTGAACCTGGGCCTGATGCCACGGTGGCAATGGGCTTTCGCTCAACCGAAGGGTGGAAGGAAGGGTAAAATCGAGCCGCTGTACCAGGCGGCGAAACCGAACTCCAGGTGGAAGCAAGGCAATCGCAGACAACTGATATTGGCGATCGAGTGAGTCGTCAAAAAATAATCTGTAAGATGGATGGTTGGGCATCGACCGTAGGCGGCATGCGTACCGACACAAGAGTATGTCACGTCGATTGGTCAAGGGTAATGCAGCAGCCTCGGCATACAGACTTTCAACAGGGCTGGTATAAAATGCACCGGTCGCCAAACGTAATCCACGATGGTGGATAGAATTGAGACGGCGGAGAATAGACGGCCGTGCTGAAGAGTATACAAGGCTTCCATAGTCGAGCTTCGACTGAACAATGGCCTGGTAAAGGTGAAGCAGGACGGTACGATCCGCTCCCCATGACGTGCCACTGAGGACACGAAGAACGTTAAGGGATCGGGCACAACGGGCAGCCAGGTAGGACACGTGTGTGGACCAGCAAAGTTTCCGATCCAACATGAGTCCCAAGAATTTTGTAGTCTCCACGAAAGGGAGAGCAACAGGGCCGAGACGTAGAGAAGGTGGAAGAAATTCCTTGTATCTCCAGAAATTGATACAGTTTTCTCAGTGGAGAATCGGAAGCCGTTTGCGATGCTCCAGGAATACAGACGGTCAAGACAGCGTTGGAGAGAACGCTCCAAGAGACACGTCCGCTGGGCGCTACAATAAATTGCGAAATCGTCAACAAAAAGAGATCCGGAAACGTCGGCTGAAAGGCAGTCCACGATCGGATTGATTGCAATGGCAAAGAGCGCCACACTCAAGACGGAGCCCTGTGGTACCCCATTCTCCTGGCAAAAGGTATCTGACAAAACAGAGCCCACCCGTACCCGGAACTTGCGATCCGCCAAAAACGCTTGAATGAAAAGAGGAAGGCGGCCCCGAAGGCCCCATGTGTGCAACGCGCGGAGAATGCCCGCTCTCCAACAGGTATCGTATGCCTTCTCCAAGTCGAAGAACACGGCTACTGTTTGACGCTTCTTCAGAAAGTTGTTCATAATGAAGGTCGACAACGTAACGAGGTGGTCAGCAGCAGAGCGGTGTCGACGAAAACCGCATTGGATATTAGTCAGAAGGCGGCGAGATTCGAGGAGCCAGACCAACCGAGCGTTAACCATGCGTTCCATCACCTTACAGACGCAGCTCGTCAGAGAAATAGGACGATAACTGGAAGGAAGGTGTTTGTCCTTCCCTGGTTTGGGGATGGGGACAACAATGGCTTCACGCCAACTTGTGGGAACATGACCTTCAGTCCATATGCGATTGTAGGTACTAAGAAGAAAGCACTTGCTCGCAGGAGAGAGGTTCTTCAGCATTTCAATGTGAATGGAATCGGGCCCGGGAGCAGAAGACCGGGACAGGGCGAGAGCACGATCTAGCTCCTGCATGGTGAAGGCGACGTTATAATTTTCCCGATTAAAAGAACGGAAAGAAGGCGGCCGTGCCTCCTCTACCTGTTTGCGAGGGAGAAAGGCAGGGTGGTAATGGGCAGAGCTCGAAACCTCCGCAAAGAAACGACCCAATGCGTTTGAAACATCAGCTGGGTCCACGAGGACCGCGTTCTCCACGGTCAGGCCAGGAATCGGGGAGTGGACCTTGATGCCGGACAAACGGCGTAGGCCACCCCAGACAACCGTGGAGGGAGTAAAACGGTTAAAAGAACTAGTAAAAGCTGTCCAGCAAGCTTTCTTGCTGTCGTTTATGATACGACGACACTGCGCTCTCATACGTTTGTAATTGATGCAATTCTCCAAAGTTGGGTGGCGGCGGAAGGTGCGTAAAGCACGGCGCCGGGCTCGAAGCGCGTCGCGGCAGGCTGCAGTCCACCAAGGGACCTGGACACGACGTGGAGAAGAGGATGTACGAGGTATGGAACGTTCAGCAGCAGTGAGGATAACCTCTGTGAGGTATTCGACCTGACTGTCACAGTTGGGAAAATTCTGATTGTGAAAAACAGCCATGGAAGAATAAAGCCCCCAGTCGGCTTTAGAAATGTTCCAACTGGTGGGACGTGGAGATGGGGAATGATGTAGGAAGTGGATGATACAAGGGAAATGGTCACTCGAGTACGTGTCAGAAAGTGCATACCACTCAAACCGACCGGCAAGCTGAGGAGTGCATATTGCGAGGTCTATATGGGAATAAGTGTGTGTTGTGTCAGAAAGGAAGGTCGGTGCACCGGTGTTGAGGCAGACAAGATAGAGGTGGTGGAGAATGTCCACCAAAAGGGAGCCTCTCGGACAAGGTGCCGGAGAGCCCCATAGGGGGTGGTGGGCATTAAAGTCGCCTACCAACACGAAAGGTGAAGGGAGCTGGTCAACAAGGTTTAGCAAATCTGCCCTAGTAAGGGCAGATGACGATGGCGAATATATATTACAGAGGGAGAAGGTAAATGTGGATAAGGTGATGCGGACGGCAACTGCCTGTAGGTGAGTGTGCAAGGAAATGGGATGGAAATAGACGTCGTCTCGAAGGAGCATCAGAACCCCTCCATGGGCTGGGACACCTTCCACAGGTGGCAGGTCGAACCGCACAGAGGTGTAGTGTGGAAAGTCTGCACGATCACGTGGACGCAACTTAGTTTCCTGGAGGCAGACTAGAAGCGGGCAGTGCAATCGAAGGAGTAATTTTAACTCCTCCCGATTAGAACGAATGCCGCGAATGTTCCATTGAAGGAGCGCCATGATAGAAATGAGAGAAGAAATAAGGATAAAAACCAAGTAGCGAGCGGGGTCACCTCGACGGCCGCTGAGGACCGGATTTCGAGGGAGCACTGCTATCGCTGTCCAGGGGCAAAGGGTCGTGGTCCATAGTTTCGACCGACGCGCCTGCCACCTCCCTGAGTTGATCAGGAGGGGCAGTTTCCCCCGCCGGTAAAGGGCCGGGCGCCCGGCAAACGGAGCGTCCCGGTGAAACAGAAGACGGCCGAGGCCGGCAACTGTTGGACGGCGCGACAGATGGGTCACGCCTCGGCGGGGAAGGAGAGGAACTCTTTTTCTTGTCAGCTCTTCTGGAAGAGTGACGGCGGGAAGAGGCAGTTGACGGTTGGGAAGCCTGAGAACGCAGAAAATCCTCGCGGACGGGTTCCTTTTTCAAGGTCCGGGCATCTTGTTTAGGTGCCCGCGGTTTACTAGATGTTGACGAAGACTGTACCTTAGAAGCAGCAGGAGGAAGCGGGGACGTGGAACGGGCAATCTTCGGGCTGGCGGATCGCACAACTGTGTCAGCGAAAGTGAAATCACATGTCTGGGTACTGGAATCTTTGGTAGGTCGAGGTGAGGTGAGTACCTTACTGTATGTACCCGCTGGGAGGACAGTGGGCTTTCGACTCGCCAACAACTTACGAGCGGCAGATGTTGATACCTTCTCCGTAACCCGGATTTGCTGGATTACCTTCTCATCCTTGTATACAGGACAGTCGCGAGAGGAAGCCGCATGGTCACCGTTGCAGTTTAGGCAGTGAGGGGACGGAGGTGGGCAATCCCCCTCATGGGCGTCCCTACCACAAGTGACACACTTTGCTGCATTTGGGCAATGTTCACGGGTATGATTGTACCTGTGGCATTGAAAACAGCGCGTTGGGTTAGGCACATAAGGTCGGACAGAGATGACTTCATACCCTGCTTTGACCTTCGACGGGAGGTCAACTCTGTCGAACGTCAAAAACACAGTACGAGTCGGTGTCAATTGGGTATCGACCTTTTTCATCACCCTGTGGACGGCTGTCACACCCTGATCGGACATATACGATTGGATGTCTTCATCAGACAGCCCGTCAAGGGATCTCGTAAAAACTACCCCCCTTGACGAGTTGAGTGTGCGGTGTGCTTCTACCTTAACGGGAAACGTGTGCAACAACGTAGTACGTATAAGTTTTTGGGCTTGGAAGGCACTGTCCACTTCCAGCAACAATGTGCCATTGCGCTGACGTGAACAGGTTTTAACAGGGCCAGCAATTGCATCTACACCTTTCTGTATAACGAAAGGATTGACAGAATTGAAATCCTTTCCGTCGGTGCGAGAGACAACCAGAAATTTAGGCACATTAGGCAGAGTCTTTTTAGGCTGAGGCGAGTCTAACTTACGTTTGTGAGTCAACGTCACGAAAGAAGATAAGGAAGTCATCGCGGAAGTGTCCCCCGTGATTACCGGCGTCTCCGATGGCGCGCTCCTTCCTAGTGGGGGCCCTCTCCGAGGGCTTACCCGCCTTAGGTGATTGTTCACACCTCAGGTCACACCTCCCGAGAACTGACGGAGGGACCAATCGGCACGTTCGGAAGGTACCAGCTCGGGTAATCACCCCTCCCTGGGCCTGGCCTTTACCAGGGGGTACGTACGTGCCCTACTTGTCTACCCGGGGCGGGGAATTACGCGTTACCCCGTCACCTGCTACGCACGATAATGCGTGGGTCGGCCTTCAGACACGCACAGGGAGGAAAGAAGAAGAGGATAGGAAATGAAGAGAAAGAAGGAAGAAGTGTCTCAAACGCCGAAGCGGAGACTAATGAGGAGAAGAAAGCCAGGAGAGTACAAGGAGAGAAAGACAGAAAACAAAGGGTAAGAAGGGAAGGAACGAAGGAAGAAAAACCACAACAAGAACCACAGTAGCTCACGAAATATGCCCGTCTCCGGGCGAAGGCATAAACCGGGAGGGACAGTGAAGCAGCCTGGGGCAGAAGAAAGGCTGCTCCGGCTCGGGGCCCCGTGCGCGCCACACACGTACCCACAAAAGAACTGTGGGCCCCCTGGGGGGTTAGAGGATTGGATAACGACTTTATTCCTTTTCAATCTCTGGACATCTCCGGTAGTGATGAGATTAGCTAATCAATCATTAAGGGTCATACCAATCAGTCTAGTGTGTAGACTAGTCACTAGTCAACAAGCACTTTACGTATGTTTTATTCTCTTCTTCAGCCTCGACGGCGCGTTCTGTGTGTTCACTGCTTCAGTGAAACCCCGGAAAAAGCTCGTCGTGAAAATTAGGTAAGTGAAATTAAATGTGTAACTGGCATTCTTTGTTTCGTTCTAGCATATTTTATATGCACAGTGCGAGTATTTTATAGCATGAGAAACATTTTACTTCGCGGAGAGCACGTATACGCGGCCGCGGAATAAATATACCAGTTTAACGCAGCGTTGCAATACTCATCCGTGGCTGGGGTTCTATTTCCCTTCTGAACCCCCTGGAGGCAGCATGTTTGCGCTCCTGTGGCAGGGAGGGGCGAGGGGCATCGCCGCTTTTAAAATTGGCGTTGGAGCTGCTGGAGACACTAGCTCCTGGCTACTCGAACCTTGCCGGTTATTCACGAATGGTCCCGAAGCATGACAATGGAGCTACTGCACACCTCGCCTTGTGCATGCGCAAATCCTCCATGAAGGCAACATCCACAATTCGTATTTGTTTTTGGTGCAGTCAAGCTGCATCAGAATAACGTTATATTTGGTAATGTATCCTATACATTTAAGTACCACCAATTGAACAAGCCTTCAGAAGATCCTAGCTAGAACAGCCCAATGGTTAGCACTCCGCCGTCGATGGTAGTGCGTTCAAGAAAAACTGCAAGGAGTTTTTTAAAACTTTTCTACAATGAGTTAGTGATACTTGCCATATACCGTTGGGCGTTTTAGCAAATTTAACGATTGAGGGTAGCTAATATTTAACTGAAGAGACATGTGTGAGGAGCCTTCGCGCATGCTTAAGGATAGTAACGGGTGCTACTTAGTGTCACGTGCCCCAAAGGTAGCTTTTCTTAAAAGCTTCATTTTTTTACCGCCACAACAGCGTAATAAGTTGCTTACGGTGTTTTAGTGTTCATGAGCACATTCGTATGTTCTTTGTTTTTGTTATCACAGAAAATCTAACAACATTTAGTATATTTTATAAACGAATTACTCTCAGTTTTAAGGGGCGTAGGACGTCAAGCAGTCCGACTTTGACGAGAGGCATGACATGATAATTTACACTGTCAGTAGTTTTACAAATAAATTCACAAAACTGAGCATGACCGGGAAGGATTCAGGGTTCACACTCAGCTGTAGAAGTTCTAAAACGTGACGATTTTTACTTACATGTTAAAAACCATTTTTTTCACTTACTATTGGCTTAATTTGTTGCTATAGTTCCACTTTTCTTCCCAAGTCAGATTGTTCGACAAATTTGGCATAACATACAAAGAATGCTTACAGGTGTATGAAACTCTAGAATTTTGAAAATATTTTAAGAACTGTGGTAAAAATCACATTTCTTAACTATAAAATGTGAGGTTTTTCTGAAAATAACATTATTTCATAAATTAAATTCTAGAGCTTCATACACCTGTAAGTATGGTTGTAAGCTTAGTAAAATTCATCGAACAATCTTACATAAGAAGATAAGTGCACCTGTAACAACAAATGCAGCCAATATTAAGTGAAAAAATCAATTTTTCAATGGTAAATAATTTTTTTGTTATGTTTTAGAATTGCGACTGCTGAGTGTGTAACCTGAATCCTTCCCGGTCACGATAAAGATTTTGTGAATTTGTGAAAGTGTAGACAGGGTAAGTTAAACTGTAATGTCATGCCTCGCCTGCTTCAAGTTGGCCCACTTCACGTCCTATCCCCTTCAGCTTGGAAGTGTGGAACAAAGAAGCTTGGTAGTCCGACGCATCAGCTCGAGTTCAAGCGAGCTCAAACAAGCTGAGGTAAGACATTCTGCAAGTCTCTTAATGAATATATATCTAAAGTGTGGAGTTGGTGGTGGGGGAGGGAGGAAGAACTGCCGCTTCTACCCAGTGCCACTCTTAGCGCCTAATTGTCCCTTTTGGAAGCCCAAACATCGTCGCGTCCAGCGTGGGTTGAGGAGGTGGAGGGACGGTGGTGGAGGCACTGTCAAGTTTCGCCACTCAAAGTGAACCCCCAGTATCTGAAGCACCATCCGTTACTGACATACGATAATCTTTATCGGAGTAGCATCCCTGCTATAGCTAGTAAAATAGAACCAGCTACTCGATGTTCCAACTATCAAAGAAAAGAATATTACGTTTTAAACACTACAGAAGTTGGGAACAAGCTACCTCAGTCCACCTTCCTCAAACGCTTAGCATGCAAACAGATACTCTGCTCGTGCTTGCTTAAAACGTATATTATTTTAACTGTAACACTGCTTGTCACCATCAGTGTTGACCATGGTACTTTTGCTTGAAGTATGCTCCAGTTATTTTCACTAGTCTTACTGCCAAAAATATATTTTAGAACGGACGTGGCTTATGTTTGAGAAGTATTGACAGATGTAGATTAATAGAACCTAAGAAGCGTCTGACCCGCCGTGATACATCAAACAGGTAAGATCACCCTTGCAAAAGAAAAAAGGAACATTGCAAATTCAAATGGACACAAGATCTTTAAGACTGACCGTCATTTAGAGGAACTCGATATTTAGCTCTAACGTCAATGCGAGAAGTTTACAACAGATACAACTGAACCCTATCACGTAATTGGTAAAGAATCCTAAGAACTTCTGGTCGCATGTTAAGTATACTAGCGGTAAATACCTTCACTATGAGAGAAACTAATGTTACGACAGTTGGGCTAAAGCAGAATTGCTTAAGACAGCCTCCCGAAATTCCTTCACGAAAGAACTCAGCAAATACTCCAGAATTCATATCAAGAACAGCTGGCATCACACGTAATTTAAAAGTTGATAGCCCTGGTGTATTCGACCAACATTTGGTCGGTGTTATGGAAATGCTGACCAAAGTTAAAAATCCATGAGTCGTCAATGCATATTGATATAAAGAACCGTTAGCAAATGTTGACAGCTTTGTGTAGTGTCTCAACTGATATTTGAGGCAAAATCTTGGTACCTATTTTATCCAAAATTCAGTGAAAATAAAATGAAATTAATGCAAAATAACAGTTCAATACGATTCACTGCCAAAAACTGACTTCCTCTTTTATATATAAACTGAAAAAACTGACCTTTAGTAAACTTAATCAGTATGCAAATAGTCTTGTGATGAACTGTGTGTTCCGATGTGTTTATAAGGTCACTGTTGTATCTCTATTTTGATACAACTTGTATTTATACTTTTGGCGCTTATTACATAAATCGTGATACTTTCTGATATCTTACATAAATCTCCACTTCTACACAATAAAATGGAATGATTCACAGTAGGTGAATCGCGACGGCGGTGTATTGCGCTAATTTTGACAATGAAGTGTTGGTCTTTGAAGTATAGCGGCGCCTGAATTACGGTCAAGCACAACGGTGGCGAAACACCGGTTGCGCAACACTAGTTCTTTTCATTTTAAAATACGCAGTACAGCCAACCGGATGCTTAATCAAAATCAAACAAATGTTTGTATAGTCTACGGGACATAACTACGGGGTCATCAGTCACTAAACATACAAACTACTTATGAACTAAATAAGACTAAGGACGGCACAAACCTCCATGCCCGAGGGGGGATTCGAAACCCCGAACGTAGTGGCCGTGCAGACCGTGACTGGAGCGCCTCAGTCCCCTCAGCCACCGCGGCCGGCCCGGATGCTTCAATTTTATGTTTCTTGACCTGGTTCCGTTTCATCGGAACGGAATCTTGCGAGCGGGTTGCTCAGTTTGAATAATGTAAAATATAGCATTATGTTCATAAAAATGTAAGAATCAACACCAGTATGGGGTGGACATTAAGGAACATGCTATGCGGCGCTTAACAGCAGCGGCTGTTACACCAACTACCGTGTTCAGCTTTTGGTACTACACTGCACGGGCGTGTGTAATGGAGGCAGGGCACTGCTCTCCTCGACTCCCACCGGAATTATGAAAGTAAAAAAATCGCACTGACGTGTCTTACGACCCACTTTAGATTTGTAGTTTTATATGTTTTTGCAAACATTTTGGACCAAAATAATAATGCAAATAATAAGAGTGAAATCATTTTAGGAAAAAAATTAAGTAGTGGCGGGTTTCGAACCACCGACCTTTCTCGTCACATTCCACCACCTTGCCCACTACGCTAAGGCTATAAATCAAAACACGGGATCTTTAACCTCATACTATTCATGGCTGTTAACTGATGTTAATATCGCATTTGTAGACAGATTATCATACGAAGAACAGTGTTTTTTGTTAATTCCTCTGTGTCGTTGCTTTGAATTGACAACGTGTAAGCTACAATAAGAATATCAACAAATATGTGAGGAATGTCACGTGACATGTCCGAACGCCTGGTTTTCGTTCATTCAATGGAGGGTGTCAAATATCCGTTATTTTTGCAAATATGTCTCAAACGATACGAGACATGAAAGAAACAGAAGAGAGCCAAGTTGTGGAGAATTTGCTCCTCTACCAATTAGGTTAATCAATTATCGTGTCAGAAGAACGGCTCGTTTTCAATTACAACTACATTACAAACAGCAGTTTTCGGTTTTACTACCGTATTTTTGTCCTAAAAATTTGAAACAGGGCGGTTCTGGTCTCTGGCGGCCTACAATCATGTCTACAATTTGGTGCTGATTGGTTGAACGGTTCGTCTTAAAAACAGGGAACACGTTACGGACAGACATCCCAAAATCGCCGTTATTTTTGCATATATCTTTGAAACGCTACGAGATATGTAAAAAGAATAACAGCAAAGTTCTAGGGACTTTTCTCCTCTACAAATCAAGTTATTCAATTTTCGTATCAGATGAATAGTTAAGCCATTATTTTCATTTAAATTTCGAGCTGTCGAAAGGCGATCGCAAAGGCCCACTTTTAGTGTTACTACCGTAATCTGAAGTGGGCCAATAGCTGTTTTATGACAGTGTCAACGAAATCTTGATGTTGACAAAGTAAAGGATTTCAGCGCAAATTATCCTCCGAAAATGAGCAGGAAACCCTATGTAAAATGTCATGGAATGTGACCTTACAGTTATCTTTTGATCAACTTTACCGTCCTCCCCAAAAGTATGTCCATCTTTCGTTATTGCTGTATTTACATCGATGGTAGTTTGGGCTCATTACGCACAATAGTACGCATATCGTATTTCAGAGAAAAAACATTGCAGTCAGAGCATTTTTTTTATTTCCAGCCTTCAATTTATGTATTTACTTTGCTAAATTATACATACGACATTGGCGGCCTAGCATGACTGAATTTTTGTGCACATGGAAACCGTTTCCGACCGAATTCGTGATTGTGAATAAAATATTAATTCAGTATTATTTTCTTGGAAGAAATTTGTTACCCCCACCCCCGAAATGCCAATATTTGTTACAATATAAGTTCAATGGTACTCATTTCAGTCAAATCAAGCTGTCATCGTCTAATTACACATTCGAAAATTGCACACTCCTTTAAGCAGCTAAGTATTTGTCACAAGGCAGAATTTTATTATCTCTGTCATTCTACTCGTTTATTCGCAGTAATGTTTCTTAGCCAACTAAAAATATACACTAAATTTCCACACGTACTGTAATATACTGCTATCAATGTATTTGTGAGAAGGATGGATGTAAAGTCATTCTTACTCTCAGTCCCAGAAATTTAAGCTGCCTAATTACGTTCCTGCAATACTAAACTCCAACATCACAAAGTATTCGGAAGAAAACTAATATGGACTATATAATTGACTTATTACAGTAAAATAGTTCCGAAATATTACCAACGTGGAAAGAACAAGTCTCGTGACTAAGCTAAGGTTTGCCACCAGACACGAGCACGAGATTGCAACTATTCCGAATTCATATAATTTCCCATTAGGGCTTTCATCGTTATATTCGTTCTTAATTGACATATAATGAACTAAAGTGAAGCGTCTGAAATGTTCAGTGTATTATTGACTAATTGCTGGATTACTATTATCGGCATTTCAACATTACTGTTAATCAGAGAGCACTAACATGGTAGGACAATGCATTCGGCCGCTGCTGGCATAATTTAAGACCGCGATACAACCCGTCTGCTTTCACCAACGTCATATTTGAGTGTCAACATACGCTACGTGGATATACCAACTAGCAAACCAAACTATCAACGAATATAAAAATGCGGGATAATATCGTAATACTTATGTACTGCAGGTAATACATAATCTCATTTCCCTCGTTAATTACAGATTACCACAACAGAATGTACCATTGATCACTGGTCTCAGACAAAAAATTCGCGCCTTCAAGGATCACTTGCGAAAAAGCCTCAACCTATACCTCGATATCAGAAGAGCTACAGATCACTTTTTAAACAGAATCGTTATCTATCGCCTGTATGTCTGATATGACCTCATTGGCTAAATTGACGCGTCGTATCGCGGACTTCATTTGGACCGACACCACCGCTTCATATATTACCAGCGGTAAGTTTCTGTGCTTGATTGTGTATTTTATTATTCTGAAAGCGATACTTCGAGATAAATACGAACGTTTCTCATTTGCAGTATCTAGAAAACTTTCCGGCGGGAGGTTAAAATTTATCTCATGCTTAAGCGACATGTGCTTGACATGTAGGTTCTTTGAATGACATTAGGTGAAGGAATAATTTATAGATTTACGCATTGTAAACTGGCGTGATAGTAAAATCATTAGTCAACATATTGCAATATCGTGACATTCGTAGAAATCTTAGCGTAACCCCTATGAACCGACATAAGATCGCCAAATATGTTTATTAGGGTCTTTTCCTAGCAAGATATTTTCTTCGACTTTTTTTTTTACCCTACAGGTAATTGTCGAGAAATCCACTTGCTACCGCCATAGACATTGCTTCAAATCATATAGTGCTTTGAAGTGTCACAGTTTAAGAACAATTACGATTAAGAGACTATACTTTTTTGTTTCAGTGGAAATTGTTATTATAAGAAAGAAGTGTCTTTAGTATGCTGTTGTAACAGCAAACAGCTCTCTTTATAAGTGTCTTCGTATGTTAAATTTCATTTAGCAGTGAACGCTTGCTTTCTCTCTTCTCACGCTGAAAACAGTCTTCGGACTTAAGAATTCCGAAATATTACGTGAGAAATTGACCGCAAGAGGTACAAATTAGCTGGACCTCATGGAGCAGTAAAATATGTAATAGGGAAGAAAGATATAAATGGCAATTTCAACTGCAAACACTAATGAAGAGCCCCATGTAGTGAATGGCAAATAAGCCATATAGTAGGCACGATCGTGCACACTTATGTGCAGGTAACACTAGAAGCTATGGGTTAAAGTTTAGTCAACGAAGAAATTACTTTAGAAAAAGTACATCGACAACGCCACTAAATGGGCCTAACTTTGTATTACATATTTGGCTGAAATTTAATTGCTAAGAAGTGAATCGATGAGGTCACTTTACATAAAGTTAAGTGCTACAACAGTGGCTGCTTTTGTGTACTCTTCCGATTTGCAATTTAGTAGCAATTTATATTTCAAAAGAAATTCTAGAAACTTATGTTAATTTTTCTGTACATCTACCACGCCGATTTTGTTTAGGTACCGTAAAGCTGTTTCTTATTCCTTCCGCTACCGTCATTCATCGCGGCCTTGGCAACATTACGCGTCAAACGTGAGAGTCATAAGCATTAAGTGCAATTTAATCCTATGACGAATGTATGTAAAGCACCACACATATACGGCAGTAAATTTGACAAATTATCCTATGAGCGGCGACCTCACACAATCACAGTCTAACTCACGTTGTTGCCTGCACACTAGCAATCCATACTGTTAACTACATGTACAAACTTCCGATACTATCAGATAGGTGATCCTCTGTGCCCATCATGATTGCCAACCGTGCTTCAAAACGCCACCTTGGACTGCACAAGGACTTAAGGAACTGTGTCATGGTAGCCCTGATTGTCCTATCAACATGAAAAACGTCGCATAAACAGGTGCAGTCAAAATGTCAAGTAGGTTAAAACTTCTGAAAATGTAGCGCATCTCGTCATTGCAAGCACACTGAGAACCAAAACCTTTCTTGAATCTATATTACAGTCAAACATCTCAAATGAGTGGAAGGGTGTAGCGTGAAACTTGTGAACAGTTACTAATGCAAATCACGTACCAGCTGTCAAAATTTGTCAGAATGAAATGTTTCGGGACGACATTATCCCATTATCAAGCTGAAAATTAAACTGGCGCTACGCTACATCATACATAATAGCAGCATATTTACTTCGTCAAAACAGTTCGTCGAGCGCAACCGCATGTTCATCGGATTTCGTATGTTCCATTCACCACAACGAGTTTTGCACTTTCACATCTGTAGGCTTCGCGAACTCAACCAAACTTACCTCCCAAGGGAACGTAGGTTTGCACTCAGCTACAGAACAGTGTTACCAAAAGTACTTTCGATTCACATTCGTTCGCGTTGACTAAAGCAATAAACATACCAATCCCCTCAAAGCAGTATGATACGTTGCCAACCGAACTGTTACTAAAATTCGCCTTACACTGATGACATCCTTAAATAGTAATACAAATAGAAATTACCCAACAAGAATAAAGAACGTACGAATACTATTTACCAGCGTACAAAACGTCAAAAGAAAGTCAATTGAATACCGGGATACCAACCGTCGGCTTTGACAAATGACGTCATTTTAGTCAGCCAAGTTAGTAGAATTTGGGAATACAAATAAATACCATATATTCGGAGTACTTCGAGAACAAGCTACTACATAGATTAAGTTTGCTTCAGGTAATGTAAATCGACCGCATTTAGTAGTAACTCCCTTGTGACGTCTTGCGTCAAAGCCGACGGGTGGTATCCCAATCTTCAGTTATACTGAAACTGCACACTACCCTCGTAAAATCCAAACTTCACTAGACACGACTTTCTACGTCTTCATTGGTTTCCGACATCTACACCGAATACAGTCAGCTATATCACCAAAAATATGAAAAAAAATTTCATCTTGGCTAACTTAGTCTCTTCCGAGAGTCACGCAGTGAGAAAGACTTTAACCACACACACACGAAAAATGTTTCGTACTTACCACGGACTGCGGCGTCGAACAGTTACAGATATAGACCCATGAAGCTTCGGCCGTTAACTACACCTCTCACCGGATAGTTACTCGTTGTTTGGAATTCCATGTGGGACGAAGGCAAGACGACCGCACCTCACCGCACGTACGTACGTGTCCTCCGCGCCCGATCTGAAGAGGTTCACACAAACCGCACTAATCGGTCAACGCCGAGCCACGCACTGTGAGCTCTCTCTTTCTCTCATACAGTCCAGTGGCGGACTGCATCTGTAGCGCCCTCTACGACAGCTACAGGTACGGGTCACGCCTCGATACCGTCAACCCAGGCTCAGACAACTAATGGCGTGCAACAGCTTGTTGCATAGGCCGGTATTACACTATCAAATTTTCTTTGACAAAGAATCTTTGTCAAAGAAAATTGGACAGTGTAATATGGAACTTTTGTCAAAGTTGCCTTTGGTCAAAAATTCATTGATCAAATCTAGCAACTAACCGTAAATTTGATCAAAGAAAGCGTTCGTCTTTGGTTAACTGCGGTGAGAAATGTGACCACTTGAACCGTTAGCATCGCGGTAGCAGTTTTTGACGCAAGGGGGTTAAGTTTATATAATTACTGCATACATTTTGTCGTTGCGACGACACACAATACGAATTACGTGGTCACGGTTTCAAACTACTTTTGACATAGTTTGAAACTGTGACCACATAATTCGTATTGCGTGTCGTCGCAACAACAAAATTTATGCACTAATATAAAGCTGATTACAAAAACCGGCTGCATCGAGCCGAAAACTAGATGACACTTGCAGAATGCATTAGCAATCAAGTGAATATTGCTTTCACGGCAGACTACGCAAAAAAAGAAAATTAATGGCTTCCGCACCACTTTTGCAGCAGAGAAACCAAAAGTACATAATGACAGTGTTTAATTCCCTGCAAATATTTATTCAGACAAATATTATTTACATGAAATATATTTACACAAAATATGAATACCGTATGTCGAAAGTTTTGTTTACTGCAGGCGCGACAGAGCACTAACGAAAGGGAAACAGGGCACAGGCTCCTTACCAGCGACAAATGTACTGGTTCGACCTCTTAAAATTTTTAGAGCAGAATACCACTGCAGACGCAAGCTTCACCAATGTTATCAGTCTTCCAAATGTCTAGCCGTTGCACTTAGTTTAGGCGTACATGCAATCATAGTGTATAAATATTTATAAGCTACGGAAGCAACAGCTGAGGTTAATAACCAAGGAGGCTATTCTAACCTCCTTGTTAATAACAGATATTCATCCGCCATTTTCGATGCATTTTGGCAGATTCTTGGTCAAAGAAAATTTGATAGTGTAATGTCCCCTTTTCACCACGACAAAGATTCTTTGTCAAAGAATATTGGACAAAGATTCTTTGTCAAAGAAAATTTGATAGTGTAATACCGGCCATAGTGAAGTTGTGGTTTAGTAACAAGTGTGAAGTACGAGGTTTTAGTAGCTCCACTTAACCGTCCCTACTTTTTCCACGTAACAAAAATATCAACTTGGTTCAGTAGATTAGATGTTCGTCCCATAGATCCGTGTTGAGGAGATCCTCGTGGACGTGGAGCATGTCAATTTTTATTTTTATTTTTTTACTAGCTGAACCACCGCTGTTTCGCACGCGAAGGCTGGTTGGTCTGCACCAGTTGTTTCTTTTTAATCCTGATGAAGAATCTATAGCTTAAGTTTCGTAGTTATAGCTTGAAATTTGAGTTAACAGCACCATATTTTTGAAAATCAATTTTTGCATCTCGTATTTCATCCCCTTATGGGTCGAATTTCCAAAAATACAGAAACACGTGTCTTTTTAATTTGAACCCCGAATCCAGATCCGAAAATTTGTAATTTCAACTTCAAAATTGCCTAAAAAGCAACAGATTTTAGAAAAAAACTCTCCAATTTAACCCCCTTGATGGTTGAATTTCCAAAAATACCGAAACACGTATTTTTAAAATCATAACGAACAACACAAATACCAATTTTTGTAGCTATAGCTTCAAAATTATGTGACAACAAAGTGTTTTCGAAAAGAATTTTTGATCCCCTCTTTTACCCCTTAGTATCTGAATTTCCAAAAATACCGAAACTCGTGTCTTTTTAATCCTGATCAAGAGTCCATATCTTAAGTTTCGTAGTTATAGCTTGAAACTTGAGTTAACAGCAACATATTTTTGAAAATCAATTTTTTGCGTCCTTTATTTTACCCCATTATTGGTTGAATTTCAAAAAATGCCGAGACACTTATCTTTTAAATTCGAACCCAGAATCCAAAAATTTGTAGTTCTAACTTCAAAATTGCTTAAATAGTAACATATTTTCGAAAAACACCCCCTCTCCAATTTAACCCCCTTGATGGTTGAATTTCCAAAAATACCGAAACACGTATTTTTTAAAGTCTAACCAACTATACAAATATCAATTCTTGCAGCTCTAGCTTCAAAATTGTATCAATAGCAACGTGTTTTCAAAAATAATTTTTTAGCCTGTATGTAACCCTCTTACTTGTTGAATTTCCAAAAATACTAAAAATCATGGATTTTTAATCCTGACCAAGACTCCATATCCGAAGTTTCGTACTTGTAGCTTAAAATTTGAGTTAACAGCAACATATTTTTGAAAATCAATTTTTTGTATCACCTATTTTACCCTCTTATTTGTCGAATTTCAAAAAATTCCTAAACACGTGTCTTTTACATTCGAACCCTGAATTAAAGTCCGAAATTTTGTAGTTCTAGCTTCAAAATTGCCTAAATAGCTACGTATTTAAAAAAAAAAAAAAAAAAAAAAAAACGTTTCATCCCCTATTTCCCCCCCTCGCGGATGGAATATCGAAAAATCGCTTCTTACATGACGCCTACAGAGTAAGATGAACACCCCGCACAAATTTCAAGTTTCTATCTTCAGTGGTTTGTGCTGTGGATGAGGAGTCAGTCAGTCAATCGGGACACTTCCTTTTATATATAGAGATTTTTTTAAAGCAGTAATACTAATACAGGTACATACATTTTTTACAAGGTAACAATTGAACTGAAGTAACAGATTCTACGTCCTTGTGTAGATATATTTTGTTACTAGTATTGTAAGTATGAACTGAGTTGTTTGTTGGGAAAAGGGATATGTTATTTATGACAAAAGTCATTAAAGAATAAATCTACTGAGAGGCAGTAGTTAATATACCCAGTTCATTGGTAACGCTTTTGCAAGTTTTCCGTAAATTTACACCACGAATAATAATACGTATTACACACTTTTGGACTCTGGAAACGTTTGCTTGACTTGAAGAGTTACCCCAAAATATTATACCACATGACATTATGGAATGAAAGTATGCAAGCTTTTCTTATATTTATGTCTCCTACGTCTGGTACTACTCATATTGAAAATGTTGATTTGTTAAGTTGTTTCTGCAGTTCTGTGGTGTGCTCCTCCCAACTGAATTTATTATTAAGCTGTAATCTCAGGAATTTTATTCTATCGAGCTCTTCTATTTGCTCTTCATTCTTTATGCATATATTGGATGGGAATCTATTTCTTGTTTTGAACTGCATGCAAAGTCTAATGTCAATGAATTAGATTTAGACCACTTATTTTTAATGAAAATATTATTATCAGACCTTCCAAGAACTATTCCCGAAATGCCATTTTTTGCAATACTTGTATCATCTGCAAACAAAACGAACTCTGCTTTTGGCAGTGTAATTGATGTGAGGTCATTAATGTTCACAAGAAAGAGAAATGGCCTTTAGTAGGATCCTTGTAGGACACCACATGTAATTTCTTCCCAATCTGATGATGACTTGGCTTAATTCACGAGTCCCTTTGTTTTCTGTTAGCGATATACGACTTTAACCATTTTGTAGCAATTCCTGTGACACCGTAGAATTCTAATTAACTTAAAACGATGTTATGGTTTACACAAAAAAATGCCTTTGATAACTCAGAGAAAATACCTGCTGCTTTTAATTTATTTTCTAATGAATTAAATATATTTGTATCACTATTTACTTCCCCTTGCACCAAATATCGACATTCGACTGTCACTTCTCTGGATATTTCGAACCATTTTACTTTGTATCAGTATGTTTGCATTCGAGGTTTACGTGTTGGCGTCTTTGTTTGCGACTGTTGTTGTTGTTGTTGGGGTCTTCAGTCCTCAGACTGGTTTCATGCAGCTCTCCACGCTACCCTGTCCTGTGCAAGTCTCTTCATCTGAGAATACCTTCGGAAACCTACATCCTTTTGAATCTGCTTACTATATTCGTCCCTCGGTCTCCCTCTGCGATTTTTACCCCACACGTTTCCTTCTAATGCTAAGTTGACAATTCCTTGATGTCTCAGAATGTGTCCAACGAATCTATCCCTTCTCTTAGTCAGGATATGCCAGAAACTCCTTTTCTCCCCGATTCGGTTAAGCACCTCCTCATTAGTTACATGATCTACCCATCTAATTTTCATCATTCGTCTGTAGCACCACATTTCAAAAGCTTGGATCACTTTTTTATCTGAACCTCTTATCGTTCACGTTTCACTCCCATACAATGCTACACTCCATGCTTTCAGAAAGGACTTCCTAACATTTAAATTAATATTGGATGTTAACAAGTTTCGCTTCTTTAGAAACGCTTTTCTTCCGATAGCCATTCTGCATTTTATATCTTCTTTACTTCGGCCATCAGAAGTTATCTTGCTACCCAAATAACAAAATTCATGTACTACTTTTATTGTCTCATTACTAATCTAATTCCTTCAGCATCGCCTGATTTTCTGACATAGCATTCCATTACCTTCGTTTTACTCTTGTTAAGCTTCATCTTATACCTTTCTTTCAAGACACTGTCCATCCCATTCATTTGCTCTTCCAGATCTTTTGCGGTCTCTGACAGAATTACTATGTCATCGGCAAACCTCAAAGTTTTTATTTCTTCTCCCTGCTCTTTAAAGCCTTCTCCAAATTTCTCCTTCCATTCCTTCACTGCCTGCTCAATGTACAGATTGAACAACATTGGAAAAAGGCTACAATCCTGTCTTACTCCCTTCCCAACCTCTGCGTCCCTTTCTTGCTCTTCGACTCTAATAACCGCTGTCTGGTTTTTGGATAGGTTCAATATAACTCTTTGTTCCCTATATTTTACCCGTGGAACAGTGTATTCCAGTCGACATTGTCAAAAGCTTTCTCCAAATCGACAAACGCTAAAAACGTAGGTTTCCCTTTCCTTAGCCTATCTTCTAAGATAAGTCGTAATGTGAGTATTGCCTCTCGTGTTCCTACATTTCTCCTAAATCCAAACTGACCTTCCCCCAGGTCGGATTCCACAAGTTTTTCCATGCGTCTTTAAATAATCCGTGTTAGTATTTTGCATTCATGACTTATTAAACTGATAGTTCTGTAATTTTCACATTTGTCTGCACTTGCTTTCTTTGGAATTGGAATTACAATATTCTTCTTGAAGTAGGAGGGTATTTCCCCTTTCTCATACATCTTGCATACCAGGTGATACAATTTTTTCACAGCTAGCTCTCCTAACGACGTCGGCAGTTCAGACGGAATATCATCGACTCCAGGGTCCTTGTTTCGACTCAAGTCCTTCAGCGCTCTGTCAAATTCGTCTCGCAGTATCATATCTCCTATCTCATCTTCCTCCGCTTCGTCTTCCATTTCTAGAATACTGCCTTCAAGTTTATTTCCTTTGTAAAGGCCCTCTATGTATTCCTTCCACAGTTCAGCTTTCCCCTCTTTGCTTAGTACTGGTTTTCCGTCTGAGTTCTTGATATTCATACAGCTGCTTTTTTTGTCTCCAAATATCTCCTTTATTTTCCTGTAGGCAGTATCTGTCTTTCCCCTAGTTATGCATTCTTCTATGGTTCTGCATTTGTCCTCTAGCCACTCCTGCTTAGCCAGTCTGCACTTCCTGTCAATCTAATTTTTCAGACGTTTGTACTCCCTTTTTCATGTTTCACTTGCTGAATTTTTATATTTGCGCCTAAAATGTCGAATCAATTAAGAAAACACTTCGTGTGCTTGTGGGACAAAGTGTAACGATCGTGTTTGGCCGCGAATGGAATGAGCTGTGCCAATCTGCGGACACCATGTTTATCACGGCACAACTAAGTAGTATTTGTGAAGTTCTGTGTGAACGATAGCTCACAGTGCAACTGCAGAAAGACACGCGTTGTCTCAATTTAGTTGCCTGTGTCAACCTGGCTTCACTACGTTTACATGTAACACATGTCTGGAATAGGATAATAGATTTTTGTGAACCATTTTTTGCTGTTATATTTCCATGATAAAGCCGGAAGCGGAATACCAATTGTTCAAACTTTTGCAGAACAAAGGAAAGAAACTGCAGCTCATCGATCCTTAGACTTACAAGCTACTTATACTAATTTACGCTAAGGACAACACACATACACACACACACACACACACACACACACACACACACACACACACACACACACACACAAACGTACACATCCAAGCCCGAAGGAGGATTCGAACCTGTGATGGGGAAAGCTAAGTGCTCGGCAGCAAGGCGCCTCAGGCTTCGGTCACAGTGGCTCGTTGGGTTTTACCGACTACCGGCAGCGCTTCAAATCAGTACTTCAGTATGGGCATGGTCACAGTGTAGCTGATTTGATCGTCCTAACGTAGACACTTTGGACGACATTCGGTGAAATTTAAATCAGTTTGTTTTCTTCGGTCAAATCAACCGACGTTCTCACACGGTAGATATGGACAGTGAGAAATTGACACGTTTACTGAAAGAAAGAAAGGGATCATGGCACCCGTAAGACGATAAATATCATAATCGGAAAATACTTCGGAATCTATGGTCTAATATTAAGACTTTACCGCAAATTGGATAAATCAGAAATTTTACGCATAAATTATAACCACAAAAATGTGTTCAATTCGGGATCGTGGAGTATCTTAATGTTATTGTAGTGGACCTCTTACGCTGTTTTGCTTTGTGACAATCGGGTATTAGCTGTCCAAAAAAATATTCTTACTGGGTTTGGCGTTCTTTAACAAAGTGGTGATTCTGTTTTATGAATTGATCTGCAAATGTTCTGTACGTGTGCTTCCGCTTTTCAGTGGTCTCTGCGTTCAAAAATTATCTTATTATATGTTTGTCACAAATACATTGACAGTCACTGAAGAGCAATGTAAATTCATTCCGGTCACCATAATCGGATGTTTCTGGATGGCCTATAACTGTCTCATTCGTGGATTTAAATACGGAAAAACTGCACCCATCATTTTATTTTTATGCGTAGCACTGCGAATTTCGAGAATTTTTCTCGCTACTAGTGAATTTGTTTACATTAAACGTAACATTTGCATGTATGGTTTAATGCAGCTCTTGTACAGATGTAGTCTTTTTGAGTTTACTACAGTGAGGCAAATCGCTCATAATAAACCATGGGAAGTTTTCTATATACTAAATAGTACTTCTGTCTGTATTTCCAAATACTGTTTCTGTGGTGTCGCACAAGTACAAAGTGCGCGCCACCTACTTTCGCCGCGCGCCGCCATGCGCGCCATGCACGCCATGCACGCACGCCCTCTGCCACGACTCCGCTCGTGGCCACAACTGAACGACATCGTTCACTTGGTACTGAGATAGGAACCAGTTAACACTTCCTATTCAGATAGGCACCAGTGAAGACTTGGCTATCGGACAGGCACTAGGCAGACCTCTAGCTCAACTATGTATCTGCAGTACTGATCTATGTAAAAGTTAAGTATTGTATAAATTCTGTGCAATATATATCTCGTTCTAATTTACTCTAGTGTTTCTAGTTTCTGGCTGCTCCCCTCCGTACCTGCACCAGCGTGCTATCTTTATTCCTGTGTCGGTCTCATTCCACTCGGCCACCGACACCTACGACGGAAACGAGACACAAAAGCGGCGACGAGGCTGGGACACAAAAGTTTCAGCTCCATTACACTGGATATGACAACACAAAAATCGTCACTTACACTGGTTTTTGTACAAAGATAGGCCTAAGTAATGATTATTATTTTTGATATTCTGAGTAATGGAAGAGGCACAATAGCTTTAAGCAGAGCGAAAAAATTATGGTTTCTAACATTAGGATGAAATACCTCACGATTTGTTCTGTCCGATTTTCCCAACTTCAGTATCCTTAAAAATAAAAAACTGCAGTGCAAGTGTGGCAGAAAATCACAAATTGAAACGTCGAAAAAGTACCTTACCAATGTAAACAAATGCACTAGAAGATGTGGAAAAATCTCTAAACTCCTTAAGATAAGCAATGAACTTAACTAACTGGTGTAGATGTACACTATTTAAAGCATGGAGATTAACTGTCATATGTATGCACAACTTGAAAGATATTCGGCAAAACTGTAATATTGCTTGTCGGTGACACCAGGAAATATCACGAGTATTTAATAGAAATTTCTCCTTTTACCGGTGCCTTGCATATTCGTAAAGCGTGTCTGGTAGTAGCAGTAACTGAGGACCCCAGGAAATTGAAATCGCCGGCCGCGGTGGCCGAGGGGACTGAGGCGCTCCAGTCACGGTCTGCACGGCCACTACGGTCGGGGGTTCGAATCCCCCCTCGGGCATGGATATTTGTGCCGTCCTAGTTCGTAAGTAGTTCATAAGTAGTTTGTAAGTTTAGGGACTGATGACCCCGTAATTAAGTCCCATAGACCATACAAACATTTGAATTTGAAATTGAAATCTAAGCTTCAGAAACAGAATAGATTTAACCTAACTTTCTTCTTAACCCGACCAAGTGTCAAACTGCATCGGAAGCAGTGTGACCACGATGTCAGCTGATGTTTTCAGTCAAACTCGAGCGATGGCGTCTGACGATGATTGGTCGGTGCACTGTGAACATGGCCTTAGAGCGCACGGCTATTCCCACGCGGTAGCAGTATACATACCCCACTTAAATATGGCGTCTAAAAACACCTGTTTCAGTTCCTGATTTCGTCAGCAGCATCATTATTTCCTTTTACTTGAATACACAGATGACACCTGCTTCACTACAGAAACTGTCACTCTGCCCATATTAACCGAAAATTTTTAACTAGAAGACGCAATCTGAGAAGCGGATCACGTTTCAAAGCCGGTTGTGTTTACCTGACACGAAAATCGATTTTTGAAGTGGAAAAGCGCTTTATATCACCCCTCTCACATGTGCTTCCATAACTGGATTTCGTAAACTGATTTTCCAGTTCCACCTTAGGTGGGTCATATAAATACTCCAAAATCTATACTACAAATCCACTTTTTTAAGTGATTTTCCACTTCATCAACCGATATTTGTAATCATATATACGGAATCCTTTATGAAACGTGCCTGGCTTTTCAGGTTTCAGCTTTAATAACTTTCGCCAAAAGTTAACAAATTCAATTTCTCTGCAGTGAAAGAAAAGTATAAATATTATACTCGTCATAAATCTGCTTCAAAACAAGTACTACATCCGGTCTGATGGCCTGGATATGGGTTCTCCACTTAGCCCTCAAACACTGGTTCAGGCATGTGGAGGATGTGATATGTTTATGGACTGGTACCACCAGACAATTGGATACAATTTTAAAACATTCAAATTCCCAACGTAACAAAATTAAATTCACAATGGAACTAGGAGGATTTCTATAAATTTCCTGGACTTTACTATTGATATCAGCACAACAAATAACTTATTTAGTAGTTACACGAAATCAATAGTAACAGATACAGCTATCCCTGCTAGCTCACAGCAACCTCGCAGACATGAACATGCAGACCTCCATTCAATGCTGAATCGCTTCATATCAGTTTCATTGTCTGAGTCTGCATTTCAAACAGAATTACGAACCATCAGATATATAACATCCAATAATGCTATAGTCATGGCCTGATTGACAATATACTACATCAGAAGAAAATGAGGAAAATTAAGCCATTTTTGTATTTTGGCCAACAAGAGCTAGTCAATAGTCAGAAAAACTGGTGTGTCATCCCATATTTAGACAAAATTTCATATCACCTTGCTGGAAAGTTAAAATCTCGAAATTGCAGACCTACATTTACAACATAAACAGCATTTGAACATATTTATTCAATAGAAAAGACAAAATTCAACCCTTTGCCCAGAGTGATGTGTATAATATCATATGAAAACATCAAGGAAAAGTGTATATTGGTTAGACTGGCAGGGCTGTACTTATTAGATTATCAGAACGTGAGAGAAGCTGAAGATTAAAAAAGAAAGATTCAACCTTTGCTGAACATCTGCTCACAGAAAACCACACTTATGATGTAGACTGTGAAATCTTTCTCTCAAGAAATTCAGAAAGATGACACTATTGGAAATATTAGAAATCAATAAATATATGACAGTGGGCGCCAGTATAGTATTAAATGACCAAACTCAGTTTCCCTTTTCTCCTCTACTAAAATATGTTTTAGTTATTAGTTTCTTAAATGTATAAAATTGTACCATTTCCATACTATTTCGCAATGTAACAACCCACGCCTTCTTTTCCCCCCACCGCTGCTTTTAACTATAATATTCAAGCTTAGAAACACATCTAAAATCTACCTTTTCATATATTTTTATTTATTAATAAATGTAATTCAGTGCCATAATAATGTAACACTGTCCTGTGAACAAGTGTATTTGTATCCTCTGTAATTTAATAACGTCTTTGTAAGTGGCGTATTTGTGAAGAAATGTTAGCGACATTCAGTTGTTGCCTGATGGCGGCCTAAGGAGCCGAAAGCCGGTTTGTAACCAAATAAATAATTTTCCAGAACATCAGGATTTTTTACTTTTTCATAATATTACCATGTTCTGTGAAGCACCGACGGAAAATTCAGTAAATGTTATAAATCTGTGTATGGAAAGAAAGAGGAATTGCGACTGTGATGGCTACAACCAGAAACTGAATTAGCTGTTTTCCAGGCGACGTACTGTCTGGACTTGGAAGTCCGATTCATGTAAACAGTACAGCGAAAAACTGTTTACGAAATTCTGTTTGCCGCGGTGGAATAGCCGTGCACTCTAAGCATCCTTGCTGCGGAGCGCAAGGTTGCTCCCCGTCGGAGGTTTGCGTCCTCTCTCGCCGATGTGTGTGTGTGTGTGTGTGTGTGTGTGTGTGTGTGTGTGTGTGTGTGTTGTCCTTAGAGTAAGTTGGTTTAATTAGTTTGTTACTCTAGTGACATAACCATAGCAGTTAAAACCCATAGATTTACCAACAGTTTTTTTTTTTTTTTTTTTTTTTTTTTTTTTTTTTTTTTTTTTTTTCGGAATATGTGTTGCATGTAACAGTAGTGAAAAGCTAATTTCCAGAATCGATTTTGGAGTGTTTACATGATCAACCATATGTGGAAATAGGAGATCGAATTACGAATTCCAGTTTGGCGAGACTATGCAAAGGGGGCGCGTTATCAGGACATTTTTTTATTCAACGTATGAAAAGCGAAATGGTGACGGCTGTCTTCCCAATAATTACTGTCGATTTAAGGTGGCGGGTGGCTGCTCTGCACCGACACAAAGTAGAGAAGGGAGGTTAAATATATATTTTTTTTTTTAAATCTGGGGTCAAATTCGAAGCAGTTATACATATTTCAACGCCCTATTCTCGCAAGCACTACCCAGCACAAAAACCACGCAGCACTTATCAAAGTTGAAGGGCGTGAAAGGGATGAAGTGGTGGGGAAGGGAGTAAGACAGGGTTGTAGTCTTTCCCCAATGTTATTAAATTTGTACATTGAGCGAGCTATAAAGGAAAGCAAGGAGAAATTTAGAGAAGAAATAAAAACATTCTGTTCTGCCGATGACACTGTAAATCTGTCAGAGACAGCAAAGGACCTGGAAGAGCAGTTGAACGGAATGTACAGTGTGTTGAAAGGTGCGTATAAGATGAACATTAACAAGAGCAAAACAAGGGTAATGTAGTGGAGTGTAAGAAAATCAGGCGATGCTGAAGGAATTAGATTAGGTATCGAAACGATAAATGTGGTAGTTGAGTCTTGTTACTTGGGCAGTAAAATAACACGATGGTCGCAGTAGAGAAGATATAAAATGGAGAAGGGCTACAGGAAGAAAACTGTTTTTGAGAAAGAGAAATTTGTTAACATCGAAAATTAATTTAAGCACAAGGAAGTTTTTTATGAAGGCATTTGTGTGGACTGTTGCCTTGTATGGGAGTGAAACATGGACGATAAAACAGTGCGGACAGGAAGATGATAGAGGATTTTGAAATGTGGTGCTGCAGAATAATACTGAAGATTAGGTCGGTTGTCGTGTCCTACATAGGGAAGAGGTAGCAAGGTCAGTCTGCATAACCCGAGTGGAAAGGAGTGATTGCAGAGAGACAGTACAGGCATCTACTAAAGATGCGGATTTCGGGACTCGAGAGGATACTTGTTTAGGAAACCTTATGGAACTCATAGGTACCTTGCATTCAATTTATTGCATCCCATTCTAAGTCTACTACACTGGGGTTAGTTATTTAAAAAAAAAAAAAAAAGTAGAAATCGTTTGCCACAACAGAAGCCAGTAATTACGTTCCCTAGCATCATCCCCTAGACAGACGCACTCCCCGCGAGAAACAGACTGTCATGGAGCACCCCGAGGCCGACGAAGATAGTCACGGGCTGGCGCCCGACTCGTCTGACTGAGAACTCCCCTCTTGATCCAAAAACCGGGGGTTTTAACGGCCGGTGTGGGCGCAACTCTTTTCTCCACTTTCCGACAGTTAACGATTTCCTATTGGCCGCTGCTTGGTTCAACCAATCTAAATTGTGGCTTGCCCTCTCTCTGAGTCCTCTAGCGAACCACGTTTCAGCCCTGTCCTTTCTGCCATTCCCCGGGTGGGGAGGTGGCTTGTTTGTGCACTAACTAAATCCATACTTGGTAGCAACATTGTTCAGCTGAAAGTAAAACGTCACGACGCTACCCAATATGGGCAACAACAACAATGTTTTACGTCAGTTGGCCACAACTTAGGCTCCGCCTTAGGCCACGCCTCAGGGGAGCTGCTAACTTGCAGTTTTTCTTCTTTACTCTCTCACTCTAGCCTCGTGGAACCACTGACGTTGCTGTTCCCAAGTGACTGGTATCAACTTTGCTACGTACATTAAAACGTGTCTGTTGGCCAGCAAGTACTAATGTAACGTCTTACAACAGAGTCTAGACGCTATATGAAGTTACGGCCATCTTCTCCGAAAGGTAACCTTCACCCTGGGACGGTGGCCGAGGGCATCAGCAGTTCGCTAGGAGATTTCTTTAGTGCCTACATCTCGTAAGATATACGTGTCTGTTTTAGCCTGTTATCTGCAATGGTCTCTATTTCTCAGCCTGGAGTGCGTCTCTGTGGATCACACAGCCTCTCAACAATTCCAACAGTAATTGACAGGGTGGATCGCCGGCCGCGGTAGCCGAGGGGGCTGCGGCGCGCCAGTTACGGTCTCCACGGCCACTACGGCCGGGGGTTCGAATCCCCCTTCGGGCATGGATATTTGTACCGTCTTTAGTAAAAGGTAGTTTATAAGTGGTTTGTAAGATTAAGGACTGATGACACCTTAGTTAAGTCCCATAAGCTATACAAACATTTGAACATCTCCGAATTGAAGATCATTACAAAAACAACAACAAAAACGTCGCTGAAGTCGCCCGTACAGACAGAGCAAGTGATTGTGGTGGCCGCGTAATTTTTATTTCTTAACATCCCGCCACTATATTTCACCTAGGCAATGGCGTCACTTATGGCAGTTGATTCGATTACATGTATGGACTTGTGAGGTTATAGAGCATGGCGACATTATTGTATATATGTTCCTGTATAGAGGACTGACAAAAGATAGGAACCAGCTGCCTCCGAAAAATTTTGACATGCGAAAATATTCGTGGTTTTTGAACATGGAACATGCAAAATCCTTTCACTCAGCATCTGAAAGTAATGACGCTTTCACACACAGCATCTGTTTAGACGTGTTTCCCTGGCACCGTCTCGTTTTCTGCCTTTGGCACTCTCTTCTGCCTGTCTCCCGGCCTTCCTTACCAGGTTACTACTTCTCCTCTGCTGCTTTCGCTGTCCCTCAGTCATTCATTTTCTCTCGCATTTCCGCTGTATCTTTCTCTCTCACAGTCCGCAGTCGGTCTTCTTAATCGCTATTGTCGGATATCTACAAAACTCCTTGCAGACGGTTAGGTAGGGCTTCTAGCTCCTGCATCGAGAAGGTAACAAGTAGGTATAAGGGCTGGAGGGAAAATTCTACATGTTTTAGTATAGTTAGAGCAAGCCCCAAGTCCCCTTTGTTTCGGCGATAGTCCCGTTAGATACTATAAATATAACTGAACATTTCCCATATTCAGTAATTTTATAGTATTCTGTTTTGTCGGCACTCAGTGCTGTTCGCATTGATTCTTTTAAGTAACCGTAGGCAATCTTATTTTAAAGATGTTTAATTTTAATATTTCTCTCTTATCCATTCCTTAAATGAATTGAATTTCGATGTACTTCGTTGGAAAGTATTTGAACGTGAACATAGGGAGATATCATTCATAGAGATATACTTCTATGCTGTCATTTAGAGATCATTGCTGTCATCACAATAAATTGATTCACGTATGACATTCCATTGTTTACGTTTCAACGACACATTCTCCGAATAGATCATATACATAGTGCCTGTTAATCAGGTATGACGGGTGGTACCGAACAATAGGCTTTATCTGGGGCAACTTATTCTCAGAGACTTTACTTCGGATGCCACTGTTCAGCTAATCTCCGTTATTTTCTGTGGACAGTTTCTTCCGCTATACGCATAGATTGGGTTGGGTTGTTTGGTTGGGATAGGCGGACTAAACTGCTGAGGTTATCAGTCCCCCGGTGGGGAGGGGAAGGAATGAGAATAGGAAAGGAGGGGAGGGGGAAAGGAAACGCAGTCCGGGAAGTAAAGAAGTAAGGAAGACTGCATTAGCTCGGGGCCTCGTGCTTGCCAAGCACGACGTACTCACGAAAGAACCGTGAGCCCGCTCGGGGGGCTATACGCATAACCAAAGATAACATAGACGTCATTATTAATACTGAAACTAGCGATCTCTATAGAGTCGAGGCAGAAAGCCGTTTTCATCTTTACGAACAATGTCAACAAATATAATTCTCCTTTGCTGTGGAAATTAAGTGTAGATTCTTAACAAAAACTCGTATTATAGTATTCTTTTACACATTTAGTAGAAGAGTAAACGCGAGTACTTCGCAATCGCCATTATTAATACGATGCTTATAGTTTTTGCATGTGCCGTTCCTGGATGAAACGTATTGATAGTTCTTTTTACAAGCAATAAAACTGCTGCATTTAAGCAAATAATTAGATTTGTTGCACTGGGAGTCTTTTACTTTGTAAGTTACACAGGAGTAGAAGATGAAATAGTTTGACAAGCAGCATCAGTTTTCTTACGATTCCACAGCAAAACATGTGAATTGTTTTGTTGTGCTTTTGTAAGAAGAACTAAAATCTGCATCCCTAATGCCTCATTTCAACATAATACAAGTGTTCATATTATATAACTCATGCTGAAACGTAAATCAAACAAAATATTGGCTATTTCAATGAAATAATGACGTGGCGAAGAAACATTATCGATACACTGAAAACGAATTGGTTTTATAGGTATAACGAATAGTCTGTAAGTATCTTCAGCTTTCTATAACGTTAGTAAAAACAGTTCTGCGCCAGAAATCACTTAGCTTGCTTGCTGAGACATAATTTCGTTCACCACCAGCTTAAATAATCTTCCCATCCATAATCACATTCATAAATAGGAAAAAGTATAAAATAATCCCCGAGGATGCGTACTTCTGTTGCTTATAAAAAGAACTGCAAATACTTTTCACATGGGTACATGTAAATGCGACAATCACGACATTAATATTAGTAACATGAAGAAATTACGTTACCTTTACTGAAACGTGATTTTATTGTTAAAATCACGCTTGATTTCACCTGTAACTGAGAAAAACTGTTGCTTATAGTGGTGAAAACCCAGTTACGTGATACGGGGCTACTTGAGATGTTGGTTTCTTTGGAGCGACCGAATAATCGATTTGGGTTTCGGTCAAAATATTGGTTTCGACCGCAGTTTCGGTTTTGAAGAAAAATCAGCCGAAACTTCTTGCCGAAATTAAGTTTCTTGAATGATGAGGTCGCGTCGCGTTCGAGATGGATTCAGTCAACAATAACGCTTTACCTTGTAAGGAAAGAAAATATTTGTTGGTAATATTGGGTGAAAAGGTGTTTATTTTATTGAAGAAAAGTGTGAAAGGAGGTAAAAAAATTATAAATTTTGATTTACGTGTTATTAACTGTGGTGGCTGTTGTTGTAATGTTTGAGCAACATATCAAACCTGACCTTAATTTCGTGGTTGGTTACGTTAAACTCGTGATTGATGCAAGTGGTGTAGTTCAGTTTTGAAAATATTAAGCAAGACAATCTGTGTAATTAACAAACACTATGGCCCTATCTGACAAACATTTCAAAAGATCACTCACCTTTCCTTTCCTTACAAAATCTCCTACAGAGACTGTGCACACACAGATAGCAGAAATTAACTTACTCAGTCTGTGCAATACGTATGACTCAATTAGAACGCTAATGGTACTGATAATTTGGAAAATTATAAATAGTAGGATTTTTAACATCAAGTGATTGGCAAATGGGTGCAGTCCAACCACTATAGTCAGTATCTAATAAAAATTAATTCACTCAAGCAAATAGGAAATTTAAGTAAATCAGTCTTAATTGATGCTATGCATACGGCAATTGTACGAGTTTGGTTCTTTATAGGATACATATGGCGGTGGCTATTATTGTTGAACTCAGTGCAAAACGAAATAGAAGAATTATTCATTAAGTCAACTGTCTGTTATCTTTTACCATCAATTTTAGCAAAATTGTCTCTTACAATTAATGACACTCACTTGATAGTAAAATTTTGTACACATATTATTCATGCATTATTGAGGATTGTCATGCTACTCGTGTGTGGTTAATAGTTGTTCAAATAAGATAGCAAAAGTACTGTCTAATGTTCCTGTCTTTAAACAAAACTTAAACATGCATTCACAGCAAATTACAACCAATAGCATTTAACTTATCTTATTTATCAGTCCAGGGACGTGGTACTCTGCAGTCATATAAATGGTACATAAATTCATACAGATATCATTTTGATGGTGGCTCCTCCTTTGGCAGCTTGCAAGCAGTTCGCCGTGATGCTTCGCGAATCGCGTAATTAATCACGACCGTTAGCGTCCGCGATGACGCTACCGCGTTTCGGACGTCTGGGACGGTTACCGAACACGTAACGAATTTCTGCCTCAGCAGAACGAACGAATAAATGTTTCATTAAGATCAATTCTTACTTCACTTATGTTCACTGGTTTCACATAAACTTTCATATCGTTGCACTTATAACAAAATAGAACTTTCACTTTGTTTGACCTTTATTACTTATATTGTTTGAGCACTCCGCGGACCGCGTACGAACGTCTGATCTACGTCACGGGGCGGCAGATACTGCTGCTTGCCTGCTCTCCCACAGGGGAGCGCTGCTATACAACAAAGTCTCTGACTTGTGGAGCCATATCGATAACTGTTCACAGAGAAATATTTTACACTGACAAATTAAACATAACAAGTAATCACAGTCACCTAGAAAAATATAAAGTACTAATAAAATAAAATAACATATACATAAACAATTACAATACAGATAATAAATAAATGAGAGAAAATGTTCACTGTTAAGTTACCTACATACATTGTGCATCACGATAATTAATTACGTCACATAAGAAGTTAATTACTACATATTCACTATAAATTGGTTCAAACGAGTAATATGCTCAAATTGATGCTCATTCCTCGTTATAATGTAAGGCTTACAACGTCAGTTCACAGCGCGCCGTTTAACTGATGAGTTTCTACGCGCGTAAAAATATTGGGCTTTTGTTGTTAAGCTGAAGATAACGCAATCGTTTCTTATAGCGATGTTCTTTAGGGCCCCACACACGAGCTATCGATCCCAGCGATCCGTTGCATGCGCGATCGATTGCTTCATAAATCGCACGTGTGTGGGGAAATCGCAGCGATCGATCGCACGTCGCATGGAAATACCATACGATCTGTGAGCATTGCACATGCGATTTCAATATGCCTTCCTTTCGTTTATATTCTGCCTCTGTCTATTCTCATTGGCTCCCACGTGTGTGTGTGTAGTAATTGATCCGAAAGAATGGCCACATGGAGCAAGGACTTTACAATTCAGTTCAAAATGTTCAAATGTTTGTATAGTTTATGGGACTTAACTACGGGGTTATCAGTCCCTAAACTTACAAACTACTTATGAACTAGCTAATCCTCAGTACGGCACAAATATCCATGCCCAAGGGGTGGAGGGTTCCAACCCCCGACCGTAGTGGCCGTGCAGACCGTGACTGGAGCGCCTCAGTCGCCTCGGCAACCGCGGCCGGCCAATTCAGTTCATTGAACTATTTAGGGAGCAGGAACGTTTTTGCCAAGTGACGAGTAAGGCTTACCACGGTAAAATAAAGCATGAGAAATGTCTACAGGTTCTGTTATAAAAAGTAAGACAAGTGCAACCATAGACTTAATTAGACGAAAGATACATAATTTAAGAACAGTTTTTAAGGAAGAACATCGCAAAGTAATCCATTCATTTTCCTCTGTAAAGGGAACTGATGAAATATAGGCCTAGAAGCCACAGCTGTGGTATTATTACACAAAATACAAACAGCTGTTATGAATGATATAATAATAAACTGCAAATGTAATATATATTTTTTATTGGAACGACTATTTACGTCATGGTTGGTATATATTGTAACCTCAGTTTAATTTTTCGTTCATCGTCAAAGCGAACTGACGTGATGAACAGTGTAAATAGTCCTTGACAAACAATGTGAATTGGCCTTAAATAACAACTTAATTGATATTTGAATTTAGATGTTTATTTATCAGTGTGTTTTTAATGGAGTTGATGTCAGTTGAAGTTCAATTTTACTTACGGCAGCAGAGTAGTTTTCGCTAATTCAGAGTGTATATACACTATAATGGCATAAAAAATTACTAGTTCAGTCCGTAAGCATTCTTTTATCCAAAACTGCTTAATGGTATACTCTTAAGGGAAAATTTACCGTATTCCAACTGCCTTAGGAAAATAAAAATAAAAAGTTGTTATATTTTAAATTTTACTCACGGCGGCAATAAAGTTTTTGCTAATGTTGGTTTTACAATAATAATTTACTGAGCTTTCAGGGGTACTTACAAGAACCTGTCAATCATAGAGCAGCAAAAGAAGGAACCTTAGGGCTTAATGTCTCGTCGACAGCTTGGTTATTAGGGATGGCATAGAGCAGGATTTTACTGATTGTGCCGAGTAATTTGGCACTAGGATTCTTTTTTTATTTAATATCCATTGCTTTGTCCATGTTGTTCTCCTTTTTCGTTTTTTAGTATTACACTGACGATACACAAGGACAGCAGCAGCTAAACATTGCAGTTCACATTCCATTGCTCAAGTTTAACCATAACACGACGCTCGATAGACTGGTTGAGATTGCAAGGCAAATCGCACGTGTGTGGCGGGGTCACAGATATATATTACTAGACTGACAATGCCATATACTGTATCATTGGTGTCAGTGAAGTCTTGCCGCCATATTTCTATACTATAACGTGCGCGCAGTCGTGTGAGCTATTACAGAAAATAGCCGTAAAAATATGGATGAACTAACGAAACTATGCTGTCCTAGAGTTTTGAAATGTAGGAAATTCGTGTTTTGTATATGGATGAAATTTTTTAAGCTTGAGTTCGTAAGCTTCAACACATACAGTAATGAGTTGCATTGATTTGCTGTCATTATTAATCTGTTACCAATTTCATTCAACTTCGGATTTTTCGTTCAGTAGTATGGTCATTATAAAAATGTACCCTTATTCTTTTGAGAGTTCTTACGAAATCTATATTCTGCTTTGACGCACACACTAATTAGTCGCGTTTCCTGTTTTTATTAATCTGTTTCCAGTTTCGATCAACTTCGGTTTTTATTTTAATAGTATGACCTGTGGCGACTAATCATCATGTACTGTACGTCGTCGTCGTGTTTATAAAGAGGATTCGCGCGCCGCCACAGATGTTGTTGCCGCAGCAAGACTGTTTATTCATTGTTTTTGCGAGTCTCCTGTTTTTTGTTTAGTATATAGTTACGACTGTGATCTTCTGTTTGAAGCATTGTGCTTTTGATGTGACGATTATACTTTAACGTAAAACTTCTCTCATTTGTGTTTAATGTATTATATCTACAGTCACAGGTCTACTAAATAAATTATTTCAGAAAATGGTTTCTGCAGAGAATAATTCCGCGTTCTAGCGGCTTGAAAGATACACGCTAATAAAATGTCGGTCAGTTCTGCTTCAGCTGCCTCGACAATTGGTGACCCCGACGTGATACAAGCCTGCAGAAAACGCGAGAAGATACTAGCAAGATATCGGAGGAAGAACCTAGAGTTTCAAGAATTGCCGTACGTTTGCCGCCGTTCTGACCAAATAATCCTGTGTTATGGTTCGCCCAAGTAGAGGCAAGTTTCCCTTGTGCAGGAATTACCGCCGACTCGACGACGTTTTCTTTGGTCGTGAGCCAGTTAGACCAACAATATGCCGCGGAAATTCAAGACATTATAACCGCGCCGCCGACAGCAGATGCATACAAGAAGCTGAAAACACAGCTGATACGAAGAGTAGCCGCTTCACAGGAGGAACGCATACGGCAAGTGCTCACACAAGAACATGTTGGTGATCGCAAACTTCTCGGTATCTAAGGCATTTGCGAAGCGAGGTAGACGTCGGTATGGTTCCTGACAACTTGTTATGCACAATTTGGAGCAACCGCCTGCCGCCACAAGTTAAGGCGATTTTAGCGTCTCAAACAGAGATGTCTCTTGACGCTGTAGCGGAACTCGCAGATCGTATTCAAGAAGCAATCACACCAGTGCGTGTCTGCGCCGTGTCAGAAGCCGGCAGCATTACGGCGGCAACGTCGGGAGTTGCGCGTAACGACTATGATTCATTAGCAGCGAAGGTAGACGCTCTTTGTAACCAGCTCAGTGAACGGATGTCTCGACAAAGCGTTAAGAAAGGCAGAAACCGTTATCGACGCAGGTCCAGAAGTAGATCTTCGAAAGGCACTTCGTCTTCTGATGCAGAACATTCGATGTGCTGGTATCACCGTAAATTTGGGGAACAGGCACATAAATGTACTAGTCCTTGCTCGTTCCCAAATGCCAGCGGCGGTCGACCTTAGGCGCAGCAGACTGCCGAACAGGATCACAGCGCCTGTTTATCAGCGACAGGAAGTCTGGAATGAAATTTCTGATAGACACAGCTTCTGATTTGAGTATATTACCACGAACTTCAATATATCGCTGCCGTCCACCGACTGCATTCTGTTTATCAGCCGCTAATAATTCAACAATACGGACTTATGGAATGCAGAGTATTGAATTGGACTTAGGACTACGTGGAGCCCTGAATTGGAATCTCACCATAGCAGACGTCGCTGAGCCAATCATCGGTGCGGATTTCTTGGCATAGTACCGACTGTTGCCTGACGTAGCGAATTCCCGGCTCGTGGACAGCGTGACTGGCCTAACTTCAACAGGTTTTCGCCGTAGCATCAACACACCCAGCGCCAAACTCATGCAAACAAAAGACAGGAGACTCGCAAAAACAAAGAATAAACAGTCTTGCTGCGGCAACAACATCTGTGGCGGCGCGCGAATCCTCTTTATAAACACGACCACAGACCAAAGCTAAGATAGACTGCGGGTGACGTCATTGTACTGAAACCAACATCTAAGTCACGTGACTCGGGGCAGGAAACCCAGTTCACCATTACCAGCAGTGTGGCGTGCAGCTGAAAGTCGCACTTCTTCTACTTACTAGAGGAAATTAAGCGTACACTTCGACAATAAAACGTCTTATCGTATTCTTATTACATATTCAGTAGTACAATGGGCGTTAGTTCTCCGTAATTCGCAATATCAATGCAACGGTTACAGTTTTTACTTGTGCCTAGATGAAATGTATTCACAGTTCTTTTTATAAGCAGTAGAACTGCAGTTCTTAAGGGAAAGACTGTTTTTGTTGTCCTTTGAGTTTATAGCTTACACAGGAGACGAAATACTAGTTTGACAAGCAGCATTAATTTTCATACGATTCCTTAACAATAAATGTGAAAAGTTTTGTCATGGTTTTATATATACCTTAAATCGGTTTGCATCTGTGGTGTCGCAGAAGTACAAAGTGCGCGCCACCTACTTTCGCCGCGCGCCGCCATGCACGCACGGCGCGGCGTTCTTACGACGACAGCCACGAGCGCCCTCTGCGGCAGCTCCGCTCGTGGCCACCACTGAACGACATCGTTCACTTGGGACTGAGTTAGGAACCAGTAAAGACTTCGGAATCCGATAGGCACCAGTGAAGACTTGGCTATCAGTTAGGCACTAGGCAGGACTCTAGCTCAACTATGTATCAACATTCTGCAGTACTATGTAAAAGTTAAGTATTGTATAAATTCTGTGCAATATATATCTCGTTCTAATTTACTCTAATGTTTCTAGTTTCTGGCTGCTCCTCTCCGTACCTGCACCAGCGTGCTATCTTTATTCCTGTGTCGGTCTCATTCCACTCGGCCACCAACACCTACGACGGAAACGAGACACAAAAGCGGCGACGAGGCTGGGACACAAAAGTGGCGACGAGGATGGGATACAAAAGTGCCGACGAGGAGTGATAGAAGAACCGTAGACCAGCCCGCTTGCAGCAGCCAGACAGCAGCAGTCGGAGCACGCAGAAATTGCTCCCGCCCACCCACCCTTATTATAAGAATTTTAGGGGAAGATAGTTTCAGTTACGTGTTTTGTGGACTTTTTTGTTACAGAGCGAGCCCTCCTTTCATATTGCATTTGTTTTGTTATAATTTACTTGTATGCGCGGCGCCTAATCGGTCAGCAGGGCCACTACCCCGAACCCAAACTTAATGGAAATTATTCAGTTACAGACGGCGCAAATCACACAACTCCTGCAGGCTGTGGCCCAGCTGACAGTGCAAGCAGCTAACCAACAACAGCCGTCGCCTCAGCAGCCCACACCTGCCGCCGCATCGCTTCCTACGTTTCGCCAATACAACGAACGTGAGGAAGAATGGAGTGACTATTTCGCGCAGTTTCAAGAACTCGTCGCGGCTCATCAAATTACAGGTCAGACTGTTAAGCATTGTCCGTGGTGGGCCCCAAAACTTTTGTGTTACTGCAGAAACTGTTCCCGCAAGCATCTCCTCGTGATGTAGACTTTGAACAAATAGTAGAGGCACTAAATGCTCATTATGAGAGAAAAGTTCTCGTAGCTGCGGCACGGTACCGATTTTTCAGACTTAAAAAATTACCGCAGCAGTCACACCAAGAGTGGATTACGGAATTGAAGGGCTTAATCCGCAAATGTAAATTTACTTGCTCTTGTGGACTTTCGTATAGTGACGTGATGTTGAGGGATGCGATTACGCAGAATATTCAGGACCCCAGAATTAGAGCAGCAATTCTGAAACAGTCTGACCCCTCATTAGACAGTGTACTGCAGCTTATAGTTGCGCATGATACTTTTGACTTAGCAGATGTAGAAATGCAAAGCCACAGTGTTAATTCAGTGCGCCGCAACGGTCGCTTTCCTAGCTGTAGTTCTCAGTGTAGCACTAGTGATTCTTACAATAGTACAGGCCGTGCTGAACAGACAGTGAACAGTAGCCAGTGTAAAAGTGCGACACAAAGGTTGCCCCGTCGTGTTAGAAACAGTGATTTGAATAACGGGCGCCAACGCACATTTCAGAAAAATGTACGTAAATCTTGCCCCCAGTGGGTGTCTCGCCACAAGCGTGCTCATTGCCCTAGTCGCAACGCAACCTGTTATCGATGTGGCAAATCAGGACATGTACAGTCTGTGTGTATGCAAATTAAAAACTCAAAGAACGGTACCGTTAGAAACAGTGCTTCGCAGAGTGCGAGAACAGTTCATTCTGTAAATTTTATACGGGCTGTGGAATTGAACGGTGCTTTCCTTGGATCTCAATTGCAAGAAAGTAGTTCTGCGCCTATGGCAAAACTATATAGTGCACCACGTAGCAAGCGCCGACGAGCGCGTAAAACAGTGCAACGGAAAAGGGTTCGGGACAAGCAAAATGACTATGAACAGTGCATTCCTGTAGTGAAAATAGTGCCTTCTGCAACTGCTCCTTGTAATAGTGCCCAGTACTGTGTAGCTAGTGACAGTAGACATCAAGTAGCTACTCAAAAGTGTAGTGCAGTAGTTAGTACATCTGGAGTAGCTTCGCATGCTTGCGCGGACGCCGATCCGGCGGTAGTGCCATCTAGTGACAGTGTTGTTAATCCGCTGCGTGCCGAGTCTGTGCCGCTTACTTCACTACGCGGCCCGCGCAAGCGCAGTAAACAAACCGTAGCAGACGTTGCCCACATTCGCGCACTTGTCGAGCGCCGCAAGCAAAAACTGTTTGTGACTCTCTTCATAGAAAATAAGACGGTGCAATTTCAGCTTGATACTGGTCCCGCTGTCACATTAATAAATAAAGATACTTATGAACTTCTGGGTTCGCCAAAATTGTCACCGTCACAGCAAGTGTTAACAGCTTATACAGGTCAAAATATTCCCGTGCTAGGAACGTGTAGCCTGCCTGCCTCTTTTCAAGGTGTTACGAAAACAGTTGCTTTTGTTGTTCTTCAGGCCAAATCTACGCAGAACATTTTTGGACTAGATGCTTTTGACTTGTTTGGTTTATCAATTCAAAGAGATGTGCGTCAAATTTCGTCAATAGTGCCTCAGGATAAAATCAATGCATTGTGTGACAAATATAGTGACTTGTTTTCGCCGGAACTAGGTTGTGCAAAAGACTTCGTGGCACATGTAACTTTAAAAGAATCTGCAGTTCCAAAATTTCGTAAAGCTAGACCAGTGCCTATCGCCTTGCGTGATACAGTTGCCGAAGAACTTAAACGTTGGCAAGATAGTGGGGTGATTTCTCCTGTTTCTGCGAGTCAGTGGGCCTCGCCTTTAGTAATTATACCCAAGCCGTCAGGAAAACTTCGTCTCTGTGCGGCCTTCAAATCAACAGTGAACAGTCAAACAATTGTAGACACTTATGCCCTGCCGAGACCTGACGAACTTATGGACAAATTAGGACAGTCTCGCTTCTTTTCTAAGATTGATTTAGCAGAGGCATACTTACAGATTCCTCTTGATGACGAGTCAAAAAAATTTTTCGTCATTAATACTCACATGGGCCTTTTTCAATTTCAACGCCTACCCTTTGGCAGTTCTTCCGCCCCCGCTATTTTTCAGCGTTTTTTGGAACAGCTGACAGTTTCTGTCCCGTGTTGCTCGAACTACTTAGATGATATTGTGGTATCCGGAAGTACAGTTGAATCGTTCGAGCAATCAAAGACTTGCCTCCTCCTAAGAATGTGCACGAATTGTAAGCAGTAATGGGAAAGCTGAACTATTATTTCAGGTTTATTCCCAATGCCGCTTCGATTGCAGCTCCACTGCATCACTTACGTAGGAAAAATGTTCCTTTTGTATGGTCCAAAGATTGCCAGGTTGCCTTTGACAACTTAAAGTCTGCACTAATCAGTGATGCATGTTTGATTCCCTTTGACCCACAGATGCCTGTACTGCTAGCAGTTGATGCCTCGTCGTACGGTGTGAGTGCAGTTTTGTCACATCGTATTGGATGTCACGATCGTCCTATTGCCTTTGCATCCAAGCTACTGACGCCGACGCAACAGAATTACAGTCAGATAGAAAAGGAGGCCTTAGCAATCATTTACGGCGTCACAAAGTTTCATCATTATCTCTATGGCAGAAAATTCTATTTGTTGACAGACCACAAGCCTCTCACGTCGTTGTTCTCACCCTCAAAGCCAATTCCGCCACGAACGACACAAAAGTTTCAGAGATGGTCCTTGATATTGTCAAATTATCAGTATGAGATTTTGTACCGACCTACCACTAAACATGCCAACGCGGACACACTTTCCCGACTTCCGGTTGGCCAGGATGTATCATTTGATTCTTCAGAAATGGCATGTTGTCAGATAGACTCCAGAGATGCTTCCGCTGTCGCAGACTTTCCTTTGAACTCTCGTCGGGTTGCACAGGAAACAGCTGCGGATGCAGACCTAAGTGTGGTAGCACGTTTTGTTCGCTCAGGGTGGCTTGCCAGACCCAAAGACATTGATCGGCCTCTGGTTCGACGTTATTTTGCACAACATCATGCATTATCTTTAAGTCAGGGTGTACTGTTGTTGCATACCGACAACGACCAAGCAAGAGTGATTGTTCGTCGTTCCCTGCAACGAGAAGTGTTACGCCTCCTGCATCAAGGACATTGGGGCATTGTTAGGACAAAGCAACTGGCCAGACGTCATTGTACCTGGGTTGGTATGGACGCTCAGATAGAGAGCATGACATCACAGTGTACAGTTTGTGCGGAGCATCAGGCGGCTCCTCCACAGCGTTTCTCAGACTGGCCACGCCCCAAGGGACCATGGCAACGTTTACATATTGACTTTGCCGGACCTTTCTGGAATACGCGCTGGTTAATTGTTGTAGACGCTTTCAGCAAGTTTCCTTTTGTGATTGCCATGAACTCAACGACAGCTTCTAGTACAATCAGTGCCTTAACATCAGTGTTTTGCATCGAAGGCTTGCCTGAAACTATCGTCAGTGACAATGGACCTCAGTTTGTTAGTGCGTAATTTCAACAGTTTTGTCGTGTGAATGGCATTCAGCATATCACCACCGCACCTTTTCACCCTCAGTCCAATGGTGAAGCAGAACGTTTCGTTCGAACATTTAAGTCTCACATGGACAAGATGAAAGGTCAGCACTCCAGGCAGCAAGCTCTTCAAATTTTCCTGTCTACGTATCGGTGCATGCCACGTGACGGCCCGTCTCCTGCCGAGCTGCTACACGGCCGCCGTCACCGCACTCTCCTTCACCTGCTGCAGCCTCCCACGCACTGAGTCGGTTCGTATGGCGCTACGCGTTTTCTGGTTTCTACGCCGGTGCTGTACATGGTGTTTGCTGGAAACAAGAAGAAACTATGGATGCCGGGCATCATTCAGCGCGTGCTCGGTCGCAATATATATGTTGTACGTTCTTCCACAGGGTCGGAGCTGCAGCGCCACGTAAAACAATTGCGCCTGCACAGCCCGCACGATCCTGTCTCTGGTTTCTTGATTCCAGACCCAGTTCACCGCCAGGGAGCACAGCCACATCGTTCGTCCCCGGACTACGAGATCCCTATGGACGTCGACGCACCTCCGACGCAGTCGTCGCCGCCGCTGTCGCCGCCGCAGATGACAGCGTCACCGAGAGGGACTCCGGGACCGTGCGGGCCCCCCCAGCTTGGGCCACGCACCTCAGAAGAAGATGACCTGCTCCCTCTGGGCGGGGGCGGGCGCCCTTCCGCTGGTTTTCGCGGGTTTTCTGGCGGATCGCAAGGTGTATACCGGGGCGCGGACGGCGTCTCGATCCCAGCCTCAGCTACGACGCCCGTCCCACCAGTAACGCCCCCGCCCAGGCCCTCCTCCCAGTGCCGTCGCCGTGGCCCTGAGCCCTACGCCACGACGGCGCGGCGGTTTGGGAGGAGGGGTGTGGTGTGGCACAAGTACAAAGTGCGCGCCACCTACTTTCGCCGCGCGCCGCCATGCACGCACGGCGCGGCGTTCTTACGACGACAGCCACGAGCGCCCTCTGCGGCAGCTCCGCTCGTGGCCACCACTGAACGACATCGTTCACTTGGGACTGAGTTAGGAACCAGTAAAGACTTCGGAATCCGATAGGCACCAGTGAAGACTTGGCTATCAGTTAGGCACTAGGCAGGACTCTAGCTCAACTATGTATCAACATTCTGCAGTACTATGTAAAAGTTAAGTATTGTATAAATTCTGTGCAATATATATCTCGTTCTAATTTACTCTAATGTTTCTAGTTTCTGGCTGCTCCTCTCCGTACCTGCACCAGCGTGCTATCTTTATTCCTGTGTCGGTCTCATTCCACTCGGCCACCAACACCTACGACGGAAACGAGACACAAAAGCGGCGACGAGGCTGGGACACAAAAGTGGCGACGAGGATGGGATACAAAAGTGCCGACGAGGAGTGATAGAAGAACCGTAGACCAGCCCGCTTGCAGCAGCCAGACAGCAGCAGTCGGAGCACGCAGAAATTGCTCCCGCCCACCCACCCTTATTATAAGAATTTTAGGGGAAGATAGTTTCAGTTACGTGTTTTGTGGACTTTTTTGTTACAGAGCGAGCCCTCCTTTCATATTGCATTTGTTTTGTTATAATTTACTTGTATGCGCGGCGCCTAATCGGTCAGCAGGGCCACTACCCCGAACCCAAACTTAATGGAAATTATTCAGTTACAGACGGCGCAAATCACACAACTCCTGCAGGCTGTGGCCCAGCTGACAGCGCAAGCAGCTAACCAACAACAGCCGTCGCCTCAGCAGCCCACACCTGCCGCCGCATCGCTTCCTACGTTTCGCCAATACAACGAACGTGAGGAAGAATGGAGTGACTATTTCGCGCAGTTTCAAGAACTCGTCGCGGCTCATCAAATTACAGGTCAGACTGTTAAGCATTGTCCGTGGTGGGCCCCAAAACTTTTGTGTTACTGCAGAAACTGTTCCCGCAAGCATCTCCTCGTGATGTAGACTTTGAACAAATAGTAGAGGCACTAAATGCTCATTATGAGAGAAAAGTTCTCGTAGCTGCGGCACGGTACCGATTTTTCAGACTTAAAAAATTACCGCAGCAGTCACACCAAGAGTGGATTACGGAATTGAAGGGCTTAATCCGCAAATGTAAATTTACTTGCTCTTGTGGACTTTCGTATAGTGACGTGATGTTGAGGGATGCGATTACGCAGAATATTCAGGACCCCAGAATTAGAGCAGCAATTCTGAAACAGTCTGACCCCTCATTAGACAGTGTACTGCAGCTTATAGTTGCGCATGATACTTTTGACTTAGCAGATGTAGAAATGCAAAGCCACAGTGTTAATTCAGTGCGCCGCAACGGTCGCTTTCCTAGCTGTAGTTCTCAGTGTAGCACTAGTGATTCTTACAATAGTACAGGCCGTGCTGAACAGACAGTGAACAGTAGCCAGTGTAAAAGTGCGACACAAAGGTTGCCCCGTCGTGTTAGAAACAGTGATTTGAATAACGGGCGCCAACGCACATTTCAGAAAAATGTACGTAAATCTTGCCCCCAGTGGGTGTCTCGCCACAAGCGTGCTCATTGCCCTAGTCGCAACGCAACCTGTTATCGATGTGGCAAATCAGGACATGTACAGTCTGTGTGTATGCAAATTAAAAACTCAAAGAACGGTACCGTTAGAAACAGTGCTTCGCAGAGTGCGAGAACAGTTCATTCTGTAAATTTTATACGGGCTGTGGAATTGAACGGTGCTTTCCTTGGATCTCAATTGCAAGAAAGTAGTTCTGCGCCTATGGCAAAACTATATAGTGCACCACGTAGCAAGCGCCGACGAGCGCGTAAAACAGTGCAACGGAAAAGGGTTCGGGACAAGCAAAATGACTATGAACAGTGCATTCCTGTTGTGAAAATAGTGCCTTCTGCAACTGCTCCTTGTAATAGTGCCCAGTACTGTGTAGCTAGTGACAGTAGACATCAAGTAGCTACTCAAAAGTGTAGTGCAGTAGTTAGTACATCTGGAGTAGCTTCGCATGCTTGCGCGGACGCCGATCCGGCGGTAGTGCCATCTAGTGACAGTGTTGTTAATCCGCTGCGTGCCGAGTCTGTGCCGCTTACTTCACTACGCGGCCCGCGCAAGCGCAGTAAACAAACCGTAGCAGACGTTGCCCACATTCGCGCACTTGTCGAGCGCCGCAAGCAAAAACTGTTTGTGACTCTCTTCATAGAAAATAAGACGGTGCAATTTCAGCTTGATACTGGTTCCGCTGTCACATTAATAAATAAAGATACTTATGAACTTCTGGGTTCGCCAAAATTGTCACCGTCACAGCAAGTGTTAACAGCTTATACAGGTCAAAATATTCCCGTGCTAGGAACGTGTAGCCTGCCTGCCTCTTTTCAAGGTGTTACGAAAACAGTTGCTTTTGTTGTTCTTCAGGCCAAATCTACGCAGAACATTTTTGGACTAGATGCTTTTGACTTGTTTGGTTTATCAATTCAAAGAGATGTGCGTCAAATTTCGTCAATAGTGCCTCAGGATAAAATCAATGCATTGTGTGACAAATATAGTGACTTGTTTTCGCCGGAACTAGGTTGTGCAAAAGACTTCGTGGCACATGTAACTTTAAAAGAATCGGCAGTTCCAAAATTTCGTAAAGCTAGACCAGTGCCTATCGCCTTGCGTGATACAGTTGCCGAAGAACTTAAACGTTGGCAAGATAGTGGGGTGATTTCTCCTGTTTCTGCGAGTCAGTGGGCCTCGCCTTTAGTAATTATACCCAAGCCGTCAGGAAAACTTCGTCTCTGTGCGGCCTTCAAATCAACAGTGAACAGTCAAACAATTGTAGACACTTATGCCCTGCCGAGACCTGACGAACTTATGGACAAATTAGGACAGTCTCGCTTCTTTTCTAAGATTGATTTAGCAGAGGCATACTTACAGATTCCTCTTGATGACGAGTCAAAAAAATTTTTCGTCATTAATACTCACATGGGCCTTTTTCAATTTCAACGCCTACCCTTTGGCAGTTCTTCCGCCCCCGCTATTTTTCAGCGTTTTTTGGAACAGCTGACAGTTTCTGTCCCGTGTTGCTCGAACTACTTAGATGATATTGTGGTATCCGGAAGTACAGTTGAATCGTTCGAGCAATCAAAGACTTGCCTCCTCCTAAGAATGTGCACGAATTGTAAGCAGTAATGGGAAAGCTGAACTATTATTTCAGGTTTATTCCCAATGCCGCTTCGATTGCAGCTCCACTGCATCACTTACGTAGGAAAAATGTTCCTTTTGTATGGTCCAAAGATTGCCAGGTTGCCTTTGACAACTTAAAGTCTGCACTAATCAGTGATGCATGTTTGATTCCCTTTGACCCACAGATGCCTGTACTGCTAGCAGTTGATGCCTCGTCGTACGGTGTGAGTGCAGTTTTGTCACATCGTATTGGATGTCACGATCGTCCTATTGCCTTTGCATCCAAGCTACTGACGCCGACGCAACAGAATTACAGTCAGATAGAAAAGGAGGCCTTAGCAATCATTTACGGCGTCACAAAGTTTCATCATTATCTCTATGGCAGAAAATTCTATTTGTTGACAGACCACAAGCCTCTCACGTCGTTGTTCTCACCCTCAAAGCCAATTCCGCCACGAACGACACAAAAGTTTCAGAGATTGTCCTTGATATTGTCAAATTATCAGTATGAGATTTTGTACCGACCTACCACTAAACATGCCAACGCGGACACACTTTCCCGACTTCCGGTTGGCCAGGATGTATCATTTGATTCTTCAGAAATGGCATGTTGTCAGATAGACTCCAGAGATGCTTCCGCTGTCGCAGACTTTCCTTTGAACTCTCGTCGGGTTGCACAGGAAACAGCTGCGGATGCAGACCTAAGTGTGGTAGCACGTTTTGTTCGCTCAGGGTGGCTTGCCAGACCCAAAGACATTGATCGGCCTCTGGTTCGACGTTATTTTGCACAACATCATGCATTATCTTTAAGTCAGGGTGTACTGTTGTTGCATACCGACAACGACCAAGCAAGAGTGATTGTTCGTCGTTCCCTGCAACGAGAAGTGTTACGCCTCCTGCATCAAGGACATTGGGGCATTGTTAGGACAAAGCAACTGGCCAGACGTCATTGTACCTGGGTTGGTATGGACGCTCAGATAGAGAGCATGACATCACAGTGTACAGTTTGTGCGGAGCATCAGGCGGCTCCTCCACAGCGTTTCTCAGACTGGCCACGCCCCAAGGGACCATGGCAACGTTTACATATTGACTTTGCCGGACCTTTCTGGAATACGCGCTGGTTAATTGTTGTAGACGCTTTCAGCAAGTTTCCTTTTGTGATTGCCATGAACTCAACGACAGCTTCTAGTACAATCAGTGCCTTAACATCAGTGTTTTGCATCGAAGGCTTGCCTGAAACTATCGTCAGTGACAATGGACCTCAGTTTGTTAGTGCGTAATTTCAACAGTTTTGTCGTGTGAATGGCATTCAGCATATCACCACCGCACCTTTTCACCCTCAGTCCAATGGTGAAGCAGAACGTTTCGTTCGAACATTTAAGTCTCACATGGACAAGATGAAAGGTCAGCACTCCAGGCAGCAAGCTCTTCAAATTTTCCTGTCTACGTATCGGTGCATGCCACGTGACGGCCCGTCTCCTGCCGAGCTGCTACACGGCCGCCGTCACCGCACTCTCCTTCACCTGCTGCAGCCTCCCACGCACTGAGTCGGTTCGTATGGCGCTACGCGTTTTCTGGTTTCTACGCCGGTGCTGTACATGGTGTTTGCTGGAAACAAGAAGAAACTATGGATGCCGGGCATCATTCAGCGCGTGCTCGGTCGCAATATATATGTTGTACGTTCTTCCACAGGGTCGGAGCTGCAGCGCCACGTAAAACAATTGCGCCTGCACAGCCCGCACGATCCTGTCTCTGGTTTCTTGATTCCAGACCCAGTTCACCGCCAGGGAGCACAGCCACATCGTTCGTCCCCGGACTACGAGATCCCTATGGACGTCGACGCACCTCCGACGCAGTCGTCGCCGCCGCTGTCGCCGCCGCAGATGACAGCGTCACCGAGAGGGACTCCGGGACCGTGCGGGCCCCCCCAGCTTGGGCCACGCACCTCAGAAGAAGATGACCTGCTCCCTCTGGGCGGGGGCGGGCGCCCTTCCGCTGGTTTTCGCGGGTTTTCTGGCGGATCGCAAGGTGTATACCGGGGCGCGGACGGCGTCTCGATCCCAGCCTCAGCTACGACGCCCGTCCCACCAGTAACGCCCCCGCCCAGGCCCTCCTCCCAGTGCCGTCGCCGTGGCCCTGAGCCCTACGCCACGACGGCGCGGCGGTTTGGGAGGAGGGGTGTGGTGTGGCACAAGTACAAAGTGCGCGCCACCTACTTTCGCCGCGCGCCGCCATGCACGCACGGCGCGGCGTTCTTACGACGACAGCCACGAGCGCCCTCTGCGGCAGCTCCGCTCGTGGCCACCACTGAACGACATCGTTCACTTGGGACTGAGTTAGGAACCAGTAAAGACTTCGGAATCCGATAGGCACCAGTGAAGACTTGGCTATCAGTTAGGCACTAGGCAGGACTCTAGCTCAACTATGTATCAACATTCTGCAGTACTATGTAAAAGTTAAGTATTGTATAAATTCTGTGCAATATATATCTCGTTCTAATTTACTCTAATGTTTCTAGTTTCTGGCTGCTCCTCTCCGTACCTGCACCAGCGTGCTATCTTTATTCCTGTGTCGGTCTCATTCCACTCGGCCACCAACACCTACGACGGAAACGAGACACAAAAGCGGCGACGAGGCTGGGACACAAAAGTGGCGACGAGGATGGGATACAAAAGTGCCGACGAGGAGTGATAGAAGAACCGTAGACCAGCCCGCTTGCAGCAGCCAGACAGCAGCAGTCGGAGCACGCAGAAATTGCTCCCGCCCACCCACCCTTATTATAAGAATTTTAGGGGAAGATAGTTTCAGTTACGTGTTTTGTGGACTTTTTTGTTACAGAGCGAGCCCTCCTTTCATATTGCATTTGTTTTGTTATAATTTACTTGTATGCGCGGCGCCTAATCGGTCAGCAGGGCCACTACCCCGAACCCAAACTTAATGGAAATTATTCAGTTACAGACGGCGCAAATCACACAACTCCTGCAGGCTGTGGCCCAGCTGACAGCGCAAGCAGCTAACCAACAACAGCCGTCGCCTCAGCAGCCCACACCTGCCGCCGCATCGCTTCCTACGTTTCGCCAATACAACGAACGTGAGGAAGAATGGAGTGACTATTTCGCGCAGTTTCAAGAACTCGTCGCGGCTCATCAAATTACAGGTCAGACTGTTAAGCATTGTCCGTGGTGGGCCCCAAAACTTTTGTGTTACTGCAGAAACTGTTCCCGCAAGCATCTCCTCGTGATGTAGACTTTGAACAAATAGTAGAGGCACTAAATGCTCATTATGAGAGAAAAGTTCTCGTAGCTGCGGCACGGTACCGATTTTTCAGACTTAAAAAATTACCGCAGCAGTCACACCAAGAGTGGATTACGGAATTGAAGGGCTTAATCCGCAAATGTAAATTTACTTGCTCTTGTGGACTTTCGTATAGTGACGTGATGTTGAGGGATGCGATTACGCAGAATATTCAGGACCCCAGAATTAGAGCAGCAATTCTGAAACAGTCTGACCCCTCATTAGACAGTGTACTGCAGCTTATAGTTGCGCATGATACTTTTGACTTAGCAGATGTAGAAATGCAAAGCCACAGTGTTAATTCAGTGCGCCGCAACGGTCGCTTTCCTAGCTGTAGTTCTCAGTGTAGCACTAGTGATTCTTACAATAGTACAGGCCGTGCTGAACAGACAGTGAACAGTAGCCAGTGTAAAAGTGCGACACAAAGGTTGCCCCGTCGTGTTAGAAACAGTGATTTGAATAACGGGCGCCAACGCACATTTCAGAAAAATGTACGTAAATCTTGCCCCCAGTGGGTGTCTCGCCACAAGCGTGCTCATTGCCCTAGTCGCAACGCAACCTGTTATCGATGTGGCAAATCAGGACATGTACAGTCTGTGTGTATGCAAATTAAAAACTCAAAGAACGGTACCGTTAGAAACAGTGCTTCGCAGAGTGCGAGAACAGTTCATTCTGTAAATTTTATACGGGCTGTGGAATTGAACGGTGCTTTCCTTGGATCTCAATTGCAAGAAAGTAGTTCTGCGCCTATGGCAAAACTATATAGTGCACCACGTAGCAAGCGCCGACGAGCGCGTAAAACAGTGCAACGGAAAAGGGTTCGGGACAAGCAAAATGACTATGAACAGTGCATTCCTGTTGTGAAAATAGTGCCTTCTGCAACTGCTCCTTGTAATAGTGCCCAGTACTGTGTAGCTAGTGACAGTAGACATCAAGTAGCTACTCAAAAGTGTAGTGCAGTAGTTAGTACATCTGGAGTAGCTTCGCATGCTTGCGCGGACGCCGATCCGGCGGTAGTGCCATCTAGTGACAGTGTTGTTAATCCGCTGCGTGCCGAGTCTGTGCCGCTTACTTCACTACGCGGCCCGCGCAAGCGCAGTAAACAAACCGTAGCAGACGTTGCCCACATTCGCGCACTTGTCGAGCGCCGCAAGCAAAAACTGTTTGTGACTCTCTTCATAGAAAATAAGACGGTGCAATTTCAGCTTGATACTGGTTCCGCTGTCACATTAATAAATAAAGATACTTATGAACTTCTGGGTTCGCCAAAATTGTCACCGTCACAGCAAGTGTTAACAGCTTATACAGGTCAAAATATTCCCGTGCTAGGAACGTGTAGCCTGCCTGCCTCTTTTCAAGGTGTTACGAAAACAGTTGCTTTTGTTGTTCTTCAGGCCAAATCTACGCAGAACATTTTTGGACTAGATGCTTTTGACTTGTTTGGTTTATCAATTCAAAGAGATGTGCGTCAAATTTCGTCAATAGTGCCTCAGGATAAAATCAATGCATTGTGTGACAAATATAGTGACTTGTTTTCGCCGGAACTAGGTTGTGCAAAAGACTTCGTGGCACATGTAACTTTAAAAGAATCTGCAGTTCCAAAATTTCGTAAAGCTAGACCAGTGCCTATCGCCTTGCGTGATACAGTTGCCGAAGAACTTAAACGTTGGCAAGATAGTGGGGTGATTTCTCCTGTTTCTGCGAGTCAGTGGGCCTCGCCTTTAGTAATTATACCCAAGCCGTCAGGAAAACTTCGTCTCTGTGCGGCCTTCAAATCAACAGTGAACAGTCAAACAATTGTAGACACTTATGCCCTGCCGAGACCTGACGAACTTATGGACAAATTAGGACAGTCTCGCTTCTTTTCTAAGATTGATTTAGCAGAGGCATACTTACAGATTCCTCTTGATGACGAGTCAAAAAAATTTTTCGTCATTAATACTCACATGGGCCTTTTTCAATTTCAACGCCTACCCTTTGGCAGTTCTTCCGCCCCCGCTATTTTTCAGCGTTTTTTGGAACAGCTGACAGTTTCTGTCCCGTGTTGCTCGAACTACTTAGATGATATTGTGGTATCCGGAAGTACAGTTGAATCGTTCGAGCAATCAAAGACTTGCCTCCTCCTAAGAATGTGCACGAATTGTAAGCAGTAATGGGAAAGCTGAACTATTATTTCAGGTTTATTCCCAATGCCGCTTCGATTGCAGCTCCACTGCATCACTTACGTAGGAAAAATGTTCCTTTTGTATGGTCCAAAGATTGCCAGGTTGCCTTTGACAACTTAAAGTCTGCACTAATCAGTGATGCATGTTTGATTCCCTTTGACCCACAGATGCCTGTACTGCTAGCAGTTGATGCCTCGTCGTACGGTGTGAGTGCAGTTTTGTCACATCGTATTGGATGTCACGATCGTCCTATTGCCTTTGCATCCAAGCTACTGACGCCGACGCAACAGAATTACAGTCAGATAGAAAAGGAGGCCTTAGCAATCATTTACGGCGTCACAAAGTTTCATCATTATCTCTATGGCAGAAAATTCTATTTGTTGACAGACCACAAGCCTCTCACGTCGTTGTTCTCACCCTCAAAGCCAATTCCGCCACGAACGACACAAAAGTTTCAGAGATGGTCCTTGATATTGTCAAATTATCAGTATGAGATTTTGTACCGACCTACCACTAAACATGCCAACGCGGACACACTTTCCCGACTTCCGGTTGGCCAGGATGTATCATTTGATTCTTCAGAAATGGCATGTTGTCAGATAGACTCCAGAGATGCTTCCGCTGTCGCAGACTTTCCTTTGAACTCTCGTCGGGTTGCACAGGAAACAGCTGCGGATGCAGACCTAAGTGTGGTAGCACGTTTTGTTCGCTCAGGGTGGCTTGCCAGACCCAAAGACATTGATCGGTCTCTGGTTCGACGTTATTTTGCACAACATCATGCATTATCTTTAAGTCAGGGTGTACTGTTGTTGCATACCGACAACGACCAAGCAAGAGTGATTGTTCGTCGTTCCCTGCAACGAGAAGTGTTACGCCTCCTGCATCAAGGACATTGGGGCATTGTTAGGACAAAGCAACTGGCCAGACGTCATTGTACCTGGGTTGGTATGGACGCTCAGATAGAGAGCATGACATCACAGTGTACAGTTTGTGCGGAGCATCAGGCGGCTCCTCCACAGCGTTTCTCAGACTGGCCACGCCCCAAGGGACCATGGCAACGTTTACATATTGACTTTGCCGGACCTTTCTGGAATACGCGCTGGTTAATTGTTGTAGACGCTTTCAGCAAGTTTCCTTTTGTGATTGCCATGAACTCAACGACAGCTTCTAGTACAATCAGTGCCTTAACATCAGTGTTTTGCATCGAAGGCTTGCCTGAAACTATCGTCAGTGACAATGGACCTCAGTTTGTTAGTGCGTAATTTCAACAGTTTTGTCGTGTGAATGGCATTCAGCATATCACCACCGCACCTTTTCACCCTCAGTCCAATGGTGAAGCAGAACGTTTCGTTCGAACATTTAAGTCTCACATGGACAAGATGAAAGGTCAGCACTCCAGGCAGCAAGCTCTTCAAATTTTCCTGTCTACGTATCGGTGCATGCCACGTGACGGCCCGTCTCCTGCCGAGCTGCTACACGGCCGCCGTCACCGCACTCTCCTTCACCTGCTGCAGCCTCCCACGCACTGAGTCGGTTCGTATGGCGCTACGCGTTTTCTGGTTTCTACGCCGGTGCTGTACATGGTGTTTGCTGGAAACAAGAAGAAACTATGGATGCCGGGCATCATTCAGCGCGTGCTCGGTCGCAATATATATGTTGTACGTTCTTCCACAGGGTCGGAGCTGCAGCGCCACGTAAAACAATTGCGCCTGCACAGCCCGCACGATCCTGTCTCTGGTTTCTTGATTCCAGACCCAGTTCACCGCCAGGGAGCACAGCCACATCGTTCGTCCCCGGACTACGAGATCCCTATGGACGTCGACGCACCTCCGACGCAGTCGTCGCCGCCGCTGTCGCCGCCGCAGATGACAGCGTCACCGAGAGGGACTCCGGGACCGTGCGGGCCCCCCCAGCTTGTGCCACGCACCTCAGAAGAAGATGACCTGCTCCCTCTGGGCGGGGGCGGGCGCCCTTCCGCTGGTTTTCGCGGGTTTTCTGGCGGATCGCAAGGTGTATACCGGGGCGCGGACGGCGTCTCGATCCCAGCCTCAGCTACGACGCCCGTCCCACCAGTAACGCCCCCGCCCAGGCCCTCCTCCCAGTGCCGTCGCCGTGGCCCTGAGCCCTACGCCACGACGGCGCGGCGGTTTGGGAGGAGGGGTGTGGTGTGGCACAAGTACAAAGTGCGCGCCACCTACTTTCGCCGCGCGCCGCCATGCACGCACGGCGCGGCGTTCTTACGACGACAGCCACGAGCGCCCTCTGCGGCAGCTCCGCTCGTGGCCACCACTGAACGACATCGTTCACTTGGGACTGAGTTAGGAACCAGTAAAGACTTCGGAATCCGATAGGCACCAGTGAAGACTTGGCTATCAGTTAGGCACTAGGCAGGACTCTAGCTCAACTATGTATCAACATTCTGCAGTACTATGTAAAAGTTAAGTATTGTATAAATTCTGTGCAATATATATCTCGTTCTAATTTACTCTAATGTTTCTAGTTTCTGGCTGCTCCTCTCCGTACCTGCACCAGCGTGCTATCTTTATTCCTGTGTCGGTCTCATTCCACTCGGCCACCAACACCTACGACGGAAACGAGACACAAAAGCGGCGACGAGGCTGGGACACAAAAGTGGCGACGAGGATGGGATACAAAAGTGCCGACGAGGAGTGATAGAAGAACCGTAGACCAGCCCGCTTGCAGCAGCCAGACAGCAGCAGTCGGAGCACGCAGAAATTGCTCCCGCCCACCCACCCTTATTATAAGAATTTTAGGGGAAGATAGTTTCAGTTACGTGTTTTGTGGACTTTTTTGTTACAGAGCGAGCCCTCCTTTCATATTGCATTTGTTTTGTTATAATTTACTTGTATGCGCGGCGCCTAATCGGTCAGCAGGGCCACTACCCCGAACCCAAACTTAATGGAAATTATTCAGTTACAGACGGCGCAAATCACACAACTCCTGCAGGCTGTGGCCCAGCTGACAGCGCAAGCAGCTAACCAACAACAGCCGTCGCCTCAGCAGCCCACACCTGCCGCCGCATCGCTTCCTACGTTTCGCCAATACAACGAACGTGAGGAAGAATGGAGTGACTATTTCGCGCAGTTTCAAGAACTCGTCGCGGCTCATCAAATTACAGGTCAGACTGTTAAGCATTGTCCGTGGTGGGCCCCAAAACTTTTGTGTTACTGCAGAAACTGTTCCCGCAAGCATCTCCTCGTGATGTAGACTTTGAACAAATAGTAGAGGCACTAAATGCTCATTATGAGAGAAAAGTTCTCGTAGCTGCGGCACGGTACCGATTTTTCAGACTTAAAAAATTACCGCAGCAGTCACACCAAGAGTGGATTACGGAATTGAAGGGCTTAATCCGCAAATGTAAATTTACTTGCTCTTGTGGACTTTCGTATAGTGACGTGATGTTGAGGGATGCGATTACGCAGAATATTCAGGACCCCAGAATTAGAGCAGCAATTCTGAAACAGTCTGACCCCTCATTAGACAGTGTACTGCAGCTTATAGTTGCGCATGATACTTTTGACTTAGCAGATGTAGAAATGCAAAGCCACAGTGTTAATTCAGTGCGCCGCAACGGTCGCTTTCCTAGCTGTAGTTCTCAGTGTAGCACTAGTGATTCTTACAATAGTACAGGCCGTGCTGAACAGACAGTGAACAGTAGCCAGTGTAAAAGTGCGACACAAAGGTTGCCCCGTCGTGTTAGAAACAGTGATTTGAATAACGGGCGCCAACGCACATTTCAGAAAAATGTACGTAAATCTTGCCCCCAGTGGGTGTCTCGCCACAAGCGTGCTCATTGCCCTAGTCGCAACGCAACCTGTTATCGATGTGGCAAATCAGGACATGTACAGTCTGTGTGTATGCAAATTAAAAACTCAAAGAACGGTACCGTTAGAAACAGTGCTTCGCAGAGTGCGAGAACAGTTCATTCTGTAAATTTTATACGGGCTGTGGAATTGAACGGTGCTTTCCTTGGATCTCAATTGCAAGAAAGTAGTTCTGCGCCTATGGCAAAACTATATAGTGCACCACGTAGCAAGCGCCGACGAGCGCGTAAAACAGTGCAACGGAAAAGGGTTCGGGACAAGCAAAATGACTATGAACAGTGCATTCCTGTTGTGAAAATAGTGCCTTCTGCAACTGCTCCTTGTAATAGTGCCCAGTACTGTGTAGCTAGTGACAGTAGACATCAAGTAGCTACTCAAAAGTGTAGTGCAGTAGTTAGTACATCTGGAGTAGCTTCGCATGCTTGCGCGGACGCCGATCCGGCGGTAGTGCCATCTAGTGACAGTGTTGTTAATCCGCTGCGTGCCGAGTCTGTGCCGCTTACTTCACTACGCGGCCCGCGCAAGCGCAGTAAACAAACCGTAGCAGACGTTGCCCACATTCGCGCACTTGTCGAGCGCCGCAAGCAAAAACTGTTTGTGACTCTCTTCATAGAAAATAAGACGGTGCAATTTCAGCTTGATACTGGTTCCGCTGTCACATTAATAAATAAAGATACTTATGAACTTCTGGGTTCGCCAAAATTGTCACCGTCACAGCAAGTGTTTACAGCTTATACAGGTCAAAATATTCCCGTGCTAGGAACGTGTAGCCTGCCTGCCTCTTTTCAAGGTGTTACGAAAACAGTTGCTTTTGTTGTTCTTCAGGCCAAATCTACGCAGAACATTTTTGGACTAGATGCTTTTGCTTGTTTGGTTTATCAATTCAAAGAGATGTGCGTCAAATTTCGTCAATAGTGCCTCAGGATAAAATCAATGCATTGTGTGACAAATATAGTGACTTGTTTTCGCCGGAACTAGGTTGTGCAAAAGACTTCGTGGCACATGTAACTTTAAAAGAATCTGCAGTTCCAAAATTTCGTAAAGCTAGACCAGTGCCTATCGCCTTGCGTGATACAGTTGCCGAAGAACTTAAACGTTGGCAAGATAGTGGGGTGATTTCTCCTGTTTCTGCGAGTCAGTGGGCCTCGCCTTTAGTAATTATACCCAAGCCGTCAGGAAAACTTCGTCTCTGTGCGGCCTTCAAATCAACAGTGAACAGTCAAACAATTGTAGACACTTATGCCCTGCCCAGACCTGACGAACTTATGGACAAATTAGGACAGTCTCGCTTCTTTTCTAAGATTGATTTAGCAGAGGCATACTTACAGATTCCTCTAGATGACGAGTCAAAAAAATTTTTCGTCATTAATACTCACATGGGCCTTTTTTAATTTCAACGCCTACCCTTTGGCAGTTCTTCCGCCCCCGCTATTTTTCAGCGTTTTTTGGAACAGCTGACAGTTTCTGTCCCGTGTTGCTCGAACTACTTAGATGATATTGTGGTATCCGGAAGTACAGTTGAATCGTTCGAGCAATCAAAGACTTGCCTCCTCCTAAGAATGTGCACGAATTGCAAGCAGTAATGGGAAAGCTGAACTATTATTTCAGGTTTATTCCCAATGCCGCTTCGATTGCAGCTCCACTGCATCACTTACGTAGGAAGAATGTTCCTTTTGTATGGTCCAAAGATTGCCAGGTTGCCTTTGACAACTTAAAGTCTGCACTAATCAGTGATGCATGTTTGATTCCCTTTGACCCACAGATGCCTGTACTGCTAACAGTTGATGCCTCGTCGTACGGTGTGGGTGCAGTTTTGTCACATCGTATTGGATGTCACGATCGTCCTATTGCCTTTGCATCCAAGCTACTGACGCCGACGCAACAGAATTACAGTCAGATAGAAAAGGAGGCCTTAGCAATCATTTACGGCGTCACAAAGTTTCATCATTATCTCTATGGCAGAAAATTCTATTTGTTGACAGACCACAAGCCTCTCACGCCGTTGTTCTCACCCTCAAAGCCAATTCCGCCACGAACGACACAAAAGTTTCAGAGATGGTCCTTGATATTGTCAAATTATCAGTATGAGATTTTGTACCGACCTACCACTAAACATGCCAACGCGGACACACTTTCCCGACTTCCGGTTGGCCAGGATGTATCATTTGATTCTTCAGAAATGGCATGTTGTCAGATAGACTCCAGAGATGCTTCCGCTGTCGCAGACTTTCCTTTGAACTCTCGTCGGGTTGCACAGGAAACAGCTGCGGATGCAGACCTAAGTGTGGTAGCACGTTTTGTTCGCTCAGGGTGGCTTGCCAGACCCAAAGACATTGATCGGCCTCTGGTTCGACGTTATTTTGCACAACATCATGCATTATCTTTAAGTCAGGGTGTACTGTTGTTGCATACCGACAACGACCAAGCAAGAGTGATTGTTCGTCGTTCCCTGCAACGAGAAGTGTTACGCCTCCTGCATCAAGGACATTGGGGCATTGTTAGGACAAAGCAACTGGCCAGACGTCATTGTACCTGGGTTGGTATGGACGCTCAGATAGAGAGCATGACATCACAGTGTACAGTTTGTGCGGAGCATCAGGCGGCTCCTCCACAGCGTTTCTCAGACTGGCCACGCCCCAAGGGACCATGGCAACGTTTACATATTGACTTTGCCGGACCTTTCTGGAATACGCGCTGGTTAATTGTTGTAGACGCTTTCAGCAAGTTTCCTTTTGTGATTGCCATGAACTCAACGACAGCTTCTAGTACAATCAGTGCCTTAACATCAGTGTTTTGCATCGAAGGCTTGCCTGAAACTATCGTCAGTGACAATGGACCTCAGTTTGTTAGTGCGTAATTTCAACAGTTTTGTCGTGTGAATGGTATTCAGCATATCACCACCGCACCTTTTCACCCTCAGTCCAATGGTGAAGCAGAACGTTTCGTTCGAACATTTAAGTCTCACATGGACAAGATGAAAGGTCAGCACTCCAGGCAGCAAGCTCTTCAAATTTTCCTGTCTACGTATCGGTGCATGCCGAGCTGCTACACGGCCGCCGTCACCGCACTCTCCTTCACCTGCTGCAGCCTCCCACGCACTGAGTCGGTTCGTATGGCGTTACGCGTTTTCTGGTTTCTACGCCGGTGCTGTACATGGTGTTTGCTGGAAACAAGAAGAAACTATGGATGCCTGGCATCATTCAGCGCGTGCTCGGTCGCAATATATATGTTGTACGTTCTTCCACAGGGTCGGAGCTGCAGCGCCACGTAAAACAATTGCGCCTGCACAGGCCGCGCGATCCTGTCTCTGGTTTCTTGATTCCAGACCCAGTTCACCGCCAGGGAGCACAGCCACATCGTTCGTCCCCGGACTACGAGATCCCTATGGACGTCGACGCACCTCCGACGCAGTCGTCGCCGCCGCTGTCACCGCCGCAGATGACAGCGTCACCGAGAGGGACTCCGGGACCGTGCGGGCCCCCCCAGCTTGGGCCACGCACCTCAGAAGAAGATGACCTGCTCCCTCTGGGCGGGGGCGGGCGCCCTTCCGCTGGTTTTCGCGGGTTTTCTGGCGGATCGCAAGGTGTATACCGGGGCGCGGACGGCGTCTCGATCCCAGCCTCAGCTACGACGCCCGTCCCTCCAGTAACGCCCCCGCCCAGGCCCTCCTCCCAGTGCCGTCGCCGTGGCCCTGAGCCCTACGCCACGACGGCGCGGCGGTTTGGGAGGAGGGGTGTGGTGTCGCACAAGTCCAAAGTGCGCGCTACCTACTTTCGCCGCGCGCCGCCATGCACGCACGACGCGGCGTTCTTACGACGACAGCCACGAGCGCCCTCTGCGGCAGCTCCGCTCGTGGCCACCACTGAACGACATCGTTCACTTGGGACTGAGTTAGGAACCAGTAAAGACTTCGGAATCCGATAGGCACCAGTGAAGACTTGGCTATCAGTTAGGCACTAGGCAGGACTCTAGCTCAACTATGTATCAACATTCTGCAGTACTATGTAAAAGTTAAGTATTGTATAAATTCTGTGCAATATATATCTCGTTCTAATTTACTCTAGTGTTTCTAGTTTCTGGCTGCTCCTCTCCGTACCTGCACCAGCGTGCTATCTTTATTCCTGTGTCGGTCTCATTCCACTCGGCCACCGACACCTACGACGGAAACGAGACACAAAAGCGGCGACGAGGCTGGGACACAAAAGCATCCATAATGTCTGTTTTTTAATACAATACAAGCGTTTATATTTATAACTTTTTCCCCATACAGTGCATCTAAAACGTAAAGCAAGAAAAATATTGGCTATTTACATTAAAATAATAATAATGCGATTAAAAAATTATTGATGTTCGGCACAAGAACTGGTTTTATATGGATAATAAACAGTCTGTATTCATCTTCAGAGTTGTGGAACTCGATTAATGGCAGATCTGCACCAGAAATTATTTACTTGCTGATATATATATATACTTAGTCAAGACACGTCAGTTGTCGCAAAAGTAAAAAAATCATAATGCACATTGAGGATCTGTAATTCTGTTGCTTGTAAACGTAACTGACAATAATTTTCGCCTGGTCACACGTAAAAAAGACAATCACTGGATTAATGTCAGTAATACCGAGAAATCATATTACCTTAATATATTAAATGTGTAATAGGAATACGAGAAGTCGTTTTATTGTTAAAATCAGCGCTTGACTTCACCTGTAAAATAGAAACATTGTGCTTCGTAATGACCATGCCCCAGTCACGTGACTCGGGGCAATTGATGTTGGTTTCAAACCACAACACAGCAGAGATAGGGATATGCGCAGTCTATGTTATCTTTGGTCTATGAACACGACGACGACGTACAGTACACGATGATTAGTCGCCACAGATGTTATAAATGTGTTATTTTTCTTGTTAGTGTTTTTCAGATAACTACTTCTGCTTTTACTGTACGTAACGGTAAAATTTTACCTTTCATCCCGCCGACCTCTCATGACTATGTTGGCAACACAACATAATGGTAGAAAGTCCTTACCTAGATGTTAATGTTTAACCGTACATAATATGTTCTCATAACACAATTCGAAAGTGCGGAAGTGTTAGCTCAAATTCAAATCATGTTCAAAGCAACTAGTAAAGCTTATAACATCATATCGTGTCAGAAAATCGTAGTAGTACCGTACGGAAACTTTTTGACATTAGGTGAGGCAAGATGGCGGCATCAAACTTCAGTCACAGAGGCATGTTACGCCAGTCTAGTAATGCATGTATGAGGGCGGGATCGAAACGAGCGACCGATTGCAGCGATATCGCATGCGACGGATCGTTGCGATCGATGGCTCGTCTGTGGGGCCCTTTAGACGAAGTTATTTACAATTTAACTCATTCAGGGCCGGTTCGTCCATCACTCGTTAATCTTGTCGTTAGTAAACGAGAAGATGCCTTTAAAGTCTCGTTAAATGTGCTCGTTAAGTGCACTGCGTTTGTCATTGGCAGATACACCTCTCGTTTGCTAACCTGGAGAAAACGAGAAGGTACGATATATTTGGCAATATAAACAAATGAAAGTGCCGTCTGAATAAACAGCTGTTCCCCATATTTGACTATCAGGGAAGAGGTTAGCAGACAGTTGTTATTTGGTGCTATGAGAAACAAACGTGAAAGAAGATCAAATTTTACAAGAAATTAGTGCGAGAGTCTTGTGTCCCTTAATAGAGAAATATGACACATAGGAATGAAAAAAAAAAAAAAAAAAAAAAAAAAAAAAAAAAAAAAAAAAAAAACACGCTACGACATGGAACGAAAAGGAAGCGACATTGCGGCAAATGAATCCAATGCTGTCCATGGAACATGTAGGACAGCAAAAGTGCTTAGGGCCTAGTACGATAATATACTGTCAAGTGCATAGTACATTAGTGCAGGTTAAATTGTACGACACTTGTCGACGGACTGCAGTGGTTATGTTGGCACCAGTGGTAATGATGGCAACTCAGATGACCAATAAATGTTTCTTTCGTGACAACTGCAATTAAAACGAAATTTATTTTTTTCTGTACGGGCAAGGGTACATGCAAGAACCTGTCGACCATAGAGCAGGTACAGTATTAAATTTGCTGCGAGTGAAACGAGCAGCAACAATATTTACTCTGTAGCTCGTGAAAAATATTATCGCAGTTCTACACTTCATTGTTAATCTGTTTCCAACATACCCACTGGAGCCCGGCGAGCTGCATCATAAAATTTTACCTTACTGCAAGCAATAAATTGCACGTAGGCGAAAGTGCACTGTTCCTGTAGATCGGAGGAAGAAATCACATTTTAGGCCTTACACTAGGTGCAACAAGCATAAGTAAATACTGAATTAATAAGTTTGCATACATAGATAATGTATTCTGTTTTTTATTACAACAAATAACTTACAAAATTGATAACTATATGTTGGTCTCTTCAGATGGTCGTGTAGTTTTTCATGCAGCATTTCCAAACTGGCTTTTCGAAGACGAAATTGCGTAACAAATTCTGCATCATCCCAGCATTCAAAATCATTTGGACAAACATAAATACGTCTAGGACGCCTTATAGGGGCCATGTCCTCTAGATCATCGAAAATAGCCGGCCGCGGTGGCCGAGGTGACTGAGGCGCTTCAGTCACGGTCAGCACGGCTACTACGGTCGGGGGTTCGAATCCCCCCTCGGGCATGGATATTTGTGCCGTCCTAGTTCGTAAGTAGTTCATAAGTAGTTTGTAAGTTTAGGGACTGATGACCCCGTAGTTAAGTCCCGTAAGCTTAACAAACATTTGAACATTTTTTCATCCAAAATATTGACATCGTAGTAATTGTCAACGAAATCTTACTCCAGCCATTTTTATCATACCGATTCTCACTTAACTAGTCGTCACCCGTAAGTTTGTATTTTGATATCGCAGCAATATTTTTAAGGTTATGTTGCGTATCTGAAATGTATCAAACTCATCTAACCGCTACTGACATGGATAGGGCGAGAAAAATGACGATACAATTTACCAATAAAGCTGCTTTCCACAGTAGTTTTTCATACATGTAGTGCTTCTGTTATTTTGTTCGATAAATCGGTCTTTTTCGCGTGAATATATTGATGTAGTTTAGCGCTTTGAAATCCTGCCATTTTGATACAGATTCTCACTTAACTGTTCGTTAGCCGTGTAACGAGCAGAATTCTACTCGCTAACGTAACGGCTAGTTTGAGGTCCTTTAACCTCAGGTTAACTCATAACGAAACATTGACAAACGCAATTATCCACTAACGATAAGTTAAAATCTTAACTGGAACTTAACGAGACATTGACAAACCGGCCTTCAGTGTTGTACCTAATAGAACGGGTTATGATATTGTTAAACTGAAATGTTTTGTTCTGTGTCATAAGAGATATCCAAGAAACCTCTTGAAATAGCCTTATGCACCGGTTTATTTAATATCTCACAGTTTCCGAATAAACGTGTGTTTCGTCTTACAAACTACTTAACTAAGTTTAAGTAACCGAACGTCAACACAAACATCCATGCCCGAAGGGGGGTTTCGAACCCCCGACGCGGGTGGCCGCGCGATCCGTAAGGTGGCGCTCCAGACCGTTCGGCTACTCCCGCGCGTCTCGTATTTATGGGATTTCGTAATTCCGAGACTCGAAATATCGAGTTCAGTTTACTTCTTCTATAACTTACTCTATTTTTTTTAGATAGCAAATGTCACAATGAGGAGAATATACTTGAATTTCATAGTATTTTAATAAAAGTACCGTCGAACTGTCTAAATCTGTTCGCCTCCCATGTCAGCTCCTACGGACTCCTGATTAGGCTTACACACACACAACTGGGATTAATACAGGGAGGGGATCTTCCAAAATGTGGAAAACAAATGATTTGTGCCGTAATGTAAATTTACCTGAAATTCTGACTTATTACCCAAGTAATTCGGTTACAATTTCGGTCGCAAATCATGTTTCAGTTGGAATTTAATGGTTTCAATCCACAACACGACAGAGATTGGGACACGCGCAGTGTATGGTATCTCTGGTCTATTGCTGTATCACTGAATACTGTCCGCATTTCTTGTAACATGACGAATAATGACCTAACGAGGCTTTCAACAATACCGATGTCTCTTCAGCGCCCTTGTCCGTAGCTTAGCAACGGTTCTTGAAAAGTCGGACTGCGAGCCGTATGAATGTTCCCGTACCTATTCAGCAATATCTCAAGCACCGAAAGCAGTCTAAACGTAAGCCACCAATTAATATTTGATATCTATTAAATCTTGGAGTCAACTCAAGCACAAGATGCAACTCGCCGGCTTTGACCGATGACGCCGTATCTTACGTTATATTTTATTATACATAAGTTTGGCCAATTCTAGTTCTCTAAATTACCCGTCGGCTTTGACCATACATTTCATATATTCCGTCATTATATCTGTAGAAGACAGTGACCTCTAGTAGCAGATTATATTTAAGCGTATCAAGTCACAGACGATATGGTAACGGTGGCATATTTCTGTATAGTTGGGATCGTGGTGTATTTGTGATGTATAAAATAAGATTATTTTTTAAATCGAAATAATTGGTTAACATAGTTTTTTTGAAACTTGTAACTAAAATTGATGCACGCCAATGTACGAGGCGCATCCAGAAAGTAAGTTCCGTTTGGTATTAAAATGAAAGTGTACACAGATACAGAAGAAATTTGTATTGCACAAAATTCTACAACTCTTAAACTACTTTTCCACATAACTGCCGAAATTTTATAGGCACTTGTCATAGCGTGCCACAAGTTTTTGCATGCATCCTTCACAGAAGGTTGCCGCGTGTGGATTCAACCATGTGGTAACAGCTGTTTATCATCGTTGAAGTGTTGACCAGCAAGGACAGATTTTAGGTGTAAGAAAGAGAGGTACGAGCTGTATGGAGGATGATCAAACAGGTCCCATTGAAATTTCCGTAAGAATTGTTTGGTCACATTCGCTGTGTGAGGTCAGGCATTATCGTGGAGAAAAAAAATCTTTTGACAGTAATACCCTTCTTGCACCTAAAATCTGTCCTTGGTCGACAACACTTCAACGATGATGACGAGCTGAAGGAACATGTTACCACATGGTTGAATACACAGGCGGCAACATTCTATGAAAAAGGCACACAAAACCTTGTACCATGCTATGACAATTGCCTACAAAATTTCGGAAGCTATGTAGAAAAGTAGTTTAACAGTTGTAGATTTTCGTACAATCAATATTTTTTCTGTATCTGTACCCGTTCGTTTTATATAACCAAACGGAACTTAATTTCTGGACGCGCCTCGTTTATCTCTGTATTTCGTCTTTGTGCGCGAAAAATACGAACTTTCATATTACTTTTCATTTGTTTCATTGCAGGGTCAATTCTTTTATGAACTCATTAGTGTTAATGTGTTCGGGCTTTTGTGCACAGTTTCGTTATGTAAAGTGGTTTACTTTGATTTAGTTTCTTTTTGGTTAGCTGCGAGTTGTTAAAGTCAGAAATGTAACGCAAAAATGGATAATTTATACGAAAGCTTTCCATCGAAATAGCTGCGCACCTATCGACATATCGAACGTGTGAGATGTTCGATGATGACGTTGCGCGAATTTTGTGATGTATTCTCTGAGTTTGTGTTACTGAGTGTGACTGTAGTTATTGACGTGTTTATTAGTGTCATTGATACGAGTTCGAGTTATACAATTTCGGCGGGTGACGCTTATCGTGGAAGAGTTTAATTCCTTCTTTGTCATCGGTGGACTAAAGTGTGGAATTTTCTGGAAAGTATGGTTTATTACCTGATGACAGACTTCGAAATTGCGAAGGTGTTCAGACAGTACGAATAGGAGTTTCATCGGCAGATAAGTAAATTCCTTTTCTGTTGGTTCGCACAAATGTTGGAAGAAAACAACGATAAGAAGTAACACATGGTTTGAGGCATCGAGTTTGCTGGATCAGAGACTATACATTGCAGGAAACGGCAGCGGAGACAGACTTGGCCGTCACCACGGTTTGTATTTTCGTTTCTGCCGTTACATATGTTATGTTATTGTTAGAAATGAAGGTGTATCAGTAGGCGGTGCTGGGCAAACGGAGGAAGTTGATGATTCACACGTTGCCAAAGGAAATACCAGAAAGGACGATTACTTAAAAATTAAATTTAGCACATTTAGGTGTTTGGGGAAATTGAAAGAGAAAGTATTTTGTCGATAGAGTAAATTCCAGACACACCCTACTAGGATTGAGGAAACATTTCATTCAGCCAGGTACCAAGGTAATTACAGACGGTTTCCAATCTTATACATCCTTAAAAGAAGATGGCTTCGACCATTCTTTCGTGAACCATTCAGTTGAACTTGTCTCGTCTGAAGATCTAAGTGTCCACACGCAAAATATTGAGAGATTGTGGAAATCACTAAAAGGAACCATAAGGAGAGAAAGACGCCCCACAGACAGAGAACAATTGTATATTTTTCAGTATATTTACTTTCATAATTTGAAACTACGAGGAAAGATGGACGCTCCAGGGGCTCTCCCAATACTTTTGCATGATGTCCCCAAAATATTACCTGGGTATGGAAAACCCGGGTTACTGCGGATGGCTTACACATCAAATGGCTTCGTTCCTGACGAAACCGCCGCTTAGGAATAATGTAAGTCACTATATACTTCTATTTGTCAGGCTTGATTCCATAGTTGAATTTGTGCTCCACGACTGTATTTGGCTTGTGGACATTTTTCAGTAATCAGTCGTAACAGCTGCCAACATGGAGATCGAGATGTTTTAAGTATTTTAATTGTTTTTAAGCACTGATAATGACCACACAATGGTCGAAATCTAGATCTGCATATAAATAAATATTTTTACGACTGACTGCTGAAAAATGTCCTCAAATACTTGTATTAGTATTGTGACAGTAGTTAATGACGTAGACGTAACACATGCCGTAACTGTCGCCGGACGCCGGAACAGTAATCCTACGTTCGATATGTCGATAGGTGCGCGGCTACTTCGATGGAATGCTTTCTTGTAAATTACCCGGTAATCTGGTAGAATCTGTGCACATCGACGGAAAAGACATAGCGATCGATATATATTCAACGTTCGATTCTTGCTCCACATTCGATGTGACAAACGCGAAGCGATTGATTTGTGATTTAAATTGTATTTTTGATTGAGTTGAATGTATGATGTTTTATTTTATTTTATTTATTTATTATGTATTTTTACGACTCAATATGTGGCTGCCATTTGAAATACCGAAAGAAGTAACAGTAATTTCCAAGATTGGTATATATATCGAACGTGCAACTAAACCGGATATTCGGGCGCTGCGCGCCCTAACATATTTTAAAAAAAAAAAAAAAAAAAAAAAAAAAAAAAAAAAAAAAAAAAAAAAAAAAAAAAGTTCTTGTTTGAGTAATACCTAACCTTCTACACTGCATATCACTTTTCTTTAAAGTGAAAGTTAGGTTAGGTATAGGTTAAACAAGAATTTTTTTCTTATTACGTGAGGGCGCGTAGTGCCCGAATCTTCGGCTAAGAAACACTCAGTCGATTTACAGTTGTACATTACATATATATCATTTCAGGCCGAGATTCTTCGATTCCAAGAATTCTTGGAAATTTCCGAAATGTCGGCATAACTAAAGACAGGGATGCCATCCGTCAGCTTTAACCCATGATGTAATCACAAGCTCGAAAAACACTTATACGAGATAATATCTTAATACTTACGTATTGTAGATAATAAGTAATATGTGGTTATCCTCGTAAATTACATATTAGAACAGAATGCACCATACATAACATACAATCGTCTACAACGCAGCCACAACATAATTACTCACGCCACCTACAAATTCGAACGTACACGACAACATGCCAATGCCACGAGACACATATAACGGGTGACATCCAAGTCTTCAGATAAGCCAAAATTTCATAAAATCATCACGTCAAAAAACAACATAGTAATCAGCTATTTAAATCAGCTGTTCCGCCATGTCAGTTTTCCGTCATTCGTATGCAAAGCGAGAGTCGAACGTTCGATATATATATATATATATATATATATATATATATATATATATATATATATATATATATATATATCGATCGCAATGCCGTTTCCTTCGATGTACACGGGTTTTACCAAATTACCAATACCCGAAAATGTGATGGACAGATTGAGTGATAAAATGAGTACGGTCCATTTTTAACAGTTACTCGCCGTATACAGGTTTTCATAGGCCATAAATATAAATCTGGAGTGAGCATTGCATTGTGCGCATGTTCTCAACATTAAGCTGATATTGACACATGATCTAGAAACGACGCTGTTCGTTAATTCACAGTAACCATCACGTCACGTCTTGTCATTTCCTGTTAAGAGTTCTCGGTAGCAAAGTTTTAGAAGCCTCGTCGTCTGGTAGCATCGAAAGTTAACCTATTTTCGTCGCTCTCTGTACTGTGGTCGTAGTTGACTTTGTGCTTTCCTTTTTCGTAAATTTCAGTTTATGATTGTGAATTGTTTCCGTGGTAATCTGGAAATGTAACATTACGATCTGAAATTTTTTCCACTGAGTGTTGTATTCAGCACTTTACTGCATACAATAGATCAGGAACATATTTTATGTCTGTTACTATGACCATTCATAAATTTTACTGCTGTTATTTTCTCAAATGTGACACTATACTCCGAATTTTGTATCACGAGTAGAGTCCGTAGCTCCACTTCCATTGATGAAAGTAACGTTACGTAAGCACAGTTTGGGTACGACTTGATGTGATGATGCCATGATGTGGCCAGACGACATTGAAAAAGCAAAAGGCTAATTAACAATGTTCAAAGGTTACTTACGTTTGTTTATTCATGATGGTAGTGGTGAATCACTTTTGTTGCCCTACGCGCAAACAAATATTTTCTAAGCACGTTTATCCGGCTGTTCGATTTTCTGTTACTTAATACTTATTCGTTAATTAGGAAGCTGTACATAGAATGCATAAATTATATACATAAGAATAATTCCAGTAAGCAACAGCTCTACTGCCTATTAACTTTAAAGACAATAACACACGAAAAATCCAGAAAAAAGTAAGCAATAATAAAGTTACATTATTGCCAATGTTTACTACATTATGTACTTTTCGAGACACATTTGATGTCACTAGCGTGCTATCAAGTCATTTTGCAATATGCAGGGATTTTGGTTGTGTTGCATAATCTGAGGTTGAAACATGATAAATCATTCGACAATATCGGAAGAGAACGAATCTCATTATCTAGTAAAGTTTGACCAAATTTTTAACGGTAGTGCATTCATAAAATGTTTTTCTCAGTACTGCCATACACAGGCAAATTTTGAACTGGACGATTTCTTCGTAGCGCTCTTTTCATTTGTATATCAGCAGTTTTAAAACACATAATCAATTCCTTATCAATAAGGAGTGCTTTTAACAATAGAAAAGAGTTTTCATTATTCACTCAGCATGTATTTCAAATTTATCATCCCTTTCAAATCGCTTAATGTCTTCAACGACATACTGTTCAAATTTTCAATTTGCACACTTTACAGGCGACAATATTTCACTTCCGTTATACTGACACAGTTCACCCTGACAATAATACGGTATAATTTTACTTACGGCCTTAGTGTGCTAATGTTGGCAACAATATGTTCACCTTACGAGTATAATTAATTTGCAACATGAGTACATACAAGAAAGTGCCAACCATAAAGGAGGAATACCATCAATTGTTCATTTCACGGTCAACACAAAAATTTTACTGTTTTAAGAGACCATTCAACGCTTGTTGCCAACACCAGCACAGAACGACGTCGACGTCGAGGACGTAAGTAAAACTTAACCAGAATTACCAGTTACTACATAAGCCTATATTCGCCATTGACTTCTGATTGGTACCTGTGAGTCACCTTAGAGTTGCATTTCCGGTGATAAATCTTAGAATTCGCAGTCATTGCAGGAATCACAGTTGGTAAATTTCGGAAAGGATAAGTTGTGAATTCGCAAACTGCTGTTTTAAATTGTGACAAATCGCAACTCAATATCACAGCTACCGAATAGTAACATTCACAGTAATCAGTGTTATAGGACAGTCACTGTTGAGGTCATCGCTATTCCGGAGAAACCTACGTCGTCCCGAGATAACGTGATCATAACGGCAAAATACGTTCATAACGCACACTTCTACTCTATGTCCTAGACCAAAGGAAACTACACAGATTTCAATCCTACCATGGATGCTGTTCATGCTCTATGGTTGACTGGTACTTGTATTTTTGCTCAGTGAAAGTAACTGCCCTCGTACAAACAAATTTCTAGACAAAACATTTTCATTTTATACTTTTGATTTTAGTATGTCGCCACCAAAACCCCCGTTGACCTGCGGGAGTCCTGCTAGATTCGACGAATGTTTCTATGTTTTCCCTCGCCGTGAAAGTCGTAGCGTCTATGGATTAGGTATTGTTGAAATTTAAGGAGTCGTTTCGATAACTACAATTTATCCTACCGTTGTACTGAATTGCCACAGGTCACTCGAATGCAAGTGTTAAACATTTTGATTTCTCCCCTCTATCAATACATCCTTTCAATTCAGACTTTGTACTATATGTCTTTCGATGTAGTCTTTCTTACTTAGAGCTTTGTTTGATTTCGATGGTATGTAATCTACAGTGTTACCACCTCTACGTCATCTTTTCCGCCATTATCTCTCCCTTGACAGTCCCATTCGTGAGCGATATACCGCTGGAAGTGTGACGACCGCTTATTGCTACAATCGATCACACAGTAGCGATTTGCCAATCGATTTCAGCTGTATTTCCAACTCCACCACAGTCTCATATATACCATCACGACACTTCCACTGATTTTTGTCATACACTGTAACACCAGCGCTACAAGCGGCCGGCAAGCTACATTTCTGTTTACGATATTGGATGAGTACGAACAGCATCTTTTATATTGATTTTAACATACTTTTTACATCAGGGAATGTATCTAGTGCAATAAAAGTAGGTATTAACTTTTGCCATTCTTAAGTTTCAAATGTTAAAATGTTTGTTTAGCTTTAGGGACTTAACTGCAGGGTCATCAGTCGCTAAACTTACAAACTACTTATGAACTACTTTATACTAAAGAAGGCACAAACATACATGCCCGAGGGGGGATTCGAACCCCCGACTGTAGAGGCCGTGCAGACTGTGAATGGCATGCCGAAGACCGCTCGGCCACTGCGGTCGGCTCTTAGGTTTCCTAAGATCCTTGACAAGGTATGAAACGGTACATTAAGGAGATTTTATTTACTTATTTACAGTTATAACATACAGGCTTCTACTGAATAATTTCATGTTTTATTAACAATAAAAAATGCCAGGAAACACCAGAAGACCTGCTCTTTGGCAAAAAGTCGTCGCTTTTCTACTCACTACATTTTCAATGACATCGTCGAGGGTGGAACTTAGGAAACGTATAAGTTATAGAATGGAATAACTACAGTATTCAACGTAACAATTCAGACACCACAACTGAAGCTGAAGGAAAAACGTCACAGACGAGGCAATAAAACGCAGAAAGCAATCAAACTGTTTTCCAACAAACAAGAAGTTAATTCCACAATTGTTGCTACAGCTGAACTAGAAACGGCAAGAATCTTGAATACATTGGCTTTTCAAGCTAAAGTAACTACACTCGAAAGAATATGCGATTATAAGAAAGACGAGTGAGGTGTAAAAATGTTCGAATCATTAAATTCCACACTGAATTGATACGAGTGAAAAAACTGCCTGTCATAGTAAGAACAGTCCCTTAATAGAAATTTACGTTTCTCTTATGTTTATATTCTACTTACTTTCAGCGGAATAAGCTGCAAATATACACATATTCCTACGTATCCGTTCATGACGGAGTTGTTCTGTATACCATTGAATCAGTAAAATTCATCTGTTTTTACATTAATTTTCGTATTATGTATGTCTCTTGATAGTTTACTAATGTTTGTAACGCAAAAATTATAATAACTATCTCATTAATTATGTACAAAAATAATCATAAATCAATATCACTCCTTCGGTCATTCGCTCACCGCTAGGAGCGCTAGTGTCGTTACATTGCAATTTACAGTTAGTAACAACTTTCACAGAAGTGAGGGTCGCGACTGTACATGTTAGACTGACACTCCACTGTGTCAAGAGATTCTGTACCGGCAATTATTTGCGTGTGTAGACTAATACTTGTAAAGAAACGAGAGCTGTCATATGCTAAACATGTTTTGGAAGGTTTTCGGTTTAAAACTGTAACATTTACAGGATAACGTGCTGTTTTACATAGGTACGACTCTAGTTCAGGTCATATATTTTATTTTTAGAGTATGTCAACATTTTGATCCATTAATATAAAACTTTCATTGATGTTCGTCTCGAGATTTTTTTTTTCCCTATGCGATATACATCATTTACTCACTGATAGTTTTCCCGCCACTTATCACACATTCTCTGATTGTTTTCCCCGCAGCAAATGATTTCTCTTTGGATAGCGTATATTAACGATCAGGAGTCTTATTATATTTCACTTTTCCATGCCGGACAATTGTCCAAAGATGTGAATTATCATGAAATAAATGTTTTAAATTGCGAATATAACTGTTGTATGATGTAAGCTACATCATATTCATGAAGATACGTCTATTTTTAACACTTTTCGCAAACGTATTAAAAAAAACTACTACTGACACATTTTCATGCAGGTTTCACAGGAAATTTCAGCTATAAATGGGGCAACATAGAGGCGTGATTCCATCAAAATCAGATCACGGAAAAAAGATACCAATCAATCTTAAGTGTTTTCAGTAACTGTCTGTTCATCTATTAGAAGTACCCGAACTCCTAAACTACTTCACGGATTTGCATGGAGCAACTAGGTTTCATATAAGTGGAATCAGGGAAATTGTTTTAGATGTAGGTTACGCTTGAAGTATGGATTGCGTAGAACAGCAAACAAGCGATAGAGGCGCTGAAGTCCACCAAACAACTAATAAACACCGCCTCTGCATAATAAGTATGGGGTAGTACAACAAGAAAGCGAACGTCTGTGACAGAATTAAGCAATCTTTTGTCTACTAATACCAACAAACATTGAACATAGTGTTACTGATTTCGCTTTGTGTATTAAATACTTAAGATATTTCTTTGCTTATTTTGGCACGTTTCACCTTTTGCACCAAAAAGTTTATCACGATACATTCAGGTGTTATTTTTTCCCGCGCGCTATTCGAGAATGGAATGGAATATAAATAGTGGTTCGATGAACCCTCTGCCAGGCACTTAAATGTGGTTTGCAGAGTATCCCATGTAGATGTAGAAGTAGACACATCGTTTCAGACTATGACTTTTACATACACGTGACATCTTTATGAAGAACGTCGTTCCGGACAATGTCTTTTACTTATATTTGACATCTTGGCTAGGACAGAGCGATCCAACGAGGATCTTGTGGGACCCTCACCAGGTGGGACTGACGGAAGATATTGAGAAGGTTCAGAGAAAGGCAGCTCGTTTTGTTTTATCACGTTACGGGGAGGAAAGCGTCACGGAAATGTTGCATGAATTGGGGTGGAAATCATTAAAAGAAAGACGTTATTCATTGCGGCGTGCTCTGTTTGCGAAGTTTCAATCACTGACTTTTACCTCTGAATGTGAAAATATTTTGCTAGCACCCACCTACTTAGGGAGACATGACCATCCCAATAAAATAAGAGAAATCAGATCGAAAACGGAACGATTTAGGTGTTCTTTCTTCCCGCGCGCTATTAGAGAAAGGAACGGTAGAGAAAAGTTATGAAAGTGGTTAATGAACCCTCTGCCAGGCACTTAAATGTGATTTGCAGAGTATCTATGTAGATGAAGATGTAGATTCTATTTTTACTGACTGAGGTCCGGAACCCTAAAAAGCCATGATACTCACAGGCCCTCCTTCAACAACCGTTGCGAAGCACGGGCATATAAGCTAGTATCTACTATTTTATTTTGAAACACGTCAAATTTCCTGCGATAGATGTTATTTCTTTATTGTAATTGCAGACAGGCACAATCACAAGAACGATTCTCGCCATCTTCTGTGAAAGAAAAACATACTACTGTCGCTCTTATTTACTTACATCACGATGTTGAAGTAATATTTGGCAGTAGAAACCCATTGAGAAGAAAGTACTGAAATATTTGCAAGAGCCAACATTATCACCAACACCAAGCTAGAAATGCAATGGCAATTAGGTTGAAAGAGTGGCTTTCACTGGAGAAAGACGCTGAAATTGCAACCAAGAAACTTTCTTCTTCACGATCATCGGCTGAATGTCGATTTCAGAAACGAAATATAAATATCACTTTCGAACTTATGTAGATGTACTCTCGTATGATACCTATATAGATGTCTATAGATGTCTACAGAATTTCTTTGAGAATACAAATTGCTACCACATCCAGAATCGTAAAACTAAGTGGAGAGCAAGTTACTACATGGATCTAACAAATTGTTTTACGTAATGTAAATTGAGCTCATTTATTCGAAATAAATGTTTACTTTTAGGCGCTGACCATGAAGTAAATGATTAATTCTGTTCCTGCTCTATGATTGACAGGTTCTCGATGTACCCTTGTCCGCTCAGTTAATTACCAAACATTGGTGTTAATGTAAAAACTGACACGAGAAAGTGCAAATTGAGCTCAATAAGTAAGTACCAACCTAAAAGAAAAATTTAACATAAAAATGAAACTTTATTCAGTACTATATATTTTTCGGACATCAAACATTAACCCTGCAAACGGGTTTTTCGAATTACAATTACGTTTTCTCTACATATATTCCATAAGATATAAATCAAATATCTGTTTACATTTATTGGTCCACTTCTTAATAGCGGACCATATACTCTCCACCGAATTAGTATGGGCTCCTGTATCAGGAACATTAAAGTGTATGCTATGATTGACATGTACATGTCTTAAACCTTCATCACTCAACAAGTCATATGATTTCAAACAGTCTGAAGCCCCTCTCCATACTTCCAATCACCCATTTTTTAAGATTTTTTTTCTTCAAATAGAACGGCAGTTTCTTAGAATTCTGTGAGGTCATGCTTGCTATTTGTTCAGTTAGCAATGTTAATTTGAGTAAAATTTACTTATGCCTCGGCGCGTAGTATGGCAACGAACTTTGAATGTTCTTTGAAAACTACATCATATGGAATGAAGTGGAATATTTTTTCTTGCCGTTTGTGAAAAAAAAAAAATAATGCTCTTCCTACTCTATGGTTTTCGGGTTCTTGTATGTGTCCTTTGGCGGGCTAGTAAATTATTCACCCTAGTAAAGACAACATTTTCATACCAACATTAGCACACCGTGCTACCGACGCCGTATGTTAAATTTGACCTTTCACATGCCGTCAAATACATTACTGGCCATTAAAAGTGCTAAACAAAGAAGAAATGCAGATGATATACTTTAACTGACTTGTGATTACATTTTAAGCCAATTTTTGTGCATAGATCCAGAGAAATCAGTACCCAGAACAATAACCTCTGGCCGTAATAACGCCTGAGCATTGAGTCAAACAGAGCTTAGATAGCGTGTATAGGTACAGATGCCCATGCAGCTTCAATGCGATACCACAGTTCATCAACAGTAGTGAGAGGCGTATTGTGACGAGCCAGTTGCTTGGCTACCATTGACCAGACGTTTTCAGTTAATGCGAGATCTGGAGAATGTGCAGAGCAGCGACTAACGCCACGGAAAGAATGGAGAAACTGTACCAAAATCCTCCCATACATTGACCCAGAATTATCAATCTTTTATTTAGTAAGTCATCATGGTTATTCAATACTTAGTGACTGAGACTGCTATGAAAACAGATACACATTATCACAATGTATGTCTCCTAACCATCATGTTAGTCTCTTCTTTAGCAGGTTAATATAGCGATATTTGGCGGCGATTAACTAGTGAGGGCGACTCAAACAGTGGAAGAAATGGAGTAAAACAGTACTGAGTCCCTCACCTCATGTAGGCCTGAATTTTCCGTTTTTTCTGTTGGTAAGACTTCATGGTTTTTCAGCAGGTTGAAAATGATAGTGACAGTACTCAAATCAGATACATTATATCACACTTTATGTGTGCTTACCAACAGGTTTGATTCTTCATTCGCAGGTTAATTAGCGATGTTTGGCGGCAATTTACATGTGAGGGCTACAAATACCATGGACCCTCTAATCCTGTGTGCCTGATTTTTCCGTATTTTCTGTTGGTAAGTCATCATGGTATTTCAGCACTTTGAAAATGATAGTGATAATACTCAAATCGCTCACATTATATCACACAGCAAAATTATGCGGAGATTAACAGGTGAGGGCGACTAACACCTTGGTAGTAATGGAGCAACCTTTGCTGAGACCCTCTACTCATGTGGGCCTGAATTTTTCGCTTTTTCTGTTGGTAAGTCATTATGGTCTTTCAGCACTGTATGTGTGCCAACCATCGTGTTTGTTTCTTCAGTAGCAGGGTAATATAGCTAATTTGGGCCGCAGTTAACACATGAGAGCTCCTAACACCATGGAGGCAATGAAGAAAACAGTACTGAGTCCCTCTCATCCGGTGGGCGTGAATCTTCCGTTTCTTCTGTTGGTAAGTCATCATGGTTTCTCAGCACTTTGTAAATGAGAGTGATAGTACTCTAATCAGATTCATTACATCACACTGTATGTGTGCTAACCAAAATGTTTGTCTCTTCTGTAGCAGGTGAATATTGCAAAATTTTGCGGCGATTAACTTGTGAGGGCGAGTAACACCATCGTAATAATGGAGTAAACTTTACTGAGACCCTCATCTCCTGTGGGACTGAATTTTCTGTTTTTTCTGTTGGTAAGACTTCATGGTTTTTCAGCACTTTTTACGTCATAGAGACAGTACTTCAATCAGATACACGCTTCGCACTGTATGTGTGCTAACCATAATGATTGCCACGTCTTTAGAAGGTTAATATAGCAAAATTTGGCGGAGAATATTATGTGAGGGTGACTAACACTATGGAAGGAATGGAGCATAAATTACTGAGACCGTCTCCTCTTGTGGACCTGAATATATCGTTTTATCTGTTAGTAAGTGATCTGGGTGTTTCCGCACTTTGAAATTAATAATGACAATACCCAAATCAGATACATTATATCACACTGTATATGTGCTAACCATCATATATGTTTCTTCTTTAGCAGGTGAATATTGCAAAATTTTGCGGCGATAAACGTGTGAGGGCGACTAAAATAATGGTAGTTATGGAGCAAACTTCACTGAGTCACTCTCCTCCTGTGGGCCTGAATTTTCCGTTTATTCTGTTGGTAAGTAATTATGGTGTTTCAGCACTTTGTAAACGACAGTGACAGTACTCAAATCGGATACTTTATATCACACTGTAAGTGTGCTAACCATTACGTTTCTGTTTCCTTTAGCAGTTTAATAAAGCAAGATTTGGTGGAGATTAATTCGTGAGGCCAACTAACACCATGGAAGGACTGGAGCAAACAGTAATGAGACCCACTTCTCCTGTAAATCTCAAATTTCCGTTTTTTCTGTTGGAAAGACATCATGGTTTTTCAGCACTTTATACGTCATAGCGTTTATCTGGTATGAGTACTGTCTCAATCACACTGTATGTGTGCTAACCATTATGTTTTTCTCCTCTTATCAGGTTAATATAGCAAAATTTGTTGGAGAATAATTAGTGAGTCCGACTAACATCATGCTAAGACTGCTGCAGACAGTAATGATACCCTCCTCTCCTGTAAACGTCAGTTTTCCGTTTTTTCAGTTGGTAAGTCATCATGGTTTCTGGGCTTCATGAAAATGACAGTGACAGTTCTCAAAACAGATATATTACATCACACTGTAAGTGTGCTAACTATGACGTTTTTCTCTTCTTCAGCAGGTTAATATAACAAAACTTGGGGGACATTAACTCTTGAGGCCGACTAACACAATGGAAGAAATGGACCAATCAGTACTTAGACCCTGTTCTCAAAATATACATATCAAGTCCAAAGAAATCTCTGGTGCTGTTGGTGGAGACACATTAACAAGAACACTTCTCTGTAAATTGTTTGATAGATAATCAGCTGATTGGATCTTTTGTATTGCCGCATCGTCTTTCAGGACCCTTACATCTTTTGAAAATAAGCGACCTGAATTATTGGAAGCGATTACTTGGCCTAGAGGTATGCCTGTGTTTCAGCACAGTCTAATCATCACTTTCAGCTGATGTGCCACCTAACATCACCTAGAAGAGGTATGGGTAAGATAATGGCACGTTTCTTGGACACCGAGATCCCCAGATCTTACCCCCTTTGTATTTCTCCCTTTGGTGGCGGTCTAAAGGCGAAGTGTACAAATAAAAAGCACAAGCGTGGATTTGATCGTGCGGATTATGAATGATGCAGTCCTAATAAAAACACAATCGTGACTTCAGAAGAGCTTCACTTGGTGATAAGAGACGTCAATTTGCACTATAGTTAGTGAATTAAATGCAAATCAACTGTTAACGTCCTCATCTTTTTTTCTCGTTTCGGATTCATACAAACAACTGTATGCCTGAACTCAAATAGGGCTACTATGGCTTTGTTTATTGTAATTCGTGTGAACTACCAATCCTAAAATATACTACTAGCTGAAAACTCGACGTTGCCCGGCTATTAACTTATGTATTCCTGCCCTGGGTTAGTACTTGTCCTATCCTTTCTTTCTCTGTCCATCTCCATTTTTCTAAAAATGTTACATTTATCGGAGAATGTATAAGAAATAAGGCTGTCTTCCATAATGTACAAAGTGCAATGTGGAAACAAAGAAAGGGAGTAATGAAAATACAAAATACATATAACTGAAATACTAGATTGTACGAATTTTATGTTGTACAATTGTTAATTTTTCAGTGTATATTTATTAGTATAATTGCTGTATGTCTGTAAAATCTGTTGCGAATACAATTAGTAGTAAAGAAATAATAGGTTAAAACTTGGTGCGTTTTGTGGGGGTTTTCCTCGAAAGTCTTTGTGCTCAGATCTCATGAACAACGTGTCTGTGATACAATTTTTGAAGGTAGATTCAGTTATACGTGTGTATACATTCTGTAAAATTTCCTGCGGCTACAATTTGTAGCGTAGAAATTATAAATTGTGGTATCACACAGAATGCCGTAGTTTGTCCATCGACAGCGGATAAGTAGTAAGCGAGAAACTTTTTTTCCTTCAAGAATTTTGATGTGGTTGTCAGCAAGAAAAAGTTAAATTATGGTCGGAAGTTACGGTTAAAGTTTGTTGGAACTCGCTAAGTAATCGGGTTCTCATGTACTGTATTCATAAAATTTCGTCGCAGGTGGCAGTTTCTTGCAACTCCTATTGTTTGATGCATCTCCTGATCGATGTGTCGTATGTGGTTCTTACCACTCCAGAATTGGTGCCTGATGGTAAGGAATATGTGTACCAAATGTGGTTCAAATCGGTCCAGTGGTTTAGGAGAAAATGAGCAGCATTGTCGCGTAATGCAACAGTTTTCTTGCATTATTGTTCATGAAGTTATATCTCCTAAACAACGTGTTGTACGTGGTTTTTACACTTACGGCGAGCGTCCTCCTGGATTGAAGCTTACGTGTACAAATTTTCGTAAAGATGTGAATAAAAGTGCGTATGTTTGTGAATTTGTATGCAACACGTACGCAATCTCACACACTCAGGCGACTTAACGGTACCATCTCACCCAATATACAGAGCATCTCGGGACGAATCTGTATCTATATAAAAGCGAAAAGAGACTCACTCACTCACTGACTAAACACTAAATCTCGAAAACTCCTTCACCTGTGTAGCTGAAAGTTGGCAAGATTATAGATAGACGTCAGCTAAAAAAGTATTAGGCGATAGGGCCGATAGTTCAGGAGATATGACGTCATAAACAATGCAAACTTCCCCGTCTTGCGGCACGTGTTAGTGTGACTTTCACTCTACTATCTGAGGAGGAGAGCACTTAGCGACTTGCAACAAACTTTAAACATAACTTCGAACGTTAGGAAACTTTTCTCGCTGACAACCGTAGCAAAATGATGAAAGGAAAAAATAAGTTTATTGCTTACTACTTTTCCGCTATTTACAGTGGTGGTTTATGCATACAAAAATATATGTATAAAATACGACAGTCAATTATAAAACCATCTACAATAGTTGTCACAATGTAGCGGTTGTACAACACAGTAATACATCTTCACATTAAAATGGACGTCTACAACAGCTAAGACATTACAAGCAATATACACATTGTTATACAATCTCTTTGGTACTCGTACGCAAAATTACATGGGGAAGGTTCGTAAACAGGTTTCGTTCCATTTTTTGGAAAACCAACCGAAAAATTTGAGAAAAAGTGAAAGTGCGTTTTCAATGTACTCAATAGTGTGAAGTGTAGTTGAAATCTTAATGTTTTTACACGACAGCTTTTATGTCGCTTGCTTAGGGATGGGCTCACCACAGAGGATACTCATATTAGATGCTGGACAAGTCATAAGGGATCTTGTTTATAGTCAGCAAGGACGAAAAGAAGGCGCTATGCTAAGATGCACGATGACGTTCTCTGTCGGGCATGGATGTTTGTGCTGTCTTTAGGATAATCTAGTTTATAAGTACTTCGTAAGTCAAGGAACTGACCCCGCAGTTAAGCTACATAAGCTTAACAAACACTTGAACATTTGAAGAAAGGAAGATTAGTGTTTAACGCCCCGTCGGCAGTGTGGTCATTAGAAGCGAAGCTTAGGCTCGGGCTGTTCGGGTAAGGATGGGGAAGAAAATCGTCCGTGTGCTTTTGAAAGGAATCATTCCGGCATTTGGCTTGAGAAATTGAGGGAAAACACGGAAAACATAAATGTGAATGGCTGAAGGCTGGTCTGAACCTGTCCTCCCGAATGCGAGCCCAGTGTTGCCACTGCCTCATTTCGTTCGATGTTTACAGTCAAGTTGTGAATTAAATGAATCTAGGAATGTTACATATATAAGATTGACAGTGGGAGATGGGATATGGGAAGTACTAAGCCCTACGGCTTGAATAAATAAATACCCGGGTAAACTCAGGGTTTTCAGCTAGTCTCAATATATACTGTAGGTCAAAAAAAAAAAAAAAAATAAATAAATAAATAAATAAAATAAAAAATTAAAATAAAAAAATAAATAAAATTAAAAAAAAAAAGGAAACGCACTTTGAACGGTAATAGACAATTTATTTACTGTGTTACAAGGTTAAATATCTGTGAGAAAGTAATGTTATTTTTCTTCAAAAGGTGGCAGCAGTGTCAAGGAAGTAACTTCAACATGGCGGACGTGCGCTCGAGCTCTGAAGCGCGGAAGCAGATAATTAAGTGTTACTGGAAGTTTAAGAATGTAGCTGCGGTTCGACGGCAGTGGGGAAGTGAGTATGGTACAGAACCACCTTAAAGGTTAACAATTACGTCTACGAGACAAATTCGCAATTCATGGAACAGTATGTGTTATGCATAAAGGTCCATCAGGGCGACCTCGTACAGCTACAAGTGATTCCGCGACTGCGCTGTTGGAACTGTTTCAGCGTTCGCCTTCATATCCAAGGCGTGAGACTAATAAAAGTGCTAGTAGTGTGCTACGCATTAAGTAGAAAGGTTTGCGCAACAGCTAAGTAACGAGGATCCAGATCGAAGGTTAGAATTTCGTGAGTTGGTTCAGGAGATGGTGAGACGTGAACCGGGATATGGGTAGCATAATGTTGTCGGATGAAGCCCAATTCAAACTCAATGGAACTGTCAACAGACATAATTGTGTGTACTGTGCTGAAGATAATCGTCACATTACAGTTCAAAAGCCGCGGTGGAGTAGCCGAGCGGTCTAAAGCGTCTCGCTGCCGAGCACGCGGTTGCTCGCCGTGGAGGTTCCAGTCCTCCCTGGGGCATGGGTGTGTGTGTTTGTCCTTAGCTTAGTTTACCTAGTTCGTATGTTACGGACTGATGACCACGCAGTTTGGTCCGATAGATTTACAAACATTTGAACTTTTGAACAGTTCAAAATTTGCCTGGTGTAAATATGTGGTGGGGTTTCCAGAATGAAACTTTCACTCTGCAGCGGAGTGTGCGCTGATATGAAACTTCCTGCCAGATTAAAATTGTGTGCCGGAACTGGGACTCGAACCTGGGACCTTTGCCTTTCGCGGGCAAGCGCTCTACCACTGAGCTACCCCGACACGACTCACGATGCCGCCTCACAACTTTACTTCCGCCAGTACCTCGCCTCCTACTTTCCAAGCTTCACAGAAGTTCTCCTGCGAAACTTGCAAGACTAGCACTCCTGGAAGAAAGGATATGGTGGAGACATGGCTTAGCCACAGCCTAGGGGATGTTTCCAGAATGAAACTTTCACTCTGCAGCGGAGTGTGCGCTGATATGAAACTTCCTGGCAGATTAAAATTGTGTGCCGGAACCGGGACTCGAACCTGGGACCTTTGCCTTTCGCGGGCAAGCGCTCTACCACTGAGCTACCCCGACACGACTCACGATGCCGCCTCACAACTTTACTTCCGCCAGTACCTCGCCTCCTACTTTCCAAACTTCACAGAAGTTCTCCTGCGAAACTTGCAAGACTAGCACTCCTGGAAGAAAGGATATGGTGGAGACATGGCTTAGCCACAGCCTAGGGGATGTTTCCAGAATGAAACTTTCACTCTGCAGCGGAGTGTGCGCTGATATGAAACTTCCTGGCAGATTAAAATTGTGTGCCGGAACCGGGACTCGAACCTGGGACCTTTGCCTTTCGCGGGGTTTGTCTGCAAGGGGACGAATTGGGCCTTACCGCTGTGAAGGTACTGTTACTGGAGAAACGTACCTAACATTACTTGCTGACTCCATATTCCCTGCCATTCGTGCATTATACGATAATGATCAGTTTTATTTCTAACAAGATGTCGTCCCACCGCACTATCATAGCCACGTGCGAGCATACCTGGATCGCAATGTGCCAGGCTAGTGGATAGGACGCAGGGGACCAATAGTTTCCTGCACGCTCTCCAGACCTCACGCCGCTGGATTTCTTCTTATGGAGCACAGTAAAAGATGCGGTATACAAACGTAAACCATGTATCCTGGGCACACTTCAGAATGAGATTCAAGCGGTGAGTGCAGAAATCTCATTTGACACTTTAGAACTGGTATGTTGTTTGATATAGGTAAGGCTGTTCTATTGATTGGAGAAACAGGATCGCTACAAGGATTTGGCAATAGTGAGCCTGCTAAAGGTCTGTTTCAAAAGCTACTCATTCAAAACTAATCTGGTTTTAAATGCAGCATTAATAATTGTCATCAGCTGGTAGTTAACACTCACAATAACTAACTTTCCAATAAAGCTCATTAAAGATTAGATGGACACATGTTTTTTATTCAATAACAATATAATTCTGTTTAGTTGTGGCCCTAATATTAATACCTGCACAGTTAATTAGGAAACAGTGGGTTTAGACTGATTGAAAGCGTAACGGATATTTTGAACACAGCAAGAACTATACGTAGTCTGCATAAGGCTCACTGACTACAGTATAAATTTGACTCGAGATATCTGAAAAAAAACAACCACAAACCACTTTCTAATACTGCATCTGCAAATCTTACTTCGCTGACTGACTGATTGCAGAAACTTAGTATCTTGTTCATCTGTGTAGTTTTGAACAACAGTTATTTTTATTAAACGTCACATCAATAAATAAATATTTTAACCAAACTCAGCTTAGTCAATATTATGCTTTGATTTTAATAGCCAATAACTTCAATGAAAGGAAGAGGGTTAGCTTTTTAGCTACATAAGTGAAACAAATGTTCAAATGTTTGTATAGTCTATGGGACTTAACTACGGGGTCATCAGTCCCTAAACTCACAAACTACTTATGAACTACTTACGAACTAGGACGGCACAAATATCCATGCCCGAGGGGGGATTCGAACCCCCGACCGTAGTGGCCGTGCTGACCGTGACTGGAGCGCCTCAGTCACCTCGGCCACCGCGGCCGGCATAAGTGAAACAGGTAGAGAGTCTCAACTTCCTCAATTATTTTTAACAATAATGATTACCTTACCTTATGATTGAAGAACAACAGAATCTTCTCAGACTGATACATAAATGAAGATACAAAATCTTATACGGACAGAACTGTGTGTGTGAAAATCAAATTTCAAAATTATTCCATCAGCTCATACAAAAGCAGCTAACCAAAGCACGTCCGATCAATACCAGAGCTACACACCGTCTCTCCGTTTCTGCTCAGCTACTACTCACATACATAGTCTTTGACAGAGATGTTACACAACAGAGTAAACCATAGGCGTAGTTACTCAAAGAAGTGCATATAACATTTTACATCCAAATATCGATAAAAGACAGGCGAAACAATATTATTGAATTTGTAAAGACACGTTTCAACTTTGGTACGATGTACGGAATTAGTGGTGACTCGTACTCATAAATGTATTGATGCTGAAGGCCACCAGTTTGAACATTAATCACATTTTCAAAGTACATTTATTTTTCAAATTGGACTTAAAGCTTCTCATTTCCAGAAATTTAACATTGTAGAACGGGAAATTTTCTATGACGCTTCAAAATGTGTATTCATTTTGTTGACGCACCCTGTGTATGAAGCATTATTTCTTTGCTTGCCTTGTCCACAATAAATTTTCACTTCATTTTGTAAGATACCTGCTATGGGAAATTATACATTTCGTATTCAAATGTACCGCGAATCTGAGACCAGTGTCAAACTAATCAGGAACGGGTCATTTATCTTTGGTTGCAGACTTATTTTTCGATGGCAGTACTATCAATATTGGAGACGGTGATAGTATTGTTGCCGGGAAGTAGGGTTGTGATTACTGAGAGTGCAGACTTTGCTAGGCGCGCGGATGAGATTTCAGAAGTGTGTGGACCGTAGTTGTGTGCAGTTGTCGGTCCGGCGGGATAGCCGAGGAGATGAGATTTTGAGACTTGTATGCTGAGCCAAGCTGTTTAAGAAATGGACACGAAAAAGAATAGATGACGTTGGAGAAACGATCTTTTGAAGTTTTAATAAGGTAAAGTTATACTTGGCATGTTTCTATGGCACAACTTCGCATTGTTAGGCTGAACTGATAGTAACAGTAACGGTCGGGAGAAATCTTTCTGTTAGCTTGTGGTCTCATGGTTAATGCTAGGGACTCCTTTCTGTGTTAGGAAAAGTATTTATTGTAATAGTTTAGTTTTGAAATTGCGTTTTTTATGATATAGGAATTTCATGGGTAGTTTTCCTGAAATATGTTATTGTTGTAACATTGTTTGTGAAAATCGAGTTAAATGTATTAACAGTAAGGAAATGATTATCTTTGTTTAAAATAATTTTGTAGGCAGACTAAATATCTGAGTTATATTTTTCTATGAAAGATTTTAAAATCATCAACATGATTTTGTTAGTAATTTTCATGAGGTTACATCAGTTAGAAAATCAGATATTTCGTTTTTAATAATTAGTTAGAGTTTCTTAAACAGATTACCAGTTTATCCCTCCTCACATTTTTATTAAATGTGCCATAGATGTCTTCTGTAGTTAGTTTTCCAGTAGTTAGTGCAGCAGGAAGCAGTTTTGTGTTGCGCAAATTTATTCACTAAGTGAAGATGAGAAACAATCAGTTTTTGTCAAGCTTGCAGTTCAGTATGATTTACAGATTTCAGGGTAGGACAATTCATGCAGTTTTCGGGTTAACAAGTGTTTGCACTGAGTCAGATTGCATTGATAAATACATGTTCGTTACATTCCGTTAAAGATTGTTAGTTCAGTCAGAAACAAGTTTGTAGGGCCAGAATTATTAACACAGTGATTTTTATTATCAGTAATTTTCAGACAGTTAACTTTGTTACGACATTTTCATACAGAAACAATTTGCAATTTGTGTCTCATTATAATAAACATTACGCAGTCAGATAAGGTATTGCAAAACCTAACATTCACATAGAATACAGTTAAAACTACGCAGTCAGATTAACATAACGTTGTAAAAAGACATTCGGCTAGAACAAGTTCAAACACACAGCAGACGGAAATTTTGTAAGAGAGAAGGAGAAGCGAGAAACTTTCAAACCTGTTCACAATAAATTTTCACTTCATTTCTGCTGTGATAACGTGTGTGTGTGTGTGTGTGTGTGTGTGTGTGTGTGTGTGTGTTTAGATAGAGAGAGTGAGTGAGAGAGAGAGAGAGTCCTCGTTCACGATATTCTCCTATCGACGAAAACCCCGTCTTACAGCCCTTCCCCAGAGGGAGTCCCACAGAACAGAACGCGCCACACTTGAGCAATCGGTCAGTTGCATGGCGCGATCTCGACCTTTGATAACGTCGGCAAAGTTCAAAGCGTGGCTCCGCCGCCTGCTGCGGGCCGTTATTCCCAGAGGAGAGGGTGGCCCTTCTGGTGGAGTGGAGTGGACGGCTTATCTGGACAGCAGACCGACGACCGCAGGCTGCCGACAAAGGCGTCTCTGCGAAATGAAATGTGTCGGAAATGCGGTGCGATCTCTGCAGATGTTTACAGGAGGAAAAGCGGAGAAGGCTCGACCTGGAATATTTACGAATTCCAATCATTCAAAACACGACCGTTGCAGGACACTGCCACTGAGTTCATTTCAAAGTTCAAACATTTTTTCTCGACCGGGATTCGAATCTCCGTTTCTCGCCTCGGCTCAGCGGTCGCCTTAAATGTAAGTTTTAGCCGGCCGCGGTGGCCGAGGGGACTAAGGAGCTCCAGTCACGGTCTGCACGGCCACTGGGGTCGGGGGTTCGAATCCTCCCTCGGGCATGGATATTTGTGCCGTCATAGTTCGTAAGTAGTTTGTAAGTTTACGGACTGATGACCCCGTAGTTAAGTCCCATAGACTATACAAACATTTTTTTTTTGGAAATGTAAGTTTTAACCCTTTGTTGACTGACGATACTTAAGAGTACCAGTAAGTATTGACTCTCATTTTCTTATACTTCAACTAGCTGAAAACCCGGCATTTCCCGGGTATTTATTTGTTCATTCCTGTCATACTGCAGGTATATACTCATTTGTATCAGGGCTGTATGTCTGTAAAATCTCCTAGGGAATACAATTAGTAGTAAAGAAGTAACAGATTCAAACTTGGTGCGTGATGGGACAGTTTTCCAAGAACGTTGTCATTTGTGTGCTCCTATCGCATGAACTACGTGTCGTACTGTGATACAATTTAGAAACTACATTCAACTGTATATGTGTATACTGTCTGTAAAATGTCATGCGGCTGCAATTTGTAGTGTAGAAAATATAAATTGTAACGTCATACAGAATGCCGTAGTTTTAGTCCATGAATAGCGGAACGATACTGTTTACGTGTTCATATCTCATGAACTACGTGTCGGAATGTGATACAATTTAGAAGCTACATACAACTATATATGTGTATACTGTCTGTAAAATTTCCTGTCGCTACAATTTTCAGTGTTCAAATTATAAATTGTAACGTCATACCGAGAGCCGTAGTTTTATTCCATAATCAGCGGAAAAGTAGTAAGCGAGAAACTTTTTTCCTTTCATCATTTTACTAAGGTTGCCAGCGAGAAAAAGCTTAATAAAGGTTTGAAATTATGTTTAAAGTTTGTTGCAAGTTGCTAAGTACTGTCATTCTCATACAGTGTATTTCGAAAGTCTCGCAGCATTATATGGCATTTTTTTGCGATTTCTACTGGTTATGACGTAATATCTATTGAACCATGTGCCATATGTGATTCTTAACCATGCAGCAATTGTTACCTCACGGTAAGGAATGTGTGTACCAAATTTGGTTGAGATCGGTCCAATGGTTTAGAAGAAAATGAGCAGCATTGTCGCAAAATGCAGCAGTTTTCCGCGTAACTCCTTGTTTGTGACGTGATATCTCGTGAACTATATATCTTATGTGATTCCTACACTTACGGCGACCGTCCTCGTGGATTGAAGCTTACGTGTACAAAATTTTATAAAGATTGGAACAAAACTGTAGATTTGATTTCGACACGTACAAAAAACGGACGCTGTGCTTTATATATTACATTTCGTGATCTGAGAGCCTGTCAGGACATAGCGCAGACATACAATAATAGACTGGAAAATCTCCCTCTGTGACTGAAACCTGATGCTGCCATCTTGCCTCACGTCAAAAACTTTCCGTACGGCACTATCAAAGTCTTCTATGATCTGACACGATATGACGTTTTAAGCTTCACTAGTTGGTTTGAACATCATTTGCATTTGGGATAACACATCCGCAATAGCTGAATTTTACAAATAGGCCTAAATTGTCGAACCGGTTTCGAGAAAAACATGTTATGTACGGTGAAATTTTACTTATCGTCCTGGTGTGAATGTGTTGTCAATAGGTGACGTTGGTATTACCCAATAGCGTGAATGCGAAAAAGCTTTGGTCACGTAATCGTCGTTTTACGGGGGCAATTAATTAGAGAACAAGAGGTACATAAAATAACCTGTCAACCGTAGACCATGAAATGCATTTTTATAAACTTCATCCTCTATAATAAACGCTAATAAAGTATTCTGTGTGGATTTTTAAGAATATTAACATCTCGGTAAAGACTCTCTACAATTTTGTTGATGTTGCCAACATAATGATGCGAGGCCGCTGGGATGGTAAGTAAAATCTTCCCGTTAGGTACAGTTAAAGCAGAAGTAGTTATCTGAAAAACACTAACAAGGAAAGTACTTGGGCTCGAAGATACACATATACACCAAAATCGTATGAGAGATAATGTAAAGATCCCTTATTGCACTAGTGATACTCCCACATCTGCAAAACTCTGCAGTCGTCCGTTAGAAGCCTCTGCGTGTGCCATGCCGCATTGCACTTTGACCTGTCGGTTCACCAGTAGGGACGGTGCAGTGTGCCTCCGAAGTTCCGTTTTGTGATGTTATTTGTGTGGTGAAGCGCCAGATGGGGCGGCGATTGCTAATCAATCCTGCTAATGTATTACGATTAGTTGAGATGAAGTTACGAAGAACCCTTCTTCGTGAAGATGGTATTAGTGTAGAAGATGAATCATTTGCATACTTTCTCGTATCTGTATCGTATGGTACAGAAATAAGAGCATAAGTTACAAACTCATAACAATGATAATAGGGATGATAATGACGAACAACTCATTGCAAGCGGTAGTGCTACGGTAAGTGCGGGAAGAGGCGATGGAAGCAGTGGCAGTGAATACCAACAGTCTTTCGGGAAGAAGGTTAAAGTTGCAACTATCATAACGGCTTTTGATGACAATTCGCTAGTAAACATGTACGATGATTATTACATAAGTTATAGTTAAGATATCTGCTTTACGTATGGCGTCTACAATGACATCTACAGTGCTATCTAGAGCATGGTTGCAGAGCTTTGCAGAAAAACGACATCCACCAGCACATTGAGGTGTACGTAGAGATCCTGTAACCAAACGTGTATACAGATATGTTTCTTCGAGGTCATGTACTTTCCTTATAAGAATAAAGATATGTTATGCACGACAAATAGCACATTTATAACGGTCATAATATTAAAAGAGATGCCGAAGTTGATCGAAACTGGTAACAGGTCAATAAAAACAGGAAGTGCGACTCATTACAGTAGTGGTGTGTGTGTGTTTGTGTGTGTCAGAGCAGACTGTGGATTTCGTAAGAGTTCTTAAAAAATTAAGGGTACGTGTTATCCACTATAACAATTTTCTAATGACAATACTACTGAAAGAAAATCCGAAGTTGAATAAAATTGGTAACAGATTAATAACAGCAAATCAATGCAAATCATTACTGCACGTGTCGAAGCTTATTCCAGTTGAAAAAGTTACAACCATTCACAAAAATGAATTTACCAGATGTCGATACTCTAAAGACAGCGTAGTTACCTCAGTTAATTCATATTTTTACGACTGTTTACTGTAATAAGACACTCTTCTGTTCGCACGTTTATAGTATAGAAATATGGCAGCGAGACTTCACTGACACCTATTATATTGACGGCATTGCCAGTCTAGTAATATATGTCTGTGGGACATAGCAATACCTCTGCTCTGCGGTTTCAGAGATGTTGCTGCACGATACACAAACCTCTCTGGCAGCCAGAGCTTGTAATTGTTTATCGCGCGCAGCTGTGAAAACAGAAGATTGTGTTTCTTTCTACGCTGTTGCCTGGCTTTGTGCGCAATTTACGGAAACTTCCGTTTGGTTTTCCAGTGTTAGTACATACCCTCTTTGTTTTTGATAAGTTTGAAGGATTACATTACAAGCAAGTGAGATAAGTGGAAACTATAAAGTGCACTTATTAGTACCGTCAGGTTGTGCGAATTCATTGTAGCGATCTCATCTCTAGCTGTTCTGTAAACTTTTCATCAAACAGATGGTCGAAAGTCGGAAAACTGGTGGCTATTTTCGACCTCTGACTGATGCAGATATTGAAGCAGTTTGGATGAGGACATTCCGACTGATACTTCGGAAGATACTGTCATGGAGCGACAATAAAGTAGTTTATTTTGCGTCAAAATTCCATGCCACTGAACAGTGTAGTGTCGAGAAAGCAGAATGATGGGACTAGTATGAGTATACAATGCCCAGTTATCGCTTGCGATTACAAGAAACACATGGGTGGGTTGGATCATGCAAAGAGAGTACGATGAACTTACGTTCTTGACAGGCGAACAGAGAAATGGTGGCACTATCTCTTCTGGGGGCAGCTGAAATTACTTTTGTCAATGCTTATTATGGTGTCGCACAAGTATGAAGTGCGCGCCACGTACTTACGCCGCGCGCCGCCATACACGCACGGCGCGGCGTTCTTACAACGTCAGCCACGAGCGCCCTCTGCTGCAACTCCGCTCGTGGCCACGACTGCTGCATCGGTCACTTGGGAATCAGATAGACACCAGTTAAGACTTGGCTATCGGATAGGCACTAGGAATCTTCAGTAGGCAGGCCTCTAACTAATCTATGTATCAGCATTCTGCAGTCAAGAACTATGTAAAAATTAAGTATTACCAAGTTTCCACGAAATATATATCTTTTTCTAATTTAGCCTAGTGTTCTAGTTTCTGCTGTCCCACTGGCTGGTCACCTCCGTACCTGCACAAGCGTGCATCCTGTTTCCCTGTGTCGGTCTTTATCTACTCGGCCACCGACACCCACGACAACCGACGAGGACGAGACACAAAACTTATGTCACTTTCAGAAAGTGCCAAATCTCAAAAAGAGAAACCCTCATAAAGATGAAATAACTCCCCTAAAGAGAAGGAAAGCCAATTTTTCTGTTTCTAAAGATATACGTTTCGGCAACCGAGGAAACAATTTTTAGTGTTCAGTCGTAAAAGAGGACGACGTGAAATGTGTGAAAAAAATAAAATTCAGTCGAGACCACATTCACAGTGTAGCGCATGTAAAATGTATTTGTGTTACAATGACAAACTGTTTCTTCAATTTCATGAGATCACTAAATATGTGATATGTATAGAAAAATCATCTAATGTCAAAGATGCTATAGAAGAAAAATTTGATGTGAAATTTACAGAAAAACATATCAAAAAATAAGATATTTAATTTTCTAATGTAAATGTTTAATTTGTATGTGGAAAAGTACAGGTTTTAGAAATTGGAGCATTTTTCTGTGCATGTTGTTATTCTGTCCATGGAGCCTGACGGTACTTTTGAGTACCGACAGTGAAAAAAGTTTAAAATAATAAAATTTCACAAAAAATTAGTGCTTTTTGAGGTCACAACACTAAGAGTTCTACAAACAAAATGTAAAAAACTATTTTTTTTTCTCGTCAGGAAAAAGGGTTAAATTACTATCTCCTATGTCCCAAATTAATATTAATTACACCAGCAAATCACATTGACAGAAGACGTATTTCGGTTTCTGACTTGAAGTGCTGCTGAGGGCACTTTTGCCCTCCGTCAGAGGTTCGAGTCCTCCCTCGGACACGGGTGCTTGTGTTTGCTGTAGTTTAAGATGTTATTTAATTCTAGGAACCATAGCAGTTTGGTCCAATTGGTTTGAAAACAATTAAACATTTTAGTGTACACTGCTTATTTTAACATCTGCACTTATATACTGTAGCTTCCTGTGTGAAGAGATGCCAGGAGGGTACTTTTCATGAGAGAACGTGTGGATTATAATCACTGTCTACAAAACTTGATAATTTTCTCATGCCTTCATTTTTCTTAATAAATTTTTTTTTATTTTATTTGATCGTAATTTTTAACCAATTTTACAAACTTTCCTTCATATTTTCTGGTTCTCAAGTCGTTAAGCTGCATGGTGATTTACATACAGAAAACCTTTGTGTTGTACGTCCCTTTATCCAAATCACAACACTCCGCATTGTTATTGGATGTGGAACATCGTCTGAGTTTAGACAATCTGCTTGTGTAGTATATTTAAAAGCTGTTCTTTAATGCTCGATAATTTCTGATGAAAAACTAGCCAGATGTCCGTTACTTTCTTGCAGACGAGACTGTTCCTCGCTGTGCACTAAATTAAAAGTGGGACACATTGATGGGCTTGTCAGTTGGAATTAGTTCGCAAATTATATTCTTAGAGATTGCTCCCGAATCATTAGCTGGGAATTTCAATCAGATGACAAAAAGAAATATGTTTCCTATCGGTATATATTTCCCATGTCTTCATCATATTATTCTTCGTGATATTTATTTTTAACCGAAATCATTTACGTAGAGATAGTGGTCAATTCAGTTGATATGTTGTACATTTATAGACAGTCATGTTGTTGCAAATTTCATTAAGTGAAATGTCAGGCTGTCAACTCATCTTTTCCATATTTTATACTCTGTGCATACAAATAAGACTTTAGATTTTATTCCAACATCTGGCATGTTTATTCCACATTTCACATTGGAAGTGTTAGTGTCAAATTTAATTTTCGCTGTCACCCTTTGTCTCTCGACGAATGGGTAACAATTGCTCCCCATACATCATTTTTAAAATAAATTGCTTACACCAATGAAGCCCACTGAAGGCGTCCTCATAAGGAGCTCTTTTATTCGTGCTGATTCACTTGTACTTCTTATACACCATTTTCACCGATGGTATGCATTATGGTGGCTATAAATTGAACACCCAATTTTTCACAATCGGTAACACGTTCCTTTATTCTGAGTTTTGCATTGGTATCCTATGTCACATATTGATGATGGAATCAGGAGCAAAATAAAATAAATCCAAATACAACTGAAACTGTCCAGTAATTTATAAAGCATTCTGTGTGTCATTGAGAACCACAAGACCTACATCATCGACGTATGCCTTTCACGTGATTATTTGATAATTCGTTTCTATTTCTGTTGAGTCTTGTTCCAGAGAGGTCAGCAAAGATGATATTGGACGGCGAACTGTGCCATCGACACTGGACATCACAGCATATTTTAGGTTTAGAACACTGAATGCGGCTTTCATAGTTGTTGTTTTTGGTTGTTTAAGGGGGACAAAACTACAATGGTCATCAGTCCCCCATTCCATCTCTTGGCGTCAAAAGTAAATCCAAACACGTCAAAGATAATACGCCCAGAGTTTAAAATTGCGAAGTGGGAGAGGAGTCCCACTGAGTCCATAAAACATCATCAAGAATAACAAGACAAAACGAAAAGACGGTCACACAAAGACAACGTACAACAAAGAAACCGATGGCCGTGGTTGACCGAACGTAAGAATAAAGAAGGAAAAGTCAACCACTTGGTAACACAGAAATCTCCACTTAGAGCGAATGATAAAAACCCCCTGCTCGTATAAAACGTAAAACGGAATCTGCCATCGCAGCATCGTCACCTAAAACATCTGATAAAACGGCAGGGAGGTTAAAATTCCGCCGCAAAGCAGCTAAAACGGGGCAGTCCAACAATATGTGGACGATTGTCAGACGGGAGCCACACCGAAATTGGGCTGGGTCCTTACCCCGAAGGAGATGTCCATGGGTGAGCCACTTACGCCCAATGCGGAGGCGACACAAGACCACTGAGTCCCGTCGTGAACCGCGCATGGATGAGCGCCATGCAACAGTCGTTTCCTTGACCACCCGGAGCTTGTTGGGCGTGCGCAGGCTACGCCACTCAGTATCCCAAAGCTGTCGTACTCGCTGGCGCAACAATGAACGGAGATCAGAAGCCGGGAGGCCGATCTCTAGACAGGACATACCGACAGCCTGCTTGGCAAGCCTGTTAACACGTTCATTGCCCGGGATACCAACATGACCCGGAGACCAGATGAACACCACCGATCGCCCAGACTGTGTAACGGTATAAAGTGTGTCCTGAATGGCCAACACCAGGGTAGACCGCGGGTTACACTGCTCCAGAGCTCGGAGGCTGCTCAGGGAGTCGCTGCAAACAACAAAAGACTCGCCTGAGCAAGACCGGATATGCATGAGAGCTCTGTGAATGGCCACCAGCTCTGCAGTGTAAACACTGCAGCCATTCGGCAGACAGTGCTGTTCCACATGGTCACCATGAGTATACGCAAATCCCACACAGCCATCAACCATGGAACCATCGGTGTAGATCAGGTCATAACCACGGAACACCGCTATGATAGCCGCGAACTGACGGCGGAGCGCCTCCAGGGGAACTGAGGCTTTGGGCCCATGGGCCAAGTACAGCCGAGTAGACGGCCTTGGCAAGCACCACAGAGATGTACGTGCACGGACCCGATAGGAAGATGGAAGGGGAGAAGACTCGAGCTCCTGCAGGAGGGACTGAACCCGATAGGCAATCGTATGACCTGATCTGGGGCGTCGCTGATGGGGACGGACTACCACATCAGGAAAGAGGAGACGATGATTCGGGTGGCCTGGGGAGCAATACACATGGGCTGCGTAAGCCGCAAGTAGGTGTTGGCGGCGGATCCCCAAGGGTCTTGGCGGCGGAAAACTGAAAGCCATGGGTAATCGCCCAGTTCTGCGCCTTCCGAATAGCACCTTGCAACCTGCGCTCGGCAACTTGGGTGCTGGAGGAACTAAAAGAGAGAAAAAAGTCGTCAGCATAAAGAGAGGGGGACACCGACGATCCAACCGCTGTCGCTAAACCGTTGATGGCAATTAAAAATAATGAAACGCTTAAAACAGAACCCTGAGGAACTCCGTTTTCCTGGATATGAGAGGAGCTCAGGGAAGCACCAATTTGAACACGAAAGGTACGGACAGCTAAAAAATTCTGGATAAAAATCGGCAGGGAGCCCCGGAGGCCCCAGTCATATAAAGTGTTGAGGATGTGTCGTCGCCAAGTGGTATCGTATGCTTTGTGCATATCAAAGAAGACGGCAACAAGGTGATGGCGCCTGGAAAAGGCTGTGCGGATTGCAGAATCGAGGTACACCAGATTGTCGGTGGTAGATCGACCATGGCGAAAACCGCCCTGGCATGGAGCCAGTAAGCCTCGAGTCTCCAGAATCCAACACAACCGACGACTGATCATCCGCTCCAAAAGTTTGCATAGAACGTTAGTCAGGTTAATGGGCCGATAGCTATCCAAAGAAAGAGGATGTTTATCTGGTTTAAGCACAGGAATGATGATACTCTCCCGCCACTGTGACGGGAAAACACCATCACACCAAATGCGGTTATAAACTGTTAGAAGATTACGCCGGCTGTCGGCTGAAAGGTGCTTCAGTATTTGGCTTTGGATGCTATCAGGCCCAGGCGCCGTGTCAAGACATAAGTTAAGAGCACTGAGGAGCTCCCACTCAGTAAAGGGAGTGTTGTAAGTTTTAGAGCGGCGGGTACGAAAGGAGAGCGACTCGCGTTCTACCCTCTCCTTTACTGTACGGAAGGCTGCTGGATAATTTGCAGAGGCAAAAGCGCGGGCATAATGCTCGGCAAACATCTCTGCAAGTGTGGCCGGGTCCGTACATAGGACTCCATTTGTGGAGATTCCGGGTATTCCTGCTGGAGACTGTATTCCCTTTAACCGCCTGATCTTACTCCAGACCTGCGAGGCTGAGGTACCTGTCCCAATGGTGGAAACGTACCTCTCCCAGCACTTCTGTTTCCGTCTTCTTATTAGCTGGCGAGCACGAGCGCGAAGCCGTTTAAAATTAATGAGGAGCTCTTGAAAGGGGTGCCGTTTGTATAGCTGTAAGGCCCGCCTGCGGTCTTTAATGGCCTCAGCGATCTCCGGCGACCACCACGGCACTGTCTTACGCCGTGGGCACCCTGATGTACGCGGAATGGTAGCGTTCGCAGCAGAAATAATAGAATGCGTGGCGCTCTCGACCACCACATCGATGTTCTCGAGTGGGGGAGGGCCAACCATGGCAGCAGAAGCATAGTCTTCCCAGTTAGCCCTGTGCAGAACCCACTTGGGTGGACGTGCTGGGGACTCGCGTTGTGGGAGTGACAAAAAGACAGGGAAATGGTCACTGCCACACAAGTCGTCATGGGCTCTCCAGTGAACAGATGGTGGAAGGCTGTGGCTGCAGATCGACAGATCAATGGCCGAAAATGTTCCATGTGCCACACTAAAATATGTGGGGGCACCAGTATTCAAGAGGCAGAGGTCGAGTTGAGTTACGAAATCCTCGACAACCCTGCCATGACCAGAGGTCGTAGAACCACCCCACAAGGGACTGTGGGCATTGAAGTCGCCCAACAGTAAGAAAGGCGGGGTAGTTGAGCAATGAGTGCAGCCAAGACGTTCACAGATACGTCACCATCTGGCGGCAAGTAGATACTGCAGATAGTCAACTCCTGTGTGGTCCTCACGCTGACAGTCACTGATTCTAATGGTGTTTGAATGGGCACGGGTTCACTATACACAGAAGTGAGGACATACAAACACACTCCACCTGAGACCCTGTTATATATGCTACGGTTGCAGAAAAATCCCCTGTAGCCACGAAGGGCAGAGGTCCGCATTGCTGGAAACCAAGTTTCCTGAAGAGCAATGCAGAAAGCAGGTGTCGTGCTCAGAAGCTGCCGCAGCTCAGCCAGGTGGGGGAAGAAACCGCCGCAGTTCCACTGGAGAATGACATTGTTCGAGTGCTGGGAAGACGTGAATGAGACAAATGAGCGGGTCATACCTCAGCATCACTTGCATCCACCGATGGAGGTTTATCAGCTTCTGTGACTGGTTTGTCAAGGGCATCCCCGAGAGCGAGGTCCTCGGGTGACGCAAGAATCTCCACCTCATCCTCAGAAGCAGAGGTGGAGGGGAGTGGTGGCACTGAAGCCATCATGGATTCTCGTGATGTGCCTTTCTTTGGCCTTTGTTTACCCTCCGTTCCCTCGGGGGCTTCACCGTTGGGAGGTGCTCCTTGGACCCAGCCACAGGGACTGAGGAGGAGCGTGAAGCCCTATGACCAGCAGTCTGCGAGCGCGCCTGCTGCTGGTTAGTGTCGACATCGACACTGGCGGAAGGGAGTGTCCCAAGGGACCCCTTCCGTTTGAGGGAAGTCGGAGAAGGTTATTCTTTCTCTGGTGGAGAGGTGGTAGCTGATCCCGAGGCTTTCGCCTTGGGAGCTTCGGAAGGATGGCCCCCAACTTCTGTGGGGGCAGGCTTAGGTTGGTGGCCCTGGGGGCCCACAGAAACAGTTAAAGTAGAATTAGAAGTAGAGAACACCGCCACCGCCAAGGAGAGTGGCGACAACGTTACTGCTGCGAATGAGTTGCTCATAGTAACAGGGTGCAGACAGTCAAATTTCTTCTTCGACTCATTATACGATATATGGTCCAGGGTTTTGTACTCCGTAATTTTCCGTTCACGTTGAAGTGCGGGACATTGCGACGAGCAGGGAGGATGGTTCTGATCACAGTTTACGCAGATGGGAGGCGGTGTACATGGGGCGCCCGGATGTGCTGGACGCCCGCAGTCCCTACATGTAGCACTGGACGTGCAACGGGAAGACATATGGCCGAACTTCCAGCAGTGGAAGCACCTCACAGGGGGAGGAATATAAGGCCGCACGTCAACACGGTAAAACATCACCTTGACCTTTTTGGGCAAAAATGAACGCCTCGTCGTTCAAGATTTGCCCGTAGCTCGTCGACCGTCTGGAGCAACAAATCCCGGTGGAAAATTACTCCTTGAACCATATTCAGGGACTTGTGGGGAGTGATGGTCACCGCAACGTCACCCAGCTTGTCACAAGCGAGTAGCGCCCGTGACTGGGCCGGGGTTGCTGTGTGGATGAGAACAGACCCGTTGCGCATTTTAGAGATGGAGTCCACTTCCCCAAACCTGTCCTCTAGATGTTCCACAAAGAACTGAGGCTTGGTCGCTGTAAATGAATCCCCATCAGTCCTGCTGCACACGAGATATCTAGGAGCATAATCTTCACCCTGTTTTGTGGCCCGACGTCCCACCCAAGGCGCAGTCAGGGAGGGGAAAGTTTGGGGCTCGTACATAGAGGCATTGAACTTTCCTTTCTTAGAGACTGCGGTTGTACGTCCGCCAACGTCACCCGATTTTTGTCTCTTCATTGCGGGTGATCCGCCCCGATGCCACCCACTCCGATCAGGGGCTCTCCTCATGGGCGCCACCCAGCCACAGCAACGTCACCTGGTAGGATGACCGTTGCCGGGAGTCATGATGCCCCACAGAGACAAGCATCGATGCAGCTCTGACACCGGTAGAGCGATCCCTGTGTTGTCAGGGGGCTACAGCCAAGAGGGTACATGACGACCCTACCACAACGGACTGGCTACCGTGTTGGCATTCTGGCGGTACGTGAACCAGCAAAGTGCTGAGATAGCAGTGTCGAAAGGACGCGACTTGCACGGAAAAAGAAATGACGTGCCAGTGGCAGAATAGAATCCGCAGTCGCAAGTCCATTCCATGATGGGTGCATAAGATGGCATGGCATAAGAATTACATGTCGCACCACGTAAGGTGTCCTTCCCCAAATTTTGAAATTTTGAAAAATTTTGAAAAATGGAGGGTCAAACCCACATAGCGGACCACAGTTGGAAAGCCGAAAAGTATGAAGACTCCTTTTAGTCGCCTCTTACGACAGGCAGGAACACCGCGGGCCTATTCTTACCCCCGAACCCGCAGGGGGAAGCTCATATACCGGTGATCATATACGGTCTGTATAATCGATCATCTCTTGCCTACGCTGATCGGGTATGGGTGAGTCACTTCTTGTATTACAGTTTTCGTGCTTAGAATTAATTTGTATGCCATGATTTTATAACTACTAGCTGCAGTACCAGGTTTCGCTTCGGGACGTGATATGTTGTAGTTTGATTAAAAGGATAAACAGTACAAGAATAGATACAATATGAACAGTATATTTTAAATATTTATTGCAATACTTCTCTAAAAACATTTTTCATTTTATTATAGGTGTGTGTGTTTGTGTTTGTGTGTGTGTGTGTGTGTGTTTGTGTGTGTGTGTGTGTGTGTGTGTGTGTGTAGTAGTTTGTGTGTGTGTGTTTGTGTGTGTGTGTTTGTATGTGTGTGTGTGTGTGTGTGTGTATTTTGTGTGTGTGTGTGTGTGTGTGTATGTGTGTGTTTTGTGTGTGTGTGTATTTTGTGTGTTTTTGTGTGTGTCTGTTTGGATTTCTTACTCTAGAAATGTTGAAATGTTTGTAGAGTCTATGGGACTTAACTACGGGGTCAACAGTCCCTAAACTTACAAACTACTTATGAACTAGCTACAACTAAGGACGGCACAAATATCCATGCCCGAGAAGGGATTCGAACCCCCGACCGTAGTGGCCGTGCAGACCGTGACTGAAGCGCCTCAGTCCCCTCGGCCACCGCGGCCGGCATTACTCTAGAGCCAGCGACAATAGTTGACCATGGGAGAAGGAAGAGGCTTTAAGATTGATGCCGAAATATTTTAAAGTTCGTCTTTGTGCTTAATTAATAGGTGACGGCTATGTTTCGGCCAGGTGTGATGCGGCAGAGACCAGTGAAACCGGTCGTCACCTCATAAATTAAACAAAATTCAATAATTGTGTAGGGAAATTAGAAATATTTATATTGTGCTTGCAATATGCGGCAGGTCAAAGCCCGAGATGTAGAATCTACCATCACGATTACAATTTTCCCCAAAACATACAAACAAATTAAACTAATACTTTGTTAGATTGCGACAAAAGCTAATTTTGGTTTCATAAAAACTTGCTATAAGTAAATGTTGCCCAATCCGTCACGAAACAGTAAGATGTAACACATTTTGCATCTTAAAAGCGACTGCGTTTCTAAATGCAACCTTTTGGCCGTACAAGTAAATTTTCCTGCCTTAAACATAAATACAGAAATATCTTGCCTTGATTGAAAACTAGAAGAAACGTAGTTAAGTGTTTGTGGGTAAAAGACAATTCATTTGGGGATTCAGAAGACCAGATACTTGAATTTACGACGAGTTACACAAACTAAACTGCATATGTGGGGAATGTGAATTCTGCTGTTTTTTATCCGCAGACATATACATATAATTTATAGACCACTGAGCAGCTCATTACTTTAACACTGTGACAGCCTTGTTGGGCCAACAATGATTGTGGGAATCCGAACCGATGTCTCTGATCGATTCTTCGAATATTTCCACCCACGACTTGTGTTGTTGCCTAGTATATATCTTCACGATGTTAAATCAACATAACGTATTACAAAATTTTTGACTAAGTGATTGGCCTCGTGTCGTCGTGTTTATTGATTTACTTTCGCCTGTTGTCCTACTTTCCGCGGAAGCACACATTATTCTATATCCTCTGCCCATATGGGAAAGAACGCTTTTGCAACTGAATTGATGATAATGATGGTAATAAAGAAAAACTAGTAATCAAGGATGTTTACCACATTACAGCAAAATAACGGTCAACGGACAAAATGTCGATCTTTGACACACTGCAATGATGTTCGGTATTTTGTTACTAAATACTGTTTAGAACATTTTTAGAGGAAAAAAACTAGACCGGGAGCCGCCACACACATCGCTAGTACGATATCTCACTGACTATACTTGCTGTAGATAACGACACGAGAATGGCGCCACAGTGCTATCATGGCAGTAGTGCTTCTCTTGTCTAACTTTTTCTCTTTGTTAGCAGTTAATACAGACAATCCCGAGATAAAACAGAAAACCCTTTACAATTTAAGTAGGGGACGACCTTCCGGTAGTCGAAAATTACATTCAAGAAAAGTGTCCTGTAAATGTTATGACTAATCACATCTCCTCGTCGATGTTGGAAAATAACACGAATGCTGGATCTGAGTGAACTTCTTGGGCAGCCCACAACATCCACAATCCTACAAACAGCTTGCTTCAATGGGCTTTTAGCCATGCCGCACTACCAACCGTCATTGTACGCAAAGGCTTCCGTCCGAAAACAGACATCATTAAAAAATGCAGTTGAACTGATCACTTAGCGACAATTTTTCGTCCCAAAATGCATGGTATCCACGTTGAGTCTTGTCATACACGTCTCACATTCCTGTAATATTACCAACATTACTATCTATTTTGTACCATCGTAGAGCTTCTGATAAGCAAGTGTTCACCGATAATCATAAGACTGACCGGATGCCCTTTCTGCAGAATATAGACTTATATTAGATTGGAATAATCTTTTCCGATCAAAAACTATTTTCTTCGTATAGTGATGCCGTTGTTTAGGTGACTTATTACTGTTTGTTATTTCAGAAGGATTTTGGCCTTAAATGTTTTTATATTTATAGAAGATGAAAAGTAACTGTAATAATTAGTTTCTTCTCAAATGACTTCATTCATTTGATCCATTATATGGAAAGTAACTGCAACCGCCAGAAGTGGAATCGTCCTATAAAGAAAACCGTTTGGTTTCTTTAGGTTTACTCATGCTGTGTGTTTTGTGTAGTTCCATCTTTCTTTTCTTTCTCGCGACTATTCCGTTAAAATTCGTCGTACTTTGGGTTTAGCACATGAAATCCTCCAGGTTATTACAGAATTGTACGATGCGTATTAGCGCTCACATTCTTCCAAAGTCCTGCTGAATCTTTCGCGGCATTTATCATGTAAACTAGCTGTAAACTCAGTGTTTCCCGGGTGTTTATTTATCCTACAGTCTCGTAGTCAACATCCCCTACCCCCTCTCTCTGCATCCATATCTTTCTCTCCAATCTCTGTTCGTTGCTACCTTTCCCTCTCTCGGCAAAGTTTTCTGCAAGGTACCCTCTGTCCTGTGCCATACAAACATTTGAGTACCCAGTGATCTTCCTCTTAATTTAAAGGTCATGTCTGCCAAAATTAATAAACACTGGAGCAAAACTATTAATTATGTAAAATTCCGTATGTTAAGTACCCTCCAAAATGCACCGATCTAATTTTATACATACAGTGACATTCGTTTTGATGTTAAGATAGTGTTTGCAAAATTGCATCAGTATCGGAACAAAACTACAGATTTCTGTGCAGTATAAACACAGGGTCACAATGAAAAACGCACTTTGTTGTTCTCAAATATTCCCGTTTTAGTTCATGAAACCTTTGTTCTGAGAATAATGAGGAAAAAAAGAGACCGATCAGTGAAAAAGGTAGAGCCGTTCTCCAGTTATGGCGCGACTAAGGTAGTTAGGGATCCATTTTTATGTTGCAAAGTAACCTCCCCCATGCACCATATGAAACTTAAGGTAGACGGTGACCTTCCTCTTGTTTTGAAGGTCAAGCGTGCGAAATTTCGTTAAGATCCGAATGAAACTGTACATTTCATGAGTCTGTAGGAGACGTATGTTCCGCCATTCAGCTATCACAAAATACTTCATTAGCTGACGTTTTCTACCCTATAGGTGAAGTAGTTTTCGAGATTTCTTGTTTAGTCTGAGAGTGTTGGAGTGTCCTTTCTCATTTATATAGAGTGATTAAGAGAACAGAATGCTTGATTTTGGATGCAAGAGAATTAAGGGAGACTTACAGACAAAAATTAATAGTAACTTGCAAATCTGTAATGCTAACTTTCTTTGATACAAGTTGATGCCTGAAGCGACAGTTGTACGGCATCTAAAGCGAAACTTGTGGTCGTTAGACTTGATTTCGTTTCATCATTGTGTGTGTTGGGGGGGGGGGGCAGTTAGGAAACGCAACATAAACATCCGAAATTACACGCAGACTTTGTGGCAGGTTCATAACTATTTCCATTTTCCAATAATTGACGCATAAATCTGGGTATTACCACGAGGTGGCCTATCATTATTTATGTTGTCATTTCTCCTGAGCTATATGTCATGCTCTTTTGTTTTTGGATCAGGCACCTTCGTGGGCGTACGGTGAACAGTTGACCTAAGTTTCATTGCAATCTAATGAATGGTTTATGAAAACATAGAGGACATACATTCATTTTTATATATTGAGATGAGTGACTGTTTCCATGATACTCTTGCTTGATACGTCTTTTGTTTCTCCGTGTCTGTCGTGCAGATATATGCTGCAAGATCTGTGAAATTGGTGAGCCACACTTTAGTTTGCACGTTTCGGTGTTTAATGTTATTAGACACACACATTCTCCAGTCGATTTGCGGTAGTGTTGGTAAGAACGGAATGTTTTACTCCCACATGTTTAATTTAATCTCGCTAATTAAGTAGAATAAATCGAATGACATGTTTGGGGATTTGGGATTTGAGACACAGTTATAATATCCAGAAATTTAATTTTGGCTGGAGCTCACGAAAGAGGAGACAATTTATTTTTGAAATATTTGACTCTTAGGTGTGTCTTATTGATTGCTAGTTGTGCATAAATGTTGATAACCCAGATTTTTTGGATTATGACAGGAATAACCCGTAGTTAAGATCTTTCCACCTGGCTATAAATAATCCTCTTCATTTCATATTTTTGGGCTCATAGGCTGTGGTGGAGTTTCGAAACTTCCCACTAAGCTTCCTCACAGATAAAGTGGCAAATTTGAAGGAGCGCCGTATAGGTCTATATAGGCGATGCAGAGGGCGCCACAAGACATCACGTGGTATGGGCTGCGACTGTTTGTAGTATTGCAACCTTTTGTGTCCCAGCCTCGTCGCCGCTTTTGTGTCTCGTTTACGTCGAAGGTGTCGGTGGCCGAGTAGAAAGAACCGACACAGGAATAAAGGATACACGCTTCTGCGGTATGGAGGAGACCAGCCAGTGGGACAGCAGAAACTAGAAACACTAGAGTAAATTAGTACGAGATATATATTTCATAGAGACTTAGCAATACTTAACTTTTACATAGTTCTTGCTGCAGAATGCTGATACATAGTTTATATAGAGGCCTGTCTAGTGATGATTCGTATTGCCTATCCGATACCCAAGTCTTAAATGGTGCCTATCTGATTCCGAAGTGTTAACTGGTTCCTATCTCAGTCCCAAGTGAACGATTCAGTCCAGTGGTGGCCACGAGCGGAGTTGCAGCAGAGGGCGCTCGTGGCTGACGTCTTAAGAACGCCGCGCCGTGCGTGCATGGCGGCGCGCGGCGAAAGTAAGTGGCGCGCACTTTATACTTGTGCGACACAACACCCCTCCCTCCCAAACCGCCGCGTCGTCGTGGCGTAGGGCTGAAGGCCACGGCGACGGCACTGGGAGGAGGACCTGGGCGGAGGCGTTACTGGTGGGACGGGCGTCGTAGCTGAGGTTGGGTTCGAGACGCTGTCCGTGCCACGGTATACACCTTGCGATCCCCCAGGAAACCCACCAAAACCAAGGGAAGGGCGCACGCCTCCGCCCAGAGGGAGTAGGTCATCTTCTGAGGTGCGTGGCCCAGGCGGCGGGGGCACGCACGGTCCCGGAGTCCCTTCGTTCACGCTGGCAGCTGAGGCGACGACAGCGGCGGCGACAACTGCGTCTTAGGCCAACCGGCCAACCGGAAGTCGGGAAAGTGTGTCCACGTTGGCGTGTTTAGTGGTAGGTCGGTACAAAATCTCATACTGATAATTAGACAGTATTAAGGACCATCTCTGAAGCTTTTGTGCCGTTCGTGGCGGAATTGGCTTTGTGGGTGAGAACAAGCCGTGAGAGGCTTGTGGTCTGTCAACAAATAGAATTTCCTGCCATAGAGATAATGATGAAACTTTGTGACGCCGTAAATGATTGCTAAGGGCTCCTTTTCTATCTCACTGTAATTCTGTTGCGTTGACGTCAGTAGCTTGAATTCAAAGGCAATAGGACGATCTTGAGAACCAATACGATGTGACAATATTGCACCCAGACCGTACGACGAGGCATCCACTGCTAACACTACAGGCTTCTGGGGGTCAAAGGGAATCAAACATGCATCACTGAGTAGTGCAGACTTTAATTTGTCGAAAGCAACCTGGCAATCTTTAGACCATACAAAAGGAACATTCTTCCTACGTAAGTGATGCAGTGGAGCTGCAATCTGAGAGGCATTGGGAATAAATCTGAAATAATAGTTAAACTTTCCCATTACTGCTTGCAACTCGTGCACATTCTTAGGAGGAGTCAAGTCTTTGATTGCTCTAAGATGTGACTGTAAGGGATGAATTTCTTGGGCATTAATCACATGGCCTAGGTACTCTATTTCAGTTTTAAAAAATGAACACTTTGCTTTATTACAACGTAGACCTGCTGCAGTCAACACTTTGAAAATGCACTCCAGGTTTGATAAATGTTCTTCAACTGTGCGTCCTGAGACCGCAATATCATGTAAATAGTTCGAGCAACACGGTACAGAAACTGTCAGCTGTTCCAAAAAGCGCTGAAAAATAGCGGGGGCGGAAGAACTGACAAAGGGTAGGCGTTGAAATTGAAAAAGGCCCACGTGAGTATTAATGACGAAACATTTTTTGACTCGTCATCAAGTGGAATCTGTAAGTATGCCTCTGCTAAATCAAAGAAGCGAGACTATCCTAATTTGTCCATCAGTTCGTCAGATCGGGGCAGGGGGTAGGTTTCTCCAATTGTTTGACGTTCACTGTTGATTTGAAGTCCGCACAAGGACGAAGTTATTCTGACGGCTTGTGTGTAATTACTATAGACGAGGCCCACTAACTCGCAGAAACAGGAGAAATCACCCCACTATCCTGCCAACGTTGAAGTTCTGCAGCAACATTATCATGGATTGCGATAGGCACTGGTCTAGCTATACGAAATTTTGGTACTGCAGATACTTTTAAAGTTACATGTGCCATGAAGTCTTCTGCACAACCTAGTTCCGGCGAAAACTAGTCACTATATTTTTCACACAATGCATTTATTTTGTCCTGAGGCACTGCTGACGAAGTTTGAAGCACACCTGTTTGAATTGATAAACCAAACAAGTCAAATGCATCTAGTCCAAAAATGTTCTGTGTAGATTTCGCATGAAGAAGTACAAAAGAAACTGTTTTTGTTACACCTTGGAAAGAGGCGGGCAGGCTACATGATCCTAGCACGGTAATATTTTGTCCTGTATAAGCTGTTAGCACTTGTTGAGACGGCGACAATTTTGGCTAACCCAGAAGTTCATAAGTAGCTTTATTTATTAATTATTAATGTGACAGCGGAACCAGTATCAAGCTGAAATTTCACAGTCTTATTTTCTATGCAAAGAGTCAGAAAAAGTTTTTGCTTGTGGCGCTCGACAGCTGTGCGACGAATGTGGCCACGTCTGATACAGATTGATTGCTGCGCTTGCACATGTGCGGGCCGCTTTGTGAAGTAAGCGGCGCAGAATTAGCACACAGCGGATTAACAACACTGACAGTAAATGGCACTACCGCTGGATCGGCGTCCACGCAATGCAAGGCTACTACAGATTTACTAACTACTGCACTAAACTTTTGAGTAACTACATCAAGTCTACTGTCACTAGCTACACAGTACTGGGCACTATTACAATGAGCAGTTGCAGAAGGCACTAGTTTCACTACAGGATTGCACTGTACATAGTCATTTTGCCTGTCCCGTACCCGTTTCTGTAGCACAGATTTACGCGCTCGTCGGCGCTTGCGGCGTGGCTCACTACATAGTTTTGCAATAGGTGCAAAAGAATTTTCTTGTATTTTAGAACCAAGAGAAACTCTGTCCAAGTTCACAGCATGTATGATATTTACGGAATGAATTGTTCTCGTACTCTGCGAAACACCGTTCCTAACGGCATCGTTTTGTGAATTTACATTCTGCATACACACTGACTGCATATGCCCCGATTTGCCACATTGATAACAGGTCGCTTTGAGACTAGGGCAATGCGCACGCTTGTGGTAAGATACACACTGGGGGCAAGATTTACGAACATTTTTCTGAAATGAGCGTTGGCGCCCGTTATTCAAATTACTGTTTCTAACACAACGTGGCGACCTTTGTGTCGCACTTTTACACTTGCTACTGTTCACTGTCTGTTCAGCACGGCCGGTAGAAAAATAAGAATCACTAGGGCTAGACTGAGAACTACGGCTAGGAATGCGTCGTTGCGGCGCACTGAATTTACACTGTGCCTTTGCATTTCTACATCTGCTAAGTCAAAAGTATCATGCGCTTCAATAAGCTGCAGTACACTGTCTAATGAGGGGTCAGACTGTTTTAGAATTGCTGCCCGAATGCTGGGATCCTGAATGTTCTGCGTAATCGCATCTCTCAACATAATGTCACTATAAGAAATTCCACAAGAACAAGTAAATTTACATTTGCCCTTCAATTCTGTAATCCACTGTTGATGTGATTCTCCAGTAATTTTTTCAGTCTGAAAAATCGGTACCGCTACGAGAACTTTTCTCTCGTAAAGAGCATTCAGTGCATCTACTATTGCATCAAATTCTAGATCACCAGGAGATGCTTGGGGGAAAACTTTCTGCAGTAATACGAAGGTTTTGGTTACCACCACAGAGAGGAACAAATGTTTAACGGTCTGTCCTGTAATTTGATGAGCCACGACAGGGTCTTGAAATTGTGCCAGGTAGTCACTCCATTCTTCCTCACGTTCGTTGCACTGGTGGAACGTAGGAAGCGGCGCGGCTGCAGCTGTGGACGGCTGTTGTTGATGGTGACCTGCCTGTGCCGTTAACTGTGACACCGCTTGGAGTAGTTGTGTGATTTGCGCTGTCTGTAACTGAATAATTTCCATTAAGTTTGGGTTCGGGGTAGTGGCCATGCTGACCAATTAGGCGCCGCAGTAATTTATAACAAAACACAAATGCAAGGTAAATAAGGACGCACTGCAACAAAAAAGCCACAAAACACGTAACAGAATATGTTACCCCCAAAATTCCTATAATAAGGGCGTGTGGGCGGGAGCAAATTCTGTGTGCTCCGACTGCTGCTGTCAGGCTGCTGCAAGCGGGCTGGTCCACGGTTCTTCTATCACTCCTCGTCGCCACTTTTGTGTCCCAGCCTCGTCGCCGCTTTTGTGTCTCGTTTCCATCGTAGGTGTCGGTGGCCGAGTAGGAAGACCGACACAGGAATAAAGGATGCACGCTTCTGCGGTATGGAGGTGACCAGCCAGTCGGACAGCAGAAACTGGAAACACTAGAGTAAATTAGTACGAGATATATATTTCATAGAGACTTAGTAATACTTAACTTTTACATAGTTCTTGACGGCTGAATGCTGATACATAGTTTATATAGAGGCCTGTCTAGTGATGGTTCGTAGTGCCTATCCGATAGCCAAGTCTTAAGTGGTGCCTATCTGATTCCGAAGTGTTAACTGGTTCCTATCTCAGTCCCAAGTGAACGATGCAGTCCAGTGGTGGCCACGAGCGGAGTTGCAGCAGAGGGCACTCGTGGCTGACGTCTTAAGAACTCCGCGCCGTGCGTGCGCGGCGAAAGTAGGTGGCGCGCACTTTATACTTGTGCGACACCACACAACCATTGACAGAGAAGTTGTCATTCCACCAGCTTCCTATTTCTAATTAAAATTATATCCGTGTTGCCAGAAGTCGATTGCTTCTGTGTAAGAGCGCGTATAGCAGTGTGAGGTATTAGTGATGGCACTCAGTGGCGGCGCTAGGCGTCGGCAACGTGGTAAACCGCCGACGGCGTCGCGCCTGTGGGGGGCCTCGCAAAACATTGTTATAATTTCAGATATTTTTTCAATTTTTATATTTGATGTTCAACGGCAGCTTTTTAACTGCTGGGTTATGTAGCGACGACCTGCATCTAACTTAAACTAGCTTAACGAAAGCCCGAACACAACATCCGTACCTAAGGGTGGGATTCGACCCCTGACGAGAGCGATCTCGCTCACTGTGGTGTGACGCCATAGTGCACTCGGCCATTCCCGACCGTAGCTATTTAGTTGTCCGTATTTATTTCCGTATGAGTGCAGCAATGACGTAATTTTTAGTTAAATACTTGCAAAATAACTCCTTCTGTACATTTTAGAAAACAATTTGGAAGAAGTATATCCAAATGTTTATATAAGAATCAGAATCATGCTCACAGTTCCAATCAGTACAGGTTCGGCCGAGAGGAGCTTCACAAAGTTAAAATTGATTACGACATACTTGTGAAGCACAGTGAGCCAAGAAACACAACCTTCGTTGTCAGTAGTATCAACTGAAGCCGAAATAGCGGCAAGTAATAATTAAAATGTGATCTTAAAAAAAATATCTGTCAGCTGAAAAGCCAAAAAGTTTCTCTATTTTAAGTTGTGTATGTTTATTGTAATTTTTGTCATTGCAATAATACTTGCGTATTATACTAATAAAATTTTATTATAATGATTATTGATGTATAATTCAGCTCATTTTCTTCCTTACTAGAAAAATGAAAGGGGCCTCGCAAAGACGAGTTCGCCGACGCCCAGTTTTAGTCTAGCGCCGCCACTGATGACACTATTCTCGTTTAAATTAATGTTGTGGTTGTCCTCTTGGTAAACATGTTCTCCTACGGCGGATTTATGTCTTATCTTCACCCAGACGACTGACACTTCTTTCTGTAGTTCAGTTGTATACTAAACAACAGCTGCAGGAAATTCTGTATACACTGTAAGGGGATAAGCCTGGTAAAGCTATGTTGGGAACGGGGTCCGCGTCTTGTTAACGCGCATTCGGGCTGTGTTACGACAGATCGACACATGGCTACCTTGTTTTGCAAACTGACTGAGTAGACCAAGTTCACGAGCTCGTAGACAGATGGCGGCACCTGAGTATCGCATAGGCGTAACGATCACGTGACTGGAAATACCGGCGGTTAGAACTGTGTTCATAGCGGCCGCTGGAGAAGACCCGTTTTCGGGCGAAATATCATCTTGCAAACCATTCAAAAATTACAAGCTCATTCTTACCACATCGGAGTCAGCTGTTATTACTCATTTGGAAGCTAGAGAATAGCTGGTTGTGCTTATATAAACGCGCCTCCAGTCATATTAATAGTTTTTGAGATGTAGTAAATTGAATGTCATTAAAGTTTTTTAATCCGTATTTTGGAAAGACTTTCAGCAAATTCCTCAATCAAGGGCTCAAATGAAAGCCCCCGTTCAGTGATAAGTGGTGTATATACCTTTTTTCTTAAACCCAGAAAATTCGAATAAGGGCCGAAATGTGATTTTTTCGAGCATTATGAAAACTTCGTACTCATCAGATTTAATACACATAAATTTGGTTTTTTAACTGATATTTCCGAAATAATATGAATGATTAAAATGTTACATACCAATGAAACATTTTAATCAGTCATATTATCCTCTTACGTGTAGAAAAAGCGTTTTGTACTGAATAGAGCATGTTTTTACTCGGGAGAACCGCTATGAGGATATTTAAGGGGGCAGCCACTTCAGGTTTGGAACGGCAGCCGGCAAGGGACCGGTACGCACCTGTTACCTACCACGCTCTCTGCTTCAATTACATGCGCCGAGTGCACAGGATAAGAGCTCTAGCGAGCTAGCGCACGCTACGTTTGCTATCATTTGCGTGCTCTTGGGCACGTTTCTTCTCTTCCGGTTGCTCAGCAAATTCTCCAGGGATAATTTGGTGAGCATCTAGGGACCGCTAGAGTAGGGTATTCGCAAGTCTGCCCCCCCCCCCTCTTCACGTGGGACCAGCCCGCGCTTGTTAGGCAAACAGAACCAGAAGAGCTTAGCTTCCAATACTGCCATCGAGTTCCTCCTAAACATGGTCCCAGGTGCAAACAAGGCTGCAAACCCGACGATGAAGAAAATACAACTAACAAGGATACCATATGTGTATCGGAATTCAGAATTTGTTTATACCTACGGTACGTGAAGTTGCGAACGTAAATATCAGCCAAAGTCATTCGAAGCAACTCTAAAAAATCATCCAGCAAATTGACTTTGAATTATTGGTGCTTATGTGTACTTCCAAACTTCACCAACTTTATTTTTTCGTAGTGTTCGAATACTTACACAATTTTAATATCTAATGGTAATTTATACAAAAAATTACACGTGTTTTTGTATATTCGTAATTTTCTTTACTTTGAAAGCACCGTCATTAACAACCTTTTATAATCAAAAAACATAAGTTACATTTTACAGTGATTGCGGCACTATCAGGTGACGACGGTAGTCTTATTGATGAGTTTTTGAAGAGCTACGACGATGGAAAGTCATCTTCATAGCAACTAATGGCTTTCCAAGCAACTACGCCACTCAACCATCGTTTTAGGTGGCAAGATGTTCAGCTCGTCTACATAAACATCAACAGAAACTGACAACAAGTGGGAGTATCGATCCCAAAATGTTTTGAATAACTAAATTAGAAAATGAGAAAGTCTCAAATCGTGAATTGAACCATCGACTCTATGCTTGTCAGCTAAGAACGCTACCACCTGAGCTACATGTGCTGATGCTAGAACTTTTTCAATTATTGGTGCTCAAGTGTCCTTGGCAAAATTTCAGAGACGATTCTTTCAAGAATTTTTGAGAGTTCCGTCGAAGGCTGTGACTGATTGTTATTAAAGTTCTGAACATTACGTTCCTTAAATGTAAAGAAATTCTGAGATCCGCCACCCATGTGGTCCCCTTGTAAGAGGAAGACAGTAGATGCATCTTCCACAGCCATTCCTCCCCTAACCATGGAGAAGAGCCAAGAAAGTCCGAACTCTACTAAACGAGGAAGGCTTTACTTCACCTAAAAAGACAGCAAGGAGACATGTCACAGTATCCCAGCCACTGGCCACACAGAACTCCTTAGAGGCCATGAACAGGGCCGCCTCCACCGGTAACGGAGACCAATTGGCAATAACGGCCACTGCCAATCAGGATCAGCAAACCCCACCGCCCTGAGTCATTGAATTCAAAGTCCTACAGGACCTTACTACAAATCGAGGAAGCACTGAGTGATCCATAGCGTTTCCGAATTGCAGGCAAAGAACTATGAAGACTCCACACTCGAACTATGGACGACTTCACAAAGGCAACTAAAGAACGTCAAAAGAGGCTGCGGCTACTGCACCTGGGCCAGAGACAAGCCGATGACCTTAATCTACTTGGAATACTCTGCAAATCACATTTAAGTGCCTACCAGAAGGTTCATCGAACCACCTTTATACTATATATCTCCCATTCCATTCTCCAATAGCGCGGGAAGAAAGAACACCTGAATTTCTTCGTTCGAGCTCTGATTTCCCGTATTTTATTCTGATTGTCATTTCTACCTATGTAAGTGGGAATCAACAACATATTTTCGCATTCGGAGGAGAATGTTGGCGATTGGAGTTTCGTTAGTAGCCCACGACGCAGCGTTAAGCGTCGTTGTTGTAAGGATTCCCAGCCCAGGTCCTGTATTATTTACGTAACGCTACCTCCCCTGTATCGTGACAATACGAAACGAGCTGCCCTTCTTTGTACTCTTTCCATGTCCTCCGTCAAACCCGCCTGATAAGGATCCCACACTGGGCAGCAATACTCCAAAAATGGACGGACAAGCGTAGTGTATGCAGTTTCTTTTGTAGTTCTGTTGCACCTTTTAAGGGTTCTGCCAATGAAACACAATCTCTGGTTCGTCTTTCCCACGACATTATCTACGTGTTCTTCCCAGTTTAAGTCTGAAGTAATAGTGATTCCTAGGTATTTTGTGGAGTTTACGGCCCTCACTTTTGAATGATTTATCTTGTAAACAAAAGTCTAAATAATGAGACGTATCAAGTCGTCCACTTGAGTACAAAAAGAAATCCGTTAGAGTCAATTGCCAATTTCTGCACCATACTGATATATTATTCAGATCGTTCTGCAGTTGGTTTCGATCTTCAGATGATTTTACTACACGGTAAATGACGGCGCCATCTGCAAATAACGTAAGAGAGCTACTTAAATTTTTCCCTAAATCGTTTATGTAAATAAGGAACAGCAGAGGACCAATAACACTGCCCTGTGGAACGCCCGATATCACCTCTGTTTTAGTCGATGCCTTCCCATCGATTACTACAAACTGTGTCCTCTATGACAGAAAATCCCCTATCCAATCGCAAATTTTGGGCGATATACCATAACCACGCAATTTGATTAAAAGCCGTTTGCAACGTACGGTGTCATAAGCCTTCTGGAAATCAAGAAATACGGAATCGATTTGCGAACCCTTGTCGATAGCACCAATCACTTCTTGTGAATAAAGTGCTAGCTGTGTTTCACATGAACGATACTTTCTAAATCCGTGTAGTTCCATAACCCTGCTGCAAATTGACGTCAATGAAATAGGCCTGTAGTTTAGTGGGTTATTCCTACTGCTTTTCTTGAATATGGGTGTGACCTGTGCATGATGGTCATTGGGGGTTCCCCTTTAACTTAACGTGTGAAGATCTTACCTGTAGGGTTTAAAGCTCTAGTCTATCTTGTTGTTAGTGGTCATGGCGAAAACCGCAGGAAACAAGACCCCACAAGGAGGAATTACATACGAAGGCAACAAGACTTCGGGTACTACGTTCTTTAATAAATCCCACTTCCACAGTGTCACTAACACATAAGATTACTGCTTGTCTCCCTGGTACGACCAGTCCTTGAATATAATGCAGCTGCTTACTCTCAGCAGTGTTACCCTCAAGCTACGAAGACTTTGAGTTCAAAGGTGCCATTTACTCCATCTACCAACACGATTCTCCACTGTGGAACTATACGAACTGGCAGGCGTCCCCCGACTGAGGGACCGCTTCCAACAGTCGCCAAAGGCATTCTATAATGAAAGACTTCAGCAGTCCCAAAACTGGCTGATCACTGGCCTAGGACAGCGAGTGCACAGACAGGCAAGCAGCAGATGGTCAGACTATCTGATAGAATAGTCACACATCCCATCATCAGTTGTAACAAATGTATATATGTATGATTAACCAACTGCGGTACAATCGTTACCACATACCCTGTCCAATGCCAATCAGCCGAACATCAGAAATATTTCAATGCTGGAATCAAAATATTTCTCGGTGTTGAACTCTGAATTATTTCGCTCACGGGACTTATAAACAAGTCCAGCAATGCCACTTCAGCTTAAAATTACATTTGCGGTGATAAAATTTGATTTTGGTTTTCGTGAGTTGGTGCCTTTAGATAACTTGAAGATACTCTGGAGTCGAGTGAACGACTACATCATTCGTGTTTATGAACAGTTGTCAATAAACGACACATGTTAAGAAAGAATAAGAAGTAAAACTGTAGCCTACTTCAGTGAACGTTCCTGCCTGCTAGATAATATTTTGTTATATACATTCCTGGCCATTAAAATTGCTACACCACTAAGCTATCGTTATTCACACTCGAAATTTGACTGGAAGAAGATCCTGTGATATGCAAATGAAATGCTTTTAAGGACATTCGCACAGGGATGGCGCAGGTGGCGACAGCAACAACGTGCTGCCATGAGGAAAGTTTCCAACCGATTTCTCATACACAAACAGCAGTTGACCAGCGTTGCCTGGTGAAACGTTGTTGTGATGGTTCGCATTTCTCCTCCTTATACGAGGCATCATGTGTCCTACTTTGATAGAGGTCGGGTCGTAGCCTATCGCGATTACGGTTTATCGTATCGCGGCATTGCTGCTCGCGTTGGTCGCGATCCAATGACAGCAGAGTATGTAATCGGTGGGTTCAAGAGTGCAATACGGAACGCCGTGCTGAATCCCAATGGCCTCTAGCAGTCGAGATGACAGGCATCTTATCTCCATGCTGTAATGGATGTGCACCCACGTCTCGAGCCCTGCGACAACAGGTGGGGACGTTTGCAAGACAACAACCATCTGCCCGAACAGTTTGACGACGTTTGCAGCATCATGGACAATCAGCTCGGAGACCACGGCTGCGGTTGTCCTTGACGCTGTATCACAGACAGGAGCGCCTGCGATGGTGTACACAACGACGAACCTGGGTCAACGAATGCCAAAACATAATGTTTTTGGATGAATCCAGGTTCTGTTTACAGCATCATGATGATCGCATCCGTGTTCGGCGACATCACGGTGAACGCACATTGGAAGCATGTATTCGTCATCGCCATACTGGCGTGATGGTATGGGGTGCCAGGTCTCGGTCACCTTGTTCGCATCGACAGCACTTTGAACAGTGGCCGTTATATTTCAGATGTGTTACGATCCGTGGCTCTACCCTTCATTCGATTCCTGCGAAACCCTACATTTCAGCAGGATAAAGCACGACTGCATGTTGCAAGTCCTGTACGGGCCTTTCTGGGTATTGAAAGTGTTTGACTGCTGCCCTGGCCAGCACATTCTCCAGATCTCTCACCAATTGAAAACGTCTGGTCAATGGAGGCCGAGAAACTGGCTCGTCACAGTACGCCAGTCACTACTCTTGATGAACTGTGGTATCGTGTTGAAGTTTCATGGGCATCTGTACCCGTACATGCGTCTGGAAGGGCCTCTCTGAACTCAGTTCCGAACTAGGCAGTGACTATAAGCGCAGCTAGCATCGTGGAAAACTACGCTGCGAAAACAGATACATGTTTAAAAGTTGAGTATTGTAAATATTAGTAAATAAAACTTGTGTTACTAATTTGTATAGCTTTTTTAGCTGTCCACGCATCCCACACATCCTGAGCATATCCTTTCTTGAAAGACAGGCCGAGGAGGACAAAACAAACAGGAGAAAAACTTTGCCCTTCGGCGGTCGTTGATCCTTCCTGGTTTTGAAGCTCCCATGGACGTGGGGATCAGTTTGTTCTTTTTTTGGGGTAGAAGAGACATTATTCCTGAATGTCTATAATAGACTTTTCCCCTTATCTTTTAATCAATCGGATCACACATTTTGTGCGACCTATCTACCAAAGTTTTAGCCACAACACTTTTTCTAGTATGCTGGTTAGATTTCTATGCAGGTAGCGGTCAGCATGAGTAACATTACTTTAAATCCAGTGGCCCAACTTCCCGTCCACTCACTTGATTACAGAAAATCGAGAAAATTAAGCTGCTCATTGCCCTGTTTCAATGCAAATTGGATGCTGGGGATTTATACTGCTAAGAGATATCTAGAAAGCACCTAATTACATTGCACATTGAAACTTGTCCACAGATTGTGTGGCCCTTCAGTTTAATGAATAAAACAGTGTTTCTACACCATTAATGTTATATGTGTGTTAATGATATTGTTCTTTTTATTAATGATCACTGCCACATATTTATTAATGTTTGTATCATATTTATATGTTTCCACCTGTGTGATTGAACTGGTATGTTCATATGAATGTGGGAGGTTGCTTTTAATATTGACTGACTGCCACGTAATGGCTTCCAGTCGCATCCTCTCGCTTGAGGACTCGTTTTTCTGAAGTTAAGAACGCATGACTTAGTTTGTCTTCTGCCCTGGCGTCTGCTGGGTGGCCAGAGAAAGGCTTATTTGGCAGGGTGGCGAGGTGGCCGAGTTGTTAGTGTGGTACCAAACTAATATTGAACGAAAGAGGTAACAGGAGACCTCTCTGGGAGCGGTTGAAGAGGAAATTGTCTGGGCCAGGTAGCAAGGGTTGGTAAACACTAGTCTCTGAGTGCACTCTGCGTCGCTTTTAGCACACTCTACATCCGGTGTATGGTAGGGGGAGGTTTTTCCGTGGCCATAGAGATTATGTTGCTGCAGCCTTGGTATAAGTTCTTCGTCGGATCATGCTCAGAGGAATGCATGCTGTTAGGACCTTGCTTTCTTTGTGATAAGGCAGTCTTTGTTTTCCAGTGAGTAATCCTTTCGCTATGCAAGGTGATGTGATTCTTAATTTACAGAACTCGGTTAATTCAGTGGAAATTTTTATCTGAATTTACATTCCAGTAATTATTTTGTCTACTTTTGCTCAAGTTAGAATACAAATGTGTCGCCTTCAGACTTTGTGTAAATTTAGTTTTTACATCGTGTTTGTATCCGTGAGTATGCTAAATTTTTCTTAGTTTTTCTTGTTCGATTCCGTCTTTTCTGTCTTGTATGACCCATTCACCACATGCTTTCGTAATGGTCATTACTGCACTCTGCCATGGTTTTATTAATACCAATTCTCATGTGTGCTCTATTCGCTTATCCTGAATTAATTTCCTTTGTAAATTCAATGTAATTCACTGTGGTCACACACCACGTGGTACTTAAGAATATGCCGCTGCCTTCCCACACAAGTTCATTTAGTGCACAGTATAATTAAATTTGTGATCATGACACCCGCCATCTCATCAAGACGCCGCTGACGCTTCCATCCGCTGCTGCTTCCATGTGTTCAGATTAATATACCACCAAGCACTATGTGCATGTCTGTGAATGAATGAATGTGCTTCCAGCTAGTCATTGTGTGTTTGCAAATTTCCTCCCACGTTACTTTCATATTCATAAAGGGCAGAAACAATTTTATGACTTAATTCACTTTTGTGCAAGATGTGTGCATAACTTGGTCTTTCCACATTTAGGTGCTTGTTCATTTTTCTGAATAGAATAATATTAAAGTATCAAACCTCTGCTTTACGACAACATGCTCCCTGTCCCTTGTAATCAATTTCTTTTTTAATGTTGATTTTGTGTTCGTTAAAATATTGACTGCTCCCTTAAGGAGTGAGCAGTTAGATAAATATCTGTTGCGCATGTACTGTGGCCACTCATAAAGTAATTTAGAGCAGCTGTGAGCGTTTTAACTTACAGTTGCAGATAACAACTGCCCGGGCTCTCGCTAATTTTAATAACATGCTACTTTTAAAGTTATGCCCATATCAAAAAGTGTCATGTAAAAGAAATAGACCGAGCCCTTCGTCCTGCAGTCAAAATCAACAAGAAACTGAGGCGTTCCAGTCACGGTCTGCACGGCCACTACGGTCGGGGGTTCTAATCCCCCCTCGGCCATGGATATTTGTGCCGTCCTAGTTCGTAAGTAGTTCATAAGTAGTTTGTAAGTTTAGGGACTGATGAACCCGTAGTTAAGTCCCATAGACTATACAAACGTTTTAACATTTCAACAAGAAACAACTACTACCTAAGGGGAAAGTTTAATGAATGGAAGACTAAAAAGTAACAAACCACATTGGAAAATTGCTGCGCAAGTATATCTCTATACATACTATTATGCGTTTACATTAATGTGAACGATGTTTTATTCTGACATCTCATTTTCATTTGTAAACAGATAATACCTGAGGATACAATTTTAAATTGAGAAACCGGTTGTGTGTCCCTCAGTAAAGGATTTTAACGGTCCCAGTGAACCTAGTCTTTACAATATGTAAAACATTCGACTGTTTGCCCTACCAGTGGCGAATCCAGGATGGTCTGGTGGTGGCAAAATTCATAAAAATTTCGCACTTCAAACTGAAGTCTGATCATTGCCAGGAATCTGTTTACCTCAGGTTTAAAAAATAAGGGAAAGGAAAACAAGGGTTGTTTCGCTCATCGTCTGGGGTGGGGGGGGGGCGCTACAGCCCTAAAGCCTCCCTCCCTCTCCCCCTTCCCTGGATTCTCAATTGTGCCCTACATACAAAGTTTCATGTGCGCTAAAGGCCACCAAGAATATGGAGAAATCAAAGAGGCGAATTTTACGCAATGGAATGAAAATCGCACGAGCGGTTCTAGGTATTCTTCAATAAACGTCAGCGCTCTCAGTTCAAAGGGTTTGGAGAAAATAAAGTACATCAATAAATAAGTCATAAGCCCACATCCACATCCTGAAAATCAAAATAGTACAGGGAACAAAATTCTGTTACGGGACAAAATGTGCCGACGACGATTCCAGTTTTAAAGTCACATACAGCAGCAGCACTGTTATTATATGAAACTAAGTGTCAAAACATGCATAGGAAAGATTGTTTTAAAATTTTGTAGTGCAATATTTAAGAAATGGTGGTAAAATTTATGAAACGACGCTATAGTTCTCAATCTATACGCGCTGAGAGATCCATAGCAGTGCATTTAAAGAATACAACAGGAAGCTAGTTTTGTATTATCGTGATGCAGGGTAGTGTACATCACAGAAACGATACAAGAGTAGGCGTGGGTATCATTTAAAAAAAGGCGTGTCTCGTTGCTGCGAGATCTACTTAAAATTTCGTTTGGCGACTTTCTCCTGCAAATGCGATAAAGTTGAGCTCTGTTTTGATGAACATATGGGAGCAGCCCCGAGTCCTTCCGCGGTCAAAAAATTGTACTGAATCCTCTCAAGCCCACAAAGGTCTGAAAAACGATATGACAGAATCCTACAGTTTCAAGCAGGTAACAAGCAGTTACAAACGTTGTGCATACACCAAGCAGGCAAAGGAAACATATGTTTTAAACACACAAGACACGCGAAAATTATATCTTCTACTGTAATCCTATTTAAATGACTCCGGTTTCTAAAAATATCTAGTGCCTTGATTTCTTCATAATTAACAGTAAGAGTGCCGTGGTACAATCTGTTGTTGGGTCTTGCAGCGTACGTTCATGAATTGTAAATTTTATCCTTTTATCTATTTGCTGGAAATGGGCGAAACAGCTTGAAATCACATACGCCACATTAACATTCATTATTATATTTATAATGCAGATGAGTAGAGAGCATGAGATTTCGCTTCTCCTTGGGTTTTTAATATCATCTCAGTCACATGGGAAGACATCAACGATCAAGCATTAATAGCTTGCTTTCAACCTGAATACAGTCTCTTGTAGCTGGTGTTTAATTTTAGTTACGGTGGTTGCTATGAGTCCAGAGATATTTACATACTGAGCGCCGCGGGTGACGATGTAGCATTGGCGCTTAGTATCGTAAATGCAAGACTGAACTCAGTATATCTTTTAAAGAATTCCACCATACATCACTGTGTGTAAAACTGTTTAAATATTTGCCTGGAACATATTCTACAATCTTTTGTACTAATTGCTGTTGTTAATGATCTGATTTTAAACTACACATACTTTAGCAAAGTGGTCAACGTCAGTGGAAAAATAAGTATCTATGGATCGTAGGTCATAATTCGATATTTGTTGATATTTGATCCTAATCATTTGTCTTATTTGGTTTTAATCTGAAGCACTAAAGTCATAGATAATTATTTTTTCCTTATAGTAAATGTTGCTCAAATACCTGTAAAAGTTGTTCAAATGTTCAAATGTTTGTAAATCTATCGGACCAAACTGCGTGGTCATTAGTCCGTAGCTTACAAACTATTTAAACCTAGGTAAACTAACCTAAGGGCAAACACACACACACCCATACCCCAGGGAGGACTCGAACCTCCACGGCGAGCAACCGCGCGCTCCGCAGCGAGACGCTTTAGACCGATCGGCTACGGCGCAAAAATTGTCTCTCACTTAGTTACGCCTACACATTCAAAGACAACACACTACGTAAAATTTCCATTACTTTGCCTGAACACTTCATTAAATAAGTTGTACATTTTCGAGTGTGATCACGTCATAGTTAAACTTGTGTATTATGAATAAATTCATAGTTAACATCGATGTGACATAACAGAAGAGAATAAGACAATAATATAGTTCTACATAGTCTTTACGTCATATTTTCATTATTCCCTGTAATGGCGTTGATTTAGAATAATGTTTCAATGCAATCTAAGTTATCCATTCAACATTCGTAGTAAAATAATTTTCATAAACATTTTTATTTTTAGTTTGAAAATAAAACAAATATTTAAAAAAAAAAAAAAAAAAAAAAAAAGATATTTCGTAATTCTTTTTATCCGGACTCGTTGAAATGTGCGACGGGTAGACGTTAGTCTGAGGGACCGCACACTTTTTTCACTTAAACTGGTTCACTTTGGTCATGGGTGATGTACATTTTCCTTTTGAACTTGTTTTTAGGTTTTTTTATGTATTAAATATGCCCACCGCTGGACACCGGTTCGCAGGAAGCAATTGTGCATCACATACAGCCTGCCACTTAGGCAACCAAACGCGCACGTCAGTTCCCCGGGCAGCATAAATGGCCACACAAACAGCACCGGTTTAAAATTTTAATCTGCCCGGAAGTTTCATATCAGCGCACACTCCGCTGCAGAGTGAAAGTTTCATTCTAGTACCGGTATATCTTGACAGGTACGTAGAACCGCCAGGGAAATCGGCAGTCGACACCGTATCTCGCTCGTATAGAGGGCCCCACCTATGAGACGTAGGCTGTTTCGAAATTACAGCGTTGTCTCTGTGGTACTATTTGACAGCAATATAAGCCGGACACGGTCCTCCAGACGACAGTTGTTCTCGCGTCGCTCCTTGGACTCTGTCCACCATTGACTACTGCCGAACACTACTGGAACGGCTTTGAACTTCCACTCTCACTCTGGATTAAACCCTTGATAAGCTGGAGACTGATATTGCTTTACCTCTAGATGTGCTAAATGGTGAATTACTGAGCTCGTTATTGTGCAGTGGACTTGAACGTGCCACCTAGACTTCGTCAGTATATCTTGTGAATATTGTTGTTAAAACTGTGTTGGTTAGAAAATTTACTTACTATTCCGTAGCTCTCTGCATCGGTTACACTTCTGTTAGCCATTTTATTTCAAATTCTTTAATGAAATTCATGTGTTGTCTTTTTCAAGATGATGTCTTTCTGACCGATTTTGTTCGAGAACCGAATTTTTTATCTTATAGCGAAAACATTTCGCGCTCTGATGATGATGATGATGATGATGCAAATAAAGCTGGAGCACTCGATGATGGCGTTCCTCCTGCGAATATTTGTCAGAAACGTATGGGAACCTGTATCAGGTACTGACTTAATTTTACTCTTGTCTCCAAACACTGGTATTCAGATAGATGTTGTTAAACAGCTTCAATGGACTACCTCCCATAGTGTATTTTGATGACTTTATCGATAATATTATATTGCTATTGCTCGAAGAGACCAATAGGTTTCGTGTGCAAAACATTTCTTTACTTGAGCCTTCAAATAAAAGACTAGCAAAATGGGCTGATGAAATGCGCAAGTATTTGGGAATATGTTTCTGGATGGAACTTATGCCGTTTGCCAAAAGGAGACATTTCTGGTTCACAAAAGGAAATTATGAAAATAGGATTCCAAATATGAGTCGTAACAGGTTTGAACTATTACTTTCAATGTTACACCTCTCAAATAATGAGGTCGAAACAGATCCAGAAGACAATATTCAAAAATTTAGGATTCCTTGAATTTCGTACTCAGGCTCGTAAAAATATGTACACACCAGAAGACGTTTGTGTAGACGTACCATTTCGTGGACGTAGTCGCTTTCGACAATAAATCGCAAACAAGACACAAATCTGTGATAAAAGTTTTCAAGCTGTGTGTTAGTGGAGGTTCCACACGGCCGTTCAAAGTGTACACTGGAAAAGGAAGAGCGGATTATATGTCAGTTTGCGAGAAAGTGGTAATGTATCTGATGGAGGGGCTCTCAGATAGTGGTAAAATACTGTTTACAGACAACTGTTACATCGGTGTTTCACTAGCTACAAAGCTAATGCAACGAAAGATACTTTTAGTAGGCACATTACGCATAAATCGAAAGAATAATCCTCCTGGTGTGGTCAAGACGAAACTGAAAAACAGGTGATGTCATAGCCCATCAGAATGACAACAAAACTGGCGTTTTGAGATGGAGGACAAGAGACGTGCTAATGACTAGTACGAAACATGTTGCCTCAATGGTAAAGGCTATACAAAGTGGAAAGGAAATACGTAAACATGCTATGGGTTTTGACTGTAGTACCATAAGGCCTCATGTGCCCCATACGTAAGAAAAACTGTGAAATGGTACAAGAGATTTTCCTTCTACATCTACATCTACAACCATACTCCGGAAGCCACCTGACGGTGTGTGGCGGAGGGTACCTTGAGTACCACTATCGATTTTCCCTCCTATTCCAGTCAGGTATTGTTCGCGGAAAGAAGGATTGTAGGTATGCCTCTGTGTGGGCTCTAATCTCTCTGATTTTATCCTCATGATCTCTTCGAGAGATATACGTAGGAGGGAGCAATATGCTGCTAGACTCCTTGGTAAAGGTATGTTCTCGAAACTTCGACAAAAGCCCGTACCGAGCGACAGAGCGTCTCTCCTGCAGCGTCTTCCATCTCCGTAACGCTTTCACGATTGCCAAATGATCCTGTAACGAAGCGCGCTGCTCTCCGTTGGATCTTCTCTACTTCCTCTATCAATCCCGCCTGGTACGGATCCTACACCGCCGAGCAGTATTCAAGCTGTGGGCGAACAAATGTACTGTAACCTACTTCCTTTGTTTTCGGACTGCATTTCCTTAGTATTCTTCCAATGAATCTAAGTCTGGCATCTGATTTACCAGTGATTGATTTTATATGGTCGTTCCATTTTAAATCCCTCCTAATGACTACTCCCAGATACTTTAGGAATTAACTGCTTCCAGTTGCTTACCTGCTATAGTGTAGCTAAATGATAAAGGATCTTTCTTTCTGTGTATTCGCAGCACATTACGCTTGTCTACATTTAGATTTAATTGCCATTCCCTGCACCATGCGTCAATTCGATGCAGATCCTCCTGCATCTCAATACAATTTTCCATTGTTACAACCTCTCTATATGCTACAGCATCATCTGCAAAAAGCCTCAGTGAACTTCCGATGTTATCCGCAAGGTCATTTATATATATCGTGAACAGCAACGGACCCACGACACTCCCCTGTGGCACACCTGACATAACTCTTACTTTTGAAGACTTATCTCCATTGAGAATGACCTGCTGCTTTCTGTTATCTAGGAATTCCTCGATCCAATCACACAATTGGTCTGATAGACCACATGCTCTTACTTTGTTCATTAAACGTTTGTGGGGAACTTATCAAACGCCTTACGGAAGTCGAGAAACACAGCATCTACCTGAGAACCCGTTTCTATGGTCCTCTGAGTCTCGTGGACGAATAGCGCAAGCTGGGTTTCACACTAACTCCTTTTTCGAAACCCATGCTGATTCCTACAGAGCAGATTCCTAGTCTCGAGAAATGTCATTATATTCGAACATATTACATGTTCCAAAATTCTACAACTGACCGACGTTAGAGATATAGGCCTATAGTTCTGCACATCTGTTCGAGGACTCTTCTTGAAAACGGGGATGACCTGAGCCATTCATTACTTGTACATGTGTAGTAAATGCTCTGCATTTGTGCAATAAAATAACGAAGTCAACCGGTTTTGCGAGACATGCAACACACCATTGTGCCTTGAATATTTCCAAAAACATCAATGAATTTACGCGTGAATTTTTTCTTTAATTTTCCTTAATTTTTCTTTCTTTATTCTATAATTCTCAAGATACGTTAAAGAGAAATTTCTATCGTTTATTTTTCGGTTTAAACTGCTGGACGTAATAATGTGTGTCCACTGTTCTTTTGTTTGTGCGGTAATGACCCGTTAGTAAGCTGTAGGCGCATATATTAGTGTAAGCCTAGAGTTAGAGGCTATTCAGTTACCTAAAGAAAATTGACTTGTGCAGAAAGAAACCTAGATAGCCATGACTGAATGTCTCCTTACTATTAATTTGATGAAAGCTTCTAGTAATTGGAAATAGGAGTTAAAGAAAATGCATGTGGAAAACAACTGTTCATTTGGTGTTACCCAGTGTGCACCACGAGAAGGCGAACAGATTCACATCCTAAATATATTTAAAAAATTAATGCCAAAAATAATTGTATTTAATTTCTTTATAATTTTCATGTAAGTATTTTCGTTTTGTAAAATCAACTTATTCTAATATGTTTATGTATATCTAAAATTCATATTTATTGTGTAGCTTCTGGTCTGATTTTGTATGAAACTGATTTCACATACCGGTACTGAAATCTAAAAATGTTACCTGCTTTGAAAATTGTCACTTGCGATTCCATATATTTGAACCCTTGGCATTTTATTTCATTTTTCTAAGTTATCGACAAATTTATTGCAATTTTTAGAATCGAGGTGAATTTGTTTCACCACTTCAAGAAATCGGTAAATGACAGGGCTGCAGGAGTTGAACTACATATGCTATGGAGACTTTCGCAAGCATTAGTTCTTCGCTGTCTGTTACAACCTAGATGCATGCATCTGAAAAATTTCAAGTCTTTTGTGACTATTTAGTAGAAACTTACATACCAGAGAATGCGCTCTTTCCTCCATCCATGTGGGCAGAACTGTCACGAATTTGTCAACAAAACAGTCGACAACCATATCAAGAGTCCGCATGGGCAAACCAAATATGTACGACAGACACGTTCCAACTTCGTTTCTAGCGTATTCGTCATGTGCAAGCCACAATATTTGTATTTTTCGCCAGCAGATCTGTGATAAATGAAATTTGCATCCTAGAATGCGAATATCAGTGCTCACTTCCAGCTTTCATTATTCTCTCTTCAAACACTGATGGCGAAACTTTCAAACCTATATCACTACATTTATCAACAACGCTTTGAAATACATACTCATACTTCTAAATTTACTTGCCGTTCAATAAGGAGAAGACCAATGTAATGGTCATTAATTAACTCAACATCAGCTTAGGTGAATCACATTCGTTGTGAATTCTTTCCAGCCCCATATACGGGCATTTGCCGATTTACGTTCTCGTCTCAGTGAAATGAAGCTTCATCGCTCAAAAGCCGTTTCGAAATGAACAACTTATCTGTTTCCATTAGCGTGAAGAACCCACTTACAGAATTCGTGGACTTTCACTCTTTTCAATTTCGGAAAAAGGTTGAACCATTTCCAGGCGGTAAGGTTACATCACTAACAAACTTAAATCTCTGTAAATGGTCTATTGTGGAATTTGCTGCCGATAGCTCGATAGGTTGCTTTTCTTGGTCTGCGAGCAGATGCTTCCGGAAGCGGTCAAGACGTTCTTCACTCGTGCGCGGCCGTTCAGAACTTTGTACGAAGGTAAAAAACCATTGCTCTGTGAATTGTTAATACCAACGTTTGATACACAACCTCTGACTGGTCGAATCGGACGCTTGAACAATTGCTGTCGATTCAGTTCCGTTGTACTCGATAACAGAAATCGCTGTTGTTGAGCAGTCGCCATCTTTGCATTAACAGAAATGGGCCAACACCGCTCCTAGCGACCAAATTAGCAGCAAATGAAACATAAGAGCGTCCTTAAATCAAATACACAAAGAGTTCTAATATGGGCTGGCGCGTTGGATCCGCTAACACAATTGTTGGCCGAGAGTGGAAAATATTTTCATGTCCTGGGAAGAGTAATAAAGTTTTACACGTTTGTTTATCCCTGTTATACAGTGGCAGGTCCTTCCCAATGTAATAAACAGGTAGCCCTCTTCACAGCGATAAGAGCCTGAACACTTAAGTGTCCATAGTTCTGTAGGACTTCATTGTAGTCAACATGTGATTCAGATATCCCGTAGCTCTCTACAATAAGTAACTGATCGTTTTTCGCGTGTAATAGTGAATCTTATTGTGATTGTTGTTCATGTTGTCTACTGGGTATGGATTTGGGAATGGACTTTTAGCAGACGACTGTTCGATTTCGCAGCCCGTGACGACAGTAGTATAAATTTACAGCTAGGCTACAACTTTGTCCAGTAACTGGAGTCCTCGTGTCCCCTGTCGGTTAATTGAGAGAAACTTTGCACTCCCCGGGACGAGGTACCGCAGGGAGCAGTACATTTTTGCGGCTGTAATTTTCCAGTTCGGTACTTCAGAATACGGCGCTACTATTGCTGTTCACACACCCAACCGTAATAACCTGGTCCTCTACCCCCGTGTGACTCGCATATGGAAGACAGCTCTGATTACGTCGAAGTGATGTAGAGTGGCAGTCCCCTGCAAAAACAAAAGTAAACATACGTTTACCTTAATGTTTGTGGCTAACATGGTGCTGTAATAAAGATCCTTATTGAGGGTACTACTCTACTACGACTGTAAGTCTGTGAAAGAACTTAAACCTCGTGAAACGAAAAGTTCTAGCACAGTTGCGTACGAAGCTACTTCAGAAAGGAAGTTCCTCTTCGATTTTCCCCCGCGATACCAGCGATACTACAACAATAGCAGTTCCGCTATTGATCTCTCTACTACCCGTATATTGAACGTCAGCTGTATGAGCGCGCCAGCCACATGAAAGAAACACAATATGAACATCCATTACATTGGCTTCTATAAAGTTTTAAAGACAAAATGAAAAGAAAATGTTTATACACCGCTTCCATATCTGCATATTACATCGTATGTCACAAAATTAAAATAAAGCAATTCTTATTCACTTAATAAGTGACGGAAATTAGTTTTATTAATAATTTCAAAAAACAGCCAAAATTGCACACAGCTGGTTCTTTTTATTGACGACTAGTCTCGGAATTACCTGAACCCATTATCAAGTCAAACCTATATGATCATTTTATATAAATAAAATTGTAATGTTTGTAGTACGTGATAATCTTGTTTTCGACTTATATTGCAAATGTAATACACACCAACTCAGTCCTCACCAATATTCAAACTATACATACCACTTATACATGTAAAGGATTTATGCTCGTTAAATGGATTTTAACGTAGGATTATTATACTATGGTATTCCTAGCATTGATGGAGACAGATTATCCACCTTAGTTGTGAGCCACCATACCCCCACTCCTCACCCCCTTTCCCCCCACTCCTTTCTGAGCCAAAGTTAGATTTAACCTTGAATACGGAATATCATCCATTCCCCTAGTGTTGTAGCTATGCACACTGTTATTGCTTTTGAATTGGATCAGATTGTTAATCACAAATTTCATATAGTGAAGGTACAGTGAAGATCCTTCACCTAAAAATGTCTGCGGGATGATCTTGGGTAGGCTGCAGCAATTATTCTGATTACACGATTTTGTGCAATGAATACTTTTTTACTCAATGTTGAATTGCCCTAGAATATGATTCCATATGAAAGCAGAGAATGAAAATAGGCATAGTACGCTAGTTTACTGAGATGTATATCGCCAAATTTTGCACAGACCCTGATAGCATAAGTAGCTGAACCCAAACGTTTCAGGAGATCTTCAATATGTTTATTCCAATTCAATCCCTCGTCAATGCAAACACCTAAAAATTTTGAATATTCTACCTTAGCTACAGATTTATGTTCAAAGTCTAAATTTATTAATGCTGTATGAAACTGGATATACTGTGTTTTATCAAAGTTTAATGAGGGTCCATTTGTAGAGAACCACTTCATAATTTCCTGAAACACGTAGATTACAATGGCATCAGCTAATTCCTGTATTTCAGGAGTGATATCTATACTTCTATCAGCATAAAAAAGAACTATCTTAGCATGTTCGTGAATGTAGAATGGCAAGTCATTAATATATATCGAGAACAGCAAAGGACCCGAGACCGAACCTTTTGGGCCCCAATTTAGATAACTCCCCAGTTAGAGGAATTAATTGTTTCGTCTATATCATGTGAACTGCTTATTTCTACATTCTCCACTCTTCCAGTTAAGTATGATTGAAACCATTTGTGCACTGTCCCACTCATACCACAATACTTAAGCTTATCTAGAAGAATCCCATGATTTACACAATCAAAAGCCTTTGAGAGACCGCAAAAAATCCCAACTGGTGATGTCGAAATATTCCAAGCATTTAATATTTCATCAGTGAAGGTGTATATAGAATTTTTAGTTGAAAAGCTTTTTGAAAACCAAACTGACATTTTGTTGGAACTTTAGTTTCACTGATATGTGATGCAACTCGAAAATACATAACTTTTTCAAAAACTTTGGATAAAGCTGTGCCGCGGTGGAAGTAGCCGAGCGGTCTAAGGCGCCTCGCTGCGGAGCGCGCGGTTGCTCGCCATCGGGAATTAGAGTCCTCCCTTGGGCATGGGTGTGTGTGTTGTCCTTAGGTTAGTTTACCTTAGTTTAAGTAGTTTGTAAGCTACGGACTGATGACCACGCAGTTTGGTCCGATGTGTTTACAAACATTTGAACATTGATAAAGCTGTCAGAAGTGAGATGGGGCGGTAGTTGTTGACATCTTACGTATCCCCTTTTTTATGCAAAGTTTTAGCAGTAGTATATTTCAGTCTATCCGGGAAAATACTCTGCTTTACAGAGCTATTACATTCATGACTGAGAACACTACTTATCTCCTGGAAACAAGCTTTTAATACCCTGCTGGAAATGCCATGAATTCCATTTGACCTCTTATTCTTGAGAGAGTTTATTATTTTTCCTAATTTCTGAAGGAGAGGTGGGTGGAATTTCAATTGTATCACATTGTGTAAGTATTCTCCCTTCCATGAACTACATTGCTCCTTCTAATAAACATTTAGATTCTATTTTCTCTAGAACATTAAAAAAGTAATCATTAAAATGTTTTCATCTTCTGACTTTATTAACAAAGTTTTTCTTTGTTTTCATGGTAATACCCTCTTCCTCTGTTCTTGGTTGCCATGTCTCCCTTTTAATAATCTTCCAAATTATTTTAATTTTACTATCAGAAGAACTAATTTCAGACATAATGCACATGCTTCTTGATTTTTAATAACTTTTCTTAATGTAGCACAATAGTTATTTCATTGTTTCTGGGTTATTAATATTTCTCGCCGATATAGTTCCCTTTTTCGGTTACAAGATATTTTTATTCCTTTACTAAGCCATGGTTCTTTGCATGGTTTCTTACAATTATATTTCACCAAGTTTTTGTGGAAACAGTTTTCAAATACCCTGACAAATGTATCATGAGATATGTTATATTTTAAATTAACATCATGTTCTTTATAAACTTCATCCCATTCTAACTGCTGTAGATTCTTTGAAATTTCTAGTTGTTAAGTCATTAATCTGGAGGACTGTTTCAAATAACTGAACGGAGCTATGTCATATATTTTTACTAGCTGTGCACCATGATCAGAAATAGCATTCTCAATGGGACAAGCATTTACGTTGTTAAACTTATCTTGGTCTATAAAAAGTTATCAATGTCCTGCTGTCCTTTACTACCCGAGTTGGAAAATAACGGATGTCAGATTGAATGAACCAAGTAAGACTTCCAGGTCTTTCTTCCTATTATACTCTTCCATTGAATCTACATTGAAATCACCACAAACAATATACTTCCCCCTATCTGACAGATAACACAAAGCATCCAAGTTTTCCAGAAATAACTGGAAGTTTCCAGAAGGGGACATATATGCTGTTACAATTATAAGATAATAATCATTGAGTTTAAGCTGGCAGGCACATGCTTCAATATGTTGCTCTAAACAACACTTTTTTAAGTTTCTAATTTTTTTACATTGTGATATCTTTTAAGATACATGGCAACTTCTCCTCTTACCTTATAATCTCCACTTAGCTTTGCAGCTAATATATATCCACTGACATTCACATTTCCCATACCAGTGACATTGTGATGGTCAGACAGGCAAGTATGTCTATTACATTATCAGTTTCTATATCATCTAAACAAACCAAAAGCTCATCTATTTTATTATTTAGTCCCCCAATATTCTGGTGAAGAATGTTAGCACAATTTTTTTTTACTTTACTTTTGTGAGGAACATTTGATTTATCAACATATTTAGCACCTGCCTGCCTAAGCTTCTCACTGGACACTGGTCTTAAATTGAAAAAGAAGTACTTCCACGAACTGCAGTGCCCCCCCCCCCTCCCTTAAAGATTTTGCTATCAACCCAGCCAGTTTCCCCTTCCCTTTCCTACTGAGATGCAGGCCATGCCTAGTGAAATCCCACCTATCAATAAAATCAACATGAACCAAATCTATGTCTGACAGAGTAGCCGCTCTAAACAGTTGATCAATCTCCATGTTGGCCCTCCTGACAGAGCGGTTCTACATCTACATCTACATAGATACTCTGCAAATCACATTTAAGTGCCTGGCAGAGGGTTCATTAACCACTTTCATAACTTTTCTCTACCGTTCCATTCTCTAATAGCGCGCGGGAAGAAAGAACACCTAAATCGTTCCGTTTTCGATCTGATTTCTCTTATTTTATTGGGATGGTCATGTCTCCCTAAGTAGGTGGGTGCTAGCAAAATATTTTCACATTCAGAACTAAAAGTCGGTGATTGAAACTTCGCAAACAGATCACGCCGCAATGAATAACGTCTTTCTTTTAATGATTTCCACCCCAATTCGTGCAACATTTCCGTGACGCTTCCCCCCCCCCCCCCCCCCGTAACGTGATAAAACAAAACGACTGCCCTTCTCTGAACCTTCTCAATATCTTCCGTCAGTCCCACCTGGTGAGGGTCCGACAAGGGGCAACAGTACTCCAAGAGAGGACGCACAAGTGTGATGTAGGCAGTCTCTTTGGTGGATCTGGTGCATCTTCGAAGCGTTCTGCCAATGAAACGTAACCTTTGGCTCGCCTTCCCCACAATATTTTCTATGTATTCTCTCCAGTCAAAGTTGTTCGTAATTGTAACTCCTAGGTATTTGGTAGAATTTACGACCTTAAGGTTTGACTGATATATCGCGTAATTGAAGTTCAGCGGATTTCTTTTAGTGGTCATGTGTATTACTTCACACTTTTCTTTATTTAGTGTCAATTGCCACTTTTCGCACCAAGTAGAAATTTTGTCTAAATCGCTTTGCGTTGCTTTTGATCCTCTGTTGACTTCACTAACCGATAAACGACAGCATCATCCGCGAACAGTCTAAGGGAGCTATTCAGATTATCTCCTAAATCGTTTATAAACACGAGGAAGAGTAGGGGACCTATAACGCTTCCCTGTGGAACGCCAGATATCACTTCTGCTTTACTCGATGACTTACCGTCAATTACAACGAACTGTGTCCTTTATGATAGGAAATCGTGAATCCAATCGCACAATTGGGGAGATATTCCATAAGCACGCAATTTCATTAGAAGCCGCTTGTGGGGTACAGTATCAAAAGCCTTCCGGAAATCCAGAAATATGGAATCGATTTGAGATCCCTTGTCGATGGCACTTAACACTTCATGTGAATAAAGGGCAAGCTGTGTTTCGCAAGAGCGATACTTTCTGAATCTGTGCTGACTATTGGTTAATATGTTCCATTGGGTTCGATCAAACCGCACGAAAGCAGGCAACAGACAAACATTTGTCTCGGTCGTTGCAGAAGCTATTTTAACCAGGAGGAGTAGGAGGAGGAGAGTTGCAAATAGCGTGCGATCAGAGATGTACAGGGAACAGTGAAGTTGATGGACAGAGATTGTAGGAGGATGGATGAGGGGTGGAGGGAGGAGAAGATGAACAGAAGGGGGAGGGGGGGAGAAGAAGGGGGATAGAGAGAGGGCAAGAGAAGATTGTGGTGTATTTCCAAACCCCCATAGGTGTTAGTAACTGCAAAGCATTGCGGGTTCGCTAATCTCTATATATAAAAGGAAGTGTCCCGATTGACTGACTGACTGACTGACTGACTGACTCATTCATCATCGCCCAGCCCAAACCACTGAAGATAGAAACTTGAAATTTGTGGAGGGTGTTGATCTTACTCTGTAGGCGTCATTTAAGAAGCGATTTTTCGATATTCCGACCGTAAGGGGGTGAAATAGGGGATGAAACGTTTTTTGAAAATAAGTAGCTATTTAGGCAATTTTGAAGCTAGAACTACAAAATTTCGGATTTTAATTCAGGGTTCGAATTTAAAAGACACGTGTTTCGGCATTTTTTGAAATTCGTCAAATAAGGGGGTAAAATAGATGATGCAAAAATTTCTTTTTCCAAAATATGTTGCTGTTAAGTCAAATTTTAAGCTATAACTACGAAACTTCGGATATGGAATCTTGATCGGGATTAAAAATCCATGATTTTTACTATTTTTGGAAATTCAACAAGTAAGAGGGTTAAATAGAGGATCAAAACTTCTTTTTGAAAACACGTTGCTATTGATACAATTTTGAAGATAGAGCTGCAAAAACTGATATTTGCATAGTTGGTTAGACGTTACAAAATACGTGTTTCGGTATTTTTGGAAATTCAACCATCAACGGGGTAAAATTTGAGAGATGGTGTTTTTCGAAAAATATTGCTAATTAGGCAATTTTGAAGTTAGAACTACACATTTTCGGATTTGGTTTGGGGATTCGAATTTAAAAAACACGTGTTTCGGCATTTTTTGAAATTCAACCAATAAGGGGGTAAAATAGAAGGCGCAAAATTTGATTTTCAAAAATATGTTGCTGTTAACTCAAATTTCAAGCTATAACTAGAAATTTAGGTTATGGACTCTTGATCAGGATAAAAAAGACATCTGTTTTGGTATTTTTAGAAATTCAACAACTAAGAGGCTAAAAGAGGGGATCAAAAATTCTTTTCGAAAACACATTGTTGTCCAGACAATTTTGAAGCTATAGCAACAAAAATTGGTATTTGTATTGTTCGTTAGAATTATAAAAAAATACGTTTCGGTATTTTTGGAAATTCAACCATCAAGGGGGTTAAATTGGAAAGTGTATGTTTTTCAAAAATCTTTTGCTAATAAGGCAATTTGGAAGCTACAACTACTAAAAGTGGTATATGTTTTCTTGATCAGAATTAAAAAGACACGTGTTTCGGTATTTTCACAAAATTAATCAATTAGGGGGTGAAATAGGGGATGAAACATTTTTTGAAAATAATTTGCCGTTAAGCCAATTTTGGTGCTGTTAACTCAAATTTCAAGCTATAACTACGAAACTTGAAATATGGATTCTTCGTCAGGATTAGAAAGAAACAAATGGTGCAGACCAAACAGCCTACACGCGCGAAGCAGCGGGGGTTCAGCTAGTCGTTAGATAGAGGAAACTTCTATTTTGCCCATAAACGGTTGGGTGTCTTACACCATCGACCTCCCAGCAACTGAATCACAGCCGACAAATGCTTAGGCCATTCCTCCGTCCAGGATGTGTTGTTAAACGAAGAAATATTTAAAAAATCCGTTACTCCGTAATATACAAACGTTTTTGGTGAATACCGATTGAAAAGTGAAGGTAGGTGCAATGGGATTTACTTATTAGCATATAGAGTGAAATTAATATTTCTACACTAATGGAGGTGAGATGGTAAACCAAGGATGCGATAAACGAAATTTGATTGTTTTTTCAATTGACTGCAGCTCCACAGCTGGGACGAATACGCGAGTAACCGGGACACATCTCCCTGCGCCAGAATCAATTACTCCCCACCTGTCCATGAATTTACATTTAAATTTAAAATAAACCTTTTCATAACTTGATGCAATACCGCTTGCGAGGGGCCTCGTCTAGTCAGTAGTTAGAAGTCGTCACTGCGAAGGGGCACATAATAATATTGCAGGGATATCCACTAAATGAGACAGATGTAGGAAGTAGAGATCTGGGAAGTAGTCATCGGCATGTCAGGATATGATGCTTGTCTTTTGTTGAGGAAGTACAATCAATTGAAGTTGCTGTATGGATACTGTCCAAATATACGCAACCATTTCTTAAGATTGTTGTCTAGTTGCTTGTAAAGGAAGTTTATCAGTATTATAGTGGATGGATTTTTTTATTCTCTTACTCCCAATGTTTGTGTTGCTATTACGTTCATTATCTTATTCTCCACGAAGAGAGTTGAAGAATGACTTTCAATACACTTTCATACCCACCTCATACCATCAGTATTTTTATTAGGGGGTAAAAAGTTTCTCTGCGGCACGCAACGAATGTTACTTCCGCCTGCTGTGGCTGATGGGCTGCTTGCAGTATTGGCAAAGTTGAGATGCACCTCATAGAGCAATAAAGAATTAAAACGGACTTCACCACCCTCCTTCAGATTTCATGTAAAATGCCAGTGACTTAAGTCACGCTTAACTATGCCAGTAGAGCCGATTCTCGTTCAAAATTAGCGTCACACACATTTGTCTTGCTATTGCATAAGTCGAATGGGAATTCTAATTGCATTAACTGAGGTAAATGAGTGCATCGAATACAAAATTATAATAAATTTCAATTATTTCTCTTCATAATTGCAGTTTATCATTCCAAAACATTTTTATAGTGGGTAATAATTTTCTATGTCCACTTTTCCGAGTAGCAAGGCTTCATTAGAGATTGTGTGTGAATGAATAAATCAACCTATAATCTTATTCCTCCTTCCATTGTAACCAACCGTGCAGTTCAGAGTTCTCTATCTAAATAATATGAAAGAGATCGTAACTGATAAACACAGGATTAAACGGTATGGCATTCAATTTCTTACAACACTTCATTCGCAAAACACGAACATTCATCATAATCAGAATAATAATGTACTGTGTGCCATTAGTATTAACAAACGCGCGTCTGGGAGTGTTTCTGTCGGCCGCGGTGGCCGAGGGGCTGAGGCGCTCCAGTCACGATGTGCACGGCCACTACGGTCGGGGTTCGAATCCCCCCTCGGGCATGGATATTTGTGCCGTCCTTAGTATAAGGTAGTTCATAAGTAGTTTGTAAGTTTTGGGACTGATGACCCCCGTAGTTAAGTCCCATAAGCTATACAAACATTTGAACATTTGAGAGTTTTTCTCTTTGCGATACCAACTGCCGCCTCGCAAATCCACACCCAAGGTCTGTAAAACTCCTCACAGCTACTAGCGCAGCACACCAGCCACAGTATATTGTCTACTAAACATTGAACACCAACGATTATACCATCACACGCCTGATAGTTCACACAAGTAGTAAGATACGAAAGAGCTAAAATGTCAGAGTAGCGATAGTGCCGCCATGTTTGAGGCAAAATGAACTGGCATCCGCCAATTTATTTACGTATCTGCTGACGGCGTGTGTACAACACCCACGGGAGTATTTAACATATTTACATGTTTCCACTTTAGAAATAAAGATTGACTCTGGAGACAGAGCCTGATGCAGTCAAGACTTAATCGAAGCTGAAGTTGACGAACCTCTATATCCTAAATAAATAATTAAAAAAAAAAAATGCCACAATGAAATCCCATGAACATGAAAGTAATCCAGTTTCATTTCGAAGTATTTAGAGTTAGTTTCAAAACGGCACTTCCGTTGTTGTAAACCAAAACTATTTGTGTTGATTATAATGCAAGAACGTGAGTCTCCGAAACTTATGCCGGGTGACCAAAAAGTCAGTATAAATTTGAAAACTTCATTAATCACGGGATAATGTAGATACAGAAGTAAAAATTCACACACATGCTTGGAATGACATGGGGTTTGATTAGAAAAAAAATAAAAGTTAAAAAAATGTCTGACAGATGGCGCTTCATCTGATCAGAGAAGCAATAATTAGCATAACAGATTAAAACAACGCAAAGACGATGTTCTTTACAGGAAATACTAAATATGTTCACCATCATACCTCAACAGTAGCTGTAGTCGAGGAATAATGTTGTGAAGACCACTCTAAAGCATGTCCGGAGTTATGGTGAGGAATCGGCGTCGGATGTTGTTTCAGCATCCCTAGAGGTATCGGTCGATCACGATACACTTGCGACTTCAGGTAAACCCAAAGCCACTAATCGCACGGACTGAGGTCTGGGAACCTGGGAGGCCAAGCGTGACGAAAGTGGTGGCTGAACACAAGATAATCACCAAATGACGCGCGCAAGAGATATTTTACGCGTCTAGCAATATGGGGTGGAGCGCCATCCTGCACAAAAATCGCACATTCCAGCAGGTGTTTATCAGCCAGGCTAGGGATGATTCGATTCTGTAGCATATCAGCGTACCTCTCACCCGTCACGGTAGCAGTCACTGACGTTTTGCTGTCTAGCGCCATCTGTCGGGCATTTTAAGCTTTTCTTTTTTGTTCTAATAAAACCCCATGTCATTCGAAGCATGTGTGTCAATTTTTATGCCTCTGTCTACATTATTCCGTGATTAAGTTTTCAAATTTATACTTTCTTAATCAACCCCAGTGAACAGTAATTGTTACTATCAATCAGATGCAATTCCATGATCTTGTTGTTAAGTTAATGTGTTGTAACAACTACATTCACAAAGTCTAGTACACACTTACGTGGTAATTATTAAACGTATGAAGTCCACATAGTTATAAAATAGCCGTGAAAGTGTTTGTAGCCACATTTCGTCCATGAAATTTTGCAAGTAAAGGCGAAATGCACCTTGGTCAGCTGACACAAAAGCATTATATACCGAAATAGCGTATCGTTAATCAATTTCGTTTGTTGCTATGCTAAAATAAGTATTTGTTGTAATAAATAAATAAATAAAAATAAAAAAAATAAAAAACGCAGATATTTAACAAATGGAAACATTCTGGCTCATTTCTATACTTTGCACTAATTACTGAATCTGTTATTGTCAATAGCAAATAAAGATATTTTTAACCTTCATTCGCTCTCGCGGACGGTGAGATGATCGCTTTAATACAAATTCTCGCCCCCCACTAACTCCATAACGGTAAGCAGGCGGTGGGATGACCATATATGCTCTAGTTTTACCAACTACAGAATATATGAACATCCCACCACCTTATCCGCTTGCGGTCACCTCACTGCATAAAGGTTAAAGCAGGTGTAGACATCAAAAGGATATTTCATTTTATCATTCAACGCATAGCATGGTCTTTCATCAACCACAGCAGTAACAGAGGAAGAAACTTCTTTAAAAAATGGAATAAATTCGCGATATGGAGGGAGCTTCGTTGCTTAGAGTATAAATGAGTAATTCTACCTATGGATGTTTATTTTGTAAACATTGGAAGCTAACATGCATCCCACAATCTTCACCTTCTGAGACTATGCACTCTACGAAATTCGACGGAACTTTCTGGAATATTTGTCAATTCTAAATATTTTCCTTAAGTGATATAAGGAGTCACCACATATTTCTGCTATCAGAAAACTTTCATTATTCTACGTATTACTGATTTCATATCCCGGAGACACGTTGTAGGACTTCCGGGGATTTCATCGTTGTCGAGAAGGGTTCTTGAGAAAGACTAATGCTGGGATACTTGAAACACTATCCAATGCATACTCCATAGGAGACGACAGACGATGGTGGTGCCATATGATCTTATACTAAAACACACTATTATTTACTAAGGGTGAACAGAACCAACTGCCTTACAATTAGTGGATCGAGGTACGGAGTGTTAGACGTTGTGATATACCTAACCGAAAAGCAAGGGGAATAGCGTATAAAACAGTTTAAGATATAGAGACAACGCCCAAGGCAGAACCACATACTATAGGGTAACTGTGTTTGCCAAGTGTAGCCCTAAAGTTGTGTTCATTTTTGCCTACAAATGACTTCTATAAGCTGCGTTATTGCAATTTCTGGTCGTTCGAATCCTGGTAATTGAAACATCTTCCGATAATTTCGTTGGCTTTAGTACGGAGAAATACAGGATTATTTTCTATGTATGTAACTCTGGGGTTAGAAAAGACAACCGAGCGAAATTTACACGACATAAAGGTAATACACGCATAATGTGTCTGTGACAGTACGTAACGGTAAAGTAGTTTTAGTGGTGATGAGTGTGCTCAGTTACTACATTTCATGTAAAATTACTTGCGGTGGAACATATCAGGCAAAGGATTGTATTCTTGCCACATAGTGGCATACCGCTTTTATAACATAATGATGTTCTGTACGTTAACAATAGAGAAGCCATGTGCAGTGGGTCTATAAGAATAATTTCAACTTACATAGAATTATTCCGGAAAATTCTTCATTTTTAAGTATTTACCAGGACGTATATGCGTAGACGTATTCTACTAATAATAGAATAATATTTACAACAGACTGTTTCTTCTGCAGAATTAAACTATAATTCTTTTCCAGCTATGTCCTTATATTTTGCTTGACAGTTTAACATTCTTCTTGACAGCTAGTTTGAAAGCTGCAATAGGCAAATCTTTCTGTGCCAGTCAAATATATTTTCTTTTCAAATATATATTCTCGTGTTGGTAAGAGAGGTTTCCAAATCTTGAGAAAGTATAAGTGCGGGTTAACACATGCAAATTTTTGGTTAAAAGACTACTGTTACCCGTAACTTTTTCTTCTTGATAACGTCAGCAGAAATTCTTATATGGCAGTCCGTAAGTTTTAGTGGCTTCCGATAATGATATGTCTTTAATCGCTGTCTCAACTGCCTCCTTCATTGACCCTTCGTCTCGTTCCACTCTGTGCCCTTTCGTTTACAGGTCCTCACCATCTTAAGATAATGAATTGATAATTTATCACAATAGTATTACAAAAAGGCATTTGTACATGCACTTCATCCCACATTCAATCAGTTTTTTACCACTACTCATGAAGCACTGTTCTTAGTTATTCAAACAGCCCCGCAAAGAACACCAACGCTATTCATCTACATCTACATCTACATAGATACTCTGAAAATCACATTTAAGTGCCTGGCAGAGGGTTCATTAACCACCTTCATAACTTTTCTCTACCGTTCCATTCTCTAATAGCGCGCGGAAAGAAAGAACACCTAAATCGTTCCGGTTTCGATCTGATTTCTCTTATTTTATTGGGATGGTCATGTCTCCCTAAGTAGGTGCGTGCTAGCAAAATAATTTCACATTCAGAACTAAAAGTCGGTGATTGAAACTTCGCAAACAGATCACGCCGCAATGAATAACGTCTTTCTTTTAATGATTTCCACCCCAATTCGTGCAACATTTTCGTGACGCTTTCCCCCCCGTAACGTGATAAAACAAAACGAGCTGCCCTTCTCTGAACCTTCTCAATATCTTCCGTCAGTCCCACCTGGTGAGGGTCCGACAAGGGGCAACAGTACTCCAAGAGAGGACGCACAAGTGTGATGTAGGCAGTCTCTTTGGTGGAGCTGGTGCATCGTCTAAGCGTTCTGCCAATGAAACGTAACCTTTGGTTCGCCTTCCCCACAATATTTTCTATGTGTTCTCTCCAGTCAAAGTTGTTCGTAATTGTAACTCCTAGGTATTTGGTAGAATTTACGACCTTAAGGTTTGACTGATTTATCGCGTTAAACTATATGCAACTATTTTCACATTTGTATCTTATATTGTATGTTATGAAGTCGTGATCCACATATAGACCCCTGTGTTGTGGGAACATGTGTAAATTAGATCATTTAAATGCAATCTCAATGCTGAAAATTTGCTTTAATTATTCTAGCTTGGAAACACGAGAACCTAACAGTTAATAACTGCACGACTTCACACACAGTAATTAATTTTTGGCCTTTCAATACATTAAAGTAGCAAGAAAAGGAAAAACAATTGAAGCATAAAATGTTATACGGGAACACTAAAATTAATTCTTGCTGTGTCATTTCATATTCCTGCAGCAAACCAACTAGGTAATCATCGTGAAATCTACTACGAAATCACTTTTGGTAATACTGCAAATAGAGTGAAAAACTGAAGTTTCTAGTTCTATAACACGTATTGCAGAATATTTTCGATCCTTAATCCTCTCCTAAAATTATGTTTTCAACCATTACTTTTCAGCAATTGAGCCAGGATTTAGATTTTCGTATCCAGTAGTGAAGCACGAATGCATCGCCACCTCTGTTCCTAAAGACATACAATTCTGCTCTCCCAGAATTGACTGTAGTGCGCCTACAGTTGCATAATTACTCTAGCCTTCCCTGACTTAATTTCTATGTTTGTCCTTTTTGTGTCTCAGCCTCGTCTCCGCTTTTGTGTCTCGTTTCCGTCGTAGGTGTCGGTGGCCGAGTAGAAAGACCGACACAGGAATAAAGGATGCACGCTTGTGCAGGTACGAAGGTGAGCAGCCAGTGGGACAGCAGAAACTAGAAACACTAGAGTATATTAGAACGAGATATATATTGCACAGAATTTATACAATACTTAACTTTTACATAGCTCAGTACTGTAGAATGCTGATACATAGTTCAGCTAGAGGCCTGCCTAGTGCCTATCCGATAGCCAAGACTTAACTGGTGCCTATCTGATTTCGAAGTCTTAACTGGTTCCTATCTAAGTCCCAAGTGAACGATGTCGTTCAGTGGTGGCCACGAGCGGAGTTGTAACAGAGGGCGCTCGTGGCTGACGTCGTAAGAACGCCGCGCCGTGCGTGCATGGCGGCGCGCGGCGAAAGTCGGTGGCGCGCACCTCATACTTGTGCGACACCACAGTCCTGGCCAAACTACTTTTTAATTTTTGTTCACTTGCTGCCATTCTTCGCACCAACTATAAATTTTGTCTAAGTCATCCTGTATGCACTAACAGTCAATTAAAGGCGATACCCTTCCATACGCCACAGCGTTACCAGCAAACAACCGCAAATTAAAAGTTACTCCGTCCATCAGATCATTTATAGCGGCGCGAGAGTAGTTGAGCGATCTGGAGCGCCACGTTGCGGATTGCGCGGCCTTCTGCGTTGGAGGTTCGAATCTCCCCTCGGGCATGGATATTTGTGCTGTCTTTAGTGTAAGTTAGCTAATAAGTAATTTGAAAGTTTAAGGACTGATGACCCCGTAGTTAAGTCCTGTAAGATTTACAAATATTTGAACGTTTGAATCAGATCATTTATATATATAGAAAATATAACAGCGGTCCCATAGCACTCTCCTGGGCCACGCCTGACGATACTCTTCTCTGATGAACACTGGCCATCGAGAACAACGTACTACGTTCTATTAGCTACCAGTCAGTTACAAATCTGTAAACCTACTCCATAAGCCTATATCTTCGTTAGCAGTCTGCAGTATGGCACCGCGTCAAACGCCTTTGTGAAATCTAGAAAAACACAATCTGCTTCTTGCCCTTCACCCCTGGCTCACAATGTGTCATGTGAGAAAAGGACAAGCTGAGTTTCACATGAACGATATTTCCTAAACCAGTGTTGATTTGTAGAAAGAAGCTTTTCCACCTTTAGGAAATTTGCTATATTCGAACTGAGAATATGCTCCAAAATTCAAATGGAAGCTGATGTCAACGATATTGGCCTGTAATAATGTGGGTCAGTTCTTTCTCTTATAAACGGGATTTACCTGCGCCTTTTTTTCCCCCTCTAGATATTTGCTCTGAATTAAATATTCGCGATAAATGCAAGCTACGTAAGAGGCCAATGCCGCAGAATAGTCTTTGTAAAAGCGAACTGGTATCGATCCAGGCCAGGAGACTTAATGGTATGTAGCTGTCTCAGCTGCTTCTCTACACCAGAAATATCTGTTTCTATTTTCTGGGTACGAGTTCCGCCTGATATGTTAAACACTAATTTATTATATGCCCCATCTAGTTTCAGCACATTTTTGCCATCATCAGTGGATTTTCCATTTATTTAATGCTGTGAAACCAAATATATTGATTTTACTATTGTTCTATGTGGAAATTTAATCCTAAAAGTAAAATCAATGTATTTGTTTTCACAGCATTAAATAAATGGAAAACCCAATGATGATGGAACAAAGGTGCTGAAACTAGCTAGGGCATGTAATAAATTAGTGTTTTGCATATCAGGCGGACCTCATACCCAGAAAAGTTTTACTTCAAACACGTAAGAACAAGAGCTGCAAATCGAGAAATGATGAATACTTATTACTATGTCCTCCATTTAGGAGTTAGTACGTTGATCAAATGATGGTACATTTGTGTTGTTGTCCTGCGTGAAAGAATTCTTGAAAGTAAAATTTATAACTCCAGCTTTCCGTTTGCTTTATTCTCTAACTGTCCCGGAATGATCGAGTATCTGGATAGTCGGCTTTGACCCGCTTATCGATTTTCCATAAGACCAGAAGTATGAAATCTTGGGAACTGTTGGGTATTTAGAACCCAACCTGACCAGTTGCGTTATAAAAATATTACCTTACCAGTTACGAGTTACGGCGTTTAGAATCCTGTATTGGCCCACTTTAGGTTACGATAGTAACACTAAAAGAGGTCCTTTGCGATCGTCTTTTTGACAGCTCGAAATTTAAATAAAAATAACGGTTTAACTATTCATCTTACACGAAACTTGAATAACCGAATTTGTAAAGGAGAAAAGTCTCTACAACTTTGCTCTCTTATGTTTTTTTCATATCTCGTATCGTTTGAGAGATATTTGCAAAAATAACGGAGTTTTGACACCCTCCATTGAATTAAGGAAAACCAGCCGTTCGCAGATGTCACGTGACATTCCTCGCACAGAACTTTCTGTGGCATACGCCATCTTGCGTTGCGTATTTGATGATTTTCTTGTTATAACTTACACGTTGTTATTTCACAGCAATGGCGCACTTAAGAATTAACAAAAACACATCGTTCTTCGTACGATAAATGATAATGTTGTGTCTACAAATGCCATATTACCTTCAGTTAAGAACGGCCATCAATAGTATGAGGTTAAAGAACCCATCTCCTAACTGTTAGCCGTAGCGTAGTGAGCAATGCGTTGGACTGTGACGCTGAAAGTCAGTGGTTCGGAACCCGCTACTACCTAAAAGGGTTTTCAGACAGTATTATTAATTTTTTATTATTTACATTATTATTTTGGTCCAAAATGCATGCAGAAACTTATAAAACTACAAATCTAAGGTGGGCCGTAAAACGTCAGTGGATTTTCTTTTCTTTTAGACATATGGTCACTAACTCACCACCAGAGAAGGTGGAAGGCGTCATTAATCCATTGAAAGCGTGCACTGTGCGGTACGGTGCGTTGGGAGTCTCGATCCTGCAAAACGCGCTCCTTTGCAGCTGCCTCTTACAAATTTGATGCTGTGTGCGGTGCCGGGGCGTCGCGCTGCGAGAGACTCGGGAGGTGGGTGAAGTAATCCCACGTGGGAACGCCGCGGCAAGTGCGCGCCGGGCTGGCGGGATTCGGCAGCCATTGCTACAGCCGGATCTCTGGGGAGAGGCGCGGCTGGTCGGATTGGCAGGCGAGGCTTGAGGCTTACTGTTAGCCTAGCCGAGCCGCCACAGGCTGGCGACCGCGACAGGACGCGCAGACTTCCCACCGGGTGGGGAGGGCAAGGGAATTCGGCACCCCCTCTCGCCCAATCATCAGGGTTACCAATTATGTGAACTAATTCAAACAAAACAGTTGTGCCTCTTCATGGTTCTAAGAACACTGATGGTGTCGGATCCGCCTTTGTCGTCGGGTTCGACAGCTTTCAATACAAACTCGTTGACCAATGCTCAAATTTCACAGCCGAGCTTTGTGGTCTCTATCAGGCAGTGCAATATTTTAGCCGCCAGCACCACCATTCTTACGTCATCTGCTCAGATTCCCTCAGTGCCATTCAGGGTCTTAGAGACCCACATGCGGTCCATCCTGTTGTACTCAGACTCCAACGCTCCCTTTAATTGGTAGCTCACTATGGCTATCGCGTTCGCTTCCTGTGTGTACCTGGCCACGTAGGTGTGCCGGGGAACGAGGCTGCTGACGCTGCCACTCTCCTTTCTGCATAACTATAAAATTTCCTAATTTTGTTGTTTACCTGAAAAACAAATGTGACTACATGTAAGTCCCCTCACATTCACACTGAATGAGATGGAATTGTAACACAATCCTCCCTTAGTTACTAGGTCCCCTTTCGGGCAACCCGTTCTTCCAAGGAGTGTCTGGCGTCCATGTAAACATTGTGTGTCACCACTTCTAGGGAAGGGGCAGGGAATGTACAGGATGACCAGCCAGTCTAAAACAGGTTAGGAAAAAATTCAAAATTTTATTTCAAAACTTCGTCTACGTTTTACAAGTGGTCTTCTGCCGCGACATACGCCTTAACAACGTAACCAAGGCTGTCCACCTTGCAGGACAGAGCCGGCCAGAACCAGTATTAAATGCTGATTCTAAAATCACGCCACCCTTCTGGTATCCGTGCTGAAACTACTGACGTTTCCATGCTACCGTGGAGCCAATAGCAGACACCCACGTTTGATCACGTGTGCTACTGCTGCACGACGCAGAGGTGGGAGAATCAGTTCCTTCGCTCTCTTCAGGTTTAGTTCTCGTACAGTACAGACGTACTCCAGAGGCTCAGCATCTGTGCGGGGCGAACGGCTGCATGCCGTCCGCTCCCGCCTAGCGGCTGTTCGGTATCAGCCACCAACTGTGTGAACCATAACCATTACCGTAACCTTCACCTTTTCCGTTTAGACTGGCATTCATTCATTGCATTCGACCCCAGGGCGAGTCCCGCCATGTATCCCGTATTTCAGAATATACAAAATTTTAACTTCAATTCGATCTTTTATTTGCCATTCAGCCACCCTTTCCTAGGGCGCCACAAGCCTTCACCGCTCCGCCTTCCATCCTGACAACGCTTCCAACCCATTTTATTTATGCAGCACTGGGATGGGTTATATAATTTTCCTATCATCCGTTGGATAAAGATTAAGTCCTGTACATACCGTTTGTGTCCCATCAAACGACATACAAGGGGCTATTTGCAGGCTTATTGTTGCATCATGGCATCGGCTGTGGTCCTCGCTTCAGGACAATAAGCTTAGAACCATAAAACCGATCCCGACAGCTTGGAAGGTCTCCTCTCGCCCCTCTTGGCCCGGCTGAGAATCGGTCATAGCCGGTTCAGCCACCGACACTAACAGGCGATCCCCCAACAGTATGTTCTTTCGGTCACCCGATGACGGTGCGCCACGTTTTAATGTTCTGCCCCAATTTTAACTCTACGGCGGGCGCGTGGCGGCATACACTGCCGCTAATTTGGTTTTCTTTCAATAATTACGTCAGCGTGCCGAGCACACACGAATGGTGCTAGATAAGCTTCGATTGTTTAGTCAAGGGCCAAAATGCATCACTGCCCCGTCATTATAGGCACCATAACAGCTGTGACTCACCTGTGAAATGGACGACTGTACCGAGACGGCACTGTGTATCGCACGCGCCCTGTGATGTAAGTACATGTATTCGCACCACTTTCCAATGTTTTGATGATTAGAAGCGATGATTTACGACTCTGTGGGTGAATGATTTGATTATCAACATTACTTTGATATTAGAATTATTTTCTTATCGTCCACAAGTCCCCACAAAGGAAGGCACTGACAACAAAAGAAATTCTTTTGGATTCATCTGACGAAGAAAATTACGCTGATTCTTTTGACAGCGATGAGGAAGCAGAAGTGATTGAAACTAAAGTTCATTTCAACGAATCTGAGCAGTCATGCAATGACGGGATTGTAGTGAAAGGAACACCACAAGATGATTGGTAAGGACCAAGAAACTTTGTGGATAAATTATTCGTTGGTACTACAACACGAAACAAAAAGTAAGAATATAATCAGTTCTACCTGGCCCAAAACGTAGTGGTAGTGAAGTTAAAACTGAAATTGGAAGTTTCTTTTTCAAATTAACGGATTGAAGTTGTATGCAATATGCGGTAGAAAGATATTTTATACCACAAATTGTGAAGTATATTGCGGCAGACAGAATCCTGACCATATCTTGTATCTAAAGAGCGAACGGATATTGTGAAGCGTTCGTTGAGCCAATCAAGGGAAGTCACGGGAATCTAACTGCGGTAGCTTCCCTGTAGCGAAGGATCTTTTAGAATATGGCCGAACGTTCATTGTGACACTGAAAAAGGACAATAAGGTGTGATTTAATTTGTTATTAAAATAGCACTTAGGAAATTTCCTAGAAACTATATGTCAGATATTCTGTAACAATTTTAATTTGCCTATGCATCTTATTACATGTACACAGATCACAATAAAAGTTGCTTTTAAGAATGATGTGAAAATCAGTAAATAATTACTTCTACCAAAATAATTAAAAATTGCCTTTTACATAGTATTTAAACGTCGGCGGCACTGAGTGCCGCACGCGCCCGCTGGCGCAACAGCCATAAGCGCGCCTGCCGCAGGGTTAATCATGTTCGTGTTGCAGGAAATATGCAATCCACTTTGGAGGACATTTTAGCTGATGACGTACGGGCAGCTGCTAGAGTTTTGCGTTTTATACATATAATTAATTTGTCCAAGGACATTTAATTCCTTATCATGATATTTTTATTCCTCATTTTAGTTACATTTTGAAATTCTCCTTATTGGCAACTTTTTAACGTTGTTTCAAGCCAATCCAGGGTCAGAATCGGGCGCTAATGACCACTGAAGTTGGGCGCCCTAAAACCACAAAAAAATATTGTTTATCCCTTAACTGGTAATGTCTCATGTCAGATACCCACCTAAAAGTTGGAAACGCCGCTATTGCCAGAATGTTATGAGTACGTAATTTTCGTTTCCTGTACCATCACGTCTGTTAAGGAGGGTTGGTACCGCGCAAAATGGTAAAAAATAATATTTTTCGCCTTAAATCTTACAAAGTAATTTAAAGTTTTCTGCTTAAAATGGTGCAAAATTTGTTAAGAAATTCTGTTAGGAAGTATTTATATTTCATTTTTCAAAATTATATATGCACCAAGGAAAATAACTAAACCTGCAATGTTTACACATCAAATCATTACATTTCCGAATATATTACATATAGAAGGCTGTGGAGTATGCTCTACAGCTATATACTCCATTCACCGAAACGAGAGACGTACTGTAAACACGGCAAGGTGCGTGACCACAGCGCTGCCGTCGACGGGTGTACAAGGCAGTCGGCGTGGCCGTCAAAATTGCAGGTGTGAGCTCGTTAGTGCGTGTTGTACAGCGGCGATTTCACGATCTCTCAAGTTCATCTTTAAAGACGCTTGAAAGACTACTTGAACCTTCGAGAAGTGGTTTCAAAATGTACTTCCTCACCTTGCTGTCATTGTTGTTGATAAAGCGCCGTACCATTATCGTAGAAAACAAAAGTTCCCAGTGCGAATTCCAATAAGCACGATATATCAGAGTGGCTAAAATCTAAAAACCTCGATTTTGAAGATGGCATGTTTAAGAAATAACTTAGATATATTTCAAAATCACAGAACAGCGCACAACGAATACGCGATAGATGAAATAGCGAAGAATGCAGGGGAAACTGTTCATGGAATTGCTCCGTACCGCTGTGAATTAAACGTCACCGAGTAAGTGTGCGCCAGAGTCAAAGGCTATGTGGCAGCGAAAGACAAAACACACAAAATGCCGGAAGTTAAAGAACTGCAAGAAGAATCAGTAAAAACATTGACTGCAGAAGTTTGGAACAAGTACGTCCTCCGTGTCGTATTTTTAGTTGAATGTCAAATGTGGAAATTGTAGAGGAGAGAGAGAGAGAGAGAGAGAGAGGAGCGGTTTGGTATAAACAATGAAAACAGGTCGACAGAATGAACCTTGCTTCGCCGTCCTTTAGCATTATTATTACTGGTAATGTTATTAAAAATTCTGTATGGCTGGAGCATTTTGTTAGCAACCTGTATGAAAACAAATCTGTTTTGAGAGAATGAACTAAGTTTCATCGTACTTTTGACATTATTGTAACTGGCCATGTCGTGCTTTATTTCGTTACATTGTTGTCCAGGTTTCTCAGGGTCCGCTATGACGTCAGCTCAGCAGCCAGCCGACGCCACCAGCTACAAAGCTTTCGCCAAGTATTTTGTACACCCCTTCGTATCACTTGAACATAGAATGCTTTCTCTGGAAATGATCGTAGTCGCTCACGTGACACTGTTTGCGTTTCGTCCCAGCTCTCGGTGAACCGACTATAGAAACTTTGATCTTTTCATTAGTACCATAGTCATTCAAATACAAGTAGATGATGAATGTAAACATGTCATTCAACAACCTCACATGGACTCGTGTACCTAAGAATGTATTTGCTGGCATTAAAACTTAGAAATGGGAAGTCAGTGATTCTGTTATGCTATTCAGTGATGGTCATATGGGTAGGATAAAGGTCGTGCAAAGCCTTTACATTGTTCCTGGTATGAACACCGTTAGCGGTCTTCGGCTTCTTGACAACATGCGAGTATGGAAGGCTCAGAATTTAATAAAAAAAAGGAAAAGAAAAAACAGCAAGGCCAGCCAGGAGAATAAAGATTCTAGGTGAAGGAGGAGAAGGAGTAGGAGGAGGAAGAACTAGACGATGATTCTGATTACCCTTCTGGATACTTTTGATAATAGAATAGGTGGTATTTGTGAATTTTCATAATAAATTACTTTAATCGCATTTTCTGGCATTTGAGATTTAGTGTTGCATATACGTTTATATCACAAATGACTAAACCAATAACATTCCAACTTTCAGAAATACTATACAACAGTTCAGAGAAGCCACTGAAGTAGAATCAAGACAAAATCTGAGTTACTATCTGAACTAGGAAAATTTATGTTAAAATTTTTTTAGATAAAAATGACTTACCGGTAAAAAATTCATAAATATTATACCAAGAAAAAGAAAGTAAGCTAAACACACATGCTGAAAATAGCTGTCTAAATTTCTAGAAGTAACATACAACGTGGGAGATTCTGACAGATAAATTAATCTATACATTACTGTCCCTAATTCTATGTTTGGATAACAGCTCTTCTTATTTTGAACTCTATGTTACGAAGCCTTCCCAGGAATGTTCACATCTTGAAAACAATGCTGCATTGATTTCTCTTCGTTTGTTTGCCTCTCTTCGTTCGATTATGCCACTGACAGCGATATCAAGAAAGATATTATCTGCGTCTATAACTGAAAACTGACGCCTACATCTAATGTTTTCAGTATAATCAATAGAAATATTCGAAGAAATTTGAAACAGCACTGGTGAATGCCTTTTTCTGTCATTGTGCTTAAGACAGTATACGCAAGTAATTGAGACAACTATACAGATGCTCCGACCGCTAACATATGAATATGTTTATTAGTGACAACGATCGACTCATTAAAGCTAGTTACGGAATTGTGAGCAGGGCTCATTGACATATACTTAAGGTGTTCCGATCCCCGGTTGGCGAGTGAGGCGGAAGCAAAGTCTCTGTTGAGCTCGCTTGGCAATCACTTTGGCTCTTATTCTTCCTATTGATAGTATGATTGAAGCTTGGCAACATCGCAGTGTATGTCCGTCAACGCTGGTACCGAGGTCTTACTTCCGGGTTGGCACAGAACTATGCTCATAAATTCACTTGATGTTTCCTTTAGTTTCCATTGAATAATGTGACTGGTTTCTCAGTCAAGAGGCGACAGAAGGCTATTAGTTCATGCTTTTGGCTCCAGAAAATTGTTTCCACGGCGAAATTACATCTAATCTCGTCTCTTACGTTGAGAGTTATATGTTCTAGTGATGTACATGCCAGCAGGAAAGAGCTGACGTGCATAGCTTCGAGTTCCGTGTGCCGTGGCTCAGCGCGCCCGATCATGGGGCTGAACGCTCTCTGTAACAAAAACGCTAAGCTAAATATTCAACGCAGAAACTGAAACGACCGAAAAACATAGATCTACCTGAATAAGGGAAAAAACAAAACAAAAAACACAAAATTGAAGTTTCTTGAATTCGATCTCGCGACTGCTATACATATACGCTTGTAAACGCGACTTTTACCACGAGACCAAGCGCTCATACAGTACAGAACTTCATTCTTATAGTACTGCATTCTACAGTGTGGCCAGATCGTGCATATCGCCGGACTTAGAATTCTGAGGGGGGATCGAATTTATTGTCCAGACTGCGCGACCGATTCGAACTTAGCCTCTGCGTCGGCCGGCCTGCGATCAATTTTTTTTGTTTAAGACTGTACTTAGAATTTATTCTGCAGTGGTGTACTCATTCTTTCCAAAGATTGAAAACGACTTGTCGTAATACAGAGGGATCTGCTGAACTGGAAAAATGTGAACCTGAAAGCACAGTCCTGGTTGTAAAGAAAACTTGAACACTAACTAAGCTCGTGAGTGTTATTCACAATTAACACTACTGTTCCCAGCTTTGGTAGTGTTTACCATCGATTCACTAAACTTGCCAAACATCCCGAATTCTGCCAACGTATATATTCAGAAATTAGTAACAGAAACAACAATCAGTTGTTGTTTCATTCTGCACGCACTTGCTCAATATATGAGAATCGATGCAACGTATCAGCAATTCGACGAAGATGATCTAATTTCCCGTTCGCTTTCAGTGCCCAATATTAAGATTTTAGCAAAATTTAAGATAAATGTAATACCTTTAGTATACTCAGTAAAAGAGTTTAGAAGCGTCAAAGTCTGTTATATAACTGAGGAAGTTGATTTGTAAGTTACAAGATCAATCTTCAAGTGCGAAGAGTGTTTAAAGTAATTAAGTCTTAAATGAAGTAGGAGATATTGATGTTAATTGTGGTGAACATCTTGATACGTCATTGGACGTAAATAATAAATTGTCTGAGGGAGAGGAAGTTTTAAATTGTCGGCATAAATGTGACGTTGAAGCTATTGATACCATTACATGGCCAATATGTAACAGTTAATTTGAAACTGATCCTTCAGTTTCACTGTTCTCGTTAGAGGAACATGATTTATGGATTAATGGGAAAGATAACAGGTTCATAAATTCAAAACTGAGTCTTCCGTAGGTGAGCAGGGACGGTATGGGAAAATTATGAAGTCATTCATACCCCATTGCTGGTCTAAGGAGAAATTTAAAATAGCGACAGAGCTTCAAGGGAGAATGCATGAGAAAGGGGTGAAGAACGTATTATAGAGCAATACTAAAGTGATTACTGTCTTCCCATAATAATAGTATAGAAGAAGAAAGGTAAGTCCTTAACAATAGCGTTGAACGCTCATAAATTGTATAAGGTAATAATAAAATAACTAGATCAGCCTGGAAATGAGAAAATGTTACAGAACCTCAGAAATGTGAAACAAATAGAAATAATTTGCACAGCATTCATTTGCTGTTGGGTGTTTTGTTTAAATAGATACTTGTCTGTGAGATTAGTTATGCGTGGGTGGAGGATTATGTCCACGACCGAATTTACTTGTTGCAGTTGCAGTTGCATCAAATGTGGTGCGAGGAGGTCTGAAAATATAATAAATCTTACATCTTATAAAATAGGCTGTATGTGTGAATGTATGTACCACATCTCCTCCTAAACTACTGGACTGGTTTGAACCAAACTTGGTACACATATTTCTTAATATCAGGCAAAAATCGCTGACGGGGTGAAAATCACCTACGACACAGACGTAAGCAGATATGACGTCATAAACAATGAGATGCCCGAAAAACTGCTGCGTCAAACGACAATGCTGACATTTTCTCCTAAACCAATGGACAGATGTCAACCAAATTTAGTACACATATTTCGTACGTGAGGTAACATCTGCTGTAAGAGTACGAACCACGTATCAGGAGATATGTCATGAACAATAGGTATTGCAAAAAAGTCTACATAATGCGACGAGATTTTATAAATAAGTATATGAGAATGAAAGTACTTGGCGAATTGCAACAACCTTTAAACATTATTTCAAACCTTTATTAAACTTTTTCTCGCAGCCAACGACATCAAAATAATGAAAGGAAAAAAGTTTCTCGCTTACTTCTTTTCCGCTGTGCATGGAGCAAAACTATGGCATTCGGTATAACGATACAATTTGTAATTTCTACACTACCAGATTTACTTGCAGGAAATTTTGCAGACAGAATACACACTTAAAGCTGCAATGAACGTTTCAAATTGTATCACAGTACGAAACGTAGTTCATGAGATATGAGGACGTAAATAGTAGCGTTCGTGGAAAACCGACCCACCAAGCATCACGTTTTAATCTAGTACTTCTTTACTACTAACCATATTCGTAATAGATTTTACCGACTTACAGCACTTACACAAATCAATACATTCCTGCAAAATTTTACAACATATCTGTACTAATAACAAATCTGTAAATGTAGGCCTGTCGCTGTTTGCTTCAATTTTCAAAACTACCGGACGAATTTTCATGCGGTTTACACAGGAAAGACGAGAGAAGATTGGTTCAGGATCTAGGCAAGATTTCATCAAAATAGAATGACGAAGTGTTTTCATAGACCTTCGTGTGTCTGTTCACCTATTAGAAACTACTTCTAAAAAATTACTTCACGAATTCGCATGGCGTTTTCACAGGTAACTTCAGCATACCTTGTGACAACGTATAGAGATAGTTTCTTAAAAAAAAAAAAAAAAAAAAAAAAAAAAAAAAAAAAAAAAAAAAAAAAAAAAAAAAAAAAAAAAAAACACTGATCATGAAAAGAAAATCACAATTTAACGTTTCTCATGTCTTTCTTTTTCATCTCCAAAACTAATAGACGAATTTTCAGGGTTTTTTCACAGGAAATTGGAGGATATCTTACGGGTACAGAAACGATTCTTTTCACAAAATCGAATCAGAAAAAGTAAGATATCACAATTTAAACATTTCTCTGAAAGTAATCGCATGTGTCTAGTAGTAGAGAGAGATCTCCAAACGTACTAAATGAACATTCATGGGAGTATCACAGATAAATAGAGAATATCCTGGGGTAACATGTAGACTTCATTTCATCCAAATTAGATCAGGAAAGTAAAAGATATCGTAATTTGTAATTTTAGGTGTATTTCATGCATGGAAAGAAGGGCGTAATGCAGCAAAGAGCTAATAGATAACGCTACGGTTGTTCGTGTGAAGTTTGTGGCAGCGATAGGATTACTACCCTTTGGTAAAATTGAAACGTCAGAGTCGGTAGTATTTTCATTTCCTCGTTTGCTATGTTCTACGAAATATGATTCAATGCAATGAATACAAAACTGATAAAATCGTCGCCGTGTTTAATCCATATATTAACATACTGATGTCACAGTCTAACGTAAATGTACAACTACTATGGAAGTTTAAATCTCACGCTTGGAGCGACAATAGCGCATCGAACGGAAGGATAACCAACCGTAAGGATAATAATTGTTTTCAGTGATATTTCTATTTCATTAAGGAAATACTTATTATACGTTACTCCAAAGTTCCCTTCAGGGGATCAGCATTAATTTGCTGAGTACGGGCTTGGCAAACCCGGGGTCCTGAGCGATGGGCTGTGTCGCGTCAACAGTCCACTACACCATAAGCTCTGTGCGTGCTTCAACGACCATCGTTCGGCGCGAAGATGGAACGTTGTACGTTTCAGAGCCCGGTGTTCTTGGCTTAATCGGCCGGGTCGCGAGGACGGTACATATCTACATAAAAAAAAACCTCAATCTCAAGGTGTACTAAGTGCCAAGGAGATGCATTGCTGTTGAGGTTGAACAGTCGCTAGCGAGCAACCTCTGAGGAACCTGCCGCACCTCAGTTGTATAAGGCTTACCCAGGCAAGCCGGGCTCTGCCTGGGTGGACCTTTAGCTCCCTAGCTCCTCGTGGGACGAAAATGAAACGAGCAATTAATAACGTGGGCGGTCGCAAAAACGCCGTTTCTAAGTGAGAAAAGTCCGATTTTGATGCAACAGCATACGACCCTAAGTCGTTCCCTTCCCTGGCTACGCCAGGGGAAGAGCGCAAAGCTTTCCGCCGTTCAGATCCATACTGCCGTGATACCTTGTTTTTTCCTGGACTGATGGAGACTCTTTCTTGTCCACCAAGCCGCAGTTCTTCGTTGACCTTCTCGAGGACAAGTATGATGAGGTGGACTCTTTCTCAAAAATGAGAAGTGGGGCTGTTCTGGTACAGACGGCATCCCCGGCCCAGTCCAGGGCATTATTGGCCTGCGACAAACTGGGTGATATTCCCGTCAGTGTCACGCCCTACAAGACTCTCAATATGGTCAAAGGTCTTATTTACCACCAAGACTTATTGTCACAGTCTGATGAAGACCTATGTACCAACCTGGAATTGAGAGGTGTTGACTTTGTCAGACGTGTTTATAGGAGACCAAAAGATAACAGGTTTGCCACCGGTGTATTCAACCTGGCCTTCAAAGGCGATACACTGCCTGAGACGTTCAAGGTAATGATCTACCGGTGCGATGTCAAACCGTATGTCCTGCCCTCTATGAGGTGCTTCAGGTGCTGGAAGCTCGGTCCTATGTCCTCTCGGTGAATTTCCAGCCCCAAGTGTAGGGAATGTGGACGTCCATCGAATCCAGACGTTCATGTACCCCACCTCCCACCTGTGTGAACTGTAACCAGCTGCATCAACCATGCTCTCCGGACTGTAAAGTTCTACATAAAGAACGAAAAATAATGGAAATCAAGACCTTGGACCGGCTATCGTATAATGAGGCAGAAAGATATAAAGCAGCTCCATTCGGTGAACATGAATCCCTCTTTTGCAGTAGTAACGTCGTCCCCGCATACTACGGGTACGACTACTAACAAGGTATCGCTTCCTCCCGTGGGCCCTAGACGCCATAAAACTACCGCTGCCCCCTCGTTAGGTGGGAGCGACATTCCATCTGCTGCTGCTGCACCTGTTGTGGGGGCACCTTCCCCACAACCATTGGGGACACCAGTCCCCAACCCCCAGTTGGAGAAGCAACATCTTCCTCCGGCACCTCTCCCTCGGAAGGGGTCTTTCGGGAGGCTCCCTTCTGGGGATTCGCAGGGTGCGCAGGGGATTCCAGCATTTGGCTGAATGATCCGATACCTGCTGGTCGAAGGGATTCTGCCTCTTTGATAGTCCCTGATGCCACTTCCGGGAAGCCCTCGCAGCCCTTCACACCAAAGTGCCAGTGAGAGGGCAAAAAGAAGCCAAAGAAGAAGGACATGAAGGTGGAATCACCAGTGACTCGGACGGAAAGCTCCATCACATCTTCGGCCTCTGAAGATGAGGTGGAGATCCTCACATCCCCCAAGGATCTCGCCATACTAGGATCGCCTGAACCAATGGTTCTCGATCCTGTAGATCCTGTGGAGTTGGAAGCAAGTGCCCCTGCGGAATAATCTGCTTATCCGTCACAATATGGCTGTTCAGCCCCAAGCGATAGACATCCTGCAGTGGAATTGCGGTGGTTTCTTCCAACATCTGGCTGAGCTGCAGCATTTACTCTCCTGCTTCCCTGCAATATGCTTAGCTATGCAGGAAACGTGGTTCCCTGTCAAGAGGACCCCTGCCCTCTGGGGCTATTGGGGCTATTTTAAGAACTGTACTGTCTATGACAGAGTTTCTGGTGTCGTATGCGTCTACGTCCTGGCCTCTGACCCCAGTGCTGCTGTGCCTCTTCAAACACCTCTAGAGGTAGTCTCTGTTAGGCTCCGGGTATTGCAAGATTTTACAATCTCCAAAAGTACCTTCCACCAGATGATGCGGTCTCTCCTGAAGAGCCGGCTGTGGTGGCCGAGGGGACTGAGGCGCTTCAGTCACGGTCTGCATGGCCACTACGGTCGGGGGTTTGAATCCCCCCTCGGGCATGGATATTTGTGCCGTCCTAGTTCGTAAGTAGTTCATAAGTAGTTTGTAAGTTTAGGGACTGATGACCCAATAGTTAAGTCTCATAAGCTTAACAAACATTTGAACATTTTGAATTTCTCCTGTAGACCTCGATGCCTTCGTCGCCCAACTTTCCTCACCCTTTCTTGTTTTAAGGGATTTTAACGCCCACCACACTCTGTGGGGTGGCACAAAGACCTCAGCATGGGGTAGAGACGTTGAGACGCTATTGACCCAGCAGAACATCTGCCTCCTCAACACCCATTTTAGCGTCATACATGGGACGTACTCTGCCATAGACTTGTCTATCTGCAGCTCAAGCCTACATCCACATCTTACTTGGAGAGTCCATGGTGACCTGTGTGGCAGCGACCACTTTCCTATCTTCCTGTCGCTCCCACAGTGTCGGCCTGCCGACCGCCTGCTTCGCTGGTCCCTCTGTAGGGCTGACTGGCCAGCTTATTCCTCAGCTGCTGTGCTCTCCTCTCCCCTTTTGGCTGATGTTGATGCTGCTGTTCAGCAGTTCACAGAGGTCATCGTTTGTGCAGCCGAAAACTCTGTCGCCTCCACTCCCAGTTCGTTCCATCACCCGTCAGTGCCCTGGTGGACACCAGAAATCGCTGAGGCCATCCGGGAACGTCGGCGAGCACTTCAGCGCCACCGACGTCACCCTTCTGTCGAACATTTTGTAGCCTTCAAGCGTCTCCGGGCACAGGCACGGCGACTGATCAAAGAATGTAAGAGAGCCTCCTGGGAGAAGTACGTCGTCTTCATTGGTTCCCGCGCTCCTCCCTAGAAGGTGTGGTCGCAAGTTCGACGCCTCTTCGGGCACCGCCCACCGGCGGGAATTCCGTGCTTCAGCGTCCAGGGTACGCTGTGTACTGACGCTGTCGCCGTCGCTGAACACCTGGCAGATCATTTTGCACGCACATCAGAAACTGCTGCTTATGGTGCAAACATTCGCGCCCTTAAAGAGCGAGCAAAGCGCCATCAGATTTCATTTCGAACACGGCGTCGGGAATTTTACAACAACCCATTTACTGAGTGGGAGTTTGAAGGTGCCCTTGGTGCATACCCAGATACGTCCCCTGGACCCGATCGCATTCACAGTCAGTTACTCCGACACCTATCAGCGGACTCCAAGAGCAAACTTCTCGCCCTGTTTAATCATATATTACTTGAGGGTGTTTCTCCGTCCTCCTGGCGGGATAGCATTATCATTCCAGTGATTCAGCCTGGGGCAGATCCTCAGGTGGCTGATAGTTACCGCCCGATCAGCCTCACCAATGTTCAATGCAAACTCCTCGAACGGTTGGTGAGTTGGAGGCTCATGTGGATCCTCGAGGACCGGGGACTCTTGGCGCCACAACGGGGTGGTTTCCGTCAAGGCCGCTCCGCTATCGACAATCTCGTGTCATTGGAGTCGGCAATCCGTACAGTATTTACTCTCCGCGAACACGTCGTTGCCGTATTCTTTGACCTGCGGAAAGCATTTGACACCACCTGGCGATATCATATCCTGTCTACGCTGTAAGGCATGCTTACTGGGTCCACTTTCTATATTCATTAAGAACTTCCTGGCGTTGCGTTCTTTTCATGTTCGTGTTGGTTCTTGTTTCAGCTCATCTCATTGTCAAGAGAATGGAGTCCCACAATGTTCTTTTCTTAGTGTTCCTTTATTCTTAGTCGCCATAAATGGTCTTGCTGCAGCTGCTGGGTCATCGGTTTCTACCTCCTTGTATGCCGATGACTTCTGCATGTATTACAGCTCCTCCAGCATCGGCGTAGCTGAATGGCGGTTGCAGATCGCAATTCTAAAGGCACAGTCATGGGAGTTTACCCACGGTTTTCCATCTTCTGCATCCAAAACCCGTGTGATGCATTTTTGTCGACGTTTGGCAGTACACCTGGAACCCGAACTTCACTTAGCTGGCGACCTGCTACAAGTGGAAGAGACACACAGATTGTTTGATGACCGTCTAACCTGGGTGCCGCTCCTCCGCCAGTTAAAACAAAAGTGCTGGTGACACCACAACATTCTACATTGTCTCAGCCACACTGTTTGTGGAGCCTCACGCCCAACGCTCCTGCAACTCTATAAGGCCATCATTAAGTCGCGCCTCGACTATGGCTGCATAGTCTACGATTCGGCCTCGCCTTCCGCACTGCAGGTGTTGGATCAAATTTTACATTGTGGTGTCCGTTTGGCGATGGAAGCTTTTCGCACAAGCCCTGTGACAAGCTTCCTCGTTGAAACTGGGGTCCTCCCACTGCGGTTCTGTAGGCAACAAATGCTAGCTTCCTACGTTGCCCGTAATCAGGCCTCGCCCTTCCACCTGATCCACCGGCACCTTTTTCCAGACGCTGCACTCCCTGTCCATCCATGACGGTCCAAGTCGGGTTAACCGTTCTCGGTCCTTATTCATATCCTTCTTTCGTCTCTCGCATCCTATCCACTCCCTACCACTCTCCACTATTCCTTTCAAACCCCTCTTTGCTCTATTCCTCGTTTGCAGCTCCGTCTGGACCTGTCCCATGCACTGAAGGTCTCTGTTTCCCCAATACATCTCCGTCACCAGTTTCTGCAACTCCTCGAGTCGTTCCATGCCGAAGAAGCCATTTACACAGGTGGTTCCATAGTAGATGGTCGTGCTGCGTTTCTTCATGACATCCACGTGGAACAGCATTCTCTGCCCCGTGAGAGTAGCATTTTCTTCACCGAGCTGGTCGCCATTCTCAGAGCTCTGCAACATCTGACAGCCTGGCCCAGGGGGTCATTTGTCATCTGTACTGACTCCCTGAGTGGCGTACAAGCGATCGACCAGTGTTTCTCACGCCACCCAGTAGTGCAGTCGATCCAAGATACTGTCTACTCTATGCCGATCAGGCCGTTCTGTGGTCTTTGTGTGGACCCCGGGCCATTTCATCATACCAAGGAATGACCATGTTGGCCGATTGGCCAAGCAGGCCAGCATGGCACCAACTCTCAATATTGGCGTCACGGAACCGGATGTTAAACTGGTGTTGCACCGGAAGGTGCGCGAGGCTAGGAGCACGAGTGGGCTATAGCGAATGCACCGAATAAGCTTTGGGCAGTGAAGCTGTCCACATCTCTGGGGAAATCTTCACTGCGGCCGATGCGCCGGGAGTCAGTTGTCCTCTGCCGCCTCCGTATTGGGCACACGTGGTTAGCCCACGGCTATCTCCTTCGGCGTGAGGCTCCACCCGTGTGGTGCAGTGTTGACAGTGACCCATCTTTTGATGGACTGTCCGCTTTTAGCCGACTTGCGGCACTCTTTTAATATCCCAGACTCTCTATCTTTAGTTTCACGAGACGACATCTCCATGGCTAACGCAGTTTTAAGTTTTATGCGCGCTGCTGGTTTTTATGACTCTGTCTAGTGGTGGGTGCCTGATATCTTAGGCGACCACCAATCTACCACGTTTAAAGAATTTTTCAGACCCTTACGTGAAATACCTAGGGCACCTTAGTGTGTGCAGTATGGCTGGATCACCCTGTTTTATCTTTGTGATCAGCCAGCCAGGGTACTCTGCTGTCCAGTTTTAGTTGAGTTTCTGACTTTGTTTTACCAATTGTGTGTGTCGTCGATTCGTATTGTCAGCGACTTGTCCATTATCAGCCTGTCCGTTTTGTGCGTTCTCATTTTCAGAGCTTTGTTTTACGTTTTACGTTCTTGACAGTGGACTCTCACCAAGGAACAGGGGACTGATGACCAAGCTGTTTAGTCCCCTCAAAAACCAACAACAACAACATACTCCAAAGTTCTTTGGCCTGGTGTAGAAACAGTGTATCCATATTTGAATTGAAAAGTAGTCTCTGTTGCAAATTATAATATTTATTTCTTTTTAACGCTGATCGCGCTTTTGGTACATCATCGGATCACTGAAACAGGGAAAATATACAGATGTCAGTTTCACGCCGCGGACCTATCCACTACAATATTAGAAAACAATGAATTGGAGTGTGAACATACCTCAGATACTACTGGATGGCATTAGATGGTGTAAAAGCACACGATGCTCAGCATTTTGGACTGGATAAAGTCTGAGGATTTTATGAAAAGCATCGTCAAGAGTGGGACAAAAAGTTCCTCAAATGGAAGTTAGAGAATTTAAAAACCAATCGTGAATGGACAGTGGTAAGCAGATCGAGTGTGGAGATTTATAACTTACCACATCAGCAGCGTTGTGTTGGATATGTCCGCTTTCACAGTTGAATATCACTTTATCAAACGTAACTGCGTGGACTGCTGATAGTCAAGTGACGTGAGGTACCGGATTATAGCAAACGCCGCTACGCGGCGCTGATAAACCCCGATATGCGTAACTAAGATTTGGCGATTAAATTTGAATGATAAAATCGATCAACATGGTTGCGAATTATTAAAGTATGGAATTAATAACAATGAATGGTATTAATGAAGTGTAAAAGTACTTGTAAATCAGATTGGATGACAGGAGTATTGACGATGTATGTTAGTAAAACAACCATGAAATTGTATAGTCCTGTACATGGAAATTAATTATAAATGTATGCAGTCATAGAACAATAAAAACAAATATCGTTAAAATGCAGAAAGATTAAGTAATGTGAGCCGGGTGGTGGTTAAGCTACAGAATCGATCTCAAGCTAAGACGACAATTTGGTGGCGAAGGGGAGGGGGAAGGGCTTATTAAGGGGGGGGGGGGGGGGTTCGACTTTTCAATCAGATCACGTAACATTTTGTAGGGCTGACAACATTATGTCATAATAGTACTGATTTTTACTTGTCAGTTTGTCATTAAGGATGAGACGGTCTGATGTTCAAAAAATGTTCAAATGTTTGTAGAGCTTATGGGACTTAACTACGGGGTCATCAGTCCCTAAACTTACAAACTACTTGTGAACTAGCTAATACTAAGGACGGCACAAATATTCATGCCCGAGGGGTGATTCGAACACCCGACCGTAGTGGCCGTGCAGACCATGACTGGTGCGCCGAAGTCCCATCGGCCACCGCGGCCGGCGATGGTCTGGTGATTTAAGAAATTTCGTAGTTTCTAATTCTTCGAGAAGTTTAAATTTTTGCCCCTTGGGGAGGGGGGGGGGGGTTCTGTGCAAGATCTGGAGTGCATTGATTGTAGGTTCACTGTGACCTAATGCTTTGAGGTGTTCAACAAATGATGATTTGTGTTTTATACAACCCTTTTTTGTTAATAGGTGCTCCTCGAACCTGGTTCTAACTGCTCGACCTGTTTGTCCTATGTAGGCACGAGGGCACTATACTCAAGTGAGTTTATACACACATTAATGTACACAGTAATCTCTATTTGGTCTTTCATTGTCGATGATCTGATGCTGAAGGCGGTCGTGAGTGGAGGAGATTCTGACGCCGCTGACTCTGAGTAGATTTGCTTGTTTGTACGAAACAGGACCATAAAATGGTAACGTAACATATAGTGGATCAGTTTAAGAGGTTTGGGTGTCAGTTGGACGGGATAATTTTGCTGATGACGAATGAAACAATTTGTCTATTAGGCTATGGGCGTAACGGTTAGTCTTTGCGATGTAATTCAGATTATTAATCTCTTCCTGCATGTGGACTGTAGAAAGGGGCGTGACTAGTGCTCTAAGAACATGGAGGTAAAGCTGAAATATTTGTGCGAGACAGGGTGAGAAGAAGAAGCGCGTATAATAGCATCACTAGTGGATGGCTTGCGAAAGATATTGTAAATAATACGCCCGTCCATCAATTTAAGATTGAGATCAAGGTAGTTTAGTGACCCATTACTTAATCTTTCTGCATTTTAACGATATATGTTTTTAGTGTTCTATGACTGCATACATTTATGATTAATTTCCATATAGAGGACTATATAATATTATGGTTATTTTACTAATATACATCGTCAATACTACTGTCATCCAATCTGATTTAAAGTACTTTTACACTTTATTACTACGATCCATTGTTATTAATTCCATACTTTAATAATTTGCAACCATGTTGATGGATTTTATCATTCAAATTTAACCGCCCAAATCTTAGTTACGCATATCGGCGTTTATCAGCGCCTCCTAGCGGCATTTGCTATAATCCGGTACCTCACGTCACTTGACTATCAGCTGTCCACCCAGTTACGTTTGATAAAATGATGTATCGATATTCATTCTCTGAACGCGGACTTATCCAACACAACGCTGCTGATGTGGTAAGTTATAAATCTCCATACTCGCTCTGCTTACCACTGTACATTCACGATTGTTTTTTTAAATTCTCTAACTTCCATTTGAGGAACTTTTTGTCCCACCTCTTATAACTCTGGACGATGCTTTTGATAAAATCCTCAGATTTTATCCAGTCCAAAATGCTGAGCATCGCGTGCTTCTACACCAACTAATGCCATCCAGTTGTTTCTGAGGTATGTTCACGCCCCCAATTAATTGTTTCCTAATATTGTAGTGGATAGGTCTGCGAAATGAAATTTACTTTTGTATATTTTCCCTGTTACAGTGTTCTGATGATGCACCAAAAGCGCGAAAGGCGTTAAAAAGAAATAAATTTTATAATTTGCAACAGACTACTTCTCAATTTAAATACTTGTTACTTATTATATTTGAGCTTTCCATGGCTCAGCCCATTGCTTAAAGATTGATCATGAAATAAATGTTTTTAATGGCTAATATAAGTGATGCATGATGTAAGCTATATCATATTCACGAAGATACGCCTATTTCTACCACGTTTCGCAAACGTATTAAAAAACAACTACTGACACATTTTCCTGCGGTTTTCACAAGAAATTTGAGCTCAAATTGGGGCAACATATAGGCGTGATTTCATAAAAATCAGATCACGGAAAAAAGATACATCACACTCTTAAGGTGTTTTCAGTAACTGTCTGTTCATCTATTAGAAATACTTAACACTCTAAACTACTTCGCGGTTTTGCGTGGAGCAACTTCGTTTCATAAAAGTGGAATCAGGGAAATTGTTTTAGGTGTAGGTTATGCTTGAAGTATGCATTGCGTAGTACTGCAAACAAGCGATAGTGGCGCTGTAGTGCACCAACGAACTAACAAACACCACTACTGCATAACAAGGAAGCGAACGTCAGTGACAGAATTAAGCAATCTTATGTCTACAAATACCAACAAACATTGAACATAGTATTACTAATTTCGCCTTGTGTATTAAATGCTTAACCACATTTCTTTGCTTATTTTGGCACGTTTCATGTTTTGTATCAAAAGCTTCATGAAGATACATCGTTTCGGACAATGAATTTTATTCACATTTGACATCTTGGCTAGCACAACTGAGTTTGACATAGCGATCCAACAAGGATTCTATTTCTAGTGACTGAGGTCCGGAACCCTAAGAAGCCATGACACACACAGGCCCTCCTTCAACAACCGTTGCGAAGCACGTACATATAAGCTAGTTGATAATAAAATAGTTTTGTACATGAAAGCCAAGCTCTGATTTAATACAGTTAATGAAATTTTTCAAGGGGTTTTTGAGTAGTCTAATGACTGTAAATATAATGAGATAAATATGTATTGATGTAACATTCGGGGATAAATATTTTTACATAATACTTACGTAAGTAATGTGTTCCGCAGTTGCGAGAAAGATAAAGGGGGTACAGATAGACATGACGTTTACGTTAATGGATTTCACACTATGAATGAAGATCAAAGATGATTAATTGATTGCCGACCGATATTGCTAACGACGTAACGTACATGTTTTTTTCTGTAAATGTGGACAAACTGTTGGTAATGTACAGCTTGGGTAATTTGTACGTTGTATACACTGAAATTTGTTCCAGTGACGTGTTGGCTACTGAATGTATCGATTCCACTGGGGAAGGCGTTCGGTGCCTGAATATTGAGGCTTCATTACAACAGATGATTAATGGTAGCTATACTGCGGTCGTTTGTTGACAGATATCATCTTCCAAACCCGATGGTGGCTGCAGATTAACTCATATGCTGACGCGGGTGTTACAATGGCGCTGACGCAGAATTTCATTAGTGGCTGCTGGACAGCGGACGATTCAGATTTTGGCGCAAGGACGCAAGTACAATGAGGTGAATGATGCATTCAGAGTCATTTAATTGAGAATCAGTGCGAGTGCGATAGTTAAACGTGACGTATATTAATCTGCAGGAACCCAATTCTGCATTTATTTAATATACTGGAAAAATCATTATAGTTCTTTTGTCTTCTACATCATTTATCATGATAAGATAATTTGAGCAGCTCTGTTAGAATGTTCGACGATGATATTGTCATTTAGCGGGAAGTAAAGTCACCAGAACAACAAAAGAAAGTGCAAAATGACTTAGATATTTGCGTGGTTCAAAAATTTACAACTGTCCATAAGTAATTATGAGTGTGAAGTCATTCATATGAGCACTAAAAGAAATGCGTTGAACTTCATTTACACGCTAAGTTAGTCAAATCTGCTGGCCGGAAATTCAACTAAGAACCCAGGAATTCCAATTGTGAAAAAACTTAAATTGGAAAGAACAGAAAGAGAATGTTGTAGTGAAGGAGAACCAATGGCTACGTTCCATTGGCAGGGCCACTAGGAGATACAACAGAGGTATATTGTACACAGTTTTGCTAAACAAACTGTTGCATTTTTTAGTATTGCTGCTCATTGTGAGATCCCGATGAAGTGGGGTCTGAAGGAGTAAACTGTATAGAGAAAGTTCAGAGAATCGCAGCTCGCTTTATATTATTGCGATACAGGGAAGATAGTGTCACGGAAATGAAGCACGAGAAAGGCGTTATTAGTGATGGAGGGATTCATTTGTGAAATTGCTTTCACCATCCTGCTCTTCCGAATGCGAACTTTTGGTTAGCACTCATCTGCATGGAGAGAGATTATCATAATAAAGTCATTCAGATCGTTAACGAAAATATAGATATATTCTTTTACCCGCTTGCCATTAGAGAATGGAACGATAGAGAAACATCATCAATGAAATTCCATGAACTCTGTCATGCCCTTAAACGTGATTTCCAGAGTATTTATGTAGCTGTAGATGTAGATTAGCAAATTTAAGTTTTCTTAGATGTGTATTTTTTTTTTTTTATTTCAGGGTTAGTACACTACCAGAAAATCATTTACAGTTTCAGGCAACTTGGCCACAGGTCGTGGGCGTGGGAACCTTCAGAGGTTTCCAGATGACGTTCCCTCGCGAGCTCACGCCGGATGGCGGGGACCGGCCGGTAGTCTGCCGTCCTGTGAAGCTACAGACTCCAGTCCATCAGTACGACCACGAGCCTGCCTCCTCCCCCGTTGTCGAGCTCCCTACACGACAATGGTTCGGCGCTTAGGTGGGGAGGGATGTTGTTGACGTCAAGTCAGCGCCATACACCAGACGTAAGAGAACATAGTGGAAAAGGCAGCGATTGACCGAAAGCCAATCGCAAGCAAGTGCAGCGCATCCTGGAGGGAGTAACCGAAGATGTGCGCCCTCTGCAAGCGACTGTATGTAGGCCGACATACATCTGGGCAGCTACGACGACAGAACTAGGACAGTACTAACAAGGAGACAGCTCAACTGGTTTGTATGTACATCTACATGGGATACTCTGCAAATCACATTTAAGTGCCTGGCAGAGGGTTTATCGAACCACCGTTATCTCCCATTCCATTCTCGAATAGCACGCGGGAAGAATGAACACCTGAATCTCTCCGTTCGGGCTGTGATTTCTCGTATTTTATTCTGATGATCATTTCTACCCATGCAAGTGGGAGCCAACAATACGCTTTCGCATTCGGAGGAGAATGTTGCTGATTGGAGTTTCGTAAGTAGCCCACGCCGCATCGATAAGCGCCGTTGTTGCAATGATTCCTATCCCAGATCCTGCATCACCTCCGTAATGCTGTCTCCCCTGTATCGTGACAATATGAAACGAGCTGCCCTTCTTTGGACTCTTTCGACGGCATCCGCCAAACCCACCCGACAAGGATCCCACACTGGGCAGTAACACTCTACAAAAGGACGGACAAGCACAGTGTATGCAGTTTCTTTAGTAGCTCTGCTGCATCCCCCAAGGGCTCCGCCAACAAAACACAGTCTCTGGTTCGCCTTTCCCACGACATTATCTACGTGTTCTTTCCAATTTAAGTCAGAAGTAATTTTAATTCCTAGGTATTTCGTGGAGTTTACGGCCTTCACATTTGATTGATTTATTATGTAAACAATGTTTAACGGATTTCTTTTCGTACTCATGTGGACGACTTCACACTTCTCATTATTTAGAGTCAACTGCCAATTCTTACACCATACTGATATCTTATTCAGATCGTTCTGCAGTTGGTTTTGATCTTCAGATGATTTTACTAGACGGTAAATGACGGCGTCATCTGCAAACAACCTACATCTACATCTACATACACACTCCGCAATTCACCGTAAGGTGCGTGGCGGTGGGTACACTGTACCACTACTAGGAATTTCCTTTCCTATTCCACTCCTAAATTGAACGAGGAAAAAAAGAATGCCTATATGCCTCCGTACGAGTCCTACTTTCTCTTATCTTGTCTTTGTGATCTTTACGCGAAATGTAAGTAGGCGGCAGCAAGATCGTACTACACTCAGGTTCAAATTCCGGCCCTCTAAATTTACTTAACAGAAATTCACGAAAAGAACGTCGTCTTTCTTCCAGCGATCCCCAATTGAGTTGCCGGAGCATTTCCGTGACACTCGCGCATTGGTCGAACCTACCGGTAACAAATCTAGCTGCTCGCCTCTGAACCGCCTCTATGGCTTCCTTCAAACCGATCTGCTGCGGGTCCCAAATACTTGAGCAATACTCAAGACGTGCTCGTACAAGCGTTTTATACCCGGTCTCCTTTACAGGTGAAGTACATCTTCCCAAAATTCTCCCAATAAACCGAAGTCGGCTGTCCGCCTTACTCACAACTGTCCTTACTTGTTCGTTCCATTTCATATCGCTCTGCAAGGTTACGCCTAGATATTTGAACGACGCGACAGCATCAAGAAGCTCACTACTAATGCTGTATTCGAACATTATGGGATTGTTTTTCCTACTCATGCGCATCACCTTACATTGTTCTACATTGAGAGCTAGCTGCCATTCTTCGCACCAACTAGAAATTTTGTCTAAGTCATCCTGTATGATATTACAGTCAGTTACAGACAACACCCTCCCATACACCACAGCATCATCAGCAAACAGCCGCAAATTACAAGTTACTCTATCATTTATAGAGATAGAAAATAATAGCTGTCCTATGACACTCCCCTGGGGCACGACTGACGATACACTCGTCTCTGATGAACACTCGCCATCGAGAACAGCGTACTGCGTTCTATTACTTAGGAAGTCTTCCAGCCAGTCACAAATCTGTGAACGTATTCCATAAGCTCGCATCTTAGTTATCAGTCTGCAGTGTGGCACCGCGTCGAACTCCTTTTTGAAGCCGAGAAAAACACCATCCGCCTTCATTCATGGCTCTCAAGGTGTCATGTGAGAAAAGGGCAAGCTGAGTTTCACATGAACGATGTTTCCTAAGCCCGTGCTGATTCATGGAAAGAAGCTTTTCCGTTTCAAGGAAATTTACTATGTTCCAACTGAGAATATGCTCCAAAACTCTACATGAAACTGATGTCAACGATATTGGCCTCTAACTGTGTGAGTCAGTTCTCTTTTCCTTTCTTATAAACGGGAGTCACCTGCGCTTTTTTCCAATCACTAGGAACTTTGCGCTGAATTAATGATTCGCGATAAATGCAAGCTAAGTAGGGGGCCAATGCCGCATAATAGTCTTTGTAAAACCGTACTGGTATTCTATCCGGACCAGCAGACGTTTTCGTATTTAGCTCTCTCAGCTGCTTCTCTACACCGAAAATACCTATTGCTATGTCCCCCGTTTCGGAATTAGTGCGTTGATTAAATGATGGTACATTTGTGCGGTCCTCTTGCGTGAAAGATTTCTTAAAGGTTAAATTTAGAACTTCAGCTTTCCGTTTGCTTTCTTCTATTACTGCCCCAGAATGATCAACGAGTGACTGGACAGTGGGCTTTGACCCACTTATCGATTTTACATAGGACCAGAATTTTTTCGCGTTCTCGGAAAGATCTTATGCTAAGGTATGGCTGTGATAATTATTGTATGCTTCGCGCATCGATATTTTTATAGACACACAAATCTCTACTAACTTTTGCCTGTCATCATTTGCGTGTTCTTCTTTGAACCGAGAGTGCAACAGCCTTTGCTTTCTCAGCAGCTTTCTAACATTATTATTATACCACGGTGGATCTTTTCCATCCTTAATCGTTTTTCCTGGCACATATTTCTCCAACCCTTTATTAACAATGCACTTAAATTTAGTCCACAATTCCTCTACATCCATAGTCCCGGAATTAAACGATGTCCATTCATTTTCTAAGTGCGATCGTAACATTTGCTTATTGGCTCTTCCCAACAAAAACACGCTCCTAGCCTTCTTGATTGCTTTATGAACTTTGGTCGCCATCGACGCTATGACGATATCATGATCACTAATTCCTGTCTCTATACAGACATCTTTAATAAGGCCAGGCATGTTTGGGGCTATAAAGTCTAGAATATTTCCATTGCGCGTGGGTTGCCGGTTTAACTGTTCAAGACAGTGTGGTGAAAGAGGACTCCTAACACGTTACGTGTTTAAAATATTAGGACGCACAACTCCGAAAATCCCGAGAAAAATCGATCCGAAGTTTCTTAGGTGCCTTATGAATAGAAAATGTTAGTCCACTGCCAAGCCGCGTAGATGGTTAGAGCTCTTGGGTCTTGGGTTAGATTCCTCCTCCGACACTTTTTTTTCCTTCTGTTTTATCTTCCTTTTATTATTCCACCAATTATTCAAAAAGTATCTCAAACCTACATTATTTTAGCTCAAGAACGTAAAGTTTATCAATCGCTGAAAAATATTCGTGCTCGTTGTTATATTTCGTTTTATGGGGTTTCGCGGTGTAAATCCGCTTTGTAAGGGTCCCCTTGGGATTTATAAAGGTCATATGCGCATAGGATTGTGCGCGAGTCGTGAGAAGTAAACGGCAGTTTGTTTTTCGATTTCGTCGTGAAGAGACGTGCCTGTTCAAATTTCAACGTGTCATTCCTATCCGAGGTCGACTGAAGAAGTTGCTGGTTCATCTGGAATGAGAGAAGAATTTTCTGAAGAATCAAGTCATAGTGATTGATCAACATTACGATTGAAGGACGCAGTGGTGTATTCTGAAAAGCTGTTGACGGAAAATAATTTAATTGCATCGATATCTTCGGAAGAAATCTCTCGCGATGCTATGTTATGGGCCGGAGAACATTATAATAATAATTTGGAACTTTTGCGTTAAAAGGCATTCGTAACTGAAGAGGAATTTATTCACGCTCATGAGGATTGCGAAGAATTTGAGGAGAACGAACAGTTCGAAGTGCCACAAAGTGATTCGTCTCCAGACGAATATAAACCGTCAGCGAAAATATTTAAAAGTGACATGATTCCCATTGCCTACAAAGTGAAAGTCGTGAATATTGCTAAAGCGCACCTCCACACGGTCCTTGGCGACTTTGCGGGGGAAAAAAAAAATTAAAAAAAAAAAAAATTGAAAAAGCAGGTAATTGAAGAGAAAAGAATATCTTTCACAATGACATATATGTGATGGTATGCGAACGTATAAATTTTAGGCGATAGATTCGTAGACCTACAACTGTTTTGTGAAAACAAGACAGCAATATCAGCAAGTCACAACAAAAAATTTACAGCAACAGGCATTGGCTGCGGCAGTACAGTTCGTTCATTTCAAATTCAAGGCGTCTGATGGATGGGTCACGGCATTTAAACAAAAGTACAGAATTCCACTACGCAAGATCACGAAACTGGTTTAGAAAAAAGAAGCGGTGTGAATGAAGGACACCCAGTCGTCTTCGGAGACCTTTCGTCGGCAGACGAGCCGTTTAATCCCCCAGTACCATGAGGATTATGTCATAAATACTGACAAAACAGGTAAATACATGTTTTCTGCGTACAAAATTTTTTTTGCCGATCTAAAAAATGTATCAATTCAAATTCAATTATAGAAAAAAATGCTTATATACACATTCGAATATTTGTAATATTAAAATTCTTTTGTTTCAGGATGCCAGTATCAATCTGTTTTCAACAGGACTCTCTCTGGGAGTAAGCCAGTTTCCGTGAAAAAAAGTCGGATCTGAATAAAGTGACACATTCGTACACCGCACAATGTTCAATAACATTATCCGGAAAACTGCTCCCACATGTCTTCATATGCTTACGAGAAGTGACCAGTCATTTCGGATCTCGTATTCACAAATTAATAGGTGGCTATGCCAATACTGATCATCGTAACATCATCGAAGTCCGGAAAATTAACAACAGTTTTATACATGGATTTTCTCGGGAAATGTTGAAACTCTTACGTCGGGGAGAATAAATTTTTACTTCTCATTGACTCTTGGGGAGGTCAAATGAATCCGGAAATATATGATGCAATTTTTCAAGATGACGAAAATATGGCGACTTGGTCTGTAAAAGTCATACTTCCAAAATGCACTTCTTTGTTGCAACATTTTGATGTTTACTTTTACGGGCAAGTTAAAAATTCCATAAAGCGCTTGCAAAATTATAGCGCATTTTTACAGGAGAATCGTGAAATTAATTCCGGGGAAGATTGTATAAAAATTCATTCTATAATTCACCATCAATTATCGTCGCCGATATTCCGAGACATGGTTCAATATGCCTGGTTTGCCTAAAAATTATCAGAAACTCGAAATATTTTCTTAAATGTTAATGGGGCATGCTTTTGTACAGATGTATTGCAAACGCCCTGTGATTGTAAAAAATCCGCTTTTATATCTTACACAAGATGTCGCAGTAATTTTTGTTTTATTTGTTTTTACGATAATTACCACTGCTGTTCTTGTTTATAATTATTATGTGTATAAAAATTGAATGTTTCCCAATCGACTCTGTTATTCTGGTTAAAGAGCCAACGTTTCTCCTCATATACGTTACAATGAAAACCCACCACACTGAATTCTGTTGGACAAAAAGAAAATAACTTCTATTCATTAATGTAACTAATTTATTGAAGATAACGTAGGTTTGGGAAACTTTCTAAATAATAGGTGGAATAACAAAAGAAAAAAATACATTCCGCATGAGGAATCAACCCGAGACCTCTGGTACAAGAGTCCGAGCTCGAAGCATCTAGGCCAGACGGCGGCTGGGCAATGGACTAATATTTTCTACTCATTAAGGACCTAAGAAACTTCGGATCGATGTTTCTCGGGATTTTCCTAGTAGTGCGTCCTAATGTTTTCACCGCGTGAGGTGTTAGGCGTCCTCTTTCACAACACAAAATTTTGGACAAATCCCCGAAAATGTTCAAATGTTTGTAAAGCTTATGGGACTTAACTACGGGGTCATCAGTCCCTAAACTTACAAACTACTTATGAACTACTTACGAACTAGGACGCCACAAATATCCATGCCCGAGGGGGGATTCGAACCCCCAACCGTAGTGGCCGTGCTGATCGTGACTGGAGCGCCTCAGTCACCTCGGCCGCCGCGGCCGGCCAAATCCCCGACCACAAGGTCGTGCCGTCTCCTTGTAAGTCAGAACGCGGCTACGAACTTAGCAGTAACTAGGTCACTGTGCAGCTAGTATCATGCGGACGACGTTACGAGAAGCAATAAGAGAGAAGAAACAGACTTTTGTTCTAAAGTTGAGTATTATCACTTTATGTCAATAAAACTTTTGTTATTAAAAATTTTAAACTTGGCTGCAGTTCAGCAACGGTGGAACACGATCCAAAAGTCAACACAGTTTCAGCCGACCAGTTGCATAAAAATGGTTTTACATGCATAAACTTTGACCTAGGTTTCACTCGACCTGTGTAGGACGTGCTCCACAATTTTACGATGTAGACATTGTTTTAAATTTTACTTTTTATTCTATTGACATGGAGTCAACCACATTTTATTTAACAACTATTTTAATGTGAGCCTTATGTAATACTTCTGAAGAAGGCAAAATTACTTTTGCCGAAACCTAGGTCAAGGTTTACGCATGTAAACTATTTTTATGCAACTGGTCGGCTGAAACTGTGTTGACTTTTGGATTTTATTATTTATCTTAATAGTTGTTACAGTTGACATCGATTCCACAAATGTTTTTCCTGACAACTATACCACGACGAGTATACAACAATACACGGCGACGAGGTCACGACAGCGCCCTCAAAGACATCCGCATCTTCCCCGGGAACTCTTTCCTCATATGCAGTGACTCATTGCGCGGCTTACAGGCCCTTGATCAGTGTTACCCCCATCATCCATTGTTCAGGGACATTAAGAAGTCGCTACTGGTTCTTGATGACTCTGGTCACTCGGTGACGTTCATTTAGATCACAGCGCGGCCAACGGGAAAGACAGGTCCCAGCGCGGTCGTCATGCCACATAAGCAAGGTAGTTCCGAGCCGGCGCGATCGCTAGCTCAGTGGCTGCCCACTATGACGCAGTGGACAGTGCCCCAGCGGCCGGCCAATCGGCTAGCGATCGCACCGGCTCGGAACTACCTTGCTTATGTAGCATGATGTGTGCGCTGAGGCCTGTCTTTCCCGTAGGCCGCGGGATCCCAGGCCATGTTGGCTTTCGGGGTAATGAGCGCGTTGACCAGCTATCCAAACAGGCTACCTCTCACCGCCCTCTTGTGTTTGGCCTTCCGGAACTAGACTTCCGCCCGCTGCTGTGCCGTAAAATGAGAGACTGTGGAAAGCAGAATGGTCTGCTCTGGATGTGGCCAATAAACTGCGAACCATCAAAGGGACAACATCTCTCTGGAAGTCCTCGCAGCTGGGGTTCCGTAGGGACTCCGTGGCCCTCTGCCGCCTCGGCATTGGCCACACCCAGCCTCTCAGCCGAGAGGCCAATGTGGTGCTCCATTGACAGTGGCTCAACTTCTGCTAAACTGTCCTATTTTGGCTCCCTACGGCGTTCGTTCAACCTCCCGAACACGCACCCTTTGGTGTTAGTTGACGATGCCTCTGCGGCCGATTCCGTTTTACGACTACTTCATGCCGGAGTGTCTTACCAGTTGCTCTGAGTTTTATGGTTGGTCTTTTAGTTCATCATATGTGTTCCTCTTGTCGTGTCTTCCGACTAGAACTTTCCTTGTGTAAGCCATGTGGCTGGCTTTTCCCCTTTCATCCTCATGGTCGGTCAACCACATTTATCGGCTCTGTTGTATTATCCCCTTTTCTCTGATAAATGTTACCATGTGATTGGCGTGTCTTGTATCGTCTCATGTTGTCTGTGTCAATATTTCATTTACGATGGATCCCTTTTAAGATTCATTTTAGGCTCTTTCATCCATGACCCTGGTTTTCTACGCGTCGCCTAGTGCTGAATGGAGGACTAATAATCATAGTAGTTTAGTCCCCTAAAACCCTCAAGCCAACCAACCAACCATCATTATGTAAAATCAGTCAAATTCGGCGCGAATTAGTGTGACCACTTAGTCAAATACTTAACACAGACAATGGACATATCTCAAGTAATTATACTAATTTTGGAATTGTATGGGAGGCAAGACGATTCATGAAAGAGGGCCAAAACACGTAGCTGGCATCCGGGTAAGAAGCAGGTGGACAATGGTGAACTGCCAGGAATGGATATCAAATAATTCTAAAGTGGAGATGAGGCGACAGAGAAATCACTTTCTGTACTCTCTGACAGGTTCTTAAAAAAGATGGACAGTCTCTTAACTTAGAAATACATAAACAATCTTCGTGTTAGGTTCCCTTCGATTCTGAAGGCCTCTAAGGTGTAAGAAAAATTAGACACATCTCATGAAGGAATAATATTTTTATAATCTCCAAATCTACTGACATTAATGTTCAAAATATGTAAATTAAGAAAAATTGAAGTCACCAACATTTTAATCTCTGAAACGACTTCAACAAGCTACATCTTACAAGGAGACCACACGGGTATCGTATTTTAGAATTTGGTATTTATGGTACGTTTAGGTCAGAACACAAATAACAATCAACTAAAGCCATTCGACGCAACTCTCAAAAATTCTCGTGAAAATCGACTTCGAAGATTTACAAATACACGTAAATACTAATAAAACTGGTGGAGAGTCTATCGGTGTTACTCTGACCTTACAACCATAGGAACGGTGGTTCGATTCCTTCAGTGACATTTTTCATTTATTTTTTCGTTGCGTTCAAATAGTTACAGTTTTAACATTTAATGGTAATTTTATGCATGTTTTTTGTTTATTCATATTTTCTATATATTATAAAAGTTTGTTAATAGTTCAAAAACATGTTACATTTTTTTACAGTATTGGCTTCACTATTAGTTGACGACTAATTTGACTGTTCGGTTTGTGAAGAGCTACGACGCCGTTTTTGGAAAGTCATCTCCACAGCTTTCGAAGCAGTTAACCTACTTAACCATTGTTTTAAGTTACAGGTTGTTCAGCTCGTCGAGATACACATAAACATAAGTTCCGAACTTCGCGTACCATAAATATAGAGAAATTGTAAAATCGGACACCCATGTGATATCCTTGTTAGATACTTGACACTTAACTAAAGCTATCATCATGATAGAAACACATTTCTATTTTTATCTTTAAGGTTTTATTCCACTTGTTATATCAGTTTCATATGAAAATGTAGTCAGACAGTAATATCGTCAGCAATAACACAGCAATCGCAAGTAGCATGACATCACCTCTTTTTCTCTTCTTTGAGCAATCGCAAGTAGCATGACATCACCTCTTTTTCTCTTCTTTGAGTAACTTGTAACATGTCTTGGTTTTTGTCGTTACACTATAGCTGCAGGCTCTCTCTTTACATATGCCAATTGTAGCAAGACAAAAAAGAAAGTCACTTTATGATTTCTTTTATCTGATAAACAATATGCAAATGTTTTAATACAAATTAGCTGCTTAAACGTTACGAGAAACAGGGTCGCTACTTTTCTAAACATAGAAAATTATATCTTGATCTATCGGACCAGTGGCGTACACCGTCCTCGGATGACTCAATTCGTTACTCTATTTGCCCTACTTCTATCACAGTAATTTGTTTACTCGCAAATGACACATTTAGTTTCAGAGATCATTCCTTATCATATCTGGTCTTCTGCTTATACCCTTGATTTTATAAGTAAACATTTCTATTGCCATTCAAAACAGTAATTGGGTTTGTTAAATGATGGTATTCAATAATGGCAATAAATTTAGATTATATTTCAAAATTCTCAGATATAACCTAACCATACAATAGAATAATATGTGACCAACTGTCACTATAAAATAACATGAAAATATTAAAGTAGCTGTCGTATAACTTTACAAAAATTATCCAAAACATAAATGACTGCCATATCTTTTGAGATGCTACCATTCACAGAAACAGAATAAGGAACGGACTTTGTCGTAAAGATTATCCAAATCTGACAGGCGAAGATAGAAGACAAACAAAATCAGTTAATATTCCAACATGAACTGAGTTATTGAACCCTAATGAGGCAGTGGGGTAGCACAGCCGATACTCTACTATGCAAGGGCAACGCTGATCTCACAGCAGCAGTGTTGACGTTGGTAGACTGTAGCAGGAGGCTGTGGATCCCATCCGCAGAATCAGTACCTTCATCCTACGTAGCAGCGACACTATTTACACTGCATGCCCGCAGATGGCGTAGCCACATACATCTAAGTTCGAGTATGGTTTCGCTGGATGCAGTGGCCGAGCGGTCTGCGCCGCACCAGTCACGTTCTGCACGGCCACTACGGTCGGGGGGTTCGAATCCCCCCTCGAGCATGGAAATTTTTGGCGTCTTTAGTATTAGCTAGTTCATAAGTAGTTTGTAAGTTAGAAGGCGACCGTCTGTCGTCATACATATATTTTTTATAAAATTGTAATTTATTTGATGTCGCTAGATTAACATTTTGTTAAACTAGAACCCCACTCTTTTCAATGCATAAGAAATAGCATTATTATTTCATGTTTTAAAATATTAGTTTGTGAAATGTTAGTTAATATTCATAGTTTTTGTTATTTTATTAATTTATTATTGTGGTTCTGAATGTGGCAAGAAGTACGGCTTGTTCGCTACGACACTGTCCCTGTGAGAATGTGTAGTGGATGAGCGAGGATCTAATGGCTGTCTGGATGTGGCTGGTAATAACTCGCTTTGCATGGTTCTCTCTGGCTCAGAGTCGATAGTCGTTACCAACTCTGCTGCTGATGCCACCAAAGAGGTTTATTCACCCTCTTGGTTAGAAGCTAGTCGACGAGCCTTCTCCAGGGCGAGTCATGAGATCTTCTCTCCCCACCACCACTGTTTACTTGAATTTTCCAGTAACTTTCCCGTGGCTCCTGGCCACTCGAACTTCATTTGGTGCTGGGATCGTGGTCAGATAAGGTTGGTTCTTGTCTTCTGCTTGCGAAAATTGCAGGGATTCGTTGTGCAGCATGTTTAATGTAGACTCTTGAACTTAGATTCATTTTTCAGAATATTTTTTCCGATCGTGCGCGGAAATGTGTTCTAGGTTTTCAGTCCAGTAATTTCCAACAGATAAACGTGGTGTATGTGTTACTTGTTGCAGTTTGATAACGGCCTGGTATATTCAAAACTTTTGTGATTAGGTGGCAGTGTACGAACTCTTCTTTCTTGCTTTGTGGGGCCCGGTTTCTAACAGATGATATGTTCATTTTTGTACAGTGCATGTTAAAATCTTTCTTTTCGTTTCCTTCCATGAGTGACATGTGTTCCACATGGTTGGTTCTTAGAAAAAAGCCTTTAACTTGCACTATTGTTTGTTCTATGTAACCATGCGTGTATCCTTCTGATTTCCACTAACATTTCGCGATCTTCTCTCCCCGCCTATTTTAATTTTGCTGTTTCTTCTCTGAACTTGTAGTATGCACTCCGTCTTTGTCAGTAATTCTCTCCAAGCCTTGTACAACCTCCTTTAATAACTTGCTTATGAAATTCTATGTATTTCTATTGGTTGCATTCCATAGTCTATTTTCTTTATTTTTTCGGGAATTGAATTTATACATGTTTTATCGGTTTTCGTGGGTCCTAACTCAGACTTCGGGGGTTTGCAACTAGTCACCTGAATTCACGCCACTTATCATAAAACTGGTGCGTAGATAGTTTACTCGAAGATTGCAACTTACGAATCCGCCGTGATTTTATGTCATGGATCCGAATTTAACCATTTCACCTTCAGTGGAGTGCTATCATGTAACGTATCCGTGTGTCGCCGTTAGCGTGTTTGTTCGCGGTCTAATCTAGATGCAACCTTATTTTGCTATAGTTACGCACCATCTCAAATCAGGCATGACAGACCAGAGCCATCTTCGCAGTTTAATTGTATATTGTGTTGTGTGGTACCTCCGGGTTTGCTGAATTTCGCCTACGATAGCGGCGCCTTCTGCCCCGTATCATCAACACACTGCTTTTGGTGAGTTTCGCTTTTGCATTGCATGTGTGTGAGCGAGTAAGTGTTGTTTGTAAATCCTCCCCCAGTAGCGTTAAGTTCTGTGTAATTTATATTAAATTCAATGCTGGGCATCGGCTGTGTAAGATAAGTTATCTTAAGTACATTATTTCAGTGGATTGCTATTTTATTGTATTAACAAAATCGGTTCCCCATTTTGCTTGTGTTTGACCTGAATAAACAAGTTAAATTCAGTATAATTTTCTAGCACTTTCTCCCTTTTTACTTAATATTGTTTCTCACCAGTGCTGAGAACAAACTCAGAAGCAATTTTTTATGTTTAAGTCCCGTTGCGCCATAAGTGTTTTCTCAGCCACCTTTACGAAATAACTAATTTCATGTGAGTTGCTTTGTATTGGTCACTGTATCATTAACTTCCTGTTATTAGAGTAATTTGATCCAATTTAGTTCTCAATTTTGGCCAGGGAACAAGGTTTTTGCAGCAGGGGGTAGCCAGTTGTTCACACGGATCTTTCGCTAATTTTACTCCTAAAATTGAGCTTTTTCTATAACAATAAAGTCTTATCTGGATATCTCCTCCAAGAATTAAGTTGTTATTACCTATAGCCGTCAATTTTTAAAGTTTAGGGACTGATGACCACATAGTAAAGTCCCATAAGTTCTACAAACATTTGATTTGATCGAACGGGCTAGAAAGTGGTAGAAGTGGAGGAGAGTAATTCGATGTGCTGCCCAGGAAGTGCCGCTTAATACTTTGAGGACAATGAGTGGACGGCAACAGCGAGCGGCTAAGTAAGAAACGTGGGAGGAACAACTATACACGAGACACGATAAAGTAAGGACAGCGGGAACTAGGTGAAGAGATGGAGAGGGGTGGGTGGGGCGCGAGGGGGGGGGGGGAGAAACTCCGTTCGCTGCCAAACCGTTGTTAGTGCTCGGAAACCGTTGTTAGTGCTCGAAAAGTAGAGACGGTCTAGGCACCGCTGAAGAAGTCTCTCCAGTAGATACGTCCTGTGACATTTGATGTAGATGGCAAAGTCGTCTACCGAACAGGAAGCCGAAATACCTGATGGAAGACAGTCCATAACAGGGTTGATGGCTATTGCAAAGAGAGCGACGCTGAGCCTTGTGTTCGCCGTTCTCCTATATAAAAGTGTTCAAATGGTCAAACCAACACACACCTTAAAAACATTGTCTTTCAAAAATTCTTGAATAAAAATAGGCAGACGACCCTAGATGCTCCAAGAATGTAGAGTCTTGAGGATTCCCGTAGTCCAACAGGTGTCATATGCCTCCTCCAGTTCAAAGAACACCGCTAATATTTAGCGTTTCTGTACAAAATTGTTCATCACGTGAGCGACAATATTATCAATAGCAGAGCGGTGCTTACGAAAACCGCATTGGCCAGGCGTGAGCAAATTCCGAGACTCTAGGCACCATACCAGACGACTATTAATCATACGTTCCAGTACCTTGCAAACACTGCTGGTGAGGTAGAGTGGACGGTAACTGGAACGACGATGTTTCTCCTTACCCGGTTTGAATACGGGAATGACGAGGCTTCACGCCAGCATCTAGGGAACCTTCTGTCCGCCCAGGTGTGGTTGTATATTTGGAGAAAAAAGAGCAGGCCTTCGGGGGAAAGGTGTTTTAACATCTGAACGCGAATGACGTCTGGTCGTGAGGAGGAGGATCGTAACAAAGAGAGTGCCCCATGAAGCGCCCTCAGAGTAAATTCAGTGTTGTAGCAGTCACGGTTCTGAGAGGAGAAGGATAGCGGCTTTGCTTTTGCTGCTCGTTTTCGAGGGAGGAAAGCAGAATAGTAGTGATCGGAGCTCTAAGTATCAGCAAAATAGCGGCCCAAGGTGTTGACACCGCTGTGGACCCCGTTGACATCTCCATTTCCAACTGTGAGACCAGGAATTGGGCAATGGGCCGAGGTCCCAGATAGTCGACAGAGTTTACCCCAGACGCCTGAAGAGGGGGTAAAACTGTTATAGGAGCTAGTGAAGGACACCCAACTAGCTTGTCTACTCTCGCGAATAATGCGGCGGCATTGGCCATGCAACCGTTCATAGCAGATGCAGTTCTCCAATGTGGGATGACGTTTGAAAACGTGAAGTGCACGTCTCCAGGCTCTGATGGCATCGCGGCATGCCTCCTACCAGGGGACAGGGGTGCGTCACGATGTGGAATAGGAACGAGGGATGGAATGTTCTGCGGCTAAGAGTATTGTGCTTGTGATGTAGTCTACCCTGTCGTCAATATTGGAAAAGTGATGTTTGGTGAAGGTGACTAAAGAAGAGCAGATCTGCCAGTCAGCTTTGGAGGGTTGCCAGGAGGGTGCAAGTACCGATGTAGTGGACGGCAGCATGCGAATCATACTTGGAAAGTGGTCACTGGAGTGTGTATCTGAAAGGGCAGACCACTCAAGACGAGGGACAAGTTGAGTAGTATAGATGGAAAGGCCCAAATGGGAAACGGTATGGGTTGAATGGGAAAGGAACGTAGGTTCCCCAGTATTGAGGAAGATGAGGTTTAGATGGTTAAAAATATCAACTAAAAGAGAGCCTCTCTGACAGGAGCGAGGAAAGCTTCACAGGGGATGGCGGGCATTGAAATTGCCGACAAGCAGAAATGGAGGAGAAAGCTGATCTATAATGTGTAAAAGATCAGCCCTGGTGACGTTTGAAGAAGAGGTTCTGCAGAAAGTGCACAGTGAGCCACTGCTTGAAGCTGGGTATTTACAGGGATGATTTGGCTGTAGATGGTGTCCCGTATGAGCAGCATAACGCACCCATGAGCCGGAATTCTTGCTACAGGGGAAGATCAAACCGAATGGAATTGAAATGTGGAAGTTCACTGTTATCATGGGGGTTAAGTTTTGTTTCTTGTAAACAGAGGACCACTGGAGAGTTGGTTGTCAGAAGCAGCTCCAGTTCTGCCCTATTAGCTCGAATGCCACGTATGTTCCACTGGAGGATCGTCATAAAGGATGGAAAGAGCCTGGAGAAGTTATTTCACTGCCTCTGTGGTCGCCGCCCCTTGAGAGGGTGTGACGTTAATGAGTTCCATAGAAGGATCGGATGGGCAAGTGAGGGTGAAGCCTCCTGGGAGGTCATGGTGGCTTCTTCCTGCGACTTAATGCTGCTTCCTTTTATTCTTCTCATTCTTTGTGCGAGAAGCGGAGTCCTTGGAAGTGCTAGACTTGGCTATATCTAGGTCCGAGAGGGAACTTGTAGATTTTGGGCCCTAAGAGCGCGGATCCCATGACCGACCTGCAGTCATCGTCTTTTCGAGAGATTGCTGCAGAGAAGGGTTTCGGGTTGGAGCTTTGTCCCCGGCAGGTGCTGAAGAAGAGGGTCTCTTCTCCGGCTGAGGAGAAGGTGATGTGGAAAGGGGAGAGGGAAGGGGTGGAGGGGATGAAGAGGGGCAGAGGAGGAGGGAGAAGGGAGTGGGTGATTAGGGATGGGGGCAGGAGGCTGGGTGGTACTGGGAGAGGGAACGGTGGTAACTGCCATGGAGGAGCAAAGAGCGAGCAGTACCGCAATGGAGGCGACGGTAGATGTTATCGGCATTGGGTGGAGATGCAAGAATTTTTTGGGTGCCTTGAAATAAGAAAGATGGTCGAGGGTCTTAAACTCCTGAATTTTCTTTTCCTTTCGGAAAACTGCACAATCAGGCGAATGAGGCGAATATGGACCACAGCAATTGATGCATTGTGAAGACGGGAAGCAAGGGCTCCCAGCATGAAGGGGGCGGTCACAGTTACCACAGAGCAGGTCAATGGTGCACCTGGAGACATGTGACCGAAACGGAGGGAACGGAAGCAGCACATAGAAGGTAGGATATACTGCTTTACATCGCATCGATAGTTTACCTTTACTTTTTCAGGTAAAGTTTCTCCTTCAAATGCCAAAATGAAGGCATCAGTGTCAACCCGATTATCTTTGGAGCCTCTCTGGACGCGGCGAATGAAATAATTGCCGTACCATTCCAGGTTTGCTCTGAGTTCATCTGTTTGTAGCAATAGGTCCCTATGGAAAATCTTGGGTTATGTTTAGGGACTGATAAGGTGTGATGGTCACAGGAATATTACCCAATTGCTGTCAAGCTTGTAGAGCTGCCGACTGAATGGCAGGAGTGCAAATGAGGACCGAGCCTGATCGATTCCTACTGATTGCCTCGACTTCACCAAATTTATATTCTACGTTTTTCACAAAGAAGAGAAGATTGGTGCCAGCGAATGTCTCCCCGTCTGTCCTGGAACAGACTAGGTATCTTAGTTTTATGCCTAATTGACAGGCCTGGCTCTCGTCCCATGGAGTAGCCAAGGATAGGAAGGTGTGGAATTTGACTGCCGGAGAGTGGCCGGACACACGCTGCTGTTTCATGTGCGGAAAGTCCATCGTCGAACAGGGGTTTCTCCCCATGGGCGACAGTGAACCACACCAACGCCCATCCGGCTTGATGGACGTTGCTGGGTCCTGATACCACAAGGGAATAGGTATCTACTCCTACACCTGCATGGAAGGTGACAGCTGAGGTATCGGCAGTGTGATCCCTGTGCGTTCAGGGCGCTCAGCCATATGGGTACATAACAAACCCACTACACAGACTGGCAGCACGTGCTGGCGACCTAGCCAGGAGGGTGCTACAGTGAGAGAAGGAAGGGGGAGAGGAATGGAGGGGAACCCGTGCCACAGGGGCTGGGTTGGAAGTTTTTCCCCAACTGACTCACACTACAGCGGAAAATTTGGCGAGGGAGGTCAAACCCTGAAGGAGACCGGATGGGCCGAAAATTGGGAATATGCAAAGGAAGCCAAAGCGCTAAACCATCAGAGCCGTGGGTATAGCCAAGACACTGTAGAGAGAAGCACCTATAGAGGGGGAGTGAGCTGGGTGTTGGAAGGAGGTAGGAAAATTGGAGGGGGGGGGGACAGCTTGGGAGGACCAGAAAAAAGGCTGCAGTGGCTCAGGGACCCGTGCACGCCACGCAGGTACACACAAAAGTGCTGTGGCTCTCCTGGGAGACCGTTCTTATGATGAGATGAAGAATCTTGCTCAGGATAGAGTGGGATGGAGACCTGCATCAAACCAGTCTCCGGACTGAAGACCACAACATCACATTTTTCTCTAATTTTAATTTTCCTTTTTTTACCGTAAAATCCCTTTTTATGCATATATGCTATACTAGTATGTCATTTGGGTACCTTTAATTTTCAGGAAAATTTCTCAAAAAAAATTAGCGAAAGTTAATATACAACATTCGATTATTTTGGTGACTTTTTTTTACTTTTTACCGTAAAATTGTTGTTTCTGCATACATTCTGTACTAATATGTGGTTTGTGTGTGGGACCTGCTTCATTTTTGTGAAATTTCCCTGAAAACAACACCAAAATTTAATGTAAAATGTTACGATATTTTGTTTGCTGCCATCTATCGGAGGTAAAGTGCTTAACTAGTGGTGCTACCTGATGCATGCTTGTTTAACTATCATCCGCAAGATACGTGATTTTTCACAACATTTATTTCTTTTAACTGTCATGAACTTTAATAAAGGATCAGATCACTTAGTTTATTTTGTTTGTGGGTATTAATTTCACAACAACATTACAATATCGGTTGAGTGACCTATATTGCTGCTATCTGTGTTTAATAACTAAGTCCTGTCTTGGCACAGAAGAATGTAAGGTTAAAAAACCTTGATATCAGTTCTTCCTAACTACTGCCTTATTTACATTTCATATATAACGACATTTAGTTTTTAATACACATTTTGTTTTGTTCTCACTGCAGTATTCTGTATGGACCGTTATATATCCATCGTTAAATATGCTTTAATGTATTTGCTTCAGTCTCACCTCAGAGAGTTCGCTGCATGGTGCAACTGGTGGCTCCTTTCTGTCAATTCCAATAAATCACACGTATCATCATAGGACATACCACCCCTTCCTTTTGCCTCCTTGACTTCTACCTTGCCCTCCACTGTAGTTCTATCCGCCACACTCCCACCCTTAAGTACTTTGGCGTCAGCCTGGACAGATCCCTCCTCTGGACCCCCCACCTCTACCTAGCTCACCAGAAGGCCATGTCCCGCCTTAATCTCCTAACACGCCTCGCCGGCCGGACGTGGGGCTTCAACCCGTCCACCTCTAAATCATACACCCGGTCCTATCCGTCCTATGCAGCTTCCATCACGCCTGGATATCCGGCCCCCTTGCTACTATCGCATCCTTCAAATCCTCGTACGTCACATCCTCCGCCTTGCATACCGCATTCGACTCCTCTCCCCCATCTGGATCCTCTATGACCTCATCCTGTTCCCCCCACCTCCTCCTGTTTCTTGAACACCTCTGGCGCCTCTACATTAACAGCAAAATAGAATTCCACAATCCTGTGGTCTACCCGATCCTTTCCTGTCCTGGGCCTCTACCACGACTTCACCATTGTTTCGCTACCTCTCTTCACCTCCATATTCTACACTTCTTCTTCCAGGGCAACTCCCCGCACCTCCCCATCCCGAAATCTATCCCTCAGCCTAATCCTTTCTCTGTGTATTCAACGCCCCCTCTCCCCCTCCTCCCGCTCCTTCCCACCCCTTGGTTATCCCCCTCGCTCTCGTCTCCCTTGGAATCCCTACACTATTTCCCTGTCCTCCCGCACCTCCTTTCCCTCTTCTTGCGCTTCCGAATCGCCATCCCCTACTTTACCCTGTGGGGTCCTATAATCAAGCAGTGTTTCAAACTTTAGTGATATTTTTTAGTATTGTCTCTATTCGTCGCATGTTTGTGTTTTTAATAGCGCAACCACCGCCACACCAGACAAGTGTTGCAATCGCCAAATTTAAGTGTTTCATTGTGTCAAGTGTTCCATCTTGATATGTATTTTAACGTCGCTGGGACACAGGCCTTTACTTTCCAACTACATGTATTTTAATTTCTCTGCAGTGTGCGTTTTATCTTCATCACAGCTCCATGATCATCTTTGATGATCACCATTTTTTAACTTCTTTGGTATATTGTTTATTACTCCTTGATGATGTATGTAATTTCATGTGGCTGAAGAGCAGCGTAGGAGGCTTGCCACCCTACCTCTATATGTACGGGTATAAAATAACAATAAAGGAAACTAAAATACTTTAATCTGCCCAAAGTCTCATAGGGCGAGCAGTGAGGACAGGCCACCCATAACCGAAAAACTTTCGTTTGGTCTTGGGCTGTAAGGGAAAGACCTCAGCGCTCAATCGTTCGTTGTGGTACCTGGGGTGCGGAATCCTAGAGTTGGAAAGCCTTCAGCGCTCAAACCTTTCCCATGCAAATCCCAGAATATTGAAATAAGGAGCACCAGTCCAGCAACTGTGTAATATAATATTTCGTCTGTAAAGAGGACTATATTTTCCTCAAAATTAGATTACAGCTTATATTAACTACCTCACACAACCAACAAATAACAATTCTTCCTAAGTTCGTAAAGCATGATATGAAATTACAAAGGGAGATGCACCTGAAAAAGACAGTCTTGTCGAACATGCTGTCTGTCCCAACACTCTGTCCACAATACTTCTGTCCTCGACACGGTAACGCCTTCAACAGAAACTTGTGTCTAACTCCCAGGAGCAGCTCCACAGTCTGTCACACACAAACACTGTGTGGCCTGCCGTAGTGCGCGCCGTGTATGCTGCGGCCGCGCAGGCACGTGATCGGCGCCTGGGGCCGCTGCGGGAAGCCGTGAACGTCGATTACAAGGAGGTTAGAATGTAGGGAGAAGACCTTGTAAAAAATAACTAGACTCTCTAACGGTGCTGCAGTCGCGGGATAATTTGAACCTTCGGCCGGCCGCCACTGTAGTGGCAAGCGTCACATAAAAAAATGTTCAAATGTTTGTAGAAATTATGGGACTTAACTACGGGGTTATCAGTCCCTAAGCTTACAAACTACTTACGAACTAGCTAAGACTAAGGACAGCACAAATATCCATGCCCGAGGGGGGATTCGAACGCCCGACCGTAGTGGCCGTGCAGACCGTGACTAGAGCGCCTCAGTCCCCAAGGCCACCGCGGCCGGCAAGCGTCACATAAATACGATTATTGTTAGTAGGTAAATCGTGTATTACTTAGGTACTGTGAGATATAGACACAATTGATAGTCACGTCTGTATTGTTTGACTACTACTTGTATTCAGAGATAGTTACTGTTGCTTAGCATTCTGTTGGCCAAGACAATATATGACTGAATGAAATAAATAACAGGCATTTACAATACTGGTAGCTCTTAAAAAGGAGCTACCTTAGGCAATACTGGTGGACAGGGAGATCAAAAAGTTTCATTTTATGATTGTGTAAAATAACTATTGGGGTCACGAAATTAGTTACCTCACTGTAGTCGGAATTTTTGTTTATGAAATTAATATTAGCAACTTGTAACACAGAATTTATGGGTAATCTGCTTTACATATTGGTATGACAAGTGAAAGGGGTTTGCAGAACTGTGTATAGTTCCATATATGAATGACACATAGCCACACTGGATGCAAATTGTGAAGTTCAACCCTAAGACGATAGCTGCTATTGTAAGGTATTTGCCTTACAGCATTAAAATGCTGATATTCGTGCTAAGTGCCCTAATGCTAATGTTATATGTATTAGTTAAGAAAACGTTATGGCGTACTTCGTGTTCTTAAAAGAATTTGGGAGTGGCTTTTTTGCTGTCTTCAAAAGGTAAGAAGCTACTTTTCAGACATGTGTCTAACGGCATACTATTTCACTTTGACAATAAATTTTATCATTAGCTGTTTCAGGCAGCCCTGTTTAATTTTTTATGCTATGAAATATCTAAATATGGGAGAATGCAGCAATAAAGCACAGACGTAAATTGTAAATGTTTGTACACAAATTTTACAATCGTAGAATATACTGAGAAAATGCAAAGATCGTGTATGGCGATAAATTCCGTTCATATGCTGCACGTAGAACGCTAGAAAACTGAATGTTATAGTTCGGTTTCGTTAGGAAGAGAAAACGCTGTTGGTCAATTTCTACACCGTATGTGTAATATATTTACACAAAACCGATAGTTGCTGTATATTCAATGAGTCTGAAGCTGTTTTGTAGTTGTATATTTCAATTAGACATAGTTTTAGCGACTTAACTCAAATGAATACCCTCTCCAATCAAATGAATCTTACGCACATTTAAGGTTCGCGCGGAAGTTTGCTACCACAATGGCCGCCGAGGCGCTCTTCAATTTGCCCGCTGTTCGCAGTCGGCCGCTTACGGGATTGTGGGGTCTTGGTAGGCAGACGCCCTTACGCTGAAAAAAGTGATGCCTGCCTCCGCCATGTTGCTGAGTCTTTGAGAAGTGTTCGCACTGTAGAGTTGATGTTTTATGTCACTTGAAACAGAAATAAAGCGGCCGGCTGATTTGTCGTGATGTACAACGCATTAAAAGAGTTCATATGAGCCTTAAAAAATTAAGTTTTCAAGTATATTATGAGTATGTATTACAATTTATTCAAGAAAGTATATTGTTTGAAAGTACATACATTGCGCTGACTATCAGTCCAATGCATTAACAGTGTGAGGATCGACTTAACACTTAGTTTTAATGGAGAAATATCATTCCACAACACACCAGTACGGCAGACAGGCTTCAACTGACGTATGTGCTCGGCATATATAACGCCATCTCTGTTTATTTTAACCTTCTTGGTCGATGGATCCCACCACGGATACTAGTATAGATGGTAGGGGTCAACCGCCGGATGCCGCGCCACTGACGTCACCAGGAGACCAGCACAGTTTTGCCGCGCGACCATTGCGTTGCTATTATGAGTGTATCTCCACAGAAATGGTTTACCACTGGCTCTCTATAGTTCGTGTATGTATTAAGTAGTTGTAAGTTATAAGTTATGGCTTATTAGCGACGATGGTGTGTTGTGCTGTTACGGGGTGTACGAACCACGGCAGACAGAAGAATGCGGTATTTCACAGATTTTTGAGAGAGAAAGAGTTAAGGTTAAAGTGGATAAACGCGTCTAAGCGATTAGATGCTATCAACCCTGATACTGGTCGTGTATGTTCAGAACATTTTAAAGAGTCTGTTTATGTTGGAGACGTGAAAAATGAACTTTTAAACCTTCCACTGAAACGTATATGAAAGGCAGATGCGTTCCCTACTTAGAAGCTGCCTGAGTGCATCGACGTAGTCAAGACAGGTTCTTCTGAATACTGTGAAGTCAGAGTAGGAAGACGGAACAACCGAAAAGAAGTACAAATGTTATTGTTAACAACAAATTACAAGGATGATAGCGTAAATTGTATAAACAATTCCGTTGAGGAAATCAGTAGGTGTACTAATTCCGAAACCCCCTCAGCGAGCACTGCCGTTGAAAGTGATGGAATAATTGTAGCTGAATTAACTAAAAAAGTTAACAATTTAAGAACTGAGAACAAAAACTAATACACGAAATAATTATTTACTTCGACATGTTCACAACATTCATAAACAGGAACGTTTGATCTAAAATTAATAATAAGCAAAAGTTTACACAAAGCGTTTTTACCACTACTAAATCATGAAATTTATTGCAACCATTTACTACATTTATACAGCACAAAAAATTATTATAATAAAAAGAAATTCAGCCCATCATCGAGCGGAGATGTCAAGCTTTAAGATGTAAGGAAATAAAATTTTTTCACCAAATGTTTTCCTGTAATCGTTTGATAAGGTTTTCGTTGCGGCCGTTCGTGTCGGCTGTGTTCACCGGGTGACGTCACAGCGCACGAACTGCCCCCCCTCCCCCCCAACCTGTGCGTGACCCCTAGCGTCTATTCTAGTATCCGTGGATCGCACGGCTCCTGCCGCTATCGTCCGCCGACAGTGGCACCAATAATTGCCATAAATACTCTGAATCAATCGTAGCACAGTTGTGTACCTAAAATTTTGACTAAGGGAAATTGCCAGAATATTAACATCTCAATTGTGTCTCTAGATTCCCAGAATGATCGTGATGGACTGCATCGTACGTCACTTAAACCGCTCTGAAGAAGCATAGAAATAATATAAAAGTTGTACACATGTCGTGATTATTTTTTGTGGTCACAGAGATACAAAAGTATCCAATGTTGTGTATATGAACATTATGTATCTATCACACATGTTTGTTTACCTATTTGCCGACAGATGCCTCATTTCATGCTACAGTTGTTCCTGCATCTCAGTTCCTTCGTGACAGCTGAAGTGTGCACATCGCTAGTATGATTCCATGAGTATATACATCAGTAGAAAAACGTGCTACAATTGGAACACTTAGCCAATGAGGTTTATCTAGTCTCCTAATTGCGAAACTATGTGGTCTGCATATAGGAGGAATGCAATACGAATACACCCTTCACCACCAGAAAATAATTAACAGTGATGATAAATATATAAGAATTAACAGTAATGGAAACAGATTAAAAAAAGTGCTCCAAATTCGTGCACAATTGTTAAAAATGAACACGAAAACAATATCTGTTGCAACAGTAAAAAGGAGACTGACTGAAGTCGGCTTGAAAGGATGTGTCACAGCAAGATAACCCCTTGTAAGGCCATTAAATAAAAAGAAGGGATTTTAATGGGCTAGAAAACATCGTAATTGGACTTCGGTAGAGTAGAAGACGGTGTTATTCACCGATGAATTGAAGTTCGACAGGTTTCGTACCAGAAGGAGTATGTGTGTCCGCCGATTTGTTTCGGAAAGGGTAGTCCAACAGTGCCGTCTACCTACAGTTAAGCACGGTGGAGGTTCTTTATGGTTTCGACATGTTTTGTGGAAGATGGCGTTGGCGACATTGTGAAATTAAAAGGATGATGGCTCAGACGCAGTATCTCCATATATTTCAGTATCGTGCAGTACCATGTGGATTACGCTTAATATGCAAAGGATCCACATTACAACAGTTTAATGACGCAAAATATCGGTCGGAATACTGTACGAGCCATACTACTCAAAGGAAAGATGAATAGTACTGAAAGATATGGCATGTCCGTCCCAAAGCCTCAATTATAATCCCATTTAAATGGTATGGGATGGACAGACGTATCAAAGAATTCATCCAGCAAGGCATATCTCTAGAATATTGTGAAGGATGCGTAGAATCGTATAGATTCACGAACGTTACAAAAACTGATTGGACTTAATGACAGCCTCACAAACTCGAGGTTTGTGATCATACATAGGACAGTTCTTTCCTGAAAGTAAATTATTTTTCTGACTGTATATATGTCTGCGTTATTACAATTATATTTTGAGAGAAATAACGTTTGATTTGTGTTGTATATCTGAAATATCAGGGTGTATTGAAATTAATGAGCGGTAGTGTTCAAATGTTCAAATGTTTGTAGAACTTAAGGGACTTAACTACGGGGTTATCAGTCCCTAAGCTTACAAACTACTTATGAACTAGCTAAGACTAAGGACGGCACAAATATCCATGCCCGAGGGGGGATTCGAACCCCCGACCGTAGTGGCCGTGCAGACCGTGACTGTAGCACCTCAGTCCCCTCGGCCACCACGGACGGCGAGCCGTAGTGTATTTATAATACAAAGATCCTTAACACAGCACAGATAACGTTCATTAACATGCGAAATACAACTTTATGCAAAAAGCAAATTTTTTACAACATACTAGAGAAAGATAACAAAAATTAAGAGATCAAAGGACCCCATCAGCGCCTCATGGAAATCTCCTTTTGTATCGATTATAGTTGGAAATCGACCTTCAAATGGAATATTCAGCTATTGAAATAAAAAGTCCGCAATGGCCAGGTTTGGAGAAGACAAACGATGAGACAACTCCGTGATTTCGTTTGTTGTGCAACAGTCACGCGTTAGGGTCCTCTTCAGTCGTGAGTAGTAAGAAGGTACTCAGGCATACTTCGCTAGTCTTGTGTTATTCGCGAACGAACTAGTTCGGAAGAGCGCCCCCACAGGCGAACTAGTTCGCAGATCCCTCGCCTCTTAGTTCGTCCGTTGCTTTTCCGAAGACTGACGGGGAACAGCGAGAGGACGCGACAGCGCGCAGAATCTCGTGATTCACTTGTGACATTTACCGTCATTTCGAGCTGAGATGCAGCTCAGCTGTAGTTTCATAGTTCACTGACACAAATTTTCTTTTCTAAGGTATTCAGCAGTATCTAAATAATATATTAGGCACAAAAATGATAAGTACGTTCTCACTAAAGGCTCATGCTTATTTTTTGTGTCTAATTATTAAGCAACAAATTAGAAATCTTTCTTTTTTTAATGTTATAGGTGTATTCTTTGTGCCATACAATACTTGACCTGTACCATAGTAGTAATATTTTCTGTTGATCACTTCCAAAACTTTATAAAAATTAATAAGTCATTCATAAAAGTGCATTTTTATTCACGAAAAGTAGACGCATTTACCATATTTTGTAGATAATGTTCCTTCAGTGACCTATTAAATAAAGAAATCAATTTTAAAAATAAAATACTACGAGTAATCTATATGTAAAGTAGTTCGATACCATTGTATCACCCATTCGCGTAAATAACTGGTGTATTTGCTTAAGTATTTGATGTCTAATTGCCCAAAAATACGGGTAATAGCACACGCTTGGGCAACACTGATCATTATATAAAAAATCTGTTATAACAAAAGAAAGAGCTCTTCTAGTAGCGGTAGCAAAAGCCACAAAGTGCGGACGAACTAAAAAAAAGCGCGATCGGTCGCGAACTATTATGCCAAACGTATCTCGCTTCTTAGTTCGTTGGATTCTTTTCCGAAGACCGACGGGCAATAGCGAGAGGGCGCGCAGCAGAATTAAAAGTCACGTGTTTGCCTTCTGCTGATGAGAGCCATTTGGAAGTGAGCGTCTAACCTGCTAGATTACATAGTTCAGTGCTACTAAATTTCTGTTTTGATGTGTTCTTCACTCTGCTATATCTGACTAATAAATTCCATAAAGACAAGATATAGCCGCGGTGGAGTAGCCGAGCGGTCTAAAGCGCCTCGCTGCGGAGCGCGCGGTTGCTCGCCGTGGAGGTTCGAGTCCTCCCTGGGGCATGCGTGTGTGTTTGTCCTTAGATTAGTTTACCTAGGTTTAAGTAGTGTGTAAGCTATGGACTGATAACCACGCAGTTTGGTCCGATACATTTACAAACAAACAAACAAACAAAGACAAGATATAGAGATGACTCTAAACGTAAACGCGAGAAATTATCCACAAACTGTTTCTTTTGGTTTGCGTGATATCGTTAGCGGCTCAAGCAGCAAGCGCATGAAGCAGCTAGGTGGGGGAACTTCCCTCCCCACCTGCACGCGCAGACAACGCTGCTCAGCCGTCTCTGGGAGCGGACGAACTAAACGAGCTAACTAGTTCGCGGCAGAGCCGCGAACCGAAATGAGCCCTCCCAATCGCGAACCATTATGCACAAGTCTAATACGTTCGAGGTGGAAGACGTAGGCCGCGTTGTGTTAATAAGGTGCATTAATAAGAAATATTTTCTGGGTCAGTCTCGTTTCGGCCACCACGTACCACACGTGTAACGAATGACGTTGCACGACACGTGTGCGGTGCAGTAATTAAGCCCGCGTAGGCTGAATTGATCTGAAAGTCAACAGTGCACACGGGGCGACACATTTTGTCAGTCATACAATCCACACAGCACCGTTCTAAATTAGCGGCGGTTCATGTGAAACGGCTGGAGCGGAAACAGCGAGCGATAAATCCCGCAAAATAATGTCCGCCGGCGCGCACCCAACAAATCGCGCAGTTATTTCCAGCTGTGCTGCGGAATAATCACGTCAACCGCCATTACGATATGGACCTGATGATCTGTGAAGAAAACGCGACGCATTAATAAAATGAATATGTTCTGTGTTTTAGTTACTGGTTATTTGTTAAATGAGTTGATCTATAGTGAGGAACGTTTAACTCATTTGTTTTACGCACACAGATTGCGCGGTTGCCGTTCGTCGGTTGGCAGGCAGCGACATGGTTGTCAGAGCAGTCTGGTGGCCAGTCGCAGATAACATACACTACGTAGAGCTCCTAAATACCCTGGCTGAATCGTGTAATATTTCTTGCTTAACCCTCCGTCGGGCGCACCTCCAGATGAAACAAAATCAGGCGCACCCGGCCTGAGAGGCCACCCACATATTTTGTGGACTAGCTCCGCCATGTTAAATCAAATACAAAATGCGTGTTGGCTAGTCTTGAAGAGGATCTAAAGGAAGGAATTACAGCAAACTTAAAGCATAATAATGGATTTATTGAACAGAATACACCTTAAACTAAAGTAACCAAAATTACCAATTTCCCACAAAGAGAATTTAAAATTGGTCAAACAGACATCCATAAAATTAATGAAGTTATTTTTGAAGGACATTAGGCAGTGTATTCTGACATGTAATCATCTTTTCCTGCCACGTCTGCAGCCAAAACCCGATGCTATAGCTCCCAAATCAACAGCTGAAACACAGGTATGGCACAAAACGTATACGTCGCTCAAGCAGATTGGTTGATGACAAGCTGAACATTCCTAATTCTTCATCCTCCTAACTCTTGTTTCAGCCACGCGTGATCGACGTTTTAGCCGATTAGAAGGTAATGTAGAAGAACTTTCCCGTTCCTTGTGAGGTAAAATTATTTTAAGTCGAGTTTGCAGCCGAATCGACATTCCACATAAATTCATAGCATACTTCGCAGGCTAAAGGGCCCAGTTACAAGTTGATGACACAAGGTTTTGCAATTGGTAGCGTCATTTGTAGCAATATCTTTTACACTAAATGATGTGTAATATGATATGAACAGTAGAAGGCGTCTACTTAGACTACTTCGTCGTCTTTTCCTTTCCAAGATAAAAACTCCGCACATATTTTCTTCTCTTCTTTATAATCCCGAGCTGTTCCCTAAACTTCCTGTTCAGTTGCTGAGTCCTCCTTGCCTTCTCCTACCTCATCCTGAGAGTGGGTGTCACTTTCATCGGCTAAATCTTCGAGCGCGGCTGGATATTCAGCAGTTTCGTCCTCGAGGAGGCGCATTATTTCCACAAGATCATTGGCTTAGTGACATAATATACTTCTCTAGACATTTCAACAGAAAATATAGATGTGATAACGTAGGGAAAGATAGGAAAACTGAAATTAGAACTCGATCAGGCGCACTCAGTCTGAAGGGCCAGGGTCGTCAGTCTTTTTTTCCGAAGGTAACGGCGAGAATCACAGAGGACAGACTTAGCTTGAATGAAACCAAGTAATAAAATAAAAATATCTTAAAAATCTCACCTTCAAAACTATAACGTAATCGGGCGCAGACGGCCTGTGAGGCCCAAGGAGTTCCCATTGACCCGCGTGGAAATCGATGGCAGCCTGCTGATCGGCACTGTGTGAGGTTCCCAAAGTTACGCGAGTAAACGGAGAGGCGGGCCACTGGGCGACCACTGTTAAGCACGGGAATCAAAAATGTGTATTGCTGGCCTGTGAGGCCGACTGAGCCCGACGGAGGGTTAAAGCCATCATATTAAATAAGTTAAAAAGACTATTTTGTGTGTGTTCTACAAGTTTATTTTTGTTTACTTAACCGGTTTTCGGTTTATTAGGCCATCTTCAGAGTATTTACCGCTGTGTCAAAGAGGTTACAATGTTTAGATACAGTATGGGAAGAGATGACAAATGACTCCACTTAATCGACATACATAGAACAACACTTCTTTGACATTGTGTTATTACAGCTATCAACTTAAAAACTAAACAATAATACAAGAATATACAATGTGTGAAGGATAAAACAAGGAATAAATTTGAATATAACCTGGGAACTGAAACTTAGCTACTATTACAAACAATCTGATAATGCTGATAAATAAATGTATATAAGTGCCTTGTTAATAATTCTGCACTATAATTATAGATGGTGTTACATATGACAGTTGTAAGGCCAGGTTTGGAGTGGAATCAAGAACTTAGAATGAATAGTTACTGCATTAGATTAAACTAAACAAATCTGTCTAATGAAATTAATATTCTAAAACTTCAGGTAGATGAAAATGAATATTATGTTGTATGCCACACAGGGACCGAATTTTCAAAAAAAAAAAAAAAAAAAAAAAAAAAAATAATAATAAAAAAAAAATAAAAAAATAAATAAATCATAATAGTAAATACACAGGAGTTTGGGACTGTGGGGATAAACAAGGACTCCAGTTTTTTGAATTGATATTGAAAACGTGATTGTCTGACTTAGATCTATTAGCTATAAAAATAAATAAAATGCTAGGTCTACATTTAAGGTTTTTTTGTTTTTTGTAATGGAGGAATGGAAGAGCCAGTGTAGGAGTTGATGGAAAACTTAGTTAATTGATTGTACTATAAGGAAATCATTAAGATCGAAGTATTGCTTCAGTGCAGTCGGTTACGACCAGTAGGCGACAAATGGTAAAAGCTGGAGAGAACCACGACAGGTGGTACAATAGGTCGGGGTCTTCTGGGAAACAGCACTGGCAAATTTCTCCGAATTCTAGGGAAGTCCCCGAGCGGCAGGCACTGGACGCCGATTGGTTGTAGCACTGATGGTCACGCGCCGGAACGCAATCATACTTTTATTAATATTTAATAAACTAATAATATATTCAATGTCAAACTCAGTTCATAAAAACTCCTCAAAGCAAAGCTATGCCCTGCGTAGGTAAAACATATTAATAATTACTAATTCTATAAACAAAACAATTAATTTCAGACGGACGATGCACGGTAGTCATGTTTGCGTGCCAAATTGCGGAACGAAGGCAGTCTTGCATGGAACCGCCACTCTTCAGTTCAGAACAGGCACTTGGAACAGTAACATGTGACTTCGGTACGCGCACTCGGTGGAGTAACATGCATATGTTGGCGGTCATAAAATACTGTGTAATTATCTTAGGTCAAGGGAAATAACTTTATATTTACTTTCAGTTAGGAGGATGTGTGTCACGTTGATGTTATTATGCAGTTTGCTTCTTTTCGGCTAACTTTAAACAAATCAGCTGGCATTCCGAACTACCACAGTTTTATCATACAATGTAAACTTTCACGGCCGGCGTTGTCTTCAGGTATAATTTCCGGGCCGCATTTATAGAGGGCATAGAGGGCGCCACCATACGTCACGTGATGCTGACTTTGTAACTATCTCTGGATGACGTCGTCATTCTCGATTAAAAATAATCGATTGTCATTTCGTTGGTGCAGTGTCGACGTCCATATTTTATCTACTTCAGACCTTCTTCTTTCCTATTAAAATTATTCTGGTGTTTGTAGATATCTATTGCTTTTCTATACATGCGTGCATGGTACTGAGATGTCCTAGCTAAAACGCTCGTCTAGTTAAATTTTATTTCATGATTTCCTTTTTGAAAAATATGTTCAGCCACTGCCGATATTTCCGTGTGGCCCAGACGACAGTTCCTTTTATGTTCAGATATGCGAGTGTTGACACTTCTTGCAGCTGTGGTAAAGTATAAATTGGTACAACAGAAAGAAGTGTCAACACTCGCATATATGAACATAAAAGGAACTGTCGTCTGGGCCACACGGAAAAATCGGCAGTGGCTGAACATGTTTTTCAAAAAGGAAATCATGAAATAAAATTTAACGAGACGAGCGTTTTAGCTAGGACATCTCAGTACCATACACGCATGTATAGAAAAGCAATAGATATCTACAAACACCAGAATAATTTTAATAGGAAAGAAGAAGGTCTGAAGTAGATAAAATATGGATGTCGACACTGCACCAACGAAACGACAATCGATTATTTTTAATCGAGAATGACGACGTCATCCAAAGATAGCTACAAAGTCAGCATCACGTGACGTATGGTGGCGCCCTCTATGCCCTCTATAAATGCGAGAGCCCCTCGGCCCACAGTGGCAGTAGCCGGAAGACCCTTGTAGATGTCTCCCGCAGTGGGAGACGAAACGTCGGGAGTATGTTTTACATTTGGACCACGGCCCATCAGCCCGGAAAATTTCCCTACCATAGTTTTATTCGGTAACTAGATCAGTTCCTACCAATAGTTTACCAATTTCAGCCTCATTAAAGAACTCCGACCTGCGTGCTGCCGAGTAAGCACAACCCTCGCGTACACTGTCATTGCGATACAAACAAGCCGGCCGCGGTGGCCGAGGGGACCGAGGGGACCAGTGACGGTCTGCACGGCCACTACGGTCGGGGGTTCGAATCCCCTCTCGGGCATGGATATTTGTTTCGTCCTTAGTCTTAGTTAGTTCATAAGTAGTTTGTAAGTTTATGGACTGATCACCCCGTAGTTAAGTCCTATAAGCTATACAAACATTTGAAACATTTTTTGATACAAACACAAACTGTTGTGCGCCATCAATGGCAACATGTAGAAGAAAAGGAAATGATATAGGACCGTTTAACATACCCCCTGTAGACATTATTCCCGTTGTAATAGTCCACTATGTTTTCCCCAACATGGTAGGAATCGCGCAGCACTAACAGCGTAGAGGCACATGCCCTGCCATCTTTCACAAACGATTTCGTAAAAACAAATTGGTAGAAATATTTCATTTTTCCGCTACTTAAATCTTTATATGTCAGCATTGTGACGAAATGCTCGTCATTTCGTTAATAGTCATAGTTAGTAAGATATTGGCTTCGAAATAAGAGACTGCGCTACATTAGGAAAAGTTTGCAGTAAAAAATAGAGGCTGTTATGATATTCCGTTTGGTGCTTGTTGCACCATATGTTGCTGCGGATGAAACTTTTCTAATGAATTGATTTTCAATTATTTTGTCAAGTAGGCTCAACCACATAGATCGTGTATAAAACACTATAATATGACGCGTTTCGAGGGTCAAGCCCTCATCATCAGATAAAACATACAAGAATCTTTAAAACCCGAGACAAATAAAATCTAAAACGTAATAAAAGAAAACGTGGTTACTTCCCTTGTAACCGTGTCTCCGTAGAAAGCTCAGCATACTGTGCTTCGTCAATATTAAAAACAGTCCCCAGTACTGGCGGCGCATAGCACTAGTGAAGCGCACGGAGTCAACAACACGAGTGGGGCGCACGTATGAACATGAAAACAAAGACCTCTAAATGCCAAAGACTATCCACAAGGCAGTGGGTACATTCAGGTGTACAGTAAGACAGAGGTTAAAATTTAAAATAAACGACTTTTTTTATACACGATCTATGTGGTTGAGCCTACTTGACAAAATAATTGATCATACAACCACGATCTCAAATCAATAATGGATATAATTAAGTCTATGTTGCCAGGCGAAGCATTGAGGTGTATCTATAAATACAAGAATCTTAAACGAAAGTGGCTAAAAACAACGGCCAACATAAATTTCAACAAGGCTTGTGTAAAGAATAAATGTATCCCGAACTATATCAAGTTTAAAATATGTAATCCAAAGTCCAATGTAGGTAAAGCAGTGGTTGATAAAGCACGGAAATTTTGGTTGAATTCCGAAATTAAATTCCTATATAAGAAAAAAGAATGTGTTAGTGGGCAATTACTTAAGGCGCATTTAGAAGCAGCTAGTGCGGTACACAATGACGTATGGGATACGGTTAAATCCGAACTTGATGAACAACTACAGGTCGAATTTCTCAATTTAAAAAGTAGGCAAGATCAGAAACTAAAAAAGCTGATGAGACAAATTGACTGTAGAGTAAGCAACGCGCAAAATGTTGACAATTTTCAGTTTTACCCCAGAGTCGTTAATGAAACTGACATCTCTTTTAACGATGAAGAGTTAAGGCTGCTGAAAAAAGGTCTTAAATTTAACGTGCAACCTAGCCTAAATGATAAAACTGTAAAAGAACTTATCGTAGCGACTAAAATGGCGATAGATGTTGCTAAACTGAATGAAAACGAAAAAGGACACGTGGGATATAAACTAGCTAACGCCATCAAAGCCGAAACGAATAAATCCTGTAACAGTACGCATAATAACAGTGATCACAAAACCGTAACCTCCATTAACGACAAGCTTATCTCTAATAAAGCGATCGTTACTAAGGCCGATAAGGGCAATACTACTGTTATCGTTAGTGAGGAACAATATATTAATAAAACACTACAGTTCTTTTCTGAAAACGGTGTGACTGAAATAGCTAAAGATCCAACTAAAAAGGTACAGGCTGAGTTAAAACAGTTGCTTAAAAGGACGTCTTTCCTATTGACTGAAAAAGAGAAATTTCAATGTTACGTCATGAACCCCACAGCTCCTCGACTAAGATCGCAATTAAAGGTCCATAAAAATGGGCATCCTATTAGACCTATCGTAAATTCAATGAAGGGCCCCCTATGCAAAATTACGAAAAAACTCGATAAAGTTTTAAAGGAGTTTTATGTATTTGGGGATAATTTTTCAGTTAGCAACAACACTACGTTGATCAATGAGATTAAAGATAAGCCTATAGCAGATACATCCCACCTTATGTCTCTTGATATTAAAAATTTATATGCAAATGTTCCGGTTGATGAGGCCATCGACTTGATTAAAGCAAACTTACTTAAACACAAGAGACTATCTCAACAAGAAATCGTTGAATTCATTGACCTACTTCTGTTTATTCTGAAATATAACTATTTTACCTTTAACGGGAAATTTTATATGCAAAAGGATGGACTGGCTATGGGTTCAAGTATTTCAGGAACAATAGCAGACATTTTTATTAATAACCTGGAAAACCGGCTTTTCACAAATATGCAGCATCCAGTTGATAAAATCTTATATTATAAACGCTACGTTGACGATATTTTGCTATTGATAGATGGAGGTGAAACTGAAATTAGTGGAATAGTTAATAAATTTAACAGCCTACATGAGAAAATCGAATTTACCGTTGAACAAGAGAAGGATGACACACTTCAGTTCCTTGACCTTAACATTACGAAGCTGGATGGCAGACACGTATTTAAAGTATATAGGAAACCTACAACTACCGACATTCTAATACATAACAGCTCTTGTCACCCTAATGGCCAAAAACTTTCTGCCCTACGCTGTTTAGTCGATAGAGCCTTCAAAGTGCCAATGAATGAAAAAGACAGAACCACTGAATTTAACATTATAAGACAGCTTGCTAAGGCGAATGGTTACCAAGAAAACGTAGTTAATAACCTAATACGAAAGAAACAACGTGCGAAATCATATACAAATGGCACAGATAATATCAAGAGGGTAATGGTTCCATATTTTGGTAATCTGTCTCAGAAAGTGGCCAACATACTAAAACCTTTTAAATTAGAAGCTGCTTTTAAAACTAATAATACTTTACATCATAAATTACGAAATAACTTAAACCAAAAGACTGATAAATATGACAAAGCAGGGGTTTATAAGATACAGTGTAGTAGTTGCAATGCCAGCTATATTGGTCAGACCGGTAGATCGTTTAAAGTTAGGTACAAGGAACACGTGGACGCCTTCCGACTGAACAATTTTGACAAGTCCGCTGTAGCTACACATATCCGCGAAACTGGCCACCCATTAAAGCATATTGAAGATGACCTGAAGATTTTACATAAACAGGATAAGGGAAGAAAGTTAGATCTGCTAGAACAGCTAGAGATTACAATACAAAACGCAAAAAGCGACGTTTCATTAAATGAACAAGTTCAAGGCAATGCATACAGCTTTTTTAAAAACTTTGTGGATCTATTATAAAAAAAAGTCGTTTATTTTAAATTTTAACCTCTGTCTTACTGTACACCTGAATGTACCCACTGCCTTGTGGATAGTCTTTGGCATTTAGAGGTCTTTGTTTTCATGTTCATACGTGCGCCCCACTCGTGTTGTTGACTCCGTACGCTTCACTAGTGCTATGCGCCGCCAGTACTGGAGACTGTTTTTAATATTGACGAAGCACAGTATGCTGAGCTTTCTACGGAGACACGGTTACAAGGGAAGTAACCACGTTTTCTTTATTACGTTTTAGATTTTATTTGTCTCGGGTTTTAAAGATTCTTGTATGTTTTATCTGATGATGAGGGCTTGACCCTCGAAACGCGTCATATTATAGTGTTTTATACACGATCTATGTGGTTGAGCCTACTTGACAAAATAATTGATCATACAACCACGATCTCAAATCAATAATGGATAAAATTGATTTTCATTTTCAACTAAGGAGATCTTTACCTTACACTCATACCACTAAACATTATTTTATTTAGTGCACTCATTTCCGATGGCGATAAGGTCAGAATGAATTATTGTGTATCTCATACACGGTTAGAGGTATCAAAATGATATTTTGACAGATGATAACATAGACACACAGCACCTTTGTAGTATGCAACTATTAAATTTAATGGGTTTAAAGAATTCAGTACCAGCATCATCAATTATGGATGTTATGCAGTAACAACATTTGCCTCATTAATAGGAGCTCTAATACGAAAGGCATGTTACCACTACACGGGCGGGCGGATCCCAGTGCGTTATATTTAACTGACATTATCTGAAATCATACATTTCTCACAGAGTTTCTGTTTGAAGAGGATGAAAATTTTATGTATTTTGAACAATTCATTCTCTTAATGTGTTTACCTGACTTCAATACAAAAAGTTTCGCGCATGTCGAAAATTCCGTAACGTCGTCAGAAAGTGCATGGTTGTGAACTATCAGTATATACTGTTTACAAATTATTGCCATATATAAAACTGAAAAGAAAATGTAGTGTAGTTCTTAACGAAGACATTGATGAAAATTCCACGTTCATACAGTGAGTAATTTTCGAGTGTGAGCGAGATAACGCGTGAGCTGGTCTGGAACGTGGAGACTCCTACAGCTTGGGGAAAAATGGCAAATAGTTCAACTCGGGTTTATAGAAGCTTTAACACTTCGCATGACGTCATTGTACTGAAACCAACATCTAAGTCACGCGACTCGGGATAGGAAACGATTTTATCATCAAGATTAATATGAAATGCAGCTGCGAGTTACTCTTCTCGTCATTTGTACTGGAAATTAAGCGTCTATTATAACAATAATGCGTCTTATTCTAGGACCCGTGACTGGGATAGTTAACCGCCACCGGCAACGACATATTAGAAACCTCGTGGCCGCCATAAAACGCCGGTTCTGGCGACAGACATGCACCCGTCTTAATGCTTCTCTCCCCATCAACTCCTCTAAGTAATGGCAAGCCTTCAACCGCCTTACTGGCAGTCGCTCTGCTTCCACCCACCGTCTCCTTCACAATGACCACCCTTTCCCTGTCAATGCCAATAAGGCTGACTATTTCGCTATTGTAGTGGGACGAAATATTATTCCCACTAATACCTTTCATCAGCTCAGTTTTGCAATAAAAATAAGTTCTTTTATGTTGGTAATGATTTTTATGATTTCTTAAAACAAATGTGTTGTTTCCTATGTTTCATGTGTGGTGACAACGGAGCAATCTATGAGAACAGCGTCTTCTCTGCGGAAGCCAAAGATGACATAGCTGGCCACCAATCGTCGCAGGTCGACAGCCGCACAGCCAGAGAAGATCCTGTTTGAGAAGACCTCTGTTGCCAACCGTCACAATGAAATATATAAAATAAATGAAATAAATGTATTTTCATAAGTTGTTCATGATTGTCTGTTCAGGAAAACAGTTTCCGTCTTTATGTTGAGTCCATACGAGAGAGATCAGACTTTCTATTATATTATATATGGAGTTGTGACTTAAGAACATAAAACGTTAAATTTTACTTCAAGTTTCAGTGTTTAAAGAACAGTTATTTCAGGTATTTAGAAGAACGAGTATTTATATATTGCGCTGAAACTATATTACGAAGTTATTTACAGAATTTTTTTGGACTTTAGAGAAGTTTAGGGACTTAGCTATAATTTCATTCATTAAAAGACAGTGAGTTCGTATTTTGCAAAGCGATATATTTTGTCAACGGATTCAACGAACAATATCTATGGTTTACAAAACATATGACGAAATTTCAGCAGGAACTATATACCAAATTTTCAACTTTGAAATATTTTTATATAGGAACAGTTTTTATCTTGCACAAGGACCTAGAAAGAAACATTTAAAGATTTTTTCTATAATTGAACAGTGAAGTTGCAGTTATACTTTGATCCTGGCCCTTCCACTAAACTCGAAGTCCAACACCATCATACTGAAGAACCTGAAAATCCAAGATCTGACTTCTCTCTCTTTTCCGATGTCCTTGAACGCACTGATACTTTCTCCCATCTGTTCGCCCCTGGCTTCCTGTAGGACCACGTCCCTCCTTCAGAACTTAACACGCCTATTACTGGCCTTTACATCCAACTTACACTACGCACGAAACGCAACACCGCCCCCACCCACGACCGCTTAACCTACAGGCACCTTCGTGCCTGGCCCGACTCGTTCCATACTGCACTTTCATCCCAGTCAATTTCACAATCTACATCAGTTTCTTCTCCGACCTGTGGAAAGTCTCCATATTCTTATGTTCCCCAAACCTGGCAAGCCTCCTTCAGATGCCTCTTCCTTTGGCCTACTAGCCTCACCTCGGTGTTCAGCAAGGTTTTGGAAACCATCCTGTCTCGCCGCATTCATCAGAATCTCCGTCAACACCAACTCCTCCCACTCTACCAGTGTGACTTCCGACCCTCCTTCTCTGTAGATGACTCCTCCGCCTCACCCACCTCCTTTCTGTCCAGCTAAGTAACCGTCGCGCCGCCATCTTTGCCTCCCTCGATATCAAGAAGGCTTATGATCGAGTATAGCGTTCCAGTCTCCTATAAAAACTCCATACCTACGCCCTTTGTATTAATTACGTCCGTTTCATCACTTCCTTTCTGTCTTACCATCCAGCCTATGTCACTGTAAACAACTCCAAATCCCGTTTGTTCTACCCCTCCTCTTGGGTGCCCCACGTATCTTTTCTCTCCCCTCCCTCCCTCTGATATGCCGCAACCCCAACCTCCCGTCCATCTCTTTCAGTATGCTGACGATACTGCCTTCTCCCTCAGGGGGCTCAGCTTAATTTGCTGAGACCGGGATTGGCGAACCTGGGTCCTGAGCTGGGGTTTGGTAAGCGCCGCCAGACCTGTAGACACCGTAACCGCAGGGCATGCTCCAGCGACCACCGTGTGGCGCAGTGGTGGAACGGTTGTGTACCAGGGAATGGTATCTTGGCTTGACCGCCCAGGTCACGAGGAAGGAAACAAACTCTATAAAAAGATCCTACATGCTGTTGTGATGTATGGCAGTTCAGGCAGAACAGTCTCTAGCGAGCAAACTCTGTGGATACTACCGCACCTCAGTTGTATAAGACTTACCTATACATGTTGGACTCTGTCTAGGCGGACACATACTTCCCTAGCTACTCGTGGGACCAAGATGGATCCTTTCAGAAATTGTAAACCTTCTGGTGGGATGGGTGTACCACTAGGGGGTACGCCGGCCGCGGTGGCCGAGGGGACTGAGGCGCTTCAGTCACGGTCTACACGGCCACTACGGTCGGGGGTTCGAATCCCCCCTCGGGCATGGATATTTGTGCCGTCCTAGTTCGTAGGTAGTTCATAAGTAGTTTATAAGTTTAGGGACTGATGACCCCGTAGTTAAGTCCCATAAGCTTATCAAACATTTGAACATTTTTGAACTAAGGGGTACGAACACCCAATCACATAAGAGGGCTCGGGTAACCAGTCCCTTGGGTTCATCAAAATAATGTTCAGTCTTCAGTAACAGAGCACATGCTGCTCTGCAGAATGCGTTTTTAATTATTTAAAAGGTAAGAGGGCTCCTTTGAAAAGGTTTCGCCATTTTATATCCAGAATGGTTTGGAAGGAATTGCTGGCAGTTTAAAATCCGTGAAGAGGTTGCGCAATGGTACCTTACTGATTAAGGCCTAAAGTTCCCAGCAGGCCACTAACCTGCAGACAGCGAAATTCCTTAGTGAATTTTCAATTAACGCTGAGTTGCACTCCACCGTAAACTACAGCAAAGTTGTCGTGACATGCAGGGATCTGGTAGTCATCCCAAAAGAGAAACTAAAGAGTCAGAGCGCTTCTGAGGGCATTGTGGATGTGCAAAACATAACGAAACTGGTGGATGGGGCGTTGGTCAAATCTCTTTATCCTGACCTTTAACAGTCCGACGCTTCTAGAACATGTGAAGACAGGCTTCCTGCGCCAAAAGGTTAGACCATATTTCCCAAACCCAATGTGCTGTTTAAAGTGCCAGTGCTTTGGGCATACCAATTTTGGTTGTAAGGGTGAGACGATGTGTGGATAATGTGATAAGATGACCCATGAAGGAAGTGAATGTACACCACCTGCCAATTGCGTCAACTGCTCTGGGATCCGCCCTGTCTGGAGTAGGGACTGCACGGTATATTTCGAGGAGAAGAATGCCCAGGAAATAAAGACGTCAAGGCGGATCTCATATGCTGAAGCTATGCGACCACCTGTATTTTCAGCTTCTTTCTCGTCAGTCCTGCAGAAACCAGCTGCTAAAGTTGAGGTCTCTACTCCGATGGATGTTACTAGTGTTAGCACCAACACCTGCACATGGTATTGTACGTGTCAGGCAGCGATAGCTTCACTGCCTACAACGCCGTCGACATCTGACGGTTGCAGTATCTGTGTATGTGCATCTCTGATTGATGGTGTGCTACCTGTATCTGCCTCCACATGACACATTTAATATAGAAGCCCTCAGAGACCTGATTACACAGCTACCCCAACCATACATCCTTTGTGGTGATTTTAATGCACACAAAGTGCTTTGGGACTGTGCCAGTACCTGCCCCATAGGTCGAGCAAAAAATGTTCAAATGTTTGTTAAGCTTATGGGACTTAACTACGGGGTCATCAGTCCCTAAACTTACAAACTACTTATGAACTACTTACGAACTAGGACGTCACAAATATCCATGCCCGAGGGGGGATTCGAACCCCCGACCGTAGTGGCCGTGCTGACCGTGACTGGAGCGCCTCAATCACCTCGGCCACCGCGGCCGGCAATGGGTCGAGCAACTGAGAGGCTTCTGTTGTCGTCAAACACACACTTATTAAACACAGGACAGCCCACACACTTCTGTACTGCAACTGGTTCGTTCTCTACCATAGATCTTTCACTTTGCTCGCGGGCCCTCGCACACAGTACTCACTGTGAAGTTGTCGATGATCTGCATGGCAGTGACCACTTCCCCATCTTGATTCACCTGCCAGACAGAGTAGAGCCACAAAGCAGACCACCTCAATGGGTGATCAGTAAAACCAACTGGACACAGTTCAGCCAACTCGCTGAGCTGGAAACACATGAAAATATCAAAGAATTGGTGGACTGTATCAGTGAAACGATCCAGACGGCTGCTGCAGCATCTGTGCCACTGTCGTTAGGACAACCAAAACGACAGACTGTCCCTTGGCGGACTCCAGAGCGCCGCTCTGCAATTAGGGCCAGGCGTGCAGCTCTGCGTCGGTTTAAAAGCCGGCCAACTGCGGACAAGCTGGCAGCCTTTTGGATGGCCAAAGCAAAACGTCGCCATATAATAAGATAGCAGAAAGAGATTTTGACAACAATTCCTCAATATCATTAACCGTTTCACTAAACGTTTCATAGTATGGGAGGCTATACAGAGGATCTCTGGAAACGGATGGAGGTGTCCAATGGCTGCTATAATGGGAAATGGCATTGTCATTGTCCACACCAGCCCACGAGATATTGCCCAGACCATGGCTGTCTATTTTGCCGTCACAGTCACCGCCCATCAGGATCTAGCATTCCAGTGTCACAGAGTGGTTGCTGACAGGGGGCAATTTGGACTTCAGGTCCACTGGTCATCAGGCCTATTACTGCCATTTCACACTGTGGCAGCTGCATTCTGCGTTTTGTGCGGCGCGTTATACATTCCCTAGCAATAATCAATGATAGAATACACTACAGTATACCCTCCTAGCCTCTTTAATGTTATTTGGTCGCCAGATCATTTTCTTGACTCGTGGAGACAAGCAATTTTAATCCCTTCTTCAAAATCCGGGAAAGATCGCATATGCACAAGCAGTTATTGTAGTGTTGCCCTCACTAGTTGCATGGGACAGACCCTAGACCGGATGGCCAACCACCGCCTTGTCTGGATGTTGGAAACCATGCAACTCCTTAGTCGGTTCCTGTGTGGGTTCAGGAGATATCGTTCCACCTTCGACAACCTGGCCTTTCCAGAGGCGGCTATACAACAGGACTTCATGCGCCGTCACCACCTTCTGGGTGTATTTTTTGATATCGAGAAGGCGTACGACACTACAGTACTTGGAGGCATCTTATACTCATGCAGATTCACGAATGGGGATTTCGTGGTCGTCTTCCCATTTTTATCCGTTCTTTCCTTTCTCCACGTTTTTTTTTTTTTTTTTTTTTTTTTTAGATATCGAGTTGGTGGCGTGCTCTCTGACCGCTTTGAGCAGGACAATGGTGTCCGTCAGGGTTGCGTTTTAAGTGTGACATTGTTTACTATAGCTATTAACAGTATTATTTATGTTGTGTAAAGTCCTGTCCAGTGTTCATTATTTGTTGATGACTTCTCTGTCTTCTGTTCTTCCTCTAGCCTTGCAAAGAAAACTCGTCAGTTGCAGCTAACGGCTGAACGTATGGGGAAGGAAGACCGATTTTAAATTTTCAACCGAGAAGTCAGTGTGTGTTCTTCTTAACCGTTCACGTTTTATTTTTAACTTCCTGAACTGCGGATGAGGGACAGTGTTCTGAATTTTAAAGACACTATGCGTTTTCTGGATTCACAATTGACTATAGACTTACCTGCTTGCCGCATCTTAAGAATTTGAAGAGACGGTGCCTCAAGGCACTAAGTATTTTAAAGTGTGTTAGCCACACTTCATGGGGAACTGACAGGACTCGTCTGCTCCAGTTTTATAGAGACTTTGTACGATCTCGACTTGTTTATGGCTGCACAGTGTATGGGTCTACACGACCTTCCTATCTTAAAATGCTGGACGTGGTGCACCATGAGGGGATTCGGTTGGCTACCGGGGCATTTCGTACCAGCCCTATACCAAGCGTTTGCGCCGAGGCTGATGAGCCACCGTTACACATACGGCGACAGCTCCTCATGGCGCTCCAAGCATATATCACGTTGTCCACCCCATACACACCTGCTTCCGATACCGTTGCTCGGCCGTCTGTGGAAAAGCGTTTTCGTAATCGGCTTCGAGCTACGAGGCCTTTTGGGATTCGTCCTAAGGACTGTTTTTTAGATATGCGTGTGGCAGGTTTTAATGTTTTACACAGTGGTTGGAGTAAATTTCCAACTTGGCTGCTCCACAGACCCACTTGACGCACTTTCAGAAGGTTTGTACTTCGGATTTAACATTTCAATCTATTTTTCTTAACATCTTAGATGAGCAAGGTTTTACGGTGGTTTACACTGATGGGCCCAAACAGGGGGACTCCTTAGGCTGCTCCGTAGAGTTCCCGAACTCCACCATCAGGATTCGTCTCCCAACTGCATACTCTGTATTCTCCGCAGAGTTACACGCGATCCTGTGGGCAATGGAACAAATGCAGTGTGTTCTTGGCACATGGTTGCTTCTGTGCTCCGACTCGCTCAGTGCGCTGCAATCGTTACAAACTTTGTACCCAGCAGAGAAGATAGTACAGGACAAACTGTACTCCCTACAGCAGCGGGGGAAACAAATATCATTCTGTTGGGTACCCGGCCATGCTGGCATTCGTGGCAATGAAATGACTGATAGGGCTGCCAAGGAGGCCTTCAGGGGCTGTGATATCATACAATGTGCTATTCCTCTGCAGAACAATCTCTCTGTGGTGCGGCAGAGGTCCTTACCTTTGTGGGAGCAAACGTTGAAGGCAGTGACGGGCAATCATCTGCGGTGCTAACCTCGTGTCAGTCATCGAAGCAGCATGAGGTAGCCTTGACACGTCTACAAATCGGACGCTGCCCGTTGACGCAAGGCATTTTACTCTGTCGAGAGGACCCCCCGTTTTGTAATGCCTGTGGTGTGCAAATAACGGTACGCCACATTTTAATTGAATGTATTTTTATATCGTGCTGAGAGGGCGGCAGCGGATCTTGATGGTGCTCTGCCTTCTGTTTCAACTGACAACGACGCGAGTGTGACGACCGTTTTGAAGTTTTTTGATGTTTCTGGTCTCTTGCCTAAGATTTTGGGCTGGAGGTTTTAGTGCATTAAACACTACCTGGCCCATCGCCTTTCTATCATTCAACAGTCCCTAGTACCCTTAAGTTGCCTTAGGAGCTCCTTGCTACTGTGTACTTCAGCGGACCATCTTACACTGCTGACATGCAGTAGCTGTTGTTGTGAATCGTTTCGTCTCCCCTGACACTTGACGAGTTTGGATACGTATCAAGCTATCGTGCGCCCACATCGTTCTATCCATCCGTCCTTCGCCTTCCCTACAATTTTCTACGTGATATTTCCAATTTAAGTTGATCGTAGTTGTAATTCCTAGGTATTTAGTTGAATTTTCGGCCGGAGGATTTGACTGAATGGCTGTAAATAAAACGTAACGGATTTCTTTTGCGCTCATATGGGTGACTTTATAATTATTACTAGCTTATATGCCCGTGCTTCGCAACGGTTGTTGAAAGAGGGCCTGTGAGTATCATGGATTTTTAGGGTTCCGGACCTCAGTCAGTAAAAACAGGATCCTTGTTGGATCGCTCTGTCAGACTCAGTTGTCCTAGCCAAGATGTCAAATGTAAGTACGCTGAGTTACCTGTGAAAACACCCTGCGAATTCGTGAAGTAGTTTTGGAGATGTGGTTTCTAATAGATGAACAGACAGACACGACGGTCTATGAAAACACTTGGTGATTCTATTTGGTTAATCATGCCTAGATCCTGAACCAATCTTCGCTCATGTTTCCTGTGTAAACTGCATGAAAATTCGTCCAGTAGTTTTGAAGATTGAAGCGAACAGCGACGGGCCTACAATTGCAGATTTATTATTAGTATAGATATGTTGTACAACTGTAAAATTTTGCAGGAATATATTGATCTGTATAATGTATGTCGGTAAAATCTTCGAATATGGTTAGTAGGAAAGAAGTAATAAATTAAAACGCGAGGCTTGATGGGGCGGCTTTCTACGAACGTTATTCTTTTCGTCCTCATATCTCATGAACTACATGTCGTCCTGTGATACAGTTTCGAACGTACATTCAGTTTTAAGTCTGCATTCTGTCTACAAAATTTCCTGCGACTTCAATTGGTAGTGTAGAAATTATAAATTTTAACGTTATACAGAATGCCATAGTTTTGTTCCATGAACATCGGAAAAGTAGTAAGCGAGAAACTTTTTTCCTTTCATTATTTTGATGTGGTTGTCTGCGAGTAAAAGTTTAATAAAGGTTTGAAAAGTTTGTTGCAAGTCGGCAAGTACTGTCATTCTCATATAGTGTATTTATGAAGTCTCGTCGCAATATGTAGCAGTTTTTTGGGATTCCTATTGTTCATGACGTTATATCTCCTGAAACATGTGTCGTATGTGGTTCGTACTCCTACAGCAATTGTTATCTTACGTAACAAATAAATGTACCAAATCTGGTTGAAATCGGTCCAGTAATTTAGGAAAAAATGTGCAGCACTGTCGTTTGACGCAGCAATTTTTTGCGAATCTGCACTGTACATAGGACAGACGATACGTACAGTGCAGGAAAGATGCACGGAACACCAGAGATATACCCGTCTTTTACAACCAAATAAATCGGCAGTGGCAGAGCACTGTATTGATACTGGACACTTCATGACGTACAAAAACGTCAAAATTTTAGCTTCCACTTCATCTTTCTGGGACTCAGTAGTGAAAGAAGCAATAGAAATTCGCTTGGAGACGAATTTAATTAACAGGGACAATGGCTTCAGTTTAGATAAATCATGGAATCCGGCACTTTCTTTAATACATTTACAAAGACGCCGCCACAGCACAGATCATAATACATCGATTTCTCCGCAGTAATCGACCATGCAGCCATAGACTTAATTTACATATACGTGTACTTCCTTGCCGCCGACTAACGTCTTTGGCGCCTTGTTGTATCTGTGACCGCATGCGCAGTAGCGCGGCCCGCGCGTTTATAAGCACGAAGCGTGTGCTGGAGCGTCAGTATTTGACTCGTCTCTTAAGATGACTGAACGTTTCTCAGCCGAAATATTAGAAGAAGTAAACTTTATGCGGCTGCACGCCCGAAACTTCTTTGAACAGTCATTGCGCCGCGAAAACATGAAGATGCATGACTGGTACGTTTTCTAGGTTGCAAGCAAATATCTGGGAAATTGAGCACTGCTTTGGACCTTGTGGCCGAAGAGGTAATTAAAAATGAAACCAGGAGCACCCACACTGATTTTCAAAAGTCGGCGCCCCTGGACACACACACACACACACACACACACACACACACACACACGAGAGACGGAGAGAGTACTACCATAGGGGACGGACTCAGCCCGAAAATGCAGCGCCCTATCGGCTTCCGATAAAACTATTAGTGGCATTTAACGTCATTAGTCGCTCGGCGACAGTGGAATCGCATTAGCTGGCGAGAGACCGCTTCACTCTGCAGATTTAATCGCTTTGCACTTCCACGCAGTTAGCGGACCAGAACTTTTGCAATATGATCTCCGGTCCTCGGAACAGTTTCTGGGATGGCGTAAGACTTACAGTTAAGTGCCATCGCTTATTTCCAACTGAGGGATTCCACCGTATTTTCATTGATGTTAGAAATGTTCGAGACAGGCTTCGTTGCTTGCTAATAGCATTAGTGAAAAATAAATTCGTTACAACGAAAGCGAATGGATCTCTTTGCCGTGTCGTGGGTGCGCGAGTTTAAATGAAATTGGACCTGGGCTCAGCCTAATGGTCCACCATGTAACCGAATCCTTGTATTTATTATTTGTTATTAATGCTACTAGTCTTTTATTCAAATGAAAAATAAAATTAAAACAGTGCAACGTGTTCCGAGCATATTCTGGTCATCTTCAGAAGCTGCTTTCATACGGATATTGCGGGGATAACTATGTAATGAACTATTTTAATGTTATATTTGTCGCCCCTTCTTGTACGTGTGGTATTGGCCCACTTTAGGTTACCGTAATATCACTAAAAGTGGGCCTTTGCGATCGTCTTTTCACAACTTGAAATTTAAATGAAAGTAACGGCTTAACTATTCATGTGACAGGGAAATTGAATAACCGAATTTGTAGAGGAGACAATTCTCTACAACTTTGCTCTGTAATTTTTTTTTTCATATCTCGTAGCGTTTCAAAGATATTTGCAAAAATAACGGCGATTTTGGGATGTATGTCTCTCTGTCCGTAACGTGTTCCCTGTTTTTAAGACGAACCGTTCAACCGATCAGCACCAAATTTTACAGACATGATTGTAGCCCACCAGAGACCACACCCCTCTTTTTCAAATTTTTCGGACAAAAATACGGTAGTAAAATAAAACAAAAACCGTTTGTAATATAATTGTAATTGAAAACGAACCGTTTATCTGACACGAAAATTGAATAACCTAATTGGTAGAGGAAAAAATTCTCTACAACTTAGAACGCTTATGTTTTTTTCATTTCTCGTATCGTTTGAAACATATTTGTATAAATAACGCAGATTTTACACCCTCCATTGAATCAACTAAAACCAGCCGTTCGGAGATGTCACGTGACATTCCTCGCGTGTTTGATGATTTTCTTATTGTAACTTACACGTTGTCATTTCAAAGCAACGGCAAACTGAGGAATTAACATACACCCAACGAACGATAAATGGTAATCCAATGTCTACAAATGCCATATTAACATCAGTTAACAACGCCCATCAATAGTATGGGATTAAAGAGCTCCTGTTTTGATTTATAGCCGTAGCGAAGTGGGCAAGGTGCTGGATTGTAGCCCGAAAGGTCGATTATTTTGGTCTAAAATGTTTGCAAAAACTTATAAAACTACAAATCTAAAGTGGGCCGTAAAACACGTCAGTGCGATATTTTTTTTATTCTCTCTCGGTTATGGTTTTGTGAACTATATCGCCACCTGCATGGTATTGTAGACAGGTTTGCAACTGATGTGGTGATGTATTTATAGTGTGACTCATTGCTGTTAACATTCTGTTGCTCATTTTGGTTATCACATCCCATTCCTGTGTCTCTGGTGAATTTGTGAACCTGCTGTATTATACTGATGCACAAATTTTTGTGTCCCAACCTCGTCGCCGCTTTTGTGTCTCCGTCGTTTCCGTCGTAGGTGTCGGTGGCCGAGTAGGAAGACCGACTCAGGAATAAAGGTAGCACGCTTATGCAGGTACGGAGGTGAGCAGCCAGTGGGACAGCAGAAACTAGAGACACTAGAGTAAATTAGAACGAGATATATATTGCACAGAATGTATACAATACTTTTACATAGATCAGTACTGCAGAATACATAGTTGAGTTAGAGGCCTGCCTAGTGCCTGTCCGATAGCCAAGTCTTCACTGGTGCCTATCTGATTCCGAAAGTGTTAACTGGTTCCTATCTCAGTCCCAAGTGAACGATTTCGTTCAGTGGTGGCCACGAGCGGAGTTCTAGCAGAGGGCGCTTGTGGCTGACGTCGTAAGAACATCGCGCCGTGCGTGCATGGCGGCGCGCGGCGAAGGTAGGTGGCGCGCACTTAGTACTTGTGTGACACCACACTAATATTACTTTATCTTTTAACACTTTGACACACACACAAACGCGCGCTTTATTCTCATACGTGTAAACATGGTGTTTGCCGGCAAAACAAGATGGCTCATTGTAATGTTTTACCAGAATAGATATAAAGGGACTGGTAGCAGTGAAAAAAATTTTGCCTGTTTCACACCATCACAATTAATCTTTATATTTCGTATAAGCCGCCAGAAGCATCATGTGATCTGCCATCACTATTATGAGTCATGGTTAAACAAGTAGAATCTCGGTGCGATACTTAGAGTCGCATTACAGCAATAAGAAGTTTGTGACTTAGTGGAATGTTGTTTAGTGTTTCGTGTTTATTGGGAAGAAGCCATTTCCCAACCACGTCTAATTAGCGTGAAAATTTATTTCCTTTCTGTGGAGAGATAGCCGAAACGACACTACCTCTGAGGCTTTGCCGCATCTGGTCTGACTGTACCTGTCCCTATATTAAGTTATTCAAGCTGAGCACAAGTCTGCGTTAGCATGGGAAATTGCCAGAGTAAGACACTCAAACTTCAGGGTAAGCTAGATGGATGGCAGTTAGCTTGCGATTCGTCAGTCACCCAGTTTAGCAAACATATTGTTACGCCGTAAACATTGTGACGGGGAAATGTGTTAAGATCTTGTTTGCTCACTTGCGAAGGACGGAATAAGATCAGCAGCCGGTAGCAAAAAATTCTCACCCGCCTTGCGTGATGACGGCAGCCGCTGCGTCGGCAAGTTGGAAAGCCTACCGCCAGCCAACTGTGTGAGAGTGGAATGGCTGTCAGATAGATACGCAGCTAGTAAACATTTCTTAACTACACGTAACTCTGTCACAAGAGTGAATAAGACCGCGGATGCGTCAGCGGTAAAGACACATCGGGCGAACACTGCATTTTCAAAGGGAACACATTCAAACCGTTTCATACGTCATAGCTTAAGCCAATTTTATGTATAAATACTCCAAAATTTAGAAGTAGCAGTGACTTCGTCTTCTGAATCGACGATGCCAAGGAGGTAGTAGTCAATTCACTGGCCTAATCGTTGTGCTCAGTCTTTGTCACAGATAGCAGTACATAAGGGTAGCTGCTAGAGGCAGCTAAGAGTTGGAGTCTAGTCGAGGCCATACTTCACACTAAACATCATCTGGGAAGATGCTGATCCGCTGTGCTGACGACTTTACACCTCTATGGTGGCTGCCTGAGGCCAGCATAGTCTTCAGTGGTTGGTTACTAAAGGCCAATGTTCCTGTCGTCGAGTTAGCACTCTGGTGCTAATCCGGCCAGCCGGTGTCCCGAGTCGGGAACCAGCACGATATCCGACTTCAGAGGGGTCCCTGCGTGGATCCACTGGCCGCTGCAAAGCCTGGTGAAGGGATAGAGCGCTTAACAATAACAGTCTTTGCATCGCTTCCCGGCATCGCGGCGCGGCGCGGGCACTACCATCATACGAAACAACAAGGTTGCAGCTCGAAGGCGACGCCACCTACTGCTCTAGCTCCTGGCGAGCCAGCGCCTTCATCAAACTTATGTATGATACGGATTAAAATGTGTCAGCTATAATTCTGTTTCACTAGCGTCAATTGGTGCTCCACCAGGTTCCACGCCTCATCCTGACCTAAGGCTGGGAACACACCGCTAGGCCCCAGCAATATTAAAAACTCCCACAAAAAACAGTACCTCCACTGTGATAGCTGCCGTCTCAAACGATCCCTTCCGTACACCGTAGGTATACATGGAAACGTACCTGCTCCATTGATGACTCCCTGTTGTGGCGGAATAGTCGTGCACACTGAGGCGCCGTGCTGCGGTGCGCGCGGCCGTTCGCTGCAGAGATCGAGTCCTCCCTCCGGTATAGGTGTGCATATTCTTCTTAGGTTACTTTAAGTTAGTTTAAGTAGTTTGTAGGTCTCAGGACTACTAACCAAGCAGTTAAGTCACATAGACTTACAAACATTTTAACATTTTTGATAGATCCCTCGCTACATACAACAACAACCCGTCCAATGGTTTCCTCTCCTGCAACTACCCTGAAGTCCTTGTTCGCAAACAGATCCTGCAAGAAGTCTACTCCTCGCTTTCCAGCAACAACATTCCTAACGTCAGACATTCCAGAAGCATCTCCTTAGTCACCCAGTACCAATCTCGTGTAATACCACATCGCGACCATAGAATTAGAATCACAATATTCCAACATTTTCATCGTTACGTAATTTTAATTATTTGTTTAGAGGCAGAAATTTATAGTTTTCAGCCGGCCGCGGTGGCCGAGGGGACTGAGGCGCTCCAGTCACGGTCTGCACGGCCACTACGGTCGGGGGTTCGAATCCCCCCTCGGGCATGGATATTTGTGCCGTCCTAGTTCGTAAGTAGTTCATAAGTAGTTTGTAAGTTTAGGGACTGATGAACCCGTAGTTAAGTCCCATAAGCTTTACAAACAGTTGAACAGTTAGTTATAGTTTTCAAAATTTTTAGTAAATTCAAATTAGATCAGAGTAATTCAGAATAACAGTATCCGGGGAATACGTAGATCAAAACTCCTCGTATATCAAAGATCATTTGTCTGGTTGCTATTATAAATACTACCCGCAGTTGAATTATTCTCTCTCTACGATACGTGCTCTCTACGTTACGTGTTCTCAAAGTGTGATAGCTGTCCGTGATTAGTTTCGAAGTATCATACGCAGTTTATTTCCAACATAGGAAGGAACCGAGAAAAAGTATTTATTTATTAATATAAACTTTCATATCGTGATCATACGTGAATGCATACATTATCTTTAGACTTTGATCGGGATAGGCTAGGACGGAAGAATTAGAAACTTCTGCCTCCCGTAATAAACTGATTAACATTCGTGATTTTGGAATTTGAACTTATTGTCAAGATTAAAAAACGTATTTGGAAGAGCTAACGTATGTAAGCAATGCAACAGGATCCAGAGACTTTAATATAAACGAGACTTTGATGAAAATAATTACGCATCGTGAACACATAAAGTGTTTTCTGTGAAAGTGATTTTGTTGTAAATATTAAATTCAAATTAGAGAATCTGTGTTACTTAAACAAGTCTTAAACAATTATTCAAGTATTTAGTTCCCTAATATTGTCCAAGATGATTCTAAAAGTGAACATATATGTGTGAAATTCGTAATGAATCAGTTAATATGTGAAAGAAAATATCTAACAATTTTGATTAGACGAAACTTGTAATTAAATTTTTTTAAAGAATAATTCGATAGAAAGGAATCAGGTACAAATAATATCTTTGTTACGGGCTTCAAACTGTCTGCACTACCGGGACTCAATGATTAAATTTTTTTCATTAAATATCAGCCCCTGAGAAAAGGAATTTCATGCTCAAACATTATCAAAAGTCTTTAATTTTAACTGATACGCTGAACAAATATTTACAGAATGAAAAAGTCAACAAAGATATAATTTTTTTTAATTGAACTACCAGGTCTACCAACTTAAATTTCATACTGAGGTGACAAATAATATTTTGAAATCATCCATCCACTACAACTGTGAAAGTGAAGCCAAATCTACAGCTTACAAGTCACAAGCTAAATCCAAAATACAAGACAACCAACGTGTAGCCCCTCGACGAGTCCCACCCGCCTGGAATGCCTAAAGCAGATTTCTCCGTCAGGACTATGACTTTTTCGAGTCATGCCCTGAAACGAGATCAGTGCTCGAAAGTATCCTTCCCACACCACCCAGAATAGCCTTCCGCTGTGCTCCTAAGCCGGCCGCGGTGGCCGAGGAGACTGAGGCGCTCCAGTCACGGTCTGCACGGCCACTAGGGCCGGGTGTTCGAATCCCACCTCGGGCATGGATGTTTTTGCCGTCTTTAGTGTGAGGTAGTTGGTAAGTAGTTTGTAAGTTTAGGGACTGATGACCCCGAAGTTAAGTCCCATAAGCTTAACAAACATTTGAACATTTTTTGTGCTCCTAACCACCGTAACATCCTGGTCAAAACTTACAACATCCAAAAACCTCCCTCCCTATCTAATGATCCATACCCATGTAACTGAACTCCCTGCATAACCTGCCCCTTGCATACTCCCACAAGCACATACTCCAGCAGCAGCACCACAACAAAACAAAGCTACCCCATTCAAGGCATGGCCACACGTGAAAGAACACGTGTAATCTACCAAGTGACATGTGTTTCCTGTGCGGCCTATTATGTTGGTACTAGATGACCCGGTTAACTTCGTATCACTTACCTCTTAATATAAACCATAGTAATTTTTGGCTTGATCGTGGCCTGAAAGAGTGGGTAAATGAAGCACACATGTCCACGATAATGGTCATCTCACATTCACGGAAGTACAGGGAAGGTTTAAGCGGTGATAAACGGACAGCAGTTCATATTTACCTTTGACAGTTCATATACGGGTTCAGATCGTGTAAAGCGAACTTTACTTTCTGAACGCACCCAACACAACAACCAAGTCATTATTTTACATGTTTTAAATATAAATTTTCCTCGCAATTTTTCTATATCACCGTTTAAACCTACCCTGAACTTCCACGAATGTGACATGAACATTATCCTGGACATGTGTGCGTGATTTGCCCACTCTTTTCGCCCACTATCAAGTCGATATGTAGACTGTATGATGATGCCTTTATAAAACTACTGTGTCTAAAATACATATGACTTAAATTAATATGGTTTATATTCAGAGGTAAGTAATACGAAGTTAACCGGTTCACCTAGTCGACCCGGCAATGCTTCGCAAATGCTAATATGTATGTACTCTTGCTTTAAACATCAAAAGTGCAAAATTTTATCGCAATCGTACGAATGATATTGATATCCCAAAGAAAAGAGCTCTTTCAGTTTTCCACAAAGTTTCCTATTTTCTGGCCAACCTATTCCAGGCTTTTACTTGATTCAAACCTTCCTCTCTCTTGAACGTCGAATGTTCAAAATTTTATCGCAATCAGATGAATGGTATTGATATCCCACTGCAAAAAGCTCTTTCAGTTTCTGGCGAATTTTCAAATTTATCGGGTAACGTTCCCAAATTTTTAGTTCATAAGAACGTTCATCTTTCGTTAAACGTCAAATGATCAAAATGAACGGTTCTCAAAGTACAGTGCTGTGTACATTTAGAAACACATTGAAAAAGTAACGTGGTTCGAATTTCGCTAATTTTCTTTTTAACTGTCCCTATTTTTTTTACTGAAATCTTTTCCAAGACCATAATGAATGAAACAAAAAGTCAAATTACCCCTCTCCTTACAAACATTGTTCTGTCAAGCTGTACTCAAGTGATGCTCTTAGAACCATGAGGCAATTGATTTGTTAATCATAGAAAAAAAAACCGCTTTCGGTTTTTCCTAAATTTTCCTACTTTCCGAGCGACTTTACCGAATATTTATTTCATGCGACCCTTCCTCTTGCTTTCAACATGAAATGTACAAAATTTTATCGCAATTGGACGAACGGTATTGATAGTTGAAGACTAAAATTAGCCAAACTGGTTCAGCCGATCTCGATTTTCTGCGAATTTAACGAACAGCAATTCATATATATATATATATATATATATATATATATATATATATATATATATATATCCACCAACAAATTGGCTGGGCGCATGAACAGGCACAGGCGGACTGTTCACGTGGGGGACACCCGACTTTGATAAAGGTCGGATTGTTGCCTATCTTGATTTCGTTTTATCGTATCGCGACATTGATGCTCGCGTTCGTCGCGACCCAATGACTGTTAGCAGAATATGAAATCGGTGGGTTCAGCAGGGCAATGCGGAACGCCGTGCTGGATCCAAACGGACTCGCATAACTAGCAGTCGTGACGACAGGCATCCACGTGGCTGTAACGTCTCGATCCCTGAGTCAACTGATGGGGACGTTTGCAAGACAACCAACTGCAAGAACAGTTCGATGACGTTTGCAGCAGCATTGACTATCACCCCGGAGACCATAGCTACGGTTACCCTTGACGCTGGATCACAGACGTGAGCGCCTGCGATGGTGTACGTAACAACGAACCTGGGTGCAGGAATGGCAAAACGTAAGTTTTTCGGAGGAATCCAGGCTCTGTTTACAGCATCATGATGGTCGCATTCGTGTTTGACGACATAGCGGAAACGCACATTGGAAGAGTGTATTCGTCATCTCCATACTGGCGTATCACCCAGCGTGATGATATGGGATGCAATTAGTTACACATCTCGGTCACCTCTTGTTTGCATCGATCGCATTTGAACAGTGGCCATTACATTTCAGATGTGTTGCGACCCGTGGCTCTACCCTTCATTAGATCCCTGCGAAACCCTACATTTCAGCAGGATAATACAGAACCGCTGGTTGCAGGTCCTGTATGGGTATTTCTGGATACGGAAATTGTTCGATTGCTGCCCAGGCCAGCACATTCTCCAGATCTCTCACCAATTTAAATCGTCTGTACAATGATGGCTGAGCACTGGCTCGTCACAATACGCCAGTCACTTCTCTTGATGAACTGTTGTATCGTATTGAAGCTACATCGGCTTTTGTACCTGTACACGCCATCCAAGCTCTGTTTGACTGAATGCCAAAGCCTATGAAGGCCGTTATTACGGCCCAAGGGTACTGATTTATCAGGATCTATGCTCCCAAATTGCGTGAAAATGTAATCACATGTCAGTTCTAGTCTATATCTATAAATGTCAATGTCTGTTCGGTGTACATTTATCACGTCTGACACACAAATCATAAAGAGCTAAAAATTTGTACAGTTACTAATGTCTTAGGGAAGGGAAGGCTTAAGGCACGGTTTTATTGCGATAAAAAATGTTCACATGTTTGTGTAGTCTATGGCACTTAACTACGAGGTCAACAGTCCCTAAACTTACAAACTACTTACGAACTAGGACGGCACAAATATCCATGCCCGAGGGGGGATTCGAATCCCCGACCGTAGGGGCCGTGCAGACCGTGACTGGAGCGCCTTAGTCCCCTCGGCCACCGCGGCCGGCTTATTGCGATCGGATAGCTATTTATCTACATATATTAATGTGAATGTCTGTTCGGTGTAAGCTTTACACGTCCGCACGACAAGACGCAGAGATTTAAATATTTGTACAGTTACTGATTTACACCTGCGAAAGGTTTTAGGCACGGTTTTATAGCGATCTGATAGATGTTTAGTAATTTGAAGAATATAATGCGAAATGCGGAACAAAAATTACTCTGAAAATTATCGGTGAATATAAAAATGTAGGTGTGTGTGTGTCAATATTTCGCTCTGCAGTGATAACTACAGAACGCAAACGAATGGTCTGTGTGTAATTGTTGTTCGAAGTCTCCCGTTGTACACCATAGCAGTTCCATGCCGATAGCTATAAGGGGTGGAAGATATGGTGGTTGAAAGTCATCAAATTATAAAAAAATTCGGATTGAAGGTCACCGATGATGTTTGCGTCTCTATAGCAAGGAGGTTACTTACAGCGAAACGTCATTCCAGAGACCATATCTTTGGTCTATACGTGCTACAATGTCTTCAGGTCTTTCTCTGTACGGATTAACATACGAATAAGGAAGTATAAGAATAAATAAATAATGCAGTAAAAAAGAGATTTCTTTTAATACATATCTTTAAAAAAATCGATTTGACGTTTTGGGCATTACATCAAGTTATCGATCTGTGATATTATTAAAGTCATTATTGTTGAATTTCGTGATTGGATTCTTCGAAACGAGTGCATTTTTACGTGTAATCTACATTACTTACTTTCTTGATAAACGGCAAGTGCATAGACTTCTGCAATCTGATAGGAATATTTTTCAGATCCGCTTTATCAGCGACATTTTCTCAAAAATGAGTGAAATTAATTACATTAATTGTTATTTAAACTTCGTTGATAAATGTGCATTGTGTTACTTTACACATATTACAACAGAACATCTAATTTTAATAGATCACATTCAGACAACTTGCCTCGGAAAAGGAAAACGTCATTATTTCTTATATATTCTCCGATAATGATATTCAAAAAAGGAGATGGAAAGAGAGAGAAGGGATAGGAGAAGTACTAACTTAAGGCAGGAATAAATAAATAAATACCTGGACAATGCCGGGTCTTCAGCTAGTATATTATATTTCTCCAATGAATACCCGTTTATCATCTGCATTTCCTCTTGGTGTAGCAATTTTAATGACCCTAAACACACAATTTAGTACACCATTACATGCATTTAGTAAACTTTACATGCTCTCGACGATCTATACCTGAACACCCTTTTCATAGAACCTTGATCAGGGTTTCCTTCAAATGGTTCATAGTATATTCATTTAATGCGAATGGTTTGTCACCCAAGATAAAGTAAGAACTTTCAGTTGCATATGGTTCTTGGAGTGCTTTTGGAAAAATAATGTTCAGAGATTTATCTTGTAGTTTCATGTACAATTGAGTAGTTTTGAAGACGCCACCGTCAGATCTCCTGCTCTGACAGCCAACATCTACATATGAAAACTTGTATCCGCATCCACTACAGCAAATAAGTCAATGCTGAAAAAATGCTTGTAATTAGAGTATTCTGTGCCTGAGTTCACAGGTGCTTGTAACATGAAATGCTTCCCGTCTGTAGCTCCTATAGCATGTGAAAATCCCATAGGGTAAGGTGGTACAATTGCGATCATTTCGGACACTTGTTATTGTAACTGAAAATATATTAAGAAAAGAAATAATTTCAGCTATGGTATTTGTTCTTGGATTTTTAATGAATATGTAACACAAATATTATACAATTACAAAAGTTGGTATTTTTGTGTCCCGACTTCGTCGCCGCTTTTGTGTCCCAGCCTCGTCGTAGGTGTCGGTGGCAGGGTGGATGAGACCGACACAGGAATATAGATAGCACGCTGGTGCAGGTACGGAGGGGAGCAGCCAGAAACTATAAACACTAGAGTAAATTAGAAAGAGATATATATTGCACAGAATGTAACAATACTTAACTTTTACATAGTACTGCAGAATGTTGATACATAGTTGTTAGAGGCCTGCCTAGTGCCTGTACGATAGCAAAGTCTTCACTGGTGCCTATCTGATTACGAAGGTCCTAACTGGTTGCTATCTCCGTCCGAAGTGGCCGGTGTCTTTCCGTGGTGGCCACGAGCGGGGTTGCAGCAGAGGGCGCTCGTGGCTGTCGTCGTGAGAACGCCGCGCCGTGCGTGCATGGCGGCGCGCGGCGAAAGTAGGTGGCGCGCACTTTGTAATTGTGCGACACCACACCCCTCCCCCCCCCCCCCCCAAACCACCGCGCCGTCGTGGCGTAGGGCTGAGGGCCACGGCGACGGCACTGGGAGGAGGGCCTGGGCGGGGGCGTTACTGGTGGGACGGGCGTCGTAGCTCAGGCTGGGATCGAGACGCCGTCCGCGCCCCGGCATCCGCCTTGCGATCCTCCAGGGAATCCACCGAAACCTGGGGAAGGGCGCACCCCCCTGCCCAGAGGGAGCAGGTCATCTTCTTCTGAGGTGCGTGGCCCAGGCGGCGGCGGCACGCACAGCCCCGGAGTCCCTCTCGGTGACGCTGTTATCTGCGGCGGCGACAGCGGCGGCGTCGCGTCGATCTCCATCGGGACGATCTCGTAGTCCGGGGACGCTGGACCCGTTGACGAACGATGTGTTTGTGCTCCCTGGCGGTGAACTGGGTCTGGAATCAAGAAACCGGAGACAGGATCGCGCGGCCTGTGCAAGCGCAATTGGTTTGCGTGGCGCCGCAGCTCCGACCCTGTGGAAGAACGTACAACATACATTTTGCGACCGAGCACGCGCTGAATGATGCCCGGCATCCATAGTTTCTTCTTGTTTCCAGCAAACACCCTGTACAGTACCGGCGTAGAAACCTGAAAACGCGTAGCGCCATACGAACCGACTCGGTGCGTGGGAGGCTGCAGCAGGTGAAGGAGAGTGCGGTGACGGCGGCCGTGTAGCAGCTCGGCAGGAGACGGGCCGTCACGTGGCATGCACCGATACGTAGACAGGAAAATTTGAAGAGCTTGCTGCCTGGAGTGCTGACCTTTCATCTTCTCCATGTGAGACTTGAATGTTCGAACGAAACGTTCTGCTTCACCATTGGACTGAGGGTGAAAAGGTGCGGTGGTGATATGCTGAATGCCATTCACACGACAAAACTGTTGAAATTCCGCACTAACAAACTGAGGTCCATTGTCACTGACGATAGTTTCAGGCAAACCTTCGATGCAAAACACTGATGTTAAGGCACTGATTGTACTAGAAGTTGTCGTTGAGTTCATGGCAATCACAAAAGGAAACTTGCTGAAAGCGTCTACAACAATTAACCAGCGCGTATTCCAGAAAGGTCCGGCAAAGTCAATATGTAAACGTTGCCATGGTCCGTTGGGGCGTGGCCAGTCTGAGAAACGCTGTGGAGGAGCCGCCTGATGCTCCGCACAAACTGTACACTGTGATGTCATGCTCTCTATCTGAGCGTCCATACCAACCCAGGTACAATGACGTCTGGCCAGTTGCTTTGTCCTAACAATGCCCCAATGTCCTTGATGCAGGAGGCGTAACACTTCTCGTTGAAGGGAACGAGGAACATTCACTCTTGCTTGGTCGTTGTCCGTATGTAACAACAGTACACCCTGACTTAAAGATAATGCATGACGTTGTGCAAAATAATGTCGAACCAGAGGCCGATCAATGTCTTTGGCTCTGGCAGGCCAACCAAAGCGAACAAAACGTGCTACCACACTTAAGTCTGCATCCGCTGCTGTTTCCTGTGCGACCCGACGAGAGTTCAAAGGGAAATCTGCGACAGCGGTAGCATCTCTGGAGTCTATCTGACAACATGCCATTTCTGAAAAATCAAATGATACATCCTGGCCAACCGGAAGTCGGGAAAGTGTGTCCGCGTTGGCATGTTTAGTGGTAGGTCGGTACAAAATCTCATACTGATAATTTGACAATATCATGGACCATCTCTGAAGCTTTTGTGCCGTTCGTGGCGGAATTGGCTTTGTGGGTGAGAACAACGACGTGAGAGGCTTGTGGTCTGTCAACAAATAGAATTTTCTGCCATACAGATAATGATGAAACTTTGTGACGCCGTAAATGATTGCTAAGGCCTCCTTTTCTACCTGACTGTAATTCTGTTGCGTTGGCATCAGTAGCTTGGATGCAAAGGCAATAGGACGATCGTGAGATCCAATGCGATGTGAGATTACCGCGCCCAGACCGTACGACGAGGCGTCAACTGCTAACACTACAGGCTTCTGTGGGTCAAAGGGAATCAAACATGCATCACTGAGTAGTGCAGACTTTAATTTGTAAAAGGAGCCCTGACAATCTTTGGACCATACAAAAGGAACATTCTTCCTACGTAAGTGATGCAGTGGAGCTGCAATCTGAGAGGCATTGGGAATAAACCTGAAATAATAGTTCAGCTTTCCCATTACTGCTTGCAATTCGTGTACATTCTTAGGAGGAGGAAAATCTTTGATTGCTCGAAGATGTGACTGTAAGGGATGTATTCCTTGGGCATTAATCACATGGCCTAGGTACTCTATTTCAGTTTGAAAAAACGAACACTTTGCTTTATTATAACGTAGACCTGCTGCAGTCAAAACTTTGAAAAGGCACTCCAGGTTTGCTAAATGTTCTTCAACTGTACGTCCGGACACCACAATATCATCTAAGTAGTTCGAACAACACGGTACAGAAACTGTCAGCTGTTCCAAAAAACGCTGAAAAATAGCGGGAGCGGAAGAACTGCCAAAGGGTAGGCGTTGAAATTGAAAAAGGCCCATGTGAGTATTAATGACGAAAAACTTTTTTGACTCGTCATCAAGTGGAATCTGTAAGTATGCCTCTGCTAAATCAATCTTGGAAAAGAAGCGAGACTGTCCTAATTTGTCCATCAGTTCGTCAGGTCTGGGCAGGGGGTAAGTGTCTACAATTGTCTGACTGTTGACAGTTGATTTGAAGTCCGCACAGAGACGAAGTTTTCCTGACGGCTTGGGTATAATTATTATAGGCGAGGCCCACTGACTCGCAGAAACAGGAGAAATCACCCCACTATCTTGCCAACGTTTAAGTTCTTCGGCAACTGAATCACGCGATGCGATAGGCACTGGTCTAGCTTTACGAAATTTTGGAACTGCAGATTCTTTTAAAGTTACATGTGCCACGAAGTCTTTTGCACAACCTAGTTCCGGCGAAAAAAAGTCACTATATTTGTCACACAATGCATTGATTTTATCCTGAGGCACTATTGACGAAATTTGAAGCACATCTCTTTGAATTGATAAACCAAACAAGTCAAAAGCATCTAGTCCAAAAATGTTCTGTGTCGATTTGGCCTGAAGAACTACAAAAGCAACTGTTTTTGTTATACCTTGGAAAGAGGCAGGCAGGCTACACGTTCCTAGCACGGGAATATTTTGACATGTGTACGCTGTTAACACTTGCTGTGACGGCAACAATTTTGGCAAACCCAGAAGTTCATAAGTATCTTTATTTATTAATGTGACAGCGGAACCAGTATCAAGCTGAAATTGCACCGTCTTATTTTCTATAGAGAGAGTAACAAACAGCTTGTGCTTCTGGCGCACAACCGGTGCGCGAATGTGGGCAACGTCTACTATGGTTTGTTTGCTGCGTATGCGCGGGCCGCGTAGTGAAGTAAGCGGCGCAGACTCGGCACGCAGCGGATTAACAACACTGTCACTAGATGGCACTACCGCCGGATCGGCGTCCGCGCACTGCGAGGCTACTACAGAGTCACTAACTACTGCACTACACTTTTGAGTAGCTACTTGATGTCTACTGTCACTAGCTACAAAGTACTGGGCACTATTACAAGGAGCAGTTGCAGAAGGCACTATTTTCACTACAGGAATGCACTGTTCATAGTCATTTTGCTTGTCCCGAACCCTTTTCCGCTGCACTGTTTTACGCGCTCGTCGGCGCTTGCTACGTGGTGCACTATATAGTTTTGCCATAGGCGCAGAACTAGTTTCATGCAACTGAGATCCAAGGAAAGCACTGTTCAATTTCACAGCCCGTATAACATTTACAGAATGAACTGTTCTCGCACTCTGCGAAGCACTGTTTCTAACGTTACTGTTCTTTGAGTTTTTAATTTGCATACACACAGACTGCACATGTCCTGATTTGCCACATTGATAACAGGTCGCGTTGCGACTAGGGCAATGAGCACGCTTGTGGCGAGATACACACTGAGGGCAAGACTTACGAACATTTTTCTGAAATGAGCGTTGGCGCCCGTTATTCACATTACAGTTTCTAACCCGACGTGGCGATCTTTGTGTCACACTTTTACACCGGCTACTGTTCACTGTCTGTTCAGCACGACCGGTAGAAAAATAAGAATCACTAGTGCTATACTGAGAACTACGGCTAGGAAAGCGTCCGTTGCGGCGCACTGAATTTACACTGTGGCTTTGCATTTCTACATCTGCTAAGTCAAAAGTATCATGAGCTTCTATAAGCTGCAGTACACTGTCTAATGAGGGGTCAGACTGTTTCAGAATTGCTGCCCTAATTCTGGGGTCCTGAATGTTCTGCGTAATCGCATCCCTTAACATCACGTCACTATACGAAAGTCCACAAGAGCAAGTAAATTTACATTGGCGGGTTAAGCCCTTGAATTCCGTAATCCACTCTTGGTGTGACTGCTGCGGTAATTTTTTAAGTCTGAAAAATCGGTATCGTGCAGTGGCTACAAGAACTTTTCTCTCATAATGAGCATTCAGTGCATCTACAATTTGTTCAAAGTCTACATCACGAGGAGATGCGAGAGGGAAAAGTTTTTGCAATAGTACGTAGGTCTGGGGGCCCACAATCGATAAGAAAAGGTTCTTCACTCTCTGACCTGTAATTTGATGAGCCGCGATGAGTTCTTGAAACTGTGCGAAATAGTCGCTCCATTCTTCCTCACGTCCGTTGTACTGGCGAAATGTAGGAAGCGTTGCGACGGCAGGTGTGGGCTGCTGAAGCGGCGGCTGTTGTTGTTGGTGAGCAGCCTGTGTCGTCAACTGCGACACGGCCTGCAGTAGTTGAGTGATTTGCGCCGTCTGTAACTGAATAATTTCCATTAAGTTTGGGTTCGGGGTAGTGGCCATGCTGACCGATTAGGCGCCGCGCATACAAGTAAATTAGAACAAAACACAAATGCAATATGAAAGAGGACACTCTGCAACAAAAAAAGTCCACAAACACGTAACTGAAAATGTTCCCCCAAAAATCTTATAATAAGGGTTGGTGGGCGGGAGCAATTTCTGCGTGCTCTGACTGCTGCTGTCTGGCTGCTGCTAGCGTGCTTGTCCAGGGTTCTATCACTCCTCGTCGGCACTTTTATGTCCCGACTTTGTCGCCGCTTTTGTGTCCCAGCCTCGTCGTAGGTGTCGGTGGCCGGGTGGATGAGACCGACACAGGAATATAGATAGCACGCTGGTGCAGGTACGGAGGGGAGCAGCCAGAAACTATAAACACTAGAGTAAATTAGAAAGAGATATATATTGCACAGAATGTAACAATACTTAACTTTTACATAGTACTGCAGAATGTTGATACATAGTTGTTAGAGGCCTGCCTAGTGCCTGTACGATAGCAAAGTCTTCACTGGTGCCTATCTGATTACAAAGGTCCTAACTGGTTGCTATCTCCGTCCGAAGTGGCCGGTGTCTTTCCGTGGTGGCAACGAGCGGGGTTGCAGCAGAGGGCGCTCGTGGCTGTCGTCGTGAGAACGCCGCACCGTGCGTGCATGGCGGCGCGCGGCGAAAGTAGGTGGCGCGCACTTTGTACTTGTGCGACACCACAGGTATAAACACAAAAACAGGTTACAGAATTGAGAAGAATCGATCGAAAATGTACCACACTAGGTACAATTGTGGTCACTTCCTGGTACAATTTTGATCACTTGCATCTTCCACAAATGAAGCACTTTCTCCCTCAGGTACTAACGCATATTTCGTGGTACCAAACATTGCATTTTTGGTAGCGAATCCAGTCACCCTTAGCTACTGATTCTGCACTATAATAATTCAATAAACAGAATCCACATTTCTGTTTTTTGTTCTTGTTGCATTTGTTCATTGTTATCTTTGTGCCCTGTTGAAAAAGTTTCCTCTTACTGCGGAGGTTACCCAAGTTTTCATCTGAAGTGAGTCTAGCTGATGTCTGTGTTTTCCTCTTCCGAGACGATAATTTTTTCTCTGGACTTGGCAAAATGTCCCTGACAGCATCGTGCTGAGAAATTGTACTGGACCCTGGCGTTACGGATTTGCCGTGTTCTTCAGTTAGATCTTTCGACGACGAGGGTTCTTCTCCAGTAAGCTGTTAGTAGCTTGACTGGTGGGGATCGAAGTAGCAGGAGCCTCAAATAACGTTGAAGGTGCAAATTTCTCCTCGGGAACAATGTCTTTGTGAAAGGGCATTATTAAGGTGGGTATGTCTCTTAACAAATGCCCTAAACCAGTCAATTCCAACAACATTACTTTCTAAGTTCCTTGGACGTTTCAAATTATTTTTCTCAGCTAACCGAAATGTTTTCTATAGGACTAGTTGGAGTTAATCCAGCTTGCATTTTCTTTTTAATTTGCACTTTACCATGTAAAGTGCTGAAAGGAATGTCATATAATTGTGAAGCAGCTCGAAGGCTCAAATGTCCATTCATTACACTCTTTATTGGCTCATCTAATGCAGCTGGACTCCATTTATTGTAGATTTTCTTTTCTGCTCGTTTTCGTGGCATCTAGAAAATAGGAGGTGGCTTTAAAAATCGCCTAGGAAAATCTTTAAATATACAGAATTTTGCAGTAATTATCTATAATATGTCTATGGAAACCAGTCGTGACGGACTAAACTGTAAAACTGCATTGATCGAAATTGTACTAGGGTATCGAAATTGTACCATTTTCCTGATCGAAAATGTACTACTGGCGTGAGTGAATTCACGAGTAAATAGTAGTGAATTCTGCCAAGAAATGGCAGCACATGTCACAGAGGCTTTCTCTGTACGTGCCTCAGAACACGCCCGAATGGAAAACAAGCTTCTAACCTCACTAATATAGAATTTGCAAGCGCGTGGAAACTAGAAAATTTATAAGAGCGCGTTAGACTAAGTAGCTTCACTTACCTCTTAACAGGAAAAAATTTATATCTCCGTAGTACAAAGTAGTATATTCTTGGAAAACACAGGAGCTGTAGAAACCTGCTACACTACGACGCCACACAAAGGCAACTGCTACCAACACTACGACACTGACAAATGGCGCGAAACCTTATGTTGATCGGAATTGTATTTATATCGAATTTGTACCACCTTACTCTCTTGTCTCAAACTGCTGTGCAATTGTTAGCCAGTCTTGTTCTGAACTTGGAATCTATAAATTAAATAAAAGAAAGAAACATAACTAAATGTAGTTCTCATTTCAGGATTGTGAAACGTCACAGAGAGAGCAGACGGTATTGGAGCAGAATAAGAAAGCTGCTATTGAAGGAGTAACCACTATTATGGCAGCAAAAGCACCTCCACCAAAAAGGCGCGTCAAACATAGCAAATCAGCTAGCTCTGCAGCCACACAACAAAATCATGCAATACTAGTGGAAACATTTGATACTCTGAAATCCCGTGCAACCGCGTCCACAGATACTTATTTTTCATATGCTCAACATATTGCCAATGAACTGAGAAAATACGATCTGCGTACATTAGCACAAGTGAAGCAGGTTATTAACAATGTAATCTTCGATGCCGATATGGGAAAAATATTCGTATTACTACGCCGTAGAAGACGCTCCTATATCAATAGCACCTCACGCTTCTGTTTCAAACTACACACCAGAAAACAATGAACTTGCTTCAGTCACAAACTGTGTACCAGAAAACATGCTTCTGATAAAAACTAGGTGCTATAAAACAATAACAATTAATCTATATTCATAAATTATCTCAATTATATCAATTTGTAAAACTGTTCTATAAAAATTTGAATTTGTTTTAAATTTGTGCCTACAATAATTAATTTCACTGACCTTTAAGTACTCTTTTAGGGCCTCGATGATGGCGTCACAAACGTCTGGCACTATTCTCCATGTACTTTATTTGGAGACACGGAAAAGGTATTGCAAGATTGCACAGGAATCTCCTGTGTCTAAGAACCTCAAAGTAATTGCAAGACGTTCTCTTGCAGCAATAGCCTCTCGAAAGTGGGAGTATTGTTATTTTCGGTTCGATTATCGCATTTAAGAGTTCTGAATCGTCTAACGACAATCGAGTAAGATTTTTTGTTGTCTCCTCCACCACTTCGAAAGCCATATCTTGCAGTAGTCGGTTTCCATACTGCATTCTTTGGCGAATCAATTCTGTCATCCACCAACGCACTATTCGTTTCTGCTTTCTATTGTTTTCGATGTTATACGTCAGTATGAAGGCAGCCGATGCACGAGCCGTATGCACGGCACTATAGGCAACAAACACTAGAGAGTCTGTACAGGAGAATGTGACCATGGGTGGGACTGCTCCTGATTGGCTGAGAGCCCATGACGCCATGTTTTTACCAGATTTGGCAGGCTTTACATGTGAGTGAATATCTACAGTGTGCGTTTCTGTACTTTGATGTGTCTAAAAAGCTCCTGACAGCGATTTCACTGTACAGTTACGTACAGGTTGTATTACGGTAGCCGCTGCTCCACTCTTGAACGTCTTCTGTTGATTCTCTATACGTAAATTAACTTGTTGTTCCTGGCAATTTTTAAGATTATATGTTGGTTTGCAGTGATTTACTGAGCGTTATATGATGCTTGTGTTCGCAAGTAATGAGGAAATACGGGAACAGTGGGTGGTTAAAGTTAACTGAAAAAGCAGGAACCGTAAAGGCAACTTATGGAAAACAACAAATTATTCCTGCCTTTGTTAAGTAAATATTTTCTGCTTCCCCGCCCCCCTCCCCGCCCAAAGTATAAAAGGCACTGGTCAAATTCAGTAATAGAACTACTGTCTCTGAAATTCCCGCATGGTGTAGTGGTTGTTTACTGAATTTATACTGTCACGAGTTCGAATCTGGTAAGTGGTAATTTTTTTAAACAGCATTTTCTAGCTTTTCCTTAGTTCATGGTTCTGGTTTTTGACATGCCGTGCTACAAGGTATGTATGAACATGGCTATGGGACCTACCCTTTGGCTTTGTATTACTGGCTATTCACAGTCCTATAATTGGTTATGGGATGTACGTGAGAAAGGGAGGGGGTGGAAGTATTGACTCATTGCAGATATTCAGTTACCTATTTTGAGTCTGTATCTGCTGTTTCACTATAGTATTGGTGTTTTTCCTATTTTCTGTGATACACTGACCCTAAAAGTATCTACACAATGACGTTTTTGGTATTTTCTAGTTTAGGAAAACGTTAAAAGCACGACAGCACACTTAAAATTCAATATATCGTGGCGGAAAACGATAATACTGTACTAATTTCATCGATGGATACGCAGACAGAAAATTCTGTAATAACATCAGTTTCGTTGAGATACATAACTAAATATTTCTCTTTCTTATTAATCAACTTCCAACAGTCGAAATTGCCAAAAGAAAAAATCGTAAAATATGGTATTACGAACCGACAGTCTTAGAAACTGTTTCACGATACTTATTTGCTCACCAAATTATTAGGGCTGTATGAACATAGATGACTGATTAGTAAGCTAGAACATTTATTTATTTTTCATGTCCAGAACATCATCCTTTACAAAAATGTTCAAATGTTTGTAGATTGTATGGGACTTAACTACGAGTTCAGCAGTCCCTAAGCGTACAAACTACTTAGGCAAAAAAATATCCATGCCCGAGGGGGGATTCGAACCCCCGACCGTAGTGGCCGTCCAGACCGTGACTGGAGCGCCTCAGTCCCCTCGGCCACCACGGCCGGCCATCCTTTACAGTCTAATTTGAGTCCGTCTAATAACTTTTAAAATTTAGATATTTCTTGCCCAGTAATCAGCCACACAAATGGCCTTGTCATTAGCTAGCTGTAAATCCAGAGGGGTACAGTATGTGCTGAGGTTTGGGCACGTCGGTAAGTGGTCGCCTGTATGGACATTCCCACAATCGCACAGAGGTTCCCCATCGAGGTAGCCCCATCTGGAAAGGTTGAACTTGTAATTTGAGACCCCATTCCTCAGCCTGTTTAGAGCCTTCCAGGTTGTAAAGTATTTGTTACCTCAAGGTGCAAGTTGTTATTTCAGGGCCAAGATAGGATTAGCTGAAGCTTCCACTCTTCGACAGTGACATCAATTGGCTCTGATGTCCTAAGGAAGTTCCTTCTTGAGTGAAACCGCCTGGGTCGTTGTTGGTGCCCATGTAAGGGGTGGCGATTGTCTGTCAATTGTTTCTTCCTCTACACCTCGGCAGGTACTCGCCGCCGTATGCTAGGGGGAGCTATCCCTATGAGAGGGTAGATCTTCTCCATCGGCGTGGGTCTCAAGCACCCCAATACGATGCGGGCTGACTCATTTACAGCCATGTCGATATGTTTCACGTGAGCCGAATTCTTCCACTCGGGAGCAGCATATTCAGCTGCCGATAGACTAAGAGCCATGGCTGTTGTTCGGAGCACTTGTAGGTCTGCATCCCAGTTTGAGTTTATCAGATGCGATTTGGTGTCATGGGTGGAACTCATGCCTTATTTCAATTGTCAAGTGGCTGTACTTCTGACAGTGTCGCTATGTAAACGCCAATTCCGCGCGCAGTCTGGTAAAAACATGGCGGCCAACGGGCGGTTGGCCCCTATCTCCCTATATACGCTCTCTAACAAACACCAACCACTAGCGACACTGGTTGTGGTGTGATTCGTGTCTCACTGCCAGTGATTGTATACCAACAACTGCCGCAGAGCCAGAGCAGCGTCTCGGCGGAGCGCAGCTGCCGCATCCGAATACCCACGTGTGCCGCTCACCAACTGCTCGATACGGCTGCTGCACACAGTGGAAACGCGGCTTTACAGTCCCTCAAAGCTACGGAGTTGGGAGCTTGCCCTCCAACGTATCCTCACCTCCCGCCGTTCTCCTGGTCTAAATCGATGCTAAGCTCTCCCCTTTCCCCCTCCATCAAACTCAACTCACTAATTGTCTATTCATTTCTCAACCCCTTCCCTGTCTTCCTCTCGTAAATTATTCTCTCTCTCTCTCTCTCTCTCTCTCTCTCTCTCTCTCTCTCTCTCTCTCTCTCTCTCTCTCTGTGTGTGTGTGTGTGTGTGTGTGTGTGTGTGTGTGTGTGTGTGTGAGGGCGCACATGTCTGTGTTTTTCTCTAAATCATTCCCTCCTAAAAGCCTTTTTCCTATCCCCGCCCTCTACATTCTCTAACTCAGTTTTATTCGGTTTACTTATCCACACTACTGGCCATTAAAACCGCTACCCTAAGAAGAAATGCAGATAATTAGAGGGTATTCATTGGACAAATATATTATACTAGACCTGACATTACATTTTCCCGCAATTTGGGTGCATAGATCCTGAGAATTCAGTACCCAGATCAACTACGCCTGGGCATTCAATCAAACAGAGCTTGGATGGCGTATACAGGTACAGATGCCCATGTAGCTTCAACATGATACCACAGTTCAACAAGTGACTGGCTCATGGTGACGAGCCAGTTTCTCAGCCACCATTGACCAGACAATTGGTGAGAGATCTGGAGAATGTGCTGGCGAGGGCATTTAACATATCCAGAAAGGACTGTACAGGACCTTACACATGCAGTCGTGCATCATACAACTGAAATGTAGGGTTTCACAGGGATCAAATGAAGGGTAGAGCCACGGGTCGTAACACATCTGCAATGTAATGGCCACTGTTCTAATTGCCGTCGATGCGAACAAGAGGTGACCGAGACGTGTAACCAATGGTACCCCATACCATCACGCCAGGTGATACACCAGTATGGCGATGACGAATGTCGCCAAACACGGATGCGACCATCTTGATGCTGTTAATAGAACCTGGATTCATCCCAAAACATGACGTTTTGCCATTCGTGAACCCAGGTTTGTCGTTTCGTACACCATCGCAGGCTCTCCTGTCTGTGATTCAGCATCAAGGTTAACCGCAGCCATGGTCCCCGAGCTGATAGTCCATGCTGGTGCAAACGTCGTCGAACTGTTCGTGCAGATGGTTGTTGCCTTGCAAACGTTCCAAGTGCTGACTCAAGGATCACGATCCGTTACAGCCATGCGTATAAGATGCCTGTCATTCCGACTGCTTGTGATATGAGGCCGTTGGGATGCAGCACGGCGTTCCGTATTGCCCTCCTGAACCCGCCGACTACATATTCTCCTAAAAGTGATTGGATCGCGACCAACGCGAGCAGCAATGTCGCGATACGATAAACCGCAATCGCAATAGGCTACAATCCGACTTTTATCAAAGTCAGAAACGTAATGGTACGCATTTCTCCTCCTTACATGAGGCATCACAACAATGTCTCACCAGGCAAAGCCGGTCAACTGCTGTTTGTGTATGAGAAATCGGTTAGACACTTTTCTCACATCTGCCAACCGTGTATGAATGCTCTGAAAAGCTAATCATTTGACCATCAGGGGGCTCTACATTCAGTTGTTTAGTAGGGGCTATGCGAACCCAGCGTCCCGAGCTGGGGACTGATAAGCGCCAATAGTCCTCTGTCACTGTAAGCTCTGAGTAGGCTTCAACGACCACCACATGGCGTAGTGATGGAATGGCTTTAGTCCGGACACCGGGGATCTTGGCTTTACCGCCTGGATTGCGAGGATGGTAAAACCTCTCTAAAAAAACTCCTATATCCGAAGGTGAGCTTCGCGCCGAGGACATGCATGGCGGTTGAGGCAGAAGCGGACGACCTCTGAATAATCTGCCGCACCTCAGATGTATAAGGCATGCCCAGGCTTGCAGGGCTGCCTGGGTCGACAGTGTTTCCCTAGCTACTCGTGGGACGCACATGGAGTCTTTTCAGTCTTTTTCTGATGCTCCCGGAGGATTGGATGGGCCACTGGTGAGCATTCCTTCCCATCCAAACAAGCGAAGTCTTGAGGGTAGCTGAGCGTGCTACTCCAAAACATCGATTTAGTCAGAGGAACAGGCACAAATGTGTCAAAATGTTTTTGTCATAGTTAAGAGTGGAGGGTTCTTTTGCGAAGGTGTCCCCATTCTACATTCAGAAGACACTTGATGGGAATGCGAGTGAAGTCCATAAAGAGGCTTCATAACGGTACGCTGCTGATCGAAACTGCGAACTCTAGTCAAGTACAGAAATTTCTTCAAGCAAAATCTCTGGATGAATACCCATTTATTGCAGAACTGCATAAAATCTTAAATTCTTGTCGTGGGGTGGTATCATGTGAAGATTTAATGAATAAAAATGTCAGTGTTCTCCAACAGGAATGGGCTAGTGAAGGCGTCACGCAAGTGCAAACTCTAATGAAAATAGTGATCGGAAATCTTGAGATGACTACTACGTTAATCTTATCGGTTAGCTGTCAGGTCCTGCCCAGTCATATTAAGGCTGGATTCTTACGTCTAAAGGTTCGTCCCTTTTATCCAAACCTCTTGCAGTGCTTCAAGTGCCAACGGTTTGGTCATACTACGGTTGCGTGCAATGGTCTTGCTATGTGTGTGAACTGTTGTCAGGAAATAAAAGTAAGCCAGCCGCAGTGTCCGAGAGATCTGCGGTGTGCAAGTCACGGTCTGCACGGCCGCTGCGGTCAGAGGTAAGAATCCCCCCCCCCTCAGGCATGGATGTTTGTGCCGTCTTTAATATAACCTGGTTTATAAGTAGTTAGTCAGTGTAGGGACTGATGACCCCATAGTTAAGTTCCTTAAGCTCTACAGACATTTCAATATGAAATAAAAGTAACGTGTCATGTGCCTTATGCTGACGCAAAGAAGCTGTTTCAAGCCATGCAACCTCCATCATTCATTACGTCATTTGCAACAGCTGTGAAACAGCATGCTGTCAAAGTTAGTGTGTCAACCCAGACCGACGTAGCAGCCGCTGCTAGCAACACCTGCTCCTGTTGTAGCACGTACCAAAAGCCAGATACAGCTACTCGTACACCTGCCAGGTACTCAGCGACACAACCATCTCAGAATGATGCGGTCCTGCCATTACCCCCAACGGCAACTGTTCCCCCAGTATTAACCAGTGGACCCCAAGAAGAACTTTCAGATTTATCGACCAGTAAAGCCAAACGTGCCTCAAGGGCAAAGCCTAAATCTGGTGATGTGCAACTGCACCAACCAACAACGAAATCAGTGGCCTCCACCGCTAATAAATATTTAGCACTGAAACAGCCAGCAATGAAAGCAGCGGTCACTGCTGCCGCTGCTACGTTTCTGACGATTTGGTGACGAAACATCCGGCAGTTAAATCAGGGGACTCGGCTGCTGCTGTTGATCTCGCGAAGGAGGTGGTCCTTCTTGGGGATCCACCAAGTCCCCCTGGCCCTCCGCCAGGGACTCTGGGGTTCCCACCAAGGAGCAAAGGGTCAGTAAAGCCAATCTTTATTAAAAGGTAATGGACATACTGCAGTGGAATTTAAATGACTTCAGAATCCATCTAAACGAGTTAAAAGTCATCACACATGTCGGGCCTGTGTGTCTGTGCTTACAGGAAACACATTTTAAGGAATCTGATCGTGCTGTTTTCCAGGGATATCACTTATAGCGTACTGATGACCTCAGTGGCGACAGGGCTCAGGGGGCAGTGGCAGTGTTTGTTAAAGACACACTTCAGCATGTACCCCTCACTACCACACTACAAGCAGTTGCTGTCACAATGCACTTCGTGTCCTTTCAGTGAACACTTTGCTCCCTCTATCACCCGCCACATGCGCCGTTGGACGAAGACTCCCTTTCTGCACTGGTCACTCAACTTCCCCGACCGTTCTTGCTCCTGGGAGATTTCAATGCTCATAATACTCTTTGGGGTAGTGTGTTTACCTGTCCAAGGGGCCGAGTGGTCGAACGGGTACTCCAAAAAAGCTCTTCCTGTTTCTTGAATCCGGGTGCAAAGACGCATTTTTGTGCAGCAACTGGGTCATTTTCAGCCATTGACCTGACTGTTTGTTCTTCTGTTGTTGCAGATTCTGTCCAAGGTGAGGTGGCAGACGATCTCCAGTGCAGTGACCATTTTCCTGTCACCACCTTTTACAGCGATCGCAACCTGAAAGTTACCCAACCAAGTGGTTGCTCAATAAGGCGGATTGGGTTCTGTATAGCCAACTAGCTGTTCTTGAGCATCGGGACAATATTTATGACTGGTTAGATCACATAACAGCTGTGATATACTCAGCTGCAGATACATCTATTCGTAAATCGTCGGGCCACTGCAGGAGGTCACCCGTTCCCTGGTGGAACTATGAGTGTCGGCGCGCTGTACGCGACCGGCGCTCAGCGCTGTGTAGATTAAAGCACTCTCCATCGGCAGAGAATCTTGCAGCCTTTCAGAGTCCAACGAATATTGCAGGAGAGTAAAAAGCGTACATGGTACGAGTTCCACTTCCGCCACTGCAGTATGGGATTCCGTAAGGAAAATATTTGGAAAAATGAGTTCATGCCCGTTGGCGGCAATAAAGGACGATGGACTCCTTAAAGTTGCGCCAGTCGAGACTGCTCAGACAACCTGCTTTACAAGATAACATCGTCCCCGAGTCCCGCTCCAGCTTTCCACGCCTACCGCGCGGTTCAGGAGAGGAAACGCCTTGATTTCGGCTTTTCTAATGATGAGGCTTATAACGCTTTGTTTTCTATCTGGGAACTGGACACGGCATCAGCTTCTGAGCGCGAGACGGCCTCTGGGCCCGACTCGATGAACTATGGCATGGTACGGCATCATAATTCAGAGTCTAAGACTGTTCACCTTGACTTATTTAATCAGTTATGAACAGACGAGCTATATCCCATCTCCTGGAGGTAATTTATAATGATACCCCCTCTTATGTAGCGTGTTTTACTGAGATGTGACTGACACCACAATTGTCAAAGATGGCATTCTCTTGTGGAACATGGGCTCACTCGACTCATAGGGAGTGGGATGCGGAATAACACAAGTCTCCAAGTTTAGACGTTTATTTAACATAAGTTTTACAACAATTATGAGGACCTTAAAACCCTTATTCTTGCAGTTACACAAGTGACATACTAAGCAGAACTCTATACTTGAACGTAAAGGTCTGGCTGTCTCGAAAGAACATTTGCGTTGAAAGTATGTTTTGTGTCCCAGCCTTGTCGCCGCTTTTGTGTCTCGTTTCCGTCGTAGGTGTCGGTGGCCGAGTGTAAAAAGACCGACACAGGAATAAAGGACGCAGGCTTGTGCGGTATGGAGGTGACCAGCCAATGGGACAGCAGAAACTAGAAACACTAGAGTAAATTAGAACGAGATATATATTTCTTAGAGACTTAGTAATACTTAACTTTTACATAGCTCAGTACTGCAGAATGCTGATACATAGTTGAGCTAGAGGCCTGCCTAGTGCCTGTCCGATAGCCATGTCTTCATTGGTGCCTACCTGATTCCGAAGTGCTAACTGGTTCCTATCTCAGTCCCAAGTGAACGATGTCGTTCAGTGGTGGCCACAAGCGAAGTTGTACCAGAGGGCGCTCGTGGCTGACGTCATAAGAACGCCGCGCCGTTCGTGCATGGTGGCGCGCGGCGAAAGTAGGTGGCGCGCACTTTGGACTTGTGCGACACCACAGAATGAATGACCTACTATTGGACGCCGTTGTGGTGCGAGCCTCGGTTGTAGGAATCGCTGAATGAAGATGCCGGCGCAGCGGAAGCCAGCATTGTCTGACTGCGCGGAAGTGCGGTTCGCCGATCGCTGTGCAGACAGTCAGACAGTAGGCCTCAGGGCCCCCGTGGAGGCAGGACCGTGCCGCTCTGCCCGGGATGGCGTGTGACGGCTACGGCCAGCGAACTCGCGTTCTCCAGGAGGCTGCGCCCCACCCAGGAGGTGAAGGTAGCGCTCACCGACTGGGTCCCAGGTAAGCTGCCAGTGTCGCCGCTGCTACGCTTCCATCCTCCGCGGAGCTATGTCCGGCGTTGCATGGGAGCTGACTGGCTCCCGTTCCTGGTCTTCTGCCGTCGAAGACACGACCCTCCGGTTACAGCTATGGCGCCCCGGCGCTTCCGGCGGTTTGGTCCGAACTCTTGACCGTCTTCCGATGACTCTTCCGACCTGTGCTTAGAGGGGTCCATTTATAGTCGAAAAGTTGCTACTAGAACGTTCTGGTTGCTCCGGTGACCTGCTTACGTTAGTGTAAGACACTTTAGTAAGATGACAAAGTCACGCTCTACACGTAGCCTGTGTTGTTGCAAGAGTTCCCCTTTCGGGCGCGCACGTGCCTCAGACAAATAACACTCCGGCCACCGTTGTTTCCAACTGATTTTCGTAACCGCTGATGCTGCTAACCCACTGTCTGTCTGCTATTAACTTGTCCATTCAAGTACAATTCCCATAGTTATTTTATTATTAAATATTATATCCTTTCGCTCTCTATTGATTTATTAATTATTAATGCTTGTAAAGTCTATGGGACTTAACTACGGGGTCATCAGTCCCTAAACTTACAAACTACTTATGAACTACTTACGAACTAGGACGGCACAAATATCCATGCCCGAGGGGGGATTCGAACCTCCGACCTTAGTGTCTATTGATTTATTTTACACTTTTCATTAGTACACTGTACACTTAAACTGGGGAAGGACCGCATGCTCCCTGATAGCTTTTGTAGTGTTACTGTAGTTATCTATGTCGGTAAGACGCTGGAACGAATGATCAACGCGATACTTGTTAGGAGTCTCGAATCTCGGAACCTCCTTAGTGGCTTCCAGTGTGGGTTTCGCACGTATAGGTCCACTCTTGATAACCTCAGCTTCCTGGAAGTGGCTATACAGGAGGCGTTCCTGCGAAAGCAGCATCTAACATCAATCTTCTTCGACTTTCACAAGGCATATGACACTACGTGGCGACACAGTATCAAAAGTCAGTTGCATGAATGGGGATTTCTGGGACCCCTTTTCATTATTCTGCGTTCCTTTCTTGCTGACCGTTGCTTTCGGTACAGAGTTAGCAACGATGTTTCCGATAAATTTCCTCAGATTCACAGAATTCCTCAGGGGTGTGTTTTAAATGCAACTTTGTATGGTATAACGTCTATTGTAAGGAATCCTGTGCAGTGCTCCCGCCGACCGCGGTGGCCGAGGGGACTGAGGCGCTCCAGTCACGGTCTGAACGGCCACTACGGTCGGGGGTTCGAATTCCCCCTCCGGCATGGATAGTTGTGCCGTCCTTAGTCTTAGTTAGTTCATAAGTAGTTTGTAAGTTTAGGGACTGATAACCCCGTAGTTAAGTCCCATAGACTATACAAACATTTGAACATTTGAGCAGTGCTCCTTGTATGTGGATGACTGCTGTGTTCTGTTCTTCTTCTAGCCCAGAATGTGCTTCACGCCAGCTAGAGTTGACACTTAAAACATGTTCGAGCAGACCAGTCTTCTAGTGTATTAACTTCTTTTAATGGTTTGAATTTTAAATTTTATTTTGTTGGTTTAAACTGTATCTGATTTATTTATCTGAATACGATGAATGTTTTGATTTTATTGTGCTTGTGTGTGGTCAGTGTGTTGCCTATCCTCCTACGTGTTTCGTGCTCAATCCTTACATTCTTCTGGATTTGATGGTCTAAGTTCTACATCTGGATGATCTTTGTTTGATTGCTCTTGTTTGTGTGGAACTTGATTTCCCTTGTCTCGCCAGTTGCCCTCTGTAAAGATATCCCTGATTGTTTTGGTTTCTGAAACCATTTCCACGTAGATATGAATTGCCATACCCATTGTTATTACTGCTTCTATTCCCATAGTTTCCGCCATTGTTCCATACTTCTACGCTATCTCCATTGTTTCGTGATTGGAAATTATTATTGCTTGCATATTATTAAAGGGCCGAAGTTTTCATTATTTTTGCGATTAAAATTTCTGTGATACTCATTTCTGGGCCTTTCCAACTGAATGTACCTTTTATTTTTATTTTCGTTAAGTTCTTCCTCTTTGAACATGAATTCTAGTTCCCTCATTACTTCCTTAAAACCCTCAAAATTTTCATTCTGTTCTACTGTCGATTGCTGATTTTTGACCGGTAGTTTCATTCTGCATATACGTATTAGTTCTCCATTGCTGTACGGTCTGGCTAAGCATGATGTCAAAAAATTTGACTACACTTATCTCTCCTGAGTTCTCGTAAGGTTCCATCTGTAATAATTACTATTGATTTGATTGTGCTCTTCATTTGACCAGTATATATTAAAAAATGCGCTCCTAAACTGTTAAGATGTGCAGTTTTGTGCAACTCTTTTCATTACCTCTGCCACTGGTCCTGACATGTGTGCTCATACAAAATCTAGCCTATGTGCTAAACTCCAATTGTTCGATATGCCCACCTAAAATTGAGCAAAATAAGGTTTGCGCATGAATACTTCCGCCTTCCTCTTTGACGTTTTGAAATTTATAACAGTCGAAAAGTGGTTTGTATTGTATCTATCCATAGCCCCTAATCGTGCTTGGCCGGCCGCGGTGGCCGAGGAGACTGAGGCGCTCCAGTCACGGTCTGCACGGCCACTACGGTCGGGGGTTCGAATTCCCCCTCGGGCATGGATATTTGTGCCGTCTTTAGTATAAGGTAGTTGAAAAGTAGTTTGTAAGTATAGGGACTGATGACACCGTAGTTAAGTACCATAAGCTTAACAAACATTTGAACATTTAATCGTGCTTGTTCCATCATGTCTAACATTCCTGTCTCCGTTACGCTTTCTTGCCTGTGTGGTGGCAACCCACTACTTATCTGCATGTTCCCTGTTGCATATCCTGTGTTCATTTCGTATCTTTGCAATGGCGTACAAAAAAGTTGCTGATTTATTGCTTTTGGTGCTGCGAATTATTGTCAAATTGTGTGATTGTGTTAACTGGTTCTGTTGCCTGTCGTTCAATTGGTAATGGCTGGCTGTACATTCCGCGAGTTTCTGCATATTCAATATGGTTTGCGGCATATCGTAAGGTGATCTTATAATTAATTTTGGCCTTACTTCCGCGGGTGTTACTTCTGGTTTTTTTTTTTTTTTTTTTTTTTTTTTTTTTTTTTTTTTTTTTCTACCTTTTACTTGTGTCTGTTCTTGTAGTGAATGATTACTTGTCGTATCAGTATTACACTACAAGTACAGTCGGTCTCTATTTTTTCCTCAATCGTTTGGATTAAGCCTGATCTGAGTTTTTCTAACTCATCTTTTGTCTTCGTTTCAATTTTATTTATACGCTTTTCCTACCATTTTAAAGTGACTTTCGTTACTTTACTGTGGATATCCTGTTTATCAGTGGTTTGAATAGCTGTACATGTAACCTTTTTTCTGAAACGTCCAACTTTCTTAACTACTTTGACGATGTCCAGTTGGACCTTCTCTACGTCAGTTCGTAATTCCTGTTGGTCTTGCGATAGTGCCTGTATCTTGTCTGTAGCCTGTTTTGCGTCTTTATTTATTTGTGTGATGTGGTTATCAATCCGTGATATGCCTTCCACCATCTGAACTTTAACTTGGTAAATATCCTGTTTTCATTCCTGATTTTGTTTCGTTAAATTATTACCTTGTGCGGTTATACTATCGTTCAGTTTTCTTAACATTTTCATAATTGTATCTTGTCCTGTCATACTATCTGCTGCTGAACTGTGTGTTCTCGCTCTCCTAATTAAGAACTAATTATGTTCCGTCATTCGCAGCATCTCTTGTCTCGTATTGTGACATCGACAAATTGGCTAGCTGTAACACTCTACGTTGCCTTACACGGTTTGTGTGTACTGCGGACCCGTTGCATCTGTCACTGGACTCTGTAGTGCCACATGTGACTCAGCAAACTGGTCGCGCTTTTTGTCTGAGTTCAGGTACCGTTACGTTCGTTACGGAACCATTACGCGGCACTCTCAACTGCGCAAATATTTTTCTGTCCCTGTTGCCGTGGCATGTTGATAATATGTACGATTGGTTCTACACATTCCAAATTATTGTCTTCGGTATTAAATCTTCCTGCCTCATTACCAGTCCGTCTATGTATTGTCTGTAATGATGCGTATTCCGCCCTGAATATGCTGATATTAATAGAGTTTTCTTAGCTGTACCTGCTTCTAAAGTTTCCCTTCTTTTACGTGGACTGTCTGCACCTGGTTCAGAAATTTCTTTCCGCGAAACTACAAATTCTGGAATGTTCAGGACACCGAATTTACTTTTATTTTGTCTAAGTCGTCTAGAGGTTACAAACTCTAATGCTCTTCCTCCTGATAATTTAATACATTCTCTACTGTCTTATCCGTATGTTGATTACCTACTGCTGCGGTGGAGTAGCCGAGCGGTCTAAAGCGTCTCGCTGCGGAGCGCGCGGTTGCTCACCGTGGAGGTTCGAGTCCTACCTGGGGCATGGGTGTGTGTGTGTTGTCCTTAGGTTAGTTTACCTAGGTTTAAGTAGTTTGTAAGCTACGGACTGATGACCACGCAGTTTGGTCCGATAGAATTACAAACATTTGAACATTTTTGATTACCTACTACTTTATCCTCCATCATCTCTACCTGCTGCTAAGATTCATGAAGCTTTTGTGACTGTGCTCTCGTTAACATGGGTATTTGTGGCCTTAACTTCAAAATAATCACAACACCTATCCAAAAACTGTCGTCCATATACTAGTTGATTGAACTAACTAAAAAAAAACGTCGTAATTTTAGTCTTTCCAATCTGCTCTGCTGCAATCTCCGATTCTGCACCTGTGGCTTGCAGTCTCTTAAATCTAGGTAGGTTGGCTGCTCCAGCATCCGTCTGCGTCTCCAACCCTGTGCCTACCACCTGAAATCCTTCAAACCTAATACTTATTCAAAAATTATAAAAAATCACACCTTTACCGTTATTAAATAATACCATATGACCTTTTTTTTGCAAGAATCACAACTGTAGACTTTATCTTTAACCTCCTTTTTTTCACTTCTAATCCTTGAATTGCAACTTTTTAAAGCTGCTCTTCAGCGTGAGAATGCACCTTCCAACATTGTATCTCCTAAACTACTTGGCTTTTTACAATAATTTCACTCAATATAACTTTACCTAAGCTACCACTATATAAATATACACAAAAACTTATAAACATTACAAAAATAAATTTTTAATTCATGTTACACTCCTGCTTGCTCGTCTACATTAATACAAAAAAAAATTCAAACAACAAGTTTTTTAATTTTTTTTTTATCTTAGTGACCCTGTTAGCTACTCTCCTATTTATCTATACTACCGATTACTTTTCCTGACAATTTATATCCTGGCAGGGTCGCCATTTGCTAATGTGAAACCTATGGTGTTGAGATTTTTATTCTACTCTTACAACTATATATAGTGCACAAAGGACTGATCTATTTACTGCAGGCAAGACATCAACAGCATGTCATGAAGAAGTTAGAAAGATGCTCCTTGCCTACCTCCAATTGGTGAAACTTTATTACTTGTATTAAAATAGATATAGATGACATCTACTGTAAAAAAAATCTTAAAATTAACAAAGTGTGACTATTGAGGATCATTTGGGTAGTATAGTGATGTCACCATTTACTGAAATAAAGAAAAATTTTAAATTTTGGCTTTACTTACTTTCACAAATACTCCAGAAAGTTAAAATTTTTAACTTCTTTGTTCCGGATAGGTTGACAGAATAGATCAAACGTATAAACAATTTATAAATAAAATAAAGTTGGTAGAATGCTTGAAGAACCACGCCTACTTGACTTGAACATTAATTCAATTTCGTCACTTCACATTCAATGTTGTCGCAATGTCAGAAATATTACACAATGGTAGAAATATGTATTTGTTATTGCTGTTTGGGGATGGGTGGAGTTCGCCTAAGGCCTTTGCATACAATGCTGTTAAATGCACCATTGTCTGCTAGCTGCGTCTTCACTGAAATCGAAACGAAATATTATCTGTTTTGATCAACTACTGCCGATCGCACTTCCCTTGCATCTTGATGAAGTCAAAGACCTATAAATGCTAGTCTGGCTATGAATTGGTGTGATACAGCAGACTCAGACTAATCCACTGCGATGACACTCAAAAATGTGCTCACAAGCGTTGTCTTCTGAACTCTACGTTCAGGCCAGATATGAAGTAATTTAGTGAACACTACGAATAACGTGCAAGCCTTAGTACTCTTCAATGGATATTAGCTAAGATCCACTCCACGAGAGAGGTGCTCCTTTCAGTGCAATACTGCACAGCGATCTGTATTGCCTGTCCGCACAAAACTCACTGCAAGAGCGTCACACTGCCAGTGACAACACACACAGCCAGCACGGGAGAGAGAGCGAGCATGCCTTAATTTTTTTCATTCAGCCAGTGGCTCACCTAGCAATCGGATATTGCGTCTTCAAATGCCGTATGGCTGTCTGGCCAATAGTAATTCAACTAACATCTCGTTTAGGTATCCCTCGCAGACATGATGGCGCCAGTTTGGAATTAGCTTTCCGTCCGCTAAAACGTGTTTTGTTGAGCATGGCATTGTATACCTTTTAAAAAGGATTTTAAAGTGTATGTATATCCCCAAGAAGGCAGTGGCTCTCTGGCCAAAGGCTACCCAAGGTGATGCAAGACGTATTTTATGTATATATAATGTGGTTCACAGTGGCGTCTCGATACCAAATGTGTTGGGGGCTGGGCGTGTGGCTTTCGATGAGCGGGGGGAGGGGGTGGATGTAACTTAACGGTAAGAAAGTATTTTCAGTTTTTAATAACCATTTCAAAAGCCACTGAATCTCACGGATCAGCCTGTTTGGCTTCTATGAATGTCAACGAATGACACAGTCATTATGACCTACTGCTCTCTAAGTGGAAGCTGTACTAAGACAACGCCATATTCAGCTGTAGGGTTGAGACACACCTGTCGTCTCTCAATGAATCAGCAACTGATGTTATTATATCATTCTGAATGCGTGCTGACGTTCCGCAGAAGACTGTGGAAGTTGCTAAATGTTCTTTTAGGGCAAAACCGGACTCAGTGGTTGCAGTAATGAATGTAATTTCCTCTATTGGAGGACTTCATTTTCAGTGTGACGTCGGAATGCCAGCTCCTGTTTTCTTAAATAGCATACAGGATTAGTGAGCCTGTTTAATATCTTCCTGTTCTTTCTCACTTTTTTATTGTGAACCTCTGTTTCAACTCTTTGTTGAAAATCCAATAACATTTCAATTCTAATAGGAACGTAATAAATTTATTAAAGTTGAACAAACTAGAAGGACTAATTTCAGACTCACTGTGTAGTTTCACGGCGGTGTTCGGTTGGTTCAGATTCTTGTATCATTAATGATTCCTTATAGAGTTTTGTTTGAAAACAGCAAACACTTACAACAGCAAAATTTGTTCAGCACATCACACCCGCAAAGCCACTCCGCTACATCTTAGTTCTTTGCGAAAAGGTCTTGAGAAACCTCCTCTCGCACATTGTATACGTGTAGATGTCTTGAGAAATGGACATGGCCGGCCACAATCAATCACTTTTTCCTTTCACTATAAGAAAGTGATGAAAAACTGGTGTCTTATTACACTTTCACTGTCCATATTAAATGTTTAAACACCTGACTTGGTCGCATGAACAATAATATACGGCGCGCAACTCGGAAACAATAATCAAACACGCCGCGGTGGAGTGGCCAATCGCCTTGAGGCGCTATGCTGCGATGCGCGACGCCGCTCCCCGTCAGGGGTTCGAATCCCCACTCGGGCATGGATGTTTGTGTCGTCTTTATTATGAGGTAGTTCATAAGAAGTGTATAAGTTTAGAGACTGATGACACCGTTGAACTATCAAACGCAATGCGTTGGAAACAGAATTAATGCCTTGCCAGGCAGAAGGCGAGGCGACAGACTGGTAACGCGAATGCGCACTGGCAGTGTGTGAATCTGTGAAGGTGCTAGGACGTTTGAAGCAGATTCAGCGCCATGGCCGCTGGCTGGCAATAGCAGACGGTTCAGACGATTCCGGACATCTCGGAAGATAACTATAGAAATGGAACAGAAGAATGAAATTGTTGTGAGTTTCGGTCTGCACGGCCACTACGGTCGGGGGTTCGAATCCCTCCTCGGGCATGGATATTTGTGTCGTCCTAGTTCGTAAGTAGTTCATAAGTAGTTTGTAAGTTTAGGGATTGATGACCCCGTAGTTAAGTCCCATAGACTATACAAACATTTGGACATTTTTGAAATTGTAGTGAAAGGAAAACACACTATAATGAAACGTTATGAAAATAATCTATTGCTTTTCGATCGATTGCAACAGGGCGTTGACACACAAACTTGAAAATATTAAGGAAACGCCACTGGTTGTTCGGTATAAAAAAAAAAAAAAAAAAAAAAGTCCTGTGGCGCAGCCGCGGAGGGTGGGAGGCTACAGGGGCTAATGCCCCTTCCCCCGTGGTATCACCGAAATAGTTTTAATTTCTTTTAAACAGTGCACATGTAATAAATCACAGCTTAACTATAATTTGCCAAGCACAAGTGAACATGACAGTGGTTCACCAATGTGTTGCCGCCACTAAGAACGTGTGCTGTTGCTACTGTCTTCGGTTTTAATGCCGCCGCGACTAGCTTCGTTATTGCCGTTATTGTCACTGCTATCCAGAAGTTATGAGCCGCCTGTTCATATGCAGCGACCCGCTGCTAAGCGGCGCCACCGAGTGGAATCGTATGAAGACCGCCAAAAACTACGAATAACAATAGTTTTATTTTAGTTAAATTTTTGCACGTAGTTTCATGTTAATTAAACAGTTATAACATCGGCTAGCTTCTGATATTCCTGATAGCGAATGATAAGAACCCTTTCCCATTAATAAATTCAGCAAGCCAAAGGTGCACACAGGGGGGAGGGGGGTGAAATGAGTACTTTTGGATGGCCTAGGAGGGGGGGGGGGGGCTATAAAATAATTTACAAAACATGGAATAAAAGATATCTAATTTTAATATTAAATGGCAAATCCATTTTATCAGGTAATAAATTAGGAATCCAGGACCTAATATCTCGGGTGCCGGGGAAGGGGGAGGGAGGGAAGGGTTTTTGTCATTGGCCAAAGGGGGGGGGACCTATGTAGTAGGCTTTGTTTCTAAAATGTGAGCCCCCGCCCCCATCCTTCCCCCCCTCCAGAAACAAATCCTGGTTTCGCCACTGTTCGGTACACTGTGCTGAATCGCATTAAGAATTATTTTCTTCTTCTAGATGCTACACCGGCCTATTAGCCTCGTCAGTACTGAGATGAATTGCTCCACTGTTGCAGAAATATAACCAAATGTTTAATGACGGGAGACCTCTTTCCTAAATCCTTTTCAGTTTAATGGAGGACTATGAACGCAGTTAAATGCACGAATAACATTTCCCGTGGCAGGTAGCTGGAGCCCACTGGGGAACACTGGACGTTATACACTCGGAGGTATTTCCATTTGCCGGCGTAAAGCGGGTTTACAGCGACATTCAGACGCGAAAGAACGCCCGCGTGCTCTCAGCGAGATAGGACCGCGGTAATTAGCGGGAAACGGCTCAACGAGCGAGGGAGACGCAGCGGAGAACCAGTCTCATTACCGAAATAAAACGCCCGGCTGAAAAAATACCCGAGCCGAACCCAGGGCGCCATGCGACGGGAATCTCAGCGCGCACTCAACTGCGCCAACTGCTTGCTGTTTTCGTCGAAAGAAACGTCACTTTACAACTGAGTTACACAGGTTGCGTTAGTAATTATTGGACATTTAATAATAATAATTTCGTGTGGCTCAGTGGCCTGGTGCAAGTCTTTCGATTGGACGCCACTTCGGCGACTTGCGTGTCCCTAGCCTACCCCAGTTATCCAACCGGGGAGAGGGGACCTACAGCTTAACGTGGAATCCGAACCACGTGTCGTTTCTGGCGAGTCCTCACATCGTTGAGAGGTGAAGGATGGGTTAAAGTGCAGACTGAAAAAATCCGTGGTCCAACCGGGTTTTGAACCCGCGACCCTTCGGTTTTCAGTCGAGCACTTTACCCCAAGACCACCGGGCCCGACAGTATGGCACCTTTGAACAAAGTTTACTAAGGGCCGGTTTGTCAATGTCTCGTTAAGTTCCGGTTAAGATTTTAACTTGTTAGCGGGGAACCGCGTTTGTCAATGTTTCGTTTTGGCTCTAACTTGATCTGGTATTAGAAGGATTAGCCGCGTGAATTTTTCACCGTTTCCAGGGTACGCCCGACTGTGTTCTTCAGCTTATCGGTTCATAGTCTACTAGGAGGCTCCCTCTTCGTACCCCATAAAGAAGCCGGTCTTAGACCAGGAAGATCTTGTTGTGGGCAAATACTCAATTTAACGCACCACATAGAAGATGGCTTTGAAAGAAAATTAATAACTGGAGCAGCTTTCATAGATCTTACTGGCCGGCCGCGGTGGCCGAGGAGACTGAGGCGCTCCAGTCACGGTCTGCACGGCCACTACGGTCGGGGGTTCGAATCCCCCCCTCGGGCATGGATATTTGTGCTGTCCTTAGTCTTAGGTAGTTCATAAGTAGTCTGTAAGCTTAGGGACTGATGACCCCCTAGTTAAGTCCCATAAGCTTAACAAACATTTGAACATTTGAGATCTTACCGATGCGTATGACACGGTAAACCACAGAAAGTTATTGTGCAAATTGTTTCATCTTACAGGGGACTGTAGGCTGACAATGATTATTGGTAGCCTTCTGCAGAATCTAAGATTTTATGTATCTCTAAATGGCAAGAACCGCAGATGGCGGCTGCAGAAGAATGGCTTACCACAAGGAAGTGTACTTTCTCCGATCTTGTATAATGTGTACACTAATGACCAACCTATCCCTCAAGATACACGATTGTTCGTATATGCTGATGACACAGCTGTGGCTGTCCAGGGATCCAGTTTTGATGAAGTATCCCAAAAACTATCCAGTGGTCTTGAAGAACTTGCTCAATATTACGATGCCAATCACCTAAAGCCAAACCCTTGTAAAACAAAAGTATGTGCTTTCCATCTACGCAATAGAGATGCTGGAGTTGATCTTGACATTACGTGGCAGGGTAAGAAGCTAGAGCACTGTCCAGCACCCAAATACCTCGGGGTTACACTTGACAGAACGCTCTCCTTCAAACAACATTGCCGAAATACGAAGGCCAAAGTTTGCTCCAGAAATAACATCATCCGCAGGCTGACAAACTATGGGGAGCTCAACCATCAGTACTGAGAACATCAGTAATTGCTCTATTTGTCTCAGCAGCAGAATATGCAGCACCAGTATGGGATGCATCCGCCCACACTAAACAGGTCGATGTAAGTGTCAACGAGACTATGCGCATTGTTACAGGCTGTCTCAGACCCACAGCAACAGGTAATATGTACCTCCTTGCTGGAATTGCCCCACCCAGGATAAGAAGGCAGGTGGCAGCAGACGCTGAGAGAACAAAGAAAGAGAATGATTACCGACACCCATTGAATGGGCACGTCAGCTAGGCTCGGAGGCTCAAATCTAGAAACAGCTTCATCGCAAGAACTAAGATCCTTGACGGTTCGCAGGAAGATAACAGAGTCTGCAAATGGAAGAATGAACAAACCGGACTGCCAATAACGCCAAAAGAGGAAATGGCACCTGGAAACAAGCTTCCCTATACAGTTTGGAGTACACTAAACAGGATGAGGGCTGGTGTACCCAGATATAAAACTAATCTGCGTAGGTGGGGCCTGCTGGCTAACTATGACGATGCTCTTTGTGAATGCGGAGAGTTTCAGGACGAGGCACATCTGCTTACGTGCCGACTATTGCCGGAGCCCTGCAGTTTCAGTGACCTGCTACAAGCCAATGACAAAGCCGTAGCGGTGGCTAACTATTGGAGAAACAAAACTTGATCTGGACACGCAAATGAATGAATGAATGAATGAATGTTTTGTTATAAGTTAACCAGACGTTAAAAGACCTCAATCTGGCCGTTAAGTTAACGAGTATAATTCTGCTCGTTACACGGCTATCAGTTAAGTGAGAATCTGTATGAAAATAGATTCCAAAGCGCTAAAATACCACAATAAATTCAGGTGATAAGACCGATTTATCGAACAAAATAACAGAAGCACTACGTGTATGACAAACTAGTGTGGAAAGCAGCTTCATTGAAAAATTTTATCGTTATATTTCTCGCCCCATCCATGTCAGTAGCTAACAGATGAGTTTGATGTGTTGCAGATACGCAACATAACCTTAAAATTATTGTTGCGATATCAAAATACAAACATGGGTAACGACTAGTTCAGTGAGAATCGATATGATGAAAATGGTTGGAATAAGAGATTTGGTTGACAATGAAGACGATGTCAGTATTTTAGAAGATGTAGAGGTCATTGCTCCTATAGTGCGACTTAGACGTATTTATGTTCGCCCAAATCATTTTGAATGCTGAGATGATACAGAATTTGTTACGCTATTTCGCCTTGGAAACGCTACATGAAAATCTCCACGACCATGTCAAGAGTCTAACAGATAGTTGCGTATTTTGTAAGTTATGTATCATAATAAATAACAGAATACATTATTTATGCCTGCAAGCTTATTAATTCACTATTTGGTTAAATTGTACCACACTTCTCGCCGGGATGCAGTGGTTATGTTGGCACCAATAGTAATGATGGCAACTCAGACGACCAATAAATGTTTTTTCTTGACAACTTCAATAGAAACGAAAATTATTTTTTCTGATCAGACAAGGGTACATACAAGAACCTGTCAACCATAGAGCAGTTACAGTATTAATTTTGCTAGGAGTGAAACGAGCAGCAATAACATTTACTCTGCAGCTCGTGATAAATATTGACAAAATTCTACACTTCATTGTTTATCTGTTGCCAACATAAGCACTGAAGCCCGGCGAGAAGCGTCGTAAAATTTTACCCAGTATGTTGTTGCGCCTAGTGTGAGGCGTAAAATGTGATTCCTTCTTCCGATCTAAAGGAACAGTACACTTTTGCCTATGTGCAAGCTTGCACTAAGATGCTACACACTTGGCATGTTATCGTACTAAGCCCTAATCATTATTACTGTCGTGTATTTTCCGTGGAAAGCACTGAATTCATTTGCCACACGCGAGCATGTCGCTTTTTTCTTATCCTTACATGTCGTAGCGTCCGTTTTTTTACATTCCAATGCACCCTAATATTTCTCTACTCAGGACACAACACATTCGCAGCTTCTTTCACGTTTGTTTTCCATAACGCCAATTAACAACTATCTGCTAATCCTTTCCCTGATAGTTAAATAAGGGAAACAGCTGTTTATTCAGATGGCACTTTTATTTGTTTCTATTGCCAACCTAGTTGAAATATACCCTACCTTCTCGTTCTCTCCAGGTTAGTAAACGAGAGGAGTACCTGGCAATGACAAACGCAATGCACTTAACGAGCACATTTAACTGGACGCTAAAGGTATTTTCTCGTTTACTAATGAGCAGATTAACGAGAAATGAACGAACCGGCCCTAAATCACATAACTTTCATTCTTCTATGTAACAGTTTCATCCAGTCTTTGAAATACGAGAGACGTACAGCTGGTAGTTCAAAGGTGAGCTTACGACTTTTCAAAATTAAAAGTGAACAAGAGGTTTCGAAAAAAAGCAGCTCTTACCGCTGAGTCGAGAGCTGTTTGTTGTACGATACGCGTGTTGGAGCACACGCATACGCGCATGTGCAATAGGCCAGCTATTCAGCAATTTGGGAAACTGTGAGGCATCCGCTGTTCAGCTTGTCAGCTGCGTGTTCGCTTGCGTCACAGGCCTGATATTCAGCGACGTTAGGGGGACCTCAGGATCAAATAGGAACAACCGATAACATCGCACAATAAATATACAGAGTGTTTCACTAAGGGCCGGTTTGTCAATGTCTCGTTAAATTCCACTTAAGATTTTAACTTATCGTTAGTGGAGATCTGCGTTTGTCAATTTTTCGTTATGAGTTAACCTCAGGTTAAAGGACCTCAAACTGACCGTTAAGTTAACGAGTAAAATTCTGCTCGTTACACGGCTAACGACCAGTTAAATGAGAATCTGTATCAAAATGGCCGGATTCCAAAGCGCTAAAATACATCAATATATTCACGTGAAAAAGACCAATTTATCGAACAAAATAACAGAAGCACTACAGGTATGAAAAACTAGTGTGGAAAGCAGAGTTATTGGTAAATTGTATCGTCATATTTCGCGCCCTATCCATGTCAGTAGCGGTTAGATGAGTTCGATACATTGCAGATACGGAACATAACCTTAAAAATATTGTTGCGATATCAAAATACAAACTTACGGGTAATGACTAGTTAAGCGAGAATCGGTATGACGAAAATGGCTGGAGTAAGATTTCGTTGAAAATTACTATGATGTCAATATTTTGGATGATCTAGAGGACATTGCCCGTATAAGGCGTCCTAGACGTATTTGCGTTCGTCCAAATCATTTCGAATGCTGGGATGATGCAGAATTTGTTACGCAATTTCGTCTTCGAAAAGTCACTTTGGAAATGCTGCATGAAAAACTACACGACCATCTGAAGAGACCAACACATAGTTATGAATTTTGTAAGTTATCTGTTGTAATAAAAACAGAATACATTATCTATGTGTGCAAACTTATTAATTCAGTATTTACTTATGCTTGTGGCACCTAGTGTAAGGCCTAAAATGTGATTTCTTCCTCCGATCTACAGGAACGGTGCACTTTCGCCTACGCGCAATTTATTGCTGGCACTAAGGTAAAATTTTACGACGCTTCTCGCCGGGCTCCAGTGCTTATGTTGGCAACAGATGAACAATGAAGTGTAGAATTGCGTTAATATTTTTCACGAGCTACAGAGTAAATGTTATTGGTGCTCGTTTCACTCGCAGCAAATTTAATACTGTACCTGCTCTATGTTCGACAGGTTCTTGTATGTACCCTTGTCCGTCCAGAAAAAATAATGTTCGTTTTAATTGCAGTTGTCACGAAAAAACATTTATTGGTCATATGAGTTACCATCATTACCATTGGTGCCAACATAACCACTGCAGCCCAGCGAGAAGCGTCGTACAATTTAACCTGCACTAACGTACTATGCACTTGGCAGTATATTATCGTACTAGGCTCTAAGCACTTTTGCTGTCCTACATGTTCCATGGACAGAATTGAATTCATTTGCCGCAATGTCGCTTCCTTTTCGTTCCAAGTCGGAGCGTCGATAATCCAGTGTGTCATATTTCTCTATTAAGGACACAAGACTCTCGCACTAACTTCTTTTAAAATTTGAGCTCCTTTCACGTTTGTTTGCCATAGCACCAAGTAACAACTGTCTGCTAACCTCTTCCCTGATAGTCAAATATGGGAAACAGCTGTTTATTCAGAATGCACTTTCATTTGTTTCTATTGCCAACATAGTCGAAATATATCGTACCTTCTCGTTTTCTCCAGGTTAGCAAACGAGAGGTGTATGTGGCAATGACAAACGCAATGCACTTAACGAGCACATTTAACTAGACGTTAAAGGCATCTTCTCGTTTACTAACGACAAGATTAACGAGAGATGGCCCTGAGTGTGTTTGCCTCTGTAACGTATAAAATAATAAGTGACGGGAAATTTTAATGCGGTATGTCAACACAAGAAATGTTACACTTTCTGCGGACCTATGAACATAGTTTGTTGTATCATTTTCCAAAGATATAATTTTTTAAATGGAACAATACTTTTTTCTATCGTGAATTGGATTCGTTGAAACCAGCTGCGTCCAAATCAATTTAAACTACATTCCTATCACTGTTAGTTTGGGAGCTACAACCCTTCAAAGTTTAGGGGGCGGAGGCTACGACAGCGTAGCTGACTGGCTGGTGGTCATGAGACAGTGGGCCGTGCCCCAGGGGATAGCCACTCATTGTTCCATTTAAAAAATTATATCTTTGTGCTGTAACTCTTTGGAAAATGATACAATAAACTATGTTCATAGCTCCGCAGAAAGTGTAACATTTCTTATGTTGACCTTCTGAATTAATATTTCCAGTCACCTATTATTTTATAAGTTACAGAGGCAAACACACTTATTGAAACACCCTATATAAAGAAGAGTGTGTTTGTACATGTTGCATACAAATCTACAGTTTTGATCCAATTTTTATCACATTTTGTAGACAAAAGCTTCAATCCATGAGTACGGTCGCCGCGGTGGAGTAGCCGAGTGGTCTAAAGCAGCTCGCTGCGGAGCACGCGGTTGCTCGCCGTGGAGGTTCGAGTCCTCCCTGGGGCATGGGTGTGTGTGTTTGTCCTTAGGTTAGTTTAGCTAGGTTTAAGTAGTTTGTAAGCTACGGACTGATGACCACGCAGTTTGGTCCGATAGATTTACAGACATTTTCATGAGTACGGTCGCCGTAAGTGTAAGAATCACATACGATATATAGTTCACGAGATATGGTCGAAAAGCTGCTGCATTTTGCGACAATGCTGCTCATTTTCTCCTAAACCACTGGACTGATTTCTACCAAATTTGGTACACACATTCCTTACCGTGAGGTAATAATTGCTGCATGGTTAAGAATCATATACGACACATGGTTCAGAAGATATTACGTCATAAACAATAGGAATCGCAAAAAACTGCCACATAATGCGGCGAGACTTTATAAATTTGCTATATGAGAATGAGAGTACTCAGCGACTTGCAACAAACTATAAACATAATGTCAAACGTTTATTAAAATTATTAAAATTATTAAAATTTTTCTCGCTGACAACCATAGCAAAATGATGAAAGGAAAAAAGTTTCTCGCTTACTACTTTTAGGCTGTTTATGGAGTAAAACTAAGGCATTCGGTACGACGTTACAATTTATAATTTCTACACCTCAAATTGTAGCCGCGGGAGATTTTACGGCAGTATACACGCATATAGTTCTGTGTACCTTCTAAACTGTATCACAGTACGACACGTAGTTCGTAAGATACGAGCACATAAGCGGTAACGTTCATGAAAAGCGCCCCATCATGCACCAAGTTTTAATCTATTACTTATTTACTACTTATTGTATTCCCAAGAGATTTTACAGACATACAGCACTTATACAAATGAATATATACCTGAAAAATAGCAGGACTAAATAAATAAATAGCCGGGCAACGCCGGCTTTTGAGCTAGTAATATATAAAAACGAATATTTCTGTGTTTGTATCATATGCATGGTCTTACCGTTCAACCGATTGTGATGAAACTTTGTCAACATATTGCTTGCACGTTCGCGATTGTCATAGCCCCCATTAAATTACTGTACGACAAATAGTTCAGGAGATATGACGTAATAAACAACGAAATGCGCGTAATACTACTGCATCATGCGACGGCTGCTCTAAACCACTGTACAGATTTCAACCAAATTTGATACACCTATTCCTTCCATGAGACACCATTTTACGTAGGGGTAATACATACTTACGACATATAGTTCAGGAGATATGACGTCATAAACATTTATATGGTTAAAAACCTATGGCATCATGCGACATGCGACACTCCATTGATCCTACAATCTTCGTGACATTTAGAACATTTCACCTTCAAAACAAGAGAAAGGTTACTGTCACATAAAATTTTGGATGTTGCATGACGGAGGATACTTTATATATGGACTTCGTCATATTCTACAGTTGTATTCCGATCCTGATGACATTTTTAAATATGATTGAACAATTCAATTTATCAGTGGAGTATTTATATGTTCAGATTACCTACAATTATTTCAATTAATTAATTTGACTAGACAGTTAATTTTCAGATTTCGGCAAAGTTTCGAATGAAATCAAACTTCTGAAAATTCTAGCAGCTATCTCTGGATGTTACATTACATTTTTAGGGTCATAATCATCAACGAAACGTTTAAAGCATATATATTGTTTACACAATGTGAATATGTTAGGAATTTAAATTAACAAATATTATTTGTACTTTTAAGGCCTATACATCAATCATTTTCAATGAATGTATTCATTGTTACCAAGAAAATACGTATCATTCCTTTTATAATTAGTTATTAAGCAAGGTAGCTATTTCAAACGACATCCCCAAAATTACTTCTTCTGCGGTAGCAACGTGCCTGGTGCCAGCTACCTCAAACATAAAGTACGCCCCAGTATGGCGTTGACGAAATTAGTCCGCAGCTACATTCATCCACTCTACAGTTTCTTCTAATATACTGTGTTAGGTTAATTGGTCGGTTTGTGGGGAGGGGGTGGTTGGGTTGGGATGAGATGTTAAGGAACTGAATTGCAAAAGTCGTCAGACCCATTTGGGTAAGGAGAGGGAAGGAAATCGGTTGCCGCGGCGGAGTGGCCAAGCGCATTGAGGCGCTAAGCTCCGATGCGCGAGGCCGTTGCCCGTCGGTGGTTCGAATCACCCCTCGGGATTGGATGTCTGTTTCGTCTTTAGTATTAGGTAGTGCATAAGTAGTTTGTAAGTTTAGGCACTGATAACCCCGCAGGTAAGTCCTTTAAGCTTAACAAACATTTGAACAGTTGTTAGCGAGCAACCTCTGAGAAACCTGTCGAAGCTCAGTTGTATAAGGCTTACCCAGGTATGCGGAGCTCTGCCAGATGGATGTATAGTTCCGTAGCTGCCTGTGGGACGACGATGAAACGAGAAAATCACAGCATTTCCGGACGTAAAATCGATGTTTCTAAGCGTCGACGAACCGAATTTAATGTTACGACATATGACCCCAAGCGTTTCTTTCCATGGCCTCAACATGGGAAGAATGCAGGGCCCGTCAACAAGGTGGTGCGTATGACCTTCCACTGCCTCGTCTTCCATAGTGGGCCCTTAGACCCAACCGCTGACATCTGCCTGCTTGGTATTTGGGGGTACTTCAAATTCAGTTGCCCCAAAGGTCACTACTTTGGCAGCAACGTGACCTCCACCTCTGGGGAATTTAGTCCCCACACCCGAGCCAGAAGACCAACAGCTACCTCTGGCTCCCCTCATCAAGAAGGGGTCCCTAAGAGCCCTTCCTGCCAAGGTCTGTCCCACTTGTACAGTGGATACCAGTCAGTGGCTGAAAGGCCACAAACTGCTGGTCGCAGGGTCACAAGGGCGTCCTCAGTCCCTGAGTAAGCAAAGCCCTCTCAGCAGAAGATACCTAAGGATCATCGAGATAAAACGAAGAAGAATAAAAAGAAAATTGAATTAGAAGTGGCTACTGTACCACTCCTTACCTCTGCGCTGAGGACGAGGTAGGGCCCCAGCGGCGGGGCCCCTCCATCCCCGACATGACAGCATGATAATTCACGACCAAGAAGAAATGCAGATGATAAACGGGTATTCATTGAACAAATATATTATGCTAGAACTGACATGCGATTACATTTTCACGCAATTTGGGTGCTTAGATCCTGAAAAGTCAGTAACCAGAACAACCACATCTGGTCGTAATAACGGCCTTGATACGCCTGAGCATTGAGTCAAACAGAGCTTCGATGGCTTGTACAGGTACAGATGCCTATGCAGCTACAACACGATACCACAGTTCATCAGGAGTAGTGAGTGGCATATTGTGACGAGCCAGTTGCTAGGCCACCATTGACTGGATGTTTTCCATTGGTGAGAGATCGGGAGAATGTGCTGGCCAGGGCAGCAGTCGAACATTTTCCGTATCCAGAAAGGCCTGTACAGGTCCTACAACATGCGGTCGTGCATTATTCTGCTGAAATTAATGGTTTCGCAGAGATCGAATTAAGGGTAGAGCCACGTGTAGTAATACATCTGAAATGTAACGGCCACTGTTATAATTGCCATCGATGCAAACAAAAGGTGACCGAGACGTGTAACAAATGGCACCCCAATACCGTCACGCCGGATGATATGCCAGTATGGCGATGACTAATAAACGCTTCCAATGTGCGTTCTCCTCGATGTCGCCAAATACGGATGTGACCATCATGATGCTGTAAACAGAGCCTGGATTCTTGGAGATTTGGTTAAAATAGATGAAAAAATGAATCAAATGTGACATCCAAAGACATCTGGATTGGGAAAGGATTTGTCTTGCAGCAAGCCAACGACTCGAAACTGACGTCTTGCTTGTGTGAGAACTATGTGAAGTCTTTAAAGGTTCGTAAAACATTGAAAACCATGGAATGGCCGAAAACGGGGTATCGTGAGTGGGACAATATTGTGGGAGGTCCTGCAGCAAGAATGGAGTTTAATTCCAACTGAAACCTTGGCAAAACCGACGCAGCGCATGCATTGTGTGCAAGATAGTGGCTGTTTTGAGGAATCTAAAATTTATTTGTTGCATCTTCGTATGTGTCATTTGAGCTTAACCCTCTAGCTGCTGCCGCCGAGCATCCGGCCTGTCGGGTTGCGCGTGCCTAGTCCTGCTCCCTGTGCCATAGTAGCGGCGGTCACCACGGCCTGCTGCAGGCGTTTTAGCCTGCTGACCGCCGACCTCGCCCTGTGCTGAACATTCCTGCACGGCAAGTGCGGTCGCGGCTCTCCCGCCTTCAGAGTGAGATCCCAGACACACAGTGTATCTAGACACTTTCTGTGTGGTTTTGAATCTGCAGATCTATTACTACACACACATTATGCACGTTGAGACCTTATTAGTCATTCCACGTCAAATGGCCTGATTTCGTAACATTTTGCTGCTCGATAAATTTTTTTTTTTATATGATTATTTACATATGTTGTCTATGAATATTAGTTAAGTTTGGCAATCTTCGACTAATACTGGATCCGACACAGTCACTTAATTGACTTTATGCGCAAAGTTGCGCCGAGTGAGCGTGAATTTCTGGTACTTTCTATCTTCTTTCTATCTCGAGCAATATTTTATTAAAATAAATGCAATTTGACCAGCGTGTACGACGACAGGTATTCTCTCAATAATAATAAAGAACATAATTTTGTGAGCCATATTCACACAGAAATTGTTAGGCAAAGGCGCCAGAAAAAATCTCGTAGAAGAATGCGAAACTAACACTCACAAAAACACAAAATTTGGAAACATAAATCAACAACGAACGACCACGGCACTAAGCGCAGACTCTCGTTCGAAATATGCGGCCGCAACTCTCAACAGCTACTGAATAAACGGTGCGGAAAAACAGCTCTGCGTCTAGAGACGTCCACAGCATACAGGAAGCGGGGGTTCGGCGCGTCTGAAAGCTTCGACAGCACAGACGGAAAGTCCCACCGCGCGCCTGGGGACGTTCACAGTAGAAGTCTGTACGTGGCTCGGTTGCTCGCTCGAATCGCGTGATACACGTCGTTCTATGCCAGTCCGACAGGTGTTGGGACTGCAGCTTGCGGCAAGGCGTGTGGCTGCGCTCGACTTCCTGCACGCTCGTTCGAGCGGCGCACGCTCTACCGGCCCGACCGTCCACACTGCCCGCTCGCCACTCGGTCGCCCGCCGCAGCGACACTCGAGTCCAAGGCGAGTGTCGGGAGCAAACTAGACGCAAGAGAATATATCCTGACCTCGAAATTTGGAATTGTTTGCTTTCCCGGGTGCTTCGAAAGCTTTTCTCTTTATCCAGTTGAACTAGCCATCCACTTTCGCATTTTATACTTTACCATACAGGTTATTTATACGTGATTAATATAAAGTTTCTGTGCTAAGATCATTTACTAAATGAGTTTTCCACGATCTGTCTTTCTTTCTTGTTCCCATTTTGTGGACTGTTAGTGCCTGTTTAGTGGTAGGTGTTACTTGCCGTCTTAACGAGGAAGTAATTGTTTTCTATATCCATTTCTCTTATCACTCTCAAGCCCTGGAATACTTTGTCCGTCTTTTATATTGATATTAAACACGCGATATTGATGTGCACCCGTTAGGTCAGGTTTGTGCATCTCTCTCTGTTGCACCTCGTTAATACATATTCCCGTAGCATTTTGGCCCTGTTCGTGGTTGCTGCGCCTCTACCTTTTCCGAGTGAGTCCTTAACGGGCAGTTTTCCAGTTGCAGCACTCATATATCCCCCACTGCCACTGTCGTCTTTCTTATCTACATAATAAAGAACTTATGCAAGCTTTTGTGCAATATATAGGATCCGCGCTTCCGTGTCAGGGTCATATGCCGGTCTGATGCTCATATAACTGTTTTAAATCCTCCTATTCCAATTGTTTATTTTACACAACTGTACGAATTTATGGTGCTCCTGTTTCAGTAATATCTGTGTTATATTTATTTAGGGCTGTCTGAACAATGTCTCCCGGGTGCACCAGCCTAAAGAATGAAATGCATGTTTTCGGAATGGCTGGGCCATGAAATGCGGGAGGTGCAATCCACCAATAAGATGGACCTTTATTTAGCACTAATTGATGGTGATGACGACGATCCCCATGAATGGTAGAAACGCAACAGTACTTTCTTTCCTAAGCTAGCTGTATTGGCAAACAGAGTATTTTGTGTGCCCTCCTCAAATGCACCTAGTGAACGCACTTTCAGTGCAGCAGGGAACCTGATCTCTGATAGAAGAACTCGACTCGATCTACAACGTGTCAATGATATTTTAACAGTACATTGCAATTACAATGCCACCAACGAACAGTTTGGGGATAATGTTGTTACTTTTCGATGTATACTTTGTTGTACGGTAACAATCACTTTTGTACATTGCAATAAAAACGTCGTTCGTTCCGCAGTTTCTCTTTGGATCCTTTACATTACTTCCAAATGTTGTAGGTGGTGAAAACAACCCTTTTTCTCGTTTGCGGTATAATGATATTGCGCCTACATGTTACTATGCAGGAATGCACGTCTACAGCCCACACCTCAGAGCCACAGAGCCACTGCCACAGCGACTGACAAAGAGACCTACCCAAGTGTCACCCTCCGATTTTTATGAAATTTGGATATGTTGTAATACATGAAAAACTCTGGGACACGTATTTTTTTCTTTCTTTTTTTAGCGGCGCAAAAACACATTTAAGTGGGGAAACCGTCCCTCCAAAATTGTCGCTAAAATAGAAACATGGCGATAACTTAGAGACTAGTGAAACGATTTCAATAACTTTTGGTATGAAAGTATCTCTTGATAAGAGATCGGCCTAGGTACATTGCACGGGGAGTGACAATTAGGGGGACAGCTACCCATAAAGTGACCAATTTTTTGTGCTCAAAAAATTATTTTGATTTAATCGAAGTTGAATCTATGAAATTTTTCTTTAAGCAAAAGATACTTTCATACCAAAAATCATTAAAATCGCTTCACTAGTATCTAAGTTATCGCCATGTTTCTATTTTAGCGACTATCGTTTCACCACTTAAATATGTTTCTCCGCCGCTAAAAAAATACGTGTCCCATAGTTTTTCATGTATAATAACATATGAAAATTTCATAAAAATCGGAGAGAGACTTGGGTAGGTTTCTTTGTGAGTACAGCGGCAGCACTACGCTGAGTGGCGTCTGCCCGCCCCGCCCCACTCAGCCTCGTTCGAGTGTCAACACGCTCGCTGCGAGCGCAACACACTCACCGCGCAACCGCCGAGCGTTGCGCACTCGACCGAGTACGAGCGAGCGAAACCGGCGATTTGCAGACCTCTAGTTCACAGTACTAGGGGAACGGCGCGGAGCCACGTCTATAGACGTCCACAGCAGTCAAAGGCTTAATAAACATTCGGAAAACAACGAAACGCGTTTTTATAATGTACTAGCTGTGAACCCGGCGTTGCCCAGGTATTTATTTATCCTACTCTCCCGTAGTCCACCTCTCCTTCTCTCCTCTCTCTTAATCCACCTCTTTCTCTCCCATCTCTCCGTTCGTTTCCACTTTTCCCTCTCTCAGCAAAGGTTTTTGCAAGGTACCCCCTGTCATGTACCATTCATTTATGTACCCAGTGAACTTCCTTTTAAAGGTCATGTGTGCAAAAATTAATCGAGATCGAAGCAAAAACATGCATTTTGTCAAAGGCTGTAATTTAAATACCCTACACCATGCACCGAAAGAAATTTTATACAGGCAGTGAATTTCCTCCTGGTTTTAAGGTCAAGTGTTCAAAACTTCATGAATATAGCAACACACCTAAATATTTACATGCAATAGACATACAGGGTCACATTGAAAAACGCACTTTGTTGATCTCAAATTTTCCAGTTTTATTTCATACAACCGTTGTTCTGAGAACAACGAAAAAAAAATGTACCTGTGAAATCGGTCGAGCCGTTCTCAAGTTACGGCGCGACCAAGGTAGTTAGTGATCCATTTTATGTTGCAAATTATCCTCTACTTCAGGTATACGGTGACTTTCCTCTTGTTTAGAAGGTCAAGCGTGCAATATTTCGTGAAGATCGGGATGAAACTGTAGATTTCGTCAGTTTGTAGGAAAAGTATCCTTCACTATGCACCTTAATTCTGCACTATCGCAAAATACGAGGCGCGTCCAGAAAGTAAGTTCCGTTTGGTTATATAAAACGAACGGGTACAGATACAGAAAAATATTGACTGTACAAAAATCTACAACTGTTAAACTACTTTTCTACATAGCTTCCGAAATTTTGAAGGCAATTGTCATAGCATGGCACAAGGTTTTGTGTGCCTTTTTCATAGAATGTTGCCGCCTGTGTATTCAACCATGTGGTAACATGTTTTTACAGTTTGTCATCACCGCTGAAGTGTTGTCCGCCAAGGACAGATTTTAGGTGTAATAAGAGGATTACTGTCAAAAGATTTTTTTTTTTCACGATAACGCCTGACCTCACACATCGAATGTGACCAAACAATTCTTACGGAAATTTCAATGGGAGCTGTTTGATTATCCTTCATACAGCTCGGACCTCTCTCCTAGCGACTTTCATGTCTTCTTACATCTAAAATTTGTCCTTGGTGGTCAACGATGATAAAGAGCTGTTACCACATGGTTTAAAACACAAGCGGCAACCTTCTGTGAAGGATGCATGCAAAAACTTGTGGCACGCTATGACAAGTGCCTACAAAATTTCGTCAGTTATATGGAACAGTAGTTTAAGAGTTGTAGAATTTTGTGCAGTAAAAATTTCTTCTGTATCTGTGTATAATTTCATTTTATTACCAAACGGAACTTACTTTCTGGACGCGCCTCGTACTTTGTTAGCTGCCGTCTTCTAGTTATAAACTACACACCGGCAAAATTTCAGCGTCATAGGTGCTGTAGTTTCAGAGATTCCGTGTTTTAGTCAGAGAGTGATTGAGTGCGTGATAGTCCTTTCGCTTTTGTAATTATTAGGTGTTTCCAAACATACAGAGGGTAGTTTAAATATATTTTTAGTTCATGTGACTGAGGGCAGGTGTGTTTGGCTGCAGCCTGTTGCGCGGCAGCAGTGGCGCCTGCTTTTAAGTTCCTGCGCCCGCCGTCAGCCGGAAATGAGTTGCCGCAGCCGCTGCCGTTGCCGCTGCCGCCACAACAGCCGTCAGCGGACATCCGGCGGCAGCGAGCAGCAGCTGCGCCCTGTCTGCGCTGATGAGCTCCCGCAGGCAGGGCTGCCAACCCACCGAAGGGGTTCCGACGCGCGCACTTCTTATCCAGAGGAGACCACCGCCCCTTGTCGACCTGGCACTGATTGCCGTTTAATCCACCGCTGACCACCAGCCTCGTCGCCACTTTTGTGTCGCGTTTCCGCCGGTTGTAGGTGTCGGTGGCCGCGGTGAAAGACCGACACAGCAATAAAGGCTGCACGCTTGTGCAGGTACGAAGGTGAGCAGCCCGTGGGACAGCAGAAACTAGAAACACTATAGTAAATTAGAACTCGATATATATTTCATAGAGATTTAGTAATACTTAACTTTTACATAGTTCTTGACTGCAGAATGCTGATACGTAGATTAGATAGCCGGCCGCGGTGGCCGAGGTGACTGAGGCGCTCCAGTCACGGTCAGCACGGCCACTACGGTCGGGGGTTCGAATCCCCCCTCGGGCATGGATATTTGTGCCGTCCTAGTTCGTAAGTAGTTCATAGGTAGTTTGTAAGTTTAGGGACTGATGACCCCGTAGTTAAGTCCCATAAGCTTAATAAAATTTTTTTTTTTTTTTTTTTTTTTTTTTTTTTTTGTAGATTAGATAGAGGCCTGCCTACTGATGACTCCTAGTGCCTATCCGATAGACAAGTCTTAACTGGTGCCTAGCTGATTCCCAAGTGTTAACTGGTTCCTATCTCAGTCCCAATTGAACGATGTCGTTCAGTGGTGACCACGAGCAGGATAGCAGCAGAGGGCGCTCGTGGCTGACGTCGTAAAAACGCCGCGCCGTGCGTGCATGGCGGCGCGCGGCGAAAGTTCGTGGCGCGCACTTCATACTTGTGCGACGCCACAGTACAGGTACAGATGCCCATACAGCTTCAACACGATACCACAGTTCATCAAGAGTAGTGAATGGCGTATTGTGACGAGCCAGTTGCTTGGCCACCATTGACTAGATGTTTTCAATTGGTGGGAGATCTGGAGAATGTGCTGACCAGGGCAGCAGTCGAACATTTTCCGTAACCAGAAAGGCCCGTACGCCCTGCAACATGCGATCGTGCATTATCCTGCTGAAATGGAGGGTTTCGCGGTGATCGAATGAAGAGTAGAGCCACGGGTCCTAACACATCTGAAATGTAACAGCTACTGTTCAAAGTGCCGTCGATGCGAACAAGAGGTGACCGGGATTTATAACGAATGGCACCCCACACCATCATGCCGGGTGATACGCAGGTGTGATTATGACGAATACACGCTTCCAATGTGAGTTCACCGCGATGTCGGCAAACACCGATTCGATCATCATGATGCAGTAAACAGAACCTGGATTCCTCCGAAAGAAAAGTTTCGCCATTCGTGCACCCAGGTTCGTCGTTGCTTACACCATCGCAGGCGCTCCTGTCTGTCATGCAGCGTCAAGGGTAACCGCAGCCATGGTCTCCGAGCTGATAGTCCATGTTGCCGGAAACTTCGTCGAACTATTCGTGCAGATGGTTCTTGTCTTGTAAACGCCCCCATCTGTTGACTCAGGGATCGAGACGTGGCTGCACGATCCGTTACAGCCAGGCGGAAATATTCCTGTCATCTCGACTGCTAGTGATACGAGACCGTTAAGATCCAGCACGGTGTTTCGTATTGCCCTCCTGAACCAATCGATTCAAAATTCTGCTAACAGTCATTGGATTGCGACCAACGCAAGCAGCAATGTCGCGATACGATAAACCGCCATCGCGATAGTCAACAATTCGACCTTTATCAAAGTCGGAAACGTAATGGTACGCATTCTCCTCCTTACGCGAGTCATCACAACAACGTTTCACTAGGCAGCGCCGGTCAACTGCTGTTTGTGTATGAGAAATCGCTTGGAAACTTTCCTCATGTCAGCACGTTGTAGAGATCGCCTCTGGCGGTAACATGGTGTGAATGCTCTGAAAAGCTAATCATTGCATAACACAGCATCTTCTTCCTGTCGGTTAAATTTGGCGTCTGTAGCACGTTATCTTCGTGTTGTAGCAATTTTATTTACCAGGAGTGTATCAACATTTGAACTTTTTGTTTCTTCTTCTAACACGTTGTTGTCACCTGAAACGATGGTTCAGTAGGTTAGCTGCTTGGAAAGCAGTTAGTAGCTACGGTGATGACTTTCCAAAAACAGCGTCGTAGCTCTTCACAAAATGAACAATCAGGGACTACCGTAGTTAACTAATAGTGAAGCCAATAGTGTAAAAACATGTACCGTATGCTATTTTTTATTTTTTTAGAACCTTCAACATTACCAACCTCCAAAGCATCCGCATACCATCACAGAACCCCCTCCATACTTTGCAGGTGGATTTGAAGACATGGGTGGAAGAAGGGCATACGTCAAGTTTCGTCGTTTTTCGGTAAATACACACTCCTTGGTGGCTGTCCTAGATACTACCTGAATAGATGTCAATAGATGGCTTGCGACGTACTATTTTGATTATATTTTTAAACACACAGTCTTGATCGCAAGAGAATTTTTATTGTTCTTAGGCAAAACTGTATGTTTCAAAATATAATTTCATTAACGATCGCTATTTCTCCAGAAATGTATTCTAAAATTACACTATTTTGAGTGGTGCCGTTCTTGGCAATATTGCTCGTGCTTGGCTTGCGGTGAGCTAGCGCTCAGCAGAAGCTAAATGGCTGAAGAAGTTGTCTCGGAAGGGAAAAGTTTGATGTTTCAGTTGATGAAAGTGAATATATAACAAGTCAAAGCTCAGATGATTCGGATATGTGTTTACAAGTTAAGAGAATAGATGAAAATAAAGCCATGAAAAAAAAAAACTGTTCACAAAATTATGAAAACAATAGTTGAAGAAATTGCGTCGTAATTCTGGCAAGGCATATACCAGCACAAATGGTAACAAGGTAAAATTACTTCCTGTACTGAATTATTTCTTTACTGTTTTTCATGGCCTGTCACTAAAACTTTAGTAATGTATGTACCAATATTGCATTTACTTTCATTTGTAAGTCTCCTTGGACTTATCGTCCACCAAGGTAGGTATCCTTATTGCTTTAAATTTTGTATCTATCATAAAGCAGTTATTCGTTTCTTGAGAAGTATTAAAAAATTTCAGACACCGCTGTCTCATTACTGGATAACATTTTATTGCATTTCCCGCCTAACAAAAATGTTACAAAGCTTGTATTGTTTTCAGACTCAAGCGCAGGACAGAATAAGAACTTGACAGTTGTTAACTATTGCTCATGGCAACAATCCACGTTGAGCATACTTTCCCAGTGCGTGGGCATTCTTTTAATGTTAGTGACAGGAACTTTCGTTTGTACGGGTCAATGCTGCAACGTGCAGAAGAAATCCAAACTGCTGATGGGTTCATTAGTGTTTTAAAGATTTGTAGGAATAATCCTTCCCCCTTTTTAGTTGTTGATGGAAAATTCTTACTATTTGGCGAGTCTGCTGTTCTCAGACCAGTGTCATTTGCAGCACCACAAGCAAAAGGGCTTAAGTTTTCGATTTAAAAGTATATCATTATTATTTTACTCTACTGAACGAACCGCATCAGGAAGCCACAGTTATAATATTACTTTTCTTGACAACTTTCAGTTACTGAAGGATGTAAGATCTGTAGGTACTTTGCGTAGTATTCCAATCCCTTGTATAGTTATTAAATCTGGAAAATTAAAAGATTCCAAAGATTTGTTAAGGTTTGTAAGCACAGGTGTACGTACTTGGTTTGAGAATATTTTTCGGGAGGCTGAATCTTTGGGAGTAGGAAATTCTGTAGAAAGTGACCTGTGTCATGTTATGACCTGTAAAGCTTGTCTACATGCTTGTAAGTAAATAAATGCAAGTGTAAATAAAATGAAATTTCAGTGAAAATACTTCTTGAAAATGAAACAAGGGCATAACCCCAAGAAAAAAAAGAAAAAAAAAAAAAAAAAAAAAAAAAAAAAAACTGATGTCCATGCTCAAACATTAAAAATATTATCTGCATATTATGAAATAATCAGGATTATAGTTGAGTACAATATATCAGCATTGTATCTTACTGATAAATATGAATCATATTGTAAGTATTTAAACTGATTTAACTCAGAAATGTGTTGTTTGAATCACGCCTGTCTTCCATCCTTGTCATCAATTACGGACTGAGGATTCAAGCGTTCATGGGGTAAACGATGTACAAATTGACCGCGTTTACTTCGAATTTGGATACATCAGTGAATAAGACTCTTTCCCAATCCTCCACTGTTCAATGTTGGTGTGCCTTAGTCCACTGAAGCCTTTTCTTCTTGTTAACAGGGCATAACAGTGGTTTCCTTGTTGCTACTTTACCTCGGAGGTTGTTGTCTGCCAGGCGTCGTCTCACTGTTGACTCACTCACCGGTGTTTAGTGCGTTCTGGCATTTTCCTGGGTGCTCCTGAGGGAGGACGATCTTCATAGGAGCCTGTTGCTGGAGTATGGTTTTGACAACTGAGCTGATGGAAATCTTCAGTTTCTTTGCTATTTGTAGGACACTATTGCCTTCTTGGTGCAAATTGATTATCATTACCCGTGATTTATAAGGAATCTGGCACTTGTGGTGCCATCTTCAATTACTGTCACTGCGTGTTGAACGCAACTACAAGTGAACAGAACTGTAAACAACGTACCTCTACATAGCCATGCGGTCTACACACGCCACCTGGAGTGTTTAGTAGAACTGTTTGGACAGGTAACTTCGTTTACATAGAGCGGAACAAAACTAGTAGGTTCCAATATGTATGTATATGTACAATAATTAGGTCTACAATACCGTGTCATTATTAAGTTATTTGAGCTTGCTATTCCGTATTCTAACCAAAAACTCACTTAACATCACTTCCATCTTGCTTCGTTGTAATATGCAGCATTGTGCTTCCAAACTTATGGGAAGCAGTGAATATCTCATAGAAATGGTTGTTTGTATGTATGAGTGTTGATCTCCCCCGAAACTACTGAATAGATTTCAGCTAAATTTGGTACACATACAGATTGCTGTTCAATCATCATCACCATACAAGTGAGATGCAAAAAGCCGTGTTTTCCATCCCCTACCACATAGGCTTCTCTTACAACCGGTATGTTGTGTGGGAATAGTCAGCCTAGTTTGAAAAAAATCATTTATGTGCATTTCCTGTAACTTTCAGATTTCGGTGTATAAGGAACATTTTTTCCCGGACCACTGTAGATAAGTGAAATTATGTACAGAGTTTGTTGATAGTACAACACAACTTCCTGTGGTTCAAATTTTTTCGTACTGTATTTACAAATGTTTGTTAAGCTTATGGCCGGCCGCGGTGGCCGAGGGGACTGAGGCGCTTCAGTCACGATCTGCACGGCCACTACGGTCGGGGGTTCGAATCCCCCCTCGGGTATGGATATTTGTGCCGTCCTAGTTTGTAAGTAATTCATAAGTAGTTTGTAAGTTTAGGGACTGATGACCCCGTAGTTAAGTCCCTTGAGCTTTACAAACATTTGAACATTTTGTTAAGCTTATGGGACTTAACTACGGGGTCATCAGTCCGTAAACTTACAAACTACTTATCAACTACCTTATACTAACGACGGCACAAATATCCATGCCCGAGGGGGGATTCGAACCCCCGACCATAGTGGCCGTGCAGACCGTGACTGGAGCGTCTCAGTCTCCTCGGCCACCGCGGCCGGCGTACTGTATTTCTGTCAAAATTATTTACATCTTTGTGAAATTGAAATTGCTTTCTTTCACACACCAAATTTTTAAAAATAAATTGTTAGAGCTCTAAAAGTGATATTAAGAAACTGTTCCACGCGCTTGATTATCTGATTACTAAGAATTCCCTACCACAATACGAAAGTTGTAAGTAAAGTAATTTTTAATAAAATCTTCCTTGTGTAATAGCAAGTGTTGCGAAAATTTCCAACAATGTCGGGATCAAATTTTTTGAGAAAAAAATTCGATGATGGTGACAATGTAATGCAAACAGCTCCGTCCGTTGTAAAGAGCTTCAAACATCTCCTAGTGCTTGGAAAGAGTTCTGGCAAACAACGATTAAGACAAGTGCCTACAAAATTTCGGTAGTTATGCGGAAAAGTAGTTTAAGAGTTGTAGAATTTTGTGCAATAAAAATTTCTTCTGTATCTGTGTCCAATTTCATTTTATTACCAAACGGAACTTACTTTCTGGACGCGCCTCGTATTTAATAATTAGGTAATTTTGAAGAAAGCTTACACTCGAAGTTGTATGGCCTGAAATGATATATGTATGTCGAACATACAACTGTAAATCGATTGTTTCGAGCCCTCAGGTAAAGAAAATAAAATACACGTTCTTGTTTAACCTACACCTAACCTTGTTAGGGCTACGCTACAGATAACTTTTTTAAAGTGAAATTTTGGTTAAGTATAGGTCAAACAAGACCTAAGCATTGCAAAAATCGAATGGCACCAAAAGGATAATACAACGCCACCTAGGTGTCGTCAAAAATATCTGTGACACGTAAACAGTGAGTATTGGAATCACACTCGGTACCGAATGACGTAAAACGTGACGTCAAAGCTGTATCGGAGACTAGATTTGACCCTAAAACCTAAATCCGGACGGCCGGAGGTTGATTTGAACCACCAACCAGAATACGAGTCCAGTGTGTTACAACTGTGCCACTCCGCTCGATCCCTATTGTTTATAAACGATTTAGGAGACAATGAGAGTAGCTCTCATAGACTGTTTAGGGATGATGCTATCAGAAATGTTCAAATGTGTGTGAGGTCTTATGCGACCAATCTTCGTGGTTATCAAAAAAATGTTCAAATGTTTGTAAATCTAACTGCGTGGTCATCAGTCTATAGCTTACAAACTACTTAAACTTAGTTAAATTATCCTAAGGACAAACACACACACACACACACACACACACACACACAAACACACATGCCCCAGGGAGCACTCGAACCTCCGACGGCGAGCAACCACGCGCTTCGCAGCAAGGCGCCTTAGACCGCTCGACTACTCCACCGCGGTCGTGTTTATAAGTCGCTAGACTTACACACTAATTACTTGACTAACTTAAACTAACATGCGCTAAGGACATCAAACACTCATGCCCGAGGAAGGATTCGAACCTCCGACCTTAGCGACCGTGAAGATCGTGACTGGCACGCCGCAGACCGCTCGGCCACTGCGGGCGGCGATGATGCTTATCATTTTATCGGTTAGCAAAGTCACCAGAATATCAAAAGCAGCTGTAAAATGATTTAGATAATACATATGCATGGTGCAACATAGGCAGTTGACCTTTAATAATAAAAGTGTGAAGACAACCACATGAGAATTAAAATAAATCTGTTAAGCTTCATTTACACGATATGTCAGTTAAATCTAAAAGTCGTAAATTCATCTACTTACCTAGGAATTATTTATGAACAACCTAAATTGGAAAGAACACAGAAAATATCGTACTCAATGTGAACCGAAAGTACGTTTCATTGGCAGAACACTTAGAAGATTTTCGTTATTTGGACATTCCTAATATTATAGAGCCACGCAGCCTTTTGAACTTTCTTACGCCCTCTGCCGGTCTTCCAAACAGAAAGTTTCTTGCTTAATCAACGGTTCGAATTTATGAAAGAAAAAACCAGACAACAAATCTATTCCAGGACATTTACCACGCAACGTGACTGCAGTTATACGTAAAATACAGCATGGTGGCAGTAATTGCCATAATACGGAATTTATTCTACCTAACAGTAATTTTAATCTTCCTCTCTCCACAAGACCGTTCATAGCTGGAAAGAATTATTAGTGGTACAAAAACGCCGTTAACGCAGTATAAAAAATTATGAGCAATAAGTTATGAATGATGTCTACATGAAATTACATTTGATTTAAATTGCCTAATTCGGCTTTTAAATATATAGTTGACGGCTCTTAGATACTTTAAGTTAATAGTAATTACCTATGAGTATAAATTACTAAAAAAATTAAAACTGCTAACTAATGTTGATCGATCGTCAGTGCACACAAACTGTCATTGCAGAACACACACATTGAACTATTGACATTTTCTGTAAACAATTATAAATGCCAGTTTTGTAGTTTATTTAAATAATCAATCAATTAGCGACAAACACACTCACATAAATCCAGTTCCTGCGGAAAGGAGGTAATTTCTCTCGGATAAAATGCCCGTCTCAATATTAAGGTCAAAGGTAGGCCTAATGGCTGACTAACAAATGCCGCGCTCTCTCATTCCTTATACAAAGGAATAAAAGAGAACCAGTCAGATAAAGAAAGGAGAAGGGGGGCTAAATAATAATTATCTCTGCCCTAGTGCCAAAGACCGCTCGTAATGCTTCAGTCTGTACCGGAAGAAAGAGAAGGTATGTTATTACAATCTGGATTGATGTTTCTGTTAGCATATTACCCATTCATTAATAGTCGATGAGCAATATTGTTGCCTGTTCTGTTTCTATGAAGCCACGCGCTAGCTGAGCAGTTTCCAGGCTTTTTGACCTTGATAAAATCAGTTTATTCCATAAGCTTCATTCACTGCTCGGACTCGACGGATGCTATTGATTCGAGGAGTTACAGTCCACGAGATGTAGATTCTCCATTAAAACGGTCTTGCGCAGATGTAGTAGTGGTAGATGTCTGGGACTGTCTCTAGGCACAGTCCTGGCTTGTAGTAGTTCGAAACAGACGATCGATGGATAAACTAAAACATTTCTCGAAACACTTACAAAGCGGATCGTATTGTGTTCTTTTCTAACCAATGAGAATTTTAAACTTCTCGCTGTTTGCTTTTGGAAAGTTATATCTGCGGCGAAATGAAACAGACTTTAAACGGACAGCAAGCAAGACATGTTACATCATTAGCCTGTGTTGAAACTCAGGGATCGGGGAGTATACTGAATTTAAGTTATTTATTTACTTAGCGTATGGCCTAGAGTACTGTATATTGAGCACATACAATAGTTTACATAAACATGGTATGTGTATTTTCAAGGAGATATGGGCGAGTACGCAAGTATATAAAATATACAGGGTGTTACAAAAAGGTACGGCCAAACTTTCAGAAAACATTCCTCACACACAAAGGGAGAAAATATGTTATGTGGACATGTGTGAGGAAACGCTTAATTTCCATGTTAGATCTCATTTTAGTATTTCTCTTTAAATGTAAATTGAAATTATTCGTGCAGAAAATTGTCAAAAAACTCAATTGTTACTGTAGTATGTACTGTACTTCCTCCATTCACGTCATCAACACAGATTTTCTGTGAACTTTTTGGAAAGAATTGTTGGTGATGTCTTGATTGGGCCTCATGTTCTTCCACCTACGCTCACTGGATCACGTTATCATGATTTCATACGGGATACTCTACCTGTGCTGCTACATCATGTGTCTTTACAAGTACGACACAACATGTGGTTCATGCACGATGGAGCTCCTGCACATTTCAGTCGACGTGTTCGTACGCTTCTCATCAACAGATTCGGTGACCGATGGATTGGTAGCGGCGGACCAATTCCATGGCCTCCACGCTCTCCTGACCTTAACCCTCCTGACTTTCAGTTATGGGGGCATTTGAAAGCTCTTGTCTACGCAACCCCGGTACCAAATATAGAGACTCTTCGTGCTCGTATTGTGGACGGCTGTGATACAATACGCCATTCTCCAGGGCTACATTAGCGCATCAGGGATTCCATGCGACGGAGGGTGGATGCATGTATCCTCACTAACGAAGGACATTTTGAACATTTCCTGTAACAAAGTGTTTGAAGTCACGCTGGTATGTTCTGTTGCTGTGTGTTTCCATTCCAAGATTAATGTGATTTGAATAGAAGTAATAACTTGAGCTCTAACATGGAAATTAATCGTTTCCGGACACATGTCCACATAACATATTTTCTTTCTTTGTGTGTGAGGAATGTTTCCTGAAAGTTTGGCCGTACCTTTTTGTAACACCCTGTATAAAGAGAGTTGTAGAGCGGCAGTAGATTGGGGATACATTTCTCGACGTAGTTGGATGTAGAGAGATTCCAACCAGTTCATTTCTGCAAGTGTTTCATCTACAAAGTGTTTCCAGGTACCCACGAATTTTCTTATTGGTCAGTTGCATAAAATGTGCTCCAGTGTTTGTGTCGATGTTCCGCGGTCGCATTGATCATCGTTGCTAATTCTCCACTTGTGTAGCGTTGCTTAGGTCACGGCGTGGTCAGTTCGGATCCGTGTGAGGGAGCTCCATATTTTTCTTGGTTGGCTTGCGTCCGGAAGTACTGACTTTACGTACAGCTGTGTGACGACGTCTCTAGCAAATATGAAGTCAGTGTTGTGTCCACGCACCCATCGAGCACGATTTAAAGTTGGTGGTGGCTTGCTGTCATGTAATTAGTGTCATAGGCCAGGAATCTGACCAGGTCAGTACTGCGACTCCATTGTCGTCATCTTCACTGTCACCCCAACTCTTACGGTGGCCACAGAAGTCGCCTATAACACACTTAAGTGGCTGTCTGTGGAAATAAGTCGGTTCTTCATTGATGAAGGTTTCTGTGAGAGGTTGATGAACTGATATTACTGTGATACCCCGCAGTTCAACTGATATTATTGAGATATTTTTCTTTTGAGGGATGCCAGTCGAGTTAATATAGAGGCTGGGCTTTTCAGTGAAGCCGCTGCCACACTGACTGTGAGTTCCTTCTGCGGCGAGTGTCTTGCCGATAACACTGGAGCGCCTACCTTGAGAGCCGCGATGTGTCTCCTCGATGGACAGAGTGTCACAGCATCTGTGCTTGCACAAATCCTTAATTAATATCCCCTTCTGGTAGATTAAGCCCTCCATATTCACAGAGACTATAGTCAAACACTTCCCTGATGAGGTAGTTTTTGAAACACACTGCGTTGCTATTTCAGTGGTTGATACCATTAGAATGGAAAACTTAGACGCCTGTTATGCCGTTAACAGGGGATACCCGGCTGTTTTTCAGATGAAATCTTTTCACTCTGAGGCTCATTTCATGTCCTCCATATTCTTAGTTATAACTGTAATGTTAGTTATAAAAGATAAACGTGCTACGGTTAGTAAGTTGTGAGACTGACCGTATGGCAGCGCTGTAGTGTACTATAGCGTAGAGCCCTGTATTGCTAAAGCGCTTAGGTGGTACCTTGATATGGTCCCTTCTCAGTTAGCCTCTCTTCCCTCCAAGAGACAGTTGAGTGCATGCACTGGAAGCAAATGTACGGACGTTGTTGTGATGGTGAGTTTAATGCGCCAGCCGGTCTCTGACATATCACATTTACAAATCAAATGTTTGTAAATCTATCGGACCAAACTGCCTGGTCATCAGTCTGTAGCTTACAAACTACTTAAACCTAGGTAAACTAACCTAAGGACAACACACACACACACACATGACCCAGGGAGGACTCGAACCTCCGACGGCGAGCAACCTAGCGCTCCGCAGCGAGGCGCCTTAGACCACTCGGCTACTCCACCGCGGCGACATATCACAGACTGAGCAACAGGCTAACATCGAGTTCTGCCAGATATTAGGGAAAACCGCTGCCAAAACGTTTGAAGTGATGCAGCAAGTATAAGCTGAGGCCGCACTGAGATGCAGTGATGTGTTTAGGTGGAACCGAACAGCTTGACCGGAACGGAAGATCCAGCAAGTTGCATCGCTGGATCGTGCTAACGCTCCCCGTCTGTAGACACTCTCGCAGCAGGATTTGGCTTCAGCCATGGTACTCGCCACAAAATTCTGACGGTCGATCTCAATATATGTGTTACCAAGTACAACGTCCCAAAAATCCTGTGAAAGACCAACTTAATGATCGCATGACGAATTTTAGTGACCTCAGCGGTTGTACGGAAGATGATACGACGTTTCTCAACCTGATAATAACGGAAGAATAAACAAGGTGTTTCTTTTACGACCCGCAACCAAAACGAGTCAGTCACCTGGAATACGGCAGCATGTACAACAGGAAGAGTCTGGTGGCTGCCTATCCTCCAGGCGTCAAGTCTCAGAACTTATGGACTGTACCACGTATGTTTGAGGTAAAAGGCGTAAGAATAGAGAGGGAAAAGGACAAAAATGAACAGTCGTTATCAATGTCTTCACAGACACTGAGAAGCTTCAAATGGATGTATGTTGGAGCTATTATTAGGAGAAGAAGAGACTTGGGTAGGATAGAGTAGCATGGATAGCAGCATCAAACCTTTCCTTCAAGTCCACAACATCAGCAACCATGACTTATTAAACTGACAATTTGAGCAGCTCAAACCTGTCGTGTTACTGCCGAGCATTATTTTTGACTATGTGTATGTTCTTGCCCTCAAATTGGCGTGAGTTAGAATGACGCTATAGGATCGAATCCTTCTGGGAGAATAGCAATGATGCCCGGTTGGCTAGAATATCAGTCTATAAATTCTTTTTAGGCGTTTGCTACATCTGATTAACATTGCGCTGACACCCATGCCCCTCAACTTCCAGTTACTCAGTTGCAAAATAATTAGAAAACATACACACTGACGAAAATACGGCGCGCGCACATACGCACACACACACACACACACACACACACACACACACACACACATTTTACGAAATATACATTCCAGAACTAGTGCCGAGGGCGGTAAGGAGGGGGGGGGGGTTGGGGTTCAATGAGGTGATGACAGGGAGGACATCAGAGGGCACTCCTGAAATATGCCATTGGCTTGTGAATGCGGAGCAATTCGTATGTAGTGATAACGATTTGTTGGGCGGTATCGCGAAAGAAGAACTTAGCTAACATTTCTGCGTATATAAACATTCCGTGTGTGCTTAAGTCGGGGCTACGGTTGGGGGATGGTGCATGTAGCGGACAGTGGAAAGAAACATTTAGGTTTTGAACCTAATACGGAGAAAAGGAAGACGTATGGCATCAGTCCCCTATCCGTCTCTGGCTGTGTATTAAGAGTGCTTTCTCTCAAGAACGTGTGAACATTAACAAGAGCAAAACAGGAGTAATGGGATACAGTATAAGAAAATAAGGCGATAATGAATGAATCAGATTGTGTAATGATGCAACATAGGTAGTAGAAGAGTTTTCTATTTGGGTATCAAACTTCTCATGACCAATTAATGAAGATATAAAATGCAGAATGGCATTACAGAAAACGTAATTAAGTCTTTAAGTAAAGGGTGAGCAACTAACAAACTGCTGGTTGGATCCTACCCCAGGTAATATCAGTACGGCCTCAGTTTTTGTCAGAAACTGTTTGATTATGTTGGCTCTGTGTTGGCGATCGTGTCGTGCATCTTGAACATCCTGCACACTCACCGAATCTCAATCTTCCACACTTCTACTATTCCCTCTACTCAAACACGCTTTGAAAGGAAAGAGATCTGACGGTATTCCTGATATCCAACGAAACCAGACGAGGCTATTTGACCCCATACCAAAGGAAGACTGCGTGCAAAGTTTCCACGGCCGGTATCTCAGAGCTCATAGTTGTGGAAGGTGACCATTTAGCAGGACAGTCAGGTAACTCTGGTCATACCGGGTCATCAAAATGTCAGTATAAATTTGAAAACTTAATAAATCACTGAATAATGTAAATAGAGTGGTAAAAATTTACATACATGCTTTGAATGACATGGGGTTTTATTAGAACCCAAAAAATAACCAAACAAACGTTAAAAAAATGTCTCACAGATGGCGCTTAATAATGTAGTGAACAGCACTGTAAAGCATGTCCGGAGTTATGGTGAGGCATTGACTTCGGATGTTGTCTCTCAGCATCCTAGAGATGTCGGCCGATCACGATACACTTGCGACTTCAGGTAATCCCAAAGCCAATAATGGCACGGACTGAGGTCTGGGAACCTGGGAGGCCAAGCATGACGAAAGTGGCGGCTGAGCACACGATAATCACCAAACGATGCGCGCAAGAGATCTTTCACGCGTGTAGCAATAGGTGGTGGATCGCCATCCTCCATAAAAATCGAATGTTCCAGCATGTGTTTATCAGCCAGGCTGGGGATGATGCCATTCTGCAACATATCGACGTACCCCTCACCCGTCAAGGTAGCCATTACAAAACCAGAATCACGCATTTCCTCGAAGAAAAAGGGCCCGATAACGGTGAATGGGGTAAATCCAACCCATACCGTGACTTTCTCGTCGTGCAATAGAATTTCCACGACAGATCTAGTTTTTCGGTAGCCCAAATTCTGCAGTTGTGGGCTTTGACATACCCTCGGAGCGTGAAATGAGTTTCGTCGGTCCACAACACGTTATTCAACCAATCGTCATCTTCCGCCATCTTTGGAAGTGCCCATGCCGCAAATGCCCTCCGCCTTACTAAATCGCCAGGTAACAGTTCACGATGCCGATGGGTTTTGTAAGGATAGCATCGGAGTGTACGCCTAAGTACCAACCAAACAGCAGTGCATGGAATGCCGGTGCGACGTGAGACTGCACGAGCGCTTACTTACCCATGCATAGACGAACCCGCTACAGTCTCCATTTCTTCCTGAACTGTCTCGGCAGCATTACGCCTTGTGATCGGTCGGCCTCTACGGGGTCTATCGTCTAAACAACTCGTGGTTTCGAACTTATAAATCATTATCGCTACAGCTGCATTTGTCAACGGACCTTTACCCGCTCGAATCCGATTCCTAAGGCGTTAGGATCGTAACGCTGAACTAGCACGGTTCCCATTTTGATAATACAGCTTCACTAAAGGCGCCTTTTCAGGTAACGTCAACATGCTGCGACTGCTGGTGCATCTGACTCTCTCTCAAATTACAGCTTTTACATACACGATTTTCATGTGCAGTCACTGACGTTTTGCCGTCCAGCGCCATCTGTTGGACATTTTTTGAACTTTGTTTTATTTTGGTTCCAATAAAATCCAGTTTCATTCCAAGCATGTGTGTGAATTTTTACCTTAACCTACATTAATCCGTGATTTATTAAGTATTCAAATTTATACTGACTTTTTGATCACCCGGTAGTTCACCTACGTTAATGTTACGGAACTATTTACCGAAGTTTATTGTCAAAGGATGTACATAGCTTCTCTTTCTCTGTGTTTTACCTCTGCTACATTCACAATTTGAAATAATGTATTCCAGTCAACATTATCAAACGCTGTTTTCTAAATCTAAAAAAGCTAAAAAAAGTAGATTGCCTTTACTTAACCTGCCTACTAGAATACGGCGTAATGTATTGCCTTGCGTGATCCTACCTCTCACCTAAATCAAAACTGATCCTCTCTGACATCGGATTCTATCATTTTTCATTCGTCTGTAAATAATACGAGTTATTATTTTCCAATTATGACTTACTTGATTCTGTCAATTTCACACTAGTCTGTACCTATTTATTAAGGTAAGAGAATGGGAGTATGAGCAAGGGAACCTAAGACGTTGGTTGTGTTTCAGGTATAGGGGAGGAAAGCAAAGAGGACTGACGTATGGAGGACTTATGTGGCCCTCTGCTTGGACACAACTTCTATCAAAAGAGTTAGGTTGTGACTATTATGTTGCCATACTGTACTTCACCCTTCTCTTCTTGCATCTGGCGTACTCTGTTATGTACTTCCAGTAAGATGTTACCGAATCCCATTTTGCTGGGAATTCATTTCTTACGTTTGTGCATAAGTCTATTATTAGACAGTAACAGTTTAGTGGTTTATTGACAGAGAGCTGCAGTCTAAGTGTTTCAACTAATTTAGTAGACGCTGGACAGACGCTCCCGATTCTTCAAAGATTCCTCACTGCAGTACGCCAGCGCGCTACTGGTAAGGCGATATCGTCACGCGTTCCAGCAACAGAGTAGGTAAAGTGAACTGTTGGGATCGCTGCTATGTGTTTCTTCACTAAAGTTTCACAGCATTCAATTACGATAGATTCTTGTAATTTCTGATACTGGATGCAGTGAATTATTCCGGGCAGTGGTTATCAGACCGCATTATACAACACTGTCGAACGTAGGCCCACGAGAACAAACGTCAGTCTATTTACCAACCTACTTGTTTCGTATTGTGTCCATGCAATGTACTGTAACTTCGTTATTGTAAAATTTATTTTATTTTTATTTTTAATGAAAAAGATTTTCAGTTATCCTTTGGCGACAAGCATTGCTTACCTTCAATATTTAACTTTTTAATCTATTTTGTTGTTAATTATTTTCAGAGCAAGCATCCAAATAGGTGGATTCACATTCAGAGAAATAAGTCACTGATTCAGTTCCTGCAGTATACTGAAACATTTATAATCAATCCATAGCTTATTTACTTGCGCTCTAAGCATCTCCCCAGGGTTATTTATAAGTGACACATTTTATAATGTCTTCTTGTGTTTGTTTAAATTCTTTTTTTCTACCAAAAGGAGTACACACATCACTTGCTACTTTAAAAAGAAATATTGCGAATATGTGACTCTCTGAGTGCGAAAGAAAAAACTTTGATACAAAAGCGTAACTCAGGGAACCCTGGAACAATAAAAATCATTGTGTTTGTACGTGGTTCATGTTACTGCATTTTTATTAACCATGTGGCTTTTCAGTCTACTTATCTATTGGTAACAATTTTTGGAATCGATTTTATATTAATATTCCGATGAACTGGTGGCTTGAAACTTTCAACATGACTCGTAGAGGTATGACACTGATATATTAACAAGTTTACTTGAGTAGCTTGGGGCAGAGCATACTTCATTCATCACTGTCGTTTGCCGTCGACCTAGATAGATGAAATTTCCTGAATAACTCACAACAGAATAAAAGCATAATGTTAACTACCTGCTTACCATCGCTATAAACATATTCAGACCATAGCAACGTCACCTAACAATAAATGACTGGTAATTAGTCACTCACGGTGTACGTACAGGAAAGTCGACTAAGTTAGTGGCATTAAACCATCGTATTTCGCTGCCCTTTACATTGAAATCAAATGCTTTATTTTTGAAAGTATGGTTGCTTTATGAATCCCTTTCGTCTAAAGCTGGAAACGTTTTCCAAATGTAAAGTTTACATCACCTTCTTTTGTTAGTGATACTACCATTCGCTAATTCTCTTTCTAAATGGATATTGTGACTTTATGGGAGTTCACGTGTTGACCAAATTATGCGGTAATACGCAGACACAACAAACACGTATTAGGGTATGTACGGCTCTGTTAAGTACAGCTCATGTTGTCTTGGGGTCGAACCACACACGTCTGCTTTGAGGCCCAGCTACAATAGCAGCAAATAGTACCTTGTTCCTGTGATCCTACAGTCAAACATTCTATGCAAAGGCTATCATTTGCGAAACAATAATGACATATGAAATAAAGATAACTAAGTAATTAATAAAAGAGATTTTATCCTAAAGTTTGCAAAAGATGTAGGCAACGTCACATAACTTATTTGAAAACGTATATTTTTAATTATTGGAAGTGTTCATGAACACACAGAAGTAATAAATATAAATGAACCTTATAAATATAATAAAATGGTAGTAAAATCCCCAACTAAGTAATCACTGACGATGATCCTAAGCTAAGTCCATTTTGCGGTCACACAACGCAAAGTAATCGTGAGGTCAAAATATTTTTAATCTTAGCCCAACGAATAAGATATCAACACTCGCAAATTTTTGTGTTGAATCATATACACTGTTCGCCTACAATTCGTAAATTGAATCGGAAAAAGCTAATGTTCCTAAACTGGCTGTGTGACCACTTCGCCAAACCAACCACCTCAGCTAAATAGGCAGCTCATCCTTATACAAAGACGGGACATAAAGTGTTCTTACAGCCCCAATAAGCTCTTCACACTAACTTTCCAAGTATTTTGCTTGATCACATCAATTTTCTTCACTTGGCAAATCACCATTCCCTCCAAAAAGTAGCAGAGTTCATAACATGATACATTTTTTAACATAACTTTGACCACTTCCACACTAACTTAACAGTTTCACAATTTCAAATAGAAGAATTATAAACCTTGGAACTATTTATGAACAGTACAAGTAACGTATGTAACAAAAAAAATTAACAATGCAGCTGTCACGAGCTCGATCTTTTATAATGCACAATATGCACGTAAAGTTTTGGCAAAATAGACAAATATCCGTTAAATAGTTAAAGAGGAGTATATGGCGATTTATGAGTTACTATGGAAAATATAATTATATGACAATATTTCCATAATAAATTGATGTAACAAGTGGATTAAAATCTTAAAATAATAGATGAATGTTACTGCATTCAGGATGCTAGGTTGAGATAATAAGCTATCATTCTACACATAGTTAGTTTAAATCGCATAATGTATTAAATAGTTTGTAATTTTAAGTTTAACTTTACTATATTCATATATCATGAACATTAAATTTTGTAGTTTTCAAGATATTAAAATTAATGTTGGTTAATGTATGCACCTATCTTTCCAGAATTAGGATAAATATGTGACATAATCTGGACGTCAGAGGTAACCTATCGTAAGTGCAAAAATGACGATTTTTAGGTTTTTATCGTATGTGGCTAGTTTAAGTCATACCTTCTTAGGGGTAGAATACTGTATGCATATATTTTACATAAAAGAAATTCAGCAATGCGATACTATCGTATTTGCAATCTGAAACCAGTGGTAAACAATGGTAAATGACCATACGAATATTGACCTGAATATAAGTCGCCACGCTCTTTATCGTATTGGCTGTTACGATGGCTTACCTCTAACTGTTAAGTAACTTCCGTATTGTTATACACATTGTTAATCACGTGCGAATAGCAGTGTGCTGTAGTTTGTGATGTTTGGAGGACTGAAAATGCTGATAATGGAGGCGTGATTGCTTCATCAAATGTTGCATGTAATGCCATGGATGACATTCATACATTTACTACAGTATAATCAGAATTTACAAGAGGCCGGAAGCGATTGCGGCAAGAAAATAAGTGGAAGTGCAATATAAGGAAAAGATGTAGAGGGGCTGGTGCGGAGTATACATCTAAAACCGGAACCATAGTTCCGGCAAGATGTATTAAGCCTGCCTGCAAATCTTCATGTAAAAGAAAATGTTCAGAAAAACATTACTTCTGAAGATAGGCAGCATATTTTCAACAGTTTTTGGAGAGAAGGGAATAATAATTATTTTAAGAGATTATATGTTGTCTCACACGTAATTGCAAAAAATGTTAGTAGAAGAGTAGTTCAAGAGAGGGAGTTTAGGCGTAATGTGACACTTCGTTACTTCTTTTAAGTTCGTGGCCAGAGACTACAAGTTTGCAAAAAAAAATTTTAAATACTTTGAGTATTTCCGAAATGTATGTCAAGACAGCTTTGTCCAAAAAAATTAATGGTGGACTTATTAAACCAGACCAGAGAAGAAAGAAAGTTCTACCAAATAAGTTGCATGAAGAAATAAGGGACAGTATCACAAACCACATCAGGATGTTCCCCACAATCTAGAGTCACTACAGTAGAAGGAAAACAGGTAGATTGTACCTTGGCTGCCATATCAATATATCAAAAATGTATTCTTTGTATGTAGAGCACTGCAAGGAAAACGAAATGAAGCAAGAGTTAATTGTAAAGTAGTGGCTTCACCGTGACATATTTAATATTGAGTTTAATTTAGGATTCAAGGAACCTGCGACTGATACGTGTGATGACAGTGATGAGTTGCAGGTGAAACTCAAAAATGATATAACAGCTGAAGAAACCAGACCAGAGAGGAAAGAAAGTTCTACCAAATAAGTTGCATGAAGAAATAAGGGACAGTATCACAAACCACATCAGGATGTTCCCCACAATCTAGAGTCACTACAGTAGAAAGAAAACAGGTAGATTGTACCTTGGCTGCCATATCAATATATTAAAAATGTATTATTTGTATGTAGAGCACTGCAAGGAAAACGAAATGAAGCAAGAGTTAATTGTAAAGTAGTGGCTTTACAGTGACATATTTAATATTGAGTTTAATTTAGGATTCAAGGAACCTGCGACTGATACGTGTGATGACAGTGATGAGCTGCAGGTGAAACTCAAAAATGATATAACAGCTGAAGAAGCAGTCCTAATTAAATTATTTTACGATGCCCATTTGTCGGAAATAGATATAAGATAAAAACAAGACCTACGACAAAAATCGGTCAAAACAACCCGGATCAAAAGCAAAGGTTGTTATATTCGATCTTCAGAAATGTTTGCCGACACTTCTCCTTACTAATTCCAGTGAGTTTTATGTAAGAAAGCTCTGGACGTATAATCTGATAATCCTTGATGCTTCAGAGCAGAAATCCTATTGTAGCATGTGGGATGAAACAGAAGCAGGTCGTGGACCTAAAGAAGTGTCATCTTGTTTGCTAAAGTGGGCCCTAGCTAACCCGCCAAAAACCCAAACTGAGGAACTTACGATATGGAATGATCAATGTGGAGGCCAGAATCGTAGCTTACCCATGATTATGTCATAGTTTTGGATTCTTAGGTGTCTTCCTAATCTTAAAGTGATAAACCATAAAATCTTATTGAAGGGACACACACTCATATGGAGGTAGATGGTGTACATGCTGTTACTGAACGTGCCAAAAACAAAATGAGCCCAAAAGACATAATCGCAACTCCTTGCGATTGACAACAGTTTGTTCGCCAGTGCAGATTCAAAGAACTCATTGAAGTATATAACATGCAAATGACAGATTTCAAAGACTTTGAAAGTCTTTTCAAAAGGTCATCATCACACTTAGTTAAACGGACAACCAAACATTTATCGTCTGGAAAATTTTTGTTTAGCCAAGTTGTGAATCTACAAGTACGAGCAGAGAATTCAGGTTCTGTGTTCTATAAAACAGCATTTGATGGTCAATTTCAAGAGATTGAAGTGCAACGGCGAACAAGAGGGGCAGTATGGCCGGAAGAGCTTCCTGCTATACGAAATACTCTCAGACCTATTGCTACAGAGAAATATAAAGATTTACAAAAGCTGCTGAGGTGGGTGCCTGAATCTTTTCACTATTTCTACCAAAATATACCACAGATTATCTCAACACAAACTGAAAAGGACTCAGAAGGATATGAACATGATGACGTTGTTATCAATTAATTGTACAAGGGAATTCTTTTCCTACATTTTGAATTTTGTCCTCAATTTGTTAATGAATTTGGACAGAAATGTTTGTCAGTGTCTCAGTTTTTAAAGTGTTTTGACCTTTGTTACTTTCTAGAGTAAGCTACTATGGTTGGAATTTATTTTGTTCAATTGACTTAAACTTTGCTGAGTGACTAGTATTTGTGACTAACTTTGTGAAGGATAAAATTTTATCTCTTAATAAATCTACTGGTATTCAATAAGTATGAATGCATTTATTTTTTAATTTCAGTACCAATAATTCTCATATTTATATTCGTATTTCGTAGAATAATCCTGTATAATAAAGATAAAGATTTATAAACATAAAAAGGAACGTTTATAAACATGAAAAGCCATGCAAATGAACAACAAACCTAATGTAATAAGCACCTTGACAATATCGTATGTGTAAATAAAGAAGGCTTCACAAATATATTTATGTGAGGTAAAATATCGTAAGTGCTGCTTCTTCCGTAACATTTTGTAAAATATTTCTAAAAATGAAGTACATGTAGAGACTAATTAGAAAAGATATAAAAATTAGATCTCTTCATGATTGGGCATTTGACTTATTCTACAGGTAGCAAAATTCCAGTCGCAGCAGCTTCTTTTTGCTCTCCTGTAAAGTCAGCGAAATGTTACTTACGATAGGTTACCTCTGTTATGGAGTATTTATCCATAATGTCACAAGGGTGATACACATTACTGGCCATTAAAATTGCTACACCAATAAGAAATGCATATGATAAAGGAGTTTTCATTGCACAAAATGGCGTGAAAATGTAATAACATGTCAGTTGTAGTATAATATGACATGTAATTACATTTTCACGCAATTTGGGTGCATAGATCCTGAGAAATCAATACCCACAAGAACCACCTCTGGCCGTAATAACGGCCTTGTTACGCCTGAGTATTGAGTCAAACAGAACTTGTATGGCGTGTACAGCTACAGATGCCCATGCAGCTTCAACTCTATACCACAGTTCATTAAGAGTAGTGACTGGCGTATTGTGTCGTGCCAGTTCCTCGACCACCATTGACCAGACGTTTTCAGTTGGTGAGAGATCTGGAGAATGTGCTGGCCAGGGCAGCAGTCGAACATTATCCGTATCCAGAAAAGGCCGTAAAGGACTTGAAATATGCGTCCGTGCATTATCCTGCTGAAATGTAGGGTATCACAGGGATCGAATGAAGGGTTAAGTCACGGTCGTAGCACATCTGAATTGTAACGACCACTGTTCAAAGTGGCGTCAATGCGAACTAGAGGTGACCGAGACGTGTAACCAATGGCACCCCATACCATCACGCTGGGTGATACGCCAGTATTGCCATGACGAATACACGCTTCCAATGTGCGTTCACCGCGATGTCGCCAAACTCGGATGCGACCATCATGATGTGTAAACAGAACCTGTATTCATCCGTTTTGCCATTCGTGCACCCACGTTCGTCGTTTTCTCCAGTGTTGAATGTATTTTCCATTAAAATATAAAATTAATAAAAGTAAAGTTAATAATGTAACACTGATTGATTAATTCTTTAAAAGTGTAGCAAATTCTGTTTCAACACATGCAGCTACATATGCACTTTTCATGGCATATTCACTGTAAATACTGATGTAAGTAGTTTATCTTAGCTTTTAAGGATCTTTGTACAGTAACCATCAAATACAAAATGTCTACATGTGCTGTATATGTAACTGTGTTCTTGTGTTGTGTGTGCCAGACAACAAGATTATCAAGATTATCAAAACTGTAAGTAAATACAACACTACAATAATCCAAAAACTATAATGATGAAACATAATATTAAAAATAGCTATATCTTCCTGAAGAGGTTAAATGTCCAAACATAACCTCACTGGCATCCAGAACACAAAACATAATTAGTCAATAATGAAACAGTAACTGTAAAAAGCACCCGATGATGGCAGCGTGCTGCCGAAACGCGTCGTGCTAATAAAGATATTAGTAAAAAGTGACTGCTGCAGCATTAATTATTCCAAAAAAGTTTATAATACAGTTGCAGACCTCAGAACAATCCAATAACACGGATAAATTTATGTCAGTTCTAGTTACCGATTTTCTACGAGAGTGGCTTTATCGGTAACTACAACTGACTTATGTAGGTCAGAGACATTAATGATAAAAGTGAAGCATTGAATTAAAATTTGTGATGCGGTAGGGAATCGAATCCGAATCTCCATGCTTACTAGGCAGACGTCTTACCGCTAGACCACCGCAACACAAATTTTAATTCAATGCTTCACCTTTATCATTAATGTCTCTGACATTATCGAGACGAAAAACAGTCTCAGGGTGAATAAATTTATATTTTTATAGTTAGTTCAGTTTACTGATACCAACTCTTTGTCCTTAATAATAATATCTCATGTACGTAGAGCTGGAATCGCTAATTCCTTCATACCAAGATTTCTTTCTTTTTATTTTGTAATATTTTCGTTATTGTCGTACTACCTTTAACGAATTCCAAGGTTTCCGCAATTTTTATCGTTTCATTTTACTGTGTCCTCACCCAAATGCTCTACATTCACTCGGTACTCCAGTTACATTTGTAAAAATATTCTTAAACAGTTCCTATATTCAGTATTTTGTAATATTCTGGTTTTTCGATGCACCATGACCTACTTATCTTCAAATATGTACTTCGGTTCTTTTTAAATTCCTCCAATTTTTCGATGCTTTTCACACCAGCAACTTTGCCAGAGGTGAAAGAAGTGGAAAGTGGCACAAAAATCCTAGAACCGTCGACCTTCGGATTCATAGTCTGGGTTACTAATATTACATAATTTTATTTCAGAATAGTTTCATTTTCATATTTCTCCCATTTCATTCACTAATACAAATTCATTTCGTTGGAAATTGTTTAAACATGTGTATATTTCTTTGAAAATTACTTCAAATACCACATTCTACTGTTTAAAATTCGGCGTTAAATTCACGAATCAATAATAATAAACTGTTCAAAAGTTTGTAAACGTATTGGAACAAACCGCTTTCGTCATCAGTCCCTAGACATAAAAACTAATTAAACTAACCTCATGGCAACACACACACACACACACACACATACACACACACATACACACACATATGCCCCAGGGAGGACGTGGACCTCAGAGGTAAGCAGCTTTTCTGTGATGAGGTGTGACGTCATTGTTGAAAGCTGATGGGTGGTATCGGTTACTACAATTTATCTGAGTGCTCGGCTACTGAGTCGCCATTATCAGTTCTCTGTTTTTCATCATAACCACTGGAAAGTATTACAATTCGATAATTAATTTAGAAACAATTACATTTGCAAAACTATTAAATTGAAGCGGACGAATTGAATTAAAATTTGTTTCACAGGCAGGATACCAACCCAGGACTGGCTTACTCGGCAAGCGCCATTACCACTAAGCCACCGTGACCTAACGGATAAGGCGACTGCACAGATTGTGTTAAGATACGACTCCCTCCACAACACAGACTTCAATTCTGCCTGCTGTTCCCTTATATAAATAAGTATGAGGGTTTCTGTGGCTCTCCAATAGTGGAATAACACCTGAGCAATCAACATTAATGTGAATGATCCTGTTTTATACGTCATGCACATGTGACGTAAATATCAAATACTACAGGCTTAATCACCCACCACTTCCACCGCAGATATTGCAGAAAAGGAAAGTGCGACTGATGTGCAGTTTTCACAGAATGGATTGGTAGTCAGGGGCCCGTATTTTTAGTCAACAAACAGATTGTAAAATTACCTAGAAAGTGTACTTTTTATGCAAACTTACAGTTTTTTTAAATGGAACAACGCTTGTAGACATTAAGAAACTGAAAGTAGGGCGCACTAAAATATCAGTAGTGTTTGTTGCAGAATTCAAGTGCAAGTCGTTTACGAAATATCGTCTTTTGAAACGTTCCCACACCGATATTTGCGTGTGCCAGTCAACCCGCATAGTTGCTAGGTACGATGACGTTATGGTTACTTACAGCATGTTTGTGTGTTCCCTGAGTGCGCTAGTCAGTTAGCGTGTAACAGTCCAAGCGGTAGGTCATGAGTGTACGATGGGTTTTACCAATGCAGAAAAAGCCAAAGTGTTCATGGTGTACGGAGAGTGTAGGAAGAATGCCGTTCGTTCTTGTACGGTGTATGCGGCAAGATATCCCAATAGACGTAATCCATCTCCGCAATTATTCATCAACCTTTTCAACCAGTTACGTGATAGTAGTAATGTAACACCGAGACAACGTAACATAAGGAAACAAGTGACGACAGACGAAGAGGAAATTGATATTCTTGCTGCTGTTGCAGTTGATCCGCATGTTAGCTCACGCGCAATCGCAAGACGAAGTGGCATGAGTCAGGCAAGTGTCCTACTCATTCTCCATCGACATAGGTTCCATCCCTATCAAATCTCTCCCCATCAAGAGCTGCATGGAAACGTTTTTGAGAATCGTGTTTGGTTCAGTAAATGGGCTTTACGACAGTATACTCTAGATGTATCATGTATCTTGTTTAGACATGAAGTCACATTTACCAATCATGGCCAGGTAAACCACAGAAACTGGCACTATTGGTCTGCTGACAATCCCTCTTGGCATCGACAGGTGGACCGTCAGTGACCATGGAGTGTAAACGTGTGGTGTGGGATAGTGAACCAGCAGATCATAAGCCCGTATTTCATAGACGGAATACTGACCGCGCACAAGTATCGCAGCCTTCTAACAGACCATCTTCCACGGATGCTAGAAGTTCCTCTGCAGACTATGGTTCCAATACGATGGCTGTCCAGCCCGTAGTGCACGAATTACTACAGCATGTCTTCATAAATTGTTCCCAAATCGATGCATTGGACGCAGAGGACCTGTACCTTGGCCCGCCCTTTCCCCGGAATTAGCGCCTGTAGACTTTTTTCTGTGGGGAAAGCTGAAAGATGCTGTCTACAAGGACATACCAACCACACTCGATGATATGCAACGACACATCCGCTGAAATACTAGCACGTGTACAGCGGTCGTTCCATACCAGACTGAAAGCGTGTATTTCTGCTGGCGTTGGTCATTTTGAAACAACATGTGATGGTCGTTTGTCCCGTTACTGGTTGGAATCCACATAACTAGTGTGTGCACTTGCGTTGTTCTTTATTGTGTGTTACCACAGGTATTGTACAAGCATCGGTGTGGGAACGTTTCAAAAGACGATATCTCGTAAAGGACTTGCACTAAAATCCTGCAGCAAACATTACTGATATTCTTGTGCATCCTATTTTTAGATCCTTAATGTCTACGGACATTGTTCAATTTAAAAAACTTACATAAAAGATACACTTTGTTAGCAATATTACAATCTGTTTGTTTGCTAAAAATACGAGCGCCTGACTACCACTCTATTCTGTGAAAACCGCTCATCAAACGCACTTTCAGTTTCCGCAATATTTGCGGTGCAAGTGTTAGGTGATTCACCCTGTAATAGGTGAACATGAGACAGAATTGAAGTTTGAGGTGTGGATGGAGAAGTGCCTGCAGACATTATACATTGGGTCATGGTGGCTTAGTGGTTATAGTGCTTGCTAGTAAACAGAAGGTCCTGGTATCGAAAACCAGCTGGGGCATAAATTTTAATTCAATGATTCTCCTTCAGTTTAATATCTTAGATTTACGTCAAGATAGAATATGCCTCTGGAAATATATTTATTATCTGTTAATTAGGTTTGCGTTTTACATTGGAATAAGTTTTATTACTATTTATGCCATTAATTCACTTATTGTCATCCCAAAATATATATTTTTTTAATATTTTAGTGCTGATGACTTGCTGAAATTGTATGGTGAACACTAATTGTTGTACCTCGAGAATTTATGCCATTGATTCTTTGCTGATAATAGCCACATATTTCCATTACTGTTATTATCTTCCTTGTAGATGTTGCTAGTAATGTAAAAGTGGAAAAACACAGAACGCTGTTTGCTCGTTCAGTAGTTAATTGGGGACTTTTCCCATCCAAAATTTCGAAAATTTCCCAATTTTTTTTACTCGTTTACCTTCAACACCTACTGCATGTTTATATTCCTCGTCTAAGCAATGTTTATCAAATATATATATATATATATATATATATATATATATATATATATATATATATATATATATATATATATTGTCGCGTTGAAATGGAAGCAGGCTTGACTTCGAAGGCAACTGAACACAGCACGTTTATTACGAACTTAACATACACGCAGCTCTGACTGCCTCTCAGGCAGAGTGCTCTGATATTTATACACAGACAGAATTTACCAGAAATTAGAAGAACAGTTAACATAAGAAAGAAGTAGAATTTACAAGTGAACATAAGAAAGTTGCAGAACATTCTGGAATTGTTAATTACAAAGAAATAAATTTTTGGCGGTGGACCGGATTGAACCGACGACCTTCAGCACCACAGCGAGGCCAAGTCTCTCTCGTTGGCCCCGGCACCGCAGTCCGTGACGCTATCCCCTGCGCCACTCCGGCAGTCGGGTTTCGTCGTCTCATGCGGCATTTCTCCCTCTCCTGGAGAAACAGCGACCCGCTGTTATGATCCCTGTGGAGCCAGATGCAATGTCCTGGATCTTGACCGTGTCATGGCTCTTCTGTATGGCAGATCACGAGAATCCTTCCCTTCTCCATGATTATCGACGACAGACGTTCCTTTCGTGGCTTCATCAGTAACATTACCGTCCTTAGAGTCATTGAACAAGAAGCCATTGTCGTCTACTTGCTCTTCAGGATCGTAGTAAGGCCTCATGCGCAGGACGTGAACAGTGTCTCTTCATTTTTGACGTTTCGACGACGGCTCATAATCCTCAACCTCGTATGTGACGTCTGACAGGCGGTGTATGACACGATACGGATCAAAGTATCGCTTCAATAACTTTTATGACAGTCCAACCTTCTGTACAGGGGTAAAAATCCATACCATATCTCCTGGGCGGTACATAACAGGTCGGTGCTTGTCGTAATACCGCTAACGGTCCTTCTCCTGGGCGTCCAGTGTTCGTATGCGAACCAGCTGTCTTGCTTCTTCGACCCTGGTGATGAGCTGTTTGACATAGTCATCCTGAGTGTCGTCCGGTTGGAACGGGAACAGCGTATCCATTGTCGTCTCAGCTTCACGGCCATGGAGCAGGAAAAACGGAGTGACATTGTTCACGTCCTGCGCATGAAGCATGTAATTTCTTATTTGATCTCCATTTCCTATGGTCTTCCCTGAGCCTAGAACAAATTACATGATCTATGTGTCATGCATAGCAGGATTGACATTCTTTAAAAACTTATTTTGTTACACCCCACTGTTGATTATAGCTGGATGTTAGTCATTTCAGGTAACAATGTGGGACATATAAAAGTTCCGAACATTTCTTTGCCTTCAAATGTTACTAATCCTGTTCAAAATTTTCCCAAAGATAGGCAACCTGCACCACTTCCATTTCCATTTTTCTAAAGTATTTCCTCGGTGGAGTAGTATTCTCGCTTGTTAATTCCTTATTAAGACTGTTAATCATAGTGGGATGAATTGTTTGTCTTTACAATGTACTTTGGAATCCGTAAGGTACTCTAAAATAGGCTCAAAACAGGAAATGTTGGTCGTACAAAATAAATAAAAATTTTCTGGAACAGGGAAACAAGTGTGGTTCAGTTATTGAACTTAAAATGTTTCACCGACAACAAACATTGCCAACAATCAACATGATTTTAAAATAGTGTCGCTGTGCGCCAACATTGTGGGAAATTTTCACCTTTTGACAAATAAAATTTGACGTACCAGAAGTCTACGACCAGAGCACAAACTATATTCCTGAAATGCTACGCATTCTTACATGGCGCCACTGCGTCAGATGAACATGTCCTGACGTGAAATATCACTAGCCCATTGAGAATAGACTTTCTGTATTTTTCAATTTTATACACGTGGCAAGCGACAGTGACGGTAAGGACTGCCGACTGCCCATAGATACCTGTAAGGTCGCCCTACCATCGTCCCTTGCAATAACTTTGCTTAGTGGACGCCATCTTGCAATTTGCATTTGACAATTTTCCTGCTACAACTCACTTGTTGACATTTCAGAACTTTGGCTCACTGAAGAATTATCAAAGAGAAATCATACACAGCGCGATTTATAGTATTTTGCTGTGTACAAATGTTACATCGACGGTTAAAATCGACAGTGAGAGATTTATTTTTCCTTACGTCACACTGTCGCTAAAGCGTAGTGGATAGAGGCAGCAGGTATAAAGCACGTGTGTTGTGATTCGTGTTCCACTAATGCCATTACTTGTCTTTCTACTTCGTTTCATAGAAAGGTTTTGTGACTCTCCTAATGATAAAAACGAGCTGAGTTCTCCGACATCCGGAGTTATTAATATCTGGTTATATTCATTATTGCCCATAGGATCAAATTGAAGAGCGAGTGTCTATGGTCATGGAATGAGACATTACATCAAATTATAGTAAAAGAGTACTACTAGATAAAGTAAAAAAAAATTATGTATCCAGGAAGTTTTGGACACAGTAGAAAGACTGAGGCCTAAGGAAACTCATCGGTTTCTCCTTGAAAGTCTGAGGATACTGCGAAGCATTTTGAATGCTGGTGGCAGTTTCCTTTAAAATTGTATTTTTTAAATTTCTGAACGTGGCATTAAATATGGAGCAAGGAATTTCAAATATGGCCTTCCGATCTACATACACATAAAATGCGGAAAACTGTAATAATAAATATCACAAATGACATCCTAATACAAATAATTGTTCATACATCACTAGGAAGTAACGCTAAGGCAATAAATTTTTTGAAATGCAATATTATGAGGCTTATTCCATAAACTGAGCAAGTTCAGTGCAGGGTTAGCTCAGATCACTTGTAATACAGGGGACTTATGTAGGAATTTTTCAAAAGAGGATCAGGTAGTTATAGTGGGTGGGGCCGGGAATAGCCTTGATAGGGACGGGGAATATGATATAGGTGGTGATCTGGAAAGGATAGCAACTCAAACTGGTGGCACGAATGTGCATTTCGTGCAGCTGTTTCAGCGTCATGATAGGCCTTGTCTTAATACAGCTGTCAGCCGTGTTAACATGGGGCTTGAGAAGGAGCTGATGACGGAGGGCATGGATCACATTGCAGTGGTGCCAGTTGAGACTATCCATAGGTCGGATTTTACTAGGCACGGTCTGCACCTCAACAGGTATGGGAAGGGGAGGTTGGCAAAGCTCATAGGTGAGAGTGTAGTAGGGGGTGGGGGTTTCACTCATGGAAAAATTCCTGTAGTAGTTGGTGTTAGGGCTGCACCTTTTTTAGACTGAAGACAGCTGATAGGTATTCCTGCTTAAAGGAGGTCCCTCTATGAAAGGAACCACCTTTGACAAAGTCTAACAATATACGTAATAAGGGAATTACTGTTTTTCATCAGAATATACAGGGTATCAGAGATAAAGTTAATGAACTGCTTATTGATTCTGATATTATTGGTATTTCAGAGCACTTTTTAAGTGGTATGACAATTCAGAGACTTCCTTTGCCAGGATACAGGTTAGCTGCCTTCTACTCTAGGAGTTCCTTGCAGTGTGGGGGAGTGGCCATGTATGTAAAAAACGATTTTTCATCGGAGTCAATCGATTTTTCTAAACACTGCACAGAACAGATATTTGAATGTTGTGCAGGAGTTGTTAGTGTTAATGGAACTAAGCTAGTAATAGTTGTTATTTATAGATCCCCTGACTCAGATTTTAAAATGTTTCTCCCCAAGCTGGAATTGGTTCTGGGTTCACTGTATAGGAAGTATAAAAATTTAATTGTGTTTGGAGATTTCAACATTAATTGTGTAGGTGATAGCTCAAGGAAAAGTCAGCTGTTAGATCTATTTAATTCCTATAACATGATGCAAACAGTATTTTTTCCGAGAGTGCAAGGAAATAGTAGTTCTACCATTGACAATATTTCTGTTCATTCTTCATTATTAGAGGGGCACTCTGTCAGCAAATTGTAAATGGCCTATCAGACCTTGGTGTCAAAATTTTAATTCTAAAAAGTATTTGTTCTCAAACAAATGTTAAACATAAATATCAACTACTCAGAAAAGTTAATCCAGTTGCAATTGACACCTTTTTAAGCTTAATTAAGGAACAAAAATGGCAGGATGTTTATAGTGCCGATAATGCAGATGATAAATATAATACTTTCCTTAACACATTTCTTACGCTGTTTGAAAGTTACTTTCCGCTAGAACGCTCAAAACAGGTTACTTCCAGTAACAGACAGCCAGGGTGGCTGACAAAGGGGATAAGAGTATCATGTAGAACCAAGCGGGAGTTGTACCAAAATGTTAGAAGCAGTCAGAATGAAGATGCAGTAGCAAGGTTCTGAAAAATGTCATTAAAAATGCAAAAAGAATGTGGTACGCAAAAGGAATAGCAAACTCTCTGGATAAAATTAAAACTATATGGTCAGTCATGAAGGAAGTGTCTGGTCAGGAGCAGCAGGTAGAAGATATAACGTCAGTGCGTAGTAGGAATGTTTCTGTTACTGACAAGTTAGAGAAATGTGCAATATTCAATAATCACTTTCTGAATATAGTAGAGGAACTAAACAAAACTCTAGTTTCTACAGGTAATCATATAACGTTTTTAGATAAAGCGTTTCCGAGGCTGTTACCTGAAATGATCCTTCATGATACTTCCATAGGTGAGATTGAGTCAATAATTAAATCACTAAAGACTAAGGACTCTTGTGGATATGATGGGATATCTAGCAGAATTCTAAAGTACTGTTCTCCATATTTTAGCCCAGTACTAAGCCATATTTGTAATTTTTCCTTTCAGAATGATCCGTTTCCTAACAGATTAAAGTACTCAGTAGTGAAACAGCTTTATAAAAAAGGAGAAAGGGATAATGTAGACAACTATAGACCTATTTCTATACCATCGGTTTTTTCTAAAGTTGTTGAAAAGGCTGTATATTCAAGATTAATTGATCATTTCAGTTCACATAATTTATTGCCAAACGTAAGGTTTGGTTTTAGAAGTGGTTTAACGACTGTAAACGCTATATTTTCGTTTCTCTGTGAGGCACTTGATGGGTTAAATAAGAGGCTACGGACATTAGGTGTCTTCTTTGATTTAACAAAAGCGTTTGATTGTGTTGATCACAAAATATTGTTGCAGAAGTTGGAACATTATGGAATACGGGGAGTAGCCCACAACTGGTTCACCTCTTACTTTAATAATAGACAACAGAAGGTAATTCTCTGCAGTGTAGAAAATGGCTATGACGTGCAATCCCAATGGGGAACAATTAAGTATGGGGTGCCCCAAGGGTCTGTTTTGAAACCATTTCTGTTTCTTATTTATATAAATAATAACTCTTCGAGTATAACAGGTGATTGTAAAATATTTTTGTTTGCAGATGATACCAGCTTGGTAGTGAAGAATGTTGCTCGTAATATTGACACAGTATCCAATAATGCAGTTCAAGAGATAAATTCATGGCTAGTAGAAAACAGGTTGATATTAAATCACAATTTTTACAGTTTCTAACACATAATTTGACGAAAGCTGACATTCTGATTACACATAATGGGCATGTGATAAGTGAGACTGAACAGTTCAAATTTCTAGATGTTCATATAGACAGTTGGCTGTCATGGAGAGCCCATGTTCAGGATCTTCTTCCAAAACTAAATTCTGCTATATTTACCATTAGAACAATATCTGAGATAAGTGATTTTTCAACACGAAAAGTAGTCTATTACGCTTACTTTCACTCACTTATGACGTACGGCATTGTTTTTTTTTTTTTTTTTGGGGGGGGGGGGGGGTAACTCGCCTGATGCAAAAAGGATATTTCTGGCTCAAAAACTGGCTGTTCGACAATATCTGGTGTAAGTTCGCGAACGTCATGTCGACCCTTTTTCAGTAGTCTGGGATTTTTGACCCTGGCGTCACAATACGTTTTTTCTTTGATGTCGTTTGTTGTTAATAATATCAGCTTATTCCTACGAGTTAGTAGCTTTCACTCGGTGAATACTAGACAGAAGTCTAATCTACATTTGCATTATTTTCAATAAGCTGCCACAAGAACTAAAGAATCTTAGCACTAATCCACACGCTTTCAGATCTAAATTGAAGAGTCACCTCATGGCTCACTCCTTTTATTCTGTCGAGGAACTCCTAGAAAAGTTAAACAATTAAGCTAATTTATTTTTTTCTTTATTGATTCTTTTCACTTTCTTAAGATTGTCGTGTGCAAAGGACTACTTAAAATGTTTCTATTATCATTCTTGAGTAACAATTAATGTATTGACTTGTTCCATGACCATGGAGTCTCACTCCTCAATTGGGTCCTATGGAACAGAAAAAAATAATAAATAGATAAATAAAATAAACAATTGAATAAATAAACTTATATAATTGCTCCATTAAAAAGAAACAAGGTAATTGTCATTAGCTTCGAACCCTCACGTTCATTCTCAAGCTTTTCTGCAGAAACTAAATTACAAAATACAACAAAACAATTATGTATTGCTATATGATTGGTATCTAAGGATGAATACGCTCGTTGGAGAACGAATTTGATGATTCGGAATTAGTTGTCACATTATGAAATGGAACTTGGACACAATTATAATTAATATTTTATTATTCCAAGCTGCTGATCTCGTCTGAAATCTCATTACAAATTCGCGCTAGTAAATAGTCACTCTACAAAATTAGAATTAATGTAAAATATAACTTTCGAACTTAAGTTACATACTCGAAAACAAGAGAGAAACAAGGAAATTGAATGAATCTGGCGGTACTTTACCACAGCGACTAACAATGTAGCGATATGTCACTATTATTGGAATTACAAGAAATCGTCACTGCGGTTTATCCACAAAAGTAGGGTTGCTTATTTTAGATTGGGCTCATGTGTAGATTGATTTACGTTCACAGATGTCTACACAATTATTAATTTTTGGTCTGTATTTTAGGAAATTTATGATTTCCGTGAGAGTCCTGTTTTTCTCTTAACCTTTTATTCTATAACATTGTCTTGAATTTCGTCTTTTCTTGTATAACGTTCAAATGTTTGTAAATCTTATGGGACTTAACTGCGGGATCCTCAGTCCGTAAAGTTACAAACTACTTATGAACTAACTTATACAAAAGACGGCACAAACATCCACGTCGGAGGGTGGATTTGAACCCCCGACAGGGAATGGCCTCGCGGATCGTAGCGTATCGCCTCAATGGGCTCGGCCCTCTTTTCTTTCCGTCATGAGATGGGACATTGCAATACTGGAATAATCATAAAGAGAACAGCTGCGTACTCTATTTACCATCGCTTCTCACTATTTTTAATTTTTGTATTTAATTACACTTCATTTTAAATTGTGAATGTTTTCTTTTCATTTACTTATTTTTATTTTGAGTAACGAAGCCTACAACGTTTTCTGTCTTTTCGTCAAAGCTATTTGTGTATGAAAAGAAAAAAAAAAAGGTAATATTTTGTTGTTTCCAGCACTATATGACGCTGATGAAATGCGTTTGCATTTATTTCACGTAATTTATAACGGGACGGGGGAAGGAAAATGTAAGTATTGCGTCAAAATGACAAGGGTCGCTTAACGGGGTTGTAAGAGTGTGCCGCGAGTGAACGTGGTCGTGTTGAAAATGGGCGGCTGTCGAAAGTGAAGTAAATCCGTGACAAGTTGGTTAGGGAGCAATTTTTGCTTCCTGTCTGATACCGCGGTGAACACGCAGTCGGAAAGCGACGTTTTATTGTGGATGGTGGGTGGGGGGGAGGAGGGGCAGGGGATCCTGTCTGTGTGTGTGTGTGTGTGTGTGTGTGTGTGTGTGTGGAGAAGACGGGGTGTGGAGAAGCTTTGCGACGTCACCGGGTTCTGGGGGGGGGAGGGGGGGCACTAGGGGAAGCAGCAGGCGTGGAAGGCGCCTCGCGTAGGGGGACCTTACACGCTCTCACGGAGCCCTAGGAAGTGACGTCAAAATGACGTCACATGTCAGCCTCACAGGCACGAAGCGCACCAGTCGACAACTATCGAGTTTCTCGGACGTGGTCGAATCGAAACGGTAGGGATACGTGCGTGAAGGAGAAAACGCTCCATTTTAAAATGTTGCGTATTCAGACTGTAACAAACAAATGAAAACCTGTGTCCGCCATCTTCATTTCAACGTGATAAGTTTAACGTGCGTGGTCAAACGTGCTACGTTTACCAGAACATCTTTCGTTGACAACCTCGTTCGCTCTATGAGAATATGAAACGCTGCTTAAGCAGCAGAGTAAGCGGCCTGGCCACGTGGATGAATTGACGTTTAAATATGTGTTTATACAGTAACTTATGCTACCAACAGAGATTTCAGATATTTTTTGTACCATGGGATCTGGCAATTATCATTTTAGACGTGGTTAGTATGCCATTTATTAGCGCAATTTTCTATGTGAGGCTGTTTTTCTACTGTTCTGCAACCTTTACTGTACCATTTCGCCTACTATTGTAATTCATAAACATTCCCTATATTCCGTATTTTAAATAATCTGAATTTTCGATGCACCAAGACCTACTTATCTTCAAATATGTACTTTGGTACTTTTAAGTTGCTCCAACTTTTCGATTCTTTTCACACCAGCAACATTGCCAGAGGTGAAAGAAGTGGAAAGTTGGACAAAAATCCTAGGACCTGGCAGGGATCGTACCCCCGACCTTCGCATTCATAGTCTGGGTAAGTAATGTTACATAATATTGTTTCAGAAAAGTTTCATTTTCACATTTCTCTCTTTTTCATTGATTAATATAAATTCATTTCATTGCAAATTATTTATACATGTGGACATTTCTTTGTAAATTGTTTCACAGGTCACAATATACTGTTTAAGATTCAGCAATACATTCATAAAACAATAATAATAATAACAATAATTTTTCAAATGTTTGTAAACATATTTGAACTAACCACCTTAGTCATCAGTCCCTAGACCTAAAAACTAATTAAACTAACCTCAGGACAAAACACTCACACACACATACACACACACACGCACGCACACATACATACATATACACATATGGAAGACGTTAACCTCAGTGGTAAGCAGCATGTCTGTGATCAGGCATCACGTCATTGTTGATGATGGGTGGTCTCGGATACTACCATTTATCTGAGTGCTTAGGTACTGGGTCATTATCAGTTCTCTGTTTTTCAACATAACCGCTGGAAGATATTACAATGTGATAATTAATTTGGAAACAACTACATTTGTAAAGGTATTAAATTGAAGTGGAGGAAATGAATTAATATTCGTGTCACAGCCAGGATTCCAACCCACGACAGACTTACTCGGCAAGCCCCATAACCACTAAGCCACTGTGACCCAACCGATATGGGGACTGCACAGACTGTATTAGGGCACGAATCCCTCTACAACGCAGACTTCAATTCTGCCTGCTGTTCCCTTATATAAATAAATATCAGGGTTTCTGTGGCTCTCCAATAGTGGATTAACACCTCAGCAATCAACATTAATGTTGTTGTCTCATGCAGATGTGACGTAAATAGCAAATAATATAGGGGAACATGAGACAGAATTGATGTCGAACTGAGTTCCTAATTTGCCATTAATGTGATGCAAATTTTCCTTGTAATTAGCTACTTATATACCAGCGCTAATGTCAAAAGATCAGTTCATACACAAGACTTCTCGAATAAATGGTATACTGACGAAAAACGCACTTCAAATGCGAATATTTTCCTGTAAAGAGTCATGCAAAAATTGAATTAAAAACAAATATTGACTAGTGGCAGAAAATTACTTTAAAAAGGCATCTATCATACCTCAGTTTTATGTACTAAACATGATGAATGAGACACGTGTACAATTGAATGTTGAGTAGTAAATATACGAGTATATTAAAGAGTTCTACTGTACAAATGTGTAACCTGTGTGAAATTTGATTGTGAACGAGATGAAAACCCGCCGTCGCCCAGGTATGTATTTATTCCAATCTTAAATTAGTACATCACCCTTCCCCTTTTCTCTTTCTGATCACCTGTTTTCTTCTCTCTCTGTTCGTCTCGTCCTCTCCTCTCTGACTTTCTCTCTCTGTTCATCTCCTCATCTTCCTCTATCTGTTCACCTGCTCCTGCTCCTCGTCCCGTTGCCTCCAGTCCCTTTCTCTGTCCATTTCCTCCTCTCCCTCCCTCTGTTCGTCTCCTTTCACCAGTCTGTCACCATCTTCCCTCTCTCATTCTCCTCATTTTCCCCTCTCTCTTTCCGTCTTCTACCATCTCTCAGTTCCTCTCCTCCCTCCTCTATCTGTTCGTCTCCTCCTCCATCTATGAGGCACGTCCAGAAAGTAAGTTGCGTTTGGTAATAAAATGAAATTGTACTAAGAAACTGAAGAAATTTTTATTGCACAAATTTTTACAACTCTTAAACTACTTTTCCACTCCCATGAACCACAGACATTGCCGAGGTTAGGTGGCTTGCGTGCCTCAACGATACAGAAAGCCGTACCGTAGGCGCAACCACAGCGGAGGGGTATCTGTGGAGAGGCCAGACAAACGTGTGGTTCCTGAAGAGGGGCAGCAGCCTTTTCAGTAGTTACAGGGGCAACAGTCTGGATGATTGACTGAGCTGACCTTGTAACATCAGCTAATGTGGCATTGCCACACACTAGTGCGAACGGCTGAAAGCAAGGGGAAACTACAGCCGTTACCTTTCCCGAGGAGATGCAGCTCTTACTGTATGAACATATAATGATGGCATCCTCTCGGGTAAAATATTCCGGAGGTAAAATAGTCCCCCATTCGGATCTCCGGGCGGGGACTACTCAGGAGGATATGATCATCAGGAAAGACAATACTGGCATTCCACGGGTCGGAGCGTGGAATGTTAGATCCCTTAATAGAGTAGGAAAATTAGAAAATTTAAAAAGGGAAATGGATAGGTTGAAGTCAGATATATTGGCGATTAGTGAAGTTAGGTGGCAGGATGAACAGGATTTCTGGTCAGGTCAGTACAGGATTATAAATACAAAATCAATTGGGGATATCACAGGAGTAGGATAGATAATGAATAAGAAAATAGGAATGCGGGTAAACTACTATGACCAGCACAGTGTTCGCATTATCATTGTCAAGATAGATACAAAGCTAACACCGACAACCGTAGTACAGGTTTATATGCCAACTAGCTCTGCCTTTGATGAGGAAAACGAAGAAATATATGAGGAGCTAAACGAAATTATACAGACAATTAAGGGAGAGGAAAACTTAATTGTTATGGAAGACTGGAATTCGGTAGTAGGACAAGGAAGGGAAGGGAAGATAGTAGGTGAATATGGTCTGGGCAAAAGGAATGAAAGAGGAAGCCGCCTGGTAGAATTTTGCACGGAACATAATTTAGTTATAACAAACACCTGGTTCAAGAATCACAAAAGAAGGTTGTATACGTGGAAGAGACCAGGAGACACCGGGAGATACCAGGTAGATTTTATAATGGTAAGACATAGATTTCGGAACCAGGTTTTACAGTGTAAGTCATACCCAGGGGCAGATATAAACTCTGACCATAACTTGTTGGTTATGAACTGTAGGCTGAAACTGAAGAAACTACAAAAAGGTAGGAAAATAAAGAGATGGGACCTGGATAAATTGAAGGAACCTGAGGTTCTTAAGAATTTCAGAGGGAGCTTTAGGCAACAATTGACAGAAACGGGGGAAAATAAAACAGTAGAGGAGGAATGGGTAAAATTGAGAGATGAAATAGTGAAGGTAGCAGAGGACAAAATAGGTAGGAAGGCAAGACCTACAAAAAATCCTTGGATATCACAGGAAATACTAAATTTAATTGATGAAAGGAGAAAATATAAAAATGCAGTAAATGAAACAGGTAAAATGGAGTACAGACGACTAAGAAATGAGATTGACAGGAAGTGCAAAATGGCTAAGCAGGAGTGGCTAGAAGCCAAATGAAAGGATGTAGAAGAATATATAAATAGGGGAGAAATAGATACAGCTTACAGGAAAATAAAAGAAACATTCAGAGATAAGGAAAACAGCTCTATGAATATCAAGTACACTGATGGAAAACCAGTTCCCAGAAAAGAAGGGAAAGCTGAAAGGCGGAAAGAGTATATAGAGGGGCTCTACAAAGGAAATGAACTTCGAGACAGTATTGTAGGAAGGGAAGAGGATGTAGATGAAATAGGAGATACTGTACTGAGAGAAGAATTTGACAGAGCCCTGAAAGACCTAAGTCGAAACAAGGTCCCTGGAGTAGATGATATTCCCTCAGAGCTACTGAAGTCTCTGGGAGAACCAGCCATCACAAACCTGTTTCACCTGGTGTGTAAGATGTATGAGACAGGCGAAGTACCCTCAAAAAATAAGAAAAATGTTATAATCCCCATTCCAAAGAGAGCAGGTGCAGACAGGTGTGAAAACTACAGAACAATCAGTTTAATAAGTAATGGTTGCAAAATATTAAGACGAATTATATACAGAAGGATGGAAAAGCTGGTAGAAGCCGACCTCGGGGAAGATCAGTTTGGGTTCAGGAGAAATGTAGGAACTCGGGAGGCAATACTCACTTCACGGCTTATTCTAGAAGATAGATTAAGAAAAGGCAAACCTACATTTCTAGCTTTTGTAGATTTGGAGAAAGCTTTTGACAATGTTGATTGGAATAAACTCTTTCAAGTTCTGAAGCAAGCAGGAGTAAAATATAGAGAGCGTAAGGTTATTTACAACTTGTACAAAAACCAGACAACGGTTGTCAGAGTTGAAGGGCATGAAAGGGATGCAGTGGTTGGAAAGGGAGTAAGACAGGGTTGTAGTCTTTCTCCAATGTTATTCAATTTGTACATTGAGCAAGCTATAAAGGAAAGCAAGGAGAAATTTGGAGAAGGAATTGAAGTTCAGGGTGAAGAATTAAAAACAATGCGTTTTGCAGACGACATAGTAATTCTGTCAGATACAGCAAAGGACCTGGAAGAGCAACTGAACGGAATGGACAGTGTGCTGAAAGGTGCATATAAGATGAACATTAACAAGAGCAAAACTAGGGTATTTGAGTGCAGTGTAAGAAAATCAGGTGATGCTGAAGGAATTAGATTGGGAAACGAAGCAATAAAGGAGGTAAATGAGTTTTGTTACTTGGGTAGTAAAATAACAAATGATGGTCGCAGTACAGAGGATATAAAATGCAGAATGGCAATGGGTAGAAAAGCGTTTTTGAAAAAGAGAAATTTGTTAACATGGAATATTGATTTAAGCCTAAGGAAGTCCTTTCTGAAGGCATTTGTATGGAGTGTTGCCTTGTATGGGAGTGAGACATGGACGATAAACAGTGCGGACAGGAAGAGGATAGAGGCTTTTGAAATATGGTGCTACAGAAGAATGCTGAAGATTAGGTGGGTGGATCGTGTAACTAAGGAGGAGGTACTGAACAGAATTGGGGAGAAAAGAAATTTCTGGCATACCTCGACTAAAAGAAGGGATAGATTTGTATGACACATTCTTAGACATCAAGGAATTGTGAATTTAGCTTTAGAGGGAAGTGTGTGGGGTAAAAATTGCAGAGGAAGACCAAGAGATGGATACAGTAAGCAGATTCAGACAGATGTAGGTTGCCGTTCTTATGTGGAGATGAAGAGGCTTGCTCAGGATAGGGTATTGTGGTGAGCTGCATCAAACCAGTCTCTGGACTGAAGACCACAACAACAATAACAACAAACTACTTTTCTACATAACTGCCGAAATTTTGTAGGCACTTGTCATAGCGTGCCACAAGCTGTTGCTTGCAACCTCCACACAAGGTTGCCGCCTGTGTATTCAACCATGACGTAACAGCTCTTTGTCATCGTTGAAGTGTTGACCACCAAGGACATATTTTAGGTGTAAGAAGAGATGAAAGTCGCTAGGATACAGGTCCGAGCTGTATGGAGGATGATCAAACAGGTCCCTTTGAAATTTCCGTAAGAATTGTTTGGTCACATTCGTTGTCTGAGGTCAGGCATTATCGTGAAAAAAAAATCTTTTGACAGTAATCCTCTTTTCTCATCTAAAATCTGTCCTTGGTGGACAACACTTCAACGATGATGACGAGCTGAAAGAACTTGTTACCACATGATTGAATACACAGGCGGCAATATTCTATGAAAAAGGCACACAAAACCTTGTGCCATGCTACTACAATTGCCTAAAAAATTTTGGAAGCTATGTAGACAAGTAGTTTAACAGTTTTAGATTTTTGTGCAATCAATACTTTTTCTGCATCTGTACCCGTTCGTTTTATATAACCAAACGGAACTTACTTTCTGGACTCCCCTCGTACTTCTCTCCCTCCTATACATGAAAAACTACAAACATACGCCAAGTTTTATGGAGACTGGTCAAACGGTGTCAAATTCGTAGGGTACTCTCCGCCATGCTATATTCACTGGCTTCCAGAGTATTAATATCTCATTCATGAAAAAATACATGTATTTACTGACTTTCGTGGTGACCAGTCAAACAATTTGAATGTTTGTTGTAACGTCCCCTTCGTCATGCACCTACGAAAGCTCACGAAAGGTAGCCCATTTATTAATTCTGAGTACAAGATATCTCATTAAATCCGTCCAGCCGTTTCAGCGTGAAGAGTAACAAACGTGTTAATACACTGTAAGGTACACTCCGCCATTCACCGTACGGTGACATTCTAGAGGTAGCTCATATGCTATTTCAGGGTATAAGCTACCTGCATTCCAAATTTCATTCAAATCCGTTCCGCTGTTTCAGATTGAAGAGAAACATACTTATTAACTAATTGTAAGGTACCCTCTGCCACGAACGCTATGGTGGCTTACAAAAGCAAGCCAATCTATTAATGGAGGGTATAATCTATATCCATTCCAAATTTCTTTAATATCCGTCGGGCCATTTAAGCATGAAAACGTAAGAAACCAATTAACTAATTGCAAAGCACCCGCCGCCATACACCATACAAAGTTAATTTTAGTATGCCTATAACCTTCCCGTGAGTGCAAGCAATGAGGTGACAAAGTTTTATTGCAGTCAGATGTACGTTATCGCCGTGCATAAAATAGGAACAAAAAGACAATCAAACCTTACTTTTTATATATTACATTGTCTGTGAATTTTATTTAGGTGGGCCCCAAATTTCTCAACAATTGAGAGAGGTTTGAGTGAACTTCACAACGTAGGGCCTAATATCAATCTTTAATGATTGTTAGAATTATTTTCTTTTATACAATACAATTATAAGCCGTATGGGATGCAACTGCTTTATTATTGTTTGGTATGTCAGAGTTTTATGCTGTCATGATAGTTTTAACATGTATATCCTTGTGGTTATAATGGTAAATTCCCAGCTTTCAGACAAAAAATTGCATCCCTAATTTTGTGGTTTTCCAACCTAAATAGCTGTAGTGACGGATAGTAATGATAACAATGCATGATAAATGGACTGTGTAGTGTTTTAGTATGATCAAAGTATTTGCTTCATGTAGGCTATTTGTTACAAATTCATTGTTAGCCATTAGCTTAGCAGAAAGGGGGTAAGCATATCTCATTTAACTGTATCCTCTGTTGTCATTCTCTCTAAGTTTATAATTTCCTCTTAACTGATTCTTTCGTTGGTTCTTGGTAGAACAAATTAATTATGAAAATTAAAATACACTTAAGTTTAGTCAAAGAACTTGCGTTGTCAACAAACCGGAAGAGATGTTTCACGGAAAAATAAATTGTCTTCTTTGATGGAGCATTTACCGTGTAAATAAAATATTTAAATGAAATCCGTAAATTAATGGTACTGCAAAAGAGAACATAAATACTATACAATTAACCACACAGGACATTGAATAAGAAACTCATAGTATATGAGGGTCAGAAATTACATATACTATATGGTTTCTTGACAACGCAAATTCTTCGACTAATCTTCAGTACATGTTATATGATGGCCTAAGAAGCCGAAAATCGATTAACAAAATAAACAAACCTGTAGAACAAAAACAAAATTGGGTATTTTAATAATTCCTCTTTGATGGTAATATGATTAAATGCACAAAGCATTAGCATCTGTTACATTGATGTTATCACAATAGCGACTCACCGATTTGCTGAGTGTAGGTAAAAATAAAAATAAATAAATAAATAAATAAATAAAATTGAAGGATCATTATTTTCCAGTTAACGAACAGGTGAGAGTGTGTCCTTCGCAATCTGTGTGCTACGGTGCTGACTCTGTTACAGGTTTTTGGAAATTTCATCAGGTCAGCAGTGGCACTGGGAATCAAAGCATGTGAATATTGTGTTTTTAATCATATTTTCAAAACTGGTGTGGCTCTTTCAGGCCTACCAAGATATTTTATATACCCCAACTACCTCCTTGATTGATATTTCTGTTACATTACAGGTTAATGGCAGTGTGGAGTAGTATGCAGAGTTAATAGAGAAACCACACACAAGCTTATGTTGTACATTGAGGTGCATTAGATTCAGTTATGAAAGATTTCGGAGCTCTGAATCTGGTGAGCAACGTTAACAAGGAGTTAAATCAATCTGTCAGTCATACTTTGAAAAAATTCTTGATTGTCATTTGAATGTACATGTTGTAATAGTAATTATTTTGTTCTAATGTTCCTAATTTAATTTTTCATGAAGATTGTTCTAATTCATATACCATAGATGATTGAATGCACTGCTGAAGGAGAACCCTCCATATATAGTTTTTCACATGTTAAACAAATCCACATTTGTAGTGGCACATAAATGTTGGCAACTTGTTTGAAATTTGTGCAGTATGTTACTAATCCAAGAACGTCTTGTAATGAGGAGTACATGTCTTCACTTGGGTAAAGGAAATAGAAATTAGGTTCAATACACCCATCATACTGGGTTTCTACATCAAAGTATCTTTCATCTACTGCTGCGTTAACATTTGTGAATGCAACAATATCTAGATACAGAGCATGCTACAAGGACCTCTATTCCATTTGTAAATATATTTTATATGGACAAAGAGTAACATAAAATGCAATAAAAGATCTGTAATTTCTGACCCCTTATATACTATTGCATTTATGCAATGCCCTATGCGGTTATAGTATATTATCTTTCTGACATTGATAAAGGAAGACCATAAACTTAAGAGTCTCCTAACTACAATTCTTGCATTTACTACAAACATTTTTGAATTGTTTCGTTGTTGCTGCATTTTTATGCAATATGGCAAATTTGTTTCCACAACTACCTTCACTTCGTTTGCTGCAAAGATATGTTTGACGTTTCATGGTGATTCCTTTCCTCAACTTCTTCCTCATTGCCTCTCAACTTGTGTGAGGGTACTGCAGACTGGTAAAATTCTAAAATGGGTTCCTGATGTGATTTTTATGTTATTACTGCATATAAAATACTAAAAGCTCTGTCATTTCTGCCTCCTCATATGGAGGCAGAGACTTTTATATGAGGTCCTGTAAAATTATTAGCTCATTATTGCTCTCTTTTGTTTGGAAGTTGATGGTATTGCTGTCATTCTTCGACACTCACTTTCAAAGCACTGTTTAGAATGTTTTGCTGCTGTTAAAATTGTATGTGAGATTGTAAATTTGTTTGCATAGCCCACTTGTTCTTGTTTGCTGCAAAAGAAAGTTCGAAATTTCAAGTTAGTTTTCTCAATTTTTATTGACCCCTATTGCAACTGACATATTGAAAGATTAATAGAGAGTGCCACTAAAGTCTACTCCATGCATCTCACCAAGATAGTTCAGTGGGTGATTTGGTACTGTTCAGGTGTTTGATAGTAACCGCATTCTGGCTTATGAAGAATGACTGCACATAAATGTTTACGGGGGTATTAATACTTTGAAAGTCATGTGCAGTCTGGATAATCGAAGCTTACCATATAATTACAGCAACTAAACTCTTCATTCTCCTCATGAAATAAGCTTACATATATCATACTTACTGATCTTTGAGACAACCTGGCTTCAGCTGATGTATATTGTTGCATCACACACACACACACACACACACACACACACATATATATATATATATATATATATATATATATATATATATATATATATATATATGTGTGTGTGTGTGTGTGTGTGTGTGTGTGTGTGTGTGTGTGTGTGTGTGTAAAGAGTGGGACGTCTTTGCTCCTGGACTTGGCCGAATTTCACTAACAAATTTTTTTTAAAAAGGCTTGGAAGAAAATTTTGTTACAACTTTGTTCATTGAAACTCATAAATGTTATGAATATTCATGAACAATTTGTAACTATCTGCACAATCTGCAGGCAGTTACACAATTGGTGATGGAGCACAATGTTGCCATAGCCGCTACATTGATCTGATATAAGGTGGTAATGATAAGAGTTCCCTCAAATTTGAACCGAGTATAGCTGTAATTGGAAAAAAATACAATGAGAAATCAGTAATCCAGTATGCTGGATTGCAGTAAAAAGGTTAATAATTGCAAATGTTTAGTGTTTTAATCAGAAGAGGTCTTATGATTTTGGTTTCATATTTATTAGAGTCGAAGGGCAAGAAAGGGACGCAGAGGTTGGGAAGGGAGTAAGACAGGGTTGTAGCCTTTCCCCAATGTTGTTCAAACTGTACATTGAGCAGGCAGTGAAGGAATGGAAGGAGAAATTTGAAGAGGGTATTAAAGTGAAGAAGAAACAAAAACATTGCGGTTTGCCGATGACATAGTAATTCTGTCAGAGACTGCAAAGGATCTGGAAGAGCAATTGAATGGAATGGACAGTGTTTTGAAAGGAAGATAAGATGAACATTAACAAGAGTAAAACTAAGGTAATGGAATGCAATATCAGAAAATCAGACGATGCTGAAGGAATTAGATTAGGTAATGAGACAATAAAAGTAGTAGATGAATTTTTTTATTTGGGTGGCACGATAATTTCTGATGGCCGGCCGCGGTGGCCGAGGGGACTGAGACGCTTCAGTCACAGTCTGCACGGCCACTACGGTCGGGGTTCGAATCCCCCCTCGGGCATGGATATTTGTGCCGTCCTTAGGATAAGCTAAGTTTAGGGACTGATAACCCCGTAGTTAAGTCCCATAAGCTTAACAAACATTTGAACATTTGAATTTCTGATGGCCGAAGTAAAGAAGATATAAAAACCAGAACGGCTATGGGAAGAAAAGCGTTTTTAAAGAAACGAAACTTGTTAACATCCAATATTAATTTATATGTTAGATAGTCCTTTCTGAAAGCATTTGTGTGAAGTGTAGCATCGTATGGGAGAGAAACGTGGACGTTAAGGAGTTCAGATAAAAAGATGATAGAAGCTTTTGAAATGTGCTGCTACAGACGAATGATGAAAATTAGATGGGTAGATCACGTAACTAATGAGGAGGTGCTTAACCAAATCGGGGAGAAAAGGAGTTTCTGGCATATCCTGACTAATACAAGGGATAGATTGATTGGACACATTCTGAGACATCAAGGAATTGTCAACTTAGCATTAGAAGGAAGCGTGTGGGGTAAAAATCGTAGAGAGAGACCGAGGGACGAATATAAGTATGCAGATTCAAAAGGATGTAGGTTGCCGAACGTATTCTCATATGAAAAGACTTGCACAGGACAGGGTAGCGTGGAGAGCTGCATCAAACCAGTCTGAGGACTGAAGACCACAAAAATAACATTTTTATACATGGATAATGGATTGAAAGTACTTAGTAACGTTCCATGAAAGGAAACTGATTTTTAATATTTTTGTTTGCTTCTTAGATGATCCTGAAGTATGGTGAATTATAAATAAGGAATAGCTATTTTATTATAAATTAGGTAATTACTGTAGATTTTATGATGGTAAGAACACCAAGACAGTTCTACATAATGCCACGAAAAAGCAGACAGAAATATTGAGTTTTGCCAGTTTTACAGTGGCAAAAGCTGTTCAAGGTGAATGTTTCACAGGAACAAGAATCTTTAATACTCAGATCTTGGTTTTAAGGTAATTTTATATTCTGCCACCTGTGGTAGTTTTTCCACCTAGATTTAATAAATTGTCGAGGGGGAAGGACTGCTTTTGCTCCAATCATTCAGTTTACAAATATTATAGTTATTGTTTACATATCACAGCTCTGTGTTTCAGATTCACTTTGCAATTGCTGATAAATTCCCCTTGATAGAGTAGGAGGCATTGGTAGATTGTTGATTACGCAGATATATCAGAGACCGCCCTATAATCCCTTTCACTGGGTACAGCTCTGTTCATATCCCTGCACCCTTCTACAGAAATAACCAATGGTGTAAAGTGCATGTCATGAATCAAACTTGTGTGGCGGTGTAAAATCTCACAAGCCTGAACTGTATACAAGGTCAGACCAGAAATGCCAAGAAATTCAGATTGTACACACTTCGGAATGTGTTATTGTACATTTAATTCTAAGCAATATCTCACTGTTTTCCACAAGTGCTAATAATATATTTCAGATGCGGTCATTAAATTACGACCGTTGCGGCATGAATGTTCTTTCAGCCACCTCCCGTGAAATATTAAGTCTTATTGAATCCATAATTGGTGGTGGAATCGGGACTGCGGCTGATCAAGAGTATGAAGGAAGTTGAATACCAACGGCCGTATGTTTAATAGAAATATTTATTGTTTCACTAGCAGTTTCGGCATTTCATTATGCCATCTTCGGGTCCCTACGTCGGAGTATATTATCCATTAAGTAGGGATATGGAAACTGGTTTCATGGAATTCTCTCAGTAGGAACCAACAACAACAACTGTGACAACAAGGACGGGTGGTGGTTACCATTCCCATGAAAAACTTTTACTGACAGTGGCTTACTTACTATCATTTGGGTGTATCCACTGTCGCCAGGGTCCGGAATACCAGTTAGGAGCTACCTAGTAATGTGTTTTGGCCGCTTTCCGTTAGCTTCCCACTTCTAAATCCATTTTATTGCTAATCAGTTCAGATGTTCAAATGTTTGTAATTCTATCGGACCAAACTGCGTGGTCATCAGTCCGTAGCTTACAAACTACTTAAACCTAGGTAAACTAACCTAAGGACAAACACACACACCCATGCCCCAGGGAGGACTCGAACCTACACGGCGAGCAACCGCGCGCTCCGCAGCGAGGTGCTTTAGACCGCTCGGCTACTCCACCGCGGCTAATCCGTTCCCAGTTTGGGCCGGGGAACAAGATTTTAAAGCTAGGGAGCAGACATTAGTTCAATTTTTGCGGTATACTTCTTCCAATACACATAATGTGGTTTGGAGAGTTGCTCTTCACTTTTTGAAAAGTGAACATAGTTTCTTGCAGAAGTCTACAGTATACGTAAATATCTTGTAGAACCCAGAATTGCACTGGTATCATATGTGAGGAAAAGTTTTTGTTGTGTGTGTGTGTGTGTGTGTGTGTGTGTGTGTGTGTGAGAGAGAGAGAGAGAGAGAGAGAGAGAGAGAGAGAGAGAGTTGTGAATCACGCAGTGCTGCTCTTAGTACGTAAAATAAATGGCCATAAGTTGAAAACTGCAGAAAATAAATTGTGTCAATATAGAGCTGATTTTTCGATGTAAGTAAATGAATAACAACAAAACGTCAATCGTAAAATTTTGTGTGCAACGAGATACATCATAATTACTCAGACTTATGTCGAAGTAAGTCGTTTCAATTCATCTTCTTGTATTGTAGGGCACCACGTATCGAAGAAAAATTACGACCGAAATGTAAATGAAAAATATATATAGGCGTCAGCAGGTGACTGACGATGACCTACACGTTTGAAACCGGTTTAACGGCGCGACGCTCTTTTGTAAATGAATCTCTATATATAAAAAGGAAGTGTCCCTATTGACTGTCTGACTGACTGACTCATTATCGCCCAGCCCAAACCACTGAAGATAGAAACTTGAAATTTGTGGAGGGTGTTGATCTTACTCTGTAGACGTCATTAAAGAAGCGATTTTTCGATATTCCATCCGTAAGGGGGTGAAATAGGGGATGAAACGTTTTTTTGAAAATACGCAGCTGTTTAGGCAATTTTGAAGTAGAACTACAAAATTTCGGATTTTAATTCGGGGTTCGAATTTAAAAGACACGTGTTACGGCATTTTTGAAATTCGACAAATAAGGGGGTAAAACAGGTGACACAAAAAAACTGATTTTCAAAAATATATTGCTGTTAACTCAAATTTTAAGCTACAACTACGAAACTTCGGATATGGATACTAGGTGAGGATTAAAAATCCATGGTTTTTAGTATTTTTGGAAATTCAACAAGGAATATCGTTAAATAGAGGATAAAAATTTCTTTTTGAAAACACGTTGCTATTGATACAATTTAGAAGCTAGAGCTGCAAAAATTTATATTTGTATAGTTGGTTAGACGTTACAAAATACGTGTTTCGGTATTTTTGGAAAGTTAACCATCAACGGGGTTAAATTGGAGAGGGGATGTTTTTCGAAAATCTGTTGCTATTTAGGCAATTTTATAGTTAGAACTACAAATTTTCGTATTTGTATTCGGGGTTCGAATTTAAAAGACACATGTTTCGGTAGTTTTGGAAATCATACTAATAACGGGGTGAAATACGGGATGCAAAAATTGATTTTCAAAAACATGTTGCTGTTTACTCAAATTTCGAGCTATAACTACGAAACTTAGGATATTGATTCATCATCAGTATTACAAAGAAACAACTGGGGCAGATCGACCAGCCTACGCATGCGAAGCAGCGGGGGTTCAGCTAGTAGCTTAATATAACGAGGTTTGTTTGAGTTTGTTTATTGCAAGAATTGTCGTGTGCTTCGGCTGCCTGGTGCCAGTATTACTTTCCAGTTGTCAGAGCTGCAGTTCGGCGTGTGTCTGCTGTTTGTTGTTTGTCCCCCCCCCCCCTTCCGCTGCTTGTCGTCGCGACCGTCGCAGGCCACGCCTGTTTTAATTAAAGTGTGCGCCAGCCGGCAGCCGGGACCCGTCCACGTGTACACCAGGTGCGGCTTTCACCGTCGGAAAGTTAGGCCCCACGGTGTGCTTCCTGGCCACGTTTACGAGACGACGGTTTCAGCCACGGCTGGGGTCCGTTCCGGCTCTAATTGAATTACACGTCGCGAATGAAGCCTGTTGTGTATGTTCCTGACGACCACCTATTGCCACAGCAAATTTTTTGTCTCACTTTACTCTTTACCCCGTGCTGTACGTAATTGCATTGACATGAAACTTTCTGAAGTTTTTTTTGCTGGGTAGCAGTCCTGCCATGTGTTTCAATGAGAGCAGCATCGAGCTCCGATGCAATTTGTTTACTTTTAATTTAAGCACGCAACTAGTTCAAGAATTTGTTTTATTCGTTACAACTATGCTACAAAAGTGGAAAACGATCTCAATGATCGCAATACGTATACAGCTTCAGTATAAATATTGAAACAACTTCAGAAGCAATTACGTCAGTTATACGTAATTTGTTATATTGCTTTGCACATTCCTGTGGATCAACTCTGTTAAACAAGAAAGAAACGAATATTCATCTTGGTAAGAAAACCGTGTAAACCTGCTCAATACGTAGCCACTGAGTTGGTACTTGTGGTGTCGCACAGGTATGAAGTGCGCGCCACGTACTTTCGCCGCGCGCCGCGTTCTTACGACGTCAGCCACGAGCGCCCTCTGCTGCAACTCCGCTCGTGGCCACGACGGCTGCACCGGTCACTTGGGACTGAGATAGGAACCAGTTAACACTTCGGAATCAACTAGGCACCAGTTAAGACTTGGCTATCGGATAGGCACTAGGAATCATCAGTAGGCAGGCCTCTATCTAATCTATGTATCAGCATTCTGCACTCAAGAACTATGTAAAAGTTAATTATTACTAAGTCTGTATGAAATAAATATCTCGTTCTAATTTACTCTAGTATTTCTAGTTTTTGCGGTCCCCCTGGCTGGTCACCTCCGTACCTGCACACGCGTGCATCCTTTATTCCTGTGTCGGTCTCTTTCTACTCGGCTACCGACACCTAGGACAACCGGCGGAAGCAAGACACAGAAGCGGCGACGACGCTGGGACAGAAAAGTACTAGTGTATCCCCTCAATTCTTTTATCGTAATAAACTAGCTTATATGCCCGTGCTTCGCAACGGTTGTTAAAGAAGGGCCTGTGTAGATCATGGTTTTTAGGGTTTCGGCCCTATGTCAGCAAAAACAAAATCCTTGTTGCATTTCACACCATTCCATGATGGTGGATGCAACCTTCCACAATCCTTGTTGGATCGTTCTGTCAATAAACTCTGTTCCCCTAGCTAAGATGTCAAATTTAAGTAAAAGTAATTGTCAAAAACAATGAATGTTCATAACGTTTTTCATACAAAACGTGAAATTAAGTCCGTACTCCGGAACGATATAAATTCAATGTTATGTTGTGTTCATAAAGTTAACATTGCAGTGTGTAATTCTCTGTTTGAAGTAAACTTCTGAAAACACTTCTATCGTTGAGATGAGAAATAGTAATAATTAAATCACCCACACCAACTAATCGAAGTATGAATGTGACTGTAGTGTAGCGCTCTATTTTTCATTTGTTAGCCTATTTGCATTTTCAACTTTGTCTCTGTCGATCGTCGGTAAAGTATTGAGGAAAACGCGCCGAGAAGTTAAAAACTTACATATTTGATATACGTCGTTATTCTCAATTTTGTTACATATTGCAACAGCAGCGCCGAAAGCAGCTGGCAAATTACATTTCTAAAAACGATATTGGATAAGTGTGAATATTGATTTGTAACAGTTTTCACTTGAATAGGAATTTGGAATGAATTGTAAGACTGTGTGAATCATGAGACGCTATACAAAAGAGTTTCGCGTGAAAGTACTGGTCATAATGAGATGTGACAACAACAGATGTATCTGAATCGGTAAAATTTTACTTTCTATCCTGGCGGCCTCGTGTTTTTATGTTGGCAACATCAATAGCACGATATAAAATCGTTGCAAAGATGACCGAACCACATAGAGTGTAGATAAATACTGCTGTTCTTGCTGTATGCTTGATTTCACGACAAAATATTTGCGTGTCACGCGATTGGCTTATGTCGATGTCACATGATTCTCGTTTTTCAACATCTGTTGCCAACATTGTCACAGGAGGCCGCCGCGATATGAGTAGGACTACGTCGCATAGTTTTTCTTGACCCAGCTGTCAAACGATTACACCTTTCACATCAGATAGTGTCGCGGCATTGATCTCTATACTCTCTGGATGTTGAACTTCAGTTTTTTTAGCATGCCAGCCATAGATATTCATATTTAGTTTCTTGCCAAATTCAAACATGGCTGCTAAGAAGCATTTAAAGAAAAAGAGAAGAAAATATGTTTCGATTCCGTTCCCATATCAGCCTACAACATGGAATATGGAATTAAATTCCAAATCAAGAGGTAAGCAAGCAATTCTTTGTCACGTAATAACCGATGGAAACTCGTTTGCCAAATTTGAACATGGCGGACAGTGCGAAATCGTTTTATTGCATATTTTGCAAAGTTTTGCTCGTCACACTCACCCACTGCCACGCACCGCGACCAAACTCCCTTACTAACATCATTAGACCAAGGGCTATCTACCACTACAACCACGAGTGGGTGGCAGTATGTGGTCATGGAGAAAAGTCTGTCAGCACGTACACACACAAGCCTTTTATATATAGATATAGATATTACCGGAAACTGTAACTTTCCTCGCTATTCAAAAGTCAAATGTTCAAATGTTTGTAAAGCTTATAGGACTTAACAGCGGGGTCATCAGTCCCTAAACTTACAAACTACTTATGAACTAGCTTATGCTAAAGACGTCATCACAAACATCCATGCTCGAGGGGGGATTCGAACCCCCTTCGGTGAACGGCCTCGCACGTCCTAGCATACACGGATACTGGAATAGATGGTGGAGGTCATGCGCAGGGGGGTAGGGGTGCAGGCCGTGCGCTGTGTCGTCACCCGGTGAGCACAGCCGACACAAACAGTTGCAACGAAAAACTTATCAAACGATTCCAGGAAAACTATTTGAGGGAAAAAATCTGATTTCTTTACATCTTACAGCTTGACATCTCCGCTCTATGGAGGACTGAATTTCTTTTCATTATTCTGCATATTTTTTGTGCTGTGTAAATGAAGTAAATGGTTGCAATAAATTTTATGATTTTGTGGAGGTAAAAACGCACTGCGTAGACTTTGCGTATTGTTCATTTTAGATCATATGTTGGTCCATGTGAATGTTCTGAACATGTTGAAGTAAATAAATATTTCATGTATTAGTTTATTGTTGTCACTTGTTAAATGGTCAAATTCTTTAGTTAATTCAGCTACAATTATTTCATCATTGTGAACGGCAGTGCTCACTGAGGGGGTTTCGGAATTAGTGCACCTGCTGATTTCCTCAACGGAATTGTTTATACAATTTACGCTGTCATCCTTGTCATTGGTTGTTAACAATAACATTTGTACTTCTTTTCGGTTGTTCCGTCTTCCTACTCTGACTGCATGGCATTCAAAAGAACCTGTCTTTACTACGTCGATGCACTTAAGCAGCTTCTAAGTAGGGACCGCATCTGCCTTTAATATACGTTTCAATGGAAGGTTTAAAAGTTCATTTTCCAAGTCTCCAACATAATTAGACTCTTTAAAATGTTCTGAACCTACACGACCAGTATCAGGGTTGAGAGCATCTAATCGCTTACACGCGTTTATCCACTTTAACCTTACCTCTTTATCTGTGAAATACCGCCATCTTCTGTCTGCCGTGGTTCGTACAGCGCGCTACACCACAACACACCATTGCCACTAATAAGCCATCACTTATCACTCACAAGTACTTAATACATATACAAACTATAAAGAACCAGTGGGAAACCATTTCTATGGAGATATACTAATAATAGCAACGCTATGGTCGCGCGGCAAAACTGTGCTGGTCTCCTGGTGAGGTCAGTGGCGCGGCATCCGGCGGTTGACCCCTACCGTCTATTCTAGTATCCATGGTAGCATAGCTCCTCAACGCGCTCGGCCGCTCCACCGCGGCTCGTTTTTCAATTACTTACGAGCATTTATATGTCAATCTCTTTACTTATTTGCTTCATAACAATGAATTGTTCTTGCGAGTTTACTTTCTAATTTTTCTAAATTTGTTTAAGCGAAAAAAGTACTCATCAACCAAGCTGGCTAAGTGAAATAAACGTTTCCTTATCTATTTTCCATTAACAATGCTGTGTCATGCTAATCCTTCTCAACAAGCTATCAGACTGGAACAGAGACTTTCTTCAGGGCGTTTGCCAAATTTAGCATGTGAAGGTCAGATATCAGGGATGTTCTTTGCGAGGTGGCTGTACAGAAACGGCAGTTGGCATCTGTAGTCAGGCCATACTGGCCGACCAATTGGTTAAGTTCCCGCCCGGCAGACTGGAGGTGAGGGTTCCTTGTTCTTGCGAATCGATAGCTGGAGCGCTTACTGGAAGGACATGGTGAGACGGAGGTCCCGATAGTTCAGACGAGATATCGGTAAGATGCTGCAAATTTTAGTCTTAATTCGCGCAGCGCATTCAATAATGGCACAAGTTGTCCCACTACGTAACGTAAATGATATTCCCGTAATTATTTTTATCTTTTAATTAACATTGGGAGACTTGAAAATCCGTTAATTTTGAATTTGGATAAATCATGGAGTTGCATAAAGCAACGTGTCGTTGATTCAGATTTTTACTTAATTCAAATTTGTTTCCAGTGTAATCATCAAATGTTGTTGCTGTTGTTGTGGTCTTCAGCCCGCAGACTGGTTTGATGCAGCTCTCCACGCTGCCCTGTACTGTGCAAGTCTGTCCATCTGAGAATAAGTTCGGCAACCTACATCCTTTTGAGTCTGCTTACTGTATTCGTCCCTCGATCTCCCTCTATGATTTTTACCCCACACACTTCCTTCTAATGCTAAGTTGACGATTCCTTGATGTCTCAGAATGTGTCCCACCAATCTATCCCTTTTCTTTGTCAGGATATGCCAGAAACTTCTTTTTTCTCCAATTCGGTTAAGCACCTCCTCATATGTTACGTGATCTACCCATCTAATTTTCATCATTCGTCTATAGCACCACATTTCGAAAGCTTCTATAATCTTTTTGTATGAACTCCTTATCGTCCACGTTTCACTCGCATGCAATGCTACACTCCAGACAAATGTTTTCAAAAGGACGTCCTAACATTTAAAGCCATTCTGCATTTTATATCTTCTTTACTTCTGCCATCAGAAATCTTGGTACCCAAATAAGAAAACTTATCTACTACTTTTATTGTCTCATTACCTAATCTAATTCCTTCAGGATCACCTGATTTTCTGACATTACATTCCATTACCTTCGTTTTACTCTTGCTAATGTTCATCTTATATCTTCCTTTCAAGACACTGTCTATTTCATTCAATTGCTCTTCCAGATCCTTTGCAGTCTCTGACAAAATTACTGTCATCAGCAAACCGAAAACTTTCTATTTCTTCTCCCTGAACTTTAATTCCCTCTCCAAATTTCTCCTTCCATTCCTTCACTGCTTGCTCAATGTACAGATTGAACAACATTGGAGAAAGACTACAACCCTGTCTTATTCCCTTCCCAACCTCTGCATCTCTTTATTGCCCTTCGACTCTAATAACTGCTTTCTGGTTTTTGTATAGGTTGAATATAACTCTTCGCTGCCTATATTTTACCCCTGCTATCTTCAGAATTTGAATGAGTGTATTCCAGTCGACATTGTGAAAAGCTTTCTCCAAATATACAAACGCCAAAAATGTAGGTTTTCCCTTCCTTAGCCTATCTTCTAAGATAAGTCGTAATGTGAGTATTGCCTCCCGTGTTCCTACATTTCTCTTAAATCCGAACTGATCTTCCCCGAGGTTGGAATCCACGAGTTTTTCCTTTCGTCTGTAAATAATTCGTGTCAGTATTTTGTAACCATGACTTATTAAACTGATAGTTCTGTAATTTTCATACTTGTCTGCACTTGATTTCTTTGGAATTGGAATTAAGATATTCTTCTTGAAGTCGAAGGGTATTTCCCCTGTATCATACATCTTGCATACTAGGTGGAACAATATTTTCAAGACAGGCTCTCCTAACATCAAATCATCAAATATATAATAATTATTTCGGATTTAGGGTCAGGAATTTGCCATTAAATAGCTTATGAAACTTTCGCGGGTTTTTTGTGTGACAAACACGTGGTTCAAACCTTACGTCACCGTGCTAATATTCGGATATCTGATATTCAAAAGTTATTAAGATTCTTGAATTTTTTCTTTGTTTTGGAGACGTATTTTATTAAATATTGCGTGCCTAAAATACGTTAAGATGCACGCGTTTCGAAGTAAAAAGAAACAGTTGAAATGCGCAACCTTAGTTAACCTTTAACGCGTAGACTAAGTGGAGATCAGCTTAACAAATTGGTATTAATTTTCGTGGATTTCAGGAATGACAATTTTGTGCAATTTTCGTAGACTGAGATATGGTGGACACCACATGTGCAAAGTATAAAGAGATGATGGCAAGGATTCAATCATAAATAAATACTGATGTTCAAAAGCAATTGCAAACAACACAATAGCATTTCAGATAACTTCCGAAAAAGTGTAGTCTGTGTAACTTACGTAATTTCTGAGCATTTCTTGGTCACGTTAGGACACTTGCCAAATCCAAATACATACGGCGGGAAAGCTAGAGTGTCAAGTAAATGTTTAATCTTCACAAGTGCCGCCGTATGTGATAAAGTCACTTCTTCATTTAATTGTGTCCTTATATTATGTGTAGATTTTACAATTTAACCATCACCAAATATTTTGTGCATTTCGTTTCCATACCATATAGAGTCAATGATTGTGTATATTGCTAAATATTTCGGATGGTCCCATTTAATTTGAAAACGCTGAATCATAATTTTCACTTAGATAACAAGTAGTGTTGGACCTGCATTTTCTATAGCTTTCGTACTTTCCATGTTAGTTGTGTCCATTTGTTCAACACAGCCAATTTAGTTCAATTTTGATAAAGGATAGTGGGTTGCTCAATTAAAAAGTGCATAAGATAATTTTCAGTAGACGTTTTGGAGTCATAAAGTGTGATATTCTGTGTAGATGTTTTCACATGCTGGACTGTTACATTCCTTACGCTTTGAGGCAACAAGATAGAAAACATGAACTACCTCTAAGTAGTAAGGAAACGAGAAGCACCAGAATTTACGTATTTATTTGTTATTCTCAGGTACAAACTTAAGACTGCAATTACTGAGTTTGTTCATAAGTTGACGTGTATGGCTAACCGTAAACAATGTGAGAGCATCTACTACAATATTACAACCTTGGTTAATATGTCAACAAGATCAGTTTAGGCAGAAGTACAAAAGAGACAGTGTATTTAGTTGTGTTAAGGTGATGATTAGTGGTAGAATGCCAATCAGCTCTTATGCCAAGACAAGACTTGGATCAGCTATTATCGCAACCTATACAACTAAGTTACTATTTCTGATACCTTGACACCTTGGTATGGAAGTGCACGATGATTTAGTAATTTTCTTTTGTTTTTATTAATAATAATTATGGTCTAGTGTGTTAACATTTTGAAAAGTAACTGTGGAAAGACTACCATTATTTTCTTCCAAATAAATGAACCTCCCTGACTAGCATTGACACAGAATAATATAAAATGTCAACTAGACTACTTTGATTAAATGTGTTATTAAAAGATAAATAACTTTGAAAGAAAGATGTGGAGGTAAAATGTTATAAAATAATCGTCCAATAAGGATAGCGAAAGAATATAAAACTGTGTTAGATAACAATTATTTGGCATACCCTCCTCCTTCATATGATTCATATTTTCAATGTTGTGTGCCTACCAAGTAAATTTTGTGTGATCTTTTACAGTAAAGACAACAACAACAACTAAAGCATATGTCTTCTTAGGAGCAACAACAGTTAAATAGTTATCCCGTCTTTGCAATTGAGGAGTTGATATGAGGTGGGAATAAACCATTCTCGCGACTTCAGTACTTTAACTTGGGATTAAAGCAGAATAGTCTAGCGTTATCCGTTGCATTTCACAAATCTTCCCATAAATAAATAAACAAGGGCTCATAATTTTGCTTGTTTATGCAACTTGCCAGAGAAGAAGTTTTGTTCTTTACGTCAAATCCACCTCATGATCAGCTCCATTTGCATTGACTCCGGCCAAACTTAAAAGCTAAGGGGACAAGAAATAATTAAAATAACGGCGAGATGGCTCTAATGTTATACCCACAGCAGGCGGTAACATTACACCATCTGCGACAAATATTCATCCAAAATGTAGTTTCTTTTTAAGAAGATGTTTCAAAAATAGACGTGAAATGTTGGAAAGCATGTGGAAGGAACTTAACGGATCACATTTCACACAGGTACATGTAAATGTTATCCAAATTGAATAATACTGAGTAACACACAACGCCCAAGCACACGAATACAAACAACATCGATGCATATTAACAACACCACACAAAAGAAACCAAATAGTACACCAAGGCACACACACATAAAGTTACACACAGAGTGGTACATTGTGTTAGAGAAACAGGGAATCCACATAGCATATAAAACTACCCAACCTCGACGTACAAATCTAAAGCAACATATCATACTTACTGCGTTGGCCACACAAATCGCAGTCGGTCATTGCACTTATCAGTCATCAGTCAGTCTCCTCCAGCGCCCTCGGTCCATGTAATCTTCTTCAGACAGTCCCAGCGGACTCATATCCTCTCTGACCTGGTTAATCCATCGCAGTCATGGTCTTTTGCTTAGTCTTTTGCCTCTGGTTACCTCTTCAACTACCTGCATGGTGATCTGCCCTTCTCGACGCATTACGTTTCCATACTACTTCAGTCCCATTTCTTTCATCACTGCCACGATGTCCACTGACTTGAAAAACTCCTGCATTTCTAAGTTCTTTCTTTTTCCCATTCATCTCCATTGTTCACTGGTCCAAATATATGTCTGAGGATAATATTCTCAAATGTCAGGAGTTTTCTTTCCATCTTTCGGGTAAGAGTTCAGGACGCTGCTCCATATAATAATACCGGTTGTATTATTGTCTTGGAGATCGATGCGACTGCACCTAAGTCAGCGATCATCGATTGATGTTCGGCGATTTCACTGGCCAAATTGCTCCGGGCTTCTGATCTTTGAGGAGGTGTAGACAACGGCTTCGCCGGCATCTACATACATGCTCCGCAATCCACCGTAAGGTGCGTGACGGAGGGTACACTGTAGCACTACTAGGCATTTCCTTTCCTATTCCACTCCCAAATAGAAAGAGGAAAAATAGAATGCCTATGTGCCACCGTACGAGCACTATATTCTCTTGTCTTTGTGATCACCACGCGTAATATAAGTAGGCGGCAGCAAGATCGTAGTACTCAGTCTCAAATTCCGGTCCTCTAAATTTCCTCAGCAGAATTCACGAAAAGAACGTCGTCTTTCCTCCAACGATCGCCAATTGAGTTGCCGGAGCATTTCCGTGACACTCGCGCATTGTTGAAACTATCAGTAACAAACCTAGCGCGGTGGCCGAGGGGACTGAGGCGCCCCAGTCACGGTCTGCACAGCCGCTACGGTCGGGGGTTCGAATCCCCCCTCGGGCATGGATATTTGTGCCGTCCTTAGTCTTAGATAGTTCATAAGTAATTTGTAAGCTTAGGGACTAATGACCCCGTAGTTAAGTCCCATAAGTTCTACAAACATTTGAACATTTGAACAAACCTAGCTGCTCGCCTCAGAACTGCTCCTGTATCTTCCTTTAAACTGATCTGCTGTGTGTCCCAAACACTTGAGCAATACTCAAGACGTGGTCGTACAAGCGTTTCATACGTGTTTTATCCGCCTTACTTACAACGGTCCTTACATGTTCGTTCCATTTCATATCGCTCTGCAATGTTACGCCTAGATATTTGAACGACGCAACAGCATGAAGAAGCTCACTACTAATGCTGTATTCGAACATTAGGGGATTGTTTTTCCTACTCATGCGCATCACCTTACATTTTTTACATAGAGAGCCAACTGCTATTTTTCACACCAACTAGAAATTTTGTCATCCTGTATGCTATTACTGTCAGTTAAAGACGACACCCTCCCATACACCACAGAATCATCAGCAAACAGCCGCAAATTACAAGTTAGTTTGCCCATTACATCATTTATACAGATAGAAAATAATAGCGGTCCTATCACACTCCCCTGGGGAACGCCTGACGATACTCTCGTCTCTGATGAACACTCGCCGTCTAGAACAACGTACTGCGTTCTCTTTCTTAGGAAGTCTTCCATAAGCTATTCCATAAGCTCGTATCTTCGTTAGCAGTCTGCAGTGTGGCACCGCGTAGAACGCCTTCTTGAAGTCGCCTGTTGCCCTTCATCCATGGCTCGCAAGATGTCATGTGAGAAAAGGGAAAGCTGAGTTTCACATGAACGATGTTTCCTAAACCGTGTTGATTCATAGAAAGGTTTTCCATTTCTAGGAAGTTTACAATATTCGAACTGAGAATAGGCTCCAAAATTCTACAGGAAACTGATATCAACGATATTGGCCTGTAATTGTGTGGGTCAGTTCTTTTACCTTTCTTATAAACGGGAGTCACCTGCGCTTTTTTCCAATCACTAGGAACTTTGCGCTGAATTAAAGATTCGCGATAAATGTAAGCTAATTAAGGGGCCACTGCCGCAGAATACTATTTGTAAAACCGAACTGGTTTTCCATCCGGACCAACAGACTTTCAAAATGTTCAAATGTTCGTATAGTGTATGGGATTTAACTACGGGGTCATCAGTCCCTAAACTTACAAACTACTTATTACCTACTTACGAACTAAGACAAATATCCATGCCCGAGGGGAGATTTGAACCCCCGACTGTAGTGGCCGTGCAGACCGTGACTGGAGCGCCTTAAACTCCTCGGCCACCGCGGCCGACCAGCAGACTTTTTCGTATTTAGCTATCTCAGCTGCTTCTCTACAGCGGAAATACCTATTACTATGTCCCCCATTCGGAATCAGTGCGCTGATCAAATGATGATACATTTGTGCGGTCCTCCTGCGTGAAATATTTCTTAAAGATTACATTTAGAACTTCAGCTTTCCGTTTGCTTTCTTCTATTACTCCCCCGAAATGATCAACGAGTGACTGGACAGTGGGATTTGACCCACCTATCGATTTTACATAGCACCAGACAGAAATTTGGCTGAGAGACCACGAGGTGGCGGGTGCGCACAGTGGAAGTTGGACTCCGGACGCCGACAGTAGGGAGAGCACGACGGACGGCCGCGCGGTGTGTCGACTGCTGGCGAGCGAGTGTGGCTGATTGTTGACGTTGCGGGTGAGGCGAACTTTGAACAGCGTGAGACTGTAACGGCGCATCGAAATTGCCCAACTAGTTAGTGCATCCTGTCGCATGGGTTGTAAGACGTTCTCATCCTCTTGTGTGTGCCCCAAAGACCTTGTAAAAAATAACTTGACTCCCTAACGGCGCTGCTGTAGAGGGATAATTTGAACCTTCGGCCGGCCGCCATGATAGTGGCAAGCGTAGGATAAATACGAGTGTTGTTATCAGGTAAATCGTGTATTAAATAGCTACTGCGGTGTATACACAACTGATAGTCACGTCTGTACTGTTTGACTATTGCCGTGTAGATGAAGCACGATGGTGAAGAGCTGCTCAGCGTTTAAATGCATAAATCAATTTAAGAAAGGAATAAAAAGAATGAATACGGTCTTTCCATTTACGAGGCGCGTCCAGAAAGTAAGTTCCGTTTCAATTTATCTCCGCTGCAGCGCTGCGATTGGAGTTCCGCACATGCGCTATAGACGATGTGTATCAAGGAGAAGAACGTGCGCCATTTGGAGATCGCTGTCAGTTACGTACGCTTTGTTGTGCTTGTTTGAAATGTCGGCGTTGATTGAAAATCTCGCCGCCTGTGAAATCAGGTCGGTGATTCCGTTTCTGAATGCAAGGAATGTGAGACCAAGTGAAATTTATTGGCAAATTTGCGATGTTTACGGACCAAATGCAATGAGTGATTCGATGGTGAGAAGATGGTAAGACAGTTCAATGGCGGGCGTAGTGATCTGCACGGTGAAGAACGAATTGGGCGTCCACCTTTGGTTACAGAAGAACTGATTCACGCGATTGATGACAAGATCCAGGAAAACAGTAGGTTTACAATTAGTGCTCTCGCTATGGACGACGAGCTGAAAGAAACTGTTTCCAACTGGTTGAAGACACAGGCGGCAGATTTCTATGAAGAAGGTGTACAAAACCTGGTGCCACGCTAAGACAAATGCCTGCAAAATTTCGGCAGTTATGTGGGAAACAAGTTTAAGAGTTGTAGAATTTTGTGCAATAAAAATTTCTTATGTATCTGTGTAAATTTCATTTTATTACCAAACGGAACTTTCTTTCTGGACGCGCCTCGTATATTTTCCAGGAATACATGTAGCCCTACTACTTGTGTGCTTAACAGACTGTCAGTCAAGACAATATGGGATTGAATGATACAATTAACTGGCTTTTACAGTACTCGTAAGCTCTTAAAAAGGATATACTTTAGGCAGTACTGGCGGACAGGAAGTTCAAAAAGTTTCATTTTATGATAGTGTAAAATAACTATTGGGGTCACGAGGTTAGTTGCCTCACTGTAGTTAAAATTTTTGTTTATGAAATTAATATTAGCATCTTGTAACACACAATTTAAAGGTAACCCTCTTTACATATAGATATAAGAACTGAAAGGGGTTTGCAGAACTGTGTACAGTTCCATATATGAATGACACATATCCACACTGGATGCACTTTGTGAAGTTGAACCCTATGACAATAGTTGTTGATTTTTGAATAGTTCACGCTACTGTAAGATATTTGGCTTAAAGCATTGAAAATGCTAATATTCTTGCTAGATACCCTAATACTAATGTTAGATGCATTAGTTAAGAAAAATTATGGCATACTTCGTGTTCTTAAAAGAATTTGGTAGTGGCTGGTTGCTGTATTCACAAGGTAAGAAGCTATTTTACACTTATGTATCTGATGGCGTATTTCTCTTTCATAATCAATTGTAAACATTAGCTGTTTCAAGCAGCTCTGTTTCATTTTTTGATGCTATGAAATATCTAAATATTGGAGAATACAGCACTATAGCAAAGACGTAAAGTGTGAAAATCTTCCGAAATTAATGTTTGTACAAAAGTTTCACCATCGTAGAATATTCTGAGAAAGTGTCAAAACATCGTGTCTGGGGATAAATTCCGATCATATGCAGAACTTAGCACGCTAGAAAACTAAATATTATAGTTCGGTTTCGTTAGGAAGAGAACACGCTGTTGACCAATTTCTATAAATGTATAATAAATGTACACACAGCCGATAGTTGCTGTATATTCAAGGAGCCTGTAGATATTTTGTAGTTATACATTTCGATTAGACATAGTTTTCGTGACTTAACTCAAATGAATACTCTCTCTAATCAAAAGAGTCTTTCGCACATTTAAAGTTCGCACGGAAGTTTCCCACCACAATGGCCGCCGAGTCGCTCTTCAATTTTCCCGCTGTTCACAGTCGACCGCTTACGGGATTGTGGTGGCTTGGTGAGCCTGAACGTCTTGATTATAATTATGAATGTTGACCCGGCCTAGTTTGAATTGTTTGTTCTACTGGCTGTTGCTGGAAAGGGTGCTGACTGCACTGGTATTGGGTTCGGTTAACGCAACTTCACCTGGTCCACTGGTACTAAATATATGCACCTTGCTACGTTATTGGATTGGCCGCGTTCGAACTGTTAACGGCTTGGAATTCTGTTGCCTGAGTCAAGGTGCGATTCAACGGCAGCTTTACTGAACTAATTACCTTCTCTGTGTGTTCTAGAACCTGTTGTTCTGTGTGTACCTATTGTGAGCTCCGTCGTTTTATTTCTCCTGATGAGTGGCACCGACAGTTTCCGCCACTCTGCGCTTTGTATGGAGGAAACACGCACCTGCAAAGCGAGCTGCACTGCAAGTGCAGGAAGCCGTCACCGTTTCTAAGACGCTTGGCGGTAGTTATGTATGTAAAGAATTTGAATCAAAATTACTACTTTCCCTTTAAAGGGAGAAATGGAACTATGTTGTAGCTAGGAGATTTAAATTCTGATTTTCTTGCTTCTCTAAAATACGTTTTGCAAAGGTCCCTTTCGTATTGCAGGAGGCTTTTACTAGCTATAGAATACTTTCATTTAAATGTTTCTTTACGATGATGTATCAATTTGATGTTTGGTTGTGCTATTAATGTTGTGCCTTTGGTAATTGTTTGAGACCTTTTATGACCTTAAAGCGAACATTTTCCTCTAAAGGTGTAATAAGTGCTCATCTCTTTTTTAATTTAATTATTTGTCTCTGATTCAAAGTTCATGTTGGGACAACTTCAGTTAGTATTGACTGGTTATACAAAGATTAAAACCCAATTTAGTTTCATTTGGATGAAGTTTAATGTTCTTAAAAGGAGTAATAACAATTTTAACGTCATTTTAAATCAGTTCAATTTAAGTTTGTCATGGAAAGTCAGTGTTTCGTAACTGTATCAATGAATGCAAATTACCTTGTAAAAATGAGTGTTATAGGGACTAATTTGGTCTAGCAACATCCCTTACGACAACATTGTTTGCATTTCCTTATAAACGGAGTAATCCGTACCATAGATGTTAGTCCTTGGGGATCTCAATAGTAGACGCGACTTTAATACCTTTCCCAGAGTAGACCTTGACCAGTTTCCAGCTTGTATTCGTGCAGTAATTTCCTGGTCTATCTCATGCCTTTCATTGAGAATTGGCCCCAGCTATTTAAGGCCTTTTACTGTTTCAAAGACTTTTTGTCATCCACATTTACAGGTCTGTCGCCATTTCCTCTGCTAACTACGAGGTACTTGGTCTTATCCATACGCAACTTCCGCCCTGTTTACATGGCACTTTCTATTAATGCTCTTGTCATCTGAACCAGGTCTTGCTCTCTGTCTGCTATTAGAACAACTTCGTCCGCATAGGCCAGGCTGTTGTTCCTTCTCCCCTTCTCTGTTCCTGTCTGTAGGCTTGCCAATGGTCTCACAGCCCTCTACAGCACTAGGTGAAACAGAAGGGGGGAGAGGCAGTCATCGCACCCCAGTCTTAATCTTTAACTTCTTTGACATGTTTCCGTTCACTTTCAGCATGCATCAGTGGCGTATGCTGGGTTTGTAACTTGGGCTATCACAACTATCTCACTTTCTCAGGTTGTACCGAGAAAGAAATACTAAGAAAAAAATCGATATCTTGGACTGTTTCCGCGATATTGGTTGTGATCGTGCCAAATATCTCAAGAAATTAGCAGCAAACGAAGAAATTGTTACCACCAAATGTTAAAGCGTTGCGAAGGACGTCCTATGACACTACACTCCCCACTCCCCAACCCCCTCACCGAAGCCTGTGATGGGTGGTGGGAGGCAACTTTGAAATATTTTATTGGAACGCCTACTTTTTATTGCAGATTTTGATTCTTCATGAGAAAATGTGCTGTATTTGATAACACGCTGAAGTGATAATCCACTTAAATTTATTGGTACAGTACTGTATTAAACACAATAACACGTTTACTCAGGTCAGGCGAAGTCATCATAACAGAGTCATTCAAGTCCGTAAGAAGTCGAAGGTCCAGACCAGGCAGTTCCAGTATACCAGAGGCGTCGGCGGATTTTATGGCGCCCTCATCAATCTTCAACAGCGTGCCGACTTCACAGACAACGGCAGGAGTACACTGACTATTAGGTCCTGCACGGCGGCGTATATACAGTCGTGGTAGTCTGTTTTCTTGACATGAGGTGGAGCGACGGATGCCTAGCTGAGACTCGCTTCCATCTCGCGACAACTAGCACTCTAGTGGTCTAATCGAACTGCCTCGGCGGCCGGCCGGCTAGCCTACAGTTACTGGTGTGGCTTGCGCTGTAGGCCGTCGGCTGTGCGTGGTGATGGCCGCTAAGCTGTCGGCCGTTGGTGGAGTAGTGGCGGATACAGCTCCCCTTCCCCCTCGGAAAGCTGTTTCACACAGCGGCTAGAGATGCAGGAAATAGCCATGGGTTCTTCATCATCAGAGTCGTGAGGGAGTGTTGTCAAGTAAGGAAGGAAATGACCGCGATGGTGCTGTAGACAGTGTGGCCAGCCAGTCTGCAGAGCATGGGGAGGAGTTGGTGGAGAAAGAGAAAGAGGCATCCATATCGAGGAAGGGCGCCGTGTTGGAGAAGCGGCTGCAGCGGTAGACGAAGTTGAACCTGGGAGGGATGTCTGATATCGGGCGACTGCTGGATGTCAGGCACGGCTAGAACACCAGCTGGCGTTAGAGACGGCGACTCGTCAGGTGGTAGAGTGAGGGAGAGGCCCCTTGGAGGGACCAGCATGTCGGTAGCATTCGGTGGAGGAGCCCAGGCACAGGGTCCAGAGACTGGCAGGACGCAAGGATCCATCCGAATTGACGTCGCCATTGGGAAGCACTGGGGACGAAGCTGGTTGGCATGCCAGTTTATGTTCCTGTTCTGGACGTGGAACATCTTGTGGCTCTGCTGTCATGGCACCTCGCCTGGCAACCACTTTGATTGGCGGCCAAACCTCTGAGCTCAAACAGTCGATCCAGGATGGAAGCGATGCACGGGTGGGGTCGTCGAAGATTAGGGAAAGGAAGATGTCACATCATACATGGCTGCCGTCCATGCAAGAGCTCGCTCGGCCAGGCTCTTGTCAGCCATTGGTATGGTCCTGTAGGAACTGAGAAATAAGGTGAGGGCATTAGCAGAGGAATGATCCTTGAGGCACTTTAGGCTCTTGAAAGTTCTCACCATACGGTCTGCTTCGCCATTTGACTAAGGGTAATACCGAGGTGTAGGAACATGGTGAATACCATGGTGGAGCCAGAAAGTTTGAAATTCACAGCTACGTAACTGGGGACCTTTGTCAGTGACCATAATTTTAGGAAGTTATTCAATGGCAAAGATGCATTCTAAAGCAGACACAGTAACTGCTGTAGTGGTGGAGGAGCAACAGATGACATAGGGGAACGGGGAATATGCATCGTCCACAATGAGGTACATGTCACCATGCATGGGTCCTGCAAAATCCAGGTATGGGCGTTCCCATGTGCGGAAGCAGAGAGGCACAGAAGAAAAATTTCGGCGGGGGGCTGGTCGTCGGTTCTGGCAGGTCGGGCAGGTCTGAACCATCCTTTCAATGGTGTGGCTCATGCCGGGCCAGTATATGAGACGAAGATTGAGAAACTTTGTGCAGGTCATACCACATGGCCTTCATAAAGAAGTTGCAGGACCTTGGGGTGTCGGTCGGTAGGAAAAACCACCCTTGGTGGCCCATCCTCAGGTATTACGAGGACCACCCCATCGACGACCGATTGCACATGATAAAGAATTGTCAACAGGCACGAGAGGACTGGGAAGGTTGCCTTTCTGGCCACCCATGAAGAATGCTGTTGCGGTCCCACTGGAGATCAACTTCTCGGCCTGTAGAGACAGCGACCGTGGCGCCAGTGAGGGGAAATGGGTCTACCATGGACTGGACGTCATCGTCGATTTGAAAACAGTGAATCTCCTTGAACAATGCTATGAGTGGTTTGTGGTCTTTGATGAGATTGAATTTGGTGCCATAAATGAACATGTGAAATTTCTTAAATACAAAGACAATAGCAAGGGCATCCTTCTCGATCTGGGAGTATTTTCTCTGGGCGTCAGTAAATGTTTTAGATGCATAAGCAATAGGGCGTTCATAGCCATCATCGAAGCGATTCGCCAGTACTGCCCCAATGCCAACATCTGATCCATCTGTTGCCAGGACCAGTTGTTTCTGTGGGTCAAAACATGTGAGGAACGGGGTCCTGAGCAGTTGCGATTGTTAAGGTCTGGAAAGCGTTTTCACAAGCTGGGGACCAAATAAAGGGGACACATTTTTTATAGAGGTGGGAAAGAGGAGCTGTAGCCGTTGCTGCGGCTGGCAGGAACTTCCGGTAGTAGGAAATTTTGCCCAAGAAGATTCGAAGCTGTGTGAAGGACGTAGGTCAGGGGAGTTGAATGATGGAAGTTGATGACGATTCAATGGCTTGATCCCCACTCATGAAATCCTGTGTCTAAGATACTCAATTTCCTGCTGAAAAAAAACAGAATTTGTCTTTTCGACAGTGGAGGTTATTGTCCCGGAGCTGGCGAAGGTTCTGGAGATGTTCATCTATTGTTAGTCCTGTAACAATAAGAAGATAATTTACACAGCCTTTAACAAAGGTAACCAGCTGTTCAAAGAAACGCTGAAATGTAGCCGGCGCACTCGCAATTCCATACATAAGGCGTTTGAGGCGATTAGGTGCATGTGGAGTATTAAGTGTCACAAATCCTTAGGAAGCTTTATCTAAGAGTAACTGTAGATATGCCTCAGTTAAATCAACCTTTACTGGACATCTTGGAGTTTCACCAGTATTTACTAAGGACGAGGGAGAGGGTAAGAATCGACTACCAATTGTGAGTTGACGCTAACTTTAAAATGCCCAGAGAGGCGAAGTTTCCTTGAAGGTTTTCTGACAATGACAAAAGGAGTGGCCCATGAGCTTGAAGATATGGGCTCGAGGACACCTTCTACCTTCTTCAGTAAGGCGATCCAGTTCTTTCTGAACCTGGTCGTGGAGAGCAAGAGGGACTGGTCGAGCTCGAAAATAACGAGGGCGGGCTTTTGGCTTAAGCGAGATGTGTGCCTGAAAATGGCGTGTCCTCCCCAATTCTTCACGGAACAGATCTTGGTATTCCCGACAAAGATAATCCGGTCTGGCATATGGAACTTCTGAAAATATCAGATTTACCTCATCTTTGATGGAGAATCCAAAAGCACGAAAGGCGTCCAGGCCGAAAAGGTTGGCAGTGGTAGAACTGTGGACTGTAAGGAAGGTAATCGTTCCTATCAGTCCATGATAAGTCGTAGGAAGATCCACATGGCCCAGAAGAGGAATGTTCAAATGTTCAAATGTTTGTTAAGCTTATGGGACTTAACTACGGGCTCATCAGTCCCTAAACTTACTAACTACTTATCAACTAGCTTATCCTAAGGACGGCACAAAGACCATATGGTTCAGCAAGCCGACTGCTGCTCCAGTATCCACATGTAATTTTGATCATTGCCTAGGTGATTGTCAGCACAGGTTCCGGTCCAATAAATGGAGTCTCTGCCCCCATCCTGGCTAATCTGTCGGCATGTTCGTTGCCACTGATCCCAGAGTAGCCAGGGACCCACAATAGGTTTACCAGAACTCTGTGACATTCTGCAACAATTTTAGACCTTGTTGCAGGAGCTGCTAATGATCTCAGGGCTGCCTGGTTGTCTGAATAGATATAGATGCTACGGTCTTTGTAGCACCTACGCAAATTCTCCTCCACACAGGCCCTGATGGCAGTGATTTCGGCCTGGAATACTGAGGCCAGTTTCCCTAGAGAGATGACGCCCTCCAATCTTGGCTGCACCCCGTATACCCCTGCCCCAACACCTTGGTCTGATTTTGACCCGTCAGTGAACCAGACAATATCCTCCGTACAATGTCGAACTATTTTCTTCCACCGCTCCCTACTTCCAATTGTTATACTGAAAGGCTTGTTGGCAGTATGGGGTTATAATACAGTCGGCTGGCATTTCTACAACCTTTCCTAGATTTACCTCACTCACTAATTTAGTGTGTGATAATGGATATCCCAAAGAGTTCCAGTTTTTGCCAGTTTTGAGTCTGTATGCACCAGCTGCTGCCTCCATCTTGACCCAAAGGTGTAATGGGGGCATGTTCAACATGGTTTCCATCCCAGCAGTTGGTGCTGCTATTTCCGCCTGTTATGGCTAAGCAGGCTAATCTCTGCACCTTACCAAGCTCCTCAGCAGCAACCTGCTGTTCTACCTTCTTCCACCACACCACCGCCCCATAGGTGATCCTGGGTCTAATCACCGTGGTGTATCTCCAATGCATACCCTTGGGGATCAGGCCCCAATTTTTGCCACACGCTCTTCTGGTACTTACAAGAGTACCTTTTGCCTTGGAACAAATATTCGTAATGTGAGAGGTCCATATCAGTTTTTCATCTAAGGTAACCCCTAGATATTTCACTGTCCCCTTCACAGGTAGCGCTTCATTCAAAGGCTTTAGATTCCAACTTGAATGTTTGATATGCTTCTTTGTGGTGGTACAACAACAGTCTTCTTAGAACCAACCCCCAGATCCTGTTTTCTGCACCAGTCTTGCACAATGTCCAATGCACCTTGTGCCATATTCTTCATTGTGTCAGCAAATTTGCCAAGTATTACTATGACAAGATCATCTGCGTATTCTTGGCAAAGCTACTGCCTAGAGTTTAATTCTCCAATGAGATCATTCACCACTAGATTCCACAATAAATGGGAAAGAACTCCTCCTTGCAGGCAACCCCTAGTGGTGTTGATTTCCATATTTCCATTCATCATGGTAGCCTGTACCTTTCTTCCACTGAGCATGGCCCTAGTCCACCTACATATAGAGGTTCCTAGGTCATGCACCTCTGCTGCCCTAACCATGGAATTGAAGGTCGTGTTGCTAAAAGCCCCCTCGATGTCCAGGAAGATACAGAGGGCTATTTCCTGAAAGTGTAGTGCTTTCTCCACCTTCCCAACGAGTTGGTGGAGAGCTGTCTCACATGATTTACCTTGCTGATATGCATGTTGGTTTAAATGTAGAGGAGCCCTACGTAACCTCCTTTCTCCAACATGCACATTAACCAGCTTTTCCAATGTCTTAAGAATGAAGGAAGACAGGCTGATTGGTCTCATATTCTTGGCCTTGGTATGATCAATTCTCCCTGGTTTTGGAATGAAGACAACCGTCACTACCCTCCAGGCATTGGGAATGATTCCTGCTGCTAGTCTAGCCCTGAAGAACCTGCACAGGAATCTAATAAGATTTTCTCACGCTTGTTGCAGGAGAGCTGGAAATATTCCATCGGGGCCAGGTGACTTGTACAGTTGAAATGTTCCCACCACCCATCGGACCTTACTGAAATCGACAAACTCCTTGGCCAAATCCCATTGTCACTCAGGAATCGCATTCTGGTCTGAATTATCCACCAGAGGATATTGAGGAAAGTGAGTCTTGAGGAGCAGTTCCAGCGTTTCATGTGCTGTCTTTGTATACTCCCCAACCTCCTTCCTCAATGTTCCTCCTGAAATAGTTGGTACCCTAGTGAAGATTTTATGACGTCTCGCTTAGGCAGCCGTGCCCTCCACTTCCTCACAGAATACCTTCCAGGATGCCCCCCTAACATTACTGCTGGATATATTTCGTAAACCACATCAAATACTGACGAACCGATTCCACAGACCGAAGGTGAGGAGAGGCGCTAGTGTAATTGGTTAATAGAAACCATAAAAATGCACGGAAGTATGATTTTAACACAATCCTACGTTTTTTTAAATGGAACACTGTTAGGTATGTTAGCACATCTGAAAATATAAACAAATACGTAATCATTGCAGTTTCTTCCATTGTAAAATGTTAATTACATCCGGAGATATTGTAACCTAAAGTTGACGCTTGAGTACCACTCCTCCGCTGTTCGATCGTGTGTGTCGGAGAGCACCGAATTAATTGGGATTCAAAGGGAACGGTGATGTTAGTTAGGTACCGCAGAGACTAGAACAGCACAATACGTCCACATGCTAACTCCTTTATTGGACTTTTTCACTGACGCACATGTACATTACCATGAAGGGTGAGGTACATCTACACACGTGGTATCCGTTTTCCATTACCGAGTAGAATAGAGTGTATCCCGACATGTCAGGCCAATAGATGTTTAAAGTGGTGGCCATCATTTGCTGCACACAATTGCATTCTCCTTTAAAGTACCCCACAGAAAGAACGGGCTGGCCAATTTATGCGCCCTCCACGTCTTATGAAACGCCTGTCGAACATCCTATCAAGGGTCAGCCTAGCGTTAATTGCGGAATGTGCAGGTGCACCATCATGCTGATACCACATACGTCGACGCGTTTCCAGTGAGACATTTTCGAGCAACGTTGGCAGATCATTTTGTAGAAACGCGATGTATGTTGCAGCTGTTTGCGTCCCTGCAATGAAGTGAGGACCAATAAGGTGGTTGCCAATGATTCCTCTGGTATTTGCAGACAAGGGCTTCCTCTGAACAAGTGCTTTTGTGTCTATTTAGTTGCAAGGGCCTCTCCTCCCTGCGTCTGGTCCTAAAATCAGGCTGCTTTCGCCATGTACATCCTTATGAGAAAGCCACTGCAATTAGCTAGGCCCTCCCCTGGAGTGAGGGGCGGCGGTCGGTGGCGAAGGTGAAAGTTGGGGTGCTTCCTGCTGGCTCCGTCCTGCTCCAGGGCTGCGACATGCTCCAGGCTGGAGGCCACCATGGCGTGTGCGAATGCTTACATCGACAAAGTCACTGAACAAAAGCGTCCCTGGCCGAAAGTATTTCGGATATATAAAATCTTACGAGGATAAAAAAAAGGTAAAGCAGTCAACAATCCGAAGATTGGTTTGAACACCACAGTGCTTTACTAGGCATGGTTCTGTTTGGAGGTGGTATGCCGTTGCCTTCCTCCGACCTTCGAACTGACTTACCCAGCCAGTTATAGGGGGACCTACAGTTTAACGTGGGTTCCGAACCACGGTGCTACTCGGTATTTTTCACATGAGCAATACTGCCAGAGGTGAAAGAAATGGAAAGTGACAGATAAAAATCCTAGGACCTGGCGGGGGTCGAACCCACGACCTTTGCATTTGTAGTCTGGCACTCTACCACCGTGCAACAGAGGCGCACGAGGATACGAAAACGGAAATATCTATTTATAAAATTTTCACATTGAACATAAATCTGTAGCTAAGACAGAACATTCAAAATTTTTAGGTGTTTGCATGGACGAGGGACTGAATTGGAAGAAACATATTGAAGATCTCCTGAAACGTCTGAGTTCAGCTACTTATGCTATCAGAGACATTGCAAAATTTGGTGATATAAATCTCAGTAAATTAGCTTACTACGCCTATTTTAATTCACTGCTTTCATATGGGACCATATTCTGGGGCAATTCAACATTGAGTAAAAAAGTATTCATTGCACAAAAGCGTGTAATCAGAATAATTGCTGGACCCCACCCAAGAGCATCCTGCAGACATTTATTTAGGGATCTAGGGATACTCACTGTAGCTTCACAATATATATATTCACTCATGAAATTTGTTATTAACAATCCGACCCAATTCAAAAGTAATAGCAGTGTGCATAGCTACAACATTAGGAGAAAGATTTAACCTTGAATACTGAATATCATCCTAACTTTGGCTCAAAAAGGGGTGAATTATGCTGCCACAAAAATCTTTGTTCACTTACCAAGTAGCATCAAAAGTCTGACAGATAGCCAACTAGTATTTAAAAAGAAATTAAAGGATTTTCTGAACGGCAACTCCTTCTACAAGTTAGATGAATTTTTAGGTAAAAAAAAATAAAAAATAAAAAAAATAAAAATAAAAATAAATCCTTAAAATATTGATTGTCCAGTATAGACAAAATTTACTAAACTGACACGTTCCACATCATTACGAAATATCGTATATATGATCTATTGAACAAGTATTAATCTAATCTAATGTTAGTCAATATGTCCTCTATGTGTTCACAAACCATACATTCAATTCCAATGAAACTTTGCTGAACTTGTCACCGTAAGCCCACGAAGGTTTCTGACCCAAGAACAAAAGAGCATGACACATACCTCAGGAGATATGACGTCATAAATAATGATATTACCGATTGAGAATACCCACAGTTATGCGTCAATTATTGGAAAATGGAAGTAGTTAGAGACCTGTAACTAAGTTTGCATGTAATTTCGAACGTTTATGAAGCGTTTGGTAATTGCCCCTCCCAAACACACACACACACACACACACACACACACACATTCACCCACACACACAAAGACACACAAAAAATGATGGAAACGCAACAAGTCTACGGATCACAAAATTTTTCCTGTAGATACCGTAAAATTGTCGCATCAGGCATGACCTTTGTAAGATATCTGTTATGGAAAGGTACACATTTCATATTCAAATGGACTGCGAATTTGAGACCAGTGTCAAGCAAGTCAGGCATGGGTCATTTATCTTTGGTTGAAAGCTTATTTTTCGATGGCAGTACTATCGATATTGGAGATGGTGATAGTATTGTTGCCGGGAAGTAAGATTGCGATTTGAGAGTGCAGACATTGCTAGACACGAAGATGAGATAGCAGAAGCGTGGAGACCGTGGTTGTGTGCAGTTGTCGTTCCGGCGGGATAGCCGAGGAGATGAGATTTTGAGACTTGAATGCTGAGCCAAGCGGTTTGTTTAAGATATGGAGACGAAACGAATAGATGCCGTTGGACAAACGATCTTTTGAAGTTTTTATAAGGTAAAGTTTTGCATGAAATACTTGGCATGTTTATATGGCACAACTTCGCATTGTTAGGCTGAACTGATGGTAACACTAACTGTCGGGAAAGATCTTGCTGTTAGCTTGTGGTCTCACGATTCATGCGAGGGACCCCTTTCTGTGTTAGGAAAAAAAGTGTATATGTAATAGTTTAGTTTTGAAATTGTGTTTTTTTTTATGAAATACGAATTTCATGGCTAGTGTTCTTGAAATATGCGATTGTTGTAACATTGTTTGTGTAAATCGAGTTAAATTTATTAACAGTAAAGAAATGTTTATCTTTGTTTAAAAATAATTTGTAGGCAGATTAAATATCTGAGTTATATTTTTCTCTGAAAGATTTTAAAATCCAAAACATGACATTGTTAGTAAATTTCATGAACTTACAGAGTTAGAAAATAAACCAGATATTTCATTTTTAGTAATTAGTCCGAGTTTCGGTAAACGGATTACCAGTTTATCCCTCCGCATAATTTTTATTAAAAGTGCCATAGATGTTTTCTGTAGTGAGGTATCCAGTGATAGTTCAACAGGAAGCAGTTTGGTGTTGCGCAAATATATGCAGTGTGGCTAAAATAAAATAAATAAAACAATCCCGGTTAGTAAGTGAAAGTAATCGAAACGTGAAAGTGAGAAATAATCAGTTTTTGTCAAGCTTACAATTCAGTATGATTTACAGATGTCAGGGTAGGATAATTCATACATTGTTCAGGTTACCAAGTGTTTGCACTGAGTCAGATTGCACTGGTAAATATTGTGTTCGTTACATTCCGTTAAAGATTGTTAGTTCAGTCAAAAACAAGTTTGTAGGGCCAGAATTCTTAACACAGTGATTTTTAGTATCAGTAATTTTCAGATAGTTAACTTTGTTACGATATTTTCATACAGAAACAATTAGCAGTTTATGACTAATTATAATAAACATTACGCAGGTAGATAGGTTTTGCAATACCTTTACATTCACATAGAATAGTGAAAAAATACGCAGTCAGATTAACATAACGTTGTCCAAAGGCATTGAGGTAGAACAAGTTCAAACACATTCAGTTACATTTCATTCAAGTAGCGTCAGTCAGTTACATTAAATCATATGGTAAAACACATAACTATCGCAGCAGACGTCAATTTTGTAAGTGAGAAGGACAAGCAAGAAACTTTCACATGGTGCATTGTTGCACACTATTCTATTTGTAACTTTATTGCACAATATATATCTGTATAATCTTTTCCATTGCAAGTTTCAGGATGGATATTTTCTAAATTTATGACTAGTATGCTTATTTCTCTGTTTGTATATATTTCATGTACTCCGGGAGAAAGCCAGTGAGTTAAGCACAAAGACGATCACACCTGAGAAACCATCCCACAATATGGAGATGACTTGAAGGATGACCTAATTCTAGCTATTACCAGCTCAAATCCCTTTGGTGCTGCTAGATCTATTGCCCTGGAGCAGTCCCACACTGTTGCGTAAAATTATGAAAACTCCGCCTATACCAGATGTCAAATGGTACTCATCTGACACTGGCTGACTGTATCATCATTATCTCCATTTATCTGCAAACGACATGGTACTCAGCTGAGAATATTCCACTAACTGAGTGTACCAATCATTTTTCTACAAGAATATCAACGTATCGACGGAGGAGTGGACAGCAAAGAACTTTCCATGCTACATGTGATGACGATAATCAACACTGAGTCGTATCATGAAAATGGTCTTCCAATGAATGACATTGACGTATTAGCCATGGGTTGTCAGTGCTGAACATTCACAAATGTATTCGTTGCCCATGTCCATGACTGCTGAATGCATTATTACACTTAACAGAAACGTGTGAATTAGGTTTGGATATCGTACATTGGTGCCATGAAAAGAAAAAAAAAATTGTATCAGTGGTTTCTCTAAACAGTAGTTTGTGTATCCCAGTGACAAACTAAAAAGTCCCTATGAAAACTACATGTTCTCCCACTATTCAGGAAATTTTTAACAATTAAAAAAATGACATTTACAAAAATGTAACATTTGTAAATTCATATATTTTTTCTTTTTATGTAATAGATGTAATGTTAGGGCTGATTTTTTTTAAATGTTTCTTATTATCCAAATTTTTTACTCTTTTGCAAAACATTGATTCATGTCTAGCTACACAAAGTTTATTTCTCTACATTTTTTAAATTTTATAATTTTTTCATGTAGTTCTTCAGTTTGTCAGTAGGACATTTGCTATTGCACTTATTTTGCTTTGTTTCTCATGTTTTGTGACGAATTTGCAAGGATTTTCTTTGCCATTCCCAAACAAAATCCTATCAAATTCTTGACAGGGGGAAGGGGGATGATGTAAAGATACCTGCTATGGGAAGGTATACATTTCATATTCAATTATACTGCCAATTTGAGACCAGTGTCAAGCTAGTCACGCATGGGTTATTTATCTTTGGTTGTAGGCTTATTTTACGATTGCAGTACTATCGACATTGGAGACTGTGATAGTATTGTTGCCAGGAAGTAGGGTTGTGATTATTGAGAGGGCAGACTTGCTAGCTGCGCGGATGAGATTGCAGAAGCGTGGGGACCGTGGTTGTGTGCAGTTGTCGTTCTGGCGGGATATCCGAGGAGATGAGATTTTGAGACTTGAATGCTGAGCCAAGCTGTTTGTTTAAGACATGGAGACGAAAAGAATAGATGACGTTGGAGAAACGATCTTTTGAAGTGCTTATAAGGTAAAGTTTTTCATGGCACAACTTCACATTGTTAGGTTGAACTGAGGGTCGGAAAAGACCTTGCTGTAAGCTTGTGATCTCAAGGTTAATGCTAGGCACCCCTTTCTGTGTTAGGAAGAATGTTTATTGTAATAGTTTAGTTTTGAAATTGCGTTTTATATGAAATAGGAATTTCATGGGTAGTGTTCTGGAAATATGGTATTGTTGTAAAATTGTTTGTGTAAATCGAGATAAATTTATTATTAGTAAAGAAATGTTTCTCTTTCTTTAAAAATAATTTTGTAGGCATATTAAATATGTGTTATATTTTTCTCCAAAAGATTTAAAAATCCAAAACATGACATTGTTAGTAATTTTCATGAAGTTACATCAGTTAGAAAATAAACCAGATATTTAATTTTTAATATTGGTCCGAGTTTCTTAAACAGATTACCACTTTATCCCTCCCCTTATTTTTATTAAAAGTACCATAGATATTTTCTGTAGTTGGTTTCCATAATGAGGAAATCAAAGAGAAGCTGGGAATGAACACCATAGATGAAGCAGTTAGAGCGAACAGACTGAGATGGTGGGGTCATGTTACACGCATGAGAGAAGCAAGGTTACCTAAGAGACTAATGAGCTCGTCAGTGGAGGGTAAGAGGAGTCGAGGTAGACAAAGAAGAAAGTATTTATATTCGGTGCAGAATGATTTTGAAGTAAAAGGCGTAACATCAGACGAGGCATCAATGTTAGCATTGAATAGGGGATCATGGAGGAATTTTATTAGAGGTACTATGCTCAAGACTGAACTCTGAAAGGCATAATTAGTCTCTAATGGTGATGATAATGATGAGTTTTCCGGTAGTTAGTACAGCAGGAATCAGTTGTGTGTTGTGCAAATTTGGGCAGTGTGGCTAAAATTAAAAAAAATCCATGTTAGTAAGTGAAAGTAATCAATAAGTGAAAGTGAGAAATAATCAGTTTTTGTCAAGCTTACAGTTCTGTAAGATTTACAAATTTCAGGGTAGGAACATTCATACAGTGTTCAGTAGAGGTTAACAAATGTTTGCACTGTGTCATATTGCATTGATAATTATTGTGTTCGTTACTTTCAGTTAAAGATTGTTAGTTCAGTCAGAAACACCTTTGTAGGGCCAGAATTCTTAACACAGTGATTTTCAGTATCAGTAATTTTCAGACAGTTATCTTTGTTACGACATTTTCATAAAGAAATAATAAGCAGTTTGTGTCTCATTACAATAAACATTACGCAGGCAGATAGGTTTTTCAATACCTTTACATTCACATAGAATATAGTTAAAAATACGCGGTTAACATAACGTTGTGCAAAGGCATTCAGGTAGAACAAGTTCAAACACATTCAGTTACATTTCATTCAAGTAGCGTCAGTCAGTCACATTTCTTAGATCACATGGTAAAACACATAACTTTCGAAGTAGATGTAAATATTGTAAGAGAGAAGGACAAGCAAGTAACTTTCACCTTGTATCAAATAAAGTGAGCATCACAGATGTGCATGTTACTATTTATTTTTGTCTGCAAGTCTCCCACAATTCTCTTGCAAGCAAAATTAAGCAATCTGTTTTCTTAATCTCAGTGAGTGAATGAGTGTCCTTTCGCTTTTATATAGATAAACACGAAATCTCGAAAACTACTTCACCTTCGTAGCTGAATTGGTAGGAATGAGTTTATAGGTATAAAACATCAGCTGAGAAAGTATTTTCTGATAGGTGCATGGTGGAGCATACTTATCCTACAGACTCACGAAATCTACAGTTTCATTCCGATGTTAACGAAATTTCGCAGCTTCATCTTCAAAACAAGGGGATGGGCACCGTCCACCTGAAGTTTTATACGGTGCAAGGGGCAGGGTACTTTGCAACGTAAAAAATAGATCCCTAAATACCTTCGTCGCGTCATAACTTGAGAACGGCTCGACCGATTTCACAATCTTTTTGTTTTCGTTAGTCTCAGAACAAGGGTTGTATGAAATAAAACTGGAATATTTTGGAACAACAAAGTGCATTTTTCAGTTGACCCTTTGTTTCTATTGCATTGTAATCCTTAGATTTGTTCCGATATTGATGAAATTTTCCACCCGCTACCTTAAAAACAAGAGAATGTCATTGTCTGTATGCAATTTCGTTCGCTACATGGTGCAGGGTACCTAACTTACGGAATTTTACAAAATGCATCGTCTTGCTCCATTCTTAATGAATGTTTGCACACATAACTTTTAAATCAAGTGGAAGATCACTGGGTACACAAATGTTTTTGATACATGACTGAGGGTACCTTGCAGTAAATTTTGCCGAGAGAGGGAAAGGTGGAAACGAACAGAGAGATGGGAGAGAAAGAGGAGGATGCAGAGAGAGAGAGGGGGGGGAGGGGATGTGGACTACGAGAGTGTAGGATAAAGAAACACCCGAGCAACGCCAGGTTTACAGCTCGTATCAAATAAAATAAACGTTTTCGTAACTAAGAGATCTACATGAAATATCCAAAATGTTCAAATGTTTGTAGAACTTATGGGACTTAACTACGGGGTCATCAGTCCATAAGATTACTTATGAACTAGGTAAGACTAAGGACGGCACAAATATCCATGCCCGAGGGGGGATTCGAACCCCCGACCGTAGTGGTCGTGAAGACCGTGACTGGAGCGCCTCAGTCCCCTCGGCCACCGCGGCTGGCTGTGAAATATCCATCGATGTAATGCATCATTCGAGAATGGCATAAGCCGAAACGCCGTCATGAAAAAATAAAATATTTGCACTAACTTGGGTGATTATCATATATTAACATGTCTTACTATGACATATTTCGTGCTATGGGCCCTACAATGAGAAAAATTTTGTTTCATTTCAGTTCCATAGACGGTACACATAAATTAATATCCGAGAGAAGCAGAAACAAACTGAAATGATAGATGTTTCCTTTGACAGGTAATTGCGAGTTATCTGAGCGGCGTCAGTAACGAGATTGAAAGCCTATTGACTCAGCGGATATTGAGCGTAGCGTGAAGCGTCCCAGCACTGGAAAAATGGATTACTGGCTATGTGTCTCAGTCCCTCGTGATAATGATCCATAACGTGAAAACGTCAGACATAAACGAATTTTTTGAGTGACGACAGATTACAATGGACATGATCTGCTACGGTTTTACGTTAGTTCACTCATGAGCCCAACAACTGGTCGTTGTCGACATCATGCAACTAACAGAGTATGTATATCATGTTTAGAACTAGAAGAGAAGAATAAATTAATCCATACTGGACTGTTGAAGGTCTCCTTAATGTCTTACTAGTTGGATAAGATAAAATGCAGAAGCCAAAAAAGTACTTAAATTTATAGATGCCTCTACGCTTAAGTAATACACAAGATGAAAATACGCAAGAAACAAGAAATAAAGAGGAACATTACTGTAACTAATTCCCCTTTTATTACATGTATTACTAAGATCAGAAAATCCATTATTGGAATTTCTGGGACAACGAACCTGGAGACAGTTGTTACTAGCACCAGATCCCTATACGCGGTGTAGTATACGCAGGTTGTCGCACTTATAATTTTCACCCCTAAAATCTCTGCAACAATAATACCGTGTGCACGGTTAAGCACTTAAAACCGTTTTCCGGTATATTTGGAACAACAGAAATCGGATTAGAAAGAGTTACAGTAAATGTTGTTCACCTCGAAAAGGGCCATCCATTAACACGAAGCTCAACACCCTAAACCATCCGGGACTGATAGCCGTCGCTGCTTAGTCCCTTCCAACAACAACAACAACAACAACAACTAAACCATCCCAGGAAGCTGGACTGGGGATGACTTTGGAATCTTAAATAGGAATCCCTATTTTTATTGCAGATTTGGATTCTCCATAAGATTATGTAAACATTCTGTGAAACATTTCTTTCGTTTCGACACTCTGTGGTGTCATCATCTTGTCTCATTGCCACAGAACTGCTTATTATAACGCTACACACAAAATCTGGTAGGTGTTACTGGATGATACTTATACAGACTATCATGAGCTGGTGGATAGTCAAACATAAAATGTCTGGCTGGTCTAAAAACAGTAAAAAATACATAAAATGTTCAAATATTTGTAAATCTATCGGACTCAACTGCGTGTTCATTAGTCCCTAGCTTACAAACTACTTAAACTAAGGTAAATTTATCTAAGGACAGCACAAACAGCCATGCCTGAGGGGGGGACTCGAACCCCCGACAGCGAACGGCCGCGCACATCGCAGCATGGCGCCCCAGTACGCACGGCTAATCGACCGCGACTAACCATATGTTTGGTTTTATCGAGGTGCTCACCATTTGACGTTCGGAAATCAGTCACCTTGCCCGAAAGACTCTTTTGTATACGCCACCTTGCTTTCTGTATTCGATGATTTTCTTATTTTAACATGTCAAAGCAATGGCGTACTGACAATTATCAAAAACACGTCGTTGTTACGACAATGAATTACAATGCGATGTCTAAAAATGCCATCTTATCAGATAACACCTGCCATCGATGGTACCTCGCAGTCGTTCGGCTTAGTGTAATAGACAGCGAATTAGTTTGCGATGCACGAACATCTTACACGATGGTGAGGAACACCGGTCACAGTGGCTTAGGGTGCTCGGTCAGAGAGTTGCCGGCGTGGTAGCTCAGGCCGGCCGCAGTGGCCGAGCGGTCTGCGGCGCGCCAGTCACAGTCTACACGTCCGCTACAGTCAGGGGTTCGAACTCCCCCTCCGGCATGGATGTTCGTGTCGTCTTTAGTATAAGGTAGTTCATAAGTAGTTCGTAAGTTTAGGGACTGATGAACCCGCAGTTAAGTCCCTTATGCTTCACAAACATTTGAACATTGTGGTAGCTCAGCGTGCACGGTGATAGTGCTCGACGCCTTCTGTAACGAAAAATAAATAAATTAAAAAAATAAAAAGTAAATTAAATAAATAAATAATTGAGTAAATTACGAAACGGTCAAAATTAAACAATAGAAAACAACGTACACAAAGAAGCGATCAAACCGAAGTACCAATGAAAACACTGAAAAAAAGAGGGCTGAACTCTATCTGTAATAAAAAAAACTAAACCAAATCCTCAACTAACAACCCAGAGCGAACATGATCAAGCGACCGCAAAGCATCGATCTACCTCAAAAAATAAATAAATAAATATGTAAATATAAAAAAATCTAAAATAAATAACCCCCACAGTTTTTTTTTCTCTAAAAGGATATCGCATAGTACTATTAATTGAACACGACTATATCCTGTCAGATTTTGAGTTGCTTAAAAGTAACCACACTTTCTCTGAAAGGTGCATTTGTTATATTTCGTGAACATATCATTAAATACATACCAACGAATTGCAAACATAGACTTGTTTATGACATGTACACAAAATGTGGAGATACTTTTACAATGACTGTTGTAGATGACGTAATGATAATAGTAACTTTGTATATAGATTAAGTACTAGAGCTTTGTGAATTCGGTATTACCACACTTATTCCGTTTGTTATTTTAGCTGTAAAAGAAAACGTAGTCACGGTTTGAAACAGAATATTTGCTCTTTATTTTAGCGCAGAACAAAGTAACACGAACAGTGTCACATCTGAAATACAGAAAAGGTAACACTACGTTAAAAGCGTCCACTGCAACCATACCAAAGACAAACATTTTAGTAAATACATTGATTCTGATTAATGATTTTCAACATATGTCATTAGTAGAGAATAACTGCTTAGAAATAAAAAAAAGAAATTAAAAGAAAGAAAGAAAAAGAAACAGGTAATATATTGCAATGCATAGACTTCCCTTTCGTTTCATTAAAGAATTACAGTTGGCACAAAAATCTAAGACACTATTTATATATGAAACTACCAATGTCTGCACGTTGTTTAGAATATTTTCCATCACAGTACCCTTCCCTTTGTTGTGCAAATGCTTCAGAAGAGCAGTATTCAATTCCTTGTTACGTATTTCACGGCGTGTTCACGAAATAGAACAAAGGCACATCTTAGAGTGAGTGGGTTTCGAACTACCGACCAAAAGCATCACGACGTAGCGCACTACCCATTACACCACGGCGAAAAACTACGACATTGTCCAGTAATTCTCGTGCTATTTCTGGCAATTGCTAACAGATAAAATGACATTTTTAGACATTAGATTATAATTTATCGCACTATTGAACGACATGGCCGGCCGCGGTGGCCGAGCGGACTGAGGCGCTCCAGTCTCGGTCTGCACGGCCACTACGGCCGCGGGTTCGAATCCCCCCTCGGGCATGGATATTTGTGCCGTCCTTAGTATTAGTTAGTTCATAAATAGTTTGTTAGTTTAGGGACTGATGACCCCGTAGTTAAGTCCCATAACCTATATAAACATTTGAACATTTGAACGACGTGCTTTTGTTAATTCTTCTGTGCGCCTCTGCTTTGAAATTACAACGCGTAAGTAAATTATAACAAAAAAATCATGAAATACAGGAAGGAAGATGGCATATGCCGGAGATAGATCTGGGCGAGGAATGGCACGTGACATTTCCTAACGCCTGGTATACATAAACTCAAATCGCCGTTATTTTTGCATATACCTCTGAACGATGTAAGATATGAAAAAAAAAAAAAAAAATATAGCACAAGGGAGCAAAGTTGTAGCGAATTTTCTCCTCTACAAATTTGATTATTCGTATTTTTTGTCAGATGTATGGTAAAGCCGTTATTTTCATTTCAATTTCGAACTGTCAAAAGGCGATCGCAATGGTCCACATTTAATGTTACTACCGTAACCTAAAGTGGGCCAAAATAGGTGTTCGTATTTAAGGTGTGAGCCACCTCGCTCTCGCCCCCGAAGGTGGTGAAACGAAAAGTACGATGAGTGTTTAACGCCCCGTCGACAGTGTGGTCATTAGAGGCGGGGCTTACGCTTGGATTTTTTGGGTAAGGAAATTCAATTTGTAGTTTTGCAGGTATTCAGAAAAACAGTTTTAAGTGGGTCACCGTATTTATTGAAAAAGACTGTTCCGCTCTTGTATGTACGTCATGGTACTAAGAAAGTACCTGCTGTGAGACATTCTAAAAGGCAAACAAATATAATTTTCATACAAAATTATGATCTTTATGGCCACCTCACAATATCTTTTATGCAATCGATAGTATGAATGATCATCGCAATACATCAATTACACCCGGAGAAATTGCAATGCGAAGTTGACGATTGAAATAAATGAAACCCACAATTACAAGTAGCGTGAGGTTTACGTTTGAGTTGCAGGTCGTGTGCTATCCTGCGCGTTGCGTTTATTTCAAACGTTAACTTCACAATTTCTCGGGATGTAATTGACATTTTGCAATACTACCGACCCCATACTGTTCGTAATATGCCATGCTATTGATTGCATAAGGTAGAAAACGGAGCGTCTTTTTAAACAAACATGAATTTGTAAAATCTTGAACTTGGTTGTTTTCAGCAACAGTAGGGTTTACCACATTCATAACCTTACAGTTCGTCAGATGCAGGTACTTTGAAATTCTAGACATAGTTAGACACCTGGTTTCATTCCTTTTTAATTTTACGAAGTCAGTATTATGTTCACGATTCCCTGTAACACAGTACACGTAATCCGATTTACATTTACCTGCCGCTGAAGACAACCCTTAATAGTGACTAACCCTCTCATGCACGAATTATCAACCCGACATTGAACAAAATTTCTGATACTTTATTTGGGCGCTTAAGACCTATCTTGTGCAGATTTCATCACAATTTATTTAAAGGAATAGTTTCATAGACCAATAGGGAGATGTCCTCAAATGAGGACAATGAGTACGAAAATTGCTACGTTTTACATGCAACATCTGTTAATAATATCAAAGAAAACATGAAGTAGCGTGTACAGTATTTAGTACTTCTCGTACAATGAAATTGTAGGCAAAATATTCTCAGGTATTGTTGAAAGGAGAGTGCGAATATTAATTGACGACAAGTTAGATGAAAATCACTGAGTTTAGGCCTCTCAGAGGCTGACCAGATCTTAGCTTACGGCTGGTAATGGAAAAGTGATATGAGTCGAACAGGGAATTGTATCTATGTTTCATAGATCTATAAAAGGTTTATGACCGTGTTCCTAGGAGGACGCTACTGTCAGGCAGGCAATTAAAGGGCTTTGCGTAGATTGTCAGGCAGTAGTTAGAGCAGATGGCAAATTAGGCTCATGGTTCAGGGTAGTTTCAGGAGTAAGACAAAGCTGTAACCTGTCACCACGGTTGTTCATACTACATAGATCATATGTTGAAATGAGTAGACTGGCAGGGCGGGATTAATTTAGGTGAAAACAAAATAAGCAGTCTCGCATATGCGGATGACTTAGTTGTAATGGCCGATTCGATTGAAAAGTTGCAAACTAATACTTCAGAGCTTAATCAGAGGTCCAAGGATTATGATATGAAAATCAGCATCTCCAAAACGAAAGTAGTATTTGTGGGAAAGAGATTTGAACAGATTGAGTGCCAAATAGGAGGAACAACGTTAGAACAGGTACCTAGGATGTATTTTCTCACCGGATGGCAACACAGGAAAAGAACTGCAATCGAGGTGCAGCAAAACTAATGCAGTGAGTGCTCAGCTAAGATCCACTCTCTTCTACAAGAAGGAAGTAAGTACCAAGACTAAGTTAGCAGTGCACCGCTCTATCTTTCGACCAACTTTGCTGTACGTGAGTGAAAGTTGGGTGGATACAGGTTACCTTATTCACATGGTAGAGGTTGCAGATATGAAAGTAGCGAGAATGATTGAAGGTACTAATAGATGGGAACAATGGCAGGAGGGTGTCTATAATGAGGAAATGAAAGAAAATCTGGGAATTAACACCATAGACGAAGCAGAGTGAACAGACTGCGATGGTGGGGTCATGTTACACGCATGAGGGAAGTAAGGTTACCTAAGAGACTCATGAGCTCGGCAGCGGAGGGTAGGAGAAGTCGAGATAGACCAAGAAGAAAGTACTTAGATTTGGTGCAGAATGATTTTGAAGTAAACGGCATAACATCAGACGAGGCTTCAAAGTTATCACTGAATAGGGGATCATTGAGGAATTTTATGAGAGGTACTGAACGCTGAAAGGCATAATCAGTCTCTGATGATGACTATGATGATGCAATTGTGTCAGGCACTCAGGGCGCAAAGCAAGTTTACGCTTTTCTCAGATGTAACGTTTAATCCGTCGGCAGTCCGGTCACGACACCTCTTAACATTGGGATCACCTAGTGTGGCTGACCAGTGTTATACCCATCGAAACGTCATTCGTTAAGTAACGAATGACAGGCTTTTTCTTTTTATCCGATGTACAGACAATAATGGGCTTTCATCTGAAGGCCTGCCTCTGCTCCATCTTTTAGTATCTACTATCCATTTATTTGTTAGCCCAACGACTAACACTGCCGTCTAGGAGACATTCTAGCATGCATTGTTTGTCCTCATATGACGTACCTGTGCTTTTATGGTCACCGAAGTTGTTAAAGGTGACAGAAATGAAACAAAATTTAAGTGTCCTCATTTGAGGACGCGGCGCATGTGAGGGCTAAACCTAGGCCAAGCATTTCAAAAGTACCTGCAACTGATTGACTGCAATATGATTAGTGTCACATTAAATTGCGCCGAAAATAGTTTTCGAATGTCTCATTGTGCTTCTTAAGTCCCTGATGTACCTATTCTCCCGCGAAAGTCTTTTTCCAATATTTATTGTTGTTCCAAAGATATTTAGGCCGAAATGGTTAAGTGGGAACACACTGAACGTGACAGAAGTCGCCACTTGCAGGGAAACAGTGCGTAAACGTTGTTCATTCGTGTGCTGCTTTTAATTGTAACAGTAAGAATGGTAGCAAAGCCGACGTCGGAAACAGTGTTACATTTAACAGATCAGTAATTACTTCCAAACCGTATAGTATTTTCATGAAGAAATAATTAATCAAAAGCATTCGTAATTGTTTAGGTTTCCTCTTACAAATCATTCTCTAGCACTGATAAAAGTACCTTGTTGAATGTCAAGTACTTATATTTTATTTGCATATAAATTACTAAAAATGCTAACACTATTTATATACTAAGTTGGGCTGAATGAAGAACTAGGCGTATAACAGGTATTCACATATTTAATCATATAAGAGTGACGGAAATGTAGGTCGAATAATTGCTTTTAGATACTTACTACGTGGTGAATGTACTTCGTAAATCTCCAAATATTTGAACGAAAGTTGCATACTCAGATACTTTGAGAGGTACTATCCCAGTTAAAAAGTAATGTGCGAATGAAATGCCTTTTTAAAGTTGTATGGGTTAATACAATTATTCATACCCAGATTCGAGCAGGTTGAAAAAATATTCTATGTATTATGGGAAGGAATGAAGACAAAACTATGGTATGCAAAAATAAGCGTGCAAAACGTACAGAGTAGTCGGCAAAAAGAAAACAGGGCCTGGCAGAAAATTACGCACTGTCTGCTACTTTACAAGTTTCATGTAATCATCTTATGCAAATATCACGATGCAAAATCGCTCCACCTTCTCAGAAAAGAGCCTTACATCCATAAACTTCGTGTCTCTATGCAGACGTATTTCGAGAATTAGGAAACTTAATTCATTTAAAAATACATTTAAATAGACTGTAATTTCTTTTAAAGAAACATACGTTTATTTTATGCGTTATTTTGCTCCTGTTGCGTCTTGTACAGTTAAAATCACAGCCCCAGAACTAGGATTCTTCCCTGGAAATGGCGGTGGTCAGCTTCTTCAATTCGGGGGCAGCTGCCTCGCTTCTCCACTACGGCGTAGTAGGGGCTTGGGATGACGACACGTGTTTTACGGCCCACTTTAGATTTGTAGTTTTATACGTTACTGCAAACATTTTGGACCAAGATAATAAACTACATAATAAAAAATTAATTAATAAGATTGTCTGAAACTGTTTGAGGAAAAAAAAAAAGGAAGTAGTGGCGAGTTCCGAATCACTGACTTTCAGTGTCATAGTCCAACGCCTTGTCCACTACGCTCCGCCTATCAATCAAAACATGTGTCCTTCAATCTCATACTATTGATGCCGTTGTTAACTGATGATAAAATGGCATTTGTAGACACTAGATTATCATTGATCGTACGCAGAACTATGTGTTTTTGTTAATTCTTCAATGCGCCATCGCTTTGAAATGACAACGTTAAGTTACAATAAGAAAATCATCAAATACACAACGCAAGATGGCGTATTCCAGAGAGAGTTTTGGGCGAGGAATATCACGTGACATCTCCGAACGGCTGGTTTTCGTTAATTCAATGGAGGGTGTCAAACCTCCGTTATTTTTGGAAATATCTCACAAACGATAAGAGATATGAAAAAAAGCATAAAGGTACAAAATTGTAGACAATTGTCTCCTCTACAAATTCGGTTAATCAATTTTCGCGTCTGATGAACGGTTTATTTGCAATTAAAATTATATTAAACGGCTTTTTTGGTATTACTAACGTATTTCTTGTCCGAAATATTTGAAATAGCGAGGTTCTGGTCTCTGGTAGCCAACAATTATGTCTGTAAAATTTGGTTGAACGGTTCGACCTAAAAAGTGGGAACACGTTACAGCCAGACAGACATCGTCAAATCTCCGTTATTTTTGCAAATATCTCTGCAACGATGCAAGATATTAAAAAAAAACATAATAGAGCGAAGTTGTAAAGAATTTCCCCTCTACCAATCAGGTTATTCAATTTTCGTGTCAGATGAACGGTTCGTTTGCAGGTACAATTATATTACAAACAGCTTTTTTTCATTTTATTTTTTTATTACCGTAATTTGGTGCCTATAGGTTGAACGGTTCGTCTTAAAAACAGGGAACACGTTATGGACAGACAGACAGAGAGACAGACATACATACATCCCAAAATCGCCGTTATTTTTGCAAATATCTCTGAAACGCTACAGGATATGGAAAATAATAATAATAAGAGTGCAAAGTTGTGGAGAATTTTCTCCTCTACAAATTCGTTTATTCAATTTTCGTGTCAAATTAATAGTTAAGCCGTTAGTTTCATTTAAATTTCGAGCTGTCAAAAGACGATCGCAAGGACCCACTTTTAGTGTTACCACCGTAACCTAAAGTGAGCCAGTTATGCAACCATCACAGCTACGGACGCTAAAAGCTATAATGCTATTGGTGGCAGTATTGTTGACAACCCATAGAAAATGTAACTGTTTTGTAGAGTTTCTTTTCTTCTCTCGGGCTGGCAAACTCAAAGAGTGAAACTGGTTACGGCATAGTGTAACGCTGATGTGCTAAGATAGAAGGTAGAACTTCATGCTCTCTGCCACGAACTTAATCAATACCTGAAGCAGCGTGGAGGCCTTGCCGCCGCCTCTGCAGCTGAGTAGGAGGCGGCCTGATCAGGCGATGCCCCCTGCCGCCTCTCTGGCGTTCACAATGGGGCCGCCAGCCAGTCCATCCCGGCAGAGTAGCAGCAGCAGCAGCAGCAGCTCACGGCCGGGCGGCTTTTGTCGGCACGTGAAAGCGCCCTCTCTGGAAGGCTGGGAGCGCCGAAATACGGCCAGACGCCGGCCGCTACCTGCAGCCCAGCACCCAGCCCAGAAGGCAGGGAGCAGGACAGGCAGAGGACGACAGCACACACACACACACACACACACACACACACACACACACACACAGGTAAACATACACACACATAGGTAGCAGCAGCAATGCTCCCTTGGTACTGGGTACTCGTCTCTGGTATTTTATGTTCACTTAATTTGATAAAAAGCCCACATATATACATGTGGCGTCTGCTCCGAAAGAACTGACGTCACTTCTGATCCTGCAGCTGTTATTATTTAATATTCATAGAATATATGACATATATTCTATGAATATTAAATAATAACAGCTGCAGGATCAGAAACGACGTCAGTTCTTTCGGAACAGACGCCATATATATATATATATATATATATATATATGCCGGTGACGGGCAATGATCCTATCGTTAGTGGGAAGGGGTGGGCAAGTTTGAAGCCCTTTACACTTACGGCAATTAGTTAAACTACGAGTTTGAGTACTATGGGCAGGGCGAAGCTGGAAATTTGTATCTGACGGGAGGCGTGCATGGGTAGTCCTTGCAGGTACGGTGATCACTGTGTCCCCAGTGGTGTAGGGGTCAGCGCAACTGCCTAGAAAGCAGGAGACCCGGGTCCGAATCCCGGCTGGGTACACATTTTCAGCTTTGCCCAATCGCAGTTGATGTCATATATTCTATGAATATCAAAAAGCCCACAGTACATACTTAGCTTGCACGTATCGCGAATCTATAATTCAGCGCAAAGTTCCTAGTGAATGGAAAAAAGCACCTGTGACTCTTGTTTATAATATTAGTCGGGGGAGACTTCAACCTTAAGAGTATAGATTGGGACCTCTCTAGTTACATTTCAGGCGGTACAGACAAGCAGTCTTGCGAGCTACGTTTGGACACATTCTCCGAAAACTATCTTGACCAGTTAAAACGGGAATCCACGCGCTATGGAAATATTTTACACCTTATAGCCACGTCGGGTCTGACCTGTCTGTGTAGAGACAGGAATTAGTGATCATGATATCGTCATAGCGTCGATGATGACCAAAGTTCATAAACTAATCAAGAAGGCTAGGAGCGTGTTTTTGTTGGGAAGAGCCGATAAGCAAATGTTAGGATCGCACTTAGAAAATGAATGGGCATCGTTTAATTCCGGGACTATGGATGTAGAGGAATTGTGGACTAAATTTAAGTGCATTGTAAATAAAGGGTTAGAGAAATATGTGCCAGTAAAGACGATTAAGGGTGGAAAAGATCGACCGTGGTATAATAATAAGGTTAGAAAGCTGCTGAGAGAGCAAAGGCTGTTGCACTCTCGATTCAAAGAAGAACACGCAAATGAAGGCAGGAAAGAGATAGTACAGATTCGAGCATCTATAAAAAGTTCGATGCGCGAAGCATACAATGATTACCACATCCATACCTCACCAAAAGATCTTTCCGAGAACCCGAAAAAATTCTGGTCCTATGTAAAATCGATAAGCGGGTGAAAGCCCACTGTCCAGTCACTCGTTGATCATTTCGGGGTAGTAATAGAAGAAAGCAAAAGGAAAGCTGAAGTTATAAATTTAACCTTTAAAAAATCTTTCACGCAGAAGGACCGCACAAATGTACCATCATTTGATCAACGTACTAATTCCGAAATGAAGGACATAGTAATAGGTATTTCTGGTGTAGAGAAGCAGCTGAGAGAGCTAAATATGAAAACGTCTGCTGGTCCGGATGGAATTCCAGTTCGGTTATAAAGAGAGTATTCTGCGGCATTGGCCCCCTACTTAGCTTGCATTTATCGCGAATCTTTAATTCAGCACAAAGTTTATAGTGATTGGAAAAAAGCGCAGGTGACTCCCGTTTATAAGAAAAGAAACAGAACTGACCCGCATAATTACAGGCCAATATCGTTGACATCAGTTTCCTGTAGAATTTTCGAGCATATTCTCAGTTCGAATATAGTAAATTTCGATGAGACGGAAATGCTTCTATCTATGAATCTGCACGGGTTTAGATAAAAACCGTTCATGTGAAACTCAGCTTGCCCTTTTCTCACATGACACCGTTCGAGCCATGGTTGAAGGGCAACAGGCGGATTGTGTTTTTCTCGACTTCAAATACGCGTTTGACGCGGTGCCACACTGCAAACTGCTAACGAAGGTAAGAGCTTATGGAATAGGTTTACAAATTTGTGACTGGCTGGGTGATTTCCTAAGTAATAGAACGCAGTTCAATGTTCTCGACGACGAGAGTTCATCACAGACGAGTGTTTCGGCAGGCGTGCCCCAGGGGAGTGTGATAGGACCGCTATCATTTTCAATCTATGTAAATGATCTGATGGACAGAGTAATTTGTAATATGCTGCTGTTTGCTGATGATGCATAGGTGTATGGCAGGGTGTCGTCTTTAATTGACCGTAATAGCATACAGGATGACTTACAAGGAAATTACTTGGGCTCGAACAAACACATATACACCAAAATCGTATGATATTGTAAATTTCCCTTATTGCACTAGTGATACTCCCGCAGCTGTAAAACTCTGCGGTCGTCCGTTAGAGATCTCTGCGTGTGCCTTGCCACATTGCACTTTGACCTGTCGGTTCGCCAGTAGGGACGGTGCAGGGTGCTTCCAATGATGTGTTTTGCAACATTTGTGTGGTGAAGCGTCAGATGGAGCGGCGATTGATAATCAATCCTGCTAAAGTATTGGGATTGGTTGAGATGAAGTTACTAAAAACCATTCTTCGTGAAGATGGTATTAGTGTACACGTTTAATCATGCGCATGCTTTTCTCGTATCTGTTAAGGTACAGAAATATGAGCATAAGTTAGATACTGTTGTAACACTAACACATAATGATGATAAAAGGGATGATAATGACGAAGAACCCATTGCTAGCGGTAGTGCTACGGTAAGTGCGTGAAGAGACGATGGAAGCAGTAGCAGCGAATACCAACAGTCGTCCGAGAAGAAGGTTAAAGTTGCAACTATCATCAAGACTTTTGAACACAATACGCTAGAAAACATGTACGACGATTATTACATAAGTTATAGTTCAGATATCTTCATTACGTATGGCGTCTACAAGTACATCTACAGTGCTATCTAGAGCATGATTTCAAAGTTTTGCATAAAAACGACACCCACCAGCACATTGAGGGGTACGAAGAGATACTGTAATCAAACGTTAATACAGATATGTTTGTCGGAGCCCAAGTACTTTCCTTGTTAGACAAACTTTCTGCTTGGTGAGAAGAATGGCAGCTAGGTCTCTGTGTAGAAAAATATAAGATGATGCGCATGAGTAGGAAAAACAATCCCATAATGTTCGAATACAGCATTAGTAGTGAGCTTCTTGATGCAGTCGCTTCATTCAAATATCTAGGCGTTTCCTCTAGAATTTTGGAGCATATTCTCAGATAAAATATAGTAAATTTCCTTGAGACGGAAAAGCTTCCTTCTATGAATCAGGACGGGTTTGCGAAACATCGTTCTTGTGGAACTCAGCTTGCCCTTTTCTCACATGACATGTTGCGAATCATGGATGAAGGGCAACAGGCGGATTGTGTTTTTCTCGATTTCAAAAAGGCGTTAGACGCGGTGCCACACTGCAGACTGCTAACGAAGATACGAGCATATTGAATAGGTTCACATATATTTGAGTGTCTGGAAGACTTCCTAAGTAATAGAACGCAGTACGTTGTTCTCGACGACGAGAGTTCATCACAGACGAGTGTATCGTCAGGCGTGCCCCAGGGGAGTGTGATAGGACCGCTATCATTTTCAATCTATGTAAATGATCTGATGGACAGGGTAATTTGTAATTTGCGGCTGTTTGCTGATGATGCAGTAGTGTATGGGCGGGTGTCGTCTTTAATTGACTGTAATAAATACAGGATGACTTAGACAAAATTTCTAGTTGGTGCGAAGAATGGCAGGTAGCTTTCAGTGTAGAAAAACGTGATGCGCATGAGTAAGAAAAACAATCACATAATGTTCGAATACAGCATTAGTAGTGAGCTTCTTGATGCAGTCGCGTCGTTCAAATATCTAGGCGTAACATTGCAGAGCGATATGAAATGGAACCAACATTTAAGGACAGTTGTAAGTAAGGCGGACTGCCGACTTCGGTTTATTGGGAGAATTTTGGGAAGATGTACTTCACCTGTAAAGGAGACCGCGTATAAAACGTTTGTACGACCACGTCTTGAGTCTTGCTCAAGTGTTTGGGACCCGCAGCTGATAAGATTAAAGGAAGACTTAGTAGCAGTTCAGGGGCGAGCAGGTAGGTTTTTTACTGTTAGGATCGACCAATGCGAGAGTGTCACGGAAACTCTCCTGGAACTCAATTGGGGATCGCTGGAGGAAAGACGACGTTGTATTCGTGAATTTCTGTTGAGCAAATTAAGAGGGCCAGCATTTGAAGCTGAGTGTAGTACGTTCTTTCTGCCGCTTACTTACATTTCACGTAGTGATCACAAAGACAAGATAGAGAAATTAGGGCTCGTACGGAGGCATATAGGTATGCTTTTTTTCCTCTTTCTATTTGGGAGTGGAATAGGAAAGGAAATGCCTAGTAGTGGTACAGTGTACCCTCCGTCAAGCACCTTACTGTGGACTAAGGAGTATGAATGTATATGGGTAGATGTAGAAGATAGCGCCATATACAATAATATTCCTTGAGAAGGAAAAGCTTCTGTTCATGCATCAGTGCGGCATTAGGAAGCTTCGATCGTGCGAAATCGAGCTTGCCCTAAATGCTATGGATGAAGGGCAACAGGCAGACTACGCATATTTCTCGATTTTGGAAAGGCATTTGACACGGTACCGCACTACAGACTGCTAACGAAGGCACGAGCTTACGGAATAGGTTCCCAAATGTATGAGTGGCTCGAAAAGTAGTTAAATAATAGAACCCACTAAGTTGCCCTCGATGGCGGGTGTAGCGTACGTCGTGAATAATAACACAGATTCACTGTTTACGTTCTGTATTTCAAAGATAAAACTACATCAAAGATTCAATTATCAATTCCTAACAGCGGGTTTTCGTCAGAGACTGGAGTATCGTCGTGGGTGCCCCAGGGAAGTGTGATAGTGCCACCATTATTTTTCTTCCTATGTAATTGATCTGACGGACGGAGTGAGTTCCAATCTGCGGCTGTTTGCTGATGAAGCTATGGTGTACAAGAACGTGTCGTCATTGAATGACTGTAGTAGGATGCAGGATGACTTGGACGAAATTTCTAGGAGGTGTGAGGAATGACAACTGGCGCTAAATGTGGAAAAATGTAAGGTAATGCATATGATAGGATAAACAATGACGTAATGTTGGAATACAGCATTTGTAGTGTGGTGCTTCAGAGTCACGTCAAATAAATATTTAGGCGTAACGCTGCACAGCTATATGAAATGGAACGAGCGTATAAGAAAAGTCGTGGAGAAGGCAAACGGTCGATTACGCTTTATTGGGAGAATTTTTGGGCAGGTGTGATTCGTCCGTAAAGGAGACGCATATAAAACGCTCGTAAGGACCCGTCTTGAGTATTGCTCAGTGTTTCGAATCCCCACCGGATCGCTTCAAAGGAGGACATAGAGACAATTCGTAGGCGGGCGGTGAGGTTTGCAACTGGAAGATTCGATCAGTGCGCGAGTGTTACTGAAATGCTTCTGGAAGTCGACTGGGAGTCGCTGGAGCGGAGACGACGTTCTTTTAAAGATTCACTGTTAAATAAATTCAGACAGCCGGAATTCGAGGCGAACTGCAGAACTATTCTGCTCCCGCCAACCTACATTTCGCGTAAAAAGCACAAGTACACGGTTAGAGAGATTAGTAAGGGTGCATTCAAGCATTCGTTTTTCCCTCGTTCTATATGGTAGCGAAACAAGAAAGAAACTAACTAGCAGTGGTAATGAGTACCCCCCTCCCCCCAGCCACACATGTTTGGGAGTAATGCGGAGAATGTTTGTAGATCTAGATCATCTATGATTAAATTCTGACTGTTCTCTTTCTTAGAAGTGAAGCAACGCTCGAATTTAATTACATTTTTTCAGTGTTCTTCGTTCGAGCTATGTTTGTTAAAGTTTCCGAAAAATCTATACTTCGTTACAAGGTCAATTGTGGTCTAACGGTCGGCCGCGGTGGCGGAGGGGACTGAGGCGCTTTTGCACGGCCACTACGGCCGGGGGTTCGAATCCCCCCTCGGGCATGGATATTTGTGCCATCCTTAGGATTAGCTAGTTCATAAGTAGTTTGTAAGCTTAGGGACTGATGACCCCGTAGTTAAGTCCCATGAGCTATACAAACATTTGAACATTTTTTGTGGTCTAACGCACCGCTTTCGGAGACAGGGAGGCCTACCGGCCCGAGTTCGAATCCACCCACCGGATTAACGAAACGGGTCGGAGTGCTGACCAGCCTAGATGGCGTTTTTAGTCGGTTTTCCACATCCCCTCAGTGAATACCGGGCTGGTACCAATTCCTGCCTCAGTTACACGGCTCGCAAATATTTCGTAACACTTTACACTTTCACACGTATAACACTATATGCAGACATTTGAAGTATACATTTTCCCCCTTGGGGCGCATGGGGTGGTGACAGGAAGGGCACCCGGCCAAGTTGTAAATATTAACACGCCAAATCCGGATTTATGAAAGGCGACCCTACTTGTGCGATAACGTGTCCAAAGAGAAAGAGATAGAAGAGAAATAGAGTTCTTTAAAAGGGTGCCGTAATAAGAACAGCGTGGAAATTGAACTTACCAGAGTAAAAGTCCTAAATGGAGCCCCATAATCATAACTTGACGGCCTTCGAGGAAGAGTCCCAACGGTGGGTTCCGCCGCTATGTGGGCTGCTGGTAACCAAAGTAGCTGGAAGGCGCGTTAGAAAGTAAATACAATGAAGAGCCAAAGAAAGTGGTACACCCGCCTAATACCGTGTAATAGCCACGCAGAAGTGTTGCAGCACGATGTCGAATGCCTGATTCAGTGCTGGAGGGAAGTGACACCATGCATGCTGCAGAGCTGTCCACATATCTGTAGGAGTGCGAGGGGGGGTGGAGGTCTTTTCTGAATACCAAGGTGCGAGGCATCCCAGATATGCTTAATAGTGTTCGTGGATGGAGAGTTTTGTGGCCATCGGACTTCTTTAAACCTAAAAGATTATTCTTGGAGCTACTCTATAGCTATTCTGCACGTGTACGGTGTCGCTATGTCCTGTTAGAATTGCCCAAGTCCGTCGGAATGCCCAATGGAGACGAACAGATGCAGGTGATGAGCCAAGGTGGTTACATACATGTCACCTCTAAGACTCGTATCTAGACTGTACACGCCCTACACTATCACATAGCCTCTACCACCTCGAACAATCCTCAGCTGACAAGCAGGGTCCACGAATTCATGCGGTTGTTTCCATACCCATAAATGTCCCTCCGCTCGATACAATTTTAACTATCTGATCAGACAATCTGTTTCCAGCCATCAACAGTCGACTGTCAATGTACACAATGGTACACATGCGGACCTTCGGCTCCGAAAAACCATATTGATGATAATCAAAATATCCACGGGTGTACTGCCGGTCTATAATCTATAGTGCCCGTTGGACACTGTAGACCGGCAGTACACCCGTGGATATTTTGATTATCAAATACGCCGGGAGAAACTGAAGAATCACATCATATTGATTGTGTTTCTTTTAATGTTTCCTACTCTGACACTTGTTGATGCCCCAGCATCGAAGTCTGCAGCAATCTGCGGAAGGGTTTCACTTCCGCCACGTTGCACGGTTCTCTTCAGTTATCGTTGGTCCCGTTCTTGTAAGATCTTTTTCCGACCGCAGCGATGTCGGAGATTTGACGTTTTACCGGATTCCCGATATTCGCGGTGCTCTACTGCTATGTTCGTAAGCAAAAATACCCACCTCATCGTTACCTTGTAAATGATGTATCCCATCAATTTGCTCTGAACTCAAAGCGTCATAGGTAACCTTCCATCGTATCTGCTGTAAACGATCTAACACTTGCGTCAAACACCTGTTGCCCTATTTAGATGTGGCTGACCACAGCCCCGTCCTCTGAGTGTTTACACATCTCTCAGTTTGTATACACATGCCGATATCAGTTTCTTTGGCTCCTCGGTGTATTTGTGTCAGTCTCAAAACCGTAGACCAAAGATAATAAAGACTGCGTGTGACGTCATTGTACTACATCTACATCTACATACATACTCCGCAATTCACCGTAAGGTGCGTGGCGGAGGGTACACTGTAGCACTACTAGGCATTTCCTTTCCTATTCCACTCCCAAATTGAACGAGGAAAAAAAGAATGCCCATATGCCTCCGTACGAGCCCTAATTTCTCATATCTTTTCTTTGTGATCTTTACGCGAAATGTAAGTAGGCGGCAGCAAGATCGTACTACACTCAGCTTCAAATTCCGACCCTCTACATTTACTTAACAGAAATTCACGAAAAGAACGTCGTCTTACTTCCAGCGATCCCCAGTTGAGTTGCCGGAGCATTTCCGTGACACTCGCGCATTGGTCGAACCTACCGGTAACAAACCTAGCTGCTCGCCTCTGAACTGCCTCTATGTCTTCCTGTAAACTGATCTGCTACGGGTCCCAAACACTTGAGCAATACTCAAGACGTGGTCATACAAGCGTTTTATACGCGGTCTCCTTTACAGATGAAGTACTACCATGCGCAAAAATATCCGAACGACCTGAATTGCGTTTCGCCTGATGTGCATGCAACCCAACTAACGTACGTGTCTTGCGGGTGCTCTGCTCGCTCCGTTGTACAGTCGTTCGACTATTCAAAATGGAGCCACTACAGACAACTGCGCTTTATGGCAATCATTCCAGATGTAAATTAACACCACGATTTTGCAAATAAAAGGAAACACGTTATTAGGTTCTTAACGTTTATTAAATCCAAATTATTACAATGACATATCTTAAGTATTGTCAAACATATTACAGTCTCATATAACAAACTCCGTCACATAAAACATTAATTAATCCTTCATTATAGTATCGGAAATCCTAAAGTCCTGTAGAAATTCGAAGTACTTTTGTTCTCTAAATCGTTTTCTCACAATTGCGAAACTGGCGAGCGGAGCCGGCGGCGGTGGCCGAGGGGGCTGAGGCGCTCCAATCACGGTCTGCACGGCCACTACGGTCGGGGGTTCGAATCCCCCCTCGGGCATGGATATTTGTGTCGTCCTAGTTCGTAAGTAGTTCATAAGTAGTTTGTAAGTTTAGGGACTGATGACCCCGTGGTTAAGTCCCATAAGCTTGACAAACATTTGGACATATTTGGCGAGCGGATTTTTATTAACCGATTGTTGAACTAACCAGATAATAAAAACTCAATTAACAGCAGCAAACGAACTATGGAAACCTCAATATTAACTGCGTATCACCAACATTTTCTCCGTATTCATACCTGAACAAAAATTTGTACACAGCTTTAAACTTTTATTGATATGACAAACTACCTTGTTCTGGAATCAAATCAATCACCTGTAGCCGTAGCTAAGCAATGCATTCACAGATATTTGATTATGCCTAAGATTGTGACAGCTGACGAGGCATAAAGATGTGTGAAATATTGGAGATTTCCTCACAAATATCAGAACGCGCAAATCAAATCATATAAAATTCCAAAAATATTTTTAATTATTTATTTATTTTTTATTGAACCAGGAACTTAATAATCACCGTTATGTCCCTAATCACAAGTGCCCAGACTCAGTTCGGTGTGGGACTGACATACGAGCCTGCTCCTGTCGGAGGTTCGAGTCCTTCCTCGGTCAGGGGTGTGTGTGTTGTACTTAGATTAATTTAAGTAGTTCTAAGCCTAGCGACTGATGACCACAACAGTTTGGTCCCATAGATTTACAAACATTTGACTTTGAGTTACATACCCGGTATCTAAATGGAAGATAACTAAGCGAAGACAGATGTTAGTAGTCGAATTATTTCACCAGCAGCGGGATGTTTGAATCTGTAATTTGGATATAATTACGTTATGCGTTACCGGGAATCGAACCCCAACCTACCTATTTCCTTTCTAAGCACGAATGGACGTTAAATCTCAAATGTTAACTCAACACGAATGACGATGCGTGCGTGTCTGAGAAGTAACAAACGGCACCTATCGTTGTTATAATAATAATAATAATAATAATTTAGTGTGGCTCAATGTCCTGGTGCAAGTCATTCAACTGTGCGCCACTTAAGAGACTTGCATGTCCCTAACCTGCCCCAATTATCCAACCGGGAAAGACGACCTACAGTTTAACGTGTAATCCAAGCCACGTGTGGTTTAATACGACTCCTCACATTGTTGAGTCGTGAATGCTGAGTTAATACATAGATTGAAAAAAATCGGTGGTCTGACGAGGTTTCGAACCCGATACCCTTCAGATACCATTCAAGTGCTTTACCACAAGACCACAGCAACACCTTGGTTCGCATTCATAATGCACGAAGATACATTCAATATAATTTTTTACTAGTAGTCCAGTGTGCTCTATCTAGGGCGCCAAATGAAATTATGTATATTTTGTGCTGGACCTGGATTCGAATCCATATACGTGTCTTTCGTGGAGACCTAGAGGAGTCGGCAGTCTCGGAGAAAGCAACGAAGTGATTCAACTATATGATTCCGAGAGGGTCGAGTGAGAAAAAGAGGAGATCCGAATTAGAATCCCAGTCCAGCACCATAATTTTTAACGACTCAAGTTAAATTTAATTCGAGACACGTGACCTTAAAGGGCCATTGGTTTGTAAAATAAAGTTTTGTAATGTAAGAAAAGCTTCCTAGCGACAGAGTTACTGATTGCCGTGTATTCTGCCAGTTACTGGCAACGATAAATCGGCTCTGTCCGAGTTGACAGCGAAATAATTCTGTTTAATACGGATTGTTAACTACGGTGCAACTTGACGATCTTCACTTGGTGTTACCAGAGGTGAGGTATACATGATCGTGCCAGTTGAAAATCTACACGTCAGACCCTCTCCTTGTCAGTCGCGTCAGCTGCAGCAGTATGATTAATGAAGACTATTAACCTCTGCTCTTTCTTACCGGGAAATATGGCATTGGATTATTTGGCTCCATACCAACACTACAATACTTATTGCGCGTGTATGCAATGCATATGGATTCGAGATTTTAATTGTACTGTGGCTTACATTTCTGTGTATGCTTGACCTAAACTGCAACTTCATTGTTTGTTTTAGTTGATTTTTGTACTCACTGAAATAAAAATTGCATGACATTCCAGTACGAGACTTTTCTCTCGTCCTTACCTCCTGGTAAATTTACTTTCTAACCAGAGAAATAAACCCGGTAATTGATTCACAAACGACTAGTTCACGCTGTTAAGAAATTTCGTGAAGGTATTTCATTTCCTCTTAAAACGTCCTAAAATTTCGTGTGGCTCATTGGCCTGGTGCATGTCTTTCGATTGGTCGCCACTTCGGCGACTTGCGTGTCCCTAGCCCACCCCAGTTATCCACCCGGGGAAAGGGGACCTTCAGCTTATCGTGGAATCCGATCCACGTGTCGTTTCTGGTGACTCCTCACATCGTTGAGAGGTAAAGGCCGCATTAAATCGGAGACTTAAAAAAAAATCAGAAGTCCGACCGGGTATCGAACTTGCGATCCTTCGGTCTCCAGTCGAACGCTTTACCCCGAGTCCACCGAGGGGATTTAGTCAGTTTGAAGGGAACCCAGAGTGTGGGCCCGACATATCATCTTTCACAAATTTCCTAAATAACCAAAGCTCGTTGTCAGGGTAGGATGAGATCTGAGCCAGATTAATCTTTTCGCCTGATAGCATAAGTATTTTGTCGTAAGAAGTATCATAAGTTGTGTTTCTGTAGCTATGGAAATCATCAGCTGAAATAAAGACCATAAAGTACGGTACAGATAAAAATGCAAAACGATTATCAACAGAAGGCAGAGCTACTGCTCAAACGTAGGTGTATTTTTTTTTCCTTGCCTTCCTCGACCGAGGAAAGCATATGCAAAAATGTCTACTGTGTTATGAATACTTCGAAAGCTACATTTACGTTTACTCTTCAAAAAAGAATACTTTGTTCACAACGAATTAAAATTACTAGGCATGGCGTGACTTGAACCGATTTATGACAGATTACCAACTTACCGTCTTACTCACCACGCCATGCTTCCACTCGAATACGCTCTCCTTACTGACTGCATAAAAGTCGCATTCTTACACTTTATGAAGAGGGATACAGTATCAGCGCCATTTCCCTTGCTCTAGGATACAGCAAATCCACAATACATCTGTGGGTGAAGAGGAGCAAGGCAATGATATACTCCGCTGCAGTGATGAAGACCCATTCCGCACCAGCACCGAAATTATGAACGTTCTACAACTACCTGTATGTAGATAGACCATCCACCGTCGTCTCAACGAGGAAGGAAGATATGGACGAAAATCAGCGATAAAGCAAATGTTGACAGAACAACAAAAGACTGCCAGATTAAACTTCGTACTGGCATACGTAAGCAAACCAATTTCATTCTGGGAGAAAGTAATATTTACTGACGAGAAGGTATTTTCCACAGCACCAAACGGTTCTGTCCATGTGTTTCGTCCAACTGCAGCGAGATTCGGCAGAAAATATGTCCATCAGAGGCTAAGGTGTAGCCGAACTGCTGTCACAGTTTGGGGATGGATGACGGTAAATGGTTGCGGAATTCTGTAGGAACTGGACCGTCCTCTTACCAGTAGTTACTACTGTGAAATAATGGATAACATAATGCTTCCTTCTGTTCGTGAGACGTATCCGGAAGGCAGAATAATATTCCAACATGACCGTTCCCCGGTCTACCCAGCAAATTGTGTGGAACAGTGGTTTCGAGTGAACGGAGACGTTGATATGTTGGACTGGCCTCCCAAAGATGCTGACCTCAATCTCATAGAGCACGTGTGGGCAGAGATGGAGAAGATTATTAGGAGCCGAAGACCTACGCAAGCATCGAAGGCAGCGCTATCTAAAGCACTTCAGGATGCATGGGAAGAGCTTTCCCAGAATAATGGGTTTGGAAGAAAACTAGTTACCTCTGTTCCCCGGCGGCTAAGTGCAGTTGTAGAGGAGAATGGAAACTGGACACGATACTAAATTATGTTGTCATCAGAGACAAAGCTTTGTTTATATTAAATGGAAGTGTCTTATTTTCTTGATTATTTTTCTTGAAAATTTACATTACTTCGAAGAAAAAAGAAATTATGTAGTGTTAATCTCAATCCTTCTGTAATAAAGTATTTCATCTTAAATTATTACACGAACTTTAAGAAAAACCAAAAGCAGCATGAAAATGAAGAAGGTTTATGACTTCGATGCCAATGAAGGCATCAAAGAAAGAACTATACTTTTTTATCAAGTGAAGAAGGCATTTTATTTATTAATGTTCTATTTATTTAGATGTAGACAGGATACCAGTACAGATAATATCATAAGAGAGCTGTCATTTTTAAAAGTGTTGAAAGGCCAGCTGGTAGACGCAAAAACGAGCGTTTGGGTCCACTACATCCCCAGTTACACGAATAAGAATACTTAAATCGCTACAGTTGTCTTTGTCCTCCTGTATTAAAGCCCTTATCAATTAAAATTCAAGTTAGAGACAGGATTCCAACCCGTTTCCTGTAGATCAACTATGCACCGAAACACCTACTGCCCCGCACGTGCACTTACGTAGCAAACACCTCGCCCGAGGTGCAGAGCATATTTTAAGGGATTCTCCCTGGGCGACATTGGAAGGATGATCCGGGGGCCCTCCCCCGGAAAAATTTCGAAGTATTGATGCCTAAAACCGTATTCTGAAGCCTTTCTTTTTATTAAAATCAAAGCTGCTTAATTTTTCCTGAATATATTTTTATTCATGTGTGTTTTTAATAATAAATAAAAATGTTTGTGGAACAATACTAAATTTGGACTTTGAAGAAATCATTTATGTCTCCTAATTTTGTTAAACAATCTTTCAATCGGTTTTGTTGTCTTTTATTTGTTAAGTAGTTAAACAGAATACAGTACCTGTTATAAGTTCACTTTAATTTTATATAGCTATTAAATGAAAATAGTATTAAATTTAACTAATATCAGTACTATGATTACTTAAAATACCTTCCTGTGCACTTTCTGTAAAAGTTAATAAATCATTATTTGTCTGAAAAGCTCATATTACATTATGGTTCCTCAATTTGTATTTTTGTTCTAGAGAATTCTGTACACCAACGGGAAAGAAACACAATTACAATTTCAGGCTATCTAAGAAAAGTACTTAATTCTGAAGAAAATGAGTCATAAGATGCTGGTGCTAAAATGTCTTTAAAGAACGTTAAGTTCTAGTGTAACAATTTTCTTTCAAAGCGTATTGAACACTAATTTTATACCTTCACTTGTAAGATTGTACGTAAAAACAATTCTTGTGCCGTTTTTATAAATGTTTTAATGCACACATGAAATAAGTTCAAGAAATATTTTAAAATAGGCCTACAACAGAATTTTAAAGTATAATGAAATTACTGGGTTCACAAATTATTTTGATAAAAAAAGTTACAAAGTCCCTAACTAAAAGAATCGAAGAACATCAAATTTAAATGTTACTGTAATTTGCAAAAAAAAAAAAAAAAAAAAAAAAAAAAAACGTTTTTACAAACTCTTGGTCTTGATACAGTTCAAAATCGGGCAGTTTCCTTCTCTCTTTCTACTCTAGGAACTTCGCCACGGATGGCCTTGGGTCGAAAAAGGCTGTCCCAACACCGGTGAGAGCGATGCGCATTCTAGAGTTGAGAGCTTCTAGTGACAGGCCAGAATGTTTGTTTGATTTTAAAGTCGTATGTACTGACACTGCTCTTTCAGGACCTGCACTGTGCGGTGTCAGTGAAATATACGACTGCACCAACATTCTTAGGATTGAGTGAGGTTGAGATATTTTCAAAAAGTGGTACAGCTTTCCAGTAGATAATGTCATACTAGACGGAGCAGGGACTTTTTCTGCTGCAACCAACCCTACAACGTCATCAGTAAAATCTGATGCTTTATCTCTACCAAACAGGCCTCCAACGTCTGCACGAACTGCGTTCGCAACCTCAATATGATTTTTGGAATTTAATAATCTATTAATCCTACTGCAGATTTCCTTCTGGTCTTCGGGAAGCCGTTGTAAGATAAGCTCTTTGCAGCTCATTACAATCTCTCTGCTCGCTGCAGGCCAGTGTCTCTTTGTTGAAACAAGTCGGTTTACTTGATGTCTTCTAAGAAGATCTTCAGTATCTGATTCGTCACTTTCAATTTCTCTTGCACCTTCTCTTTCCAACTTTTCTTCATGTCCACCAGGATAACAGTCTTCTTCCATCAAAGATAATAAATCAACAAATATTTTTTTAGATACTTCAATATCAGGGATTGTAACAAATGACCTCTGACAATCTTTCTGCAGTTTTTCCAGACCTTTCAGAAGATCTAGCATAAGACTGGTAAGTCGCTGTTGTTCGCCACTTGTCTCCCACAAACGTAGAAACCCACATGCTGAAGCTTTTTCAACTTTTGAGGAATCAGTCTTTCCAAGAACATTACTTCAATATTGTTGCATTAATGGAAGGTTGTTCCAAACTGCTTTGGCTAAATTGTTGACGTGTTCTACGGGTCTTACATCAAAGTGTGCTGGAAAGCGGTAGACAGTTTTCTTGGTTAACTCAGCCAGCTCTTCAAGTTATTCAAAGCGTAAAGCCGATGCCCTATAAAACGTTCCTACGGCTTTTATAGTTGTCTTCGAGTGCTGAACTTCAATGACTGCTGATTCTAAATGTGACATGGCTAGGTCAGATCGATGAGCTACACACCAAATACAAAGTAAGTCTCTTCCTAAGTACTCTTTCATTCGAACTCATAGGCCACTGGATTTGCCTGTATTAGCACTCTCTCCATCTGTAGTCAATCCTGTCAACTTATCTTTTGCTGTATCGCCAAGGTATAAATTTTCCAATAAAACTTTGACCGATTCTATAAGACCTGCCCCTCGCAGGCTCAATTTGCTTTCACCTAGAAACACAGATTTCATCTCATTATTTTCTGTAATGAACCGTACAGTAATGAACTTGTTGTCAACTCCGTATTTGTCTACGGAGCCATCTACTTGAATAGAAAAACATTCCGAGTTTTTTAACTGTGTGACCACACCTCCCATTACCACTTCCCCTACAACATCAAGCATCTCGCGATACATTACAGGGTTTCTGTACTGCAATAAAGCTGGAGAAGAAGTGAGGAGAAAACTCGGATTCCAAACCATTGTCTTTGTATGACGAAATTTGGGTGTCACTGTGAATCTTTGTTAGTGATCGTGACGGCCAAGAATGAGCAGAAAGAGTCATTGTACGACTGTCATTATACACATCCAATCCTAGTTTAATCAGTAGTGTTATTTTCTCTGCAGTGTAAGACGTAAGGGTTTTAACCCAAGGGTGCTTATCAGATTGTGCCATCCATTTTATTACATTTCATTAAGGTTGACAGCAGCTTTGTGAGCTTCGCTGCTAAAATGGTCAATAATTCTTTCCAATTCCTTTTTTCCGTCACATCGGACGCCATCAGAAATAGGCAATGTGCCATTTTTCGAAAATTTCAGTGCTTCTTGAAAATGTTTAGAGCAAATTTCACATTTTATCCCAGAACGCTTGTTTCCCAGTTTTACTTTTACAAGAAAGTCGTAGGTTTTTAACAGCCAAGACGAATCTAACATGTTACCCTTATACCATTTAGCATATTTCACTTTTTTTGGAGGGGGGGGGATTTTCGGTCTTGACTCTTAGGTAGAGTATATCATAATTGGAAGATTCTGTTTCTTGAAATTCAATTTGTGTGTTTCAACTACTGCAACCTGGTTTATTCAACGCAAAATAAATCCGTTATTGTTGTTCTCTTAGCCATGGCTTATGTTCGTATAGTTATCAACTGAAGTCATTGAAAAGTTAGTAGCATGACATACACCTAAAATAAAAAAGTTAATAGTATTTTGTGTAGCGTTGGTTTTAAAAATGAATTTTTATACACCTCGTGTACTCTCGGTTTTTATTTTGGGTCAGATGACCGTTTTAGTCCGTTTTAACGAAAGAACACGGCAACGAGGATTTATTTTACTTTGAAGAGCAACATCACATCACTTCAGTGCTGCTTCTCTCTGCCCATTTAGAAATAGGACTCCTTCTGTAAAAGCAAGGAACACAAAAAGAGATTGATTTTACTCAAAAGTAAAGGAAAAAAACTGTCGAAATGTTGGCGTATCTTGCTGACTTTTTCAGTGAAATGAAGTCTGAGTATTTCATTGCAAGAAAGTAGAACTAATATTTTGACAGCGCAGGATAAAATTTCAAGTTTTGTCCATAAACTGGAACTTTAGCGACGCAGGGCTCAAGTCGGAGATCTATCGAAGTTTAAGCAACTGTGTGATCAATAAGTAGGCGAGGAAAATAAAAGAATCGTGTTTTAAACTTCCATTATTTAGCATTCGTCTGCAGTTATAAACTAAATTCAGCAATATTCTTCAGCTATGGATAATCAACACGTCAACACTTGGATATTGAGACCATTTTCTGTCGAAGAGGAAATTTTCAAAGATGTTTCAGACAAAGTAGAATCCATCTGATTGCTCGAAGATATCACATTCAAAATGGAATTTCAAAATTATTGAATTAAAAGTTTTCTTGAGATTTTCCTATTGATTTTCTAAAAATTTTACTACGAACGAGACTGGCAAGCACCGCTGCATTGTAGGCGACTATCAAGGCTAGCGAAGACTTACAGTATGAGGTTCTTTCTTACTGGGCGACTAGTCAGTAGACCAGATGAAGCGAAACGTAAAAGAAGAGACTGGTTGCAATTTCGCGTGAAATCACTTTCCTGTACTCAAAAACATGAATTAATAACTTTATCTCACACCTTAAGTGAAAATCACTCAGATTGTTGAATGGAAATGACATGAAAAATCAGGTGAATTTATCAGCTTAATTCTGTGCTGCCGGCGGCGATGGCCGAGGTGACTGAGGCGCTCCAGTCACGGTCAGCACGGCCACTACGGTCGGGGGTTCGAATCCCCCCTCGAGCATGGATATTTGTGCCGTCCTAGTTTGTAAGTTTAGGGACTGATGACCCCGTAGTTAAGTCCCATAAACTTTACTAACATTTGAATTCTGTGCTAACCAGAAAATAACTAGCCGTTCACAGGTTTGCCAAAAGTACTCTGCAGTGTTGTCCATTAGACTAGCGACAGGCAGAATAAGTTTGCTCGGCGTCTTTTCCTTGTGAATGAATTCATTGGCACCACCTCTAACACATAAATGCACAAATGTAAAGATAGCATTACACTTATTTCAAAACGCGAACTTCGCAAACAAATTTCATAAGTCTCGAGCATATAGTTTCCAATCAAAGGAACCCTGCATATAAACCTTTCCCAGTGACTGAAAAATAGGACATCATCTGCGGGAACATTAAGCATCTGAACAATTTCAATGTTAGTTCGATTCCAGCTTCTAAGTGAAAGGAGAAGCATTTATGATGAGAATATGAAACAAGGAGCAAAACGTCGCGTCAGTAATGTCAAGAATATGTAATTCATTTTATAAAAACAACGTTTCGATTACAGTGTAGCTGCTAATAAAATGAAATGCACTTGATGAATGAGCTTTGCAATTTTCAGACTCCTAGAAACCATAAAGGGACGAAGGAAACAGGAAGAGGTTTTCCTCGGAGTGTGTAAGTCGGGATTTCCATATAGTATTTCACAGATGGCGTAGTTTCTTCGTAGTTTATTTCTCGGTTGTTCCATTCTCACCAACTCTGTAGGTAATGACACATTCCAGCGATAATTATTAATTGTTAAATTGTTAAATATTTACTAACTTGCAGTCGAATATAACTCAGTGGTCAAAGACTACTGTAATTTCATCTTAAAGCCCATTAAAACCTCTAAGTAAAGCTTTTAGAGTAGACCCTGTTCATATTAACTTGGCGTCCAATACACCTGTTCTTCGACTTTGTTGAGTATCACGTAAAATTTACGAAACCAGAAGAGGAGGATTAGGATTTAATATCCTGTCGACGTCGTGGTTATTTGAAATGGAGCACAAGCTCGGATTGTTTCGTTAAGAATGTGGAAGGAATTTGGCTATGCTTTTGAAAAGGAATCATGTTGCCATTTCCCTAGAATAATTTAAGGAAATCACTTGAAACACAGAAGGACAAACAGACATGGAAACTATACACTTTCGTCATTGTATCACTGTGCAGTCATAATTCAGATAGTAGTAAACGAAAGGTGAAATACCGAATTTAATACTAATTATACCTGGAGGCAACAGAAACTTACATGATACGAAATTAAAAGTCATTTCTACACGATGCCGCTAAGATGGCTGTTGCCTTTCTATCGAGCACTGAAATCTCCAATAATGATTACTGAATCAAAGTTTTAAAATAATACCAACTTCTGGCCTGTGTACCGATCAGGTTTCATGGTAGAAATGACACATAAAAGTAGTAAGGTTTCGTGAAATCACATTCTATAGACGTTTCGTTTAAATGGTTTATTTGCAGTAACACTCGTACAACGCTAAACTACAATGTCACAACATCTAGTTTTACGATCTGGTCAGCAGAGGAAATCAAAACATCTTAATAATAAAGTCTGTAAATAACATTGCTTCTTGCATTCGTTATTTCGCTTTCTTTATCGGTAAGAGAAGCTTCATCACCATCTTATCACATAATCCTATGAAGACCTTAAGTTTTATTTGCTTAATTCCCAGAATCGACGACGAGGTAAAGAGAGGCAGAAAGGAAGAGGAGATGGTGAGAGAGAGAGAGAGGAAGAAGAGATGGAAGACAGGATGAAAGGAATTAGAGGACGGACAGGATTGCGGGATAGACAGAGGAAAGAGGTGGGGCTGGAGGAGGTAGAAGGGGACGAAGAGACATAGGCAGATCGTGTATGTGTGTGTGTGTGTGTGTGTGAGAGAGAGAGAGAGAGAGAGAGAGAGAGAGAGAATGGGGAATGGTAAACAGAATGCAGAAAGCAAATGCTTTTCTCAAAGGCAACACGGTATTTGACTGTTTCTCTGGTAATCATCTTAAATGGGTGATCATGTCATCTTATGCTCAAAATGTGAGCTGCGGTGGAATGGCCGAGCGCTCTAAGGCGCCTTGCTGCGGAGCGTGCGGTTGCTCCTCGTCGGAAATCGCGTTGCCCCTCGGGCATGTGTGTGTGTGTGTGTGTGTGTGTGTGTGTGTGCGTGTGTGTGTGTGTGTTTGTCTGTTGTCCTTACATTACTTTAAGTTAGTTTAAGTAGTTTGTAAGCCTAGGGACTGATAACCATGGTTGTTCAGTCCCAAATATTTACAAACATTTGAACATTTCATACATGACTTTTTTTTCCTTGTCAGTTGCAGTATTCTTTAAAAACAACCGGAAATGGAATTCAAATATAATTTGAAATTCAGCTAAAACGCTTCTTTTGAGTCATGTGATGCCTGTAAACTCAACCCACAAGGTGTGCTCCTACTGTTGTAATATTCACTAACAGTGATACATTGCCTGTGCATTTCGTATTTTGGGAAAAGGTCTATAAATATTGCGTATTGCCGAACTGTACAAATAAATCTATAAAAATCTAGAAAATATGATTTTGCATGTTCCAAGCAATGATAAAGGCATAAAATGTGGTTTATACTCGCTCTTAGAGATCCTAATCACATAGCGGTCACTTGGTGCGTTTAATTTTGGGAGGATTACTTTGATGTAAGCAAACACTCCGTACAACAATTATTATTCTATTAGTTCACAACCGGTATTAAGAATCATGCTCTGCAGCCGCAAAGGTGTATAGTATTATTGTGTACACATCAGTGAAATGAATTTTACATTTTTGAAACAGTTGTTCACGATATAACACGCCAGAGTTTTGTATTTTAAGTCGTTTACAAACATAGTTGGTAAAAGTACAAATTTCATGATGGTTGTCTTTTCAATATTTACGTCGGTGAGGCAGTGTTTCAGTATATGATAAAGACATCAACACTTTGTCTCAAAAACGCCTTTTTAGCGCATATAGTGAAACCAACTGGATTTGAACACGGAATGCAAAATTTGTGAACGATACTGGAACCGCATAACTACCAAGCTTATGTGGAGCTGATTAAGTCAATTCAAAACTTCAACATTTTTCTTGGAATATTTTAATTTTGGCACGTAAGCCAAGATAGTTATCCTTTTAATTTCATCCTTCTTTAGCCTAACAAGTTCCGATTTAACTTGACAAATTTCTTAGTAACCAAACAGCACGAGAAAAATGCATAGTAATTTGTGGAAATGGCTAGCGCGCAAGATTAAATTGCATATGCACACGAATTAATCGGAATCCGATATCTAACTACGTAGTAGTGCACTTACCGTGTAATTTTTGCAGTGGATTTTATAACAGAGTTAATTTAAATGTGAAATGCATTTGGTAGAAATACGAAGACTTACTCTAAGACACAATCCATATTTACACACGTTTATGGTGTGTAATAGTTTGTATCTCTGGGCTACAGGCAGTGTGTTGACATAAATATACGTATACTTTACTTTAAATGCAACTTTCACTTTTCTTACTTACGGTACGTAAAACCCTGGATTGTTGTCGAGAAACTAAGATACCTTAAACGCATCAACTTTCGGAAGGTTTTTTTCACTATCAGACTTCACATAATTTTCTCCCTTCTTACAAAAAAGTTATAAATGCGTTTTCAATCACAAGAAACTTAATTTCTTCACAGAAAAAGTAAGGAAAAATTTAGTAACCTTCGCTAAAACTGCTCTAACACGCATATGGCTTCTTCTTCCTCATGTTGTGTGAAATCACCAGAGCTTAAGCCAATTTGATCACGGGACCTAAACTTGAAATTTAATTATATTGATGCTATAATTTCAAAATTATAACAAATGTTTTGTGAGAACAACGACGGAAAATTCTACTTCAGCATTACAATAATCCAGATTGAAAACAATTCGAACCCTATTTTAAACGACGGGACGTTAAACGCTAATCTTCCTTCTTGTTTTCGCGTGAACTGGTGCAGTACTCTGAGGGAAAGTCTTTCCCAGGCGATTTCAAAAACAGTCCACCTCTGCAAGGCCATATTATTGTGGTATTTTAAGAAGTCAACAGTAGTCACAGAGCTAAACGTCGCTCTCTGCCTAACATTCAAGTAAAAGCCGATTAACAATTGCATCGGGTGACCATTTGATAAACACAGGACTTATTTTAAGGCGTTAATATCACTTATCATAAACTCTAAAACAAAATGAAAATGATCGTTCTCCAGTGAATTAGAGTCTCCGAAAGTGCTATGTTCTTAACATATCAGCGTATTTTAACAATTACATATCGATAATTATTGTCCGCGGTGGGCGTCAGGCTGGAACTACGAACAAACTATACCAACTGCGAGATACTATACAGTAATCCCATCTCACGCACTCTTAAAGTAACCTCTATCTGTTTCTTTCGCACCTCTCTGTTTCTGGGAGACTGGAAACTGGAGAGTTCATTGATCAGATGTTTTCACTTTTATTTAACCAGCATCACCAGCAGTTACACTAATCTCTACGAGTACACCATACTTTTCGTCCCTTTCGATTTTATGGAATGAATTACATATTCTAAACTTTACTTTCGCGACTTTTTTCCTTGTTTCATATTCTTATCATGAATACTTCTCTTGTCATAAGCTTGAATTGAATTATCATTGAAATTGTACAGATGCTTAATTTTTTCGCAGATGATAAGTCCTATTTTTCAATCATTGGGAAAGATTTATTTACACGGTTCGTCTGATTGGAAACTATATGTTCGAAACTTATGAAATATGTTTGTGAAGTTTGCATTTTGTGATCAGGGTAATTCTATCTTCATATTTGTGCAGTTATGTGTTAGAGGTGGTGACAACGAAAAAATTCATAAGGAAAATAGTATTCAGGTATTTAACATTAAAATGTATTGTGCAGAAAATGTTAATAGCGTCTGGTGATGCTATAGTTAAAGAAATACGATTAAGACTTATTGGTCTAGGCTAGGTATTTCTCTTCTCAGTCAACACAGTGGCAGGCTGCGCGCCGCGCCTTCGAAGCCGCTATCTCCTTCAGCGCTAACGCAGCGCGAGGAACACAGACGCCCAGCAAACGTATTCTGCCTGTCGCTAGTCTATCGGAGAATTGGCAACATTGCAGAGTACGCTTGGCAACTCAGTAAGCGGGAGTTACTTCCTGGTAAGCACAGAATTAAGCTGATAAATTCACTTGACTTTTCATGTCATTTCCATTCAATAATCTGAGTGATTGTCTCTTAAGGTGTGACATAAAGTTATTAATTCATATTTTTGAGTTCGGGAAATTCGTTCCACGCGAAAATTGCAACCAATCTCTTCTTGTAAGGTTACGCTTGGTCTGGTCTCCTAACTAGTCGGCCAGTAAGGAAGAACCAGGTACCGGAAGTCTTCGTTAGCCTTCGGGTAACGTAGTCGGCTGCGAAATAAACATGCTGTGGACTTTCGACGTCAATCTTGGTGAGAGAAAAAATTTTTAGCTCTTCTCTAACAGAGCTTATAGGTATCCAGATTGAAATCAATAGGAAATTCTTAACAAAACTACTCAGTGAAAAGGTGTTTAGCTGTTTCCAGGACGGCATTCTCTCGTATACTCTGAAAGTGACTCAGGTGGTTTACCGATTGCGTGCGTGTAGAAACCAATTTCTTTCGAGTTAAGGCTGTCGCCGAACCACGTTGAAGTCAATTTGTCCAGAAATACGTTTTCTTGACGGTTAGACAACTACTTTCCAAAAATGAGTAAAAAAGACATAAGACTAGTATAATTTCTGTGTCAGAAGCGTGCTTATAGTTGATCATTTCATTGAGCACCAAATTATCTTAACTGCGTCTAGTCGATATGCTAATTACGTTGCCGTAGTGGTCTGGTGGATATGTTGTAATTTAATATCTGTGCGTTTCGAATGCGCCCTATAGATGTATATTATTAACTGGCACGATCATGTATACTTTCACCTCTGCTAACACAAAGTGAAGATCGTCAAGTTGCATCGTAGTTAACAATCCGTATTAAACCGAATTATTTCGCTATCAACTCGGACAGAGCCGATTTATCGTTGCCAGTAACAGGCAGAATACACAGCAATCAGTAACTATGTCGCTAGAAAGCTTTTCTTATATTACAAAACGTTATTTTATAAATTAATGGACCTTTAAGGCCACGTGTCTCGTATTGAATTTCACTTGAGACCTTAATAATTACGGTGCTGGACTGGGATTCTAATTCGGATCTCCTCATTTTCTCACTCGACCCTCTCGAAATCATATAGTTGAATCACTTCGTTGCTTTCTCCGAGACTGCCGACTCCTCTAGGTCTCCACGAAAGGCACGTATATGGATTCGAATCCAGGTCCAGCACAAAATATTCATAATTTCATTTGGCGCCCTAGATAGAGCACACTGGACTACTAGTAAAAAATTATATTCAATGTATCTTCGTGCATTATGAACGCAAACCAGTTTGTTGCGGTGGTCCTGTGGTCGTTCAGTCTGCTGGCGGCCGCGCTGGCGGTAGGAAGTGTGCTGTCCGCTGCGCCTGCTCGCTTCCGCGTGGGTAAGTCTTCGCGCTTGCTGCAGCTTCGTGCTGTACTTGTATAAGTTGTTGAGGAATTATGAGTAGATGTCAGTGATGGCACAACTTACAAGGAAAGATACGTTGAAATTGACGTTTGACAACCGATCCGCGCGACCGAGGTCTTTTGAAATCGAGAATTGGCTGGAACAAGAGGTGAAGTTATCAGCAAACGATCTTATTGGTATCCATATTTCGATTGTAACCTGCGTAGTTTTTGTGAAATTGAGTAGTGCCGAGCTATGTGACAAAGTTGTTGAGTCTTGTGGAGGTATGCTAAAATTTAAATATTCTGATGGGCGTGTTGGAGATGTTACCGTTTCCCATGCAGGGTTTGGCGTTCGGACTATCCGAATATTTGAGCTTCCTTTCGAAATAACTGAAGAACACATAAATGCAGTAATATCACCGTTCGGGACAGTGCTTTCTAACGTTGCAGAGAGGTGGTCGAGCGCCCACAAGTTTCCTGTACTCAATGGTGTACGCCAACTTAAAGTTGAGTTACGACAGCATATCCCGTCATACATTAATGTGTGTGGGTACAGAGGTATTGTCATCTATGACGACCAACCGCGTACTTGTTCTTTATGTAACAAGCCTGGACATGTCCGCATTAACTGTATGCAGAGGCGCGTGGCACAACTGCCGGCAGGCGAGCCCGCCAGACCTCAGACTGTGACGTCACTGCCCGTCACTTACGCGGCCGCAGCTCGCGCGCAGCCGTCTGCCTATCCGAGCCCGGAAGTGACTGCAGCTACCGCCGATGCTGAGACTGAAATATCTATGGATATAACTGTTATCGTACCGGAAGAAATACCTGAAACCCATCCACTTACGACAGCTGCTGCACCTCTGCCGACGCAGGTGGCTGAAATTTCTAAGGATATACGTACTAACGTACTGGAAGACTCATCTGAGCCCCTAGCACCTCCGACAGCTGCTGCAGCCCTGCCGACTCAGGTGACCCCAACCGGAAAGGTGGAAAAAACCCCGGCAACGGAGGAAGCAACACCGGTAAAAGAACCAGAAATTGGCATGGTAAATGAAGAGCGCCCGTCAAAGAGGAACTCCCCCAGAAGGACTAGGAAACGGAGGTTGGCACACCAAGGTGCAAACGAGACCGCCCCCTCTTTGCGTCAGAAAGCGAAGGAAATAGGGAGCAGCCTCTGCCAGAAGGACGCCACCGAAATAAAAAAGGCTCCAGCTAAGGAACAGAACCCCATTTCCGTGACGGGAAGACATGAGACAGAAGGAATGACATTCAAGGCAACTGGAGAACGAATAAAAGGAAGTCTGTCTTCGGAAGCTCCCCACGACCTTCCACAGGCACCCAAAACTAACTGGGCGGACGACGACGGCACCGACACGGCGGATGAGGGGATGAATGATGACTCAGAAAGCGAAGCGGCAAGCACACCACCCTCAGACCAGGATGACAAAATTAATGACGATGTCGCAATGAAAGATAAATCCTCTCTTCAGAGACGAATCCCCGACCCCTTTGACACCGACGAATATTATTAAGATGTTTTTAAAACGTGACTTTCATATGAAGAATTTGAAGTCTGTTTTAGAAGATAGATAAATTAGGAAGAAACATGCCTGAACGACAAGCATACAAGATCGCCACAATCAACCTGAACAAGATACAAAGCTCGTTCAAACTACAAAATTTAAAGGACTTTATATATGCCTCTGATAGTGACATCATTTTATTACAAGAAGTGACAGGAATTGATCTTGACCACATAACTGGATTCAACGCAATAGTGAACCCCGGCAATAGTACAGAAATGGGCACGGCTATACTTATAAAAGAGGGCATCATCTTAGAAGACATTATAAAATTACCAAACAGTAAAGGACTAGCGGGTACCATAAATAAGACACGTCTGATAAATGTCTATGCTCCCTCAGGTTCAAGCAACAGGCAACACCGGGCGCAGTTTTTTAAAGAAGAAATTGTTCCCCTGTTTGGATCCCGGTACGACCATATTATCATGGGAGGGGATTTTAACTGCGTTCTCCATGCAAAAGATCAAGTTCCGAATTTTAACAAGTCAACTGAACTAGAACGCATAGTAACTGACTTACGACTAACGGATTCATGGGAGCATATGCACGGTGCAACCCCTGGGTTTACACACGTGACCAACCACTCGGCGAGCAGGCTTGACAGGATATATGTCTCGCAATCTTTAAAAGACCACATTTTACAGTCCGAAGTCTGGCCAACGGCATTTTCGGATCATGCTGCGTTCATATGCACACTTAATATGGACAAACAGGGGACGTTTCGAGGGAGAGGTACCTGGAAACTAAATGTATCCCACCTGAACGACCATGTTTGTAAGGAGGCGTTCCAAACCCTGTGGCGAGAATGCGAAAGCAAATTCACCTCTTACAACTCCGGTATAACCTGGTGGCTACGTTACGCCAAACCCAAAATACGAAAGTTTTTTATTAATTATGCGAAAGAAAACAGCTTTTGGTACAAATCAACCATGGAGTTTTACTTTCAGTGTCTAAGGGATCTGCACACGTCAGATGCAACAATGGTCGGGAATTACGAACGCATTAAAAAGATTAAAGCAAAAATTCTGACTCTTCGGCGCAGACAGTTAGAAGGATACCAAATAAGGTCGCGAGTCCAGAATGTAGCACCACAGGAGGACACTTCAATATATCACGTGATACGTGAATCCAAAAGAGCCTCGCGCAAAATATTAACTGAATTAATAACTGCTGACGGAAGAAAGCTGACGAAGCACTCTGAAATCAAAGAGGCACTACTACAACATTTTACCTCCTTATTGTCGAGCCACCCGATTGACGAACAGCTTCAGGACGAATTACTGACCAACCTGCAAGGCAGAGTAACCCACGCGGAAGCGCTCAGTCTTACTTCAGAAGTTACTGAAGACGACGTTCTAGAAGCCATAAATGACAGTAAGAAAAACAAGTCGCCGGGACAGGATGGAATCCCAGCCGAATTTTATCAGCAGTTCAGGGAACTTATAACACCTAAATTCACCGTAATATGCAATGAACTTTTAAACCCTGACGTTGTTGTTCCAACAGAATTCCGAGAAGGTATGGTAGTTTTAGTGCCCAAGACCTCGACTTCTAACACCGTCGGCAACCTGCGGCCAATCACGCTATTAAATAGCGACTACAAAATCTTTGGTCGCATTATAGCGCGAAGATTGCGTAACACCATGATCGGCGTCATCGGCGCATACCAAACAAGTGTAGGCAAGGACAGAAAAATTCTGCAGGCACTCTGTGGTTACAGGGACCTCATTTCCACGGCTGATGTCTGCAAAATCAAATGTGCCATAGTGTCGCTGGATTTTGACAAGGCGTTTGATAGAGTTAATCACCAGTTTTTGCTTCGAACTATGGATGCGATGGGATTCCCACCGCAGTTCCTCGCCGTCATACGCAACACACTAATGAATAACTCAGCCAGGGTTGTCATCAATGGACAAGTCAGCCGTCCGATTCAAGTCACCAGTTCCATCAGGCAAGGGTGTCCGATGTCAATGGCACTTTTTGCGATCGCCATCGAACCCCTTCTCGCCTCTCTTACAGAGAATCTACGGGGTCTCTATATAAGAGGTGAAAAAATTGTGTGTCATGCGTACGCTGATGACGTTGGTTTCGTTGTTACGGATGGTAATGAGGTACAAACCGCACTACAAATAGTAGAAAAATATGAACAGGCAAGTGGTGCGAAACTAAATAGAGTGAAGTCCGGGATATTCGAAATTGGTCGTGGACTGGGATCGCAGATACAAGGACAGTTACCTGCTCTTTCAATCATGAAATGTCTAGGAATTGATTTTAAAAGAAGTATACAAAACACTGTTGCTGTGAATTACAGGAAAATACTTCACAGAATCCGTGCCACTGTCCAAGAGCACAGCATCAGGAAACTAGATGAACTCCAAAAAGTATCTGTGGCTAATATCTACATCACCTCCAAAGTAAATTATGTTGCGCAAGTGTTACCCTTGCCAGCAACGATGGCTAAATGCATTACATCGGCACTGGGACATTTCGTGAGCCGAGGCCGCATATTTAAGGTCACGTATGATACTCTGATGCTTCCAACGTATTATGGCGGGTTAAATCTCACAGACGTGAGAATAAAGGCGCGGGCTTTATACGTATCAAACATGTATAAGCACTGGCAACAGCCAAATGGTAGCCTCGCTGGGCATTTGCTGAATGAAATTGCCCCTGTAGATCTCCATGCACCAATCAATGTTCGACATATACCCAACGGTCTGTACCACCTCAAATATTTTTTAGTGGAGTATAGCTACCTACATGACAAAATCCCCGACAAGGACATCGTTAAAGTAAAACATCTTTACAACAACCTGATCAAAACGAAGGCCAGGAACAATATAGAACAAAAATATCCGTTCAACAATTGGAATGCCATCTGGGATAACATACACAGTAGACACCTGCCAACATATGCGAAGTCGAGCTGGTATTTCGCTGTCAACAGAAAACTGGCAACAAACTCCCGACTTCATGCTATTCATTTGGCAGAGACACCGATGTGTGCATACTGCAATGTACAGGACGATGATGAACACAAGTTGTTGTGTGCTAAGGTAACAGACATATGGCACTACATCAAACAGAAGATAGCGAGCATCTGTAGGACCTCGCCCAATGTGATCACGCCGGCTCAATTTTTAAACCCAGATGAAATACCTTACCCAAGAACGAGGAGGAACGCTATCAACTGGCTGAAAGGCCAAACAATACATTACATCCTAACCAGACAATCAACCTCCAGGGAGGACTTCACAACATATCTCACAGTTGAGCACCATATGTTAATGCGTACTAAAAAATATAAAGAGAACTTTGCAAACTTCTTAATTAAAGCAATAATGTAGAAGAACAAAAGTAAGGAGAGTTATTTACACAGAGAAGGCGGTATCCAAAGGAAATACTTCCGATTAACACCCTTTAGCCATGAAGTAAGAGCACATTTGATGAAGTAAGAGAAAGTAGAGAAGAACGCAGTTTTAAAGGACTACCTATACTAAAAATTACAAGTTCAGTTTTTGGTGTTTAGTTTTTATTTTCAACATTGAAGAAGCTGGATAATATCTGTATAATTATATACTTTTCCATTTAACAGAAGTAAAAATTTTGTTTGTTTTGATACGAAAAATATAGTCTCACCTTCACACAAATGAAGGAAGAATTTTTTTTTTTTTTTTTTTTTTTTTTTTTTTTTTTTTTTTTTTTTCTGTATCCTATTATACTGAGCCAAACAAGCAGTGTAATTCTGTGGATGTGGAGAAAAATTTGGCTCATACAAGAAGTTTAAAAAAAAAAAAAAACAAAAAAAAAGAAAAATAAAAACAAAAGCAAAACAAGACAAAAAAAAAATAGAAAAAAAGAGAAAATGAAATTAAAAAAAGAATAAAAAAAACGGTTGTGGCAGCTTTTTTCTACTGCTCCATTTTCCAGGAAGATATTTTTCGTTTAAAAGCAGATGATGGTGTAAAACTAAAAAAAAAAAAAAAAAAAAAAAAAAAAAAAAAATGTGGTAAAGCGCTTGAATAGTAACTCAAGGGTCGCGGGTTCGAAACCTAGTCAGATCACCGATTTTTTCACTCTGTGCTTTAACCCAACAATGTGAGGAGTCGTCATAAACTACACGTGGTTTGGATTCCGCGTTAAACTGTAGGCCGCCTTTCCCTATCGAATAATTGGGGCAGGTTAGGGACATGCAAGTCTCTGAAGTAGCGCACAGTTGAATGACTTGCACCAGGACACTGAGCCACACGAATATATTATATTTTTATTTTTATTATTATTATAATAACAACGATAGGTGCCGTTTGTTACTTGTCAGACACGCACGCATCGTCATTCCTGTTGAGTTAACATTTGAGATTTAACGTTCATTCGTGCTTAGAAAGGAAATAGGTAGGTTGGGGTTCGATTCCCGGTGACGCATAACGTAATTATATCCAAATTACAGATTCAAACATCCCGCTGCTGGTGAAATAATTCGACTACTAACATCTGTCTTCACTTAGTTATCTTCCATTTAGATACCTGGTATGTAACTCAAAATCAAATGTTTGTAAATCTATGGGACCAAACTGCAGTGGTCATTAGTCCCTAGGCTTAGAACTAGTTAAACTAATCTAAGGACAACACACACACACCTCTGACCGAGGAAGGACTCGAACCTCCGACAGGAGCAGGCTCGTATGTCAGTCCCACACCGAACTGAGTCTGGGCACTTGTGATTAGGGACATAACGGTGATTATTAAGTTCCTGGTTCAGTAAAAAATAAACAAATAATTAAAAATATAACGGTGATTATTATGTTCCTGGTTCAGTAAAAAATAAATAAATAATTAAAAATATTTTAAGAATAGGCATTTTATATGATTTGATTTGCGCGTTCTGATATTTGTGAGGAAATCTCCAACATTTCACACATCTTTATGCTTCGTCAGCTCTGACAATCTTAGGCTTAATGAAGTATCTATAAGACATGAATGCATTGCTTGATTAGCTACGACTACAAGTGGTTGGTTTGAGTCCAGAACAAGGTGTTTGTCATATCAATTAAAGTTCAAAGCTGTGTACAAATATTTGTTCAGGTATGAATACGGAGAAAATGTTGGTGATACGCAGTTAATATTGAATTTTCCATAGTGCGTTTTCTGCTGTTAATTGAGTTTTTATTATCTGGTTAATTCAACAATCGGTTAATAAAAATCCGCTCGCCAGTGGAACGACGTTTCGCAATTGAGAGAAAACGATTTAGAGTACAAAAGTACTTCGAATTTCTGCAGGACTTTAGGATTTCCGACACTATAGGAAAATCTGTTCTCTGTAACAATATTAAATGGCGTTTAAGGATAAATGAATGTTTTATGTGACGGAGATTATTATATGAGACTGTAATATGTTTGACAATACTTAAGATATGTCATTGTAATAAATTGGATTTAATAAACGTTAAGAACTTAATAACGTGTTTCCTTTTATTTGCAAAATCTTGGTGTTAATTTACATCTGGAATGATTGCCATAAAGCGCAGTTGTCTGTAGTGGCTACATTTTGAATAGTCTAACGACTATACAACCGAGCGAGCAGAGCACCCGCAAGACACGTACGTTAGTTGGGTTGCATGCACATCAGGCGAAACGCAATTCAGGTCGTTCGGATATTTTTGCGCATGGTAGTACATCTTCCCAAAATTCTCCCAATAAATCGAAGTCGGCTGTCCGCCTTACAACTGTCCTTACATGCTCTTTCCATTTCATATCGCTCTGCAATGTTACGCCTAGATATTTGAACGAGACAGCAACAAGAAGCTCACTACTAATGCTGTATTCTAACATTATGGGATTGTTTTTCCTACTCATGCGCATCACACTACCTTTTTCTACATTGAGAGCTAGCTGCCATTCTTCACACTAACTAGAAATTTTGTCTGAGTCATCCTGCATGCTATTACTAAAACAGAAAACAACGAGCCAGGGCACGTACGTCACCTCAGATGATCAAAAACGCCTTGAGACAACGCGATTCCCCCCAGGGGGCTCACGGTTCATTCGTGGGTACGTGTGTGGCGAGCACGGGGCCCCGAGCTAATGCAGTCTTCCTTCCTTCTTTACTTCCCGGACTGCATTTCATTCCCCCCCCCCCTCCTTTCCTATCCTCACTCCTTCCCATCCCCACCGGGGGACTGATAACCTCAGTAGTTTAGTCCCCTTATCCATATCAAACAACCCAACCCCAACGCGATCGCTCGCTGACTGGCTGGCCGCTATGAGACAGTAGGCTGTGCCCCAGCGGCCAGCCAGTCAGCTAGCGATCGCGCTGTCTCAAAACTTTTCTGATCACGTGATATGACACCTTTCTTGCAATGATTTGCACACCAACTCGTACATCATCGGAGACACTCTCTTCCTTATATCGCGATAATAAATCACCTGCCATTCTGTCAACTTTCTGTATATTACCCGTTAGTTCTTCTTGGTGAGGATCCCGCAACGTGCAGAATTACTCCAAAATAGAAAGTACAAGTGTCGTGTAGGTAGTTTCTTTGGTAGAACTGTAGCATGTCCTACGTATTCTACCAATGAAACATAGCTATGATGCGCTTTGCTGGGATATTTTCTGAGTGTTCCTTCCAATGAAATTCTTTGGCATTTAACTGAATTTACTGTCTGATTTATACTGTAAGTGAAGTTTAAATAATTTCTTTTATTGCTCATATAGATGACTTATCATTATTTAGGATCAACTGACAAATTTTACACCATGCACGTGATTAAATCATTTTGCAGTTGATTTTGATATTCTGATGACTTTACTAACCGATAAACGACAGCACCATCGGCGAACATTCTAAGGGTGCTGCTCACATTCTCGTCTTAAACTATAATCTATATCTATAAATGTGAATGTCTGTTCGTTGTACGCTTATCACGTCTGAACGACACGACACAGAGGCTTAAATATTTGTACATTACTAATTTATACGTGAGGAAGGTTTTAGACACGGTTTTATAGCGATCTGGTAGATATTTAGTAACTTGAAGAATATAACGCGAAATGCGGAACAAAAATTAGTGTTTGAAAATTATATTTACTCTTTAAAAATGGTTTTATTGGTTGCAGTGTTGCTTGAGGGTTGATAATGATAAAAGGGTGGAGTATATTGGGATGGAAAGTTATCGGTGTATATAAAATTCTACGTGTTTGTGTTAATATTTCGCTCTGCAACGAAAACTACAGAACGCTAACGAATGGTACGTGTGTAATTGTTGTCCAAAGTCTCCCGTTGTACACCATAACAGTTCCATGCCGATAGCTATAAGGGTGCGGAAGATATGGTGGTTGAAAGTCGTCAAATTATTAAAAAATTCGGAGTGAAGGCCAGCGATGACGTTTGCAACTCTATAGAAAAGAGGTTACATACAGCGAAACGTGATGCCACACATCATATATTTGGGCTATGGTTGCTACAATGTCTTCAGCTCTTTCTCTGTAAGGATAATCATACGAATAAGTAAATATAAGAATAAATAAATAAAGCAGTAAAAAATAAATTACTTTTAACACTTCTCAAAAAAAAAAAAAAAAAAAAAAAAAAAAAAAAAAAAAAAACGATTTCGACGTTTCTCGCATTATCTATCACAATCAACCAACACGCGAGCGAAGCCGCCTGTTTAAGCTAGTAGTTTATAAATGTAAGGAACATTAGGGGCCCTATAAAGTTTCCCTGGAAAAAGCCATATATGACGTGTATCACTCTATGACATTCTGTCAATTACTATATAGTCTTCTGTGACAGGCAATGGTGAACCCAATCGCAAAACTGTGTCGATGATCCATAAGCACGTAATCTGATTGAAAGTCGCTTGTGAGGTATAGTGTCAAAAGCCTCCCCGAAATTTACAAATATAAAATCGACATGAGACCTCGTTTTCCATAGCACTCAACACTTGATGTGAGTATTGAGCTAGCTGTGTTTCACAAGAACGGTACGTTCTGAGTATGTTTTGACTACGGTTTGACAGGTAGTTCTCTTCGAGGTAGTTCATAATGTTTGAGGAAAGTATATGTTCAAAAATTCACCTGCGAATCGACGTCAACGAAATAGGGCTGTATTTTTTCGGATCACTCCTGTTGCCTTTTTTGAATATTTGAGTGACTTGTGAAACTTTCTAGTCCTTGGGTGTGGATCTTTCGGTGACCAAGCGAGGGTATAAGAGGTATGCGGCCATTGCATAAGTACAATCAGAAAGGAACCTAGTTAGTATACAATCTGAACGGAGACTCTTGGTTTTGTTAACTGATTTGTTCAATACTCCAGGGATATCTGCTTCTTAACTACGCATCTGTTGCTAGTAGAATCATCGGCAGCTGTCTGGTGATCTCAGGGAATTTCGTAGGGCGAGTCACCAGCGACCAAATGTTGCAATATTCAAATGTTGTATACTTAAGGGATGAAACTGCTGCAGTCACAGGCCTTGCATTTAGAAAATACTTAAACAAATTTATTCTACGGACAACACACAGACACACATGCCCGAAGGAGCGATCATGCGAACAACTGTAATGTGTGCAATTCCTTGTTTGATCAGTTTGGTTGTGGGATCCAGTAGTCAAAGATGTCTGACGTATGGTAGTAGCCCCCGTTACAGGATGTGTCCCATCTAATAAAACTAATGTTTGTTTCTCTTTTTGTTCGTATCTTATGCACGGAGATACTTTACATCCGATATCGATAAAACTTTTACGGCTCATTGTTTTCACCCACCCGAAGATTATAGGCATACTAAAATTAACTTCTTATAGTAACTAACTTCTTATAGTTAGTTACAATTAGTTAATTCGTTTCTTACGACTTCAGAATGAAATGGATGGACGGATATGAATGAAATTTGGCATATACCCTAATTCATGCATGGGAAACCTTTTTTAAGCCACCGGACGGTGCGTGGCGGAGGGTACCTTACATGGTGTTAATAATTTTGTTTCTCATTACGCTGGAACAGCTCGACACATTTGAATGAAATTTGGAATGTCTGTAACTTATACCCTGATTCAACGCATGAGCTACCTTTAGGAAGCCACCGTACGGTGAATGGTGGAGGGTACCTTATAGTATGTTATTGTGTTAAATTAAATTATATTACATTGATACGATACTCGTTCCACAGATAATATGTACGATATTTCGTAGCTGTGTAACGTGTCAGTTTAGTAAATAAATGACAATATTTCAAGATTTTTTAAAATGTCTTTTTTTAATTTTTTAATATAATGTTTTTATTTAAAAAAATTAAATAAGTTTTATTTACAGATACATCTAAAGTGTAGAAGGAGTTGCCAATCAGAAATTCCTTTAATTTCTTTTTAAATGGTATTTGGCTATCTGTCAGACATTTGATGCTACTTGGTAAGTGACCGAAGACTTTTGTGGCAGCATAATTCACCCCTTTCTGTGTCAAAGTTAGATTTAACCTTGAGTAGTGAATATCACCCTTTCTCCTAGTGTGGTAGCTATAGACACTGCTCTTACTTTTGAATTGGGCCCGACTGGTAGTAACAAATTTCATGAGTGAATATATATATTCTGAAGCTACAGTGAAGATCGATCCCTAGATCCTTAAAGAAATGTCTGTAGGATGCTCTTTGATGGACTCCAGCAATTATTCTGATTACACGCTTTTGTGTAATGAATCCGTTTTTGCCCAGTATTGAATTGCCCCAGAATATGATCCCATATGAAAGCAGTGAATGAGAATAGGCATAATAAGATAATTTACTGAGGTGTATTTCAGAAATTTTGCAATGATCTTGATTGCATAAGTAGCTGAATTCAAATGTTTCAACAGATCTTCAATGTGTTTCTTACAATTCAATATTTCGTCAGCGGAATCACCAAAAATTTGGAGTATTCTACTTTTGCTACAGTTTTCTGTTGAAAGTCTCAATTTATTAATGGTGTCATGCTATTTACTGTATGAAACTGTATATACAGGATTTTATCAAAGTTTATATCCTTAAATAAATTTTTATATGTGGGACCCATTAAAAGAGAAAGTGTAGAAATCGAATCCCCACACTTTAGATGAACTAAAAACAAACATTCGTCATGAAATCACTGCAATTTCTGAGAGGGAACGTAAGAGTGCAATGAACAACTTCCTCAGCAGGTGTCAGAAATGCTCGAACAACGAAGGGAGGCAGTTCCAGCACCTCCTTGCATAATACAGAGGAGTAAATAAACTCTTCTTAACTGTTTGTGTGATGAATGTCAGGAATAACTTGCGCGCCAACACGAATAAATTTAGCGTGGAAGTCTCGCGGTGCGCTAAGCGGGCACCGCAGCTGCAATCGCCGGCAAGTCGCACGCTGCAAAGGCGGTTGCGCTGAGGATTGATCAACCTGTAGATGTGTAGTTGGTGGCGTTGCCCACATTACTATTTACTCTTTTCTTACCTATTTGTCTGTCACATTCTAATCTACGATCTATCTATTTACGTTTTGTTTTCATTGAGCTCAATCGTCATAACGTCATATCTCCTCAACTATAATTTTCCAGGTTCATGTTGAAGAGACCGTATAAAATGAACATTAACAAGAGCAAAACAAAGATAGAGGAATGCAGTCTTAGAAAATCAGGCGATGCTGAAGGAATTAGATTAGGTAATGAAACAATATAGGAGGTTTGTTACGTGGGTAGTAAAATAACATATGACGGTCGCAGTACAGAGGATATAAAATGCAGAATAGCAATGGGAAGAAAATAATTTTTAATAAGAGAAATTTGCTAACATCGAATATTAATTTAAGTGTAAGAAAGTCTTTTCTGAAGGCATTTGTGTAGAGTTTTGCCTTGTATGGGGGTGAAAACATATACGATAAACAGTGCGGACAGGAAGAGGATAGAGGCTTTTCAAATGTGGTACTACAGAAGAATGTTGAAGCTTAGGTGGGTGGATCGCGTAACTAATGAAAAGGTACTGAAGAGAATTGGTGAGAAAAGGAATTTTTGGCATACATTGACTAATAGAAGGGATCGCTTGGTAGGACACATTCTTAGACATCAAGGCTTCGTAAATTTGGCATTGGAGGGAAGTGTGTGGCGTAAACATCGCAGATGGAGACCAAGAGACGCATATAGTAAGCATATTCAAATGTATGTGGGTTGCCGTTCTTATGAGGAGATGAAAAGACTTGCTCAGGATAGAGTAGGTTGGAGAGCTGCGGACTGAAGAGCACTACAACAACAGACTAAAATTTTAGTTAAGTGTGACACGTGTTGCCATTAGACCCGGTAGTAGAGGCATAATAAATTACCTCGTGTGTAATTTGGAGTATTTTCATATATATCTGTTTTTCACGCCATATTGACGATGATATAATTACTAAGGTACATTCAATCGAATGTCTGTATCCCGTCTGTGAAATGTCAGTTACAAGTAATAAATTGTAATATTATGCCGAATGCCGAAGAGCGGAATAGAAGGGAGAAAGGAGGATGTTGTAGGTTTAACGTCCCGTCGATGTCATGGCCATTACAGACGGATGTCACACTCGGATTATTCGGGAACGATAGGGAAGGAAACCGGCCGTGCCCGGAGTTATTTAGGAAAACCACGGAAAACCTATATCTGGGAGCCGAATGGGAGTCCACCGTGTTGACATTTGGCCACTTCACTCGGGCCGGCCGCGGTGGCCGAGGGGACTGAGGCGCTCCAGTCACGGTCTGCACGGCCACTACGGTCGGGGGTTCGAATCCCCCCTCGGGCATGGATATTTGTGCCGTTCTTAGTGTTAGCTACTTCATAAGTAGTTTGTAAGTTTACAGACTGATGACCCAAATGTCATAAAAAAAATATCAAAGAACACCATTAATCAGGAGGTCGTCTTGCAGCTCAGCACAGCGTTGGGCCCGGCCAAAACGAGGTTGAAGCTGACGCGGCGGATACGGGACCAGGAAACGAGACGCAGTGACGTCACAGCGGACAGCAGTCAAAGGCAGACGCAACCGACTCGGAAGGTTACCTTCTTACCTTATAAGATACAGGAAACCAACTTCAAGCGCTGTGACGTGTGAGCAGGAAGAGCAAGGCTGTCAATACGTGTTACGTCAGGCGGGAGCTGTGTTCGCAATGTTGCCTAGGTAGACGGGGCTCTGAGTTACGGAGCTGGAGGGCTCAGTCAGCAGTAGCGCTCTTGACTACAATAACCCGACGAATACAAGCAGAATTAAGCAATAGGTTTATCTTTCTGTGGGTGGGTTGGGGGGGGGGCGGTGGAGTAGCCGAGCTGACTAAAGCGTCTCGCTGCGGAGCGCGCGGTTGCTCGCCGTGGAGGTTCGAGTCCTTCCTGGGGCATGGGTGTATGTGTTGTCCTTAGGTTAGTTTACCTAGGATTAAGTAGTTTGTAAGAAACGGATTGATGACTACGCAGTTTGGTGCGATAGATTTACAAACATTTGAAATTTTTTTTCTGTGGGGGGAAATCTGTTCCTTTTGTTGAAGCTGACGCGGCGGATACGGGACCAGGAAACGAGACGCAGTGACGTCACAGCGGACAGCAGTCAAGGGCAGACGCAACCGACTCGAAAGGTTACCTTCTTACCTTATAAGATATAGGAAGCCAACTTCAAGCGCTGTGACGTGTGAGCAGGAAGAGCAAGGCTGTCAATACGTGTTACGTCAGGCGGGAGCTGACATTGCCGAGGTGGGGTGGCTTGCGTGCCTCAACGATACAGATAGCCGTACCGTAGGTGCAACCACAGCGGAGGGGTATCTGTGGAGAGGCCAGACAAACGTGTGGTTCCTGAAGAGGGGCAGCAGCCTTTTCAGTAGTTACAGGGGCAACAGTCTGGATGATTGACTGAGCTGGCCTTGTAACATCAACTAATGTGGCTTTGCCGCACAGCTACTGCGAACGGCTGAAAGCAAGGGGAAACTACAGCCGTTACTTTTCCCGAGGACATGCAGCTCTATATGATGATGGCATCCTCTCGGGTAAAATATTCCGGAGGTAAAATAGTCCCCCATTCGGATCTCCGGGCGGGGACTACTCAGGAGGATGTCATCATCAGGAAAGACAATACTAGCATTCTACGGGTTGGAGCGTGGAATGTTAGATCGCTTAATAGGGTAGGTAAATTAGAAAATTTAAAAAGGGAAATGAATAGGTTGAAGTTAGATATAGTGGGGATTAGTGAAGTTCGGTGGCAGGATGAACAGTATTTCTGGTCAGGAGAGTACAGGATTATAAGTACAAAATCAGTTGGGGGTATCACAGGAGTAGGACTGATAATGAATAAGAAAATAGGAATGCGGGTAAACTACTATGAGCAGCACAGTGATCGAATTATCATAGTCAAGATAGATACGAAGCCAACACCGACAACAGTAGTACAGGTTTATATGCCAACTAGCTCTGCCGATGATGAGGAGATCGAAGTAATATATGAGGAGCTAAACGAAATTATTCAGACAGTTAAGGTAGAGGAAAATTTAATTCTGATGGGAGACTGGAATTCGGTAGTAGGAAAAGAAAGGGAAGGAAAAATAGTAGGTCAATATGGACTGGGCAGGAGGAATGAAAGAGGAAGCCGCCTGGTAGAATTTTGCACGGAACATGATTTAATCGTAACAAACACGTGGTTTAAGAATCACAAAAGAAGGTTGTATACGTGGAAGAGACCAAGAGACACCGGAAGGTATCAGATAGATTTTATAATGGTAAGACATAGATTCCGGAACCAGGTTATAAACTGCAAGACATACCCAGGGGCAGATATAGACTCTGACCATAACTTGTTAGTTATGAACTGTAGGCTCAAGCTGAAAAAACTGCAGAAAGGTAGGAGAATAAGGAGATGGGACTTAGATAAATTGAAGGAAAGTGAAGTTCTGGAGAATTTCAGAGGGAGATTTAGGCAACAATTGACAGAAACAAGGGGAAATAAAACAGTAGAAGAGGAATGGGAAGCATTGAGAGATGAAATAGTGAAGGCAGCAGAGGAAAAAATAGGTAGAAAGGCAAGACCTACAAAAAATCCTTGGATATCACAGGAAATACTAAATTTAATTGATGAAAGGAGAAAATATAAAAATGCAGTAAATGAAACAGGCAAAATGGAGTAAAGATGACTAAAAATGAGATTGACAGGAAGTGCAAAATGGCTAAGCAGGAGTGGCTAGAAGCCAAATGCAAATCTGTAGAAGAATGTATAACAAGGGGCAAAGTAGATACTGCCTACAGGAAAATAAAAGAGACATTTGGGGACAGGAAAAGCAGCTCTATGAATATTAAGAACTTAGATGGGAAACCAGTTCTCAGCAAAGATGGGAAAGCTGAAAGGTGGAAAGAGTACATAGAGCAGCTCTACAAAGAAAATGAACATAGAGACGATGTTGTAGGAAGGGAAGAGGAAGTGGATCAAGATGAAATAGGAGATACTATACTGAGAGATGAATTTGACAGAGCCTTGAAAGACCTAGATCGGAACAAGGCCCCAGGAGTAGATGACATACCCTCAGAGCTACTAAAGTCTCTGGGAGAGCCAGCCATGACAAGACTATTTGAACTGGTGTGTAGGATGTATGAGACAGGCGAAATGCCCTCAGACTTTAAGAAAAATGTAATAATACCCATTCCAAAGAAATCAGGCGCAGACAGGTGTGAAAATTACAGAACAATCAGTTTGATAAGTCATGATTGCAAAATTTTAACACGAATTATCTACAGGAGAATGGAAAAGCTGGTAGAAGCTGACCTCGGGGAAGATCAGTTTGGATTCAGGAGGAATGTTGGAACCCGGGAGGCAATACTCACTTTACGTCTTATCTTAGAAGATAGATTAAGGAAAGGCAAACCTACATTTTTAGCTTTTGTAGATTTGGAGAAAGCATTTGACAATGTTGACTGGAATACACTCTTTCAAATTCTGAAGTCAGCAGGGGTAAAATTCAGGGAAAGGAGAGTTATTTACAACTTGTACAAAAGCCAGACCGCAGTTATTAAACTCGAAGGGCATGAAAGGGAAGCATCAGTTGGGAAGGGAGTAAGACAGGGTTGTAGCCTTTCTCCGATTTTATTCAATTTGTACATCGAGCAGGCGGTGAAGGAAAGCAAGGAAAAATTTGGAATAGGGATTAAAGTTCAGGGGGAAGAAATAAAAACATTGCGTTTTGCTGATGACATTGTAATTCTGTCAGAGACAGCAAAGGACCTGGAAGAGCAGTTGAATGAAATGGACAGTGTGTTGAAGAGAGCGTATAAAATGAACATTAACAAGAGCAAAACAAAAATAATGGAATGCGGTCTTAGAAAATCGGGCGATGCTGAAGGAATTAGATTAGATAACGAAACAATGAAGGTGGTAGATGAGTTTTGTTACTTGGGTAGTAAAATAACATGCGATGTTCGCAGTACAACGGATATAAAATGCAGAATGGCAATGGGAAGAAAAGCATTTTTGAAAAAGAGAAATTTGCTAACATCGAATATTAATTTATGGGTAAAGAAGTCTTTTCTGAAGGCATTTGTGTGGAGTGTTGCCCTGTACGGGAGTGAAACATGGACGATAAGCAGTGCGGACAGGAAGAGAATAGAGGATTTTGAAATGTGGTGCTACAGAAGAATGCTGAAAATGAGATGGGTAGATTGCATAACTAATGAAGAGGTACTGAACAGAATTGGAGAGAAAAGGAATTTTTGGCATACCCTGACTAAAAGAAGGGATCGCTTGGTAGGACACATTCTTAGACATCGAGGAATCGTAAATTTAGCATTGGAGGGAAGTGTGTGGGGTAAAAATCGCAGAGGGAGACTAAGAGACGCGTATAGTAAGCAGATTCAAGTGGATGTGGGTTGCCGTTCTTATGAGGAGATGAAAAGGCTTGCTCAGGATAGAGTAGGGTGGAGACCTGCATCAAACCAGTCTCCGGACTGAAGACCATAACAACAACAACATTTGTGCAATGCGGTAAAAGTGCAAAGTGTTTGGTGTGTAACAGAGAAGTACGAAATATAAAAAAGTAAGAAGCAATTTACAGCGTCATTATTCCCTATGCCACGCAAAGGAGTATGGGAAATATGAAGAAGAGAAGCCTTTATATCTGAATCAAGGAACGTGCTGACGAGGAGAATTGTCAGAGCTCAACATACAGCCAAGAAAGTTAGACCATTTACTGAGCTGACTTTGCGAAAGAAGTGATTGTGATGGCTGCTGAAGAAATGTGTCCACATTTGGTAGGAGACTTGGAAAAAGTGAGTTTGTCTTCCAAAACTGTTATGCGATGTATTCAGGGCTTGGCTACAGATGTGCAAGAAAAGGGTGTAACGGCGTGTTAGTTTATACTCGTACATTATCCTTTAGTTGTCGATTAGAGTACTGAGACATGGGATACTGCGCCGTTAGCCATTTTCATTCGGTGCATCGGTGATATGCTGAATATAACAGCGGAATTTCTACATTTGAACCCCCTCAAGTCCATTTTCAAAGGCGCAGAAAAAGCTGTTGAACACGTTGGCCTTAGTTGGAGTAAGCTTGTTTGTATCTCGTAGATGGGGCTCCTTCTATAGTAGGAGTTAATGTGGGATTAATAGCACGAATGAAAGAACTTCTGAAACAGGTTTCCGGTGCAACACAAGAACTCACTGCCGCCAACTGCATACTTCATCAAGATAATTTATGCGCAAAATATGTGAAAATTAGAAATATTATAGATAGGCTGGTAAAAGAATGTGATACGCAATTTGGTGATCTTTCTTATTTTTCTAGTGTGCCCTAGTTGAGCAGCGGTAAGATGCTAGATCCATTCTTTAAGAAATGACATAGCAGTATTCGTGACTAGTCAAAATCAGCCTGTTAGCAAGGTTCCTACCAGGATTCAAATAGAACTGCTAAATTTACAGTGTGATTACGATTTATTGAAGGACAAACATAAACACAATGAAGGCTTGTCAGATTTTTATAAGAATGTACCTCAAAACAGATTTCCGAGGCTGTATGCCCTTGCTTCACGAATATTTTACATGTTCGGTTCGACGTATGTGTGTGAACAATATTATTATTATGAAATTAGCGAAGTCCCAAAACCGAAACAACTTTTCTGATCACTTCCTTACATGGAGCCGCCGATTAAAAATATTTCAAACATTGTATCCTAACATTGAAAAACTAACCAACGGAAAACGAAATGGAAAATGTCGCAATATTTCTACTTTATTGTACTGTATAGCTTTGTTTTATATTGTAGAGAAAATCGTATTATGTTCCATTCTCTTTATTTTATGACAGTGTTACCCTCATATTAAATTACATCTACAGTATAATGTTGTCAATGGTATAGAGACGATATACATTTGGCTGTAATATGTGTCTATTATTTAATTAAAAGAGGATGTTTTGAAATTAGGATATCATAGACCTCATTGTATTCTTCACACCATATCTGTTGCCTGTGTTTCCTAAATTGTTGCACTCCACACGCTGCATTCCATTTCTCCGCGGCAGCAGTACAGAGCGTGTGACGTCACACGGTCAGCTCTCCTTCCTTGTCAGCCGGCAGAGCGGCCATGGCTGACGTCACAATGGCGCAGCCTGTACTCCCCTGTTATAGGACGTAGCAGTGACGTCACGCAGCTACTCAACGGCAAGGCAATAACGATGCAGGAGTCATTTACCACTTTACAATGACAAAGTACTCATTGGGTTTTTAACCACCTGACGTGACTGGAGGCCCGAGAAGATTTTATTTATTCATATCGCCGCGAGACCATGCACTTATACACTCTATATTTTAGTTTTCCTGTTTAAAGTTTATCCGTAATATTAATTTAAAAATCACTGACTCGTGACCTTTTTGCAATGAACGACTGGTGCTGCCACAAACAAAAGCAAAACTTGCAACTACCTGCCGATTATATTACTAAAATCCGTTAATATTCAACTCGGCAAAAAAGAAAAATGTTAGTAAAGTTTATGGGACTAAACTTCGGGGTAATCAGTCCCTAAACTTACAAACTACTTATCATCTAAATTCAACTAAAGACAGCACAAACATCTGTGCCCAAGAGGGGATTTGAACCGCCGACGGGGAACGAAAAATCAAATGTTTGTAGAGCTTAACGGACTTAATTGCGGGGTCATCACTCCCTAAACTTACAAACTACTTATGAACTAGCTTTTACTAAAGGCACAAATATCCATGCCCGAGGTAGGATTCGAACCCCCGACGGGGAACGGCCTCGCGCACCGTGGTGTAGCGCCTCAGTGCTCTCGGGCACTCCCCCGCGGCGACGGGGAACGGCCTCGCACATTGAGCGTCTCAATTTATTCGGAGAAGTGTAATCTTTGGGATATTATGGTCGACAGTATCCTGTCTGCGAATAATAACAGGTGCGGTAATGAAGAATGTACTTTATTATTTGCCAGCTAGGCTACAGGAGTCCGCGACGTTATCATTCGTAACATACTGACTAAGAGCCAGTTTATTCTTGGGGATAGTAGTTCATAGCGGTTGAGATTCCAGAGAGGCAAGCGTCTTGAAAATGAGCAGGCCGTCAGCTTTTAAATGCTAATACAGCAACATTGTGTATCGGTTCCACTGATGCATTTTTGATCATTCTGGCATACACTAGGTAAGATGATCCTATCATGTTGTCTAACCAACTTTTGTATAGTCCCAAAATTTCTATCGTTTGGGAGGAATCTATTCCCACGTACAGGAAAGTAATGTTTCATCTTCCTAAATCTCCCACTTGATACAAGCGTTAAACAAAATCAAATCACTGGGTGATATTTGTTTTGAACAGCAGACCAATAAGAGCGAAAGTAGAACCCATTCACATATTTTGAGTTATATTTCTCGATATTACGACTCAGAAATGATCATACCTCACTTGCACGTTTCTTAACTTCGCTTACATGGTACACATAAAAGTGTCAGTGATTGGTTTTCATATTGTGTATTAGAAAAAGATTGACCCATAGCTGTCTCAAATAAAAAATATTCTGAACAGAGGTGTTTGGTAGATGTACATTTAGAATGATGTCAAAAGTCAAACCATATACATTATTTTCCTGTCCATAGCTTTTAGGAACTGCGTTATGTTTACTATAAAACGTATTGGTCTTTCTGCGATGAACCATGAATTCTGACATCGCACTTCATTTCAGAAGAAAGAGGGCTTCGTATGTCAGTGGACGGTTCTTCACATACACTACAAACATCGACCTTGGGGCCCCCCAAATCTGATGTTGAAATTTTCCTTGAAATATTCAAATCAAATGTTCAAATATTTGTAAATCTATCGGACCAAAGTGCGTGGTCATCAGCCCGTAGCTTACAAACTACTTCAACTAAGGTAAACTAACCTAAGGACAACACACACACACACACACACACACATATATATATATATGACTCAGGGAGGACTCGAACATCCGACGGCAAGCAACTGCGCGCTCCGAAGCGAGGCGCCTTACACCGCACGTCTACTCCACCGCGACTTGAAGTATTGTAAGTTGCCTGCAGGGAGATTTCAGGAAACATTTCGTAGTCCGATGAAGAGGAACATATAATTAAATCTCAATAAATAATTAGCTTCTGAATGGGAGACAAATGACTTACTATTTGAACCCACAATTCTGTAAACAGTGATTGAAACCTCAGACGAAAAAATACACGGGAAAACAACGCAGAACCGAAAATAGCCTTCGGTTAAATAAACCAACGATCTAAGTAATGACATATTTAGCAAAGAATGAAGATTTCAAGAGGCGATAGTGCCACCATTAAAGGTTGACTACTGGCTTTCTTGTAGGTAAGAACCGGGCTATCCTTCGCCATACATTTCCAGTATATAACTCTTTTTCGTATAAAAGTTTGCCAGCCGAGGTGGCCGAGGGGACTGAGGCGCTCCAGTCACGGTCTGTACGGCCACTACGGTCAGGGGTTCGAATCCCACTCGGGCATAGATATTTGTGCTGTCCTTAGTGTTAGCTAGTTCATAAGTACTTTGTAAGTTTAGGGACTTATGATCCCGTAGTTAAGTCCCATAAGCTATACAAACATTTGAACATTTTATAAAAGTTTACTCTTGACTTTTCTCGCAATGACCTTCATTTATAATCGGAAAACTTACAATTTTCAGACGAATATGCTGATGAAGAATGCTTTTGTTCTACCTCCATAATTCGGAAAAGTAAAGAAGGAAGGAATAATGACGTTTAACGCCGACGGTAGAGACGGTCGTAAGAGTAATTTTTAAAGTACATGAACAGAGTTGAATTTGGTGCAACAAATATGTATTCTTTTGCTGCCTCTTTGGGCACGTTTTGCTGCATGACGCTTCGTGAATGCTTACCTGTTTTACGACCTCAAAGTGGTTCGAAGTCTGGATTTTTCTTGTAAGACACGCTCTGAATCTACTGGTCTGGATTATTCTTCTAAGGCACGCTCTGAATCTACTGTTCCATGGAACTCCCAGCACTCGTTTGTCCTTGGCAGGGGGAAATCGGTCTCGGAAGGCAAGCTGAGCCAGGTCCCAGGGGAGCTCGTCACATGGAACGACTCCAGGGGATAATCGAGGGTGGCGGACGTGCGATGTGGCGGCAATCGCTGGACCGCCGTCTGTCGGTGGCGTATCCGTGTGGTGGCAGGGGTGGGGGGGGGGCGACCGTCGCACTGCGGAAGGGGTGGGGTGGGGTGGAGGAAAGGTTCCTCTCTCATGACAGCTTCATGCATCTCTCGTCACCAATTGTATTATGCGAATTTATACATCTCGCTGAGGCAACACCTCAGAAGTTACATTGGAAGGTATTTGCATTTCACTGTTGAATACTTTCAACAGCAGAAAAAGCTGTCAGTGCCCAACTTTTGCTGACCCAACTACAGCTGCTGTGGTGTCATTTGAGAGGACACCTAATACATGGTTAATGTGATAGCTATCCGATGAGGACGGGGTTCGTGTAGGGACGCCAATGTTACGATTCCGTTACAAAAGGCGTACCATGACTTGTAATCGTCACTCTATTCACACTCTTGTATCTCCGTATTTTGTTTTACATTTCTTTTGGCCCACTTTAGGTTACGGTAGTAACACTAAAAGTGGGTCTTTGCGATCGTCTTTTGACAGCTCGAAATTTAAATAAAAATAACGGCTTAACCATTCATCTCACACGAAGATTGAATATCCAAATCTGTAGAGGAAAACATTCTCTACAACTTTGCTCTCTTGTGTTTTTCTCATATCTCCTATCGTTCCAGAGATATTAGCAAAAATAACGGCGATTTTGGGATGTATGTCTGTCTGTCTGTCCGTCTGTCTGTCTGTCCGTAACGTGTTCCCTTTTTTAAGACGAACCGTTCAACCGATCAGAACCAAATTTTACAGACATAATTGTACGCCTTTTTCAAATTTTTCGGACAAAAAATACCAAAAAATACCAAAAAAATAAATAAATAAATAAAAAAAAAAAAATCTGTAGTAATACAAAAAAAGAGCCGTTTGTAATATAATTGTAATTGCAAACGAACCGTCCATCTGACACGAAAATTGAATAGCCTAATTGGCATAGGATAAAATTCTCTACAACTTTGCTCTATTATGTTCTTTTCATATCTCGTATCGTTTCAGAGATATTTGCAAAATAACGGCGATTTGACGATGTCTATCCGGCTGTAACGTGCTCCCACTTTTTAGGGCGAACCGCTCAACCGATCGGCACCAACATAATTGTTGGCTACCAGAATCGGGAACCTCGCTTCTTGAAATATTTCGGACAAGTAATTCATTAGTAATACCAAAACATCCGTTTGTAATGTAATTTTAATTGCAAATATACCGTTCATCTGACGCGAAATTCGAATAAACGAATTTGTAGAGGAGAAAATTCTCTAAAACTATGTTCCCTTATGTTTTTTTCATATCTGGTACCGTTTGAGAGATATTTTCAAAAATAACGGAGTTTTGACACCCTCCATTGAATTAACGAAAATCAGGCGTTCGCAGACGTCACGTGACATTCCTCGCCCAGAACTCTCTCTGGCATACACCATCTTGCGCTGCGTATTTGATGATTTTCTTATTTTAACTTACACGGTGTCATTTCAAAGCAATGGCGCACTGAATAATTAACAAAAACACGTCGTTCTCCGTACGATAAATGATAATCTAGTGTCCACAACTGCCGTATTAGCATCGGTTAACAACGGCCATGAATAGTCCGAGATTGAAAAACGCAACTTGTAACTGTTCGCCTTAGCGTAGTGGACAACGCGTTGGAGTGTGACGTTGGAGGTCAGTGGTTCGGAACCCGCCATCACCATTTTTTTTTTTCCTAAAACGGTTTCAGACACTCTTATTGATTAAATTTTTATTATTTAGATTATTATTTTGGTCCAAAATGTTTGCAAAAACTTATAAAACTACACATCTAAAGTGGGCCGTACAACACGGCAGTGCGATTTTTTTTATTTAAGATCACCATAATAAGTAGCACTACACTTTCAATTCCTGTACTGGTATGCAGCGACTTTCTTTCTTGTCACATTTTTTGTGTATGCAATACTGGATGGCGATTGGTTTTTAATATCTTGCCAACTATTTTGTTCCCTTATGGTGTGCTAAGCACATTAAAAAAATTTCCCCCATTTTCATCCAAATTCGGTCTCAGAGACAGGTCTCATGTGGATCGCTAACTAACTACTTTACGTTTGCCACCGACCGGAGGCATAGTTAGTTCCCTTTCACTACGAATTATCTCACATTGAAGTATGGGCTGAGAACAATGGAGCCATACCTCATGTCAAACGCAATGACCTTTTTTACATGTCTTATGTACGTCATTTCTCTATTATTTTCAAAAGGATGGAGTGGTGAAGCAGATCCTGTTATTATTGTTTTGTTATACATCTGCGATTACCACATATTGCTTTGTAACAGGATTTTATTTTACTGTATCTCCAGTGGACTTGACTATCATATTGTGAACACAGCGCCCTGTAGTCTTATTAAACTCTGCGGTGGACAGTCTTTTCGATCACCTGATCAAATTGAGTAGCGTTTCTGTTGCATATTTCGACCAAAGATCAGTACTGTGAGATACATGAATTTTGGTGAAAGCAACGTGCAACATATATACCGAGGATTGTTCAGTATCAAGATCGAATCTGATGGCAGTAGCACACGATATAACAGAATAACAGTTTATGTTTTCTTTGTTTAATTGCTCTGTGAAGATTTCGTTATTATCACCGCAAGGAGAGCGGACGTGTCTTAGTTAGAAGATGGCATTTCAGTTCAACCAACAAAACTGAGTGTGGCATAGAAGCTAGTCGACGAAGCCAATAATGGTGAGTACAAGTAAGGACAATAAAAGTAAAAGGGAGGCCTTAACAAAAACATAAGATAACTAGCACCAAATGAATCATTGTTCACTGCAGTTATTCGGAGACAAAGGAATGTTTGCTCAGTATACACTTCTGAACAAAGCTGCAGTAAACTACATTGGGACTCAAAAACGCCACAAATACCACCGTCTTTGCATGAAAGTTTCCTTGGATGGCCCCTCTCTCGACGTAATATTTGTTATTGAAATATGTGCCAAAAAGCGTGAATTAGTTGCAAACTAAGGCGTGCTAATACTTTATTCAACATACAAATTTCACTATAGACTTTCGGATTTATATGTTCGATAAGCCGGCCTTTGTGGATGATGTGGCGCTAACGAAAAGCGAAATTTTGCACGATCCTCTAAAGTGTCTAACATCGATGGCTGGTTTCACCTCAACAATAGTTGGGGTTATTGCTATACAACTTGTATTTAATATAACCCCACAAAAGGGAGTCGCTTGTGTCGAGATCCTGAGAAAATGTCGGTCAGATGTGGCCCATGCCAGTGTCTTGGGTACCCCAGAGTCAGAATGCGGTCTCCAAACTGTTCCTTCAGGACATTAGACACTCTCCCGCTTATATAGGGTCGAGTAACGTCTTACATTAATCACATATTGTACCCAACTTTTAAACCTGCCTAACGAAGCTGCGGAATCAGGTATTACGGAAGAGTCGTCTGCTGATACCCGATAGTGCAAGATAGGGCAAGTGTAAAAGATGTGTCTGCATAACGGATCATATATTCGGACTCTGTTTATGTGTCAGTATTTCACTAAGAATGCATATAAAGATGCTAGCAATAGTTACTGAAGCTAATAAGAAAGGATTTATAAGACTGCAGACTGAATGTGTGTGTTGTTATATTTATAAGTAACTATACAGCCGTGTCCCAGTCATCTTACTGAGTAAGGTGGCGAAGTGGTAACACACTGAACTCGCATTCTTGAGAATGGTGGTTCAAATCCACCTCCGGCAATCCAGATTTAGGTTTTCCGTGATTTCCCCAAATCACTCCAGGCAAATGCCGAGATGGTTCCTTTCAAAGAGCTCGGCCGATTTCCTTACCCAAAATTCCGAGCGTAAGCTCCGTCTCTAATGACCAAGCTGTCGACGGGACGTTAAACCCTAACCGTCCTTCCCAGTCATCTTACAAGCAGACAACATGGGTATCGGATTTTACAATTTTTTGATACTTATGGTACGTGAAGTTCACAACTCAAATAACTATCGGCCAAACCCATTCGACGCAACACTAAAAAATTCTCGAGAAAATTGACTTTGAAGTTTTGCAACTACACCTATATACCAGTAATTGAGGCAGTTGCAGTATCTGTCGGTCTAGCTCAGGCGGTAGCGTTGTTGCCTTAGAACAATAGGGTCGGTGTTTCGACTCCTGTCTTGCCGAATTTTTCCTAGTTGTTCTTTGTGTTCGTATACTTAATCAATTTTAATATCTAATGGTAATTTTTACGAAAAATGCACGAGTTTTTGTATATTCGTAATTTTTTTATATTTTATAAAACGTTTTGAATCATAACAAGTTACATTTTTTACAGTATTGGCTTCACTATTACTTGACGACGGATGTGTTTGATTGTTCAGATTGTGAAGAGCTACGACGCTGTATTTGGAAAGTTATCTCCATAGCTACTAATGACTTTCAAAGCAGGTAACTTACTCAACCATCGTTTTAGGTGACAGCAAGATCTTCAGCTCGTCTACATACACGTAAACAAAAACTGACACAACACGCGGAAGGAGACATCCCAAAATGTCTTATATAACTGAATTCGAAAACACAAGAAAAAAGTCTGTCGCAGCGGGATTCGAACCATCGACTCTATGGTTATGAGGCCTGAACGCTACCACCAACACACGCTCTAATTGTTTTAAGTCAATTTTCTCGACAATTTTTGAGAGTTGCGTCGAATGGCTTCGGCTGATTGTTATTTAAGTTCTGGACTTCACGTACCATAAATATAGATCCGATGCCCGTATGGTCTCCTTGCTAGAAAAAGACGAGCACACAAAGACCCAAGGAAAAAAAAATAATGGATCTGTTATAAGAAAAAAATTGCAACCCTTATTACATATACACTTCTGTTCATTGATGGAAGCCTGTTACTATGGAATGGTAGGTTTCTATTCAATCATAATCCTTAAGGGATCGTTTCAAGGTGTTCATGATAGTAGTCTGTGATACTGGATTTGCTCCAGTTATTGATTACCAAATGTTGCAGCTGGGTATTGCTAAAGATATTGTTTCTCACTTCTTGCAGCCTCATTTTGATAAGGTGCATCAAATATTCGCAGATAATTGGTATATGTCTTCCAACGTAGATGAGTATCTCCATGATGGTGGTACTGGAATATGTGGTATGGTCAAATGAAATATAAAGGGAATCCCTAATACGGATAAAAAATTACGTCATGGTGAAGTTCACGTCGCACATAACGAGGCAGGGATGACAATTAAATGAGTATATAAACGTAGAGTGTCCATACTGACAAGTATTCATGAATTTTTGCGCAACTGGATAGATACATTATATAAAATTCGACAAGACATTATAAACCGAAGAATTGCTGATGACTGAAATTGAACGCAGTACACATATGAATTTTTACCTAAGCACAATCAGATGACCAATATTTTATATATTCACAAACTGTGTTACATTGGGAGCTGTGAAGGAGAAAACAATTGATTTTTCCCCGGCAGATACTCGAACCCAGCACCATTCGTTGTTATTTTACGGATACGATTAGAGATAATATATTTGTTGTCCCTTCACAATTACTGGGATATACACGTGTTCGGCTAGAAGTAACACCACAAATAATTTTGTGCTGCCAGGGACTCCAACTATGCTCATGTCGTCATTGTTGACCCCTCACGACGAGGTTTGAACTGTCACAGTCTCGTTCATTGGTAGGAGGAATTCCACCATTCGTAGTGACGAGGAGGGTTTAGCATTTTGAGGAAACAACGAAAACTAGCCCCAACTAGTTAGAAGCGAATATACATGTGCAGTGTTGATTTGAAACACAGCACAGTGCTGAGTTTCTTACTTGGCTCCATAAGGGGTGAAGAGGATATGCTTGTGACTGTTAAACAGTGTTACCCCCAGCCGGAATCGAATCCATACCTTAGCCATTTCAAGCTAACCTCAGTCCGGCCAATTCCCGAATTACAGAAATGTATGCATAATTGTTTTTGTGATAATGGAGTACTCATCGTAGTGTATAAGTCAAAGATCTGGCGCATGTCTATCTAGGCAGGGCAAATTACTTGACCGCACGAGGATAGCCGCTCGGCCTGAAGCGCCATGTCGCGGATTGTGCAGCAGCACCCTCTGAAGTTTCGACTCCTCTCTCGGGCATGTGTGTGTGTGTGTGTGTGTGTGTGTGTGTGTGTGTGTATGTGTGTGTGTGTGTGTGTGGGTGGGTGTGTCCTTACCGTCATTTAAGTAAATTAGCGTACAAGACTAGGAAGTGATAAAGTAAGATATTCGGTCCCTTACGAAAACCAAGAATATATGCACTTTTAAAGTTATAATAAGCATCATTTGCAGTTGAAAATCGAATAAAAAATGAGGAAACGTCTGACATATTCATACAATGAACTAGCTGAAAACCCGACGTTGCCCGGAATACAGTAGTGTCTTAGCAATAAATAAGAAATGTAATAAAACGTAGTGCCTGATGTGAAAAGTTTTTACCCATATCGCAGCATACATTATCTCACATTTATTGTTAAATGGTGTACAATTGTATACTTTTTCGGATATATATTCAGTTCTATACGTGCTGTATGTCTGTAAAATCTGTGCGAATATAATTAGTACTAAGGAAGTGATAGATTAAAACTTGGTGCGTGTTAGGCGATTTTCCATCAACCTTGCTGTGTATGTGCTCATATCTCATGAACTACGTGTCGTACTGTGATACAATTTCGAAGGTATACTGTATGTATACTGTAGTGTAGATATTATAAATTGCAACGTTATTCCGACTGCCGTAGTCTTGCTCCATAAACAGCGGAAAAGAAGTAAGCGAGAAACTTTTTTACTGTCATCATTTTACTATGGTTGTCAACGAGAAAAGGTTTCCTAAAGGTTTGAAATCATGTTTTAATTTAGTTGCAAGTTGCTAAGTGCTCTCCTATTCAAGTAGTGGACTGATAAAGTCACACTATCACGTACCGCAAGACGGGGAAGTTTGTCATTGTTTATGACGTCTTATTTCCTGAACTATAGGCTCTATCACAAAATACATCTTATCTGACGCCTTCTACCTATAAATTACATTCCTGCCAAATTTCAGCTTCATAGGTTAAATAGTTTTCGAGACCTCGTGTTTCGCCAGTGAGTGTGTGTGTGTGTGAATGAATGTCCTTTCGCTTTTATATAGATAGAGATTACATTATTATTTATTGACATAGGAACATGCGGAAAACGAAATTATGTTTGTAGCTCAGTTTTTGATAATTTTCACGTTACATATTTCCTAATTTATGACTCACCTTGTATATACAGGGTGGTCCACTGATAGTGACCGGGCCAAATATCTCACAAAATGATCATCAAACGAAAAAAACTACATAGAACAAAAGATTTCTAGCTTGAAGGGGGAAACATATGGCGCTATCGTTGGCCCGCTAGATGGCACTGACATAGATCAAAGGGAATTCACCTGCATTTTTTAAAAATAGGTACCCCCATTTTTATTACATGTTCGTCTAGTACGTAAATAAATATGAATATTTTATTTGTTTCGCTTTGCGATAGATGGCGCTGTAATATTCAGAAACAAATTGCTTACAATTTTAGACGAACTGTGGGTAACCGGTGGGTTTTTTAAAATTAAAACACAGAACGTAGGTACGTTTGAACTTTATTTCGGTTGATCCAATGTGAACTACAAGATGTTTCATTGCATGACAGAATGGCGATGTACTTTCAGTGTGATGGATGTACAGCACATGGATCGCGTGCAGATGAAGCGGTCTTAAATATAATATTTAATGACAGGTGGATTGGTCGTAGAAGCACCATACCATAGACCTTACATCTCCGGATTTCTTTCTGTGGGAAAAATTGAAGGATATTTGTTATTGTGATTCACCTACGATGCCTAAAAATATGCGTCAGCGCATTGTCAATGCATGTGAGAACACAACTGAAGGCGAACTACTTGCTGTTGAGAGGAATTTCGTTACGCGTATTGCCAAATGCATTGAAGTTGAAGGACATCATTTTGAGCATTTTTGAAGTCATGTAATAACAGTTAATTACGCAGTAACAGCATGCGTTCTCATAATATACGATAGTTTCACAAAAGAACATTTATTACATTGGAACAAGCGAAATAAAGTTCAAACGTACCTACGTTCTGTGTTTTAATTTAAAAATTCTACCTGTTAACCACTGTTCGTCTAAAATTGTGAGCAATATGTTTGTGAATATTACAAATGTTCAAATTTTTGTAGAGTTTATAGGACTTAACTACGGGGTCATCAGTCCCTAAACTTACAAACTACTTATGAACAAGCTACTACTAAGGACGGCACAAATATCCATGCCCGAGGGGGGATACGAACCTCCGACCGTAGTGGCCGTTCAGACCGTGACTGACGCGCCGCAGTCCCCTCGGCCACCGCGGCCGGCTGAATATTACAGCGCCATCTATGAAAAAGCGACAAAAGTGTTCCAAATAAAAAATTCATATTCATTTACGTACTAGAGGAATATGTAATAACAAATGGGATTATCTATTTAAAAAATGCAGTTGATATCCGTTTGACCTATGGCAGCACCATCAAGCGGGCCAACCATAGCGCCATCTGTTTTTACCCCTTCAGGCAAGAAAAGTTTTGTTCTTCGTAGGTTTTTTCGTGGATTCTGTTTGGGTTTAATAAAAGAGTCAAAAGCAGTGGAGCCTTTCAAAGTAACTGTGCTCTGTATGGAGTCAGGCTATAGCGTCTCAAGTAAGATCGTTTTTAGATAAGTTATCTAATATCTACCACCTTCAGGAAGACATACAGGCGTTCACAGAGGAAGTTTCTGCGAATTACCACTATGCTTAATATCATTGTATTCAATAACTGGCAAGTGTGTGTTGACCAATTTTCCTTCATGGTGCAGTTCCCATCACATTGATATATATATATATATATAAGGAGGACTACAGTGGAATAGCGCATGAAAAACGCGATTACATGCGAAGCAGAATAATGCAGGTGTCTAATGTGTTGGCCAACTTTATGTGTTTTGTGCTATGAAGTGCTTCAAACGAACGTGTCGTTCGCAGACGAGATTTGTCGCCAAAAGATGAGATGTCTTGGAGTCGCAGAGTAAGAAATGCGACATGAAAGACAGCATCAAGCAGCTTACGTAAATTGTAACCGTCACATGGGAAAAGTTGTCGGGAAGGAAACCCAAAGACTGTGTGTCACTGGTAGAACAGAATATGTAGAAGATGCAGAAAATCGATTAATTTGACCACCAGCAACACACCTGTTCATTCTCTTCCTGAATACTCCTGCGCGGTACGGAATACATAGGACTGACGGTAGACGTCGTAAATGTTCAAAGAAGAGCGGTTCGTGTTTTTTATCGCCAAATTTTCGTGGTTGTTCACGGGTAGGGTAAAATAGTTAGGATGGAAGTCATTTAGAACTGGAGAGGTGTTTTCCTTAAGTCCAGGTTGTTTTGTATTATCACAAAATAAATGCAATTGTGTCACACCACATCAGTGCTTAAGGTTTAGTTGTTCATTATACCCACGCACTTTTTTAGTTGAAAGAGAGACAAATGATAAGAGTGATTCAAAGAATCCCGTCCCAAACACAAAATAGTGAATTTCAGGGTATTCAGGTGACTGCAAATAAAGCTGACAATGGGAGGTATCAGGACGGACAGTGGAATCTTCGAATGGAGAGCAGTGCAAAACTGCCATATGAAAGAGTGAAATACTTGCAAAGTATTCCTTATTTAGACTTATGCCACAGTTAGTTTTATCTTAGGACCGAGGGAAAAGGAAGGAATGTTTTGCAGGACGAAGAAGCTATGAAGAAAACTGTTTCATTGAGAGGACTGATGCACAGTAAAGAAAGGAATTAAAAGAGAAAGTATAGTGTCAATGGAAGCCATTAGATTTGCTTAAAACGTTTTGGAAAATGAAATGTTTGTTAATGTGAAGAGACTTAACTACGGGGTCATCAGTCCCTAAACTTACAAACTACTTATGAACTACCTGCAACTAAGGACGGCACAAATATCCATGCCCGAGGGGGTATTCGAACCTCCGACAGTAGTGGCCGTGCAGACAGTGACTGAAGCGCCTCAGTCCCCTCGGCCACCACGACCGGTAACGTTTTGGAGGTATGCACCAGAAGTGTGACAGTGGCTGTTATGTCAGAGAGGCGACAGAGAGTGAGTGAGAGAATGAATGCACGACGAAATCGTTTGGATATTTCGTGAAGGACGGAAGGTGTATTAATGGATGGAACGGAAGAGAGACGTATTTCCAATTTAAAAGTTTGACAGTGTCCATATAAACTGATTTGTCTGTATGTATGGAGATAGGGTATAAAAGAAATAAAAATGAAATAATAAACAAACTGCATAATTAAGAAGCTCTTCAAACAAAAAGGCAACTACAAAGGAAATTCATATTTTATTTCTATTCCCATGTGATCATCCACTGGATTCCCCTGTGGAAAATTGAAAATAAAGTAACAAAATGTTTGAGGTAGCTTAATATTTTGTCCTGAATCCCTCATTATTTATTAATTCTACCATGCGTTTTGGCAGAGAATCTGGAACAGCCTGAAGAATCCACTTCCTGCCAGGCTTCCAGAACGCAGACCCAAAGAGCGTCCGTTGTAGTTAGCTGGTCCCAGTTCTCTGTTAACGTTCTGGCGACCTCAGCCCATGTATTCTCTTTAGGCGAGTCGTAGACGCCCATCGCGGAGCGCTGCTGTTGGAAGAAAGCAGACTGGTGGCAGGAGAATAGTCCTCTTGCAATGTGAAGTCCCCTTCTCCGTATGGCATTTGCACTGACCGAAATATAACAGTTTTCAGTATGTTTGCGTGCTGCTAACTGTTGAGGGTTTCTTCTATTCTATGAAGCATTCCTGCTCCTCGTGCAGGTATGCAACCCCAACAGGAAACATATATCTGCCCATTTCGGGCTGTAAACGACATTGGCACCGTCGTCTCTGGTGGAAAACACTTTCTCGTCACTGAAATAACGTTTCCCACGACGCCATCAGACGAAGCTCCGCGAATGCCAGCCGGTATAAAATACTTTCTTGGCTGAGATCTCATTTCACGGTAGACCGTCGTGGGTGTAGTACAGCGTGCGTCAGTCTTCGGCAAATCGTGTCACTGGAGACGTTAGTCTCCTGCCTCAAATGCTTCGTGTTTAGACAGGGATTTTTTCCTCTGCTGTCAGACACTAGCTCCATGTGCTCCCGCTGTGAGCTCAGTCTATTCCTGCCTGAGCCATGAGCTCTGTTGGTGCTGTCGCTTTCAGTGTATTTCCTCCACCATCTCGTTGTAGTGGTATATGGCACGCCATTACTTCTACTTTCTTTTCTGGTGCAACATCCTCCATCTCAATCAGAGCGCCGACTTTATCTCGATTTGACCTCTGGCAGTCAGCCGTTTCCACAGTCTGCCTAACGTGTGTTTCCGCTTGACGCTGGAGATGAAATAATTTTAGAAAGTATCAAAAATGTCTATTCAAATTCAATAATATTGTTTCGCCTGTATTGTATGGATATTTGGATGTAAAATGTTATATGAACTTCTTTGAGTAACTACGTCTAGGGTTTACTCTGTGGTGCAACATCTTTGTCAAAGACTATGTATGTGAGTAGTAGCTGAACAGAAAGAGAGAGTCGGTGTGTAGCTCTGGTATTGATCGGACGTGCTTTAGTTTGCTGCTTTTGTACGAGCTGATGGAATAATTTTGAAATCTGATTTCACAGACACAGTTATGCCTTTATAAGATTTTGTATCATTCATATTTGTATCAGTCTGAGATGATTTTGTTGTTCTTCAATCATAAGGTAATGTAATCATTATTGTTAATAGTAATGTAGGAAGTTGAACTTCTTTACCTGTTTCACTTTTGTAGTTAGAAAGCTGACCCTCTTCCTTTCATTGAAAGTTATTGGCTATTAAAATTAAAGCATAATATTGAATAAGCTGAGTTTGATTAACATATTTCTTTATTGGTGTGATATTTAATAATAATAGTGATTGTTGGGCAATACTACACTTGTGAACAAGATACTACGTTTCTGCAATCAGTCAGTTAACGAAATAAATTGTTGCAGATGCATTATTAGAAAGTGGTTTGTGTTTTTCCAGATTTCTCTCTCAGTCAAATTTATACTGTAGTCAGTGAGCCTTAGGCCTATACAACTTACGTTTTGTTCTTGCTGTGTTCAAAATATCCGCTGCGCTTTCAATCAGTTTAAACCCACTATTTCCTAATTAACTGTGCAGGTATTAATATTAGGGCCTTAACTAAACAGATTTATAGTGTTAATGAATAAAAGAAAATGAGTGTTCAACTAATCTTTAATCAGCTTGATTGGAAAGTTAGTTATTGTCAGTGTTAACTACCAGCTGATGACAATTATTAATGCGACATTTAACACCATCTACATCTACATCTACATACATACTCCGCAATTCACCGTAAGGTGCGTGGCGGAGGGTACACTGTACCACTACTAGGCATTTCCTTTCCTATTCCACTCCCAAATTGAACGAGGAAAAAAAGAATGCCTATATGTCTCCGTACGAGCCCTAATTTCTCTTATGTTGGCTTTGTGATCTTTACGCGAAATGTAAGTAGGCGGCAGCAAGATCGTACTACACTCAGCTTCAAATTCCGGCCCTCTAAGTTTCCGCAACAGAATTTCACGAAAAGAACGTCGTCTTTCTTCCAGCGATCCCCAATTGAGTTGCCTGAGCATTTCCGTGACACTCGCACATTGGTCGAAACTACCAGTAACAAATCTAGCTGCTCGTCTCTGAACCGCCTCTATGTCTTCATTTAAACCAGATTAGTTTTGAATGAGTAGCTTTTGAAACAGGCAACCTTTAGCTGGCTCACTATTGCCAAATCCTTGTAGCGACCCTGTTTTTCCAATCAATAGAACCGCCTTACCAATATCCCACTAATCAACATATCAGTTTTAAGTATACTGGAGATAAGCAGCGATTTTGATACAATAGTTAAAATTAAAATCAGTCAACATCGCGAAACTGTTGTTTCTATTTTATAGTCATTTTCTGTCGATTGCAGACCATCTTCAGGTGGAAACCAACATGATGGCAGGCAGCGGCGGTGGACGCAGCAGACTGTATAAACTTGAAACCGCCTGCTATCATGGTGGTATCCATCTGAAGATGGTCTACAATAGACTGTAAACGGTTATGAAATAGAAAACACGTGAGAGAATTGTGGGAGACTTGCAGACAAAAATAAATAATAACATGCACATCTGAAATGCTCACTTTATTTGATGCAAGGTGAAAGTTACTTGCTTGTCCTTCTCTCTTACAATATTTACATCTACTTCGAAAGTTATGTGTTTTACCATATGATCTAAGAAATGTAACTGACTGACGCTACTTGAATGAAATGTAACTGAATGTGTTTGAACTTGTTCTACCTGAATGCCTTTGTACAACGTTATGTTAATCTGACTGCGCATATTTATCTGTATTCTATGTGAAGGTAAAGATATTGCAAACTGACTGCATAATATTTATTATAAGGAGACACAAACTGCTAATTGTTTCTGTAAATGTCGTAACAAAGTTAACTGTCTAAAAATTACTAATACTAAAAATCACTGTGTTAATAGCACTGGCCCTACAAACTTATTTCTGACTGAACTAACAATCTTTAACTGAATGTAACGAACACAATATTTATCAATGCAATCTGACTTAGTGCAAACACTAGTTAACCTGTACTGAACACTGTATGAATTGTCCTAACCTGAAATATGTGAATGATACTGAACTGTAAGCATGACAACAAAAACTGATTCTTTTTTTTTTTTTCATTTTCATTTATTGATTACTTCCACTTACTAGCCTGGATTGTTTCCCTTTTTTCTTTATTCTTTTCTTTTTATTTTATTTTATTTTATTTTAGGCACACTGCATAAATTTGCTCAACACCAAAATGCTTCCTGCTATACTAACTACTGGAAAACTAACTACAGAAAACGTCTATGGCACTTTTAATAAAAATTTGAGGAGGGATAAACTGGTAATCTCTTTAAGAAACTCCAACTAACTATTGAAAATGAAATATCTGGTTTATTTTCTAACTGACAGAACTTCAAGAAATTACTAACAATGACATGTTTTGTATTTTAAAATCTTTCAGAGAAAAATATCTCAGATATTTAATCTGCCTACATAATTATTATTAAACAAAGATAAACATTTATTTACTGTTAATACATTTAACTCGATTTACACAAACAATGTTACAACAATGCCATATTTCAAGAACACTACCCATGAAATTTCCTATTTCATAAAAACCGCAATCTCAAAACTAAACTATTAAAATAAATCCTTTTCTAACACAGAAAGAGGTCCCTAGCATTAATCGTGAGACCACACGCTAACAGGAAGATCTTTCCCGACCGTTACTGTCACCATCAGTTCAGCCTAACCATGCGAAGTTGTGCCATAGAAGCATGCCAAGTATTTCATGATAAACTTTACCTTATAACAACTTCAAAAGATCGTTTCTCCAACGTCATCTATTCCTTTCGTCTCCATATCTTAAACAAACAGCTTGGCTCAGTATTCGAGTCTCAAAATCTCACCTCCTCGGCTATCCCGCCGGAACGACAACTGCACACAACCACGGTCCCCACGCTTCTGCAATCTCATCTGCGCGTCTAGCACAGTCTGCCTTCTCAATAATCACAACCTTATTTCCCGACAACAATACTATCACCGTCTCCGATATCGATAGTACTGCCATCGAAAAATAAGCCTGCAACCAAAGATAAACGACCTATGCCTGACTAGCTAGACACTGGTCACAAATTCGTAGTACATTTGAATATGAAATGTATACCTTCCCATAGCAGGTATCTTAACCCTTTCCTGCCCGATGGGACTTAAAAGTCCCAGCCAATATCCAGTGACATAAAACAAAGTGGAAAATGATTTCTCACTTGTGTTCCTCACGGGACACTAGTGTCCCTCTGATGTGTCATATGAAACACTTGCTGACCACGATTGCTCTATATATCTGCTCACAAAGAACAGCAAACAACAGATTCTTTTATGTCTTTGTGTACAATTTCGTCAGGCGAGTTTTGCTGTCATAAAAAGACGCTGTCGTTTGTTCTTACTTTGGTAATTTGGTTTTGTATAGTTTTAGCTAATGCAAACTGATATTATTAAATGAATAGCACCCTTTTCATTTATATAGCATTCAAAAACGTGACTCGAAATTTATAGCAATTTTAGCTACTTCATTGTTTTACATAACTCATCACGTTATTACAGCGTAGTTCATCTGCAAGGTGCTACATAAAATGACTTCTTTTGATCTTCTTCCCAGTAACAGCCCTCAATATTTTACATGCATTCGGGTGAAGGATATTGTAGAAGTAATGTACTAGCGATCTTCTTGAGGCACTCTTGACTGAATACTGCCTGGCCATTTTGTCTACAACACCCCCCTCCCAATTTTATTTTCTTGTAATAACTTACAGTGTCTGGGAGTTTTATTTCTCGTTTGTATTTATAACAGCAGTTGGTGTGAACGGAAGACATTACTAACATTTATTTTACTTTCTTTCTTTCATAGACTGTCAACGAAATATTATCATGAAACTTCTGTCGAATGCAGGAGACGTTTCAAAGACTTCAGAGCATGTAATATCTCTCGTCTTCCTCTATTTACTGTTCCTACAGTGGAGTGTGATCAGTAAAGTAATTGTCTGTAGTAACATTTCTGCCATTGCCCAGAAATGGTTCAGTAAGACTCATCACTACATAACCCGAAGCCCTTTCGTCTTGGGATCGTGTAGTACGAAGAAAAGTGAAACCATTGAGTATCTATTTGCTTTCAACATCTACAGCTAACCAGTACTATTGTTCATACTTGTCAGGCTTTAAAGCCATAAATTTTGTGAACGGGAACCTACTTTTACATTAAAATAACTGCCCATCTATTGTTATGTGATTTACAGAGTTGTAATAGGTTGTACAGTATTCTATGAATTTATTTCAAAAACCCAAAAAAGAAATGCAAAGTTATCATTATGTAATCGAATATCAACTCCGAATGCCTGCAGTACAAACTCTTCCTTTGAATCGTTAGAAAATAGGTCGCTACTATCTGAATCACATTCCATAATTTAGAACCTCTTCAACACATAAATATTGTTTGCAATTCATTTCAGTCTTCACCTTTGAAAAAGTAATTCTTACAAGGGAATGACGAACAATGTCGAACTGATCCAAATGTCATTTCTTGCCACAATAATATGAACGAAAGTAAATAATTGCGCAGCAACATAAAGTCGCCGACACTTCAGAATGAACGAAATGATTGCAAGGCTTAACAATAAATAAAATTATGGTTTTACCTAAAGGGGTCAATATGATCCCTCTGGGCATTAAAGGTAGAACTGGAAGAAAGTGATAATCAATTGGGTGAAATGCGCTGTTTTCCAGTATAATGAAAGTAAATAACAAATCAATAAATGCCACGAAAAGAAATGTTGCCATAATAATTTTCCAAAACAAAGCATTCAATTAAAAACCGAAAAGGATCATTTTGAATCCTGTGGACATTCTAATGTTCAGTCCTTGTGACTTTGATTTGACTCCGAACATGAGGGAACCACTTTGTGGCATTCTCTTCAGAACTGTTTCAGAGATCCGACAGAGTAGACCGCTCCAATAGCAGTATCAACAGAACAGGCTCTGCTAACGGTAACGTGATACTAGTGAGAGCTCGGTGCGAAATTAGAATGACCAATAGCATTGCAGGATAGCGAGAGCCAATGGAAATGCGTACTGGTGTAAACTTTGGCTCGATGCGGTAATTTTAACGCATTTTTGTGCTTTATTATAAATTTAATGCAAGTATATTCTGCAACATTCTATGTTATTTACATTTTCGTCCGGTTACAGAATAAGACATGAAGTAAAAACTCTCACTAGTCCCAAATATTTAGCTGTTTATTTCCCAGTATGTTGCCATTTCTGAATATACGCTCAGGTACGAAAGTAAGCTTAAATAGATGTGCGTGATACGTATAGATGTAAAGTTTATGTTACCCCGATCACAATTATTTATTTGTCTCTTTCCATATGGATGTATAGGCATGATAATATGAATTTTATGCTCACGGAGTAATTTAAGCTGTCATAGTTTAAAAAAGAAAAAAAAGTTTCAGATGTTTGTAAATCTATCGGACCAAACTGTGTGGTCATCAGTCCGTAGCTTACAAACTACTTGAACTAGGGTAAACTAACCTAATGACAACACACACACCTATGCTGTATGGAGGACTCGAACCTCCGACGGCGAGGAACTACGCGCTCCGCAGCAAGGCGTCTTAGACCGTTCGGCTACTCCACTGCGTGTCATAGATTCCTGCCTAACCAGATTTATTTCAATTACTTATTCTCGAGGTCCGTGGAACCTTGACAGGAGTGTATCTCTAGGATGAAGAACGTGTCAGGTTATTGTATTAATAATTACAATATGTAAATGTCATGAGATCTACTGTCTAAATTTTTGTAAACAGATGAATGAAGAGGATTGTATTTTAATTATGGCAGCAAGGGCTTGGTGTGCTAGTGGTGGCAAAAAAAAATGTTCGCTTTATGAGGATAATTAATTTAGATCCGGTCAGTCATTGCATTAATTATTTATTTCATAGCCAACACAATTAAATTTATTCCGCTCATTTGATATGAAGGAGTTTTTCAGAGAGCAAGCAACAGCACACTACGCCGCCACTGGGAAGCTAATTAATATGTTTGCTGCTTGTGAAGCTGTCCCTACCTAAGTGCACACTGTGTAGTTACCATGTATTGGGAAATAAACGGTGAAATATTTGTGACAAGGAATAACATTATTTCATCCTTCATTTTCTACTCAACCGGAAAAATAATGTACAAAATTGCAAAACATACTTCCGTTACGTTAATAAGAAATCCTTAAAAAGTGTATAAATAAAAGATTTAAAATAACAATGTAAGGATGTGGGGGAACGCGAACTTGCGTCACTTATGTTAGGAGTCTACGATGCTGTCCATTACATCACACTGGCAATTGGTATTATTTGTATTTATCATTGAATTTATAAATGGTTTTTCTTAGTGCTGCATTACAATTTGATGTATAATAAGAAGCGACGTCTCCTGGTTATACACTGTCAGTGCACTGTCGTTTTGAAATGGCACTCTGCAACATGTAATACAAAACAGTTAACATAGTATGCCAGAACGAAGAAAATTATCGACTCTTGCGGCCCCTGTTGCTGCATCGACTCAAAAATATACCAGTACAGTGTTCTGCAGTGTTCTCGCTATTTCGCTCTGAGCTCTCCCTAACGATAGCTCTAACGCCTTCCACATCACTGGCAACGGGTTCTCCACACTGAAAGAGGACCGACTGTCGTCTTCCATATATTTTTCATAAAATTGTAATTTATTTGATGCCGATAGATTAGCATTTTGTGAAGACTAGAACCCCACTCATTTCGAGGCATGAGGAGTAGCACTTTATTTCATGTTTTAAAATATAAGTTTCTGAAATGTTAGTTAATATTGATAGGATTTTCTTACCTTAATAATTTATTACTCGCCCTGTGAGAATGTGTACTTGTTTTACTTTTAGATGGAGGTGCGAGAATGTAATGGCTGTCTGAATGTGGGTAGTGATAGCTGCTTTGCATCGTTCTCTTTGGCTCAGAGTCGATAGTTAGTCTTTACCAACCCCTGCTGCTGATACGACCAAAGAGGTTTCTACACCCTTTGGTTACAAGCTAGTCGACGAGCCTTCTCTGGGGCGAGTCACACGATCTTCTCCCCCCACCACCGCTGTACTCGTGGATTATCCAGGTTCCGATAGCTTTTCAGTGCCTCCTGACCGCTAGTTATTCACTTTGCGCTGGGATTGTGGTGAGGTGAGGTTGGTTATCTTTTTGTGTCTATGGAGATGGTAGCAATTTGTTGTCTACCATGTTGAACTTGTACTCTTGAAGTTAGCTTAATTTTTTTGAATACTCCTTCTGATCATGCACAGAAATGTGTTCTAGTTATCAATACTGTGAGTTCCAACAGCTAAACGCTGTGTATGTGTTACTAGTTGCAGTTTGATAATGGCCAGGTATATTCAAACCTCTTGTGATTATGTGGCAGTGTACGAACTCTACGTAAATTCCTTCTACCTTTGTGTCACCCGATTTCTAACAGACGATATCTTCATTTCGTACAGTGCATGTACAAATCTTTCTTATCGTTTCCTTACGTGAGTGATATGTGAGTTCTACGTGGTTGGTTCTTAGAACAAAGCCCTTAGCTTCTACTATAGTTTGTTCCGTGACTATCAGGCAAGTAACCAAGCGTGTATCCTTCTGATTTCCATAAACATTTCACGATTTTTTCTGCCCGCCTATTTTTTAATTTTACTGTTCCTTTTCTGAACTTGTAGTATGCACTCAGTCTTTGTCAGTAATACTCTCCGAGCCTTGTACAAATTCCTTCAATAGCTTGCTTATTAAAATCTAAACATTTCTTTGGGTTGCATGCCGTAGTTTCTATTTTTACTTTTCCGACTTTGTAATTATTTCACTATTCCGTGTTTTGAGACTGGAATTTTTCCGTCTCTGTGAACGCTCCCAATCGCATGTTGCTGCAATTCAGTAGCTTCCTTATAAAATTTTTCGCAGTCCTAGGGGTTTCATGCCGTAGTTAATTTTCTTTATTTTTCGGAAATTGAATTAATACACTTTGATCAGTTTCGGAACCACTCCGACTTCAGAGGTGCGTTTCTGATACGGCTCTAAGCTACATCGTGGCTTTCATGAGTGAATTAAAAGCAGGGATGCAAGCGCAACTTAATTAAGCTTTCTGCTCAGTGAAGGGAGGCGCAAAGTAACACCATTCAGGTTATTTTCAATAATCTGCATGGGTTGCGCGCCGATATAGTGCAGCTGGTTCTGGAATGGCATGAGGTAGCAATGAATGGTATCTCAGAAAACGCGACCAAAATTTCAGGCAATGCAGAAGCTATATCTGCCCTCTCTGACCGTGTAGATACTAGTGTCCACTCTCTTGAGGAGAGAGTCGAATTAGTTAAGACTGGTGTCCACTCTCTTAATGGGAGAATCGATTTAGTAGACGGTCAGGCAAAAACGGATATTGATGAACTAGGCGAGTGTGCTGAGGAGCTGTCCACCTCGGTGGCGCAGCTTCTACAGACCGGGGAGACTGCGGCAGAAAGGGCAGTTTCCGCTGTTGTAAATGAATTGGATGAAGTTCGTGACTTACTCCGGTTCAAGAAACGACAGTGGGAAATTAACTGTAGGGGTCGCGATGTAGCAGCCAAGCTAGAAGTAGAAAACGCCTCCTGTAGTTTGTGTGGAGGTCAGTCGTGTCGTTCCGACCGCAAAGATGATTCAGCTTCTGAGGAAGAGGAATTCGAACCTCTGCGTGCCCGTCCCGCAATAAGAGAAAGACTGAGTCGAGATCCTGTGCAAGAGCCAGTGCAGGCATTTGATTATAACCACTTTTTGACGGTTAAAAAATACCAGGTCTCCTAAATCTCTGCACGCAGGATACACCCCCATGCATGGCTAGAGCAATTCAAGCCTCTGAACTGGCCAGAGGGACAGAAAATCGAGTATGTGTGCGGATATCTCGAGGGACAGCCCGCCACATCTCTTGAGATATTGCCGCTGCTATGATGACTTTAGGGAGCATTTACTGTCTTCCTACTGCTCAGAGAGGCAGCAGGAACGTACAAATAGTAGCATTTTAGTGATGCCCCACTTTGCAAACAGCAATTGTAGGAGTTTCGGCGAATTCTTCCAAGGAATGATGCAAAGAAATCAGTTTCTCAACTACCAATACCCTCCACGCGAATTAATTAGAATTTTACGTCGAAGCTCCCATGACATTTGCGCGATGCCATCCTAGTGGGAAGCTGCAAGGAGGACCTTGAGTCCTTCCAGGCTTACTTGGAGGATGTAGAGTTTGAGTATGATTACAGACCTACAAGAGACAGCAATGGCTCTTCTAGGAGAATTAATTGGAATGACAGTAGCGCTAGGAACAACCGACAGGCTGAAAGTTCTTGCAGCAGGGAGTCCGGTCCTTCCAATGCACACAATCAGCCACAGCGGAGGAACGAGCAAGGTTATTGGCGTTATAAGCGAGCAGACAAACGGTGAAGGTTCAGGAACAGTAATAATGATTACCGTCCCAACCAAGGCCTGCGAAAACCACGGAACCCACCAACAGAAAACATGGAAATCAGGTCTGCTGATGAGCACCATAAATCAATCGAAAGACCCCGGCCTTAGCACGAGCCAATGACAGTCCATGGAAGTTGATCAACAGTCAACTTGGTACGAAAGGAGCATGTCCGTCCGAAACTAACAGTGGCGGATCACATTAGGGACACACTTCTCGAGGAAGAGCATACTGCGGTAGTGCCGGCGATGGAACCGCTTATTACGATAAGTGTTAAGGACGTAGTTCTGGAATGCGTACTTGACACCGGCAGCATTGTTTCGGTCATGAGCGATTCCGCATTCGGGTCAGACAGTGGGATCATTGCCTGTACTTCTTTGCAGAGGACGAAAGTAAAGGACGCATTGGTCGGGCGCTGTGCTGACGTCATAAGGCAAGCCGAAGTAGTAATTGAGTGTCAGAGTCACGAATTCTGCGTTAATTTTATTATCGTGCCCTCATTGACGGTAGATGTCCTCCTACACGTTGAATTACTCCTTGCACATAACACCCTGTTTGATTTTCGCGAAGACGTGGTGCGATTATGCACGGGGAACGCCATCAGCACATTGAAATTTGTTGAGTGTGCTGCTAAAGTGGGCACTGCCGATCGCTACTGCCAGTTCTTGTATGACTTCTGTCTGGCAAATGCTACCGGAACTTTTAGTTCCTGCGGAGAGGACGCGGTCGTACTTTACTGTAGCATTGACGACGAAAACGCACTATCGAACAAGATTGCTAAGACGCTTAGGGTCCTGCAAAATCCGAGCTGTCAGAAATACCCCGTGAACACTCCTCTGTGTCTTCTGAGGCAACTGTAAATGGGGTTATCTACCGTTTCAAGCTCCGGGAACATAGGAAGTTCTTTGTTAGGGCATACCCGATTCCGTGGGTGTAGAAGTAGTAGGTCGAGGAGGAAATTAAGTGCATGCTGGCGGAAGGAGTAATTGAACAAGCTGTAAGTTCATACAACAACCCGCAGCTGGTCGTTCCGAAACGAGATAACTCGATTCGGCTTGTCCTCGATTCGAGACAAATTATCACGGTGATAGAACCAGAGACGTTGGATGAATTACTACAGCAATTTCATGGTGTGAGAGGTTTATTCCTCCATAGACCTGTGGTCCAGTTACTGGAAAATTGAACTTGACCCGAGCTGCCAATCTTACACTGCCTTCCTATGTTTCGAAACCTGCTACCAATTCCGTAAGTTGTCTTTTAGACTCAATGTCAGTTCTGCTGCATTAATCCGCGGGTTTAACAGTATCTTGCCAGATGACTTACAGAAACGGTTAACCATGTACCTGGACGACGTCATAATAGCAGAGATCTCGTGGGAAGACTGTAATGATGTTCTTAAACGATTATTTCAGGTGATCGAACAGCCGGGAGTGACTGTAAACCTAATGAAATCAAATGTTCAAATGTTTGTATAGTATATGGGGCTTAATTACGGGGTCATCAGTCCCTAAACTTAGAAACTACTTATGAACTACTTACGAACTAGGACGGCCCGAGGGGGGATTTGAACCTCCGACCGTAGTGGCCGTGCAGACCGTGACTGGAGCGCCTCAGTCCCCTCGGCCACCGCGACCGGCCTATTGAAATCAGAGTTCAGCCGCCGAGAAGTGAAGTTGCTTGGCAACATTATATCAACGGATGGTATGCTATCAGACCCGACCAAACTAGATGCGATTAGAGATTTTCCGGTCCTGTGTACGAAGAAACAGGCGAGGGCCTACTTAATTTTTTATAAAAGATTTTTATCAATAGAAAGTATTGCCACAACAACTCCTTGCGGGCTTACCAGCAAGAATAAGGCTTGTAAGTGGACTGTGAGCGCGAAAAAGGAATTTAAGGACGTGGAACGTGCCTTGTTAGCCGCGCCCCTGTTGACCCACCCTGACCTGTCGAAGGATTTCTGTTTAGGAACGGGCAGCTCTAAGGTCGGAATAGCTGCATAGCTGTTTCAAGAACTTGAGGAAAATGGAGTGGTGCAGCGAAAGACGATTGCTTTCGTGAGTCGAGTACTGAATAAGTGTGAGCGCAATTACTCCATGACTGAACGTGAAGCTTTTGCCGTCGACTTTGGTTTCCTTAAGTTCAGAGGGTAAATGTTTGGGAGGCCAACCAAGGTATATACCGATCACCGCGCATCGGAATTTCTAATGTCGTCTAAGTTGAAGCAAGGTAGGTAGGCCAGGTCGGCGTTATTTCTCCAGGAATTTCGTTTTACCGTGGTTAACTTACCCAGAAGGGAGAATGTGGTGCCTGACGCCATTTTTGACGCAAGGGATCAATGATGAACTGAATGAGAATAGCTTCAGTGTCTTATACCTGCATGGCGTTGCTTTCTAGACCTTTATTACCGCCTCCCTTCAGGACATAGCGCGAGAATAAGATAAGGATGAGATTCTGAGAGATGTGGAGGCCAAATGGCGTGATCAGACTCATCCGCCGATTCAACATTACTACCTAATTAGGCGAAATATCTCGTTCCGACGTAGCGACCCAGGGCAACCGAACTGGGTTTTGTGCATTCCACATGGGTGGGCCAACAAACTCACCTAAGCTACGCGCACTATGGATCATGCAAGTGCTACCAAAAACTACGTTATACCGGTTACTTCTTAAACATGGAAAGAAGGATCCAGAAAGTGCTGGCCACTTGTAAGCTTTGTCAAAAATCTACACCTCCCAAGGTTACACACCAAGCTCCCCTCCTTCCGATTATCCCTTCTTGGCTTCGTGAGGTAGCTGTGGTGGATATTTTCGGACCGCTACCACGGCTATTCTTACATCTTTGTGGCAGTGGAGCTAACTTAAAAGTGTGTCACCTTGACCGGACGGTCCGTTGCTCAGGACTTTATCAAAGACTTCTTACGACAAGTCGGGCCTGTAGAGAAAGTCATTGCTGACAACGATTCTCAGATCCATTCCCCCGTTTGGAAAGAAATGCTGTGGGGGAGAGGCATGAGGCCTGTTTTCATATCTGTTTATCACCCTGCATCAAATCCTTGTGAGCGGGTGATGAAGGAAGTGGGGATGCTGTGCCACCTTTACTGCTATCGTTGTCATAGGGTCTGGGATCGGTATATACAAGGGTTTCAGCACGTCCTGAATGACCTCCGAAACAGCTCCACCTCTATACCCCCGGTACTAGTACTTAAAAACAGCACCCGGTGAAAAAGGTGTGTGAAACTGTACCTCTCAATCCTCCGGTTCCTCTGAGACACCGTGACGTGATCAAACGCGCCCTGATGAATATCAGAAATGCCACAGAGAAGAGACGAAGACAAGACAAAGTCAGTATGCTCGCGACGGCTCTCGAGCAAACGTCATTCGCTTACCAGGAAGTTTTTCCCCCTTTTTGTCGGACCCTACCGTATCAGACGGATAGCCCACGAGAACGCCATGGAGCTAGAAACTCTCCGCACTAGGAAATCAAGAGGACTCCAACATGTCTCGAGCCTGAATTTCGACCGCGAGTAGCCAGGAACCTAATTGTGTCATACCAGTGTTGTTTAATTTTCTGTTTCATACGGTAGATTTAGTGTTATTCTTACCAACTATGTGTTTTGTGTTTGTTAAATTATGCTGTTTTTTGTATGCCTGTTGCACCGTTTCATTAAGTGGTTTGTTTTAATAGTGTATTTTCTTATATGTGTCCTTTGTATATGTATGTGTTTGTTGTGCGATTTAATTTCGCCAAAACGCATCTTTATGTTGTATACGTGTTTTGTATACTATTAGGTGCACGCCACTATTGGCGTGGTTAACAGCAACTTGCCAGTTCCACCTGGTCAGCTGTTCGATGTACGTTACCTTGGGGCTCTGTTTTGTACTTACAGAATTATTAGTGTGACATATCCAAGTGTGTCTGTTAGCTATAAGGCTGCCCACCTCACATTGACCCTTTTTTGTCCGTGTGATTATCTTTTGTTTCCATCGTGAGGATTGATGGTGCATAATCTAAGTTGTTTAGGCCATGTTAAGTATTTTATTGTGTATATCTTGTTTATGTAATTTGTGTCCCTGTTTCTCTTTTTAAGTGTGCGTGCTCTTCTTCACTCTGCGAGAAGATAGCCTTGTATAACGAGTGCATGAGTTGTCATCTTTACTGTAGATTTTGTATCGGAAATCTCCCCGTTAGGTGGTAAGTTAATAAGACGCCGTGGTAGGCGCCAACGCCGTAATTCATAGGATTTTTAGTTGCATATTGATGCACTGTGTTGTTGATGCTTAGGGGTCTAGATAATTGTGTCTAGGGATTGTACATTTGAATAACAACAGGTGTGCGATTTGACCGATAGACGGTCGCAGCAGAACGCGAACGAAGGGGTTCATCTCAATTTCATTGACAATATACACCCTGGATTATTAATAGAACCAACTTGCATTTTTTTTTTCAAATAAGTTTTTCAGGGCAATTTTATAAATTACAGGACCGAACGTGATCAGTGGAAGAGGCCAGAATCACATTCAGAAAAAAAGCAAGGAAATAATAAAAGAAAAATAGTGTTGAAGAACGGTAAGCACAAAGTCAAGGAATTTTCTGCATAACGTATACGACGAGGGCATGTAACATCGATAGGACGGTAAACCCAGACCGTCCTGCAACCACTAACTCTCATTCTTAATTTTCTAGTATGGTTGTGGTAAGATTAGGTTACATTGTAAGTCACTTTATTAACTTAGGATTGTGTAATATGTGTGGATTTGTAGTGTTTATTTGATGTGCTTGTACATTTGGTCATGTGTTTTCTTTATGTTCAACGTCCAAGATATATTATTTCGTTTTGTAGTTAATGTGTGTAACTGTGTTTTCTCGCCTCTGCGTGAGCGTTTGGTGTACGTCTGTTTACAGGCACTAACCTCCAATTTGCAGGGTATGGAACCAGACCGGCGAGCCCCAGAAACCTCCCTCTCCGCGTTGCGCAATGGTTAGAATAATTTACGGCCGGGCAGTAGGTAGTAAGTTTTGCGTAGCGCTGCATGTTGCATGTATGAGGATAGCTTTGCCTCACTGGAACTAACACCTGACGTGACGATTTGCCCTATGGGCTGAATAACAGTAACTAAGGACCCTGTTTGAGTTATTAAAAATATTATTCTCGATGTTATGTTATGTCATAGGATAACCTATTTTATTATTGATCTGCACCTCTGTAATTTCAATGTAATTTGTCACTTTTTGTGTTTTGCTCTTCGTTTGATTTGAAACAGAATTTTCATATATGTGAAAATTGTATCTTTAATATTAAAACGTTATATAAAGGATTAAGAACCTAGTATTTGTACTTTAGTATATCTTAATAAGTGTTTTAAAATGTTATGGCTAAAGATGTCAACTGTATTTTTGTTAAATGTTTTTGAAAAGGAATTTGAGGGCTCCCTACGATTGTTATATAATGAAGTTCTTTGTAGGTTTAGGGTGACTTGTGGTAACAATGTGTACCAAAGTGTTGACAGATATGTGATGATGTCTGTAGCTGAGACGGACGCGTGCATCAGTTGGACTTCACACTAGCCTTGCGCACGTGGGCGCGGACCGAGAGTGAACCCGGAGTTACCAGGGGTTTGGCGGGAAGCAGGAAGACAAGCAGCCGACCTGCCATACCTTTATAACAGGTATCCGGTCAAGCAGTCCCAGCTGGATAGTTTGGATGATTAGCAGTCACACAAAACTGCGCGGCCGGCTGGCTACACAATGCCGAGTGCCAAGCTACTGGCTGTCAGCGCACACAAAAGGACGGGGCTGCGCTGGTCAGTTGCTGGTCGTGAGCTCTTCCGGTGATCAGCCTTCGTAGCTGCTCAGCAACTGTTGGGGCACCTGCCACTGGAACCAGGGCCGCCAGGCCTGCAGACAGGTGCACTAACGACATGCTCCTACTCACGTCAGATGCAGTTGAATACCTGAGGAAGAGACACAAAAAGTGTAAAGTATCTTGTTATGTGTGTGGGTTAATTTCCTCCTCGTATTTTCTAGAAGATTGTCTCCCCTCCCCCTTCGGAGGCCCTAGCCTATGATTCGAACTGATGAGAACAGTGTTTGTGACTTAAAAACCAGTGCTTGAGTGGACGATAATGTGAAGGACAGCATCAGGTGGAAAAGTGGTGTGAGCAGTCAAAACAGTGAAAGCTCTTAGAGTGCGAAATACGATTCACTTGCTAAGACGCCCTTTCCCTGTATTTATGTACAATTTGGTGTTTTCACTTCTTACTAATCAAAATACAACACAACAGGGCATATTCAACCATGTTATTTTTTGTGTTTCAATGTCATATATGTTCTATATTTATGATATGTCTATCTATGTTTCTTTATAAATTTTCGATTGTTATACACATTGCCCCAATCCCATGGTCTCATCAGCCACATTTGTATCTCCATTTAATTTAGATTCTTATAGAAATTGGTATTTTACAATTTGTTTTTTGGTGTTGTTGTTGTAGTTTGTATATGCTTTGTTTAAGTGACATGTCCCAGCTGTTTGTGTTGCCAAACACATGTTAGCTTACAAAAGTTTGCTATCTCTGATGTAATATAATTACCAAAGCATACATCAAAATTTTCAATAAACGAAGGGGTGATGAAAGATGACCGTCTGTTGTCTTCCATATTTTTTCTATAAAATTGTAATTTATTTGATGTCGCTAGATTAGCATTTTGTGAAGACTAGAACCCCACTCATTTCAAGGCATGAGGAATAGCATTTTATTTCATGTTTTGAAATATTAGATTCTGAAAAGTTAGTTAATATTACTAGGACTTTGTTACTTTAATAGTTTATTATTGTCCCTGTGTGAATTTGTACTTGTTTTACTTTTAAGTGGATGCGAGAATCTAATGGCTGTCTGAATGTGGGTAGTGATAGATCGCTTTGCATGGTTCTCTCGGCTCAGAGTCAATAGTTAGTCGTTACAAATTCCTGCTGCCGATGCGACAAAAGAGGTTTCTAGACCCTTTGGTTACAAGCTCGTCAACGAGCCTTCTCCTGGGCGAGTCACGCGATCTTCTTTCCCCACCACTGCTGTACTCATGGATTACCCAGTTTCCGGTAGATTTCGAGCGCCTCCTGGCCGCTAGGTCTTCACTTTGTGCTGGGATCACGGTGAGGTAAGGTTGGTTCTGCTTCTTGTGCCAGCAGAGATGGACGTGATTCGTGATCTAGCATGTTTAGAATCTTGAACTTAGATAAACTTTTTGGAATATTCCTTCTGATCGTGCGGAGAAGTGTGTTCTAGTTTTCAATCCTGCGGTTTACAACAGATAAACACTGTGTATGTGTTACTAGTTGCATTTTGATAACGACCTGGTATATTCAAACCTCTTGTGATTATGTGGCGGTGTACAAACTCTGTGTAAAGTCTCTAGCCCGATTTCTAACAGACGATAATTTTTTTCTGTACAGTGCATATAAAATTCTTTCTTATCGTTTCCTTCCTGAGTGGTATGTGTGTACCATGTGGTTGGTTCTTAGAACAAATCATTCATCTTTCACTATTCTTTGTTCCATTCCCATCAGGCAAGTAACCATGCGAGTATCCTTCTGATTTCCACGAACATTTCACGATATTTTCTTCCCGCCTATTTTTTAATTTTACTGTTCCTTTTCTGAACTTGTAGTATGCACTCAGTCTTTGTCAGTAATTCTCTCTGAGACTTGTACATCTTCCTTCAATACCTTGCTTATTAAATTATAAACATTTCTATGGGTTGCATGTCGTAGTTTTTATTTTTATTTTTCCGTTTTTGTAATTATTTCACTTTTCCGTGTTTTGAGACTGGATTTTTTCCGTCTCTGTGAACGCTCCCAATCGCATGTTGCTACAATGTAGTAGCTTCCTTATGAAATTCTGCGCAGTTCTAGGAGTTTCATGCCGTAGTTAATTTACTTTATTTTTCGTAAATTGAATTTATACATTTTTATAGGTTTTCGGAACCACGTGGGTCCGAACTCCGACTTCAGAGGTTTGCAGCTAGTCACCTGAATTCACGCCACTTATCATAAAACCAGTGCCTAGAAAGTTTACTCTCAAATTGCAACTTAAAGAGTCCTCCGTGATTTTGTGTAATGAATACGATTTTTAACCACTTCACCTTCAGTGGAGTGCGATCATGTAACGTAGCCTTGAGTGGCGGTTAGCGTGTTTGCTGGCGGACTAATCTAAATGCAACTTAACTTTGCCATACTCACGCACCGTCTCAAATAAGGCACGACAGACCAGACCCATCTTCGCAATTTTATTGTATATTTTGTCGTATGGTACCTCCGGGATTGCTGAATTTCGCCTACGGTAGCGGCGCCTGCTTCTGACCCGTTTCAGCACGCTGATTTTAGTGCGTTTCGCTGTTGCATTGTGTGTGTGTGTGAGCGAGTGAGTGTTGTTTGTAAATCCTCCCCCATGTAGCGTTACGTTTTGTGTAATTTATGTTAAATTCAATGCTGACCATCGTCGGTATTAACTTATGTGAGGAGAAGCACTTTAATTGTGTTAACAAAATTGCTTCCCCATTTTGCTTGTGTTCGACCTGAATAAAAAAGTTAAGTTCAGTATAATTTTGACTTGCCTATAAATTGTAGTTTTGGAGCTCCTTCCCCCTTTTATTTAACATTGTTTCTCATCAGTGCTGAGAACAAGCTCAGATGCAATTTTTTTTATTTTTATTTCCGTTGCGCCATAAATATTTTTTAGCCACCTTTATGAAATAACTTTAATTGTGGTGGCTTGTTTATTAATGTATGTGTGTAATTTCGTGTGAGCTGCTACGTATATTGGCCACTGCATCGTTAACTTCGTTTTATTAGAGTAATTTGAACCAAGTCAGTTCTCAATTTGGGCAAGGGAACTAGGTGTTTCTGGATGGAGTAGCCTTTATCTCACACAGATCTTCTGCCCATTTTAATGAAAAAATGAAGCTTTTTGATAACAGTAAATTCTTATCTGGGTACCTCCTACCAGGAAAATTAAGCTTTTCTTTCGTACAGAGGTCAACGTTTAACACACTGGTAATTACCTTGAAGATCAATAATAGGTGCAATCATGTAATGCTTTTCTATCAATTATGAAGAAGTAGTTGCCACTATTTAAGTTCCATCCCTCGCATTTAAGTCACACTGAGCAACAGAGTCATCACGGCAGTGCTAGCTACTAATGGCTGGGGGAGCCGATGGCATGCGGTCGCCAGCAAGACTGCTTAGCTGTCGCTTCGACTTGGCCTCTTCTCGGCGGCATCGCCAGGCTGTATCTGGCTGGCCAGCATTTCAACTGTGCGGCCTGGATGGACCATACTCGCAACATGCGGCTAGCGTAGGTCAAGGCCCTGCGCCACGCTCACCACTTGAAGGATCGAAGCCACAGCTAATCTACCATATTATCTAGAATAAACTAATAAAGATAGAGGTATTCTGCTACAACAGGAGCAGCCACTTAATCGTTAGACGTTTCATTCAGATATTTAAGGAAGTTAAAAAATAGAAATATGGTTAGCGTTGCAGTCACATAAAAACGGTGGATCAAAAAGTCAGTATAAATTTGAAAACTTTATAAATCACGGTATAATGTAGATAGGTAAAAATTGACACAAATGCTTGGAATGATATGGGGTTTCATTAGAAAAGAAGTTCAAAAAATGTCCAACAGCAAAACGTCAGTGACTACGCATGAAAATCGTGTATAAAAGGAGCTGTAATGAGAGAGAGAATCAGATGCACCAGCAGTCGCAGCATGTTGACATTACCTGAGAAGTCGCTTTTAGTGAAGCTGTATTATCAGACTGGGGAATGTGCTAGTTCAGCGTTACGATCCTATCGCCATAGGAAGGGGATTCGAACGGGTAAAGGTCTATTTATAATCTTCTGGGCCCGCTGCGTCATATATGTCATTTAGAGACATTGTAAATTATTGATATCAAAGACGCTGCTTTTTATTAAATTATTTAATACGACATCCCTGTTTCTGAGTGAATGCCATCGTCAGGTGTACTGTAAAATACAAAGGTGGGTGTACTATTTAATTTAAAAAGATAATTGTACTTAATACATACATTGGTAGCTCTTCCTACCCTTGTAAGATCGCTGCTTCTCTTATATGTATAAGTTCTTATTTACATATTTAAAAGAACTGTTGTTGTTATAGCTCTTATATAGCCGTATATAAAAGTCTAGCATAGAGCGGGAACAGCATTATCTCTTTGTTTCCCGTCTGACAACAAATATTAAACACATAGAGCCCTGTAAATTCTCTATAAAATCATCAGTCTCTCTAAACATATATACCCAAAGTACTAAGTTAATTAGGCCCGAAATAATATTTTATATACATAAAAAATGAAACAATGGGAGCTGCGACTCTGCGTCACTCCACCTGTAATTTTGTATTTACAAAATAATCTGTGCTTCTGCGAGGAGTATTTCTGGAAATTAGAATTCAGTAGCATGTAATAACTGATTACTTTACTGGCATGTGAACAGTTTCATAAAAAAAAGAAATATCTCTATGTCCACTAGCACCAGGCAACAAAAATAGAAAAATGCCACAATGAGGAAAATGGGGGACTAGGTTGAGCTGAAATAAGAAAATTAGTAATCATTAAAATATTTATTTTGCTAAAGTAACGTACCTTTGTTGAGTCGTCAGTAACAGTAATTACAATGGGTTTCTACAATTCCGTTCCATACAAATATTCTCGTCATCTTCATACAAAATTCCTCTTCCAATACAATACATCAAATAAAATTTCATCGCTCTCAGCCGGGATACATTCATGAGTACATAATCCAATTAATCAAACTCGTCACGTGAATCGTAGCTGACGAACCCAACCATACTCCACGGTGTCTACCAAACGATTGTACTCTAGCCTGGTCTCCACTCGACTGTTCAACAGCTTGCTGTCCACTGCCCGCCTCAGCGGTCAAAGATGCTGCTGTAGCGCAGATGCTACATCGCAGTTACAAAGATATTATAGTGTGTAGTGGTTACAAACATCAACTGAGATTATCAAAGCAGATATTAGATGAATTTTACATACAAAATATAGCCGTAAGGCAAATACAGATACAGATTCACAAAAATATCGTAGAAAAATGCATAAATAATGATCTTCAGCTTATAGCTGTCTACTTTCAATACAACGCAGTAATATTTCACATGTCCTCTGGATTAGATATAGGCATTAGAAAATTTTATCCAACATGGATAACTAAGTGATTTATAAACTGAAAACACTTTTGGTGACAACATTGCAAAATGAATATGCGTAGTACATCATTCAAGTATTGTGCACTTATAACGTGTACTCAATGTCTTTGAAACAGTAAGTTCTGCACAAGGGAATTTACTTTCTACTGATGCGTTTCACTTAAATCTCAATGATAGACGATCGCTCTGTTAATCGCACTTAAGTGTTTCGTAAAGGGTTTATAGATCGCTTCAATTTCTCGACTGCTTCACTCACATACGAAGCTCAAGAGAGACATGTACTAAAATCGTTATGTGGTAGTTCTAATTACACTATTACATTTCTAATACCAAACTTTGTATGGCAGTGGGAACAAGAATTGTTTCCTTTCAGAGGAGAAGGTTGGTAATGTCCAGCAATGAAAAGCTTTTGGTTTAATATTGCTTCCCCAACTCATTCTGTATTCTCTCCCCCTTACAACCTAAAAGGAAGAAAGTAAACACCCGCTCCCCTTCTCCTCTGATTCACTATACTACATTATTTCAATTTTTTAGATATCCTCCCTGTGTCTCGTCAGGTAATAATCGCAAACTGCTTAGATTTATATTGAAAAAGAGGTCCAACAACAGTTGGGTTGGAAGTCTCCTTAATAGCCTTTTTTAAAAATCTTCTAAGGGTTGTGTCAATAAAGCTGCATTTGTTTCCCCTTTGCCAAAACATATGGTGTTTCCCAGTAACGTCCGTTATAACTGTACCTCAGGAATTTCGTTAGATGAATAATCCTCAGTTTTGTTTTGCTATTCGGTATTTAGGAGCCTGACGAAACTTTATCAGTAATGATGTGGAGACCCAAACACATATTAATGTTTAGGGTTAATTGTCACAATTTGCGACCTGAAGATACAATTTCAAAATCATTTTGCATTGCCTTTGCTCTTCTGATGAGTTTACCAGACAGCAGCATAACATTTCACAAATATTACTTTGTAGCACTATAGCAGGGGAAGTAAAGTGTTACTCTCGCGCCACTTCGCAACTAAGAGCCACTGCCTCATACTCTCTTCGAGTGCGTCGACGTTTTCAAAGACTAAGCGAACAGCTGCAGCGTTCATGTTCGATAAGGTGCCTGGCGGAAGGCACCTTACAAAAAGTTAGTTTCCATTCTGCCAATTACGATGAATGGGCAAGAAAGCGACGCACAGGTTGGGAAGGGAGTAAAACAGGGTTATAGCTTTTCCACAATGTTGCTCAATCTGTACATTGAACAAGCAGTAAAGGAATGGAAGGAGAAGTTTGGAGAGGGCATTAAAGTGCAGGAAGAAAAGATATAAATTTTGTGTCGCAGCCTCGTCGCCGCTTTTGTGTCTCGTTTTCGTCGTAGATGTCGGTGGCCGAGTAGAAAGACCGACACAGGAATAAAGGATGCACGCTTGTGCAGGAAGGAGGTGACCAGCCAGTGGGACAGCAGAAACTAGAAACACTAGAGTAAATTAGAACGAGATATATATTTCTTAGAGACTTAGTAATACTTAACTTTTACATAGCTCAGTACTGCAGAATGCCGATACATAGTTGAGCTAGAGGCCTGCCTAGTGCCTATCCGATAGCCAAATCTTCACTGGTGCCTATCTGATTCCGAAGTGTTAGCTGGTTACTATCTCAGTCCCAAGTGAACGATGTCGTTCAGTGATGGCCACGAGCGGAGTTGTAGCAGAGGGCGCTCGTGGCTGACGTCGTAAGAACGCCGCGCCGTGCGTGCATGGCTGCGCGCGGTTAAAGTAGGTGGCGCGCACTTTACACTTGTGCGACACCACAATAAACATTGCGGTTTGCCGATGACATAGTAAGTCTATCAGAGACTGCTAAGATCTGGAAGAGAAATTGAATGGGTTGGACGGTGTCTTGAAAGGGAGATATAAGATGAACACTAACAAGAGTAAAACGAAGGTAATGGAATGCATGTCAGAAAATCAGGCGATTCTGAAGGAATTAGATTAGGTAATGAGACAATAAAAGTAGTAGATAAATTTTGTTATTCGGGTAGCAAGATAACTTCTGATGGCCGAAGTAAAGAAGACATAAAATGCAGAATGGCTATTGGAAGAAAAGCGTTTGTGAAGAAGCGAAATTTGCTGACATCCAATATTAATTTAAATGTTAGGAAGTCCTTTCTGAAAGCATTTGTCTGGAGTGTAGCATTGTATGGGAGTGAAACGTGAACGATAAGTTCAGATAAAAAGATGATAGAAGCTTTTGAAATGTGGTGCTACAGACGAATGATGGAAATTAGATGGGTAGATCACGTAACTAATGAGTAGGTGCTTAACCGAATCGCAGAGAAAAAGTGTCTGGCATATCTGTCCAAGAGAAGGGATATATTGGTTGGACACATTCTGAGACATCGAGGAATTGTCAGCTTAGCATTAAAAGGATGAGTGTGGGATAAAAATCGTAGAGGGAGACCGAGGGACGAATACAGTAAGCAGATTGAAAAGGATGTAGGTTGCCGAACGAATTCTCACATGAAGAGACTTGCACAGGACAGGGTAGCGTGGAGAGCTTCATCAAACCAGTCTGCGGACTGAAGACCACAACAACAACAACGATGAAAGTTACAACATGGTGGTCTATTGTTTTGGAGTGAGTTTTATCTTTCGTGAGCCACCCTATAGGGCATGGTGAAGGGTGTGTTATAATAATGTTTGTTTCGCTTATCACCACGAGAGTTGACAGATATGTAAGAGTTTCGCTAGATTGATGGAAGGGGGAAGGAGATGATCGAAGGGGGCGGGAGGGAGGAGGGGGTGGAAGAAATCGGCCGAGAGAGGGGGAAATGAATAGATAGATGGGAGAGCAAGAGGTGAAGGAGAGGAGGAGGGAATATGGGCTACAGGGATGTGGAATACGTTAACACCCGTGTAACGCCGAGTTTTCAGCTGGTACTAGAAGTATTTACCAACTATGCTGATGCTAACAAAACTGTTCGTACAGGGTGTTTCTAAAAGGACTTATAACTTTGAAAATTCATATAAATTAATGGCACATACAGAGGTGAACGTAGTGTCAGTTTGTAAGAAAATATAAGACGCAATAACTGGCGTACGTCGGTAATGCCGAATCGCCCCGCTTTGATGAGCCACAAAGTGTACCTTTACATTCATTTCCGTGGGAGAAACAACAACGGGATAACTACACCTGGGCACGTTACAACAAATTTAAATGCCGCAGACAAATGAGGACGACCAACATGGAAATGCAAACTTCCTGGCTGACATTAGGGATTTTCTCAGTGGCTGCTTTCCGTGTCAATGGGATCGCTGTAATGCGCCAATTGCATGGTACGCCAAGCTTCCCAGAACTAACATCACTCAATTTTTCAAATGAGGATTCATCAAGGATATCGTGTTTGTAGCATCTATAATGGCTTCTGTTCCTGAACTTTGAGCAATAATTTACGCCACCACTGAGCAAGTTACATCTGCAATGCTATAGCGATTATAGCAAGAAACTGACTTCCCATGGGATGTATGCAGGCTAACCAACGGAATAAACATACAACACCTTCAGTTTAAGGGAAAAAACCTTGGTGTGTTTTCCTAAAAAGTAGAACTAATTGCTGAAGTAGTAAAAGTTTTATAAGGCTTGACTCCATGGTGGAACTTGTGCGCAACGACTGTATTTGACTTGTAGAAATTTTCAGCAAACAGTCGTAAGTAATATTTATTGGCAGATCTAGATTACGACCACTGTGTGGTCATTATCAATGCATAAAAAGCGATTAAACTACATAAAAGATCCCGACCTCAATGTTGAGTAAGAACGCAGCATCCAGCTTGGACGTCGATATGTTTTGTGTATTTTAACCATTCTTTAAGGATTCATAATGACCACACAGTGGTCGAAATCTATACCTGGCAATAAATAATACTAATGATTGCTGAAAATTTATACAAGTAAAATTCTTTTTGAAACAACCTGTATGCTCAGGCGAGTATTATCAGTTTCACAATACGTCAATTTGTTGTTGGCCTTTATCCACTTTTGCTTGTATATAATTTGGCCAACAATTGTAAGCTCTGCCGATGCAGGCTTTTAACCTTTCTTAACATGAACGAATAAATTGTGATTTCTCTTGTTAGTGCAAGAACGACCAGTGCCTGTAAGATCTTTTATAGCTCATAAGGGCTCTATGTTAGACTTTTATTAAACAGTGCATTAAACAAAAAAGGTATATATATATATAAACATGCTTGCGAAAAGTGTTTGTGGATACTGATACATTAAATTTCAGCCGAATATCCTGCCTGAGGCCAAAAATAGTAAAGTTGCCTGTAATCGCTTGCCAATTGTAATTACCTGTCCCAGTAACCATTTTGTTTTTCTGTTTATTCTCATGATAAAATTAGTAGGTAACGGACATAGAACACTGCATGTCTTGATGTGAAATTCAGTTTATAGTAACCTAGCGACTTATTCTGAAATTTCATTGTTAGAACTAATTATTGTAGCCAGTTGACTTATGGTGAATGGGCGGAGCAGATCACGTGATGATGCTCTAGCAGATCGGCACACTGCCATTCTACGTCCAAGGAAAAGAAAACATATTTAAGAGAAATGGGAAGTTATATTTCTTTTATTAATTCATCATACGGCCAGCAAATAGACCATGTGTTTTATTTTTATATTTGGAGTAATCAACGACAACGTTTGTAGTGTAACAAATCGGGTGCAAGACTCATACAATATGGTGGGTGGAAAGCAGGAATCTTTTAAATTTATGCAAGCAATATTCGACGCTCGGCTTTGTCGATGATAATAGCGAAGGCAAGACGCTAAGGGAGCCGCATCAATTCTATTTGTAAATCGTTCGAAACCATAGTGCACCTACAGTTTGCAGTTTCTCCGCTCAGTGTGCTACTGCCGTTCGAAGTACCAGATGTAAACTTTTACGCATACGTTAGACTGTGATATTAGTAGATGTTAATATGGCTTAAACACTCTGAGAGTAATACTGACTGATTATTCGTCACATTCAATCATTTTCCATAGAACGTAGCGTCAATAAGCATTCTCTGAAATATAGTAAAGTTGAAAGTTAAATGATATGCAGCTTGTTCAGAGTATAACATTGTACCATATTTCGCGTTATATTTTCAAATCAATAACTGTGTTGAAAAAAATGTTTTATTGTTTGTAAAGCTTATGGAACTTAACTGCATGGTCATGAGTCCCTAAACTTACAAATTACTTACGAACTAGCTTATACTAAAGACAGCACAAAAATCGATGCCCGAGGGGGGATTCGAATCCCCGACGGGGAGCGGCCTCGCGCATAGTGCCTCAATGCGCTCGGCCGCTTCGCCACGGCCAATAACTGTCTTGATCCGGTCACTAGCAATCTTTACAAAATCACCCGCTGGGCTAATCTGAAGATATCTTGAAGATTTCTTCAAAGTTGATGCAGTTCATCGGGAACATATATGGAACATATATGGACTTTTATAGACATAGAATGGTCTGAAATATAGTAAAGTTGAAAAGTTAAATGATATGTAGCTTGTTCAGAGTGTAACATTGTACCATATTTTGCGTTATCATGAATATACGAAGCGCGTCCAGAAAGTAAGTTCCGTTTGGTTATATAAAACAAACGGGTACAGATACAGAAAAAATATCGATTGTACAAAAATCTACAACTGTTAAACTACTTTTCTACATAGCTTTCGAAATTTTGTAGGCAATTGTCATAGCATGGCACAAGGTTTTGTGTGCCGTTTTCATAGAATGTTGCTGCCTGTGAATTCAACCATGTGGCAACACGTACCTTCAGCTCGTCATCATCGTTGAAGTGTTGTCCACCAAGGAAAGATTTTAGGTGTAAGAAGAGGATTACTGTCAAAAGATTATTTCCACGATAATGCCTGACCTCACACACCGAATGTGACCAAAAAATTCTTACAGAAATTTCAATGGGACCTGTTTGATCATCCTCCATACAGCTCTCTCCTAGCTACTTTCATCTCTTTTTTCACCTAAGATCTGTACTTGGTGGTCAACACTTCAACGATGATCAAGAGCTGTTACCACATGGTTGAATACACAGGCGGCAACCTTCTGTGAAGGATGCTTGCAAAAACTTGTGGCACGCTATGACAAGTGCCTACAAAATTTCGCTAGTTATGTGGAAAAGTAGTTTAAGAGTTGTAGAATTTTGTGCAATAAAATTTTCTTCTGTATCTGTGTACAATTTCATTTTATTACCAAACGGAACTTACTTTCTGGACGCGCCTCGTATTTCAAGATGTCCGGAGACGATATTCAAATATTTAAGTTTACTTAGAGATCATGACAATTATTTATTTACTAGCAGTATTATACAAGTTTCCAGCAGACGCTTTTGAGACAACTATTACAAAACTTTGTAAGCAAAGAAACATCGTCCTTGAACAGTAAAAAATGTAAATAATTGAATATTGGGGTGAACATAAAAAGGATTTACTCTCAATGTTTCGTGGTTTTACATGTAATTTGTTGGTGTGGCGAGACACTCATAAGTATTCACATCAAGGACGCTATGCAGTACACCAGCAACAGCTTAGCGTCGTATGACGAGGTGGCCAATTAGCTTAAGCACAGCTTGAGGCTAACAAGAGGGGCAACACTGAACTACCCGGTACCGCTGTCTGCTTTCACCCATTACGGCATTGATTTAGACGTTCTAAATGGAAAAAGGACGGAAACATTCCGAAACACGAAAAAATAAAGAAGTGATAATACTTTCCGTTGCGACCAAAGAAAATTTCCTAGGCAGTAGTGTTCTGACTAGTAGTTACCGTTACAAAAGTTCGTTTCAAGTGATTGATGTTTTTCAATGTGTGTGAATGTGTGAACATATATGTGTGTGAATGTGTGAACATAAATGGATGAGTTTGTGTTGTAAAAGGTAATGTCACATTCGTAACAGAAACAAATGTATCAAAGTTTAGAGTCATACCACACGACATGGTCTCGTCAGTTGAAACAGGTGCAGGGTAGAATCACGAACTTCAGTTGACCCACGAAAGGTTTGTCCACACCTGCTGTACAGGTTTGTGGCTCCTCCTTCTATGAATACACTGTAGTTTCCTGCATCAGAACTCGATCCCAGGTACGCTTATCGCCGGTGCAGACACCACCGCTTTACAGCCTATTGGCGTATGTTTGTCTTCTGCATGCCTCTTAAGACGGTGGAAGTTTGTGTAACGTCAGGCGCAGTACTGACCGCCATCTTCGCAGTCCTCCCACCCCTTTTGAGATATTCGAGGATTAATCACGTGTTCTTTTGTCCAGTGTCGGACTAGAGGTGGGGGGTGTGGTGTCGCACAAGTACAAAGTGCGCGCCACCTATTTTCACCGCGCGCCGCCATGCACGCACGGCGCGGCGTTCTTACGACGACAGCCACGAGCGCCCTCTGCTGCAACTCCGCTCGTGGCCACCAGTGAACGACATCGTTCACTTGGAACTGAGTTAGGAACCAGTAAAGACTTCGGAATCCGATAGGCACCAGTGAAGACTTGGCTATCAGTTAGGCACTAGGCAGGACTCTAGCTCAACTATGTATCAACATTCTGCAGTACTATGTATAAATTCTGTGCAATATATATCTCGTTCTAATTTACTCTAGTGTTTCTAGTTTCTGGCTGCTCCCATCCGTACCTGCACCAGCGTGCTATCTTTATTCCTGTGTCGGTCGCATTCACTCGGCCACCGACACCTACGACGGAACTGGGACACAAAAGTGGCGACGAGGCTGGGACACAAAAGGGGGGACGGAGGGGGCGGACCACCCCGCGCCTCCGGTTGTAGGTGGCCTACAAATACCTGGAAAGCAAGGCTTTGTTTTTAAGCGCGTTTGGGATTATGTTCTGTTGGAGCCACCAAATCTCATAAGCTATTTTTTTTAGATTGTCCCATGTCTCTCGTCCTGGTGGGACCTCCAATTCGTTGTTATAGTAATACATGTATTTCCAAGTAGCCGGGCCTCCAACAGTCTTAGTCCGCCTCTGCACTTGTCTATTGGATGCTCAGTATATTACGGTCAGATGCCTAGTCCGTTATTTACATGTGATGTTGTTACTGCAGAGGCAATTAAGGACGAATATGAATTTTGTCCTATTTCGTCGTGTGACCTTTGGCAGCTGTGGTTTCTTCATGTTCGTTACCTGAGGCCTTTCCTATTAGTTTTGAGGTAGCTTTTGTATTGTTTCGGGTTTATTTTCCTTATAGAGCAGGTGAGAACTGAGCGTTTGTTTTTGTTACAACGCGTATAATCGTTACTTTAAAATGCTGATGTCTCTGTGTAAGCGACACTAGTAACAGAAGAGTGAGAAGTAAAAATGAATATCACTTAGAATCAATCTTATGAGAATTGTGTAATTTTCTAGAAAGGCTGTTATGTCATCATCGATTACTCGATGACTGCGTAACAGTAAAAAATGGTTCGTCAAATAATAAGAAATGTTCTATATATTACACGATTGTTTAGTGCTTTATTGAAAACTAGCTTATTTCCGTGGCTTTGCTCCTTTTGCTACGTGTCAAACACTATCTAAAGTAAAATAATTTCGTAAATTCTGGAAAGTACTTTTCTTAGGACGACGGGTAAATGAATGTGAACAGAGAATAAATGGTCGGGGATAGGAGAAGGGAGAGCAATCAAGCAAGCATGCATTCAGAAACTAGGGCTATGTTTTTCAAGTAATTGATGGCTTAGGTCTCGCACAAACCTTTATCTCACCGCCTCTGTTACGTCGTAGCTCTCTGGGGAATTGCTGGAAATAGATGGAACGTCAATAAAATTCGTGCCTAGGTAGCGGGTGGATCCGTTGGGTGAATATGTAGATCTGGTTGTCTGGTGGGAATGTTCGATTTGATGAAAATGGCTGATTGCTACTTGCTCCCCTGGAGAAGTGGCGATCAACACCTCACTTGTACTTCTGCTGCTGCCTGACCGTAGCTGGCATCGAACTCCGTCACTTCTAACAGGGTTTCAGTGCTATTGATATTAGTAAAAGGACAGCAGTGGAGGAGTTACAGATCGAAGTAAGCAAACAGATTTACCTAATGTAATTAACTGTATAGTTCCTTTAAGCACGAGGAATTTGAGGTAGCCTGTTACACATGAAAGGCGGTTAGTGAAATTAACAAGTATAGCTGCAGGACCAAGACACGATCAAAGTAAATCAAACAGTGAAATCATTTAAACTGGAGTAGCCCAACCCATAGCAGAGAGAAAGTGCGTTGAGAACCATTACGTAGATTGGTAGTCATGAGAGTTAACGGAACAGCCAAGGCAGGGGTAACGGCTTCAGTCCTATCGGTAATATTCTGCACACTTTCGCCCGTTGATTGGCGAACGCGTTTCCTCGTCCCAGCGGAAACGAGACGCATAAATATTCACGAACTGGTTATTACACAAAACCGTAGTGCGGAGCACAATTTATGACCACTATCGGTACTGCCAGTCAGCGTTCCTGTGAATTATGCGCTCAACTAGCACTGAGTAGAACTGCGCACGACTGGGGCGTCGGGAGCGTCTCCCGTCATTTTTATGTCCGTCATTTCAGGACACTGTATCGTTCCGCCGAGAAGAAGTGGGGCTTCGCAGCCAACCTGACAACGCGCCTTCTGCGCCCTTCCCCCGGCCCGTGCGGGCAGGGTCGGCGCCCTGTGCGGTTGGCACACCTGGACTAGCGGTTCTTCAGCCAAACGCCGCGAAGGCGCGTGTCCCTCCGCCGTTGGTGAGGAAGAAGCGAATTTAAACTAACGACCAAATGGGCCTTTAATAGGTAAGTTTCATTTACGTATAAATTAAATGGGAGTTGATAAATTATAAATTCACTTTATGAGATTTTTTGAAAGGATCGGGCCCCTCCACGCCCACACCAACGTGGTGACCATCACAAAAGTTTTACTGCCACCTCCGTATTTGGTTAGTTTGTTAAGGTGGATCACAGGATGTGGGAACCGCGATGTTGTCCGTACGTGTGGGCAAGATCACTCATTAATACAGTGTATCAGGAGATAGAATTTGGTCGAAAGGTAAACGAAGGGTAAACGTATGTAAGGGCAGAGGAAAAAAGTGCCAAGGCAAGAGCCAAGCGAAAAATCCTCTGCGACAGTGGGGGTAGGTTTTAAGGGCAGTAGAGGTATGCTATCTTTGACAGATCATGCAAGGTTTGGTAATGTTAGTAAAGGGTATACCTCGGTACCATTAACTTTGCTAGGTTTGTCATAAAGATTCAGTTCGGTTGATGCGAGGTTCTGCTGCAGCTGAGCTCCTGTGAAGTCTCCTGAGTCGGCTGTGGCAGAATACCTGTGAACATAGCCAAGTTTGGCATGATAGTTAGACAGTTCGGTCATAGAACCGGCTAAATGTGTGGGACTGTATAGGTTTGTTTGTGTTCACTGCGTTGAATATGGTTTCCCTGCCTTGCCTGTTGGTCGGCTGTGAGCTCAGCTGGCATTGCCAGTCAGTTCGCCATATTCATCGTGTTTGCGAGTTAGTGATCCCTATGACCGTAGGTGGTTAGTCTCTGAGGATAAGTGTTTTGGGTACTTTATGAAATTAAATTGGCAATTAATTTATACTATTTGTAAAGTACTAGGCCGATCAGCCAGCGACCGATAACATTCGATTCTTAATTTCACGTAAGGGCATAAACTACTGTGAAAATCACGGGATTGATTTTATTACGGCACACTCCCTTTGTCACAGGGCTGGGCTGTCATTTGCATCTGCCTTCCTTCAGCAGGTAGCCCAAGATATTGGTGCTACAAATACGGAGGCGCTCCCCTTAGCTGCGCTGCCAGTCCCAGGTCGGGAGAGCCACTTGGGCACGCGCGTACGTGACGTCAGAGGCCACAACGCCGCGGTGCACCCGCTAACGGACTCGGTACCTGACTGTACCACAATGATCTGAACACGTATTATTATCACATAACTGATCGGTCACGACAATGTAAACTCACGAGACGATCTGTAGATCCTGCAAAACGGTTTAGATAAGTTATCTGAATGGTTCAAAAATTAGCAAGTGACCATAAATAATAAGTGTGAAGAGATCCATGTGAGCAATAAAAGAAGCCTTCAATTACACGGTAAATCAGTGAAATTTAAAGGCTGCAAATTACATTAAATACCTAAGAACTAAAATTACGAAGACGTTTAAGTGGACAGAACACATAGAAAATATCGTAGGGAAGGCGTATCAAGGCCAGAACACTTAGACGATGCAACAGTTCTACTAAAGTAACAGCCTAGTCGACACCTGCGCGGCCTATTTTGGAGTATAGCCCTACATTGTGGGATACAGAGTAAGTTCAGAGAAGAGCAGCTTGTTTTGTATTATCCAGATATAGCGGGGAGTATCATGGAAATGATGCACGAGATGAGATGGAAAAATTAAAAGGCGTTATTCGTCGTGGCGAGATTTGCGAAATTTTTTTCACCTATTTCCTACTCCGAGACCGAAATCAGATAGTAAACCAAAGACTAAGGTATTCCCTTTTACGCCATAATATTTCAGCGGTGACCACGAAATGTGATAGGTACATGTAATTTTCCAAATGCAGTAGAGGGAGAGAGATGAATAAAGAGTAGCGAAAGGAAAAGACTGGTGAGAGTAAGAGGGGGGAGGGGTAGATAGAGGGTGGTGGGGAGGAGATGGAGGGTACAGGAGGAGAGGATTGGTAGAGGGTAGTGAAGGTAAAGATATAAGCAGGGGAATAAGGAGGTGTATAGATGGCGGAAAGGGAAAGGAGGAGGACGACGAGGAGGAGGAAGAGGAGGAAGAAGAGGATTAGAGGAAGGCAGAGGTAGATTGAAGGAGAAAAGTGAGAGGAGGGAGGAGTATGTCGAGTAACTGAATATTGGAAGAAATAATTACCCAAGCAACCCGGGTTTTTAAGTTGCTAATACAAGGAGGAACGTAAGAAGACGAAGAGTAAAGAGTAAAGTAGGAAATGGACAAAGAGATGAGGTAAGTGAAAGCAGAGAGATAACACAGATGTATGGGCCATTCCATTTCAAATCCGACAGATGGAAATCTTCCATTTCTGTCACAGAAAGTAGACGTTATTATCATTGAGAAACTCGCAGCTGTAATACGCAAACGCCTCCTCTTTTTTTTTTTTTAATTTTTTTTAAATAGTAGTCTTCAATAGACAGTTGTAGATTTTGAAAAAGTATTTAGAAACTGCGCCAAATTTGCCGGTTGCGCAGCACATTGTTGTATGCAACCAGTCAGTCCTTAAGTCCGAAAGAACAGCCACCGCACCAATTAATAATATTCCCACAACAGGCAATGACAATTTCAATGCGGACGAGTTCATCCGCCCGGTCCCTTGCGGGAATCCAGTATAGGCTGCTAGAAAGAGGAACCAACGGGCACAATCGTAGTGTGCTACAAGGTGAGAATTTGGGTTGGGGGTGAAGCGTGCCTGGATAGCCTAATTGGTTAAGGCGAACGCTGGCCCGAAGCGAGAAATCCGGATTCAAAACCCTGTCCTTCGAAATTTTCAGCTTTGTCGTTGGATTTATTTCAACGCCGCGAAACGTTCGAAATGTTTCAAAAATTTTGATTTAATAAATTTACGGCCTTTACTGTCAACTAATGGTATCTGTTCTTTCGGCCATATCAATAAACCCTTTTTTACCGTGACCACCTGCGAGGCGAGGCGTCTCCCCCTGTTGAGTGGCGACGGCAGCTGCCTGCCGCAGTCTGACTTGTAAATGCAGCGCGAGCTTACGTATTTATTTACTTTTTCATTGTTGAAGACTTGGGACTCCATAACACTGAAAACAGAAATCAACGAGTAATTCGAGGAAGTTCAGGTCTATGTAGTTTTAACCCTTATGAAAAATGCATTTCTTTTTTAAAATTCCGCGCCGGATTATCCGTGCGCACTGGGGCGCCGTGCTGGGTGCACACGTCCGTACGCCGTCGGGGATTCTAGTCCCACCTCGGACATGAGTATTTGTGTTGTCCTTAGGTAAGTGTACCTTAGTTTAAGTAGTTTGTAAACTACGGACTAGGGACACTCCTGGCTATTAAAATTGCTACACCACGAAGATGACGTGCTACAGACGCGAAATTTAACCGGCAGGAAAAAGATGCTATGATATGCAAATTATTAGCTTTTCAGAGCATTCACACAATGTTGGCGCCGGTGGCGACACTTACAACGTGCTGACTTGAGGAATGTTTCCAACAGATTTCTTATACACAAACAGCAGTTGACCGGTGTTGACTGGTGAAACGTTGTTGTGATGCCTCGTGTAAGGAGCAGAAAGGCGAAAATGTTTCCGACTTTGATAAAGGACGGATTGTAGCCAATCGCAATTGCGGTTTATCGTGTCGCGACACGTTGGTCGCGATCCAATGACTGTTAGCAGAATATGGAATTGGTAGATTCAGGAGGACAATACGGAATGCCATGCTGGATCCCAACGGCCTCGTATCACTACCAGTTGTGATATCCGCATGGTTATAACGGATCGTGCAGCCACGTCTCGATCCCTGAGTTAACAGATGGGGACGTTTGGAAGACAAAAACCATCTGCACGAACAGTTCGGCGACGTTTGCAGCAGCATGGGCTATCAGCTCGGTGACTATGGCTGCGGTTACCCATGACGCTACACTATAGGCAGGAGCGCCTGTGATGGTGTACGCAATGACGAACTTGGATGCACGAATGGGAAAACTCGATTTTTTCGGATGAATCCAAGATCAGTTTTCAGCTTCATGATGGTCACATCAGTGTTTGGCGACATCGCGGTGAACCCACATTGGAAGCGTGTCTTCGGTCATCGCCATACTGGCGTATCACCCAGCGTGATGGTATGCGGTGCCAGTGGTTACACGTCTCGGTCACTCTTGTTCGCATCGACGGCACTCTGAACAGTGGCCGTTACATTTCAGATGTCTTACCACCCGTGGCTCTACCCTTCATTCGATCCCTGCAAAACCCTACTTTTCAGCAGGATAATGCACGACCGTATGTTGCAGGTCTTGTGCGGGCCTTTCTCGATTTAGAAAATGTTCGACTGCCGCAGAAAACGTCTGGCCAATGATGGCTTAGCAACTGGCTCGTCACAATACACCAGTCACTACTCTTGATGAACTGTGGTATCGTGTTGAAGCTGCGTGGGCATCTGTACCTGTACCTGCCCTCCAAGCTATGTTCGACTCAATGCCCAGGCGTATCAAGGTCGTTATTACGACCAAGGGTCGTTGTTCAGGGTACTGACTTCTCAGGATCTATGCACCCAAGTTGCGTGAAAAATGTAGTCACATGTCAGTTCTAGTATATTTGTCCTTTGAATACCCGTTTATCATCTGCATTTATTCTTGGTGTAGCAATTTTAATGGCCAGTAGTGTAGTTGTGTCCGACTGATTTACATAAGTTTGAACATTCGATTTTCTTAAAAAATGAAAAGAATGTTTTACAACAAGGAATTAATTGCTGTCATCTTATTGTCTACATCAACTTTAGATATTGAGCTTCAAAATTAACCGTAGTTCACTAAAATCTGGTATGAGACAGCACACGATGTGTCGCGTTCGGAAAATAAAGCTATCTTACCTGAATTTAACTGGAATTAAAAAAAAAAAAACTTAACAATCATTTTTTTCCACTCTCAGTATGTAGATACGATCTATCTGTTTATCATGCAAGGATATAGATAGGTACCTACCCACTTGAATTCTAACTCAAAACATACCTATGAATAACAGTGATCAAAATATTTTTAGAGTTCTTCTAAATAAAATGAAATGTAAAATATTAGACTAATTAAAAGTTAAACAAGTTATTACGATAGTATATTGTAATTACAATTATTGTTATTTTTGGGGTCAGTGTCAGCCAAGATAGGTTTGTAACTACATACATAGTTATAGGTGAGATGTACTTGTGTCGCACGCGTTTCGTTGTTTCTCTTGGATGTTGATCGGCTACATCTAGGATTACGATTCGGTTCTCGCTTTTGGACTTATAATTCCACCTTGTGTCGTGGTTCTCTGTCTACACCGTTGTGTCTCTACGTGGTGTCCGTTGCGGCGACGCCCTCGGTCGGTCGGCCGATCTCTTGTGATCCCAATCCCATCAAACTTCGGTCTCAATATTCTCGTACTACTTTTGTTAGGTAAATTGTAGTGTTTCCTTGGCTGACATCGAAAATATCAATAATTGTAACTACATTATATTATCGTAATAACGTGATGGACTTTTAATTAATCTAATATATTTCATTTCATTTTACGTACGAGAACTCTAAAAAATATTGATCATTGTTTGTTATTCGTAGGTATGTGGGTAGATACTTACTATCTTCTAGCGTGGTAAAGACGTACATCGTAACTACAAATAGATGAGTAGAAAGAAGTAAGTTGATTATTAAGTTGTAGAAAATACGTATTTTTTTTCTTTTTAGTGCATACTAACTTAAACCCGCAGCTCCACTCACGTGTTGGTTGATTATGATAGATAATGCGCGAAACTTCAAATCGATTTTTATTGAAGAGATGTATTAAAAGAAATTTCTTTTTTACTGCTTCATTTACTTGTTCTTATATTTACTTATTCGTATGCTTATCCTTACAGAGAAAGACATTGTAGCTCGCATAGACCAAAGATATGGTTTGTGGCATCACGTTTCGCTGTATATAACCTCCTTGCTATAGAGTCACTAACGTCATCCAAATTTTTTATAATTTAACGACTTTCAACCACCATATCTTCCACCACTTATAGCTATCGGCATGGAACTGCTATGGTGTACAACGGGAGACCTCGGACAACACAGACCATTCGTTTGAGTTCTGTAGTTTTCGCTGCAGAGCGAAATATTAACACACACACACAGACAAGTAGAATTTTATATACACCCATAACATTCCATCCCAATATAATCCACCGTTTATCATGAGCAACCCTCAAGCAACAATGCAACCAATAAAACCATTCTCAACGAGTAAATATAATTTTCAAAGAGTAATTATTGTTCCGCAATTCGCGTTATATTCTTCAAATTACTAAATATCTATCAGATCGCTATAAAACCGTGCCTCAAACCTTCCTCAGGTATGAATTAGTAACTGTACAAATATTTAGGTCTGAGCGTTTTGTCGTTCGGACGTGATAAGCGTACACCGAACAGACATTCACATTTATATATATAGTTAAACGAGCCGAACCCCCGCTGCTTCGCATGCGTAGTCTGGTTGGTCTGCACCAGTTGTTTCTTTCTAATCCTGATGAAGAATCCATATCTTAAGTTTCGTAGTTATCGCTTGAAATTTCAGTTAACAGCACCATATTTTTGAAAATCAACTTATGCTTCTCGTAATTAACCCCCTTATTAGTCGATTTTCCAAAAATACCGAAACACGTGTCGTTTAAATTTGAACCCCGAATCCAAATCCGAAAATTTGTAGTTAAAATTGCCTAAATAGCAACATATTTCCAAAAAACACTCCCTCTCCAATTTTACACCCTTGATGTTTGAATTTCCAAAAATACCGAAACACGAATTTTTTTAATCATAACGAACAATACAAATACCAATTTTTGCCGCTAACGCTTCAAAATTGTCTAGACAACAAAGTGTTTTCGAAAAGAATTTTTGATCCCCTCTTTTGCCCCCTTAGTTTTTGAATTTCAAAAAAATACCGAAACTGGTGTCTTTTTAATCCTGACCAAGAGTCCATATCCTAAGTTTCGTAGTTGCAGCTTGAAATTTGAGTTAACAGCAACATATTTTTGAAAATCAATTTTTTTGCGTCCTCTATTTAACCCATTATGGTTGAATTTCAAAAAATTCCGAAACACATGTCTTTTAAATTCGAAATCCGAAAATTTGTAATTCTAACTTCAAAATTGCCTAAATAGCAACATATTTTGAATTTCCAAAAATACCGAAACACGTATTTTTTAAGGTTTATCCAACTATACAAATATAACTTTTGGCAGTTCTAGTTTCAAAATTGTATCAATAGCAACGTGTTTTCAAAAAGAATTTTTGATCCTCTATTTAACACTCTTACTTGTTGAATTTCCAAAAATACTAAACATCATGGCTTTTTAATCCTGACCAAGATTCCATATCCAAAGTTTCGTAGTTGTAGCTTAAAATTCGAGTTAACAGCAACATATTTCTGAAAATCAATTTTTTGCGTCACTTATTTTACCCCCTTATTTGTTGAATTTAAAAAAAAAAAAATGCCGAAACACTTGACTTTTAAATTCCAACCCTGAATAAAAATCCGAAATTTTGTAGTTATAGCTTCAAAATTGCCTAAATAGCAACGTATTCTCAAAAACGTTTCATCCCCTATTTCATCCCCTTACGGAAGGAATATCGAAAAATCGCTTCTTAAATGAAACCTACGGAGTAAGATCAACACCCTCTACAAATTTCAAGTATCTATCTTCAGTCGAATGAGCTGGGCGATGATGAGTCAGTCATTCAGTCAGTCAATGAGTCAATCAGGACACTTCCTTTTATACATAGAGAAGATAGCTATCCGATTGCCATAGAACCGTGCCTAAAGCCTCCCCGTTTAGACATTAGTAACTGTACAAATTTGTAGCTCTTGATGTCTTGTCGTTCAGACGTGATAAACGTACACCGAACAGACATTCAGATTTATAGATATAATTTTTTTGGAATGGTATTTTTAAGTCGGATTTTTGTAAAATTTTTGTTCATTATTTGATTTTCAGTGAATGTGAAGAACACTAACAAATTTTTCTGAATATGGGTGGATCTACGTAACGTGCTGATCTTATGAGACAGAGCGGTGTAAATGAAAAAAAAAAAAAAAAAAAAAAAAAAAAAAAAACGCGGCTTTACAGGAAAAAGGTTTGAACAGGGAAAATATCGCTAAACGTAATCACCGTCTCGACTTCATTAACGATCGTCTATCCAAAGAGACAGAGGAGCAACGTGCAAACCGTCTCAGGTTCATCCACGATCGCTTATACGAAGAGACGGAGCACCAAAGTGCCCAACGTCTCAGCTTAATCCACGATTCTCTATCTAATGAGGCGGAGCAGCAACGTCCCACCGTCTCAGATTGATTATGCCGAGTATCGTTAATCTGTTCCTAATTTTTGAAGATTTCCGTTACTTTGTCATGGATCTCATAATCAGAACCTAAGAAAACTCTTATCAAACTACCACTAAAGTACATCCTTTCCAATAAAAAGAGAGTCATCGAAATCGGTTGGCGTGATATCGAGTTATACGTCCATTTGTCGCACGCATACACAATGCTAATTTAAGACAAATGGTTTTCAGTACCCAGAACACCACCTCTGGCCGTAATAACGACCTTGATACGTCTGGGCATTGAGTCAAACAGAGTTTGGATGCCATGTACAGGTACAGATGCCCATACAGCCTCTACACGATACACAGTTCATAAAGAGTAGTGACTGGCTTATTGTGACGAGCCAGTTCCTCGGCCGCCATTGACCATACATTTTCAATTGATGAGAGATCTGGAGAATGTGCTGGCCAGGGCAGCAGTCGAACATTTTCCGTATACAGAAAGGCACTTACAGGACCTGCAACATTCAGTCGTGGATTATCCTGCTGAAAGTTGGGTTTCGCAGGGATCGAATGCAGGGTAGAGCCACGGGTCATGACACATCTGAAATGCAACGTTTACTGTTCAAAGTGCCATCGATGCGAACAAGAGGTGACGGAGACCTGTAACCAATGGCACCCCATACCATCAAGCCGGGTGATACGCCAGTATGGTGATGAAAAATACACGCTTCCAATGTGCGTTCACCGCGTTGTCGTCAGACATGGATGCGACCATAATGATGCTCTAAACAGAAGATGGTTTCATCCGAAAAAAATGACATTTTTACATTCGTGCACCCAGGTTCGTCGTTGCGTACACCATCGCAGGCGCTCTTGTCTGTGATGCAGCGTCAAGGGTAACCGCAAACATGGTCTCCGAGCTGATAGCCCATGCTGCTGCAAACGTCGTCGAACTGTTCGTGTAGATGGTTTTTGTCTTTCAAACGTCCCCATTTGTTGACTCAGGGATCGAGACGTGGCTTCACGATCCGTTTCAGCCATGCGGATAAGATGCCTGTCATCTTGACTGCTAGTGATACGAAGCCGTTGGGATCCAGCATGGCGTTCCGTATTGCCCTCCTGACCCAGTGATTCCATATTCTGCTAACATTCATTGGATTGCGACTGACGCGAGCAGCAAGGTCGCGATACGGTAAACAGCAGTCACGATTGACTACAATCCGACCATTATGAAAGTCGGAAATTTGATGGTACGCGTTTCTCCTCCTCAAACGAGGCATCCCAACAACGTTTCACCGGCAACGCCGGTCAACTGCTGTTTTTTTTGTTTGAGAAATCAGTTGGAAACTTTCCTCACCTCAGCACGTTGTAGGCGTCGCCACCGCCGCCAACCTTGTGTGAATGATCTGAAAAGCTAATAATTTGCATATCACACCATCTTCGTCCTGTCAGTTACATTTCGCGTCTGTAGCCCGCTATCTTCGTGGTGTAGCAATTTTAATGGCCGGGAGTGTATAAAGGATATGTCACACGATTTGGCGTCACAATCATTAAAACAAAGCCCATGATCGTTCCGGCGAGATATTTTTTTACAAAATTTCAACCTCCAACACTTATACACAGAAATAAATACTCATTCTAATAAAACGAGCCGCGGCGAAGTGACCGAGCGCATTGAGACGCCATGCTCTTAAACGCCAGACCGTTTCCCGTCGGCGGTTCGAATACTCCCACGGATGTTTGTGTTGTGTTTAGTGTTTAGTCGTTCTCGTTGCCATGTGTTTTGTCCTTCTCGGCCCATCTTTCAGGAAAGGTTTTTTTTCAGGACGCGTAGGATATGTAGAGAGCTAAAACAGTTATACAGATTAGTAATACAAGTTTAATTTACGAATATTTACAATTACTTTACGTTTGACATGTCTGCCTGTCTCTTCTAGGGGCGGCGTCTTCTTTTACGTTTCCTAGTGAATCCTAGTGACTGCCTATTTCGGAGCCGAGTTCAGATGGGCTCGCTAGATATAGCCGCTTGTAGAGGGCGCGCTTCTCGGTTTCTCCCTCCAGGAAGCGCGGCTCCGGTGTGTGATTGGCTGTCTGTTATCCGCTGCCTTTACACGATAGTTCTCGTGCGTCTGGCGTGTGGCGCTATTCGACAAATAGTTATTGAACTACCAAAACTTTTTAATTTGTTTATAACATTATGGTTTTCCTGTGAGGATGTTATACTCTAAGATTTACAATAAAGTCGCTGATAGCATTAGACTGTTTGTGTTTCCAAACAGAGTCTTCGAGCTCAAAACGTCTGCTCCCGTTGACTATCATACAACCAAGAACGTTTTGTTTACTTCTATTTACCTTGAAATATAAAATTTTGTGAGGAAAGAAATCGAAAGTAGAAAATATCAGGGTTTCATATTATTCCCACTAAACTGCAATATCATCAAAAGCAAAGATAAGACCCAGCTATTATCCTATAGTGGGGTACACAAAATTATCATTTCAGAAGGTGCTAATTTTTATATTGGTAATTTAGGTAGGAACATTGCAACGAGGGTGGCTGAACATTAACGCAGCTGTAGGGTGCAGAACCATGGCACGCCATTTGCAGGCATGTGCTGAATGAGGCCACAGCTACTAATCACAGTCCAGTCCCATGTCCTTTACATAGCAAAGGCCAGAACCTCGTCCTGTTGGAAACACTAGAAATCAATAAACGTCTAGCTCAGAGCACTGATTTAATATTAAACGACGAAACACTTACACTTAGACTTAATCATCCATGATGTGCCGTCACCTCCCACACTCTTTGTTCCTGTCTCTGCCTTCATTTCCCAAAGTGTACTCATACTGATTCATCTAAGTTGATTATTACTTGAATGTTACAGAGATATAATCCAAGTAAAAAGTAAATTATTGATTCGCTACCAAAATATCCTAAATACCCCTTAGCAGTAACTCAAAAAATTTATTTATTGGAATTGTTAATTAATTCAAAAAGTTGTATTTGAAGAGCTCTTCAGTTCATAGTTACAGTTGATTGTACGGAAAAGACTGCATTATCTCTTCAGTATCCAAGTTGAGTAATTTTTTTTTTTTTTTTAATTTTTTGTAATATTTGATTATTGACAGTGTTACACTGCTACATCTTCCAGTTTAAGTTTATTCCTGTTTTGTTCTCCATATTTCCACAATATTCCTCAGCTGTTTCATGAAGTTATTTATTAATTGAAATTGTTAATGCGGTTAAAATATTTTATACTTACTGTACATTACCTCTCACAATGTAAGATCCTATCTAAAAGTTATGCTTCAGCAGTCTGTTAAGTAACTTATTTATCATAATGGTTAATTATTTAGAATGTTATACACACAGATTTTCTCGCTTAAAATTAAGATTATTCTTGTTATAAAGTTCAAATATTTGTAATTCTATAGGACCAAATTACGTTGGTCAGCAGTCCCTACACTTACAAACTACATAACCTAAGTTAAACTAACTTAAGGACAACACACAAATCCATGCCCCAGGGAGGATTCGAACATCCGACGCGGGAGATCGCGGGATCCGTAACGTGGCGCTCCAGACCGCTCGGCTAATCCCGCGCTGTGGTGTTGGCTTCCCCCGAGGTACGGGCAGAAGTAAAGTTGTGAGGCGGCATCGTGAGTCGTGTCGGGATACCTCAGTCGGTGCAGCGCTCGCCCGCTGTAGGCAAAGGTCCCAGGTTCGAGTCCAGGTTCCGGCACACAATTTTAATCTGCCAGGAAGTTTCATTAAACATCATTTCAAACATTTACGAAACTTTTTCTCGCTGACAACCCAACAAAGTTATGAAAGGAAGGAGGTTTGTCGCTTACCACTTTTTCGGCCTTTCTTTTTTTCCAACCTGGGAGAACCGCCTTTCTCTCTCTCTCTCTCTCTCTTTTTTTTTTTTTTTTTTTTTTTTTTTTTTTTTTTTTTTTTTTGGGGGGGGGTCTCCTGTCCACCCCTACAACCCACCTGTCACACACTAATACATTCAACAAAACTGAACATTCCTGAGAAAACTCAGTATAAATAGAATCCCATTCAAGGCGGAATGAAAAGAAAAAAAAAAACACCCTCCGGGTAAAATGCAGAAAATGAAAGGAAGCTTCCTGAGTTTGGACTGATGACGGTCACTTCCTTCATGCCCAAAGAGAAGAGGATTTGGTACCAAAAAAAAAGTCGTGTGAAAGCAAAGGTGAAAAAAAAACCTGTAAAAACAGCGGGCACAGAACTTACCGTGGCTCAAAATGACAATGGGAAATATCAAACACATATACAAGGATAAAAAATACAAATCTTCACACAAAGAAAACAGAAAATTGAAACGTAAAGGGAAGAAGCGGGGGAAAACTGTCCCCACCAATCACAACCTCCGTGCGAAGAAAATATGATAAATTTAAAAAGAAAAGCCAATTGGTTCCCCGCTTCAATAACTGAGATTTCAAGTTCAATTTCAAGTGCAGTCAGCCACCAAGCGACGGTGGCAAAGGAAAAAAAAATAGAGAAAAACAAGAACAAGAAGCGTGAAACGATCAGCACCCCCCACCAGGGGACAATCTGTGGTCAGAAAACTGTCTGCGACTATCGGGCAACGCAGCAAATGTACCACACGACACCATTACCGGCCAAGAGCTGACTGGTAGCCGTGGACAAGCGCTGCCGACAAATAATTTCTAAAACTCTCTCCATACGTCGTAGTCAAGGTCAACTTTTGGTGGACTGTCCAGAGGTATGCCATGAACTCAACAGCAGTGTAAAGCCGGAGCTCGAGAATGGCATACAGCGTATGGCCTAAGATACAAATAGTGGCGTTGTGTTTCGTCCGGGGGTAGAATCGAAATTGGGGAATGGTAAACCATTCATCTGTCACATTTGGGGGCGTGGTGCGGTTGATGAGCGCCAACATACTCCTGGCAAGGGTCCACACAGTAGAAACCCGTTGGCATTCAAATCTATAGCGTCGGGTGTCAGGGATCTGACACAGAGGACAATCAGCAGTGGCGACCAAATGTATTTCATACATCCGGTGGTTGGTGGGTAGGACATTATTAACCAACTTGTACCAAAGACCGCGGATCGCGGTTGGCAGGAGCGGATGGAAGATATTGTTCCAGACCTGCCGCCAGTTGATGTCAGGGTAACGGGACTCCAATTTGTGAACTGGTGGTCGTCCTAAAAGTGCGATATATGTCACCCGAGCCGTATGATGCCGTGGAGTCGCCACCCGAAGGACGTAGCTACGATTAAAATAGAAGTCCCGGATGTGGGACATCTTGTAAGGAATCAGAAGTTAGGGCATTTGGCAAGTCGTTACAATTTATTACTCGTACACTATTAATTTTATTCACGAGAAATGTTACAAACAGTATACAGGCATTCAACTCAATGTACGTTCGACATTTTATCACAGTACGACACACAGTTCATGAGATATGACGTCATCACGCATGACGTTTCGATTTATTACGTGTTTCCTACTAACTCTATTCGTGACGAATTTTTTGCACCGTGATACTGTACATCCGATTGCGATGAAACATTGTCATCTCATTGCTTGCATTCGCGCGAATGTTATAGACATACTAAAACTAACTTCGTAAGGTGCATGGTGCAGGGTGCTTTACTATTAGCTACTGCATTTGCTAGGCCTTCACGCTGAAATGGCTGGACGGATATGAGTGGAATTTGGCAAAGAGGCAGCTTATACCCTGGTTAATACATGGGCTACCTTTCGTAAGCCACCGACCGCATGGTGTACGGCGGAAGGCGCCTAATAGTCGGGTAACACGTTTGTTACACTTCACGATGAAACGGCTGGATGGAGTTGATGAAATGTGGAATGAAGATAGCTTATACCCCTTGGGGTATACCTTTCTTAACCCAAACTTCCAAATTGTTTGACAGGTCACCGTGAAAGTCAGCACATAAATGTATGTTTTCATGATAGAGATTTCTATAATCTAGAAGCCAGTTAATTTAGCATGGCAGAAGATACCTTGCGACTTTGAAACCTTTTGACCAGTCACCATGAAACTTGGCGCATATATGTGTGTTTTCATATATAGGAGGGGGAGGAGTAGGTGGAGGAGGAGACGGACAGAAAGGAAACGGAGGAGACAGACAAAGGGATGGTAGAGGAGGAGAATGAGAGAGGGGAGATGGTGACAGACAGGTGAAAAGGAGATGAACAGAGTGAAAGGATGAGGAAATAGACAGAGAGGAGGAAATGAATAGAGATAGAGAGCCGGTGGAGATTAATAATTAGATGTACTAACATAACACTGGAATAAATGAGTACCTGGACGACGCCGGGTCTTCAGCTTATATATATAAGAAACCAATGAAAAATCTGAATTGGTAATTTTGTAAGGACATCAGCACTTCGGATCGGATTCGTATTTTACGCGTTTGCATGCAATTCATCCGACTGCAATAAAATTTTGCAGACATGATTTTTAAAACAAGAAGTATGCAATGTCCGTACGGAACGGTGGTAACTTAAGAACAGACTCCAAAATAAATCTACAGTATTATTCCGATGTTCATGAACTCTTAACACTCGACCTTTAAACGAAGAGAATCGTCACTATATACAAAAGATTTAGTACCGTGCATAGAGGAGAATACGTTACTCCAGATTTCGACACCAAATGTTTCTAAAGCTATGGCGCCAAACTGCAGTGGTCATCAGTCGCTAGGCCCATATACACACTCGTGCCTGAGAGGGGACTCGAATCTCCGATAGATTGCAGCCGGAGGAACGTATTTTCCCCCACGCACCGTACTAAATCTTATGTATACAGTGTATATATATTGTTCAGCTCGAACAGGACCCTCCATTAACATAAAGCTCGACTATACTGCACCGCCTCCTGGAACGGAAAGGGGCTGGGGTAGAATTTTAATCATAAACAGAAGCCACTATTACCACTTGCATTGTAGATCTGTATTTTGCCTGAAGAACTGGAAATTTCGTATGAAACATTTCTTTCGTTTCATGATATACGTATGGCGCTGTAATCGGTAAAAATTAAGGAGAGTTCATAATTGTTGAAAAACGATAATATCTCGAAGAGACTTCATACTCTTTCTCTAGCTTCAACACTTCCAGATTCAGCAAAAGGTTGGACAATGTTGCGAATAGTAGTTGCGGATGGAACATTTCTCTCAGGGAACAGGTTAACATAACTTTAATGAGGACCTTAAAATTTTCATGAGCGTCAAAGTACAAGGGAATGATACTCCCTTTCTCTGAAACTGTTAATATCGCGAACAATTGCGTAGAGATGTCTATAGTCCGAATCACAAAAGTACAATGAGCAGTCTAACTATAGACTGAGAACATGCTCACAAACTGGGATTCATACGATTGTGGAGGGGGGGGGGGCGGGGTCACGGGATAGCATTATCAGAAATATCGAAAACTGTATTATGATTTTTCTAATCTGATGCGAATTTTTTGAGTGAATACCGTGTTTCGACATATTTTTATTTTTGACAATTACAGCTCCGTGTGTCACGAAACGAAAAAAAAAAAAAAAAAAAAAAAAAAAAAATGTTTCATACGAAAGTTGGATATTTTTTGACAGAGAATACAAATATCACTTCCCTCCCGTCCCCTTTGGTGATGCAGGAGTATCGAGTATTACGTCAAAGGTGGACGTTGATGAAAAACGCACACAATTTAAAAAATGCAACAAATCCAGTTTCCGAGATATGGCAATAACATTTTGTACATTTTATATGAAAGTAACACATTTACATATAAAATCTTTTGATTATACATATTCAACTTTTTTTGAAAGATATTTGAAATTAAATTAAATTAAAAAAAAAGAAAGAAAAAAAATGTATGTTCCTTTTTCTCAGAAATTATTCAAGAAATTTCAACAGAAAGTTCTCTGTTTCATCTCTCTATATGTAGTAAGCTTCTCTCTTGAAGTTTCTGGAATATCTCAAATAGGAGAATTTTCATATTTTTTAATTATAACTCCACAAGAAAAGTTTTAAATAAATGCAAAATTCCAAGCATTTTGCCCCATATCTTAGCTTGGAAACAGAATTTCAAAATTTGCACTTGAGACTACGTTTATTAGGTTTACAGAAACATGTGTACATAATTTCATAATCCTAGCGTTCATAGAATATAAGAAAAAGGTCCATTAACATTAAAAAACAAACTTTTCAGGAAACGCAATTCAAAGTTCAACCAAACCTTTTTCCTTATGTCACTTCTTCAGAAGCACCCTAGTTGTGCTCTGGATCGTCTTTCCCTTCAACGTTTTCCTTCAACGTTTTCCTTCAACGTTTCTCTTCTGGTTTCTTGTTGTGTGTCTTCATTCCTTTACCAGGTCTTTAACTGACTTTTCAGCTGCAGAGACGCGCTGTAAATCTACTTTTCTCAGGATGTCTTGAGTAAAATTTATCTTGAAGCCCTTTCTAATACATTCATCCTCCCGACGTTCCCATCATTAAATACAAGAACTGCATCACAAGTTGCAATTCTGAGAACTGCAGGAGATGAAATGTGGTTCTGGGGTATCGTTTCCATATGAGTGAATTTAGAGACTCATTTTTACTGTAGGTTTTGGTTTCAAGGTCAAGTAATCAAAAACCAGAGAACCGAAATTCATCATTGTAGGATGCACCAATCACCTTACTTATTTTTCTTGGAGCTGCTAGGAGACGAGTTCATATTTTCAGCAGATGTTCTTACTTTGGTCGTAGACTCATTGCTGGTTTGTCGTTGTTTCTCACGTCTTCTATTCACTTACTTATTCAAACGCAGTTTACCAATTTTTTAATACATTCTTTATGATCGTGGTATAACTGAATGAAGAAAGAACCGAACACTTGTACCAAAAGGCAAAAAAATGAATTGCTTCTTCATAAATGATGCAGCTAGGTTGTTATTGTTTATAAGATAGGGAACAGACTCAAAGATGATACATATATATGGAACCAAAGTGTATGTATTAAGGCATTCTAAATGTATCCCGCACATGTTTGGTTTAAAGTAATACACAGAATTGTTGTTCAGTGAGCAAGTATTGACATGTTGCTTCAAAACGTGGTCGTGGCAGGGAGGCCGCGTCACACTTTTAATTAAGTTTCAGGCACTTAGGATGCGATTTCAAAATTGAAACTTTGGGAACTTATTGTCCATGAGTTGTACTAACAGATAAAAAATAAACCGAAAATTGACATTTTTGATCAAGTTCATCAACATCCTCCCTTAATGGACATCCCTCATGGAGGTGAACATCTTTTACTGGAAGTGTTTTGTAATCCGATTTACATTTTGCAAAAAAAAAAAAAAAAAAAAAAAAAAAAAAAAAAAAAAAAAAAAAAAAAAACAGTTTTAGGTGTCTCAGCCTGTATATCATGTTAAGTATGCAGTAGAAGGACGAGTTGAACAAAGAGAGGGGAGTTAATGAAAGGGAAGTGAATGGGTTAATGAGGGGAGGTGGGGGAGGTAAGAAGAGGAGGATAGGAAAGGAGAGTTGGTGGCAGTCGATGAAGACGGGGTGGCGGAGGAGATAGAAGAAGCACAGAATGTTACACAGTATAATGTCCTTCCAATTCTTGACTGTTCTTCGTGAAGAATAAACTTCTGTTGTAAGCAATGAAATGTTTCGACGTGCCACTAGTGTATACTATGCTTGTAACCAGAGAAATTCATGTGAGGCACATAGAATAATGATTGCAAATGGACAATCATAATTATTGTGGTATTTGTAAATAATTTCTATATAATAAGATGTACGAAAAGGAATCGTGCTTGTCTTGTCTTGTGCTTGTCCTTTTCGTGTCGTGTGCTTGCTATAGTAAAAGCGCTGTTACATTGTTTCTTTAATATATCATAATGAAACCAACGATGTTAAAAAGGTGTGTAATCTGAATTTTTTAAAGAGTGATACAAAATATAACGATATATTTTAAACCTGCATTTACATCATTTGGAGTTAAATCACCCAATTATCACCTATAAAAGTGTATGTGACAAGTTTCAGCTAAAGTGTTACCAGCGGATGCTACCAATGGTCAACGATCGAGATTTCCAAACGCCGCAAAGTTTACGCGGCTAAATTAAATGTAATAATTATTAAAAATCAGGACAGGGAGGTGTAAGATAGAAAAATATTTTGATATAATTTAGTTTTCAGCCTTCCTGGACTTCAGTGGTAATCTCAAGGATCATATGTAAGAAACTAAAATTGTGACTGAAACGTGTGGCTAAGTAAGGAGAGTGTTTTCCAAGTGAAAGATTTTCTAAAAATAAAATGGGAAGTGGTATTTAATAATTTTTCGTTCAGGAATAAGATATCAGTGATATTGGAACTGTTTAAGAATATATTTCGTAAAAATCAGTTAACTTATCAGGGACTCGTTACTACATTCAATGATGCTGTATAGATATTCAAGCCGTGTAGAATTTTACTATAAACATATTTAAGTATTTTCGAAATCGGAATAAATGCAGGGTGATAGGTTCCATATAATTTTGTTAAATAATAACTTAAAATAAAACTAAAAATCATTTGATCACGAATTATATGGAGCTGTGTTGTAATGATACTCATACCAACTGCGGGCCTTTAACTAAAATTTTACCTGTCTGAGCTAGCTTTGAACTTGATACATAGCAACACATATTTTTACAGAAAGTAGTAAGAAATCAAATCCCTTTCATTCAGTACAGATTTTACTTTATAAAGTGGTTTTACAATAAAAGTAAAAAAATAAAAAAATAAACCCTTTTAAATATCTATAGCAAACGAGTATAACAGAAACTTATAAAAATTACGAGTATCATTACAACAGGGAGTAGGAAAAGATGAACAGAGGAAGGAGTACACGGACTAACTGACCACTGGACTAGATAAATACTCGGGCACCTCGGGGCTTTAAGCACGCTAAAATAGAGAGAAGCCCAAACCCGTGACATGTTGTTCTACGTCGTCTATCTGGCTACTGCACGCTTTGAAACGACCTGCTGCGTCCCACGGGACGCGCTGCTAATCGTGATTTGCGACCTCTGCACTCTCCAGCGCCCGTTGCTGGCTGGCGTTCGTAGATAAACGTGTTTACGAAGATGGATGTGCGCAGAATTGCACGGTATATCTGTCTGCGATCGTCGAAAACGGAAACCTGATCACTGTAGCTTTTTTATGCCACAGGTAGAGCTGTACATTTGCTTGCAAGTGGCACACAAAACTCATCCAAAAATTATAAATTTCTCAAGACATTTAAAGACGGTACGTATATGTTAAAGCAGATGATAATGATAACAAAATGTACAAAAGTAATCATAAAATATCAACTGTCAGATACATCATCTGCACACCAGCTCCACTTCTCTTGTTCTCTGTTACATTCCTATTTGCAAATTCAATAATTTTGTATGGCACTCCTTCGGGGATAATAGGTTCTGCCTTATACATTTAACAACGCCTCACATCGCTAATGATCATTGTGATAATTTGGCTATTAGTATTGTACATGAACACTGTGTTCCTCCTTTACTGTATCTGCTCACTTGGTCACACGCTAGCCACGTTTTCTTTGCACTGCGAAACTTAAATATTCCAACACCGTAATGAACTGTGACAGAATTGAAACACCGTGAGCAAAAACGAGTGACGTACGGTACTGTCTTAAAATTTATTGTGTCAGTCCTTAGGACGAAAAACCGAACCAAATCTCTCGTGGATAGATTTTGTTATTGTTTATAATAAATAAAGTCGAATATTGGATATTATAACTGTAATAAGTTACTAAAAAGCTCCATAAACCGTGATTAATCCCAGTCGATAAAAATATATTAGGGACTATAAAGGCAAACTAGTTATTTGAAATGTTTTCCTCCACATCTCGCGACGCTGACCACTGCGCTAATCCTTCTTCTTATAAAGAAATGACAGTGACTATAGGATATTTTACCTCTATTAAATTAACAAGGAAGAACAAGAAACATTTAGAAAACAAGAAAGGAAAGTTAATTGGAAGTAGGTAACCGCGAAGTAGATACACTCTTGACCATCTGCTCCGTAGCTTGTAACGTCATCAACTAAGCCATTTCTCAGCTCCTTTTGGTGGAACTGTTACGTAATATATTACAATATGTTATTGTTCAGATACTGCTCTCCGCTTTGCTCTATCTTGAGCATGTCTCTACATCTCCTCATAAGAAAGGCAACCCACTTTCACTTGAACTTTCTTACTATGTTCGTGCGTTGCGACTTTTACTCTACACACTTCCATCCAATGCTAAATTCATGATCCCGTGATGTCTACGAATTTGTCCTACCAATCATTCCTTCTTTCAGTCAAGGTATGCCAGAAATCCCTTTTCTCCTCATTTCTGCTCAGTACATCCTTTTTAGTTACCCACCTATTCTTCAGCATTCTTCTGTGGCACAACATTTCAAAAGCCTCTCCCATTAATATCTGACTATTTGCAGTCCATACTTTACTCCCGTACATCGTAACACTCCACATAAGGACCTTCAAAATCGATTTCCTTACACTGAAATTAATATTCGATGTTTACTAATTTCTCTTTTTCAACAATTCGTTACTTCCAATATACATTCTGCGCTTTATATCTTCTTTGCCTCTGCCATCAGAAGTTATTTTTCTACCCAAACAACAAAACGCATCTATTTTTTTATTGTCTCATTACCTAATCGAATTCCTTTAATATCGCCTGTTCTTTGACACTACATTCCATTACCCTTGTTTTGTTAATGTTAATCTTATACCCTCCTTTGAGGACACTGTCTATATATATATATATATATATATATATATATATATATATATATATATATATATATATATGGTGTCCAGAAAAGGACTCCCTGATTTCAAAATTAAATATGTCGAACACAAAGATCGATAGAGGAATGCAGTAAACGGTATGTTTATTGTGAAATCTGTAAGAAGTTTATACAGCAGTTTGAAATAACAGTTAGAAAAGCTGCTAACAGATGGCGCTGTACGCTGTACAGCTCATATCAGCATACATGAGTGAAATAATCGTATGAAAACATTCTTCGCAAACAATCACATCACAATGTTTTGAAAATGTTCACCATTGGCACTACAGATGTGGCGCAAACGAAGAATGAAATTCGCCATAACATTTCGTAGTGTCTCAACAGAAATGGATTCACATGCCACAGAGATCGCCGAATCAAGCTCGTCCAGCATGGCGGTATGCTTCGGGTAGACCAAGTCTTTCAGTGTGTCCAACAAAAATATAAAAGTCACAGGGAGTCAAATCCGGCTAATACGGAGGCCAATCCATGCCTGCACCAGTAAATTTGGGATATTCCAAAGCAATGACTCGATTCTCGAAGTACTCCAGAAAGCAAAACACTTGTTCGGTCCGATGTGGTCGGGCTGCATTTAGCATAAACCATTCGGTACCTGGTCGATCCTCTAACGCTTGCTGTGTGGCGATAAATTGTTCCAAAATTGTAACTGGAGATTTAAAACTACGGTTTCATACGGTGGAATTCAGAAATGTGTCGTTTTAAACCGTTTTAAACCATGTATGATACCGGAGAGAGGTTCATTTCATCCTGGTTGTCAAGCAACCGGCAGTACCATACGACAGTATGAACGGCATACACATCAGGCGTTACCATTCGGGAATGAAGTAATGCATCCGGAAACAACTAGAACAGGTGTCATAGCCGACAGGTTTATATAAAGCCAGACAGTGCGGACACTCCTCAGTTGTTGTTACGCTGAGCTATCATACGCAATCAGACATGATAGGAGAGTTAATGCAATGCGTCCTCGATCAAAGGTGAGGGATGTCTTCGATGTACGGCAAGTTGATAGTAAGAGACACGCAACATGTAAATATTGTACATATCGTAACGCCTTGACATCACGATTAAAGGAACATCTTACCAGATACGATCTGTACCCTCAGTCTGTTAAACGTATAGCTTCAGAACATTAATCGTAGGTGAAAAGGAGCAAAACGGATATGCCAACAAATACTGCGGTCCAGAATATTGACGTAGCGGGGACTGCATCTTCATCTACGCTATCGTCATTGCCTTCTGGTTCTGCTCTCAGTGAACAGCTTACAACAGAATCACAACAACAACCTTCAACATCTGGGCATAAAGATACACAACAAGCAAGTGATGGTGATACTAATGACCCATTGCTAGGGTAATATATGCTTCAGCTGCTCCACTATCTATGCTGAATTCGAAATACTGGCGGGAAGCATTGCAGAAACTGCGGCCCACCTATGAGCCACCTAGTCTCCAACAGCTTAGCACATCTTTGCTTTCTGCCGAATATAAACGTGTGAAGACGTTGGTCACAAAGAAGTTGGAGCTCTCAACTGCTATTGCATTGATTTCAAATGGATGTACCGATGTATCAGGAAAACGTGTCGTTAACTTCATCGTGACAACAATCTTAGCCGATATTCTATAAAAGTATACGACCTGGCGATGAAAGGGAAACTGCACAGTATATTGCTTCACAACTAACGGAAGTCATTCGTGAAATAGGTGCGGAGAGGTTCATAGCAGTGGTCACAGACAATACACGATATGTGCGTGCTGCGTGGAAAATAGTAGATGAGCAATATACACACATACCTGCATGGGTTATGCAGCTCATACATTCAACTTACTAATAAAGGACATAATGTCATTGGAAACGCTGGAAGAGTGCTTCAATATCGCGAAGAAAATAGTAAAATACTTTAAGGAGCATCATGTCCCCCATGCTTTATTAAAAACAAAACAAAGAGAAAAATACGGTCACACCTGTGACACTAAAACTTTCATCACCAACCCGTTGGGCAGGTACAGTGGTGTATTTGGACAGTTTAGTTAAGAATAAAGAGGCTGTGTTAGAAACTATTTTGTCCGAATATTCAGTGAGATAAAGCACTTAAATGTTTTGTGTTAGCAGACGAAACACGGCAGCTGTTTGAGGAGGCATGGCGTATCTTGCGACCAATGTCGGAAGCCATACCCAAGGTTGAAGTCGATAATGCTGCACTTTCGGATGTACATGATGGCGTTGATAGCTTGTCTAGGGAGGTAGATGATATACTTCTTGAATGTAATACACTTCCTCAAGCAGAGAAAGCATTGATCCAAGAAGCTGCGAGCTCAAGGCTGTGAGCTGAAGCTATGCATGCTGCAGCAAATGTGTTGGATCGACGTTTTAAGAGGGAAACCCTTAATCAGGGGGAGGAAATGCAGACTCTAGACTACATCGCAACATTGAGTGAAGTTTTTGAATATGGCATTGGCGTTATCATGGCAAATTTGGCGTTATTTCGGGCAGCGGAAGGTTTTTCCCAACAACATAGCTTATGGTCTGCAGCAAAGCATATATCTCCGTCTGTATGGTGGAAAGGCTTATGTACGAAACAACCCTTGTGTTCACTTGCTTCCGGAATTTTGAATGTACCGCCTTCCTCAGTGGCAAGTGAGCGTAACTGGTCAGCTCACGGACGAATTCACACACCATTACGGAACAGACTGTCTCCAGATACAACCGAAAAACTAGTGTATATACAGTGGAACCTCAGGTACATGGGTGACTCACTAGACATCGATACGTTGATGTCATCCTGGGAGGAGTAATCTGATTAATATTATGATAAGAGGCTACCGGAATGTTTATTTGTATTTGTTCCAGAGACGGAAAGTGTTTGTTTGTTCCACAGATTTCTTTAATAATAATAATAATTATAATAATAATTATTATTATTATTGGTATTATTGTTATTGTTGTTGTTTGTAATGTAAAGTTTTCATTGATATTTTGCAGTCATGCACAGTGGCATACATTAACAATATATTGGACAATGTTTCCTTGTAGTGTAATTACGTTTCGTAATATGTCAAGTGTGTTTTACACACAATTTCGATTCACATATCGAATAAAAATGTACTATATTTCTATATTGTGGACTAGGAAATGTATGTAAGAAAAAAATACCCATTGTAACATTTCGAATGTCTCATATTTTGGTTTGCACATTGAATATACCAATTAAACCCATTACACCAATACTACCTGGTATTAAACGGTTTAAAACCAAGGTTGTCGTATTATACGAAATATACCGACATGGTTTTAAACATCATCGGAACTCTAATTGTAACGTAACGTGCACCAGTGACCGTTTCTCGAATGAAAAATGGTCAATAATGCCTCTTCTGCATACTGCAGCCCACATAGTAACTTTAGGAGAATACAGGGGTTTCTCTTCACACCAACATGGCTTTTCGGAAACCCAAAATCACCAGTTCTGCTTATTCACGTATCCATTCTGGTGGAAGTTTGCTTCATCTGTAAACCAGATGCAGTCAACATCAAATCCTTCACTACCAATCATTGTGAGCATCTGATTAGCAAAGGCAACCCTTTGCTGCACAACTCGTACGGGTATGGCCTGGTGCGTTTGAATTTTGAATGGAAACATGTGAAGGCTCTTTCTCAGTATTTTCTGCGTGCTGGAACGCTTCAAAATGTTCAAATGTTTGTAAATCTATCGGACCAAACTACGTGGTCATCAGTCCGTAGCTTACAAACTGCTTAAACCTAGTTAAACTAACCTAAGGACAACACACACACCCATGCCCCAGGGAGGACTCTAACCTCCACGGCGAGCAACCGCGCGCTCCGCATGGAACGCTCAAACCAGTCCCAGATGTAAATCTACGGACGGATGACATTGGATTTCGCTGAATAATTCCAGAAACTGTGGCGATAATTTCAGGCGCAACTGCGGTTTGCTTTCGGCCAACATGCCTCGCTAGATCATCAGTTACGCTGCCTGTTCGTTGAAATTTTGCGAAGAGCGTGCGAATAGTTTTCGCCTCGGGTTCTTTTGGAAAATTAAATCGTGCTTGAAAACTTCCCCTTGTTGCCATAGGACTCTCTTCTAACCTATGGTACTCTAGCACATGGGTTTAATCTCTTCCTTCGGTACGCTAACCTCCTCTCACGTTTCAATTGTGGAACTGATCGCTCTGGGCTTCGGATCACTATTTATACTAGGCATTACGTATGGCGATTACAGCGCCATCTGTTAGCAACTTTTGTAACTATTATTTCAAAGTGCTGTATAAACTTCTTACTGCTTTCACAATAAACATACCTTATACTGCATTCCTCTATCGATCTTTGTTTTCTACATATTTAATTTCGAAATCAGGGAGTCCTTTTCTGGACACTATATATATATATATATATATATATATATATATATATATATATATATATATATATATATATATATATATATATGTGTGTGTGTGTGTGTGTGTGTGTGTGTGTGTGTGTGTGTGTGTGTGTAAATGCAATGTTTTTAGTTCTTCACCATGAACTTTAATTCCTCACCCCAATTTTTCTATTTGCTTTCCTCTTTATCTTGTTCAACATACAAACTGAAAAACATTGTAGAAAGGCTAAAACCATGTCGTACACCCTTCCCAATCAACGCTTCCCTTTCATACACATCGACTCTAATAACAGATGTTCGGTATTTATAAAAGTTGCAAATAACCGTCCTTTCCTTGCATTTTACACGTGCTGACTTCATATTTTGAAATAGAGTATTCCAATCAACATAGCCAAAAGGTTCCTCCAAATCTACAAAATCAATAAATGTAACTTTGCCTTTCGTCAATCTATCTTCTAAGAAAAGTCGTAAGGTGAGTATTACTTTCCATGTTACTACATTTCTCCTGAATCCGATGTGATCTTCTGCGAGGTCAGCATCGTTCAACCTTTTCATCCTTCTGTAAATAATTCGTGTTAAAATTTTGCTACGATGACTTATTAAACTGATGGTTCTGTAATTTTCACACCCGTCTGCTTTCTTTGGAATGCGAATTATTACATGTTTCTTAAGGTCTGAGGCTAATTCCGCTGTATCATACATCTTATTCACCAGGTGAAATAGTTTTGTCATGGCTGCCTCTCGTAGAGGCTTCAGTAACTCGAGGGAATGTTGTCTACTCCATGGGTCTTGTATCGAGTTTTTACTTTCAGTGCTCTATCAAATTCTTCTGTCAGTATAGTATCTCCAGTTTCATCTTTATCTACTACATCTTCCCTTCCTTCAAAACTGTCTTGAAGTTTACTTCCTTTGTATAGTCCGTTTATGTATTCTTTCCTACTATCAGTTTCCCCTTCGTGGCTCAGAACTGGTTTTCCATCTGAGCTTTTGATATGCATGCAGCAGCCCTTCTTGTCTCCAAATGTCGCTTTTATTTTTTTGTGAGCGGTGTCTATTCTTTCCCTAGTTATACATTCTACATACTTGCGTTTGCTCTCTCACCACACCTACTTAACCATTTTGTACTTCCGCCAATTTCATATTTTGGTAGTCTGTACTCCAATTAACATGCTTCATTCACCACATTTTTATCTTTTCTCCTTTCGCTAATTAAATTCAGTATGTCCTCTGGTATCGTAGTGTTTTTTGTAAGTCTGGTCTTTCTACCTATTTAGACCTCTACTGTCTCCCCTATTTCTCCCCTCAAATCAATCCAGGCATCTTCGATTCTTTTCCCCATTCCTGTCAATTGTTACTTAAAGCTTCCTATGAAGCTTCCAAGATCTTTAGGTGCCTTCAATTTATCGAGGTTCAACTTCCTTATTTTCCTACCGTTTTTGCAGTGTTTTCTGTTTCAGTCTATAGTTCATAACTAATAAGATATGATCAGAGTCTATATCTGCCGGTGGGTACGTCTTACAGTTTAAAACCTGGTTCCTAAATGTATGCCTTACCATTATAAAATTTATCTTGTGTCTCTTCGACGTACACAACCTTCTTTGATGATTATAAAACAAAATGTTTGTTACTATTAAATTATGTTTGCGGAAATTTCTACCAGGCGCCTTTCTCTTTTATTCCTTTTCCCGAGTTATTAAGTTTTCCTCTGCCCTAACTGCCTGTATAATTTTCTTTATTTTCTCATACATTTCTTCGATCTTTCCATCGTTGGCAGAGCTAGTTGGCATAAAAACTTACAGTTCTGTGGTCGATGTTACTTTCGTACCTATATTGACTACGATAATGCGATCACTGCGCTACTCATAGTAGAGTACCGGCATTCCTATTTTTTTTTATTCATTGTTAGAGATACTCCTGTAATACCCCCACCTGATTTTGAATTTATAAACCTCTATTGACCTGACCATAAATGCTGTTCATATTTCCCCAGTAATCCCCACTATATCTAACCTTAATCTACCCCTTTTTAAATTTTTTAACCTCCCTACCCTATTATACAGGGTGTTACAAAAAGGTACGGCCAAACATTCAAAGAACATTCCTCATACACAAAGAAAGAAAGTCCGCAAACGCTTAATTTCCATGTTGGAGATCATTTTAGTATTTACGGATGAGGCTTCATTCCAACGTGATCAAATTGTAAACTTCCACAATCAATATGTGTGGGCTAACGAGAATCCGCACGCAGTTGTGCAATCACGTCATCAAGATTTTCTTTGAACGTTTGGGCAGGAATTGTTGGTGATGTTTTGATTGGGCCTCATGTTCTTCCACCTACGCTCACTGAAGCACGTTATCATGATTTCATATGGGATTTTGTGTCCCTGCCTCGTCACCGCTTTTGTGTCCCAGCCCCGTCGTAGGTGTCGGTGGACGAGTGGAATGAGACCGACACAGGAATAAAGATAGCACGCTGGTGCCGGTACGGAGGGGAGCAGCCAGAAACTATAAACACTAGAGTAAATTAGAATGAGATATATATTGCACAGAATTTATACAATACTTAACTTTTACATAGTACTGTAGAATGTTGATACATAGTTGAGCTAGAGTCCTGCCTAGTGCCTAACTGATAGCAAAGTCTTCACTGGTGCCTATCAGATTCCGAAGTGTTCGCTGGTTGCTATCTCAGTCCCAAGTGCACCGATGTCGTTCAGTGGTGGCCACGAGCGGAGCTGCAGCAGAGGGCGCTCGTGGCTGTCGTCGTAAGAACGCCGCGCCGTGCGTGCGTGCATGGCGGCGCGCGGCGAAAGTAGGTGGCGCGCACTTTGTACTTGTGCGACACCACACCCCTCCCCCCCAAACCGCCGCGCCATCGTGGCGTAGGGCTGAGGGCCACGGCGACGGCACTGGGAGGAGGGCCTGGGCGGGGGCGTTACTGGTGGGACGGTCGTTGTAGCTGAGGCTGGGATCGAGACGCAGTCCGCGCCCCGGTATACACCTTGCGATCCTCTGGAAAACCTGCCAAAACCAGCGGAAGGGCGCCCGCCCCCACCCAGAGGGAGCAGGTCATCTTCTTCCGAGGTGCGTGGCCCAGGCGGCGGCGGCACGCACGGTCCCGGAGTCCCTCTCGGTGACGCTGTCATCTGCGGCGGCGACAGCGGCGGCGTCGCGTCGATCTCCATCGGGACGATCTCGTAGTCCGGGGACGAACGATGTGGTTGTGCTCCCTGACGGTGAACTGGGTCTGGAATCAAGAAACCGGAGACAGGATCGCGCGGCCTATGCAGACGCAATTGGTTTGCGTGGCGCCGCAGCTCCGACCCTGTGGAAGAACGTACAACATACATATTGCGACCGAGCACGCGCTGAATGAAGCCCAGCATCCAGAGTTTCTTCTTGTTTCCAGCAAACACCCTGTACAGCACCGGCGTGGAAACCTGAAAACGCGTAGCGCCATACGAACCGACTCGGTGCGTGGGAGGCTGCAGCAGGTGAAGGAGAGTGCGGTGACGGCGGCCGTGTAGCAGCTCGGCAGGAGACGGGCCGTCACGTGGCATGCACCGATACGTAGACAGGAAAATTTGAAGAGCTTGCTGCCTGGAGTGCTGACCCTTCATCTTCTCCATGTGAGACTTGAATGTTCGAACGAAACGTTCTGCTTCACCATTGGACTGAGGGTGAAAAGGTGCGGTGGTGATATGCTGAATGCCATTCACACGACAAAACTGTTGAAATTCCGCACTAACAAACTGAGGTCCATTGTCACTGACGATAGTTTCAGGCAAACCTTCGATGCAAAACACTGATGTTAAGGCACTGATTGTACTAGACGCCGTCGTTGAGTTCATGGCAATCACGAAAGGAAACTTGCTGAAATCGTCTACAACAATTAACCAGCGCGTATTCCAGAAAGGTCCGGCAAAGTCAATATGTAAACGTTGCCATGGTCCCTTGGGGCGTGGCCAGTCTGAGAAACGCTGTGGAGGAGCCGCCTGATGCTCCGCACAAACTGTACACTGTGATGTCATGCTCTCTATCTGAACGTCCATACCAACCCAGGTACAATGACGTCTGGCCAGTTGCTTTGTCCTAACAATGCCCCAATGTCCTTGATGCAGGAGGCGTAACACTTCTCGTTGCAGGGAACGAGGAACAATCACTCTTGCTTGGTCGTTGTCGGTATGCAACAACAGTACACCCTGACTTAAAGATAATGCCTGACGTTGTGCAAAATAACGTCGAACCAGAGGCCGATCAATGTCTTTGGCTCTGGCAGGCCACCCTGAGCGAACAAAACGTGCTACCACCCTTAAGTCTGCATCCGCAGCTGTTTCCTGTGCAACCCGACGTGAGTTCAAAGGGAAATCTGCGACAGCAGTAGCATCTCTGGAGTCTATCTGACAACATGCCATTTCCGAAGAATCAAACGACACATCCTGGCCAACCGGAAGTCGGGAAAGTGTGTCCGCGTTGGCATGTTTAGTGGTAGGTCGGTACAAAATCTCATACTGATAATTAGACAATATCAAGGACCATCTCTGAAGCTTTTGTGCCGTTCGTGGCGGAATTGGCTTTGTGGGCGAGAACAACGACGTGAGAGGCTTGTGGTCTGTCAACAAATAGAATTTTCTGCCATAGAGATAATGATGAAACTTTGTGACGCTGTAAATGATTGCTAAGGCCTCCTTTTCTATCTGACTGTAATTCTGTTGCGTCGGCGTCAGTAGCTTGGATGCAAAGGCAATAGGACGATCATGACATCCAATACGATGTGACAGAACTGCACCCACACCGTACGACGAGGCGTCAACTGCTAGCACTACAGGCTTCCGTGGGTCAAAGGGAATCAAACATGCATCACTGAGTAGTGCAGACTTTAGTTTGTCAAAGGCAACCTGACAATCTTTGGACCATACAAAAGGAACATTCTTCCTACGTAAGTGATGCAGTGGAGCTGCAATCTGAGAGGCATGGTGAATAAACCTGAAATAATAGTTAAGCTTTCCCATTACTGCTTGCAATTCATGCACATTCTTAGGAGGAGGCAAGTCTTTGATTGCTCTAAGATGTGACTGTAAGGGATGAATTCCTTGGGCATTAATCACATGGCCTAGGTACTCTATTTCAGTTTGAAAAAACGAACACTTTGCTTTATTTCAACGTAGACCTGCTGCAGAAAAAACTTTGAAAAGGCACTCCAGGTTTGCTAAATGTTCTTCAACTGTACGTCCGGATACCACAATATCATCTAAATAGTTCGAACAACACGGTACAGAAACTGTCAGCTGTTCCAAAAAGCGCTGAAAAATAGCGGGAGCGGAAGAACTGCCAAAGGGTAGGCGTTGAAATTGAAAAAGGCCCATGTGAGTATTAATGACGAAAAACTTTGACTCGTCATCAAGTGGAATCTGTAAGTATGCCTCTGCTAAATCAATCTTAGAAAAGAAACGAGACTGTCCTAATTTGTCCATTAGTTCGTCAGGTCTGGGTAGGGGATAATTGTCTACAATTGTTTGACTGTTCACTGTTGATTTGAAGTCCGCACAGAGACGAAGTTTTCCTGACGGCTTGGGTATAATTACTATAGGCGAGGCCCACTGACTCGCAGAAACAGGAGAAATGACACCACTATCTTGCCAACGTTTAAGTTCTTCGGCAACTGTATGACGCAAGGCGATAGGCACTGGTCTAGCTTTACGAAATTTTGGAACTGCAGATTCTTTTAAAGTGACATGTGCCACGAAGTCTTTTGCACAACCTAGTTCCGGCGAAATCAAGTCACTATATTTGTCACATAAAGCATTGATTTTGTCCTGAGGCACTACTGACGAAATTTGAAGCACATCTCTTTGAATTGATAAACCAAACAAGTCAAAAGCATCTAGTCCAAAAATGTTCTGTGTCGATTTGGCCTCAAGAACTACAAAAGCAACTGTTTTTGTAACACCTTGAAAAGAGGCGGGCAGGCTACACGTTCCTAGCACGGGAATATTTTGACCTGTATAAGCTGTTAACACTTGCTGTGACGGCGACAATTTTGGCGAACCCAGAAGTTCATAAGTATCTTTATTGATTAATGTGACAGCGGAACCAGTATCAAGCTGAAATTGCACCGTCTTATTTTCTATGAAGAGAGTCACAAACAGTTTTTGCTTGCGGCGCTCGACAGGTGAGCGAATGTGAGCAACGTCTGCTACGGTTTGTTTACTGCGCTTGCGCGGGCCGCGTAGTGAAGTAAGCGGCGCAGACTCGGCACACAGCGGATTAACAACACTGTCACTAGATGGCACTACCGCCGGATCGGCGTCCGCGCAAGCATGCGAAGCTACTCCAGATTTACTAACTACTGCACTACACTTTTGAGTAGCTACTTGATGTCTACTGTCACTAGCTACACAGTACTGGGCACTATTACAAGGAGCAGTTGCAGAAGGCACTATTTTCACTACAGGAATACACTGTTCATAGTCATTTTGCTTGTCCCGAACCCTTTTCCGTTGCACTGTTTTACGCGCTCGTCTGCGCTTGCTACGTGGTGCACTATATAGTTTTGCCATAGGCGCAGAACTACTTTCATGCAATTGAGATCCAAGGAAAGCACTGTTCAATTCCACAGCCCGTATAACATTTACAGAATGAACTGTTCTCGCACTCTGCGAAGCACTGTTTCGAACGTTACTGTTCTTTGAGATTCTAATTTGCATACACACAGACTGCACATGTCCCGATTTGCCACATTGATAACAGGTTGCGTTGCGACTATGGCAATGAGCACGCTTGTGGCGAGACACACACTGGGGGGGCAAGATTTACGTACATTTTTCTGAAATGAGCGTTGGCGCCCGTTATGCAAATTACTGTGTCTAACACTACGGGGCGACCTTTGCGTCGCACTTTTACTCTGGCTACTGTTCACTGTCTGTTCAGCACGGCCGATAGAAAAATAAGAATCACTAGTACTATACTGAGAACTACGGCTAGGAAAGCGTCCGTTGCGGCGCACTGAATTTACACTATGGCTTTGCATTTCTACATCAGCTAAGTCAAAAGTATCATGCGCTTCTATAAGCTGCAGTACACTGTCTAATGAGGGGTCAGACTGTTTCAGAATTGCTGCTCTAATTCTGGGGTCCTGAATATTCTGCGTAATCGCATCCCTCAACATCACGTCACTATACGAAAGTCCACAAGAGCAAGTAAATTTACAATTGCGGGTTAAGCCCTTCAATTCCGTAATCCACTCTTGGTGTGACTGCTGCGGTAATTTTTTAAGTCTGAAAAATCGGTACCGTGCCGCAGCTACGAGAACTTTTCTCTCGTAATGAGCATTCAGTGCATCTACAATTTGTTCAAAGTCTACATCACGAGGAGATGCGTGAGGGAAAAGTTTTTGCAATAATACGAAGGTCTGGGGACCCACAATCGATAAGAAAAGGTTCTTCACTCTCTGACCTGTAATTTGATGAGCCGCGACGAGTTCTTGAAACTGTGCGAAGTAGTCGCTCCATTCTTCCTCAGAAACTATAAACACTAGAGTAAATTAGAATGAGATATATATTGCACAGAATTTATACAATACTTAACTTTTACATAGTACTGTAGAATGCTGATACATAGTTGAGCTAGAGTCCTGCCTAGTGCCTAACTGATAGCAAAGTCTTCACTGGTGCCTATCAGATTCCGAAGTGTTCGCTGGTTGCTATCTCAGTCCCAAGTGCACCGATGTCGTTCAGTGGTGGCCACGAGCGGAGCTGCAGCAGAGGGCGCTCGTGGCCTCTCGTCGTAAGAACGCCGCGCCGTGCGTGCGTGCATGGCGGCGCGCGGCGAAAATAGGTGGCGCGCACTTTGTACTTGTGCGACACCACATGGGACACTCTATTTGTGCTGGTAGAACATGTGCCTTTACAAGTACGACACAACATGTGGTTCTTGCACGATGGAGTACCTGCACATTTCAGTCGACGTGGTCGTACGCTTCTCAACAACAGAGTCGGTGACCGATGGATTGGTAGAGGCGGACCAATTCCATGGCGTCCACGCTCTCCTGACCTCAACCCTCTTGGCTTCATTTATGGGGGCATTTGAAAGCTCTTGTCTACGCAATCCCGGTACCAAATGTAGAGACTCTTCTCACTCGTATTGTGGACGGCTGTGATACAAGACGCTAATCTGCAAGGCTGCATTAGCGCATGAAGGATTCCATGCGACCGAGGATGGATGCATGTATCCTCGCTAACGGAGGACATTTTGAACATTTACTGTAACAAAGTGTTTCAAGTGATGCTGGTACGTTCTGTTGCTGTGTGTTACTATTCCATGATTAATGTGAGTTGAAGAGAAGTAATAAAATTTGCTCTATCATGGAAATTAAGCGTTTCCGGACACATCTCCGCATAACATATTTTCTTTCTTTGTGTGTGATGAATGTTTCCTGAAAGTTTGGCCGTACCCTTTTGTAACACCCTGTATGATCTAACATTCCGCGCTCAAATCAGTAGAATCATAGTGTTTTCTTTCCCGATGACATCATCCTCATGAGTATCTACCGCCCGGAAGGCCTTATGGAGGACTATTTTACCTTCGGAATGTTTTAGCGGAGAGGATGCCATCTTTGTTTAACTCCCTACCGAAGCGTGGTCATTAGAGGCGAAGCTCCTAAAGAATGTTATAATTTGATATTTAATGATGACGTGGCATCGCAAAGAAGCTCCTTTGATAAAAATGGTATTGTACCGTAGCAATGACACGATAATCCTTCACGTTACTCAAATTATAACACTGACAGAGGTTAAAAACTATAACCTTTAAAGCTATCAATATTGAGTTCCCCATAATTTTATTGTAACAAAAGATATACAGAGTGACGCGTTTTATTTTTTCTGCACTTTAAAACAGGATTATTTTAATACACTACAATGAAGGAAGGCGGGAAATACAGTTTGCTGTCACGTGAAAACCAAATCGCATCTCTTAGACCAGGTTCCTTACCACCAAGCAAAAATCTAACATGCTTCTCAGGGTAGAGGAACGTGGAATTCCACTGAGGCGAAGGAGAAAGACAGGTCGCGGCACGTGATCAGTGTAGGCCTGAGCAAGCGCGACCCCCAAGTTAACGTATTTACCCGAATGCGTGCCGCACTTTATTTTCCAGTTTTTGGGATCTACAAATACAGAGGCAAAGCTTCAGGAAGTTCCGGTCTGCTTTTGAACTTTCGCCAGATATGTGTTTAAACTATAAATGTTCGATGAAAATTTGTAACTCGTCTTATCCGAAGGTCGTCTTATCTGCAGTACTTATTAACTAGTTTATACTAAAGACGCCACAAACATCCATGCCCAAGGGGGGATTCGAACTCCCGACCGTAGCAGCCGTGCAGACTGTGACTGACACGCCGCAGACCTCTCGGCCACTGCGGCCGGCCGTAACGAATCCAACAATTTCACTCCTCAGAGGACGCGTACTTATGTTTACGTAGCATACAATATTATCCTTCCTATATATATTATAAATGCGAAAGTTTCTATGTTTGTTACCGCATCACGCTAAAACTACAGCACTGATTTAGATGAAATTTCATATAGAGATTTCTTATGGCTTGGATTAGGACATAGGCTACTTTTCAAAATGTTTATTACAAGTCATTTATTTGAAATATATCCATAGAAATACGTAACGGTTGTAAGAAGCTTCTAATATAACAGCAGAAGTGCACCGTACGGTATGTTAAGTTTAGCCGCGTGGGTTAACGCGTCATGTAATGGACTTTGGTTATTTTGGGCAATGGTTCGGGTCCTGCTATAGTGAAACTTTTTTTCTTTGTTATTGTTATCTTTTTTACTTTCGAATATACAAAAAGATTCTTGGATACTGCCAAAACGGCTTAACTGATATATAATTACATACACAAGAAATCTGAATGTTGGCGTTTATGCCGCATTCATTTTCATTTGTTGTAACAAATGAAGGAAGTATGTATATAAATTGAAGACATTAAATAAAATATGCTCTAAGTACCATGGCAAGAAAAAACATTGACGTTTTGTGTAGAATGGGATCTAGATACCAAGCTCTATTTTGTGTACAAAGCGCGAAATGCCACGTATAAATAACGTACGTAAACTGAAACACGAAAGTAGTAGCAAATGCACTCAACAGATGGCAGGCGGTACGCTGCAGTTAACATATGAAATGTTATAGATGTTCGAACATTGTGATGTTATCGTAATTCTTTAAAATTGTATTCTCTTTGGATTTCAATGAATAATAGTTTCTTTGGTGATTTCGATTATTTATAGCATTCGAACGATTGCATTTAGTTCTTATGTTGGTTCGCTTTGCATTTGTAGGATCTCAACAGTTCCTTTCTCCGTTAGATGTCTTTTTTATCTCTTTACTTTTCTCCGTTAGGTTTGTTGTTTATTTCGTTACATTTCTCCGTTAGGTTTGCTGTTTATTTTGTTCCTTTACTTGGCATTTGTTTTCGATTACTGTATTGTTGTTATTGTACTTACTTACTGTCAGGGGTGCCATTCCACAAGTTGGAGCTGAAGGTGGGTGTGCCTGTTTTATTTTTTTTTTTTTTTTTTTTTAATGTTCAAATGTTTGTAGAGCTTATGGGACTAAACTACGGGGTTATCAGTCTCTAAACTTACAAACTACTTATGAACTAACTAAGACTAAGGACGGCACTAATATCCATGCCCGCAGGGGGATTCGAACACCCGACCGTAGTGGCCGTGCAGACCGTGACTGGAGCGCCTCAGTCCCCTCGGTCACCGCGGCCGGCCCTGTTTTATTGATGCGTAACTTGGATGCACCACGATTATGCAATGGCCCCAGGTTACGCATCACGGACCGGAGAAGGCATATCGTGCAGGCCACCATCATCACCGGTGGAGCCAAGAGAGAGACTGTATTAATACCACGAATTCCCATCATCCCGACAAACTTGCCATTCCAGGTTAACCGGTTACAGTTTCCATTGAAAGTGACATTCTCGATTACTATAAACAAGAGTCAAGGACAAACATTAAGAGTGGCAAGTATTCATGTGACCACCCCATGTTTCTCGCACGGACAGCTCTACGTAGGCTGCTCCCGTGTATCGAGAGCTAGAAATCTCTACGTATACTCGGAGAACAAGAAGTCTCGAAACGTCGTTTACAGGGACGTATTGCAATAGATTCTTGGCTGTCCATCCGTTCCAAGACGAATATATATTCCGTGCTAACAATGTCGCAAACAGTCATGTAGTTATTTATGCCGTTTCTTGGCACTTTAATGTCTGACTATTGAACCGCGGGTAACACCGCGGGGAGCAGCTAGTGTAGTATAATTCTATGATATTTATAAGAAAGTCCTTGAGTCTTATCACAAAACGCGAATAAAAGAAGAAAAACATATTTAATCTCGAGGAGCCTCTAACCAGCGCCGTGAGACATCCTGTAGGTCAGAGTCCTCAACTTTGCTGCCTACACTACAGCCACTAATATATCTACGTAACAGCAACGAAGGTATTAGAGGTGTTCCGTACGCTACTGGTAGATATGTCGGTTGCTGACATGTAGTTACAACAAATGATGTAAAGGATAATTCGTGTTGACAGATCTTCACTTCGCCTTGCCTTGAAACGGCAGATTACTGTAATACGGTAATTTTTTAACTACAAAAAAAAAAGTTCAAATGTGTGTAGAACGTATGGGACTTAACTATGGGGTCATCAGTCCCTAAGCTAACAAACTACTTATGAGCTACCTAAGACTAAGGACATCATAAATATCCATGCTCGAGGGGGGATTCGAACCCCCGACCGTAGTGGCCGTGCAGACCGTGACTGGAGCGCCTGAGTCCCCTAGGCCACCACGGCCGGATTTTTAACTACATATAAGACGTTTCCAGTCACTTATTCCAAAAAATAGTATCTCTAATGACCGGTTTTCGACACATTTTCAATTTTCTCAGTTTTACTTGCTTTGAAATGTTATACATTCATAAGACCTAAGTTATATACATAAAAGCTATGAAATACTACGGCCAATATGGCGTCTTCATCTCTCTACCGGAAAGCGCTGCCTCCCTTCCCCGGATATTCACGTGGTATGACGTCGGTGGCGTTCTCCCACATTATTGGTAATCGTTTAGACCCAGAAACTCTGGCATGCTTGATACTGCCTGACACGTTGGGAAAGCCACGCCTACGTGCGGTTCGCACGTTGTGACTCCAGAAACTCGCCACGTTGGCCTCACTCTCTCCGTGTATAGACGGCTTTAGCACAGCCCACTGCCCCATAGAGGACAGCCTATCAGCTAGCGATCACGTTTTCTCAAGCCTACGTTGATCACGTTTTATTTATTTATTTATTTTATTTTTTACAAAACGTTTGTGGAATTTTATTTAAACAAATCTGTAGGAAATCCCAGCAACCAGCAATAAATCGCAATTTTTGTTTCTAGTTTTCAGATCTAACTAGGTTTCGGCCAATGAGTGGACAGTCTCAAAGTTTTTAATATGTGCTTCCATGTAACCGTCAAGTTTCAGCATGACCGTATAGATGTAAACATAACTCAAAGTATTGAGAAGAGCTACACTGTGCCCGAAATCTATGTAGATCTGCAAAATAAAATAAAAAATTACGACTGATTGGTAACGTTCCCTTCAGATTTGTACAAAACA